>OU696669.1:1250000-2500000 GCA_916049575.1 Ancistrocerus nigricornis | reverse complement strand
TCAATAAATTAATGCATATCTACTATATATTCATACACTGTAGTATATACTTATAGTATATATAATATTATAATTTATATACATATCATTTTATATAGATTACGCAAAGCATTACTAATTTTTTTTTAATACACCACTATTAATCTTTTAAGTGTCGGAGTATGGGTCGTTTTCAAGAGAAAAACTGTTGTATCTTTCGAACCAGCCATCCTATCGAAACGGGACTTGCATATTCGTAAATTAGAGACTTTCCTCTTTCGAACGAGTATTTGATCGGGCAAATTCGAGGTGCATCGATTTTTGACAAAAATCCTGACCTATGCATCATGATTTTTGCCAAAATGGTCACCACCTCCGATTTCAATGTTTAATGGCTCATTTTAAAGATAAAATCATGCAGAATAATGTTCCGTTGTCCGTTTTTCGATATCGTTAAGCAATGATGAGAAATTAATCTTTTAAGTGTCGAAGTATGGGTCATTTTCAAGCTTTAAACTGCTGTAACTTTTTAACCAGTCATCCTATCGAAACGCGACTTGCATATTCGTAAATTAGAGACTTTCCTCTTTCAATTCCTGTGCATACATCAGGATTTTTGCCAAAATGGTCACCACCGCCGATTTCAATGTTTAATGGCTTATTTGAAAGAGAAAAGCATGCAGAATACTGTCCCGTTGTCCGTTTTTCGATATCGTTGCGGAGTGTTGAAAAATACATTTTTTAAGTGTCGGAGTATGGGTCGTTTTCAAGTGAAAAATTGCTGTAACTTTTGAACCAGTCATCCTATCGAAGCCGCACTACCATATTCGTAAAGAAGAGACTTTCCTCTTTCGAACGAGTATTTGATCGGGCAAATCCGAGATACATCGATTTTTGACAAAAATCCTGACCTATGCATCATGATTTTTGCCAAAATGGTCACCACCGCCGATTTCAATGTTTAATGGCTCATTTTAAAGATAAAATCATGCAGAATAATGTTCCGTTGTCCGTTTTTCGATATCGTTAAGCAATGATGAGAAATTAATTTTTTAAGTGTCGGAGTATGGGTCGTTTTCAAGAGAAAAATTGCTGTAACTTTTTAACCAGTCATCCTATCGAAACGCGACTTGCATATTCGTAAAGAAGAGACTTTCCTCTTTCGAACGAGTATTTGATCGGGCAAATTCGAGATGCATCGATTTTTGACAAAAATCCTGATGTATGCATCAAGATTTAGAAAGAAAAAAGCATGCAGAATACTGTCCCGTTGTCCGTTTTTCGATATCGTTACGCAATGATGAGAAATTAAAAGAGAACGAAAGGAAAGTTCGAAAATTTTTAAACAAGAATTAATTTCAAACGGACCCAGACAGATGTCGACAAATGGACCGATTGCGCAAAGTGAAAACGATCGCAGGTGTTTCGAGGACGACACGGGATCGGTTCGATTACCGGCGAAAAGGAAAAATATTTAAAAATTTTGCATTTTTTTCGGATGAGTTTAACGCTTCGAACATCACATGATTTATATTTAACGCAGGATTCGTTTGGTCAAGAGGTTTCGTGAGTTAAATGTAACTCCAAACGTAAATTTGACTCCACGCTCTCCGAGTACAATACGCTTCACATTTGGTGGATAATATAAATGCAGACGCTGTCTGCATGATGTCTCAGACGAAAAATCAAAGAAGAAAGGATCTATATTTAGAAATTCTTAAAAAAATTCGACGAGCCTAATAAATTTTCACAAAAATACGTGGCTCCAGAGAGAAAGCCTTTCGTTTAATTTTTGACGTTGACGATGTTTTAATAAAACCTGTACACCCGGTGTATCTATTTCGAGGTAGGACGTATCGTGGTAGACAGCTAGCCTTTCGTACAATCCTGATACTTGAGGGGAAGGAGCGCGTGCGCGTGCATCGGGCACGCATGTACGTTCAGATCTTTGCAATTATACACGAGGGTGTGCGGACTCTGACGTGGCCGACATTACCGGGAAATTTTCTAAGCCACGGCATGTCGCGTGTAAGAGTGCAGCTACCTACATTTATATATGTACATCTATATACACGACATACGTAGTTTGATCCGCGCCATTACGCTATTGGTTACTCGATACCGGCCAACAACATCGATATCTTATTAGATCCTAAAGCACCTTTGCGGCGCGGAACGTTGGTAGAGACACATGGCATGGATTTAACGTTACAACGTCGTTACTTTTAAATCTTACCAACGAATTTCAATTTAAGATAGTATAATCTAAAATGGTTACGTGCACGAGACACAGATCCGATCTGGGCACGCTAAAGACACAAAAAACGCGAACTTATAAACCGGAACGAGACTAACCTACGACAATGCATGTAATTACCTGATATCACCGAGTACATTCTACGTTGCGATCCGACGATATGGTCACGTATTTTCGTGGAATTTCTTTCGAAGGAGACGATGAACCTTTATGTTGTAAAGTGCGAGTCAAAATATTTTTACTGAACTTAGTAATTTATTAGTTATGAGTGTGTATTAACAAGAGGTTTGTGAAGTTGCCGATCTTCACGGTATCGTTTAGATAATCGATTTTAATTATATTTAATTAAAAAGAATCAGTAATAATATTGATCATCAAAACAATGATTAATGATAACGATTAATTACAAAAAAATGGCTTTTTTAATTTTTTTTTAACAACAAAATCAGGATATCTAGTAAACTAATTCTTGAAAAAATTCAAATGGTTTGGTTCAATTATAAAAAATTAATTCTACTTTATAAAGTGTCCGAATATTAGTGCGGCACACCGTAGATACCGGCAAACATTTTCTTCAATGATAATTATTTTAACGAGGGTCGAATCTTGATAGCTCCCCACCCTCGTCTATCACAGACGAAGCCCCGGGAAGTAAACGTCCTAACGAACGTCTCGATTCACGATGAGAGGTCAGTGAATCGGCCGTCTGTGCCACCTACGCTCACACGGCTGCTGCAATTAAATTAAACCGCGCATCGAGCGTCGAGTACCGTCGAAGCCTATTCGCTTTTATCACCGAGTGCATCGTACCGATGCACGAGTTTTCTCTCATCTCCCGTTCGTGCCCTCGAACGGTTCGTTCTAATCCCTTTTATTGCTTTTTTCAAGTACACCTTTTGCGAATAATTACTTGACCGAATGAAAAGATACTGACGCAGTGTGGTGATATTTTTTTTTCGAAGATTCCGTTTAATCTACCTCGTACCGGATTAAGCCCTAGGCAAAATGTAAATCTGGGCCCTATTTATATAATTTGGTTTTGTTTCTTGGCAACTTAGGTCATTAACTAGAAGAATGTTTGTTATCAAAGTAATCACTATAATAAAAATCGAAAAAAATATATATATATGCATAATTTTTCAGAAACACAGGACTTGATTGAATGGGTCCTGTCTATAGAGTTAATCCGGCTATGAAAAGGACCAATAGCACATCGTGCATGTACGATGATTATTTTTCTGATCTTTATTACGATAACTTACTTTTAACAATCTTTTTATAATAGCAAAAAATGTTTACAATGTCAAACACTACAAAGATTCTCTCTTTCCTAAATTTTTGTCTCCCAGCGACCGTCGTTTAAAAGAACCTTGCTCTCGAATAGGTCAATGGTTTGCTGATTCAAATGATACACCCGGTATACGCACTTTCACGTGCTTCTTTTTTTTATCTACGGCATCAATTCAGAGCGTAATTATTCGCGATCGAAACGCGAAGACACTTTAATTAAACATAATGGGTAATGGGACCTCGATTATCCGAGTCAACGCATGATTTGTACGAGACATCTGCGTCGCTCTTTTTTACATAGCGAACTACACGATTTTCTTCTTATCATTCTTATTTTTTTTACGATGGAATTGTTTTGTTCGACTTTATTTGCAACGAATGCCAGACGACGACGCAACGCTTCATGCGTATGTTGAAAGAGAAAATGAAAAAAAAAAAATGCTGCGATCACGCGACCGTGTGCCTAACCGATAAGCCAGCATGCCAACATATCGAGGGGACCAATTGCACGGAACAATACAAATGGTGAATATTCTTTAGCTCGGAAGTAACAGCTGTCGATGCATAACTAGCAAAGAGTACAAATATGAACGCGTACGACACGTGTATATAGGGTTTTACCAAAACTTTTCTGTCAACTTCCGTACACAATTCTTATCAACTTCATGATTTTATTAGAAAACGATTCCATATGCTGTAGTATCTACGTCAACGTCTTCGTACTTTTATGGGTAAATCGCAGGAGTTGAAAATTTTTATGATATTAGTATTGATAGTTATATTATAGTTTTTATATTATATTATTTTATAGTAACCGATATAAAACCAGAAAATAATAGTTTTAGAACCGATATAATATCTGAAGAACCGAAACCAAAAACTGATATGAACCAGAACCGATATATCTATAAAAATTAAAACATTTTTTTCAGTTCTCGTAACTGTTTCAGTCGAAACCGATATAAAACAATTCGAAACAATTATTTTCTGAACCATTTCAACCCCTTGAACTAAATGACACTTTCTCAAATTAGTAAAAATTCTGTCACACCCGGTATACCTAGCACGTAACATCGGCCAATGGCACTTCCTTATTTCTGCTTTACGAAGCTCGTTAAAGCAAAATCGGAAGGCCACCTCTGGAGACCGCGAAATTTATTTCAATTCGGGACAAGGGTAAATATCGAGACTAGAGTCGATCTTACGCGAGGACAGAATAGAATCGCGTTCGAATCGACGCGCCACGCGAAAAGGGGGAAAAGGGTCGAATGGTGGATAAGCCGTGAGACGAGGGACGATAAGGTATCCCTGCGCTTCAAGAAAAAAAGGGGAACGAAAAACGCACGTCCCTGTATACTGGAACTATACTCGGACTCGCATAAGTTGCATACATCGACGTGTGCATGTATGTATGTGCGTGTATGTCGGTAATTGTTAAGCAAGAATCCTATTGAACCGAACTAGGGCCGCTACGAACGATTCCACCCTCGTACGAAACCACAACGCGAACCCCTCGACATGTTTCTTTTGTTGCATCTTATTTTATCATTTTTTTTTTTTTTATTGTGTTGAAAATAATGAAATAGAAATAGTTTTCTCGTTTTGACTGCCTTTTAATAATGGTCATAGACGAGGGAAAAAAATATTATAAAATATCTCCGTGTTGAATATTCAATTGAAAATTCTCGTCTGGCGGCACTCTTGAACGAGCTGCCATCGGTCGACGGCATGGTATCAGAGGACTCGTCAAATTCGAGAGGAGGAGAATAAGAACGTCGAGTTCGTCGGTAATTAGTGGGATCGCCATGATGCATCTCACCGTCGTCGCCCGAGCGCAGCCTCTCGTCGTCGTCTCGTAGGTGCGCTGTAGTAGAACCCAGGGATGTATATAACGTTTGTAAAAAGTGAGGAAAAAAAAATGCAATCTTTCGTAATACTCGTTTTCACTATCGAAAGCGTTTAGAATCGTGAACATTCGTTATGGATTTCACCGTATTGTTTCGAAGGTCTTTAACGTGGCGTTATGCTATTTTCCTATTGTGTTATTGCGATTAGCTTATTTCAATGCATGTCATCAAAATTGAAATATTTTGTCATCAAATTTGAAATAATAGCAATTTGAAGTAATGACTTCTTAATTTTAATTAAATTCATTTGACAAATAAATTAGTAATAAACGTAAAAAGTAATAAACAATAAACCAAAGAATGTTAATATACTAAACCAGACTCAAACTTGATACTCACGAGATTTTATGCAATTTCAAAGAAGAATTTCCCAACTATTTCAAATAATTATAAAATAATATTATCTCCAACAGAATTCCAAGCATAAAAATAATTCTGAAATAAAATAACATGTCATTTGAATTAATATTTCAAATAGTCATTTCTTATTTTCATTTAAAATAAAACTAACCCAAATCTAATTCCATTTCCCCCTTAAAATTATCACGGTTATCACATATGGGTTTTTGTTACCGAAATTTTATTTATTTAAATGCAAAATAGATATAAATATATGAAAAATAAAAATAAAAAAATTGACAGAACCGAAAGATACACCTTCGAGTCATACGTCCCTGAATTCTCTAGCACAGGACAGTCTACAACATAGAGGGGGAAGAGTGCGCGCGCAGCAAGACATCGTACCGTCGCGCAACACAACAAAAATACGTAATCAAGCGACACTCCATAGCGAACGTTCAAAGCAGGAGTATCGTTCGTTGCTCGTCCGTTCACCCAGGCACTTGAACGTCGAATAATAAATATCATACAGTGCGAGTACCTCTCGAACGCGAGTCTTTTACTAACGCGAATATTACCGTGTAATCGACGATTAAAATTGTACATCTCGTACAAAAGCCTATTTTCGCGCGTAACACAGAAAAGGGTGAACAAGTGAGAAAAATGGTGTCCGGCGGTATGGCTTGCGTGAAATACCTGATGTTCTTCTTCAACTTTATATTCGCGGTGAGTAACGAGACTTAACGGTGTCATTGGCCTTTCCGGGTGACGCCGCCTACGAAAGTAACAAAAATGAATCATATTTCCGAGAGATTTTCGCGCTCGATACCAGTCGAGAGAAATAGAGTCGTTGTAAAGGACACGAAAGGATATAACACTATCGTCTTCGTAACAACGAAGAAATTTCTTTTAGGTTTTTTGATTGTTTTGGATTAAAAGGACAACCATGATGAAACGTTTCTTTATTTTTTACAAACAATTACATACTTATATAAATTGTGTGTTTTCTTATTGTATAAGTCTAGGATAACTCACGACCCTACGTTATTTTCAGCCGAAGAAATGTCGAAATTCGTGAACGTCTTGCGAGATAATCCATTCTCTTCCTTTCTCTCCGTCTTTCCCGTTTCTTAACGTAACACGTTCGAATGATAATAAATCGCGACAAGAAGGAGTCATACGCGTGCTTTCCCCCCTCATTGAAAAAAAAACTTTTCGAATGACTCATCGAAGGAACATTTCCACCGGTCTCGTTCGCTTTCTTGTCTCTCTCCCGATAGGAAATGGACGAGCCCAAAGAGAGCAAGGATGGTGGTCGGTCCCTGTTGTTCGTCGTGGTTGACCGAGTAGAAGGAAACAAAAGAAAGTAACCGTAGGAGAAGAGTGGGATGTCTGACAATAAGTTTTACCGACCACCGTGAATCTTTCGTTTCCTTTCCGATTACAATGACGGAAACCCACTCGTTCTTCAAACCAATCTTAGCTTCTTTTTTGTCGGAATTGTCCTTAGAATTCATTTAATTATACTTTCGACTATTTTGTTTTTATATTAGCGATTGTATACAGTCAATTGTAGTTGTTAACCTTTATCAAAGTCACGGAATCCTTTGAATATAAAAACTATTTTTACTTTCATACTTTCTATTTCAAAATGATGGATTATTAAATTGAAAAATATTCATTTAATATACACTCCGAAAAAAATACTCCGAAACTTTATAAGTAGCTAACAAAACTATTGATTCACAATACAATTTAAAAAAAATCTAAAACAGGTTTGAATGTATATCTGCAAAAATTATTACAACCTTTTCATTATTGTTATTATTTTGTACTCGTAACCGATTCCTTGGAACAGCGACTAAGAACCACTGCTGTTACGTGCATATATGTTTTGGATCAAACACTTGGTAGGGGTAATAGAAACATCAAAATAAATGAGATAAAATAGAATATAGGACGACCTACGTGCACGCGTACGTACAATAGTATTCGCAAGAGTTCGACCAGAGATCGACGAAACGTGAATGAATACCAGTGAAGGAACGATAATGAATAAAGAATTGCAAGGCTTCCTTTTCGGCCGTGTCTCCACCTCGTAATCGATTTCGTTTGCATAGAAATTACACGTCGTATACTTGCCTCGTACATACTCATAGACACCACGACGATGTGGCGTAAAGCACCGAGATATGGTTCAGCCTTTCGCATTTGTGATTTTCTTTCATTGTTCTCTTAAAAAAAAAAAGGGAAAAAAAAGTATCATTCGATCTCGACTTCCTTCTAGAAACGAAACCAGGTCAGAGTTTTTTGAACTCTGTAGTTCGTGCGCGTACTCAAATGTACCTCCTCCCCATACTCTCCCTGTTGTAAATAATCTTTTCGGTTTCCCACGTCGATGACGGCTCTATTACGTCGATCGATAAAATCGTTTTCTGCTATCATTGATAAATAAAAAAACGGGGTAGGTTATATGTATGTATATATGTGTACATAAATGGCCCATTTTTTTTGTTCGTGCGAACACGGTCACCCTGTGCGGTAGATATTGTACATGCTCCACAGGAGACACGATCGGATATAGACTGAAAAAGGCGCGCATAAGAACGCGTACGTGTGGATGTATACAGGGTGAACCATGAATCGTGATCAGATTATTTTGTTATTAACAGTCTGATAAAAAATGTTTTATAATATATTAATGACTATAATATATGAATTGAATTGAATTTTTTTGCAAATAAACATAATTTTGTTACGTTTATCTGTTAGATTTTAAGACCACATGTTGAAACATAACTTTTTTTTCTGGAAACCATGCAGAAGCTGATAAAAACATTTTCGATCGGACTGCTCATAACAAAGTATTCTCTACTGACCACGATTCGGTTCATCTTGTATATAGAGTGGCTCATTATATCTCTAAAAATATATTAAATATGTATAATATATTCGTTTATTTTTAAAATGGCATAATTTGAAACGAAGCTATTTATCGTCCGTGCGAAATAATTTATACAGAAAGAAATACAAAGGAATGGAGATAACGAATGAGCATAAATATTTTCGTGCGCATTTAAAATGCAAAACATTTAATATCTCGAAACTATATAAATCTGACTCATACCATTTTTAAATATAATGAATGTAGAACTGAAAATCGATAAAAAAAATTTCCATAATCTCCGATAAGTTAATTAAAATCATTTTATTAATGTTTTAAACCCTAAACACAGCAGCTGTTAAAATTCTCACGTGTTTTGAAACACCCTATATTTATATACGCTTGGAGTCAGTCATTTATGTCGGAGGGGGGCCACTTCTCGAGAGAGTAACGTGTAGATTTGTGTATGTGTCTATGCGTGTGTACGAACGTGGGGTGGTACGCGACCTCCGTTAGCCAAGCGTAGGAGCCATATACGTGGACAACGTTTGAAATGAAACGAGAGGGAGAAAGGACGATAGCATCGATACCATTGTGAATAACACGGTATGCTTGCTCTGCTACCTATCGAATCGCCGAGCGAGCAGCAAGCTTTACCGCTCGACCATTCGATTTATCACGTAGCAATACCTTTCGTTTCTATTCGATATTCTTCTTCTTATTCTTAGTATCGTGTCTTTAATCGTTTTGCCAGCGAATGCAAATTGATAGACGGAAGTCCGTTCGAGAACGAGACGAATGAATTATTAGTTAGGAAATCCGTCTATGGCTCTCGAAGGGAACGAATCCCTAACCAATACTATCTTTATTTGGTTCAGATTTTTCTCGTGTTCTTGATTGTAAAAATGTTAAAAAGATAAAATTCGATATATAAAAAAAAAAAAAAATAAAAATTACAGAGTCTTAACTAATTAATCAACTATTATAGTATAATAAACTCAAGTCGTCGCTAATAACCACGCTGTTGATATGATGCTAAACCTATAGAAAAAAAAAGAGAGGAGACTGTTTTTTTTTGTTTTTTTTTTTTTACGATAAAGTCTTGCCTTTTACGAGTAACTCGTGTCATTCCGTGAAAAAATCTATTTCCGAAACAATCGCGAGCGACCGAAATAACGGACTCGGTCGATAAAACGGAACGACGACAGTGTCTTATAACTTGGACTTAGATTACGTCCGAGGGTAACGCATTTTGACATCTGTGCCTCTTTCCTTCTCCCTTGGAAACTACGAAGAACTAGGTTCGCCGAGATATTCATTATTTATTGGTTAATAATCCTCCACCACGATGGAGGAGAGACACACGCGCGCGCGCACGTTTTATACAATACAAACTTTAAGCGCGCGATTCCACCTTGCCCTCTTTTCCTATACACGTACACCAATATTATAACCGTCGTGTCTCGTTCGTACACGCCCCACTTACTCGCCTAACGGATAATTCTGCCCTTAATTTAAACCCTTTTGTAGAACGCACCCGTTTTATCTACATTTCTGCGTCTTCTTACGCTTCGTTTACTCGTTAATCTTGTTATAAAGGGTGACGATAGGCCAAAGCGATTAGTAGAATATTTACAACACGAAGGATATCTTATTTCAAGGTCGATCTTTATTTTAGTTTCATCCTTTTGATTGTAACAAAAAAAAAAACTAACGCTATTTACCCCAACGAAGAAAAACCCCATAATTTATTCGTCCATATCGATCGATTCGATTACAGTCCGCCACCCCACTGTCGATAAATAAATTTGTAATTCGTCCGTGCTATCGCTAGTCCTGCTTTTCGCGCGAAGATATGAATGATTAACTCGCAACCGTGATCGATCCCACCCTCTGGCACGGTTTATAAGGGACGCTCGTGGACATAACTTTTAATACGCGAACTCGTCGAAGGACGAACAAACGCCTTTGTTTATTCGAATATTCGAAGGTTTTTTTTTTAAGGAGAACGAACACGTCGATCGATAGGAGCTGTTAATTTAAAGGAAAAAGTACCTTTCTCTTTCGTAGGAAAACGGACGAACGTATTTGTTTCCAAGGTGCGTATAAATAAGGCAAAGCGTAGGTAGTAAGACTTTTGTTGGGTATGCTGGTCTAACATTTCTAACTGACTACCTACGAGTTCGCGATAGATCGTTAACTATACAGGGTGTTCAAAGTTTTACCGATTATGTACGTGGTCGATCTTGGATTTTTTTATTAGATTTTTATAAAAAGAAACCGACTTTGGTATATCATTTTATTACCTTCAACCGTGTGATAAATAAATGTCAAACACCTACCATACCACCCACAGATTATTATACATTATACGATCCAATGTCGTAATAACTTTTTTTTCTTCCTCTACTCTCTTTTTCCCGCTTACGAGAGATCGCGAATAATTTCTCTCCCGAGAACGTCTTTATTTGGTCGAGGTTCAACGACTGCTAAAGTTCTCGATCGATCGTCGATGAATCATTAATGAGAAAGACGGAGATAGGTAGATAAAAGAGACCGTCTTTTACGTCGTCTCTCGTTATAACGTAATTAAAAAAAAATTATGACAAGCTTTCCGATCGAATTTTCGTGTCTTCCTTATCAACTAACGAATGAAATTTGCTTTTAGATAAGCGGTATAGTCTTCATCTCCGTGGGCACGGTGATTCTGGTCGTTTACAGAGGTTACAACAACTTTGTCGACAGCTGGTTCTTCGCTGCACCCGTGCTTATGATAATCGTTGGTGTGATAGTCTTCCTGGTGTCGTTCTTCGGTTGCTGCGGTGCTGTCAAGGAACATCATTGCATGCTGATCACTGTATGCAATTTTAGTTATTTGATCTTGTGTCCGCCATTTTGGTTCTTAACAATCCTTATCATTTTATTTTCAGTTCTCGGTCTTCTTACTGATCATCTTCGCTCTCGAATTGGGAGCTGGTATTTCTGGCTACATGATGCGCAGCGAAGTGAACACGATGCTACAAAGTCGTTTAAACCAGACGTTCTATCAGTATAACACCGACGACAGTATTCGTAGATCGTGGGACATTATGCAGTACGACGTAAGTCAACGAGAGAGATACACACGGTGGTATATTTACCGAGGTGTCTTGTGTTTTCTCTTAACGCGATACCAGAGAACATTTTCTCCTTGATAACTGGTATAATATGACGATTTTCCCTTGGCTGCTTTGCGAGAAGAAGAGATATAAAAAGAATTGTCGTATGCATTTATTATTCAAACCTAGAAAAGACAGAAAGAAATGTGTTTTTTTCAAGATACTTGCCAAATAGATAAATTCGATAAAAATAAGTTAAAAACTTAACATTCATTTAAATGTGAAATTGAAACTTTTCAATTAAAGGCAGCATGTTTCTAGAGTTAGAAACGACGGTCATTTTTGTGGGCTAGCGCGTATAACGAAACGCGTAGATGGTAGCAAATTGTAAATCAATATCTTCTTCTTCTTCCCTCTTGAATCGCTGTACATACACGTATAGTACATATACTTGTACAAGAATATACCGGTCATATTACCAATTCCGCATAGCCTTACCACGTAGAGTACACGTATCGTATCTATCTCTATACGTAGCTCGCATTAATGATACCAGCTACGAGGATCCTTGACTATTTGCGATACACGTATGCACGAAGTGAGATATAGTAGCTCGTTTCTTCCGTGTAAAAACGATTCTCGTCCCTATCCTGTCCGAGAGAATCTTGAAAATGATTATAAGGTATATCGAGCGTTACGTAAAGTCACGTTCTTCCATATTTTTTGCGTGGTATTCAAGCTCGATCGATCACGATTATAAAGTAAACTTAATAAACTTGGTATTTAAGCGAAGTGTGTTACTCTGGGTCACGCTATGTACAAGTACTTCGATATATGGTATACGTGTATATACGGTTACACGTTTAAACAGTGAAAGGGAAATTGTGTAAGAATCATCTGATCGATCACCGAACATGTTTCCGCACGAGTACATCATCGCAAAATAAATAGAATCGGAGACCTTCGCAACCCTTGATTTTTCGCTCGAGCTCCCAAAGTTCATCAAGCGTGTTTGCATTTTCACGTAGGAGGAAAATTATTTTTTTTTTTTGCGTTAATATTGTCCCACACTCGTCTTCAATTTATAAAAAAAAATTATTGTGATTTTAGCTAAACTGTTGCGGTATAAACAGCCCAGCTGATTGGAGTAACCTCGATTACACGGACAATGTTGTACCGGATTCTTGTTGCACGGAAATTCCTGCCGGTGAAAAGTGCGATTCGAATTCGATTTATATTAGTGCTGATAGCTGCATGTCCAAGTTACGATCGGCTATTGAAAACAATGCTCTGACTTTGGCATCGGTTGTCGTAGGGATCGCTCTTACTCAGGTAAGATCAATTACGATCGATTAAAACTATTTAATCGATCCTGTTTCCTAAAAGAAATTTAATTTGATTCGATATTTATATGTTGTATACTTCTAACAAGTTTCTAAACTCTCTCTTTTTTCCTTTTCGTTCCAGTTGATCGGAGTAATCTTCGCGTGCTGTTTGGCTCGCTCGATTCGTCGCGAGTACGAGACTGTGTAAGCTGACAGACACAAATTTTCATTGCAACATGCCTAACATGCACTTTTTATAAGTACTGTTCTGTTACACTGGTTATATCACCCTTATCTCTTATGTTAACTATATGACTTACATCGGTGCACAATTCACACATAAAGTGTATTTCTTTCATTGCTTATCTTCTACTGACACCTTGCGTAAAATACTTTTTTCTAAAGATTTGTTCATTCTTTTTTTTTTTTTTCAAATTTCGAATACACGTTGGAAGAATGGTATTGGTGTACTGAATACGAAATTGGTACTATTTTGGTAATTGGGCTTTTTCTCTATAGTCATATATACCTATATATATATCTTTTCATATGTTTTATACGTTTTTACATTGAACTTACAAACAAAGACTTTATATATTACTACAATAATCTATCACTACTGCAACACATTTTTTTTTATAAACCCTACAAACTCGCACTGTAGGTAACGATGTAATATCTAATCGTATAAATCCAGCTTTGTAATACCGTTATAGCCGAGCCACGGATAACTCGATTGGAAAAGTGGCAATAATATTGCGTATTAACTGGCACAAATTGTTTCAGGAGATACTAGAAGCTTTATGTCAAATGTTAATACCTCACTGGATCGTTCATCAGCTTAGTAGCTAAAGTATATTTTGATAGTTTCTTTGTGCCAACCCTTTAAGTATGAATAACGTCTTTAAAAAAAAAACGAATTGTATATTTTTCAAAAAGATCGCAAGTCTTGGCTGGAAATTAATCGTTCCCCTCGTACGTTGAGTGGCGTTGTCGATGTTAAACGGTGGCAAGGTATATGTTTTGATATTCCTTATTTACTAAACGATATAAAACTAAATTTCAAAAAGGGTAAGCCAAGCAGGTGCAATTTATGTTAAAAAGCAGAAGCTTTCTTCTTTCTGTATTTCGCATGAATACATGTCTATGTAGATGATTATTGTCAGGATTCCACTATTATGCTAGTCTATCTGGACTTCACGGTTTAAGCATTGATTATGTAAGTACTCCAAACTGTACAGTGAAATGTATCTGTGATTGAAAATCATAATTAAGCAAATTGTTTTTTGGTATACTCATCGTTTGATTATGACTAAAACAAAGATTCTTAGATTAACAGATATCCCCCTCTTTGTCCACTACACGAGTCTAATAGATTTAGCGAGCATTTGCATATTGATATATACTGTATAAATGGTAAAATATGCGTACAGTATAGATAAGAATGACTATTTATCTATTATTAGGATGTTCTGTTGTTTATTACGGTGTAAAGTTTACGTAGCGTTATGATTATGATTAATGGCCATGTCCTATACAATATACAATGCCAGATTGAAATGATACCTTTATCATTAACACTTGTAGAGAGTAAATATAATATATATATATATAACGAAATAACCGATGAAAAGAATTTCTGCGGTAAAACTATACAACAAAGTCAATGCCGATTTGTTCACTGTTATAGAGCGAAGGTCTGTCGACTTTGGACATTGCTGGTAATAAAAAGTCCGCTTATAATTACGTTTTTTTTTTTAATGGAATGTTTGCTTTTTATATGTTATCGCTTAGTCAATATGCAGTGCACTTTTGTTCTTCAATTGATGTACCTACAAATCTAGTGATTTACTGTTTTTACTTGCAGCGAAACCACAGCACACTGATCTGCCATCAGTTAGGGGGCATTTTTCATAATATTGTTCATCATACATTGGCAGAAAGATATTATAGTTTCATTGCGAATATGATCATTTCTATTATCGTGCTTAAAAATGTATAGCAAAGAGGAATGATGTCCAAATTGTGTTGAAACATTTCCTGTACGTAATATAAGGAAAAAACTATTTTGTGATTTCTCTTTTTGAAGAATTCTCTAGAAAACAAATATGAGATGATTTACTGCCATTATATGCCAAAAATGCCAAAGAAAAGGCGTTTGTTTACGTAGAATACTAAACGATCGCATAAAACAAGAGAAAAGGTATTACCAAAGTGTTAACAAAAAATGAACGGTAACGACGCTTACGATCAACGTGCCATGATGATATAAAAATAATAATTATCAAAACGGAATTGTCATGTACGAGTTGTCTTCATCGTTTGTAGAAGCATAAATATTAATATCTATTACAAAGAAGCGAGTTGCAATTCTAGTAACTTGCAACGAGCATCATTCCTCTTTATTTATCATCATATATAAGAAACAATGAGCTATTTTTGCCTAATCTTCCCTAACGTGCAGCGTGGATCGATTATCTAAGATTTACTCGCAGAAAAAGCTTGTGTTCTAATACTCGTTAAGCAAAATGGCTTATTGCTTCTGCTATATATATTTAAATAGAAAAGAAATACAAAAAAAAAATAGCCGAACATTACAACGTGGCATACATTTTGATGCCTCTTCGTAAAGAAAATACATTTTTTAATGACTGTCGTTTAGAATTATCAAATGTTGCAGCAGTCTTACATGTACCAAATTCGTAATGATATCGTATTACTCTATAAATGTGCGTACTTTTATTCGTAATCGACAAAGTACCGTGAGATAAAAACAAAAAACAATATATATATATATATATACATATGTGTATAAAATATGTACATATAAGCAATGTATACACAGTATCCCTGTACTGATGCAAAACGCGCAAATGAACGGACAAACATTGGTGTACCTTGCTATTTAGGACAGCTTAAATGAACTATCAAGTAGTTAACTGTCGACTTATCAATAATTAAGTCCTTTGTGTCACTAAATTACCCCATTATTATTCTCTACCCCCGCATATTCCGTGCCACTAGGATTGTATTATTGAAAAAATGACAAAAAAGCTTTAACGATGCCTCTAATGTGCAAGCTTTTCTCTATCAGCGATTAATGTATATTTAACGAAAAATAACGATTCAAATTGTGGCATCACGTCGATTTCGCGAATCGAAGTACTTGCAACCGATATCATACTTTTTCTTCTGAAGTCTTGTTAACGAAACGAAATAAATAAGCTGAAACTAGGACGGTTATTGTTAACGACAAGTTATGTTAATGGTATATGTATGGTACTTGGAAAATTTGCTACAATATTCGTTCACGATCGAGTAACAGCGAAAGAATTTTAATGTAATGGAACAACGAGGTGTAAAAAGATTAGGTGATATTCGTATCGTGTATGTATGTTTTTAATGCACTCTGGTAGTATTAATAATTGCAAGACCTCAGAATGAGATATTAAGCGAACATTCGTAGATAACTATAGTCAAAAGATATTAAGCTACTTAGCTAAGATATATGATTAAAGTGTGCCTAACATATAGAAAGAAGACATATGTTATAAATTATTAATATAGAAAGAGTTTTAATGTCACTTAACTGCCTTGCGCAACATAGCTTGTCCAAAACTAGCACCTGTCCAAAGTTCGCTCCTTTTAATTACAATAATCGTCATTCTGTTAGAAATCTCAATCGGATTCTTGGTATACATTGATTATTGGGCAAGATATAAGACTGATAAAGATTATTGTAATCAGTATTAACGAGCATTGGTATTTTACATATACCGTATTCTTACGAGTGAATTTATACTAAATTGTATTTTGGCTGCTTATCTTTTCTTCTTCTATAAATGTAAATTATTAGTCGATATATTGATAAATTCATGTTATAAGATAATTCCATTATTTTAATATAACTTATTTTTTGGCAATTTAGGAGCCAACATGTCCTTAGCACATATTTGTCTAGCCTTTATGTATATTAATAAATTAATTACACTAATCGTTGTATTTAATCTATATACTTTTACCTCATGCATACATACATATATGTATTTTTCATTTTGTTTAACTTTAGGAAAGGAAAAAAAAATGATTATCCTGGGTGTTATAAGTTTATAATCAGTTTTATTTTATTGTAATTTATATTTATGCAGACCATTCGGTAGCAGACTAACATCCATCATTGAATAGGATAGTGGATCTCTCATTTTTGCCGTTTTGATATCACCAGAGCTGTAGCCTCTTTGTCTTTAGTGAATGAGAGAGATTACAATCACCGTTTTATGCATTCGTCAGTTAAATAGTTTCTGCGGATAACGCATGTTTACCTCTGTGAATAATGCAGCAACATACGAGATATTTAACAAATAAAAAAAATTAAAAAAAAACAATGCGAAGTCTTTTCGTGATAGAGATACGAAATGATCTGACTTGCTTGAACGGTTCAAACACACAGAAATATTTCGAAAAAAGGAAAAAAAAAAGAAAAAAAACATAAATAAAAAGTGAAATTCACTCTTTTCTTGGAATGGAACGTTTCCCGATGGTTTGTCGTAATGGAGATTAATCGAGCGATCCTTTGCTAAATCATGTTTAACAAGATATTACATGGTCAACTGCATTATGCACTTTCATAGTACTTTTCGGTCGCAGCTCTCTCTCTATTAAAGGAAGAGCAAGATTGATTATATTCCACTACTACTCTCATAAACAGCAAATGCACGTTCGACAAATATGTATATCGACGTATTTACAATTCCTAAATAGAATCAATGCGCCGCTTTCACACTAAGCAACATACAAAATTTTATATTCGTTCAACAGTTTACAAAAACCAGAAGACTAACGTTCTCAAGTAACGGAACCGAGTAAAGTTACGAATAAAACGGATACTTCTAATAGAGGTGGAAGAGCCTCACCTCGTGAAAAGTCATTTCGCACAGTGATATTTACAAGAGTTCTGACATCGAAGAGAAAAACCTTAAAAGCTTAGTTTACATCATAAACTGTACAATGTTAAATTGAATGAGTTTTACTGATTGTTTATTACAAGGTATATAAATTGCAGTCACACACATTACCACCCAGTTTTCCAAGCAAATACTTGCTCCTTCGATCTGAATTATTTACAAAGTGGTCCGGTCCACCTTGCCATTAAGCCATTAATCTTTCGTATCTTGTGTACGTATTCTACTTATACAGAAATCACATGGAAGAAATTTTTCTTTTTTTTTTCTTTTCTTTTCTTTCAAAGTTATCGATAATACATAACAAAAGGAATCTCTTGCTGAAAAGATTTTAGTACTTTACTGAACACAACGAATGGCTACTACGATAGATCACGAAACGATAGAGCATTTTTTCAATTTGTGTCGTAGCACAGCCATTTTCCTAAATAAAAGAAAGTACAAATACCAAAACACGTAATGAAGTACAACGATGAGACAGTATGGAATACTTATGGCTAATAAGACAATTTATACATACACATATATGTAGACAATATAAATTCCAGTTTCTTCAATGTACTAGCTCGAATATACAGGAAATGATATTTATTTACAGTTACAAGGATTTTGCAGATGGCCCCAAATATAATTGGATTACGTTCTTACGAGTTCCAATATTTTCTTTGGAGAAGATGTACTTGACAGAAATTCCGAATAGGTGCACGTAATGTTAGTATGGCCAATTTCACGAAATTGAAATTAAATTTATGCTTTAATATAATTTAAAAATATAATAAAATCGAGTAAATATAAAAATATTGGAGTTTACATCGTGGAAAATCGTGCCTCTACATTCACGTTTTATAATCTATGCACCTAATTACTTATAATTTAATTTTAATAATATTGTTCATGATATCACCTACCCTACAAGTGTTAGCAGTATCGGCTTGTATCGTTTGCGTACAATACGATCCATTTAAATACTATCTTGTCATAAATTTTAGGTGAAAAACTCCTATTTCATGCCCTAACACATTATACTTGCACACACATCCATTCATCTTAGGCACATTACATCCTCGAAATAAAGCACATCACAATCATGGTCAAGCTGATCTCAAAAGGTCTTCACGTACAGTTTCTTGACCGGTATAATCATGGATAAAGATGTATAATAGCTATTGTGAGACGTTTCGATGAGAACAGCAGTCGATGAGAACTTGGCATGAGACTAATAGGAGTTACGTACGTAGTACAAGTATGCTCATGTGGCATAACGCTTGGTCCATAGCCGTGCTATGCGATCGTGTTCTTCTCTGTTTTGTAAATATTGTGTCGCTATATTACCCACCAAAGGATCGGCTGTAAAAGAAATTTATTAAGCGACCGAACGAGGATTATTTACGAGCAACGTTTATCAGCTGTCGCTACGTCATACCTGGGTTACAGTCTGTGAGAAGGGAGCATATAGAGAGTAACACTTTCGAAATCGTAAGTGCGGGAGACCAGTTGTCTTTTAAAATGTCCAGGCAGATCACTCCTTGGCTGTTGATATTGCAGTGATAAATACGCGTTCGGAATGTAACCTGCGAAACGAAGGTAACGTAACAAATTGATGCGAACAAAATAGATAGTGTAATAGAGTGTTTTATTAGATTTGGTATACCTTTGGAGGTTTAAACGGGTACTCTGGAGAAAAGTGTATGTCAAGGAAAAATACACCTCCCTCGTATACAGAACCTGGAGGACCCAAGATGGTAGACACCCACTCGTACAAATTATCTCCTTTTGGCCCTGCACTGTAAAACAAAAATAAGACCATAAAGAAGGAGCTTGGTACGACGAGCTTACTAAAAGAAAGTTTAATTTTTGACTTATTACACGTTACCACGATAAGTCAGACCGATAAGTACGGTAACTGAGAATACGCTACATAAAAGGATACCATGTTTTCCCATCTTGTAGATGAAATGCAAAAATAATCGCAGTATATACTAATTACGGTAATGACAAACCTGCAATTTGGAGGTGGATCTAACGTGATTTCAGCCAATTCTTTCTGTATCCTGCGATAAAAACGTTAAACGAATCAAAATAATTATAAAGGGGTACGATCGCCGAAGTAAACATTAAGTCATAAATCAAATAACTTTGGTACCTTTTGGCGGAAGTTCCTAGAGCTTTCGACATCTTTGGATTTGGCTTGGTTTCTTTATTCTCTGGCTTATTGTCTGCCAAGGACGAACCACGACCTCTCCCAGTACCGCTAGACCCTGCTCCGGACGACATGATTCTGCGATATAAACATATAAAACGTTTACGTCTCACCAAAGTTACCAATCGAAATAGAGAAACTTTTATCATCCGTAGTATTTTCTTTGCTCAGCGAAGAAACACCTCGTATAATAACTATCACCATAACACGACTAACTCGTACACACAATGTTAAGACATCCAAAAAATGAGTATATTTATCACATATACGTATAAAAGAACAAAGTTGAGAGAAGAACAGTTCGAAGTCAAAACGATTATCAATCGATGCACAATAACACGAGAATCATTCCCATCATCACCAAGTATCATATAGAGAGCTGACACGGCGGAAAATTTAAAAAGAGTAAAGATAAAAAAGAAAATCTCGACTCGACGTCGAGTCGCTTCGATGGACGTAGGAGCGAACAAAGATCCCGATTCGGAGGAGAGGCATCGTGTAAATATCCTGTCCTTCCTCTCATATCTATCCCAAATCGTTTAACCAGAAGAGTCCCTCCGATTTGTTTTAACCGCGACGGACAACCGCCTCCTCGAGAACACGATCTCTAGGACGTACCGCCCGAGGATGGAAGAGGGGGAGAAAGAGAGAGTAGGAGAAGAGAGACAGAGAAAGGACGGAAGGAAGGAAGGAAGGAAGAAAGGAAGAGAGTGAGTGAGTGAGAAAGAGAGAAAGACGATAGATCACGGCGAGCGGAGAAGAGATTCAAGGAAGAGAGAGAGAGAGAGAAAAGTAAAAAAGTGCTCGAACTGAAAGGTTCGCGCGACGGACAATGGTAGCTCTCTCGTACCTCGTGTGTGTGTATGATGCGTCCGTCCACGCCGTGTTTGCCGTCGTCGTCGCGCGAGGAACTATCTCTCGCCGGGATTGGTGGGGAGGGAGGCGCGGGCCTTTGGGAAGGAGCGAGGGGAAGGGACTTGGCGGTCCGCGTAGGAGAAGAACCGCGCGGACTTTGCGATGATTCGCGGCTTTGCCGGTTCACTTCGCGTGAGTGAGAAAGAGAGAGTGAAAAAGATAGAGAGAGACGGACTGAGATAATGGAGTCGAGCAAAAGCACCACGCGCGCAAGCTCTCTCTCTCTCTCTTCGAAAGAAAGGCTAAAGACTATCTCGGAAAACTATTATTTGCCAGTGCTGCTGCTGCCACTGTCGCTTTCCCTCGTCGAATCTCGCGCTCGTTTTCACGATCAACAACAGTAAGTGAGTCGTAATAAGTCGTCGAAGGTCGGGCAACGTCGTTGTTGTTGTTACCGTCGTTGTATTCGCAAATTCCCGCGTGCACTCGCGTCTAACGTGATCAAGGGTGAAGGACCGATCCCATACGCGAATCTCGCGGGCAAAGTCGAAAAAGTGACTAGGGACGCGCTTTGACACCACAACACCGTTTGTTGTTCACGGAGGGGGGGAGGCCGGGTAAACAGTACACGAGCGTAGAAAAAAGCAAAGAGATTCGAATCGTCGTCGTAGGCGCTCTCTGTTGTCTCGTCTTCGACAACCCCGGAAACACCGGCGCTTCTTTCACGTCCTCCTCGTCTCTCTCTCGCGATCATTCATCTCCCTTTCATGTTCCGAAATCCCGATCGCGGCGTCCTTCTTTCCACGACGAGCGCCGACGAAACGTGCGCATCTCTCTGACCGTCGTCGCCGGATGTTGACTCTGCCCGGCCCCGTCGCCACCACCACCGTCGCTATTACCCCCACTACTACTACCATTAGCACCTCCTCCAACGTCGCGTCGCTCTTGACACTTACGAATCAGTGCTTCGCTGTGTTTGGCGCTGCCAGCGCGCCAGTTTGAATCCTTTAGTCTCTCTTATACTACAATTATAATTTATATATATTTACTTATTACTTTTTTAGATTCTTGTTCACGCTATCGGTACACTAAAGTTCTACCTTAATTATTTTTAAGTATGTCATTCCTTTTAAATGGTTTCGTCAAATATCTTAACTTTTTCTGTCCCCAGCAAAACGCGAATTATACTATGTATTGTCTCACTATACTCTAAAAGTTTTTTTGTTCTCTGTACACTAAAAGGTTCTAAAACCCGTTTATCATGAATAAATATTAAATATTAATGTTACCGTTATCGTTTACTGTCGTTGCTCTAATCGAATTTGATGTTAATTTTGTGTTAATGTTTTCTTGTTTAGCGGGTATATGTAACTGTGCTGTGATTGGTCGATACGAAATTCTACTTGTTGGCGCTACTATGCAGTGTCGATATACGTGCGTCGGTAAAGATGTTCTGGCCATCATTTTTTATGTCAACGCTGTACTTCATTTATGGTTGCATCAAAAAGGCGTTATTTACAAAGATTGTATACAGTTGATCGCAGTGATAATAACCATTGAACCTGGATGAATATTTACTTTGTTTTTATACGCTTATGATATATGAAGGTCATGTTTCTTTCATTTGAACGTGTTTATATGATGTGAATAAAATACGTTTACATTTTGCAAGAAGTGAAACGGAGCACTAGGATAGTGTCACTACAGTGATATTTGTACAGATTTTAAAGAATTATTTACCCTAGTTATCGCTAACACTTACCAAAATGGGGAAACGACAGCATCAAAAAGATAAAATGTAATTATTTTGAATTCTAGGTTAGGTTCTTTGTAAATATGTCACTCTTACATATGTTTTGCCTGCAGGTACTTAACGTACACGGAATGGACAACGTTGTATGGTGGAAAAAAATCAGGTCCTCTTGAAGACAGCGAAGATACCACTTTCCGACGTTTACCTTTTGATCATTGTTGTTTAAGTTTAACGCCGTTTGAACATCCGTATTGCGATGCTCAAGGCCATGTGTTTGAGTTGGAACCACTGTTGGAATACTTAAAGAGATTTAAGCATAATCCTGTAACTGGCAAACCCTTGGATCCTAAAACATTAATAAAATTAACCTTTCATAAAAATTCTCAAGGGCAATATCACTGTCCGGTCCTTTTTAAAACATTTTCAAAACATTCTCATATCGTTGCTATTAAGACAACGGGAAATGTGTTATCCTATGAGGTAAATTATTTATCTTGCAGAATAATTAGAAAGTCTATTAAACAGAATTTATTTTCAGGCTGTGGAACAATTAAATATAAAGACACGTAACTGGAGAGATTTAATAAATGACGAACCTTTCACAAGAAAGGATATAATTACTATTCAAGATCCAACTAATGCAACAAAATTTAATTTATCGACTTTTCATCATATCAAAAATAATTTAAGAGTAGAAGATGAAGGTGATTTGATACTTCTAATTAACAAATTTTTCACTTACACTTTTCTCCCATTTAAATGTTATAAATTCCAATTATCGAATATATTTTAAGAGGCGGCAAAAGAGAGGGCCGACCCAGCCGCGAAACTCAAGACGGTATCTATGGAGACAAAAGAAATATTGGCAGAGTTGAAAAGAGATTATAAGGCTCCAGAAGCTAAAGAAGAGAATGATAAACCTCAAGCTGACAAATTCAATGCCGTATATATATTTTAATAGCATATTAATAACAAATATCTAATTTAATGCAAAATCTTTTTACATTAATGTTTGATGATTCAGGCTCACTATTCGACCGGAGCCGTAGCTGCGGGCTTTACTTCCACGGTGATGCCAATGGAAATGACCCATAAGGCTGCCGTAATCGCGGAAGATTTAGTACGGTATGAAAGAGTTAAAAAAAAAGGATACGTGAGGATACTCACCAATTTTGGCTCTTTGAATTTGGAACTTCACTGTGATATTGTACCAAAAACATGCGAAAATTTTATAAAACATTGTCAAAGCGGTTACTACAATGGTACAAAATTCCATAGATCGATACGAAATTTTATGGTAACGTAAAAAATTGAGTATTACGTCGATAGAAACTGTACGAACATATAAAATCCATTTTTTCCATTTAGATTCAAGGAGGAGACCCGACAAATACCGGAAACGGTGGAACATCTATTTGGGGCAAAGCATTCGAAGATGAATTTAAACCAAATTTAGTTCATCAAGGACGGGGTATTTTGTCAATGGCAAACTCAGGACCAAATACGAATGGTTCTCAATTGCAAGTATCTCGAAGATTACCAAATGTTTTATACACAGTTATAAATGCCAAGTATTGAATAATTTGATTTCTCAGCTTTATCACATTTCGATCGTGTCGACATCTCGATCGAAAGCACACCGTATTTGGAAAGATCGTTGGAGGCTTGGAAACGCTGAACACGATAGAAAAGATCGAAGTGGACAATAAGGATAGACCGATCGAAGATATCGTCATACAAGCGGTTCAAGCTTTCGTTGATCCTTTCCAAGAAGCTGACGAACAATTATTCGTCGAACGAGCAGCAGAAGCAGAAAAATTAGCACAGGAAGCGAGCAAGAAACGAAATATAGACAAAAAAGAAGGAAACGACATTTTAAAAGTTTATCGCCCTGGTGTAGGCAAATATTTAAAAATAGAAAAAGAAGAGAAGTAAGAAAAACCTTTTCGAGGTATCGAGGATCTACTTTGTTATTAACTGTTTCTTATACCATTTTCAGAGCAGACAAAGATGAAGGATCGACCGGGGAATCGACCATAAAGAAGAAAAAGGTCGTAGCGAATTCGTTTGGAAATTTCTCCTCTTGGTAGAGAAGATAACTCTTAAGAGAAACATATTATAGTTAGTAATAATTGGAAAAAGCCGAAATATTTTTATTAATAAAAAGAATCCCACCAATTCTTATCTCGTTACTTTCTTTTTATGTATATTCGTGTATATAACACACACGTAAAAGAAAACGTGTGCATATGTATTGTAAATAAATAAATAAATCTGCAAGAGTTGTAAAAGGGTAATCCATTCTCGTTAATTATATCTTATATTGCTTGAATATAGAAAAATATAAAAGTTTTGATAAAAAACTATACTTTTATTAAAGATACATTCGAACCGTAAGGTCAGAGAAACTGGATTACAAGGACTCAGTCCTCCATGTTTGAAGTTTGAATACGCACGCTCGAAAAGGACGGTCGCGCGTCGTGCCGTAATTTGCGGTATTCCGGAGGATCTCACGCCTTTCTCCTGTGTATTCCAGGATATTTCGTGTGCCGAATAATCGGATAATCGGAGGCACCGTACCATGGATGATTTGGGTAAGTAAATATTCGAGTGTACGACATACGGCCGACAGGCTAACCTCAAAATCGAGCGAACCATTCGAGGCTGTCAAAGTAACGCGATAACGATGTTACATCTTTGCTTGTTACAATTATTACTAATTTCTTACACGATGGACACAATTTATCGAATAATTTGCTCGTATTAAATATTTATAAAAAATGGATATGCTAATGTGACATCTTGTATCTAATTTATGCAAAGGGCTGATACTGTCGACGAATGTATAAATATACACGTAGTAACGTACAGTGATAAATATTGTCTATAAAATATAACACTTTTTATAAAAATTGTATTTAATTTATACATTATTCAAACTAGGTCGTAAAATGTAAAAGCAAAAATTCGTCTTTAAAAGCGCATCTATAATTATCGTAACGATAATCGTTATCGTTGCTTATCGGTAACGTTTCACCGTACGACAATACCGTGCAGGTGTGAAAACGTTTCTTTCATCGAAATACTTGACGTACGTCAAAGCTTGGAAACATTTCGTTCGCACGTATGGTTGCTCATTTGACGTCGGAGAGGCTGCGCCACTAGAACGATTTGAATGATCTCACGAAGGCGCCAAGGATGAATAATGATTCAAGAATAGTTCAAGCGAGACAGTAATATACAATTTATCCAATTATTTCATTTTACAATAAAGAAAAAAAAAAACATTTCTTTCGTACATTTTACTTAAAAGTGAACTTTGTACTTTCCAGAGCAGGTTTAGTTTAGTTTCTTTCGGTACACCAAAAATAAATTCCTTCACAATTTCGAAACACTTGGTAGATTTAAAAACAGTTATACAATTTTACTTTCTGCACTCACTGTATACAGGGTGTCTGGTTCCAAGTGTCCAAACGGAAAACTACAACGTAACGTTGTTTATTGTATGATTGGGACACCCTGTATAACGTTATGGTAGTACATAGACCGTATACGCGTCGAGTATAAAACACAACGGAGGAGAAACTGTTTGTTCGGAGGTAGCGGTCGCGTGCCAACGATCGTACGTATTTTTAGTGTATTTCGCATCGTCGCGAGCTCACCCGCTTCCTCGTGTTTCACGTCGCTGTTGATAGGTAGAAAGGTCTTCTCGCAGCACGCATTATATATACATATATATTCACGCATAGACATTTATAGGGTCCCGGAGCTCCTGAAATATACTTAACTTTCGTTCGAACTTCCCTTTTCTTTACCCCTCTTCTATCCGTTCCTGGCCTTTAGAGTGTTGCTCCACCGTCTGCATCCACCAGCATCGTCGACCGAGTGCCAGTTCTCTTACGCATACTTCCTGGATTCCGTCTCGGGGATAACGAAATCGGCCGGGATGATTTTTATGTGTTCGAAGTGATACTTTTTTTTAAAGATTTTTAGATTATTGGTGCTTGGTGTATGCAAAGAAAGAATTTTTTTTTTTTATTATACGTTGATATTATAAATAAGATATCGTAGATTGATTTAGTCGTGTTGGTTATGAGCCGAATGTCTCAGACGCACTTTCTTTTCTAAAATTAGTAAATAGAAAGTTTCTTCGAGTGGCAATAATTACTAACTCATCCTGTAGTTCTTTCTTCCAATGGGAGTCATCGATAAACGAATCTAACCGATCGGTGAGACAGTTTCAAACGACATACTTCCTTTTTCCGGTATGAGAAAGTGGACACTACCGTTAAGCTTGATAAAAGATCACGAGGAAATAGAAAAGCATGTATTTCGAGAGAACGCGAGTAGTTGCGCGATTCTACGTGGGATGATCGAGTTATCGCAGCGAGTCGTTGATCCGCGATAAACTTGTGATCGTTCGTAACGAAAGATTCACTACGATGTGAAAATTATAGTTTGAACTTTGAAAATAATTGCACGACTTGTAATTTATTAGACAGCTTTGGAATTTTTCGTCATTCGATTTATCGACCGAAGATGTTTCGACCCTCGAAGATTCTAACCTCTTTTTATTGTAAGCAAGGCAGTGCTCATTTTTTTATCCACATAAGCTTATTAAAAACTAAGGATTTGAGAATGAAAAAGTTGAAGTTTCCAAGTATAATAAATACATTTTTATTATTTGAACGTTAAAATACAAAAAATATGTACATTATATCGTTTTCGAAGTTTGGGAGACTTCATTGACACTTGAGAGGTTAATACAGTAGAACTTCGATTATTCGAACTAATTGTATCGAAAATGTATTATTTTTTTTTTAAAGTTAATAATTCCACGGGAGTACTTTCTTGTCGCGCTTCATACCATCCGATGATTATTTCTGATGCTGTGAATGGTTCTACTGCAATTCGAAGTAACTTTCTTTACTTTCACGTTTTAGGTGAAATTCAAGAGCGTTTCACTAAAATATTTACAGTTTATTATATTTTAATACGTGGTGAATCACAGCATCAGAAATAATCTTCGGAGGGTATGAAGCACAAGAAAGTATTCCCACAGAATTATTAAAATTAACAAAAAAATATGCAATTTAGCAAGACAAAAAAATCGGAAGAACAAAGATGATTAAAACAGATGTATTATATAAACGGGTCATACACAAAAAATCATAATTTTTCATATGAATTTTACTTATAACATGAATCATTCGATTATCCGATTTTCATGAACGCAATTAGCCCGAATAATCAAAGTTCCGACTTGTATTTGAATTTCAGAACAAAATTTTCATTAGAAAGAGTTTAGAAACATAAATGCATAGAGGACAGTTCGTCCTGTCATCCCGCAACAAGTGGTCGCAGCGGCGCGTGGTCAGACGATCGGTCCCTTCCTCCCCGTTTACCAGGCCGACCAATCGTCGTCTCGGGATGCCGTACCACGTGACCGAATAGCGCGTGTCGCATTTGTTCCACGACGCGTGCCCGTGCACGGCGCGTATGTATACAACATTGTCGTGCGCCGCGTTCGTCGTCGGTCGTTCGCGCGAAACGTTTCATCCGATCTGTCGATCGTAATTTCGTGCGTATAAAATAAGAAAAAAAAAAAGAAGAAATGGCAATGGATCGGACGATGTACGGGAAGGTGGAACCAGGGGCCACTTATCAACCATTCAGGATCACCGTGAAGAAAGGTTCTCCGCCTGGCTGTAAGTGTCTCTTTCCCATATCGGTTTATCTCCTTCCTTTTTTTTTATTTCCTTTCTTTCTTCAACGGGAAGCAGTTAGGGTGGTTTCTTGTTACTCGAAGAAAGTTTTTTTTTTCCTTTTTTTTTTTTTCTTTCTCGTAATTACGAGAGGACGGTGTGAAATACTATTACGCGTTGCATAATACCTCACGGTGTGTTTACGGTGCTCCGGAGCTCGGCGTATTTTACATGTAACAAATACCCGCACGACCTCCTTACATAAAAAGCGTTTGATACCGGTATGCGTAGTGACAATATATATATATTCATGTGCGTTACGCTCCATACTGAATCATTTATATAAATAGCTTTAAAAATTTTTTTTTCTTTTCAATTGACATACCACGAGTACGTTGCACCAATAAAATAAAACCTGACGCCTGAGAGATCGCGAGTCCTCGCTCGGGAACTTGGTGCTTCTTGATCCGGTGGTGGTGCGCGAAACCGATCGTTATCGCTTGCGTAATACCTTACCATCAATTTACGCCAATTGTTTTATCGGTGCTTTCGAACGCCTACGCTGATTTGCAAGAGGAAACGAGCTTTTCCTTTCGAAGTGATAACATTCTTTTTTTTTCTATGTTGAAGAGAAAAGTTCGATGAGTTCGTGGCAAACATGATAAATTGGGTGAATGTAATGGATCGAGGATTAATCGGTTACTATATGCAACGAGATAATCTATCTTGTGCCAATGTCGAGCACTAGATCGATAAATTTAATATCTTGTAATATCCGGTCGTTCGATAAGTTTTCGTGCTGAATTGTTAATAATAAATCTAGTAAGGTTAAATGTATAGTTATTTTCATCACATTTTTATATATTATTATATATTTTTTGCTTTCATTATATATTACAGTCTATAGCCGTATGGGTGACATTGGAATGTATCAAAGGGTTTACTCGTTAAAATAAATAAATAAAACATTTATCTGTTTGACAAATATTTAAACAACAACATACTAGTTGCTGCCATTCATAAATATTGTTGAGTAAATATTATTGATAATGAAACTAACATTATTTTTAGAAAAATCGTACAATGGGTCATTTGATTAGTGTTAAATCTACATCGTTCTATTTTCGAAAGTAGGTTTCTTATTCTTATCCGGTTTTTTTTTTTTTCATTTTCAAGGAAGTTGAACATTTTATTAAAACAACTTAAGACAGAATGATCGATATGATCGTACAACGACACGCTCGTTCCTCTTTGGAGTACCCTTCACCCACAGAGAAGTGCTACCTTGACACTAAACATACCGGTATACTTATCGAACTCATTATCCAGTGCCACCCCTTTTTTGGTATGGCCGTAAATACCGTCGGTAGTTCCTTCGTTCATCAGTATATCGTGTACCACTTTCGAAAATAATCAAGCAATCTTATCTTTTCCCTTGCTATTTTGTTAGATTCCGTTAGAAAACCAGATTTATATGACTTAAATATTCGCGACGTTAGTATTCCAAAAGCGTTATACTAGTCATCGATAAGAGAGATTTCGTTGTAACCGATACAAGAAAATTACTTTACCGACGATCGATATCTCCTAAATTATTATAAAGAAAAAATGAATCTTTAACCATCGAACTACATATTTATTACAAACAAAATGTTGAATTACCTACCATAAAGATTAGACTTAGAAATCTACTTAAATTTTATATCACGTTCGCTTTATCGGTATGCCGTGCACGTTTAAAAGCTTTCCCGAAGAGTTAAAAAACAAATTGAACCAGAACGTTGGGCGTGTAAACGAGGTGAAAGGTATCCGAGCGAGCGAGACTTCGTACACGCTGAAACTTTGCTCGTGCGACAGTTCACGTACTCGCGAGTTACAAAACGCCGGTTCGATGTAAGGAGAAATCGGTCAACAGGAAAAATTTGTTTTAAATATGACAACCGTGAGAAAATGATTCGTGGAACTTTATGTTCATAATAAACTATTTTTAATTTTATCTTCCAAGATTTGGTTACGCAAAGGAGAACTCCCTAGCAACGTCATAGCTTTTACCGCGAATAATCGGAGGCGACGAGCGTGATCCGCGAGTGTGAAACCACATAAGGAGAAATTCTTTCCGTGGAAATGGATTGGTCAGCGTCCGGATGACACGCCTGTCCTTATAAAGTGTCTTTCTGTCTATAGTGCTCAATTTTTGAACGTTTCTCGAAGGAGGAAAATATTTAAAAAAAAATGAACTCGTTCAATGGGACGACAGGTGAGATTTTAATTTAATAAACACCATTGATTATTATTGGTCATGAGTCATATCTATATCTAGAGCTTCATTAATTATGCTCACATTGTAAAACGGATGCAGGAATACGAATGGTTGATTTAATAGCTTTTTGTTTTCGACGAACGAATATTCTTGCATACTCGGAGAGTTGAATCGTCTTGATGCGTGTACTTGACGTCTTTATATGATTGAGAAAAAAAAAAAAAAGTATTCTCTCTTTTCTCAAGTAGTTGGTAGCCATCGTAGGCTAAGACAGTGGCAGTAAGTTCTCGCTTGACCTCGCGCAACACCGTACAACGCACAGTTACTTACGTACTTCGCTTATTTCATTTTGCCTTTCTACGAAGAGGAAGAAGAATCGAATGTGGGGATGTTTGATACGTTGATAGGTGTGTCCTTGAGTGATTAAAAAAAATCAGTCTCTGTTTGGACAAACTTGTGATCCATTTTTTCTACATTTGTAGTATTAATTTGATTGAGTGTCGAATTAAATCATAAGGCAAGGGGTTAATTTACGTTGAAATAAATTATTGAATTGTTTTTCATACAAAAAGACACATTTTCCATTTACACAATTTCTTTAGGAACCGATCTTCTATGTAAATCAGGGTATAGGTGTATTAATCAGCTATCTCTCCTCCTACAACCGAAAGAACAATCTCCGTTTTACTAAAATCGGATTAGAAAGTCACACGAGACGTTCGTCAAGGAGATCTCTGTTTTTCCATGAAAACATCTATCTTTCTCTCTCATCCATGCGTTAACGCGATTGGCTTCTCCTATCGTCTTCTATCGTAATCAGTGTAATTGCATCGCGTCACGCGACATAGTCGTCTGTTTCAACAAAGACACTTTATACACTTCCCTCGTTCGACTTCCATTATCCTAGAAACCTTAGGGCTTTTTCTTGTACCACGATATTCACCCTAATCCAATTCCCAATATCCTAACTGGACTTTATGCTCGGCCATTGGAGAACAAAGCCAGACTACTATATTATCAAGGACATCGAGCTAGAATCAACAAACGCGTTCATCGATTGGTCTATATAAGTTTCTTTCAATTTTCCAGATTCAAGGTAGACTTAAATACGTCGATAGAATCGAGCAACATCGATATTCCTTCCTCTTTCATCGGCAACGGCACCATATCTGGTGCGGTCGCAACGTGACGCTTCTACTTCCCACGCTTCGTTTATAAACTCGTAGGTTGTGCTTCCTTGTGTGTAATTAGTAACGAACAATATCATGAGGAATAAAAAATGGAGATTAGTGATGGATTCAAGACAAGAATCGGATATAGTTGTCTTGTCTTGATTTTTTACAAGCGAGAATTAGTATGTTTTGATCTTGACAATCAATTTCTTGTCTTGATTCTTGATATTTTTACAATATCTATTAATATTTTTGAAAATTTGTATAAAAATTATGGAAAAATATGTTTTTTAAATATAGTGGAGACCGGGGCTAAAAGTCCCAGGGGCAAGTTGTCCCAGTCATAGTTTTGGTATCTGAGGGTGGAAGGGGAAACGCATGTCCCGACAATGAGATCTGGGACAACTTGCCCCATCCTCATTTTTTTGCTGTAACGATTGTTTTTATCATTAGTTTTCGACAGAATTCAGGTTTTCGTTCATGATGCATACATCAAGATTTTTGTCAAAAATCGATGCATCTCAAATTTGCCCGATCAAATACTCGTTCAAAAGAGGAAAGTCTCTAATTTACGAATATGGCAGTGTGGCTTCGATAGGATGACTGGTTCAAAAGTTACAACAATTTTTCTCTTGAAAACAACCCATACTCCGACACTTAAAAGATTAATTTCTCATCAATGCTTAATGATATCGAAAAACGGACAACGGGACAGTATTTTGCATGCTTTCTTCTTTCTAAATCTTGATTCATACATCAGGATTTTTGTCAAAAAATCGATGCATCTCGAATTTGCCCGATCAAATACTTGTTCGAAAGAGGAAAGTCTCTAATTTACGAATATGCAAGTCGCGTTTCGATAGGATGACTGGTTAAAAAGTTACAGCAGTTTAAAGCTTGAAAATGACCCATACTTCGACACTTAAAAGATTAATTTCTCATCATTGCTTAATGATATCGAAAAACGGACAACGGAACATTATTCTGCATGATTTTATCTTTAAAATGAGCCATTAAACATTGAAATCGGCGGTGGTGACCATTTTGGCAAAAATCATGATGCATAGGTCAGGATTTTTGTCAAAAATCGATTTATCTCGGATTTGCCCGATCAAATACTCGTTCGAAAGAGGAAAGTCTCTAATTTACGAATATGCAAGTCGCGTTTCGATAGGATGACTGGTTAAAAAGTTACAGCAATTTTTTTCTTGAAAACGACCCATACTCCGACACTTAAAAAATTAATTTCTCATCATTGCTTAACGATATCGAAAAACGGACAACGGCACAGTATTCTGCATGCTTTTCTCTTTCAAATAAGCCATTAAACATTGAAATCGGCGGTGGTGACCATTTTGGCAAAAATCCTGATGTATGCACAGGAATTGAAAGAGGAAAGTCTCTAATTTACGAATATGCAAGTCGCGTTTCGATAGGATGGCTGGTTGGGAAGATACAGCAGTTTTAAGCTTGAAAAAGACCCATACTCCGACACTTAAAATGTTAATTTCTCATCATTGCTTAACGATATCGAAAAACGGACAACGGAACATTATTCTGCATGCTTTTATCTTTAAAATGAGCCATTAAACATTAAAATCGGCGGTGATGACCATTTTGGCAAAAATCACGATGTATACATCAGGATTTTTCCTTGGAAACCTTGGAAAACTTGCCCCATGGCGTTACCCCGCAGCGGGGCAAGTTGTCCCAAAAAACTCGATGCTTGCAATTGAAAAAAAAACGTGTTCAAAACTTCTCAATAGAAGCGGAAAAATTTCCATGTATTGCTAAGAAGTTGAACTTTATGATGGTCACAAAAAATTCGAAAATATAAGCTATAGAAATCTGTAGAAACAAAAAACTTAAAATTGGGACAACTAACCCCGGTCTCCCCTACTGGTCAGAAATTAAAGGAATAAGAAAAGTCCTGTAATTTTTAGGTCAATTTCAATTTTGTCTTGTCAAGATTTTGAAATTTTTGTCCTGCCCTCCATCACTAATAAAGATATTTAATTGGATCGTTAAAAGAAAGATGCTCTCGATGAAATCTTTAACGTGTTTGTCTATGCGTACACGTTGGCTCACGATCGTTGTGCCAAATGTCGGGATAACGAATAATGGTATAAAGGGTGGTGGTAGGAAAAGATGGTTTATTTCTGTGAAGTTTGCCGTCGTGGATATCTAGGTGAAAACAGACTGTCTATAACCATCGACTCGGTTATACATGTATAAGTAAGTACGTGTGAGATGATCGTAGGTGAGAATCGAGAGGGAGGAGGAGGAAGTTACGATTTTCACGTAACACCTATATATTCTTTAGGTGCAGCAACCAAGAGCAACACGTGCATCGTAGACTCTCAGTTCCGTCTGGTCCTGCCAGATGTTCGGGCTTAAACTCCTGCACTATTCTCTCTCTCTCTCTTACTTTAGTTGATTCTTTTTGTTTAATCGATCTCGATAGTACAACCACGTGACATCGTTCTGAAAGTATCGATAGAATATCGTTCGACCTTCTGGCGTACTTCCTACGAGTCTGTCTTCAAACTTTCACGGTCACGTCTGGCTGTACTTCTTTGGTAATTCGTAGTTTCGTTTTTTTTTTAATATGTGAATAAAGAAATTTGGTTTAGAGTGGTAGTGAAATTTTTTTTTTATTGTATCTAGATAAATTATTGTAGAACTATCGTGTTCACATATTGTGAATAAGTGATAATTGGTGTTTATATACATATTGTAAATAAATTTCCCGTTGATCAGATATAAAAAAGTTAAAAAATAGATTCTAGAGTGAAAGGTTGACTTTTGCTTGTACCAACCACGAGCAAGGTGGTTTTGCTATAAAAATCGTGCGTGGCTATAAGTATAACGTTCAAATTTCGTCTCGTCTCGATAAGGCAGGTCTCTTTTTTTCAAAAATTCTTCTCGCCTGTCTTCATACCCGTGTATGTTTGTTGATACGAGCAAAGATTTACGAGGATCTATTAATAGTTCGTTCGCAAAAAAACCGCGTTTTTAACGCGTACGAGACATTTCTCTGTTTACATGGCTGCTCGAGATACGTTCTTGGAATTTGTGAGATTTTTCAATGGTGTCTTTTTCTTTTATCTTTCACGTTTCTTCCTTGAAAACGGTTCTCCGTCTAGTGAGATTTAATATCGCTAACGTTCGAAACTCTCTCTCTCTCTCTAGGCCCCGTTCTAATTTAAGGTTTATTTTTGTCTTATAATCGTCGTAGGCACGTCGCTCCTCGTTGAACACAGCGTATGTAATATACACTGTGGAACGTCTTGTAAAATTCAACATCGACATCTTTATCGTTTTCGACTGCTCTTGCGAAAGGAAAAATTTGTATCGACGAGGTGCATCGTAAGAAAGAGAGAGAGAGAGAGAGAAGACGATAAAACGTGATAAATATGACGGATATTATGAGACCCATATCACCCGCTCGTTTGGCGACGATCCAACGTCACGCACGATGGGAACAATACGTTAGTAAGTATCGTTATCGCGATCAAAGACACACAAGATATTTGTTCTTCATTAATTTATCATCCATTTAAACATTTTCCAACACGTTCTTATTAATCCCTTGTTGTACTATTTGTCTAGGTGAAATCTGGGTTGAAATATTATAAGGAGACGCTCGCAAAAAGAGTCAGAATAGAATTTTTTTTTAAATGTATTGTCATCCGAATCACGTATGTGTGCATAGTTTTAGGTCGATTGGATATGTAGAAGTGGGTCAAATTTAGCTTACAAGATTTGTACTGGACATAAAAAAAAAAATCAGTGATCTTCTGTCAAGTATCAAAACTTAAAAGATGTATAATTAGTTATTAATTGAGAAATAGAAAAGAACTGAGAAAGCTATTATACGAATGTTTAGTGATCTAGCGTTAATAGAAAGTACAGTCTTCTTCAGAGGAAATGTAATAATCATATTAATCTTTGGTCCAAAATTGTTATCACGAGTCAGGGTCATGAAAATACAGCAAAGAGTTAACCTCCTTCGTTGTCTTTTTGTCAATTCTCTTTTGAATCATCCACGATATCACGTACGAGCGACTTACATGCTCTGTCCTACGTAATATTGACGCTGGGAGTCGTTAGTCGGTATGAATCAGATGTATAAAATAGCACTCAAGAAGTTGAACGGGCTTCTGGCCAATATTTAGGTCTCATTCACACGTATATCCCGCGGTTTACCATTTCCGTATAGTTTACGACACGAGCTTCTGGTGAGTATTCCTCGTAGGCCATGTATCATGGTTGTCGTCCAAATTAGACGTTAAAAGAAGGGACTTATGTGTGATTCGAAAGAAATCTTATGGTCTCCGAAGGAAATGAGATAACATTTTTTTTTTAGAATCGTTCTAAACCTTCATAAATCTTACGATAACCTCGATTATTTGGTAGGATCGACCAGCATCTTTGAATTCGTATAACTCTCGTTAGAAACTGACGAACAATTTTAAAAAATATATTGAATTTGATATTATACATTTGCATTTTATTTTATCTTATACCAAGAACCATTCGTAAGAAGAGAAGTTAGATTTTATTTGAGAAAGATAGAAGAGAGTTTAGAAACGTTGTATGGAGTATACTCTTCCCCTTTAACGCGAAAGCAGCATCATCATCACGTTTCTACCTCTCTCGCTTCGAGAATTCTCCCTCCATATCTGCCTTTTCCCCTTCTTTCTCTTCTCCTCTCCTCGGGGGGAACCATCGAGACCGGCTCTCTCTCTGGCTGCTTCGCCTTTACCGAGAACCTTATTGACAATCAGTATCGTCTCGCCGATCGGGCATACGCGCACGGATGCTGTCCGTCTTGCACGATTTGCCACGCCGCGACACACGTGATTTCACTGCGCGTATTCGTTATTAATTTATCGTTCTTTGTTCTTACGGTAAAGTTTATTAATTTTTTGCACTCGAGTGTCAGTTCTAAGACAACATATAAATATTATTTCCAATATTATATTATTTCATGTGACATATCATTAGGTACATTGTGAAAAAAATTATTGTGATAGATGAATTAAAGACAAATCTGTGTATATAAAAAAATTTGAGCTTCGGGGATCACTGGACATAGTATTATCTTAAAAATCAGTCTTGTCACACTTGATATCGAGTGCAAAGGGTTAATATTGGAACTAGTGAAATTTATAATTATTTCTAGTTAGATGGTTCTAGCGATAACACTTTGACTGCCACCGAATTTTACCCCGAGTAATCATAATAAAATTTGCATTATTTCAAGTATATAATAATAAATTTTGTGTAATATGGTTAAATAAAACTATATTTTTATCACTAGTGCCTTTATATCACTGAAAAAATAGGTGGTGGTCACCGGTGACCAGCGTGGCAGTCAAAGTGTTAATTAAGGCGAACGTGTTTGCGAGAGAAAGCTGAATAATTAACATTTTTTTTTACCACACTTTAATTCCAATTTGCAAAATTATAATATTGAAATTTATCTAATTTATACTGTAGCTTTTCCATTATGAAGTATCATGAATGAAACGTCATTCGATAAGAGTAGATACATACTAGCATGATCGTTACTTTTTCTTCAGGATATCGTAGATGACGTGTCGTACAATAGCGAGGATCACTAACCCTTTATAACACTCGATGGCGTCACTACAAAGATATTATAATCCTCTTGTTCTTATCTCCTCGTAGTTGTTTTATTCTCCAAGCGCATATATGCTCTATGAAGCGATTATTTTTTTTATAAACGTATGTCAAACACGTTCGCCTCTATAAAGTTAAACAAAACGTGACGATTTTTCTCGTAGATCGATCGCAATCCAAGCAAACGTTGTTGCATTTTTGAAAAATTGCAACGTAGAGACCGGTGAAAAGATAGTGCGTTAAAGTTTCTTTTATACAGTGTGTTGACTCGTTTTTTATCATGGGAGATGATGATACGAGTGGATGTGATACTTACAAGGAGAGTAGTAATACTTACGAGAGCTACCAAGTCAGGAGGGCTGACAATAACCTTTTCAATCTTGGTAAATGTCTCTTTGCAATAATAAAACCATTTTTTTTTTGTATTAATAATCATTTTATGTGTCATACGTGTTCAGGATTTGAGTACTCATGTCACGAGTTTGACAATTCGATTGTCAACTTAACTGCTTCGTCCCATATTGCAAGCAAAGTTTATTCTTATAAAATTTTAATGCAGTTCTTCAAATAATTTTCATTTTTCAAGATAGTACAAAAAAATATCCTATCATTAAAATTTAAAATAAAAAAAAGGGTTGGATACTTCATCCCATCATACTACATAGAGTTAAGTAGTAATATTGAGTAGAGAGAGCGAACACCAGCCGGCATTTTTAAAAGTACTGTCACATGATTACGTCATCACCAAATTCGTTCGATTGGCGCGCAGCGATAAGCAATACAAAGTGTCGAAAGCGCTCTATAGCGTCCATAGGCTTCTGGAAAAGTTTATCATGATTAATGATTAAAATTATCATAATTATCTAATAAAGATTATCATGAATTAACTAATTAACACTAAACATATATTTATTTTCATCACAGTTATTTATTTCACAAATACTTATACAAAAATATACTTTTTGCTGTCATTAATAAAGAAAATTGATAACAAATACTTATGAAAGTACTTTTATTATTAAGATAATCTGCTTGCTAGGTTTAGTGTTAAAATTTTTAATGTAAACATTGTAAAAAGAATTATTTCTTTAATTTTCAGATGCCCTATTGGCGGATTTACAAAACACTGTATCGTCGGAAGGCAATCACGTCAGCAGTAACGCTACTCCCGGTTACGGCTCGTTAAATGGTGCAAGAACGCATAACACGAATGCGTACAGATCGTACGACAGTAGAACCTCACCGTTGCCATCGCAATCGGTAAGTCATTATTTTTCTATCTATTGTACCTTATGTTAATCGTTTACGAACGTAAATTAAAATATACGAGCATACGAAGTTTGTTTTCTCTCATTTTTTGTAAGAGAACCGTCATATTTGTGGAATTTGCAAGAATGTTTCCGTCGATCGTTCGCTGCGCCATTGAATTTTAACGAATCGCAAACGAAGTGGGTCCCGTGTGTCACGGATAATTTTAGACACGCCCGTGTCTCTCTTTCTCTCCTTTATGCACTCAAACGCGTGATACCACTTTTGTTTGCGAAAGCAAAAAGTATGTAGAAGGTAACGTGAAAAAAAATCACGTTTGCCGGGATGTTTACGTAGAGGTTTTAACTCTCGTGCACGAAGACGATATGTGTCGATGACGATCGAGTTTTTCTAGTCTCGTATATCCTGTCATAGATATTTCATTATATTCTTTTTTTTGCTTCTCGTCTTTACAGGAAGTTATGTAAGAGATGATAGACGTGGCATTGATCGAAACGATCCCTCGGCGATCTATTACGCGCTGTCATTAATTAAGTGGCATTTTAGAAGACAATAGATGTTGATTTAAACATTACCGGTAGTTAAATGTCTAATGACTTAAATATTAACGTTTAAAGCATTGATTGCATAGTTTAACAAAATCGAAGAAAATGTCACACTACAAATTTTCGCGCCATTTATCTCAATGAAAACAAGTTTCCCGTGCCAATTTGATTTTGCCAACTTCACGGCCGAGTAGCAACATAGTTGTAGCATTATTCTCCTAGATGGCATCGTCAACTTCGTCGGTCGTTAACAACGATTACTTATCGCAATTATTTAAAAGAGCTATTATATTTAATCAACGTACACATTTCTTAATCCTTTTTCCACTAATACGATGATTTTTACAAACCTATATTTTTATCGTTGATAAAAATTTATTTTCTTTAAAAGACAGTTAAAAAAATGGTAATTAGATATTCTTTTTATTAAAAATTACTCTATACAAATAACATTTAATAGAAAAGTAAGAAAAAAAGTTGACATTATCGACGTTCGATCATTATTTAAAAATCAAATCACTACCAAAAGATGTCGCCAGCGTTAGCGTGCGCGCGTCGCGTTGGCGGGATCGGCTCGAATTTAAAGTTCCACGTTGACCTTCCCTCGATTTTCCATAATATCCCGAAATAGAGCGATCCCGTTCAGCGGTCGCTCGTCGTCTTCGACGACGGAAGCGACTGCTCGGCTAACCAGAAGAAGAATCCGTAAATAAACTTCGCCCATCGATATATCGCGATGGAGTGCCAAATTCGATGTAACCGGGTATTCGTCTCGTATTTTATACCAAGAATATCCTGATTCGTCTCGGTTCGAACGTTATTACGATGATTTGTTAATAAATTTGACGATGGTCGCGCGTAACATTGATATTTATAATTCTGCTGGTTGTCAATGACGAAAGTTTCGTTAAAGCGATGATTCATTTAAAAAAAAAATAAATAATACGATAAACTTATCAAAAACGTGCAACTGGATCGAGCAAGAAGCTATTAATCATTCGAGTCAATGGTAAACAAACGAAGAAGTCGATAACAACCGTCGATGTTATAAAGTTTGCGAGGGTATTCAAACTCACGAGCCACTTTTAAAACGTTTTTTTAAGAGTTACATGATCGTCCTGTATATCATTAATAGAATCGTGTATCTCTTCCCAATTACCACGAGAAAACACATCGACGCGACTGCAAACATCTGTTCGCGGCATGTCGCATCTTGCTTTTATGTTCCCTTAAATTCTAATTCTTCATTTTGTTTTTTTTTTGAGCTTGTCGACAATCGATAATCGATAAAGTTGTTCGAAAAGAGGGTGATGGATGTCGCGGGAAAGTAAGAGAACTCTTTGCAGCATATGTGTGCGTGGCGTAAGAAGTGTCTAAAGTTAGAAGCAATATGGTGTCTAAAATCGACTCTCATCGTCTCTAAATCTTAACTTTGATGGACTTTTTAAAAATAAAGACACGCTGGGAAGTAAATCTTCCGTGCTTTCGCGCGATCAAAGACGAAGTGGGTTTTATCAAAGGAATCCAAAGCGTGTCTCATTACCGTGTTATAATACTCTTCGCTATCGGATTTATTTCATTGGACGCATTCCTGCAGCGTGTAAACATCGAGTGGTATTCGTTTATTTACGAAGACGTGAAAAAATATTTGAAAAAAAAAAAATAACTCGATCGTTTAAATTTGATTTTTTTCACTCTTGTTTTATTGCAACGATGAATACGAGTTGAACTCGGGAAAACGCGCGGATAGAAAGAGACTATGGTTTCTCGTACAGGAGAGAATGGACTACCATCGATCGTTTTGGCGCGAACACCTGTCGCGTTTCCCGTCAATTTCATCGATTCTTCCACTTACAGGACGGACTGAATAATTCATGCCTTTTGTGTTCCGGTTCGCTCTGTAAATTTTTTTATTCGCATCATGGGACTTGACGGTGCGAATTTACATTTTCGATACAATATATCAAACGATTTATTTATTTTATACATTGGGTGTGCTGGTTCAGATTTATGTAACTTCGAAATAGGAAATTAAATTATTAATAAGCGTAAATTAATAGAAATGTTGTTAGAAACAAAAAAAGTTTATATTTAATGGAATCTTGTGGAAGGCTGATAATAAAGTCATTTGTATTATTAAAGTAATAATGTAATCAAAGTAAAAGAAAAAATACTCATTTTGAACATTTACTTCAAAATCACTTAGGTTAATAACTTTTTTTAATTTCTGATAATAGTAAATTATTAATTTTTTCCATTTTTTTAACAATTTTGACAGTTTATTCAAATTGTTACTCTTTAGAATTTCTTTTTCCTATTAACATCTCGTGGTTTCATTAACCTGAACCGAAACACCCTGTATCTACGTACAACAAAATGACGAGCGTAAGGAAAAGAATGGATACTCGTGCGGGAAATCACGCTCGAATATTAATAGTCATAATAGATCGCGATTATGCAAAGATTGAGGAGGAGGAGGACAAGTCTATTCGTAGCTAACGTAAGCCAGTAATAATAACTCATTTTTAATAAATCATTCCCCTGGAACGTAGATGTAGACTTTTAACGTAGACTTCTTGATCCTCCCTCTCTCGAAACTCTTCTTTCTTTAATCATTGTCAAATGCCAACTATCCCCTCGCGTACTTACACGTGTACCGAAAATTTCAGAAATCTCGTGTCATATATTGTTCATATTTACGTAAACAAAGTCTGCTCAAATCGTGTTCACGTACAAATTAAGCAGAACTCACTGAATTCAAAGAGAAACCATTGAAACAGACAAGACGTTTTAGCAAACTTTTCGAACGATTGAATTTTCAAGAAAAACAATTACGATTTATTATCTCTTTTTCTCCTACTCTCTCTAACACCCACCAGCAACTTTTCCGTCTACGAACAGATCTCAACGCGAATGATTTCTCTCTCTTACACGCACACTCTTTTACGATCCTAGGAACGGTACGTTAGAGTCGCGTTTTATTTTTATTTTCCCTTCGGACTCTATTCGTAGATCCCATGCACTTATTTATAAGCTCGCGTGGCTGCGAATTCCGCCACGATCTTACGGCGTATCGATATTTATTTTTCTTTCGGTTCGGTTAAAAGTCGGCCAATGCAGTCCAGCAAACGAGGACGCGCATCCATAAGACGAGATGTGAGTTTCTTCGTATCTTTCGTGGAACTCGTTAAATGCTTTTTTGTCATTACTGGCCCCCCGATGTGGCTCCACTCGATATTTTGCCGAAACGTACCGGTTTAGCGTAATACTCCGATACGTCTTGCTGACATGTTTCTACTCTGCTCGCTACGGATATTTTTGGATCGGCAACTCGGCAGGCAACCTAGTTTCCACTCGCAGGATATGCCGTTTCTAATGTTTTCTTTGCAAAAAAGTTTGATTTTCGTATTACTTTCTTCCTTTTTTTAACCCTGATGTTATAACTACTAATGCTAGTTAGAGATAAGAGCATCATATGTTTTGGTATGATTGTGATGGACCAACGGACCTGGAATCGTTGGGTCTGTCCGGACCCTGACTAAAAACCTGTATATTTGTAACAAAATCTTGTAGTTTATATAAAAATGGACTAAGTGTTAAATGAAATATGTTGTTGCTTAGAAAGAAATCAACTTTAATTGAGAAACAAGATTAAATTTTATAAAAACTTCAACTTCATCGCATAAGTCTCATATTTGACAGTTCAGTTTCGGTCTTCTATGGGTCTATCCAGACCCAACGATTCCAGTTAAGGGTTAATCAATCTTTCCTTTTATATCGACCATTTCATTAAAATTCGAGCTTCAAACCTCCGAAGTGAGAAAGTGTTTTATCACGAAAAGGACCTCTTTCGTATTTCCCGCCTTTTCTCATCTGTTTAATACTCCTAGTTCTATTTTCGATAAATACCGTGTTACTTCTAAGCTCCCGTAATCCTCCTAATAAATTATTATATAAATACTGGAATTATTTTGATCCTCGTAGAAGATGCGTTAACACGATAATTTTGAATCAAAGGAGACCTTCCCGGGATAAGCTTATTGGCAAGCGTCTGTCCGGATTGGTTAAACGCCTTGTTCCGTGCACGCTCGTCTCTTAGCTTAATTGATAATTTATTTACAAAGGCGTTTTGTATAGGCGATAATGACATCATGTTTTCAAAATAATGTGCGTACCGCAGGATTTTGGCAGGCGGGTAAACGCGGGAAAAGAAGCCAAAATGCTAACAAGATTTTGCATTTCGGTATAAATACATTAAAAATATCTTGTCTATCTGGTATATCGATCGGTTATACATTCTTTACGACATTGTCAGATTTTTTTTTTTCTTTTTAACAGTCACGTAGCATCGATTAGTAGAGTCAAAGTAGATCTAGGTAGCTAAAATTTAACTCGACGACAAGAAGGAACGTTTTATCGGTATGGAAGACTGATAATCGCTATTTGATTTATGGCCGACGAATCACCCGTCCGCACCTGACGAAAATCTGTCACAGAAAAGTCGTAATGTTTAGGTGTATATGCGTATATAAATATTTAAGCTTACACACGTACGTGCGTGTGTATTCGAGGTTGATATTCTTGCTAAGAGACCCCGAGAAACCTTCAACGAGACCTTTCGTCGAATATTACAGCCGACCTATCAAAATCGCGAGGCCATTGAGGAGACCATCACGAAAACCTCGAGTACAACGTACCAACAGAATACAAACGCTGGTGGGAAGATGCCATCGTTGAACAATAATCTTTCGGAGCTGGATACGTTACTACAGGATCTGAGCAATGCTCGTTACAATTCCCATTATCAGGATAGAGGTTTGTCCAGTTTATTTATCTTTTTTTTTTTATATAAATACTTATTAAGAAAGGTTACAAAGTACACTTAATTCTCACGAGCATATTTTAGTATTACGAGTAAACTTTATAAATTTTTTATTAAAAAAAAAAAAGAATAGCTTTGTCTTGACTTTTCTTCAATAGACTTTCTTGCAAGCAAGAAAAAACCTTCGAACTAACATCGATAAAACTGCGACGCGTGTTTCTAGATAGTCATATTTCAACGGGGGGTGTAAACGGTGGTACCACCAGTCCGATGCTTCGTTCCCCGAGCAGCATGTCTGCCCCTCGCCCCACCGTCGATGCTTTACTCGAGGAACTTAACACTGCGGTGCCCAACGGGTGAGTAAAATTATTTTTTTTCAGGAAAGAAAGATTTTCGTAACCCTTTGCCGTACTATTTCACTCAAAATGAGTTAGAATGAAAAAAAGTGACACGTATTAAACAATTTAACTAATCGCAATTTTTGCGATGAAAGTTATACACCTATGAATAAAATTCAAATTAATTGTGAAAGAACTTTATAATTATAGACACAATTATACACCCAATGAAACTGTAACTACCCCTATTCGAGCAGTTAAGGATTAAAACTATACTAAAACTCTAAAATTAAAGTCTCCTTCAACAGGAATAATCCTATTTATTTTTTACCCAAAATTATTGTCACGAATCTGACTCGTGATATTCACTTTTGACCCAAAAAATTCTTATCAAAAGTCACATTCGTACAGCAAGGGGTTAAACGAGAAAGGTGTAACAAATGTATCACAAGTAAAATTGGTATCATGGATAGGGATTATCCGAGCGACGGTAGGGTGAAGGTCACCATACAGGAAACTTCGACCGAGATTCAACCGGTGTACGATGGGTATCCATCGAGTCAACACAGTTCCTTGAATCGATCAGAGATTCAACAACGTGGTTATGCCAACGGTCATACAGCCAGCAACGCGACGAAGGAGCTCGACGATTTGATGGCCTCCCTTTCGGAGTTCAAGGTATGTTCGACGATGGATCGGCTCTTAAAATAAAGATAGGGGAGAAGGAGGGGGGGACAGAGATGGGAGGGAGGTTCTACCGAACGGGGCAAGAGGGAAGGGTTTTCATGAAGGATCGAAGAAGATTCGATCCATCGCGATGCGGTGGTCGGGTTCCACCGATGGAAAATCGTAACCTATTATTTTCAACACGACCGACATGTAATATGTGGGCTATTCACACTCTCCCAATTCACTGCAGAATCAGAAAACAGTGATGTTCAAACTACTCCTGCCCATTCTTGGCTCCGCGAGTTACCAAAATAACTTTCATTCCACCATCCACCAGTAGAATTACCTACCGGTTACTCCTCCTCTCTTTTGGCGTCTCCTTTTCTCCACTTCTCTGATTTTCTGTATGTGGCGGGGAGGGAAAATATAGGAGGTGGGGGGTCTAGTGATCCACGAAGCCGCCGAAAGCTTTCGGCCAGTCTGCAAGCTCGCCTGTAACACTCGACATCTCCAGTGGGTCTTCGATATACTCTTTTTTCTCTCACACATCCCCGTTGATAGAATCCCACCTTGACATTCCAACCCTACTCACAATCTTGTTAATACGATGTATCGCGTTTTGCCTGTCAAGTCTGACCCATCTCGTACCCCAATACACGCATGGACACCTTCTCGAAGCATGAGATAATTCTATGAGAAAAAAAGGCTAATCTCCACACTCTACGTTTTAAACCTTTTTTTTCCAGATCAATAGCAGCTCTCATCAACATCAAACGGTGACCGACTCTCCGTACGCTAAGCCCAATAAAGCGACTAAAAGTTCGCAGAGCCCGCTACCACCCGAGGGTACACAAACGAGAATACACATAACAGAGACCCAAAGTACACATCATTATCAACAGCAACAGCACGGGGAGAGTCATACCGCTCAAGCTGCGACACAAATCAAACAGAATCAGTTGGATTCTATGCTAGGAAATCTCCAGGCAGACATGAGCCGTCAAGGAGTTAATACAACGCAAAAGGGATGCTGCAATGCCTGCGAGAAACCTATCGTGGGACAGGTGATACGATCATTTAAACGAACGTCAAACGAGAATACGTTCCAAGAAAACGTCCATCGTTAAACAAACGCGCATCTGTCCTATATCTCAACACTGATTATTTCGTTACGCAGGTGATCACGGCCTTGGGTAAAACCTGGCACCCGGAACACTTCACGTGTACCCACTGCAATCAAGAATTGGGCACGAGGAATTTCTTTGAAAGAGAAGGACACCCCTACTGCGAACCCGATTATCATAATCTCTTTTCTCCACGTTGCGCTTACTGCAACGGTCCCATTCTCGACGTAAGATCCTCCACCAACCGGACGGCGTATCTTATTTCACGAATCTAAAATCGAACACGCGCGACCGAATACGACTGACATGATGATCATATTATATATCGTGTTTTTAGAAATGCGTTACCGCCTTGGAGAAAACTTGGCACACGGAGCACTTCTTCTGCGCGCAGTGTGGCAAGCAATTCGGTGAGGAAGGTTTCCACGAACGAGATGGAAAGCCCTACTGTCGTGAGGACTTTTTCGACATGTTTGCACCAAAATGTGGAGGGTGCAATCGCGCGATCATAGAAAACTATATATCCGCGCTTAACAGTCAATGGCATCCGGACTGTTTCGTTTGCAGAGTAGGTTTATCATTTTTTTAATTATTATTATTATATCTATTACTATTATTAATTATTTCAGCGGGAGAACTTTCGTTCGCAGCCTTACAGGACAGCCTTCTATCTACTAATCCTAATTTTGTATGTTTCTTAAACAATGAAAATTACAGGATTGCAAGAAACCAGTCTCTGGAAAATCGTTCTACGCGATGGAGGGTAAGCCCGTGTGCCCAAAATGCGTTGGCGTGGACGAAGAAGAGGAGGAAGAAGAAGAAACAGCTTAAAAGAATTTCCGAATGCTCGGTCGTTCGATCACCATGCTATTTTATTTTCTTATGCGAGATGTCTTCCTTACTCCCTCACCACGCGTATGGTCGGCTCGAGAAAAAAATGCAGAGCCCACATGTTCTTTCCCCCCTTTTTTCCCTAACAGGTGCTATCGAATGTTTGCTGAGAGGACAACAAATTCGCTCGACTTTTGACGTTTCTCTCGTGATGCAGCAAACACACACACACGCACACATACACGCACACGTACACGCGAATTTGATCGTTGGATCGATTCGAAAATGGTAGAAATGGTTTACTTTTATCTAGTTTTTTAGTTATTTTCTATTCGAGCTCTCGATCGGTAGCATTCAAGTCTCGAAAGGATGATGATGATGATGATGATGATTAAAGCTCTGTTTATACGATCGTTTTGTGTAATCTCATGTACGTAAAATTAAAGATGTAAAGAAGATTAAAAAAAAATAATAATAAATTATAAAAAATAATAATGATAAAAAAAAAAAAAAAGACAAACACACACAACACTAGGGGCGACATTGAATCGCGTGCGCGTCTTGTCACACGCGTTTTCTTCTAAGGTCGCGTGTGACCGTGCGACCGCCGTGATTCAATGTAATCATGCCGTTTAATTTTAGAAACGATCCACTCGTTTGATCGCTGACAAATCGTTTATATTATTTATTAATAGCTTTACGAGGTACACCGTGTATGGTGATATCGATTCGCGATGATATATTTCCGTTCGGCAGGCGTATTTTTACGGCATGATTCTCACCCTAAAAATAGATCGTTATCTGTCAATTTTTATCGTCGTCATGATCTATAGAGGAATATGTTCTTGATATGCATAATATATAGTTAGGGTAGTACACGACCACTAGGGCACACGAAACTTTATTATTAATTAATTTTCGTACACTTATATATATTTTTTTTTAACATTTTTCACTCGGCTGTCTTCTCTAAGGGGAGAGAAAAGCAAGAGTTCTGTCCTATTTTATGTGGAATTATATATCACTTGCTATGTTCCACAAAAGGGATATCGAAGTTGCCTGATGAAAATTCATATATTTATATGTCAATTGAATTAGATCACGATATATCAATTCAATTTGTTTATTTTTTTTTTGCAGGACTGCAGGCAAAAGTTTCAGGGAGGGTCATTCTTCGATCACGAAGGATTACCTTATTGCGAGACGCATTATCACGCGAAAAGAGGATCCCTCTGTGCTGGCTGTCATAAACCTATTACAGGTGAATTCCTAGTATACACCATTGAATTTGTTTGTTCTCAGAAATTAATCTCCGTCATCGTATTTGTTTTTGATTACAGGACGCTGCATAACCGCGATGTTCCGTAAATTCCACCCGGAGCACTTTGTATGCGCGTTCTGTTTAAAGCAATTGAACAAGGGTACTTTTAAAGAACAGAACGACAAACCATACTGCCACGGGTGCTTTGATAAACTTTTTGGATAAACTCGTGCGATGAATAATAATTATTCGTTGTTACGATTACGGTGATAAAGTGAGAGAGGCTGTCTTGCTTGATCTTATCAACTTTGTTATAGAGACTTCGAATTCATACATGAATATGAATTAAAAATTCATAGGCGAGTTGGTTATTTACATCTAACAACGATGATCGAACTTTTAGAGAGACGACGTATAACCGAGAAATGATAAGAAAAGAAAATCGTTTATTAATCTTTTTGCTACAGCTTGATACAGCCTTTTAAGATTTTTATACGCCTTAATTCTTAAATAGAATGATAGGTAGTTGTTAGTTTCAACATTTTTATTATACATGTCCTTCGATAAGAGTTAAAAGTCCGTTATCAATCGAGTCACCTTCGATACGCTCTGTATCGTCTTCCTGATGCTTCAAAGTGGACGTATTTTACAAGAATAATGTTTTTCAAAGATATGAGACTCGATGCCACCATATTGTATAGGGATTAACGAAAAAAAGGGTGCTAATTCATAACGTGTTTTTACTAATTCTTTTTTTCTCTCTCTTTACTAATGACGTACCTAAAATACTTAACTACTCCCGTTCCATACACATATTTATATACGGATTAGAACGCGGTACGCGAAAAGTTTCATTAAGTTTCATAATTATATGTATTTATGAAAAATTTATGTACAGTTGACAAGTAATCCAATCATATTTTTCATCGAATTGTCAGTTCATTTTTTAACCCGGATAAAGACCGAATCATGATATATATAATATGCGTTATGTAAAACCATACACGTTATGACAACGTCATTGTAATAGGTGTGCACGATAACTTCTACAGTTTAACAGCTGTAATACATATAAACTGTGTAATAGTATAAAATAGCTGAAAATGTAAGCAAAATATACTAAATGCATTCATTACGAACACGAACATTTCTAACTTCTTAATACCGATCTAGGAAAGAAGGTTATAGGAGATAAATGAAAAAGAAATCGATAGAGATACCGTATACGCGATTTATTTGGCATACCGTTGCACAGTAAGTACTTGCATCTTACATATCGGACAAAGTTTAAATAAATATCATTATATACAATCATACGTAATATTTTAAAAACATAGGTGTGAGCGTATAAAATAATTTACAGGATACAGTGAAGGTACCTAAGAGTTGCTTTCTTACAACTAATTACGAAGTGTTCAATTAGACGAACGAAACTTACTCGAAATGAATTCTACAAATTCATCATGTAAAAATATATGGAAATTTCTTACTCCCTCGTATATATTTTTGTATCACAGACGAAGTCATATATGGCTCTCTACTTGAATTGGTTAAATATCAAGCCAACGTTGGAAATAATTCCGTGAAGCTCTCTTGCCAAAGATCCGTCAAACAAATATTGTTATTATTATTATTATTATTATTGCGAACGTCTGCGCTAGGGGAGTCGTGAGATTCGTAACCACCGTCCGAAAAGTGTGAATCGGATTTGTTCGAAGGAAATCCATCAGCATTGTCCGAATGGATACTCAATGGTGACATTGTGTCCGTGCACGTGTAAGCGGGTGAAAATTGATCCGGGTAAGAGTGGTGCGTCGTTAAAGACGTTACGTCATCGGCGTGACAAGCATTGTCCGAGCTTATCTCTTGAACGCATTCTTGAATGCCGACGTTGTCCTCTTGACCAGGATAAATTATTGTTATAGAATTCGTTGTTTCGTCGTAGGTACCATATACTGTCTCCATATCGTTCATATCGGGCTCTTGTTTAACTTCGACCTCCTTTTTTATCGACACAGGTGTCCGTGAATTTGGAACGACACGAGCAACAACTGTGCTACAGTTAGAATGCCAAGAACCGTACGCGTTTACGCCTCTATCAACGGTTGCATCGGCTTCCACATTTTTTGATGTCTGCCCCACCATTCTTTCTGAATGGTCAGATTCTTTAACGGTATTTTCCTCGACTGGCACCTATGGAGATAATGAATATATTATTAATGAAGAAAAAACTGAATTATAAAGATATAGATATGCAATAGAAATGGATGATCATTCTTTAGGTTTTCATGGGAATGTGTTGATAGAAACTGGTATTTTTATCTTTTGTTAGTATCAATTACCAATTCAGAATATTTCATCCATTTCTGAAACATTTGCTAATTAAAGCAAGCTATCTAATCGGTGGATTAATCGAACAGAGATTCTTCTTAAATAGATTTTAGACTTTTTGCCTCAATTAAAACTCACTTGTTCATTCGCTCTCTGAGAATTTGCTTCCACTTCCGCGGTAACTTCTCGCAGAAGGCTCTCTGCAAGTTCTTCGAGTCTCTCGATGTAATCATCTCCTTGGAGATCTCCAAACAGTTCTTCGAGAGGAGGTAGAGGGTCAAGATCTTCAGTAATATGGCTGCTCCTGGCGTTAGTGTCAGGGACGATGCCGGCTGTACTGTCCCACCCTGCGGCAGAGGGTCAGTGGGGGATACTGCAGATCCCAGCGAAGGTACAGGACAACCGACACGAGCCTGACACGACGAACAGAGTTGCTCGCTCATATTTCTAGTTTCCCTCTCTCTCCTCAGCCTCTTGGTTTCCCCAAGAAGTGATTCATTTTGAGTCTTCAACGCCGTGCATTCTTGTGTTAAAATATCGTTTCTCTCTTTCAAAATTCTGACCGTTTCTTCAAGCTCATCCAACTTAGCTTTCTTCCTATCCCTGGATGTCTGTGCTGCGACCCTGTTCTTCAGTTTCCTACAAAAGTAAACGAAGCACGACATAAGCACACTATCCTTGAACCCTTCAAATTCTAACATAAATCACAATTTCAACATACTTTCTCTGTAATTTTTCTTCCCAGGTAAGATGGTCGAGACGACGCTTCTTCCCACGTAAGCAGACATCCGGTTTAAAAAGTGTACTCTCATCTTGCATTTCTTCCTGCTTTGGTATTTTCCTTGTTACATCCATATCCGTCTTCTCTGCCAATATAGAGGCAGGGAAATTAATTTTCGGAACCGATCTGACGAGCTCGTTCGTAGGCACGATCGCGGAGCCCTTCGAAAGGCCCTTAGGGAACGCGATGACAACGCTCTTCAATGCGCTCATGTTCACCCATATGATACGTGATATGAATACTATTCGTAGATTTCGATCAACCAAACTTCTATAAATATCCCTCTCTGCGATCCAAAACCGTCCTTCGAAGCGTTTGACACAGACTGACAAGGCACATAACAATTACCGACTCTTTAAGGACTTCTTTCCAACAGCTTCGGCTGATGCAACGCGACTGATCGTCTACGAAAAGTAACGCAGTCGTAGAACGTTCGAGAATCGCGGCTCACCCTCAACCGTGATGTCATTGGTCGACGATCTTCGCGGTACATGTGGTCTTATTTCATTGGCTACACGCTACGTTACGATACGCCTATCAATTCGATGGCCAGAGAATAAGCACACCTACCGTGCTTGCGTACTACGCTAGACTCGTTTTTACGTCATTTTGCGCGTGCTTACGTCCCCTTCCTCTTTTCCTTCTTCCGTATTGTCTATTATTTCATACTATCGTGCACGATATATCTTTCTTTCGAATTTCAAGAAAAGATGACTCATCGACCGTACGTACGTTCAAAGTTCGCGAGAGTTTAAATTTTTCCGCGAGATCGAGATTAGAAATCGATAAAACGATTGTCTCGTTGTTTACAGCGATAAGGGCGTCGTCATTTGTTTTTAATTAAAAAAATGGAGAAAAGATCGAGATTTGTTTTTTAGTCGTAAGTTATCTTTGAAATAACACTGACGCAATAACAGACGACGGTGAAACATCGGTGGGGTTATTAATTCTCGCGAACGTCAACGGTTTTAGGTTTACGTCAGTAATCGAAGTGGGCAGACGTCTGCGTCTCTTCTCAGTACTTATCTCCTGATACATATGTATTTATGTATATAAGAACGTATTTGTCAATTTGTCCATTTAAATTTATCCATCTTGACTCGCTCGGATAAAATATTCACTCTAGCAGTACGCTACAGGGCAATTTAAAAGTCGAACGCGTATATCCACGTACAATTGCTGACTTCGTATACGTGAAATGGGTCAACAAATTCTATCTCGGTAACACTTTTACGTGATATCAGGAAAAACGATGCGGGTCTTTCCATCGGTCGTTGTTTCCAAGAACGATTCAAAGGATCCGGGTGAAAGAACGAAAAAGTCACTTTTACGACGGTACGTAAAGTTAAAATCTATAATATAGGAATCTTCCTTACCATCGCTGTCCGAAAAATCGAATTATAGAATGGGTTTTGACGTGGGTGAAAAGTTTTAGATTTTTTTTTTCGGATTACTCTACCAGAAATTGTTAATCACGCGGAAAAGACATTCGCTTGGTCATCGATCGAACGTAAGTCAGTAATTGATATAAGTGTATAGGTAAAGTCAAGTTTTCACGTGCGATATAATTAATTTCCTCATCGATTACAGTCATATCATGAAACATGAAATAATTATGAACAAAATTGTTACGATAAATCTTTTAGGAGTCCAATCAAACAATTACCATAAGATACCATCTTTATTGGCCTAGTGAAAAAATCCACCAATCGTGGGACCACGTTTTCTAAAACTCCCTCATAGAAATATCCTTTTGGTGGTACCCATAAAAAAATAGAATTTTCGAAAGGCATGCTTCGATTTTGAAAATACAACCTAGATAGGAAAACAGTTATCCAATTTCACACAATTTCTAATCTAATCCTACTCTTTTCCTGCAAGAATATTTCCAAAAATAATGAACCAAAATCTACCAATTTTGGGTAATCAAATTTCAAAAGTAAAAAAAAGAATCCCACAAATTGAATAAAGGTAAGTAAATAAAAAGTGAAAACTAGACACGGAAGTGAACGAAACGAGCCAATCGAAGTGCAGGGTAGAAAGCGTAGGAGTCTAGGGCGCGTCCTATGGTACAATTTCGGCTGGTTTGGTCCCAGGCACACATCCTCACTCTTATAATCCATACAAAACGTATCTAAACGTGTATGAGTGTAGGGATAGAGAGTAGAGTGCTAGCGAGCTCCGGAAGAGGGCGTTACGAAAAGACTCGCCGGTCGAGGACGACGAGGGGTACAACGGCAGCAGGCAGGCAGCATCAATGGCACGGGTTAGGAAGGAACGACACGTCCCTCAGTCGTAGGACGGCAGTCTGCGCGTGACGATCGCGGTGGATGAACGCGAGAGTATCGTGTTTTTCACATGAAAAGAGAGAGACGAACGTGCGACGTCGTTCGCCGCGTTTACGAGCTGTCACACGGGGAAAGAAAAAGAGTGCGTCGTATATCTATTCTATTATGTGTGGCTCAATGTGCATCCTGTGCGTGTGTGTGCGAGTGCGTGTAGAAGAAGAAAAGGAACGACAGTCGTAAGCTACGACGACGACGACGAAGAAACGGTTTTTTTCTTCCAAACGATCGTGTTTTCGTAATAAATAATAAATCAAAGTCATTGTTAGAAATAAGGATTAACGATCTAACGACTTTGAAAAGAGGAAAAAGAATTTTGTTAAACATCGTCGTAACGAGAGAGAGAGAGAAGGAAGGAAGATAAAGGAAGAAAAGTAGGAAGGGTAGTCTAGGAAGATTCCTAGTACTGGCATCGTCGATAATACGGTCGCATCGCAAAGGAAGACGCGCGCACGATCGCCCCCTCGCGTAAACGAACGCTACGCCCTATACTGGTCGTCTCGTCTTTCCTCTCTCGGGCTGCCTCGTCGAAGGTCGGCCAACGTCGTCGCGACGCACCAACGACGGATATTCTCTTTTGGAGAGAAAGAAAGAAGTTTAGCAGTAACCGTCGTCTCACACGAAGAAGCAGTAACCAGCCGTGGGAATCGGCCGGCGGAAGGAACGCCCGTGCGTAGATTTATGCCGGTAGAGAGAGGGAGAGATCCTTCGTAGAGGACAAAGACGAAGGAAGACGAGATGCTCGAGGCTCGTACAAAGCTCTCGTCTCGACTAAACGGTGAAGGGTCTCTTTGAGAGAGAAAGAGATAACCGGTAGAAAGGGTGAGAGGGATAGAAGAAGAAAGGAAGAAGAGGAACAACGTAAGAACGCGGCGTAGGACCCGTCGGTGGGCGAGGCAAAGGATCAAAAGAGAAAGAGGGAGAAAGAGAGAAGATAGTCTCGCTTTCTCGTTCGTTCGATCCTTCGAAGCGCGTACGTTTTTTTTGTCGAATATGCGATAACGCATGTACCGGCTCGGTAGATCGAACTTCCCACGAGGAGGAGGGCTTTCCTTGGTGTTGGATATACATTGTTGGTCCAACCCTTGGATATCACCCTCCAGCCGTGACGTAGATAGGATCAATTTGGAACCATCTACGCCGTCATCATTGTGGTCAACGTTGTTGTCATCGTCAAGATTGCGTTAACGTTCGTCTTGAGAGAGACGAAGGAACGGGAGAGTCAAAGACTCGACTTTTCACCCTTCATCATTCGCTTCATCTCGTTCTCCGAGTGGAGTCATTTCCTCACCATCGTTGCCATCATCGTCGTCGTCGTTGTTGTACGTAGTTGTCCAAGTCGTCGTCGTTACGGCCACGACGATTCCGCGAGGAGTAGGCGGGCCGCGTGGGCGGAGGGTGCCTTTGTGGGTGCCTCGGTGGACTACGCGCGGAAGGTGACACCGGAAGAGGGGAAAAGAAAAGAGAAGAGACGAGAAGAGAAGAGAAAAGTTCCGTTCAACCCCGACACGATGAGAGCATAGCGAGCGAGGACGAGTAAAGGGACACGCGCGCGCGCGCGCGAGCACGCCTTGTCCCCCCCTCACACTCCCCTTTATATTATATTTTTTCTCTAGCCTATTCCAACGGATAGAGATATCTTTTTTATTTTCGTTCCTTCGATCCCTCCGACTCGTGCTCACTCTTTCTCGCTCTCGCTCTTTCTTTATCTCGCTCATTTAAAGATGGCTGCCGCCTGCTACGAGAAGGAATCAGTTGTGGGTGGTACGCCGCTGCACGGGCACGGTCATCACCATCATCATCATCACCATCATCACCATCACCATCATCATGGCGGCGTAAATTCGACGAGCGGTGGAAGTACGGCCGGACAGCAGACGGTCCTGCCGGCCGGCTCGAGTGGTATCCTCGACGCCGCTGCTGCCGCCAACGGTCCTGGCTCGAACCCAGCCACAGTCGCCACCACCGTAGGTGGTGGTGCTACCGGCACCACGGTGACGGCCACCGCGGCCGCGGCTGTGACCACCTATAAGGATTACAAGGACTATTCGCAGCCGCTTCACGTCGATTGTAGCGTCGAGTACGAGCTACCGAGTCAAGCGAAGCCACCACCCGGTGGAGAGCCTTTGCTGATGATACATCCTTGTTATTATCGTCGAGCCGAACGAGAGAGGAGAAGCCCCTTCGTCAATAATCTACCACCCCCGCCGAACGCTCACTCGATATCCTCTTCGTCCTCCTCATCGAGGAGAACATCCAGGCGTACGACCGCCGCATCGGTCGCAACCGCGGCCGTAGCGGCTTCGGCATCCGCTTCCGTCGCGGCTGCTTCTTCCGTTTCTACCTCGACCGTATCCTCGACCGCTGCGGCTACCGTCGCGATGATCCCACCGAGCACCGAATCCGTGGCCACCAGCCTGATATCTTCGACCACAGGTCAGATGTCCTCCGCTGCTGTAGCCGCGTCTTATCGAGCGGCTCTCAATGCAGCCGCCGCGGCTTCCCAACAACGACGTCATCAACAACAACACGCGCTTCATCACGGTCAACATCGAACCGCTCATCCCGCGCTCACCCATCATCAACAATCTCAACAACAGCAGCAAGGAACGATCACTCCTACGACATCGGCTTCCGACCTCATTTCTGCCGACGAGAAGGCAGTGATATCAGGTATTTATCAACACTACTTCCGCGCGATGCGAGCCCATAACCATCAGCATCGGCAACAACAACAACAGCAAGTACAACAGCAGCAACAGCATCATCATCATCGTACGCATCAAATTCATCAGCAGCAACCTCACCAAAGCGACAGAAGTTCCTCCTCTTCGTCTGCAACGTCGACGACCACCTCGGTATCCGGTATCCTACGACAAAGCTATCAGCAAGCGTATAGCGCATCGACGAACTCGTCGAGTCATCATCGTTCGGTCACGGCATCCGTCCTAGCGCATCACCCCTACAGGCGACCATCCTCGACGTTATTATCGCGTGCGACGTCGCATCTCGGGCAGCAGGCTTCCTTATCCTCCTCCTCCACAAACTCGTCCACCATCAGTGCTTCCAACGGCGTCACGTCCAGTGCCGTTTCCAGCGTATATGCTGGTGCGATACACAGGCATCACGCTACCTCCTTACACGCCCTACAAGCGGCGGGCTTTTACGAGACACCGGGTTATCACGCTCTCTTACCTCAAAGCTAGACAACCACGACGACGAGGAAAGACATTGATAACGACTGCACCGATCGGTCGATCGTAGCCCGTCATCGTCGTCGTCGTCGTCGTCGTCGTTTCTTCCATGTAGAATCGATCCCTCCTCCTTTTGACACCTCGAATCTCTTCATTCCGGTATCGTGAAAAGGCGAACGACGTTGTACCGTCGAGTAAATATTCTCATCCTCTTTTTACTCCTACGCTTTGCACCCTCGTTACGGTCACCCTATATCTCCTCCACCCTCGTCGACCCACAGCCTTTCGTACTCCTTCTAATGCTCAACGACGGAGCTTACGGCAGCAGCTGCTGCTGGTGGTGGTCGAATAGACGGGAAAAGGACGCCACGCGGAGTAAACGTCCTCGAAATGGCTCAAATGAGAAAGAGCGAGAGAGAATAGTACAGGGGTTGCCAGCTGAAACGGTCGACCCTGTGGATCGAACGTTTCCATCCACCTGCGTTTCCTCTCTTTTTCTTTCTATCTATTTATCTCTCTCTTTCTCAACATAGTCCACCCCGGCTCAGGTACACACTTGGAAGGTGCTGTTTGCACAAGAAAGAACGAGGGAGACCCTGCGAGGAATTCTCCGTTCGAATTTCTCGCGAGCTTTTAGCTCGCGGCCGTGCAAACTCCCCTCTTCCACCCTCTCTCTCCGCCATTCTCCGTTATCCGCTTTGAAATTCGACGTGCCGTCACGACGGCCGGAGGACCCGACGACGAATATCCCCGGTCGTTCCGCGAACACGGTAATCGTGTAACCGTATCGATTTCCATGGCTTAGGACGGCATTTCCACCGGATTTCGCTCGGTCTACTTTCGTGCTGAATAATCGCTCTCTCCGTCGGCAAAATTTTGCAAATCCTCTTTATCCAACGTGACAATAGCGATGGCCAATGTAGAATACGGTCGTGCTTGCTTTTTTTTATTACAAGCTCGCAAACTTAAATAATTTTAATTCTTAAAACATAAGTTTGTATTACTATTTTATCAGAAATGATTTTAAATGTTTAACAAAAAAAAGCCGAGACGATAAAGATCGAGGACGTGAAGAAACGAAAGCCAGACTAGATGTAAAGAACGATTTCCGGAAGTTTTCACCGTCTTCCATCGATCGTCTTCGAGGAATCGATCAGGATGAGATAGACAAGGATGGAGGTGGCCAAGTTGGGGTTCTTTTCTCGACGTGTGCCGTTCGATGGCTCGACCGAGGCTTATACGAAGAAACTTAAGAGAGAGAGAGAAAGGTGGGAGGGAGATAGGCTTCTAGGAGCGAGGATAGGCTATAATATGTAAGAGGAAAGAGAGAGAGACGAAAAGGACGACGACTGCGCGCCGGTGAAGCGTCGCAGCAGTCGGTAGGTACGCCCGCGGCCATCCTTATCCGTTCTTCTTCGTTCTACCGAGACGACGTGTATCTCCCTGGAAAGCCGAGACGGTCTTGGATTTCTTCCTCCTCCTCCTTCCTTCCTCTTTCTTTCTTTCTTTCTTTCTTTCTTTTCTTCGTACCGTCCTGCGCCCTTTTCAAAGAGCGCGCTCAAGGAGAAACGGACGGCGGGGACCGTATTTCGTTACACGGTAACGATCGATCAACGTGACCGCACGACCGCACCGGCGGTATGGCCGAGGCGAAACCAGACGAGAGAGCAAGAGAGATGAAGATTATACCGGGCCCCGAGGGTGGGGTCGAGAGAAAGAAAGATATACAGATGTATGGTAGAGCGAAAGAGAGAAAGAAAATATCGGAGACGGAACGCAGACGGGACGCAGACTTTCCGGGCTACTCTAATGCGGGATATGCACCGACTTTGTATTCCAAAAACACCGGTCGTGTATCCTTCTTCTCTTCCTCCTTGCGCCACACGATGTCTTCTTTTTCTCTTTCGGGATAAGAAACGTGACAGCGCGTATTATATTCTTTTTGCTATTCGAGACGTACTCCCAACGTATCAACGCCGTTTCCGTTCGTCTTTCTCACTCTCTTTTTGCTCGATCCGCCGCTATCGATCCCTGTGTATTCTCCTTTCCTTTAGCGTACATCTCGTTATTACGAGACTGTAAGAGAAACACGGATGGTAACGTAGAAACGATTAGAAGGAGCATTTAACGATCGTTCGTTTTAACGTGTACACCCTGTTCTACCGTTTTCACTGGCTTCCCCATTTTCTACGAGCTCCACGATGGAATACACGCGTTCCTTTTTACCGTTCGCAGTTGCCTTTTAATCCTTTGGAGAATTTTTATCGAGACGAGGTATAGTTTTGTACATTTCGAACGTGCCAAAAATATCGGGGCTCGTATTCTGCTTGCGAATAGAACAGAAAGAAAGATGAAAAAAAAAATAAAGAGGAAGACGAGAGAGAGAACGTTTCCATAGACGGCTTGGAATTTCTGCGGTATACGCTCGCGGAACAAGGTCCGCTTTGTAGAAGGAATTCAAACGTGGACGCGAAGGGGTTGGTGCTGTAAGAGGGGAAAGGGACATCTAACGTTGTGTAAACTTCGAGAGGTTACAAGAGTAGCGCGGTAGAGACGTGACTGTAATTTCATTCACGTTCCATGTATATGTACGGTATACACGTGCACTAGAATATAGGTACTAACGTGCGAGCACATACGACGGTGCTCCGCGTTCTAGATCGTCGTTTGCTGATGCCACCGAAGATTTTACTTCCAGATCTAGGCCTTTCGTGGTATACTCGGTGGAAAGCACGACGACTTTGAAATTACTTTTTAGAGAAACGTGCTCACGTTCGACACCTTCTTTTCATATTTTTCAATTCCAAGCGTTTCTACAAAAACGACATATTTTTCTCATGATATATGTCTCTGGAACGATAAGACGGTTAAGTCAATTTGCAGAAGCGACGATACGGTTTTTGCGAATTCTCCCAGTGCAGTCTTAGAAGCGCGGACTTCAAAGCCGACTTCGTTACGTCACGTATATTGGTCTCGTGTGCTTGGTGTGCGTGCTCTATAGTAGTAGCCACGTGCAGCGAATGGAACAAGAGAGAGAAATATGTAGAGGAAAAAAATGACAGAATATCGTTGCTTTACAATGAACGATGCGTTTGCAATTTATAAAGTCGCGTAGTCGAGTTAACGTATCTAATTACCGGTAGGAAAAGGGAAATAACGAGAGAGAGAGAGAATACCGTTCCCATCCGTCATTCCAGCCCACCCTATCTCACTCGACGAGATCTCGGTCTTTTTTTTTAAACAGCTCGATCGGAACGGAGGGATGCATTTCCTGCGCGAAATCGAACGGGATGGCCGAGCTTAAACATCGTTCGTCCGTCGACGACATTTACTCGACGATGGAAGGAAGAGGGAGCATTATCGTATCTCGTTGAAACCCCCGTTGAACTCGTTATATAATGTGACGTCGACATTAGGCAATTAAGAGTGTAGTCTCCTCGTATATATACATATATATATGTAAGTATATACATACATATATATATATATACATACATAGAAGGATAGTCGTTTGTTGTTCGGAAAGGTTTCACGGTGGGTCGCGACCTCGACTTTGCCTCTTTACAAAACGTGAATAAGCCCACACAGCGGGCCCTCTCTTTCTTAGAACTCAACGACGAGGACTGTGTACAAGCGGCGTCGTCATCGTTTTTGACTTTGAAACCCGCTCTCTCTCCCTCTTTCCCGTTCGGTACACAGATAGAAGCCGAGAGACGTTAGCGAGACTTGGCTCAACGTTCGCAAATTTTCGTTTGGCTCGCAATCGTTTCGAGAAACTTAGAGAGAGAGAGATGGCTCAGGATCGTTACAAAGTAAGCGGGGCGAGTGATGTACGCGGAGAACCGTAATGAGTTTTTGCGGCTGGTCTCGAAATTAGACGCTACGCCTCCGTCGAAAAGCATTTCGTTCCTGGCACTTACCCTCGGCTCTCTCTCTCTCTCTGGTGCCGTAGCATTTCCGTCCTGCTGTTTTTGCTCGTCCATAGGGAACGAGTCTCTCTCTCTCTCTCTTTTTCAACGTTCGAAGCGTGGAAAAGCGCCGTCGGACACCGGGCATAATTATTTCAGTTTGCGAACGCTGACGTTGCACGTTATTCGAGAGCCGGCGATGACGATGGTGGAAGCCGATGTTAAAGCCCCTCCAAGAAAAGGTATCGTCACGACAAAAAAAAAAAAAGGAAACGCTTCACTTCGAAAGGATACGCCCGATAATCTCTTTGAAATTTTGCTCCGAACCAGGGCTGTCCTGTAGAATACATTTTTTTGTATATATACATAGATATATTTATTATATATCAAGACGAGCGCGTCCACTTGTCTTCCCTTACGTTCCTGTATAGACTTGTACATAACGTGTATACATACATACATACATACATATATATATATTTGTACATGACTCTTGCAAGCGAAATCTTATCGGTATTTTCGTTGTCCTATTTCTTGTACAGTAATAAACGACATGTCATATCCGTTTCTATATATACGTTAATATTCGAGTATTCTTTTTTTTCTTTTCTTTCTTTCTTTATTGTTAACCGAGGACCAGGTGCTTTCCAAAAAAAAGAACAAATCCCACCAAAGCTGCTAATTTCATTGGAGGATTCGAGAATCGTATTCTATGCGGCCCCGCCTGATAACGCGCTGCCATTCTGCCGTCATTCGAAGGATTCACGAATAAAGTACGCGGATGTTCGAGGCCTCGGTGGATCTTCGTCCATATGTCATGTGGGCATGAAACCCACTCTCTCTCTCTTTCGTTCTCGGAACAAGGCTGGCAGACCGGTACTATCTTTTGCCAACGACAATGGTGGGCTTTCTCCCTTCGTACACCATCGTGAGTCTCGCTCTCTAGCCCTCGTTCTTTGTGTGTATGTGTGTGAAAGAGAGGTAGGAAAGGGACGACAGAAGGGAGAAGCATCGAGGGCGTTCGTAAAATCCGCTCTACTCGCCAACTACCTAGCTAGGCCTCTGCCGGTTCGAACGGGCTCGCCGGCATTGTTACCTTTCCCGTCATCGAGACTACCGAATGTCAAGTGGCAATCGATATACGATCGACGAACGCAAGCCTCCATCTCTTTCCTTCGCGCTTACCTAATGCGATCGATACTAAAATCGTCTCTCCGGTGCGCATATTACGTCATGGAAAAGTCGATTCGCGCGAGCTACCGAACGGACGTAGGTACGAACGACCGAGACTTGAAAAATAGTGGGCGAAACGTGCTTTCTTTCGAACGATCATCAAATAAAATTTCTGTGAAATTCAACTTTCACATTTATCTTAAATTCGCTTTTATTATTTTGAGAGTACATTATTAGTTTTGTTGGTTCGCACGGTAAAAGTAAATTCTTTTTTATTTTATCCTTTGACATTTGTTCTATTTACATGTAAGTGCATCATTTGAACGAGAATTTTCATAAGTTATCAAAAGGTAAATGTGTGCTTCCCGATAGAGATGATTATTGAGGTATGTTGGGGAAAAACAAAAAAAAAACTTCAGGTAATAGGAACTATAATTTTTATTGTAAAGACCTTACAAACTAATACAAAAAGAAACTTCAACTTCTTCACTTAAAAAATAACAATTATAAATATTATAATATTAATCTCAGGAAAATTGAAGACTGGAAATAAAAAAGGCTGTATGTTATTCGATATTTTGTGACTAAAATGTCCGGACTTTTCATCCACTAGTTGGAACTTACATCCACTTCTGCAGGAAAAAGAACCTTTTTTTAAAAAAAATGGCACTTCCAGCCTTTTTCACTTCCACTCTTCAATTGCTATTTTGGAGCGATTTCAAAAAGACACCCGGCACTCGAATCATTATTTCTCCAAAGATTTCGTAAGATTAATGATGGAAAAGATTAAAAATAAGCTGATCGAGGAAAAAAAAGAGGTCACCTATGTTAACTCCATTTATACGAGGTATAAGGTTCTTTCTTAGCGATGGTAGCAATCGCGAGCGAACGAGCTCTCCGCTGTGCCGTCGATAATGGTACGCGGTAGGTCGACGTCGTTATGCATACAGGGTGCTCCCCTACTTGCTCTCGGAATGCCATTTTGGAAATTCTTGAATTATTATGCGCCACGGTCAAATGTCGTCTTTCCTTCTCTCTCTCTCTATTCTTCAAAAGGATTTCTTTTACCGGAACCAGCAGGAGTACCCATCATTCACCTCCTTTCGCATTCCACTTTTCCAATAAGATACGATCTTTTCTTTCGGTTTGGAGTCTCTTTGAAGAAAAGAAGGTTCGGTAAAAGACACGTTCGAGTAATTTCGAGTACGACGATAATAAAGGCTCTCTCTCTCTCGCCTTTCCGCAAAGTCATCGCCGTGCGTCGTCGTGCCTGTACTTTGCCTTAAAGATACGTGCCTCCGCCTTCTTCCTCTCTCTTTCTCACTCTCTCTACCTTTCTCTCTCTCTCTCTTTGTCTCATTCACTCTCTATCTTTCTCTGACTCTTTCTAACGCACACCGTACGTGCGTCACGGTGGTACGCACGCGTACAAGCCCACATCCGTATCCGAACAGAGACACGCGTGTCCTCCAACTTCGTTTTCAACGCTCTCGAGAATGTCGTACGATCCGTGCTCATATTTTACGTTTATCGCCAGCATTATATTTTCTCGAAATACAGGCCGTTATTCGTGTCAGTTTTTCTCTCTCAGACTCGTTCGTTCTATCTCTCTCCGAATCCCGAAGTGCATTTATCAACGGAGGCACGATTCGCGTCAAAGCGACGGACGTAAAAGCGTAACGTGACGTTGAGAAAAGCGAGGATGGTAATATCGAAGAAAAAAAAAAAAAAGAACTATTGGAAGACTCCTTTTACTCGTATTACTCGTCGCCGTCATCTTTACGGTACGATTTATTGCCCGTCTTTATCTATCTATCCGACTCACCGATACTTGGCAATTTTTCGAAAAATTTCAACATTCAAATTTATTCCTTTTTCGCTTCTCGAAGAAGCATTATCGCTTAAATCACTCTTTCTTTGAATTCTCGAATACGCTTCAGAAATAAATATTCGAAACTACGCGAGGATTCTTTATTGCGTTCGATATCTCGAAGGAAGTCCTTTATCCTGGAAAAGACGGCGGCTATCGCGAGCTTCGACCCAGATTTCTATCGATCTCTTCTTCCTTCCTATCTATCTATCTCTCTTCTTCATCCGTCCCCATTCATCGCAAGAGCCTCGTTACGATGCGCCTTTTCTAATATCGCGAGACATATACGTACCGTCTTCCTTGGGTCGACCTCCTCCCCCCTCTCAGTCCTCTCGCGTTTCCTCCTCCGAAGAATTTATACGTCTACCATTCGATCCTGTTCACCCTCTAACCCACTTTATATAGGCATCTCCGTATCGCGAATCGAGAGCCGATAGATCGGCTTTCCTCGAATTCCGTATCCCGCTCACTGCCTCGGAAAATTTAATGATACTCCGTTCACCGAGAAGACTACGCTGACTTTTCCTTTCCTCGTACTTATTTCTCACTAGGCAAACGAATTCGAAATCGATAGATTTTATATATACGTATACACGTACACACACGTCGCTCGGTTTAACCCCTTGCCTTGTGATTTAAGGATGTTGAGTATGGACTGTCCTATTCAAAAGTTCATTTCATTTTCATCATTTTCGATATGGGACTCAACATCCTTAATTCGACACTCGATCAAATGAATACTACAAATTTCGAAAATATGAATCACAAGCATGTCTGAACAAAAACAAATGAACATTAAAAAGCAAAAAAAACTTGTAGTAATTGAATATAGCACGAGTCTCACACGATATTATAAAGCAAAGGGTTAAAATCCATACAAATTTTGCGAATTTCTCGAACGAGCGTAGCTATCGCATCACGAATTCGTTTCCAAAGCGATTTTTCTCTGAACATTGTCGAAAATACGATCCCTCGCATTTACTACCTGCGCGTTTCCTGCAGACATTTCGAGTCTTTCGTCGGCATTTTGCGAGCACAAAGAAAACGTCGTCCCTGTGTTAGACCCGAAGAAATATATATATACATGCATATTCAGCTGCCGCGAATATCATCGACTTCCTTTTTTTATGCTTTTACAACTACCACAATGAACACCTTTCAAACGAGGTGCCACTAGCCATTGTCGTCACTTCGAACAATATATAGTATACGTATGCATATAGTATACACGTTCCTCGGTAAGACTCTAATAAGGAAAACGCGTTTTTCCGAAAACTGTGCCAATAAACGTCCCTCGAACCCCCATCTTTTTTCAAAACCCCCCCTCGCCATTGAAACGAACCCCAACGAACGAACAAACTCTTCGTTCGCTATTACTCGTTTCGAAGTCTTTGTGCTCGCCGAATTTCGATTCGATTCGGGTAACGAAAGAGAGGAGACTGTGGTATATTATCTTCTTTCTCTCTCTACCTCTGATCACACACACATACATAAAGTTCTTTTTCCCTATTAAACTTCCAGCCCCTGCCCGATGAAAAACGCACGATGCGTGACATACCCTCGACTATCGTTCACGTGAATGCGCATTGGACGCTCGTGTAGACTGTAAACAAAAAAAAAAAAATATATATATATATATAAACTAAAAAAGAATGATAGTTAGGTAGAGGTTGGAGTAAGAGAACAAACGATTCGCATCTCGCGAGCTTTATCAAGAGGGCAACTATTCTTTCATCGGTACACGCATGATACAGGGTGTTCCACGTAAATGTAACCATTTTAATATCTTCTTTATTTGTTATTACATAACAAATATTTTTAACTCAATGGTATCACGAGTCGACTGCTTTGCAAATGTTATTTTTTCAAGGTCTTCGAGATTTAAGTGACTAAAAATATTTAAGTGGACCACCCTGTATATACATATGTATATGTGTAGGTTGAAAAGAGAGGAAAAATTTTCCACGCACTCGTCGGTCCCCGTGCTTTTTTAATATCCCACACCCACGTCGAACCCACAAAGCCGTCAGCCACCCTCTTGCACACGAGGCTCGGGTGATGCGAATCGAAGCGAGAGCTAAGCGATAACGCGTATCTCCTCGACTAGCTCGCTATATGACTATTTAACTCGGCCTTAATAAAAAAAAATAATATCGAGAAGTAGGAGAAAAAGGAAGAGGATAACGAAACGATAATATAAAAGCGAGAGAGTGTGGATGAGAAACGACGTAAACTGCCTCAAAATATTGATTATTATTATTATTATTATTCCTACTCCGAATATTATTATTATTATTGATCATTATTCTTATCGTTATTATGATTGTCGTTAACTGTAATCATAAACGCGCTAGCGCTCTCGCTAATGACTGAAGTAGTAAAAAAGAAAAATGAGAGAAAGAAAGAATGAGGAGGGCGGAAAGGGAAGGAAAAAGGGCGAACCTTCGTGTAATTTGCGGTTAAAGAGATGCACGATTGTGACTGAAGGATGAGAGAGAGAGAGAGTGAAAGAAAAGAAGACGAACGGACAGGCAATTGGATAGGGTGAAAAGGTCTCGGAAAAGTTGATGCGTCGAGTGAGCGACCGCGTGGGCGGCGATGGCACAGTAATGTTCCTAAAAATGTGTGTTTCGTATCATGCTTTTTTTTTTTGCACGCATGGTCTTTCAATGAAATGTAGTCAAATGAGAATACAGTGGGAGTAATTCAAGATCGGTGTCATCGTCGGCTCTCTGGACTTATCCCAAGAGCGCGGATTTTTTTGTTTTTTTTTTAGTATAACGAAGGAAACAGGATAGAAAGAGAAAATAAAAAAGGACAAACGAGAGAGAGAGAGATAAGAATTCATCGTTGGCTCCGGATGTGTGGTCTCTACGAAAAACGGAAGCTGCGTGCCTATGAACGTACGTATACAAACGTGTGAGTCGGGATATACGTGTGTGTATGCGAGAGAGAAAGGAAATTTTGGAAAAAAAACGATAAGAAAAGAACTGTCAGACGAAATGCGAATGAAGCTCGTTCCTAATCGTAGATCGCCTTTATTCCTATATCGTCCGAGCTAGTGATTTATTAATCTCGGAGAAACGAAAGCAACGATCGTTCTCGCGACGAAAATCAACAATAATGATGAAATGATTTCAAAGATTACCAAATCTGACTTTCTCGATCGCGAAAACGATCGAGCTTCGAAACTTATCGATTTATCATTTAGAGAAAACGGAAGGTCTGTCACGCGTAATCGCTTCTAATCGAGAATTCTTCGGGCTCGTATATACACATATGCATATATATTACATATATATGAAGCACGAAACAATTGAAATTTACGTACCTATGTATTGTTCGTCGTTGGGCAGCGTAAAAGGAGTCCGAAAGAACGGAATCGAGAGCGATTATTCGTGAGACCTTCGCCCTCGTGGATGCTTATTTTGAAAAGCGTTGCGAACGATTGGATGGCCGGGATCGTACCCCTGGCGTGTTCGCTCTCGTTCTCTAAATATTCCGAATGAATTATTCGTACACGTACGAGAATACGTTTGTATGTGTGTGCATGTACGTTTGTATGCATATGCGTGTGTGCGTGTGTGTATACAGGGTGTCCGGTTTTAGGTGTCCGAGCGGAAAACTACATGTGCATATCAATGATTTGAATCGAAAATTCTAATACTATTTCCCGAAATTCGGCTCAATTAAATAGTTATTAACTAACAAAGATTGGCCAATCACGACGATCAGCGACATGTAACGTTGTTTATTATGGATTGCTCCTTCTATTGCTTTGTCTCTTGCTTAGCTACAAGCTCGAGCAAGCCGTCTTCCTTTACAAATCGCCGTAATTGGCCTATATTTGTTAGTTAATAACTCGTTAACTAAGTCGAATTTCGAAAAATGGTATTAGACTTTTCGACTCAAGTTATTGATATGTACATGTAGCTCTCCGCTTGGACACCTGGAACCGGACACCCTGTATGACTAAACCGCGGATTCCGTTCCTCGTAGTAGACGCGGAGCACGATATCGATTCGACGACGACTGGGTTGCGTCTCGAAGGACAACGATGCGTTCCTTCGGCGTTTCTCGTATTATACGGGCTCGAAGAATATATACGACAATAAAGAAGGATCGTAGCCGCTCGAACACGGTCCATACTCCGTTGAGAGTTAATCGAGAGACGGACGAACTCCTACGGCTTTTATGGCTCCGCTCGTAAAGATATACCTACAGCTTTTTCTGTGGAACCATGGACCCCTCCGAACACACCCGGTCCAGGAAAACCAGAGAGACGATGGAGACGAAACGGAAGGACTACGGACGGTCTTACGGGCTGTGTAAGTTGAAGTATTGCTTGGGTAGGTAAAGAGAGAAAGAGGGATGGTTTGTTCAGGTACGAGCAAAATCTATCTATCTCTGTCTCTCTCCGTTGGTTTTGCGTATGCGCGAAAAGGGAGACCTCGGTTCGAGATAGAAAGAGAGAGTCGACAAGAGGGATCTCGAGGAAAGAGGAGGCAGGTAGGGTCTAGGAAAGGAAGGAGGAGTAAGGCGAAATCGTTTTTCAAAAGCAAATTATAATAAATGATCGAGCCGGGTCTAATCGCAGCAGGCAACGCGCCTGCCTTTCTTAAGTCGGACCCCATTGTATACAGGGAGGATTTCAATTCCGTCGAGGGATATTCTCGAAAACTACCTCTGGTCTTCCTTCTCGATGACGACGCGGCATGGTTTTCCGCGTTCTACGTCTTTGCTTACATTCCTACCTTTTTTCCTTCATTTCTTTTTTTCCTCCTGTTAAATGTCAAATACGTGGCGCGATCGTTCCAGGCTCGGCTGTTTTTTCAGGGGGTTCGGCCACTTAAATCGTTGCAAAGGCCTCCTATGTGAAACCACTACTACTAATACTACTGACTACTACCACTATACTACTAGGGGCAACATTTATTATGCGCCCTTGCGGCCTTACGAAGTGGGGATTCGGGATCAGATTTTGGTAACAGCTGCCGGCGTATTTTCTTTCTCTCTGTGTAAAGAGGACCCGGGAGATCGAAAAACAGAACCTCCTTGGAGGAAAAGGCAGTGAGAGAAAGAAAGAGATAGTGTTGGAGAGATAGAACCGACAGGGTAGCCTGCCGAGCGATGGTAACTAGGATATTGCGGGTTATGGTCGAGCCAGGAGGCATCGTTCGAAACGATGGACCACGCCCTGGCTCTCTCTCTCTCTCTGCCATCTCCGCTTCGACGACTCTCGACGATCGATCCTTTCCTCGCAACAAGCTGGCAAAAATTACCACCGCAAAAGTCGAGCACGAAACGGGACAGCCGAATACGCCCCTGGAGCGAGTCGAGGCCTCCTCTCTCTCTCTCTCTTTCTCTCTATATATATCTATCCATCTATCTATCTCTCTTGCTCTCCCTCCCGGTCAATCGATTCCGTCTACCTACGGTTTGACAACCTCGACGCTTCTCTCCGCACTTCCATCCACCCTCGCGACACGCAGACAGACAGAAAGAGAGAGAGGGAAAGAGAGAGATACGTGTGCCTACCACATACGGGCTCTATCGCTTCCCGTTTTAACCATTTGCCAGGAAGAATGCAATTTTCCGTCATCGAAGCTGCCCAGCAGCAGCCGTGCCGCCAGCTTTAACGTTCGTTTCATTATTCCTCCTTTGGTCTCCTGTACTTTTCCTCTCCCTTTTCTCTCTCTCTATATTATTATTATTATTATTATTATTTCCGGCTCTGTATCCCATCCCCAATCGTTAGGATCATTTTTATACGATCTCTATGCCATCATAGTCTTCTCCTCTTGCCAAATTTATTTTTCCCTTCCCGTTAATTACCACTAGTAGCACCACGATCCCTTCGAAATTGCTCTACGCCCATCCTCCTTCTTTCCATTTTGCAAAGTTACGCTTGGTTGTAAAGAGAGAGGTGGTAGGATGGAGGGAGGATTTCGTGGACAATGTCGAGTACGAAATTTCGATTCTTCTCGTTATGTCCTTTGTCCTATTGTTAATTCCGGAATAAGTAGTTCCCACCTTGTCAGTTTTCATGGCAGGTACTGGATGCATTCTCTCTCTTGCCTGGTCTTTCCCTTGCTTTGTCCTTCGGCCGATTGGGAGCAGAGCCGCTCGTCAGCCCCCTTTCCGCTAGAGTTGCTACGAGCAGCCTCTCTGCCCTCTTTAGGCCTCCCATTTCTCCTCGACGTGGCACGACGATATCGAGGCACTTCTTCTCTTTCCTCGAGTTGCCGCAATTACGTGGTCCTAGATGCCTTCCCTCTGACCCACAACCCTCCCCCTTCTTCTCTTCTTTTTCTTATTCTTCTTCCTCATCCTCTTCATCGGGTTTTCTCGAAATTTAACAACGAGGTTTAACGAAGGTAACGTTTCATTAAGCATCCTCGTTTTTATTATTCGAGTGTTGTTTCTTTCCTCGCTTTTTCTTCTATTCGCGATCGAGCTACGGAATCATAAAATTTATTCGTCCTTTATAATTTCATATTTCTTCTTTCTCGTTCATTTCCGCGTCACGACGACAAGATCCTCGGAGATTCGTTGGACTAAGGCTATATAATTTTCAAGTGCCATCTGCCTCCCTTCGCCACCTCGTCGCGCCACCCCTCGAACGATAGAATCTCACAAAATTAGAATCCTTTTTAAGGTCGGTAAGCTAATTACCGTTCCGTTGGCAGCGCTTGATTATAGTTTCGAAACGTTTCAGAATCGACTTCTCCTTCGAGCCTCCGTCTACTCCACCGCCTCCTCCGAGGTATAATTGCCAAAATCGCGATTGCGTTCGTACGAATTTCGGTGAGTCTCTCCACCTCTGGTTTTCCTTCGAGCAAATAAAAAAAAAAGCCGGGTCGAACATTTTCGACGGAGCGGGTCTCGAAGCTAGCCAACCAATTACTACTATGCTGTATAAAGAATTAAGAAAAGAAAAGGAAAAAAAAAACACGTAAAGTAAACGAAAACATACCTAACGCAGTTAAGATAATGTACAAGTCTCTAGTGTGATACATTTCTACGCTTATTCTCTAACTGTAGTCGTGAAGTCTAAAGTACGATACCTCGTTATGGTTTGTAACACTGAGAAGTAGTCCTGTAATAACTAAATAATAATAATAATATAACTACATAATAATAATAATAATAATAATAAAAAATAATAATAATAATAATAACGAAAACACGTAAAATAAAAAAAACACACACACGTACCATCAAAAAACTCCGCTTAGGCTGACTGTTAAACTCGCGAAAGACGTATTGTATTTCTTGTAGGGAGGAATTGTCCTAATAATCGCGAAAATAAGTTTAATAAAAAAAAAAATACCGAAAGAGAGAGAGAAGTGGAAAGCGAGTGCGCCAAGTAGTGTCTCTCGAGTATGCGAGTAATAAGAGAGAAGCATGTATAACAAGGAGAGATAGCAGAAGAGGCGTGTGCGGATCACCGATTTATGGATGGATGAATGCGTGGATAATAATGAGTGGATGAATATGATGGACGATCGACCCAGAGCCTGGCCGATCCGTGCGTGTGAGAGTGTGTCACTTTAGCGAGCAGAGTATTTCGAGAGTATAGTGTTCGGAATGTACATAATTCTTGTATATAACGAACGAATCACTGATTGTACAATACCACCCAAATATATTTATATTTCATGTTAAAGCAACTTTACTAATCCCGATTTTTGTCTACGCACGTAGATACCAGTCAACTTTTATCGAAATAATCGTTATATTATATTTAATATATTCGTATCGTCGCGACAACCCGAGTAGGGTCAACTTACCAGTGAATGAACACTTCACACTTCTTCTTTTTGTTCATTCACTGGTTTTTCAACAGTTCTTTATTTCTTTTATGAAATATTTTCTATAAAATTCATACAATTAAATGAAATATTAGTAACTTATTCGATTTTATAATTATCCATGAAGTGTAGAATCGGCTTAACCGTTCAGTCACTGGTGAGTTGACCCTACGTTGACTACCATGCGTTGGGAAAGAATTGATGCCTAAACGTTCATCGAAGCGAGAATTTCCTACTTCGTTCCTTTTTTTTTTTTTTTCTTGTTTCTTCTTCCCTTCTTCTAGCTCTAGAGAGTGGGTATCGATTAAATGGGGTAAGTACGGTAGCACGTTCGACCGTTAAAACTGAGTTTATAACATAATGGGGTACTTTCGAATTCGGGCGATTATTCGGCGATGGAATATATCCCACGTAATTTCTTCGTGCGCATTTACAGAGGCAATTATGCGTCGGGGCCGCGATGCACGTTGTAGTAGCGGCCGTACGGTCTAATTAGTCTTGGGATCGGTGGAGCCTTCGCTATATAGCCGATTTAATTCCATTGTTGGTTTTTGTAAAAGCAAAAGGATTTAACGGAGGAAGAAGGTTTTCGGAGAAAGGTATAAAAGTATTTAAACGATTGAGCAGCTCGGTGTCCGTTTTTTTTTTTTTTTTTTTTATTATATAACGGAAAGAGAACTTCGCACTTTGCAGCGTGAATTTTCAACGTCGCGAATTACGGCGAAAGATTAAAAGAATGGGAATCGTGGTCATTACGCGATGGAATAGTAAAAGCCAAATTAATACTGGATTGGTGGTGAGGAGGGGGAGAGAGAAAGAGTGGAATTTCTCGATTTGCTATTTTTACATTTAATGCTTTATCTTCTCTATTCTTTGGTGCTATTTCCGTGAAGGGTAATTAAAGCGATGCTCCACGAAGCAAGTATACTTATTAGACGGATCGTTTTATATTTTAGACGAGTGGACTCGGTGGAACCGTTCTTCTATCTGTCATCCTAATGCCAACATACGATAGGTTCTTAGACACAACAGGTAATTTTCGGTCGGTACCATTTATTACTGTAACATTATGATGTTTAACTGTCCAAGATTAATAGGACGTACGCACGGTGTGGAAAATTTGTTACATAAGAGCATGCATTTGTGCTACGAAATCTCCATGTTGGAAAAGTAACGAAAGATAGAAAGCTGTGAGTATTGTATTTTCGAGTTGAAAAAGATAATGATCGTAAATGTTTAAAGTTAAAAAAAAAAGTGATAAGAGAAAACCCCCGGGGAAACAAAGGGATTAGCGATACAATATCGCTTCGACGGAAAGGAGAAAAAGATTCTTGATTTTATCTTGACGAAGGACGTTAACGATACGCATGAATTATATCGGCAATAGCGATACGTAGCTGTGAGCTAAGGCTACGATTGATTGTATTTTGCAGGTAATTCTTGAGTGCAAGGGAGCCACCATTTTTTCGGAAACCGGTGCTGCATCGAGCACGTGGACTGGTGCTGCCACTCGTAACAGACGACAACTCGGGACAACGGTATAGGATGATAACGATTGGATCATTCTGGACATGCGTGGGGGACTTATCCAATCGATGCGACTCCAGACACGTATAGGCTAAAGGTAGATATGTGTGTAAATGGAACGAGTTACATAAGTAAAATAGATTTATTTGCAATTCTTAGAAATTATCGAATGGAATAGTAACGATGTTACATTAAAAAGCAGGTTGTAGATGCGAAGACTCATTTCTATCATTCCTTAGGAACCTATCGTCACGTTCTTTTGACTGGACTGCGTTCTCTACCGTTTCGTAAGTGTAAATCAGCCTTAATATGAACTATATACCTTTTGCAAATGGTGCTTAAGAGCCAAGTACAGTGCCGGCTGCTATTGTTACATGAAGGCGCGATGCATGCCGCAAGATTTTCATCGGGTAATTGAAAAAATGATGAATTTATGTTAAATAATTTTCGTTAGCGTATAGAGTAGTAATCGTGTGAACCGTGTGCAAACTTGCTGTGTAATATGTGTTACTTGTGTGTTTTTATGTTAATATGTAGAATATTTTATAAATTCTCTTAATAGTGTCTCGATCTAACCTAACCTCTCTACAAAATCGTGTGTTTATCAGTCAGAATGTATATTTATTTCAACTGTGTGCCATTTACAAGATATTATATTAAATAATTTTCTTTTTTTTAGAAAACTACAAAAACCGTGGACCGCAAAAACCAATTTTGTGTACCTGAAGGAAACCATCATATAAATCAAATACTAGATGCAGAAAGTTGTCCTACCTATTCTGTGTAATATAATATAATTATTTAACTTATGCAAGGTTTTGTGCATTGTATAACAATCGCATACATATAGCTAAATATATTGTCCAATCTTGCTGGTACAATTACCGAGCAAACTATAGGTCAATATCACCTTATCGCAGATAAAATAAATACAAGGACTCGATATATAGGTTGAACTTTGCTGTTTTTCTAGGTAAATAAATGTCTACTCATATTAATATTTTTCTGTTATCGTATCTTATATGTAATTTTTATGAATGTTTGTTAGTTCATCATGCCTCTGGTCCGTCAAGAAGGTAAAGACACAATCATTTTTGCGTCCAAAGAAGATCATGCATCTCCTTGTAAAATTGAACTTCCGGAGCCAGAACCAAGTCCCGGGTTAATATTACCAAACGGTGAAATAAATTGGAATTGCCCCTGCTTAGGCGGCATGGCGACTGGTCCTTGCGGTTTGGAGTTCCGTGAAGCTTTTTCATGTTTTCACTATTCCACTGCCGACCCAAAGGGTGCCGATTGCCGCGAGCAATTTACTACTATGCAAGTATGTATGTCGGACTACCCCGAATTATACGGTGGTAAAGACACGGACGAGGACGCCGAAAAAGCATCAAAGTCTGAAATGGCAAGTGTAAAAGATATAGCTATGGAAAGTAAAGATAAGACTAAAATAGAAAAAACTGGAGGAAGTTGACTGAAGGAAAAGGGTCAGGATACTTTTGGTAGGAAAACCGAGGTGGAATATGCTGCGATCAAGTAAAACACAAGCAACGAGCATTTTGCGGTATACATCGTCTTATTCTTTATTGTTAGTATAGATACAGAAATGAAAACGAAGAGGAAAGGAGGCTGATGCGGACTTAATAGTCAACTAATGTATACACTCGCGAAGTATACAAAAGAAATAAATGTATGTCACCGATAGCTTTCTACTTTAACGTTTGTACAGATTTGTTAAAAATACTTAACGACGACTAACAAAAGAAAGAATATATCTGCGAAATGCAATTTGATCTTGCACGATTCTCCTCGTACAGTTTGATATTTATGTTTCCATTAGACGAAAATTTAGCGTAGATTTACATACGTTTTTACGGAGTACCGTACTATTCTGTGTTTGGTTGAATAAAATTAAAACAATAATCTTAACCTACGTGTACGTTTCATTTTGTCTCTCGAAATTCGAAACTATTTTAACGAAAGGTTATTGCATAACTTGCATTAATATTTCATTGAAATATTTAGGCATAGATTCGCAGTCACGTGTGGCTGATGCAATAACAAAATTGTGGAACTTGCCCTCCCACCAATGTGGGTGAAATACGAGGTACGTCCGTGAAGTTGTTATCGATTACGATATATGTATGTATGAAAAGAATTAAAAAAGAAAATTTACATTTGTATTTATTTCTAGGAAATAAACCGATTTCCTCTCGAATGACGTTAAAAATCCTTTTGACGAACATCAAACAAAAACACGCGAATTAGAGTAACTGTACTTTGATTACGAATCCGTTCTCGAATGTTGGTAGTCTATGAAGATACGGAATACCGTGTAGTTTACGTTGTGATGTGTCGTGCTCAAAAATTATGGATATATCGAAATTGTGTTTCCTGATCGCATATACAGAGGAATCAATTATTCTCGTCTGCCAACTTTTCGAGTAACATGTATTACTTGGACGTTTCTCTGTTAGTATTCTCTATTTAACTACTAGTAACCAACCTAACCTCAAAATATATCGATGTTCTCTCATACGAACGATATTTACAATTAGCAATTTATTTAGTACTTTTTATATATTTTCACATACGCTTCATTATAAAAAAACAATTATTTAAAAACTGTTAATACAGTTTGCTACAAGTAATTTCTTTTTCATTTTCAGGGAGCTTTCAGAATCTTCGAACACAGAGTCAAGCCCTGTATACTTGAAGAAAAACATATTACAAGCGGTAAAACAATTATTCGGAGAAGAAGGAGCAAAATCCACCATCGACATTTTAAAGTATGACATCCCAGAACGTAGGTTCGTCCTACGCTGTGCAGACAACTTCTATGTAAAACTGAGATCATCTTTAACAGTAGCAGGAACTTACGAAGGAAAACCATGCGTGTATAACGTGCATAGAGCATCACCAAATTTGCTGTCTTTCATTGGCGACAGTAGGAACTACGAACACGAATAGATGCTACTCCTATGACTCAGTGACACTTTTTATACCTCCATTGGCTCAGAATTTCGAAAGACACTTTTGCACCAAAGTATCAGAAGAAATATCAACATTACTTATCGCGTATAACGTTTTTCCAACTCAAGCATCACATTTAAATTCGTTTTTCCCGCGTCGTACAATTTAGTAAAGATTTAAATCACAGAGGGCGCTCGGGAGGCTTAACAGCGTCCTACGGTACACGATAGGCTGCCTAGTGACGTCAGCTGTTTTATCCCCTCCTCGTGCTTCGTTCGGCTCACTCGATTAGTCGTCACTTACACACAACGCTTTCCGTGGACAGCACTACTACTACACCATCGCTACCACCACTACCACCATCGTCCTACCACACAGCAGCAAATTTTACTCGGAAAGAGATAGAGTGACAGACAGAGGGAGCAAGAGAGAGAGAAAAAAGAGAAGGCTCGGCACACCACCACTATTTCCTCCAAGCGACGTCATCGTCGTCGCCATCGTTTCGTGTAGTGTGCCATGAGTTTGGCGTTAGCCCTGCGTTTGGTGCTAACAGCAGGATGTCTCTTACGTTAACGACCTTTAACGCGCGTCAAGAAACGATTTGGACATTGAAGTGTTCGTAGCAGTGTACACGGTGTATATTCAGGACGGACATATTACTTTTCTTTAACGTATTGTTTTCGATAACGTACATATATATACATATTATACGTTCGTAAGAAGATAGACGAAGAAGAAAAAAAGAGTAGAGAATAAAAAGGAGGTCGCGTGCGCGCGTGCAAAGTGCGAAGACACGACGAAGATATATAGAAAGACGGTGGAAGAAAGAAGGAAGAGAAAGAAGAAGAAGAAGAAACAGAGAAATTGGTGCGGACAGCAAGCCTGTGTTACACACTCCTTGGCAGTGACCGAGAGTGTACCGGGCTGCATTTTCTCTTTACGGAAAATTCCACTTCACAGAATCACCATGGAAGTGCAGAAAAGAGAGAAGAAACATAAAGAGAAGAGAAGGTAAGTTTTTATTTTGTTTTTTTTTCAATATATTTCTCTTTAGTTGTTTAATTTCTAAAGTAAAACATATAAAACGCGCACACACACACATAGAGCGACGGATCAGTGCTGCCTTAAAACTCGTTGGGCCTGCATGCCACGGCTAGACTTCTTTCTTATCGCGCGTCATCGAAGAAGACGCCGTTCGAAATCTTTTCTACGACAATACCGACATGGCCGAGCGTAAAATGGAGCGCAACGAGCGCCTTTTCTTCACACCGTCGTTTTTTCTTTTATCTGCCAATTCTAGTATTCTTTTTATTCATATACACTTACTTTTCCCGCTTTTTAAAATTGTATACGGTGTTGTATACATTTAGTACGATAGTATACCAATACGTCGCGCTACTATGGGGGTTACTTCGGTCGTTGGAAGATTTTCGGATGATACATCTTCGAGTAAACACGATATCCGCACGCTTCATGAATACACTATGAGCATCAGTTTCTTTTTTACGATTCGCGTAATTACCTACGTTTCCTTTTTCTAAGTCAGAGAGTAAGTTTATCTTTTGGAAGTTTCGCCGCGGGTAAAATACCGGTTACGAAATTTTCTTATTGAAATTTCTTTTTACGACTCCGATAGACGTATAGGTTTATCCTTCATTGAGATTATTCAAATGTATCGTTGTTTTGAAGAACTGATTCTTGGTAAAAAGTTGTCGATCGTGAAAATTTGAATATCGTATGAAATCAACAAGGTATCGGTTCGATACAGAAGTTTTGTTATTATCTTTTCAAATGTTTACATTTCATTCTTTTCTCGTTGTAATAAATCATCGGTCATCATCTTCCTTATCCTTCTTCTTGATCTCGCATTCACCTTCTCCGAAAGAAATTCTTCATTGCATCAATCATACCCTCGGACAATCGTCTGGCTTCAATATAAATGAATCGACGAAACGAAGTGTATTATTGGTTGGCTCGTAGGAGAACGTATGTCGTGCGTCAGAAAATCGTTTGTTTCTTTACCGTTCCCTTTCGATTTTTCCATTTTCGATGCCTCTCTCTCGCGTTATTGCACTTTGGTTTGCGATGGGCATCAAATCATTCTCGTATCTTGTTGTACTACATACATGATACCCAACGTGGCAATGGAACGGTTCGTTGCCTCGGTAACTTCGCGATACGCGTATGATTTCGTATACGATCGATTTAGGCCGTCGATAAATAATCGCGGACCTTGCTTCGCGTTTCTTCGTTTTTTGTTCTTCTTTTTTTTCGTGTTCGTTCCTTTTGTCGTACTCTTGTGATATTACATATAATCGCATGGTGCCAATACGCCCGAAAAATTCTTGAGCAATTCTCCGCGACGTAACCGCGATTTCTCTTTTCCCTACGTCCGATCGGGCTTGACCTTATAATGAATAAAAGGACGGAGAGAGGGTTTTTTTTTTTTATCTTGTTAATCGAGGAGAACATAAGTTAACACGTCGATTGGTGTATGGATTATGGGCATGCAATTTTTCAGATTGGTTTTGAGACGGTCATTAATGTTTACGAGGGTGTAGTCATCGGTCGTAATAGGTGTCTAGGATCTAGTATTGAATAGTAAATGATTGTGTAACGTTGTTTTGAACAAAATTGAAATGAGAATTGTATGGATGTATGGATTTATGCGAATTGGTTAATGTTTTACTATACTGGTCAGAAGAGCAACGAATATGTTATCTTGTTTTGTGGTTTCCATCGAGAAAATAATACATTTGTTGATTCTTTGTTTCTTTCTTTATTTATCTTAAAGATTCTTGTCTTTCAATGTATCGTATTATATTTATATTGCAATTACATAAATTTGTGCCTGCAGCTTGCAGCGTTTTTTAGGTTAAATTCTCGAATCGTTCGAATTCGTGGCGGTAAAAGTGTTCCAAAATGGCGACCGTTTAAATTTCATTACCCGCGTAATAAAATTGGAATAATGGTTTGATAAAACGTAAGCTACATTTTGTTTCTTTCTTTATTGTTGCTAAATATGTATGTATGTCAAACTACAAATGGAGAATTAACGATCGTGTCGACCCAGATCGATATATATAGGGTGTTAAAAGAGAGGTTCGATGTTTAAAATATCGTACCCTTTTTTTAACACCCTGTATATCTGTATACATATAAAAACAAACGGTCGTTTATTTTCCACGATTGCTGAGAGACGAAAACGAGGTTTTCACGTTAGAAATATCTACGAGGACCTTTTATTATCGGAGGACTATGACGCACGTAGTGCCCCCCTCTACAGGCTGTGTACTATCAACCGAAAATTTGATATACCTACAGCCGTTCTCATCCGGAATACGTCTATCTCTTTTCAATGAGTCATCAAATACGAAAATTTTCGACGATGGCTTCCTTTGAAACAAAATTTTATCGAAGAACGATTCACCTTTTCGCTCGTTGTTTCCCATCGAGCGCGATCGCCATCGTTCGCCTCTAGCTACAAACACTCCACGCGAGTGAGTTTGTTTGCAAATTCAATATTTTGCTTCGAGCCTATTTCTACTCTTATTTATTTGTTTAATTTCTTTCTTTTCTTTCGAGCTATCATGCGCGCGCACGAAAACTCATAAAAGTCTTGAGGAACTTTTGAAGTATGTTTTAAAGAGAAATGCATACACACGGAAGAGGATTTTCGTGTTATCGGGAAAGCAAATAGATGAAAATATATTTTGTATTATAGTTTGATCAATTTACGAGTTACCCTCCGGGTTTCGAGCGGCACGCTTTCAAAGTAGAATTTTATCTTACCTAGAACTCGCGGGATCTCTAACATTGTTTAACGTTATAAGCATATACCGTATATACAGGGTGTCCGGTTTCAAGTGTCAGAGAAGAAAACTATATGTGCACAAGTATGATTTGAGTCGAAAAGTCTAATAAATTTTGTCGAAATTCGCTCTAGTTAACGAGTTATTAACTAACAAAGATCGACCAATCACAGAAAGCAGAAGCGATCGACGAACAAAGACAGCCAAAGTGATTGGCCGATCTTGTTTAGTTAATAACTCGTTAAATAGACCAAATTTAAAAAAAGTTTATTAGACTTTTCGATTCAAGTCATACTTCTGTACATGTAGTTTTCCACTTGGACACCTGGAACCGGACACCCCGTATATCTACACACATATCCACACTGAATTAGTTTCGTGCAGTAATCGCGTTACGTAACCAGCGCATCGAAATCTACACGGAGATATGAAAGCTCCAGTTCTACAACGGATAACGTCGAAATCAGTAAAAGTTCGAGATAACTATTACACGCAATATCATCAACCAGTCTCCTCCCCTGCAGGACACGAACCATTCTTATTACACTACGTCAACGAGAACGGCGATTGGATTTCAATTTCGTTCGAGTCATCGTTTTCTTTAGATAGAAAATTATATCTCGGAATAGCTTAATCAACTTAACAAGGAAACTAGAAAAAAAAAGATAGATATATACGGAGGAAGATTGGCAAAGATAGTTTTTTTTTTTTCGCTATTCTAACATCTGGAGCGATAAACCGTGCCGTAAGCCTTTACGATAGCAAAGTTAGCCGAGCTAACGGATGGGATTATGCTTAATGGTTCGTTCGATTAAAATAACATTTACTCGTTGCATAATGATTGCCTGTTGAAAAATAATGATTTCTTATTATCTTCTTTCTCACAACCAAAGAAGAAACGAAGAGACGTCATCAAGAATACTAGTAAAAATGAAAAAGTTTGATAGACCTCTAAACAAGCTCGAGAATTAGATACGTGACTTTATCTACACGAATACAGACACACGCTCGTATGTTTATACATAATCATGTACTATTCTCGTGTCGACATGCAAATCAGAGAAGTCACCGCAATTAATTCCTCTTCGTTTACTTATCATCTATGATTTCAATACTCTATATTGCCTTGGAAATACGTGCTGTGCATGATCGTGATCACATAATACTTTGACAAATTCTAGGAATCGGTGGAATACCGAGAAATCGGTGAAGTTATAACAAACTCGTCTAGATATTAATCATTTACGTTGAAGATTATACTTGGTAGGCGGGAGTTGGATAGAGCAAGAGAGAGAGAGAAAACGTGTCTGCCTTCTGGGCTGTAACGGTTATTCTATTTCCCACGCACACATGCTACGTCGATGCTATATATGACATGTATATACGTATATAAAGACGACACGAAAATATTCTAACACGAGAGACGACGATGCCGCATAAAAATATTTTAAGTTTCTTCGACCGTTCACCGTCGGATGTCAAAAGTAGATCCACTCGAAAATAGATCCAATTGTGTCCGAAATTTCAAACGACCAAAACTTTCTTTCTCTTGTGTGTGTAGCTTCAACCGGATATCGGTAGCTCCCGGTGAATCTTTGGCTCTGTTTGCAATGCAAATATTTGCTCGTCTCCACCCCGAAATAGTTTTCTCTCCGGCCGTAATGCCAAATTATTTCCCGTACGATGATCCCTCGTTTTAACGAGACGATGATTCTCGAAAAGTTCGAGATTTAATCGTGGCCCTCGAGATCTGGAATTTAGAAAATATTAGTAGGAACCCTTCTTAAAACTGTATAATCGTTTTTTAAGTGGCCTTATTGTAATGTGTAGTTTATTTGGAATGTATCATTATTATTTTATTTTTAAACATTAAATATTTTAACGTGTAGCTTGTAGTCGTGAAAAATGACTTGGACTGTTTTTAAAATAAACGACTTGTTATAATACTATATTGTATATAGACATTAGTCTTCTTTTGCAAGCTATTATGTAAATTCTTTCTTAAGTGCCATTTCACCGTAAATTTGTTCAACCTTAGAGCTCTGTAATGCGACGGTTCTCGGCGGCAAGTCTAGCGATCGTTATGGATCATTTAAGAAAAAGTCGATTATCTTCGTTTTTCAGAAAGATCGTAAAAGGTACTTGAATTTAAAAGAGATTACGTTTTCTTGGAAACATTTACAAAGCTGACTCGTTTGAGTCATAAGAATATTTTTAATATAATTATTCGTACAATTTCTGCGATAAAATAATCGTACGTTACAATATCTTGTAGCTACCTATATTATTCGGTACGTGACAATGTTGCTCGTATAATTGTTTATAGAGAAAAACTCTTCTTCGCGTTATCATATTCTTGAAGATCGAAGTTCGACTCTGTTACTTTTATCTTTCTCCACGGGCTCAAGTATCATCGCGAATAATTCAAAGTAATGCAAGAATCATCATTCTTTGAAATAAAATAGTCACGCGATACGAATCCTCTCTTGTTTCCCCGAAAGATCATAACCCGCGGTGAGTTCCCTTTCTGAACATTAAATTGCAGATCATAAAAATACCGAATATGCCTGAACACGCACGTGAAAAAAAGAAAGAGGAGAAGGAGAGTAAAAAAGCATACGTCGAAGTAGTTACGTTTTAAGCGGTACGTTCTCGTGGGCAGCGTTTTCGTTGCAAAGGAGTTACGTGCTCCGAATGAGAAAAGTGCTGAAGTTTAGCAAGAGGAGCAATACCGGTGAACGCTTTTGATAAAGCGCCGTCTGTCCGGTTCTTTTGAATTATTGCTAGGTTTCTTCGAGCTCTCTTTCTCCCTTGTACATGGTACGTATAAGCTAAGACGCACTATTTCATTTTTTTCAAGTTTTACCACCGATCGGGGTATACAAGGTGGCTCGATAATTATATCATTTGGTTGAGTATCTTCAAAATTGTTGAAATATATGCAAAAATTTTATGGTATAAACATTTAAAGTATTTTTTTTTTCATAAGTGATGGAGAAAGGAGGGGGGGATTTAAGTAATATCATTATATCGTTACATTACTTCTTATGCAGGTACATAAGTATGTAGTATATAATGACAGATTTTCACTGTCACTCGAATTAGGATGACGTGGCAGAAAAAATTAAAAATAATCTCGATAAAATCAACCCCTACTCTATATAGTAAAAATTTTTCGCAGACTTCGCAGTAATTTAAAAAAATGACACCCTAGAGGCTAATATTTATTGGCTCACCCTGTATATATAATGCTTCTTCAGATAGGGGAACTCTCACCGCCTCGGGCCAAGCTCGGACGTTTCTCCGAGGGACGTATTAATGCTACCAACACATCGAAGAAGGCACGCACATACTTTGGAAAAAAATGTATAGGATGCGGTGGGGGTATAAGACCGATCGGCCGGGCCCGCGTCATGTGGGCCGGACAATGGCATTCTACGGAGTTTCCCTTCCAAATCTGTGCCCTATGGTGTCGTCATTAGCCGCTCGTTTGTAGTTGACGAAGCCGATGTGTTTTCTTTTCGAGCTAAATCACGTTTGTCCAAAGCGGATATCGTGCGCGCGGTTGTTGACACCTTTTTCACGAGACGCACGAGATTTCTAGCATTCCGAAGTACTTATGACGATAAGTTATACCAGGTGAGTTAATAAGAACTATTATACAGGTCGATTCACAGAAATGGGCTACTTGGATTACTTGGAAATTTTTTGTTATATTAAAAATTTTAGATAATAGTTCTTATTGACCCACCACGTACATATGTGTACCAATTTATTTGTATCAAAAACGAAACAGGAATTAAAATAGGAGTAAGAATAACAAATATGGCTTGATAACATTATTTTTATTGTTTCAAATTTGTTTACAGTTGAAACAAGAATTTCACTTCTTTGAAATAGACAAAAATATTAAATTTGACAAATATTTTTCAATTCATTGAGTATATATTCTTTTAAAAACGATAAATGATGTAGAAGTACGTCAAAGATCGTCAATTTATTAAAGGGTGGAAGAATCCCACGTTTCTTTATTTTCTGGCACGTGGAATTGTTTTATCTTAGGATGCACTTCTTTTTTTTTTGTAATTTTTTCCCCGTCGAAGTATTCTCCATATGAATATAAGCACGATTCCTTATATTCATTATACCATATTCTACATATGGTACGGCATAAACAGGGTGCTCTCATACGGCCATAGAATTTTTTTTTTCCACGATAGTCTTGGAGCACCAAAAACATCGAGTCACCTAAATATAGATAAAACGGAAGGTTTTTACGTTCGGGTTACGGTTAACTAAATGCTGTGACCACCACGTAGATTAGCTACGCGATATGCGTGAAATTCTTCGAGTGGAACTTACCTTACCTCTACTTTATTGTACTAACATATTCTTATTCACAAAAAATGTATGATAAAATGATTAATATTATTGGTAAATGTGTACAAAAATTTAGAAAGATTGCTTAATATTTTCTAAACTAGACCACTGCCTTAAACAAGGTAGTCGAATGCAGAGGATTAGAAGATTACAAGAAAACTCATCGATGTTCTATATCAGTTAAAAAGAAAAATAATCTCAGGTCAAACAAAACAGACTATTTTTTAAATGTTCCTTAAAAAGATTCCCATTAGTAAATCATTTGAAACCGGTTAAGAAAAACACAATTTCAATACGTTTCGTCGCTATTCCTTTGGAGTATCGCTTCCGGCATCGACCGATCGGTTTATCTCTCCGATACCTACCTCTTTTCATTCTCCAAGATCCCTCTTAACCTTCTAGCGCGTTCGTGCGAGATCGATCGTTCACTCGCGTTGAAGCACGTTAGAAAAACTTTTTCTTCTCTCTCTCGCTATCTCGACTGGATGCACTATACTCTCAACTCGATTCGAAGGTTAAGCGATTCATTGAATGCCGAAGCGGAGAACGCACGCACTTCTGCGCGCTTTATTCTAGTACACGCTCGATAGCCTTGATTCGCAATGAGTAAGTGCGGACGAATCTAAAAAGAGATCCATGTAAACTCATTCTCTCTCTCTCTTTCGTTAGCTTTTGTAATCGTCGTGGTGCTCAGTCGTGGTCCACGTGATTATTCCAAGTGCCGTCATATCAACCTACGGAACCATCGTTCCGTTTTATCATACACGATAATTGGAACTCGACATGGAAGACCGAGTAGAACGGTACGACGATGAGTCGAGTAAAGAAAATGAACACGTTTATGTAATACCTTAAGTGTTACAGACGTATGATCTGGATATACCTACTGGAAATCTTTGATGATCTCGATAGGACTAGAGTTTGAATTAATGAACGTTCCGGATGGATTCAGTGTAAACTGAACTTTCAATTATGTTGGTATATAGAATGTGGAGAGTAGATTGTACTTTTGATAGGAATAAATTAGGAAAGATGGAAGTACTTGATCGTAGTTCAAATGACATTTATGGATCTTTCTTTAATTTTTCTGTTGTGAAACTTATCGTGATTAGAGATTACTTTTAGGTGGAGTAAATCAGGGAGGATCGAAGTGCAGGTCTTGTGGATCGATGTGATAATTAAATACACGAATGTTACTTTAAATTGTATGTTTTAAAACTTCATAACACATATCATTATCGTTATTGAAAGGACGAGTTCAGGTGTTTGTATCTTACCTGACAAAACATAATTAATCATAAAACTTAAAGCTATCGTATCTTGTATCGCCAGAGGCTGAAAAATTGGCGATCTTCCGCGATTTTCTAAAAATATTGCGAAATTCACGACTCGCTTTTATTTTATCCGTGATAAATGCGAACAGTGGAGGGGTTGGGATCATCGTTATCGTCGGAGTTCGCGAGAGATCGGAACTCGCGATTTCGCCCCGATATTTCGACGGCTGACTTATTTACGCGGTTATTGATCCGTATACGAGTCTATCGTACCCCTATATACTTTCATTTTCTCTTTGTCACGAGGGAACGTAGCTCGAGGACTTTATACGAGAATCGATTTTGTCACGTCGATCGACGAAACGGAAAACGTAGATTCGATTCTATTATTAGAATGGAAAAATCACTCTGGAGATTTCTTGTCTACATTTCTTCTCACGTAGAAGATACAAGGTAGACATATAGGCGAAACTCGGTCTGCTCGATCCGATTTTTTTCCAAAGATCGTATCCGAAGGTCGCGATGGATAAAAATAAAAATTCAAAAGAAAGAAGGAAAGACTGACGGTTATTGTGACGTACGGAGCCACGATAGGTAATATCGAACGTTATCGAGATCTGATAGCGATCGTTTGAAGTTTACGATATTTCAAGGGGCACCAACGCTACCGTGTCGAGATTAGTATCGTACCGATCGTCGTCGCGGACCGTAAAATCGTCGAAAGAATCACGAGTAACGAGACTGAACTGTGCTGGTAGACGACACGTTGGAAGAAATTGAATAAATCGAGTTACCGGCCATGATTCGAACGTCGTCTCGAGAAATCGGCCGATTCGGATTATCCGATCGGTGATAAAAAGCAAGAAGAAAGGAGAATAAAATCTCCAGCTTTTTTTTTTCTCATCGGTAAGAGAAGAAAAGAAAAGAAAAAAGACAAGAAACGATATAAGAGGGAAAGAAGTTATCGATTATAGATAAAGAAGAAAAGGTGTGTCAACTTTCTAGTGGGTGTGAGATCGGTAACGTAAGCGATAGGGAAAGAAGATAGAATCGTGAAAAAAGAAAATACAGCCGTGCCGCGAGGGAGAAACAATAAACATGGCGCCGTGGCTGCGGCAACGTATCGATAACGCGATCGCTGGATCGAGAAACGTCGGCGAGTCGTGCGATTGGATCGGTAGGGAATCGGGTTATGCCGATTTTACTGAGATGGAAAATTATAATGGAATGGCGCTGCTGTCGCGAGATAATCTCGGACGAAGAAACTTCCAGCAACAACAGCATTTTTCTCAACGTACGATGGATCGAACTTTTTTAAATCCAAACTGTACTCAACTCAGTAATACAGTTATCAATCCGATGAGAACAAAAACGCGGCAGATGACGACTGAAGAGGAACGATGTTCCCTTTGCGAGGATCCCTGTAAATCCCAATTTTCTCGAAACAATCAGATCACAGACAACAACACCGAGACACTCTCGAAACCTTGCAAATTAGTCCCGGTCGATGTCGAAGACTTGGCCATGTGTTTTCAACAGGACAACGGAATCTCCACCCATCAGCCGATCCCTCGCGTTAATAATTCCACGCAACGTTCTTATCGTGGCAACTGTACAAACCCATCTTCCCTTCAACAAGATTCTTGTCGATCTTGCACGAGATACGTTGATCCTCCAGCTCCTACTACATCGAGAAACGTTCAGCCAAATATCGTGACAACGACGACGACCGTTGTCCAGCCAGTTTCTCATCCATCTTGTCTTCCATTCGAGCAGAATCGCGTGCAAGAATTTTGGAGAGATCCTTTTGGAGTCTGTACCGAGGAACGATGGCTGGAATGTCCAGCCAGCGATCGTTGTCCACTTTATGATACAAATTTACCTTATGCTTATGCCACTACCGTTGTACCACCGTGTCTCTATGAAAATCATTTTTGGGGAGAGTTCGATGCCTCGTGGACCTATGTTTCCCCGGAAGACGAGAGAATCATGGAAGATTACCTGTAAGTTAGATCCGTTCATCGACTTTTTACATACCTAACGTCTCTAGTAACCTTGATCTTGTTACACGCTTAACTCAAGTTGTTACGCCAGCTTTTCAACCTCCTTTAAACGCCTTGTTTCCACGAGGGAGGAGTCTCTTTCGCTCACGGCGAAGTGAAAGGGCCTGGTGTAGAACGGAAATGCGTACGGCTGGCTATACCAGATAACGGCAGGACGTTGCGGCGAGAGTTCTTCGTCCTCGCGGAGATGCCTTTTACGTCACTCTCTTTCCCGTTCTTCTCCTTTCTTCTTTTTTGCTTTTTTCTCTGAAAGGAATGGGTGATAGGGAAGGACAAACGCGAGTTTGTTCCGTTAATTATAGCGTGTCGGGGTGAAGGCTCGATTATTTCTCATATACCGGGTGACTCGTTTTAATTTTCTATGATATACAGTTGCTGGGGAAAATAGGGTGACGTTTTCCTTATTGTTATTACTTTTTTATAATTGAACCAGATTTGAGTTTTTGCAAAAAAAATTTTGTTGAAATAGGTTCAGCGACTTTTGACTTTATTCTGCAACTTTTGTAACTCGGAGCAACGTTAACCGATTTGGATGAAATTTTCAGCATGCATACATCTTAGCTGAATCTACAAAAGACAGTTTTTAAATTTTCGTTATTAAAAGGAAAAGACTGATGTATGCATTATGATTTTTGCGAAAATGGACACCACCGCCGATTTCAATGTTTAATGTCCCATTTTAAAGAAGAAAGCATGTAGAATACTGTGCCGTTGTCCGTTTTTCGATATCGTTAAGCAATGATGAGAAATAAATTTTTTAAGTGTCGGAATATGGGTCGTTTTCAAGCTTAAAACTGCTGTAACTTTTTAACCAGTCATTCTATCGAAACGCGACTTGCATATTCGTAAAGAAGAGACTTTCCTCTTTCGAACGAGTATTTGATCGGGCAAATTCGAGATACTTCGATTTTTGACAAAAATCCTGACCTATGCATCATGATTTTTGCCAAAATGGTCACCACCGCCGATTTCAATGTTTAATGGCTCATTTTAAAGATAAAATCATGCAGAATAATGTTCCGTTGTCCGTTTTTCGATATCGTTAAGCAATGATGAGAAATTAATCTTTTAAGTGTCGAAGTATGGGTCATTTTCAAGCTTTAAACTGCTGTAACTTTTTAACCAGTCATCCTATCGAAACGCGACTTGCATATTCGTAAATTAGAGACATTTCTCTTTCGAACGAGTATTTGATCGGGCAAATTCGAGATGCATCGATTTTTTGACAAAAATCCTGATGTATGAATCAAGATTCAGAAAGAAGAAAGCATGCAGAATACTGTCCCGGTGTCCGTTTTTCGATATCGTTGCGGAGTGTCGAAAAATAAATTTTTTAAGTGTCGGAGTATGGGTCGTATTCAAGAGAAAAATTGCTGTAACTTTTTAACCAGTTATCCTATCGAAACGCGACTTGCATATTCGTAAATTAGAGACTTTCCTCTTTCGAACGAGTATTTGATCGGGAAAATTCGAGATGCATCGATTTTTGACAAAAATCCTGATGTTTGCATCATGAACAAAAACCTGAATTCTGTCAAAAACTAATGATAAAAACAAACGTTACAGCAACAGATACCAAAACTACGACTGGGACAACTTGCCCCTGGGACTTTTAGCCCCGCTCTCCCCTACGAATTTTTGAAAGTTTGGTAGACGTTTCACGATATCGATTGATTTCGATAATATAAAAATCAAATATTTTATACTGTTAAATATACCTTTTGGTTCGAACTAGATGGACTATATATAGAGTGGTCTACTTAAGTCTAGAAGAAATGACTTTAAGAAAAAAATAACCATTTAAGTGGAACACCCTGAATACATATCTTTACTCACACAGATACATAAATATATTTTATATTTGTTATTTTTGTTTACAGGAGTAATGAGAAAAGAAAAGAAAGATCGCGAGATGCAGCGAGATGCCGGCGAAGTCGAGAAACCGACATTTTTACGGAACTCGCCGCAGCATTACCGATACCCGCGGACCAAGCGGCTCATCTCGATAAGGCCAGCGTCATGAGGCTTGCCATAGCTTATCTCAAAGTCCGGGCCGTCGTTGATTCCAGTGAGTTTCATCCTCGTAAAATTCTCTCAGCTATCTCCTCTATCCTTCCACTTTCCCTTCCTTTATTATCCACTTATCCCTTGATTACTAATAAAAAAATATCGGATATCGATGCATCGTTTTTTTCCATTCATTTTTTTTTTTTTTCTATTTTCAGTACCAGGCGCAGTTGCAAAGACGGAAACGTCCGTGAAAATGGATGAATTATTCCCGAAAGCACTGAACGGATTCATGCTGGTATTGTCGAGCGATGGGAACATGGTTTACCTCTCGGAGAACGTCAGCGAGTATCTCGGAGTGTCACAGGTATGCTCTTTTTTGCATTCAAAAAACGCATGCGTTCAACGAAACAGCAGATCGGGGACGACGATCGAGGCGTCGCTTTGCTTTATATTCTATCGGTTCTGCAAGTTAGTAGGGACGTGTCACGCATACAAAGTAATGCATACAAAGTAACGTAACGCGCCCGATAGATTCTCGATTCGAGAGTTCGCGCTATCGTATACGCTTTTACGTTTTCTTTTCTTTTAATCGAGATCCTCGTCGCATGCGTTTGTATAATCGGATATATCGATATCATCGTAAGCCTTTCCGTTTCTCTTTTTCCTAGATGGATATGATGGGACAAAGCGTCTACGAGTACAGCCATCCCTGCGATCACGACGAATTACGCGAATGTTTATCATTGAAACCATCGGATAACAACGAGAAGCTTTCTTGCAGTTTCTTCCTGAGACTTAAGTGTACCTTAACGAGTAAGGGCAGGAAGGTTAATTTGAAGAGCGCCTCGTACAAGGTACGAATGGTTTTTTTTTTATTTAACCTTTAATTGGTCGCATGTGGTCATTATGGTTTCATAGGATATAAAAAAATGCTTTTTCGTAAGAGTATTTTATAAGTTAAGCGATTTTTTAGGCTATAATAATAAATAGACTGCGAATATTGATGCAAATGCATAATTTTCAAATTTTACATATAAGACGAATCATTGAATATGTTACATATATCCTTTATATTTTACATATTTTTATTCAGTACTCAGTATTATAAAATTTTGATTTGTTTTCTTTTAGGTGATTCATTGTATCGGTCGATCGGCAAATATCCAAGACACCAACTCCAATTCCGTGAATATCGAAAAGGGCAAGGAATTATCCTCGGATGAGGAAGAATACGAGCGTGATACTGGCCCATCATTGATCCTCGTTGGTTGTCCTATACCACATCCCAGTAATATCGAGATACCTTTAGGACGTCACACGTTTCTGTCCAAGTATAGCCTTAGCATGAAGTTCACTTACGCCGATGAGAAGTACGTAAATTTTCGAGTAACGACATTCTACTCATTGATACGTTCAAAGTATGTTGTTAAAATGAATTGTTGATTACTTTGTTTTAACAGACTGGCAGAATATTTGGGATGGGATAGCGAAGAGCTGGTAGGACAATCGGTTTTCGAGTTTCATCACGCTCACGATAACTTGGCGCTCGATAAATCCTTCAAGTCTCGTAAGTAAAAGTTATTTACAAAAACTAGTAGAACGAATCTATTCAAGACTTACTTATATTCGTTCTTTATCAGAGCCTTTAAAAGTAGAAGAAAAGTAGAATTACGGTAAAAGAGAAGTAGAATTTGTTGCCGGTGGGGTCATTGCCCCCATTCCGACGGAAGATTCTTTTTATGTCGGGTTGTCGACTTAGAAAGGGAGGAGGATCGATAGTCGCGACATAGCTTTTTGGTGGGTGGGCAAAGATCGTCTCACGCTAATCTCGAGTGATCTACCTTTTACGCGAAAGGTTCGAGGGTTTAAGGATGGTTTCCCCGTCCCTTAAAGAGATAAAACGATTCTTTTCAGGATATTTCCTTTTTACGAATGCGTAGAACTCACGCGTGCCGTGTTTTCGAGGAAACCGCGGTAGTACATAAAAATGAAATGGTACGAGATTTTTACTTTATAGGATTAGGGTAAAAACGCGAAAGAAATAATTGGAATGATTTCGAATCATCGAGAGGGATGTCATAGGTGTTTCATCAGCCGACGAGTGCGCAGAACGCGGGCACCGTGCGCGTATATAAAGTCACTGGAAACTCGTCGCGCATCCCGTACCTTCCCAGACTCTCACCATCGCCGAAGCTGATCTCTTCCTCGTTAACTGTTTCAGTGTTCAGCAAGGGACAATGCGAGACAGTGGCCTACCGTTTCCTGAGTAAACGAGGTGGTTATGCCTGGGTGGTCACGCAAGCTACTCTCATTCACTGCTCGAAACAGCACAAGCCTCTCTCCGTCGTCTGCGTGAATTACATCCTAAGGTAGGATCAACGATTTCGTCTTATAATTGGATTCCTTCATTTATGCTCGTTTCTACCATTAGATTTTCGACCAATCCGCTGTTCCTTCGGTTAATTTCACACGTCGAGATATGGCTTATTAACCAAAATTAATAGACGTACCTTTACCACTTGATTAATCCCACGTAGCAAGTATACCACCCTTGTATTAGACTAAATTTGATTAAATTATCCGTTTAGCTTAAATTTCTGAAATTCGAGCAATCGTGAAAAGATTATTGGATCAATTTTAGGAACCTTAGTTTCCATTTAACACATTGTGTGCCACGTCATTCATATATGTATGATATGCAAAATTTTACTAGAAGTTATTTATTATCAATCATAATGATAATCAAGCAATAATCTGATAATTAAAGCTTTGTAAGTACTAAGTATAAAACTTATTTCTAGACCAACAACTGATAAAATATTTCATGTTGGGGGTATTTATATAAAAATCAGCTTGGCACGCATTGTGTTAAATGAGTCTATGTAGAAATGCTCTTACCAACAATTAGTAAAATCTTTAACAAATCTTAGTTTCTTTAAAATATTTCCGGTTCCGTCATATAGGATCGTGATTGCGTATTGCGTCATTCACGGTAAGCGAGGGTCAAGGACCTCGCGTTACTCGGCTTGCATCACTTCGGGGATTTTATAGTCTGAGTCAGTATGCGAATGCTTGCGATTAAACGAGTCACCTTAGTCGATTACGAACAAAGATATCTAAATCGTACGAAAATCGCAAAGAACGTTTGTTCGAGACTTTCTACCTATTCTATCGGTATTTTTGATATAGGTCCGGAATCTTTTCTATATCGCTGGTGTAACGACTACCAGGTAAGTACAGCTTCTCTTTCGACCACCCGCACAGAAATGGTCATGCATGCGTACGATTCAATCTCGGCTTTTATTTGCGAAGGAACAGCGGCAAGGAAATTGGTCTCCGATACCCCTTTTTTTTTCGGCGTCATACCAGGCTTCACTTTCTTTATTTCTCTCTACTTGCTTTGAGAGTAATTTTCTTATTTCTTTCTTCCTTTCATCTTGGAAGACACTCGGGGCTCGTCCGAAGTGATCTTCTTTTCTTTACGAGGCAAGTACCATCGTGCAAATTGGACGCGACTCCAGATTGGAAAAAATATTCTTTCTCTCGACCGTCCGAATGAATGCACGGTCACGCTCCTCCTAACCTAGTAGTAGATAATCTTTACAAGTGTCATCGAAAATCTTACGTCAAATTTTCATGGCGATTCGCGTAATCAATCGTGATCATTCGTGTGTACGAAGTCCTATTAATTAATAATCGACCATTTCTCTCTCCCCTTTTACACACCGTTTATGTAACAGTTCGAAGGGGTCGTTGAAAGGCTTTTAAAATTGAACGAGCATCTTTGCACCTGACACGAGAATTTTTATTTTATTTTATTTCTCCTCCCTTTTTTCGAGTACAAAAAACCTATAAAAAAGGGGTGGAGTCGTCGTGGTAATCGAGATTTTTCGCGCGCGTTAGCCGTTCCCGCGATAAAACGAAGTATCAGCAGCAGCCGGGGGGAAAGAACTTTCACTATCGGAAAACAAATAAAACCGAAAGCCTCTCTCTCTCCACCATCGTCGGTTCCCCTTAATCTCCGCAATAGTTCCGGAATGTTACCCACCCTCCGTGGGTGACGTTGGTTCAGCCATCACCACTACTATCGTTGGTAGCACGAGCACCAGTAAAGAAGGCAACGCGTTTTTCGGTCCTCGACGTTTCGAGCATTACACGCGCCAAGGAGAGGACGTAGAACCTCGTGGCCCACATAAAACCGCCCCCTTTTCTGTTTGCTATCCCCGTACTCGCATTCACGGGTGGTTCAACCACCCCCTGTTTCCCCTTCTCGTTCGTTCTCTCCTTCTCTCTCTCTCACACAAAGCTCGTTACGCGTGCACGTAAGATATTCTGGGATTTTTTTTTACATTCTTCGTCTCTTTTAACTTTTTTCGACAAAGTTTTATTCGATCTCACCTAAGATTGAGGCTTAACTTTTAACCCTTTATTTTATAATATCGTGTGAGACTCGTGGTATACATTTTGAGATGAAGATAAAAAGTATGAGTCAAATTTGTGTAAATCGGTTACAGTTGGAAAATTTATGAGAAAGGTAATCAAATTTGTAGGGTGTTACGAATATTTTATTACTGGGGGGTGGAAGACTTCCGAATTATCGACATTTAATACGTCACCAAAGTAGTTAAAGTTCTTATTTCTCGATATTTACCATCCACCAATCACTACTAACTTCTCTTTGGCAAAAAGTTTCCGAAAAAGAAAGCAGTCCAATCTTTCGAATAAAAGTTCTAACTTGGACTCGTTCTTTTGAAAGTAACACCGTGTACACGATGTCGTGACAGTCACGGTTCATTCGCGAGACAGCGAAGAAAGAAGGTCTCGGGGGTACCCTTTAGTTTCGACGGTTTTTTTTTTAAAAAGCATCGTCGCGTCCTTCGTACTTCGGAAGCTGAGAATGAGGGACCAGTTTTAAGAACCTCCCACACACACACACACAGATATTCTCTAAGAGGAGGACGCGCTTGCGTAGGAAGACCTTCTCGCGTCCTGTCAGCCGGAAGGCGGCTTTCCTCCACTTCGTCGATATTTCCTACGGCAGTCGAGGAAACGTGCGACCCCGAACGAAAGTGAGAGCGCGACCCTCTTCACTCTATCGTGGGAGAAAGTTACGGGTTTGCTGCGCAGATTCTATTTCTCGTCGTGCGTCCCATCATTTTTTCCGAAGATCAGAAGAACAAGAAGACCAAATTTTGTTTCCTCTATCGAAGGACATCCGAGTTTTCCGAGAAATAAAATCATAATTGCGTCGTAGACACTCGTGACGTAATATACATATCTCCGTACGTATCTCCCTTAGCGATGACTCCTGTATACATTCTTTTCCTAGCTAGGCAGGATGCAATTAACCATCTAATCGCATCGTTTCACTCGAGCATTGCAAATACTCGCCGTGTACGGTCATAGTTTTCCTTCTCCAATGTGTTATCTTTCTTTTTGGCTGCTCGACGACGTTACTCCAGAGTGTTTGTGAAATCGATTTAGTGGATTGCTTTTTTTCGAATGGAATTGAATAGGAGGAGTCTCGGAAAGTTTGGTCATCTATCACTCGTCTACTAATTAGATGTCTTTCGATAGAAGGAATCAACAATTTCTTTTGGAATGGGGTAGGGTGTGTTTATAAGATTGTGGGTATCTGTTACTCGTTGGGTAATCAGATATGTTGTTATTAATGATAATTAATGATAGGATATGATACTGGGGTATACAAATAGTGGATCTCCTTTCGTATAAAGAGCACTGCAACCATGTTCAAACTACATTGAAACAGAAAATGTAACTCCGTTAATTCTTAACGTTATACAGGGTGTCCAGTTCCAAGTGGCCAAGCGGAAAACTATATGTGCACCTCAATGATTTGAGTCGAAAAGTCTAATACTATTTTCCAAAATTCGGCTCAATTAAATAGTTATTAACTAACAAAGATAGGCCAATCACGACAAGCAGCGATATGTAACGTTATTTATTGTAGATTGCACCTCTTACCGTTTCGTCTCTTGCCTAGCTGCGAGCTAGAGTAAACCGCCTGTTTTCGATAATCGCCGTAATTGGTCGATCTTTGTTAGTTAATAAATCGTTAACTAAGCCGAATTAAAAAAAATGGTATTGGACTTTTCTACTCAAGTCATTCATGTGTACATGTAGTTTTCCGCTTGGACACCTGAAACCGGACACCCTGTATATTTTTATTTCATAATTTGGAACATATTTCATCGTTTTGTTATCATTTCGATGTAAAATCATAGAATGGGTAAAACTTGTATCGCCTCGCTCCTGCTGATAAGCGAAACCCGGTGATCGTCCTCGTCCAAAATCGTAGGTTGCGAGCCGCACGAACTCGATCGTAAATCCGTAGAAACTCGTTTCCCCGGAACACGATGATATAGGTATCAAGGTATGGGTATATACACGGTGACGTGCGAAATACGATACTCCAGTGTCTATCTCTCTCTTACTCACTTTACCTAGTAGGGTTCCTTCCGTTCCCCGATCTTCGTGTTTTATAGCGGGTATCTCGATATCTTGACAGTACGACGCGGCTGCCTTCGCTGAATGGTACGCGTAAATCTGCACCGAGCGTGACTTCCTGTCAAAGAGAGGAAAAAAGACGGAGGGAGACCGTTCCTCTCTTTCTCGTGGTCTTCGTGGAAATCGTATTGGTCGAAGGCGATAAGCGTGGGCGTGGGTAGTACATACGCGAGAGTTTCGGCGGAAATCGTGACAAGTTGGAAACGTCCTTAGGGTCGAAAAGAAGAAAACGAGGAAGCTCATTACTCTTACTTTTGGCTCATAACATTTCAAGCCAAATTCAAAGGTACGTTTTGTTAACGGGACGCTGGGATAAGAAATACATTCCCTACTTATCGCTAAAACGCGGTTTTTTCGCTTATCTCAAAAAAATGGGAACCTTGCATCCGATCTCACCAGATTTCGGTCTCGGGGAATCCCGACAAAATTCTCGTTAGTTAACGCGAAACGTATGCAACGAGTATATGCCGAGTTCTCTCAAAATAAACAACGGCCTTTAACATCGACTAGTGCTCTACAAGTTAGCTGTACCTACAATGCAGCACGGTTTTGATCTCGACCCGATTACGCGCAACGACCTCGAGTTAATATCGGTTTGATATCTCTCGGATCTCTCTTTTTTTTGTTCGCCTCGTTTGAGCTCTATTCTTTCTTAACGAATGAAATCTTTGATATCGGTTCGTTTCTTCCGATTACTCTAAAAAGGAACGCTTTGTGTGAAAGAAAGAAGAGAATTCCCGCGTGTAAAATATTTCGCGCGTTATTTCAAACACTCGGCGCATCCTAGCCGAAGACGGTCGAAGTGTGCCGAATCGAAAACGCAGTTGCAACGGCAGCTATCTTCGCGCGAAAACGAGAGTAGTCGCGCATAGGCGACCTTGAGATCTTAACCAGATCGATTGCATAAGGATATCTCTCGGAGTAGGTAGTGTACGAAAGATAGAGAAAGAAAGATAGAGAGATGAAGGAAAAGATGAGGGTTCGTCTTATAGATCGGAATCGAATGGCCTCGATCGAGAATATCCGTTGACGTTAGTGTTCATTCTCATTGATCGTTCTATCGATCCGTGTTCCTAATTCATCATTTTCCTTCGTCATTTTTTTTTGTTAGAGAATTTTTATTATATAGACCATGGGATTGATCTTTCGTGCTACAAATTCTTCGATTCTTTCTGAATAAGTTCGCGTGCAAGTTCTGAGAATAGTCTCATCGATGTTTATCCTTCGAGAGACTGTCAGTCGAATTCGGTGCATTCCATCGCTTATGTCGGTCAATGACGATCGTTGTTGAGAGAAAGGCGCGTGTTCGGCTGCTAAAAATGCTTTCGAATGACGGTTGTGGTGTATTAATAAAGTATATATTGTTTCGAGTACAGCGAAAGAGGGCTTATCCTCGTTTGGATTGGTTCCGTTTCTCGACGTGGAGTGCTCCAAAACGTGTGATCGAAAAAGGAAGAGAAAAGAACGAGACGAGTTAGACTTCAAAGTCATTTTTCTCGGTCTTTCATCTTTGAGAATGAACGGAGCTTTGAAACTCCGCTCGATACTTATTTCTCGTGTCAGATTTTGTGTACAAGGTGTCCAATTTTTCTTTTTTTTATTTCGAATTGTGTCGTTGATCGTCCCTTACGATTGGAATGATATATCTATCGAGTTGGCGATCGAGTTTGCTGTCGTAGACCGCCAAGGTCGATCAATCGATAGTCGATCGTGTCTCACGAGAGAAAGGGGGAGAGGAAAAGAGACACAGATCGATCGAAGAAAAAAAGTTCATCATTTTTTGATCCACGGAGCACGCAATAAGCGATCATCGGAGGTATCGGCTTACAAAAGGAGATCCCACGCGACTTCTTTTCGCGACTTCTTCGTTTTATTTTTATCGCGACGACTAGTTCCGTATCGTTAATCGATCGTAATTCAAGTGCTCCGTGGCCTACACGAGCATACGTGTACACCTACGTACATATACGAGGTGCTCCATTTTCAAACGATAGAATTTCATCAAAATTTTGATCAAAAGCGAAGTCGAAGAAATTGACAATTTTTATTCAGAAATTATTTTGGAAAGCTTGTAAACGATAAAACTGGTTATTAAATTTCTTAACATTCTTTTTATCTAATTCACAATTTTTGTTTGTCTTGATTGATCGATGTAAGACACCAGTTATGTTGTAACCTGTATTTTATCGACGGAGCAAAGTCTACTGCCCGTCTTAATCTTACGAGCATGAACGAGTCATAGCTTAAATAGAAGGAAAAGTTATTAAATTGCCTTCGATCCGGAAGAGTTCGGATAATGAAGAGGAAAAAAAGATTTTAGTTATGGTGACACAACGTCTTTAATGATGATAAAAAAGTGGTTTCCTTGATGTCACCACTGATTGAACATAATATTAACAAGATTAAATAACGACTTTACATTTAATTGCTTCTTCTCTCATAAATTCTTCTGCGATCCGAAATAGATTTCTATTAATACCAATATATGCAACAAAAAAAAATCGTATATTCATTAAAACGAATCGAAATTATTAAAAAAAAAAGAGTAGAAAAGATCGAGTGCCAAATACGTACGATCGTGATCACGTCTGTTGTTTTTTCAACGTGTATCGTTTCTCGTAGTGTGATGCGGACGTGATACGATCGTGATCACCACCGTGAGCAAATAAAATATCTCTCTGTCTCTCCTTTTCGATCTTCTTAGTCGGTTCGACGTCCTCTCTTCTCTTTTTATCGAGTGATCGTTCCGAGTATATATTTATAAATTTCCTTTTTACGATCGACGTGGTCCTATATAAAGTTTTTTTCCGTTCGGCCACACGAAATGTAGGGCTGGTTAAGATATATGACGTCAGGTGAAACAAACAAGTGGAATCTCTTGAGAGAGAGCGAGAGAGAAGAAAGAAAGATAGAGATAGTGGGGGGAGACACGTTTTTGAACCTTATTTACGATTTCATTGGTAGAATGGGGTTGGTGGGAGGAGAACGTCGAACCGAAAACTCGAAGACGCGTCGAGTGGTCGCAGAAAACGTGTGCGATGGGTTCTGCGCGGCAAGGGTGTATTTTTGTTTCGACTACTAGACTAGACGGGGGAAGTTGCGTCTTCTTCCTGTCTTTTTCTCTCTCTCTTTCACTCTCACTCTTCCCGGTTAGCCGAGGGCGACGCCCCTTCTCCCGTTCCATCGCATCGACCCGCTTTTGCCGACTGTCTGCGCGCGTGTGTACCGAGCGCATCGATGACGCGAACACGTGACTCAGAATCGGCGCGCTTGAGTTTGAATCCATTGGATATCTTCTCTTATCCCTTATATTACGTGTTATATTTTCTTATTGCTGGAGAAAATTAGATTAGATGAGAAAAATGTTTTATTTGCGTCATAAAAGCTTATAAAACTTATCTTGCGATTTTTCTATCGATTGTCTTATTTTGAAAACTTTTATGGGTTTTTTTTATCATCGAAAATGCATAGCATAATGTGGGATAAATGAATGACTCGTTTGCCACGTTGGTTAATTAAGAAACAAAAATTAATATTTGATGAGCATAGAAATTTTTGTCATTCGATGACGGTAAACTTAATTAAAGAAATTTATTTAAAATGTAAAAATCTAGGGATCGATCGAATGCTTCGGCACTGAAAAATTTAAGCAAATTCTACAGCGGAGTTAATCGCTTTGGTCTTTGAACAGTTCAAATGGTAATAAGAATGGTATAATGGAACAGCATTAATTACGCATAGTTTTACGTAAATTAAGTAAAAACTATATTTACTACTGTTTCTTTGGTAAAACGTCAACATTTACAGAATTGTGAGTACAAAAAGTTAAATTAACGCTAAACCTATCGTACTATATTTCACAAATACTTATACAGAAATATGCTTTTTGTTATAAGCCACACTGTTTAACATGAGAAAAATATTGGAATTAAATATTAAATTCATATTTTCTAAACACTTTACATTCCTTGGACATGTATAAAATATTTTTCTCATATTAAAAAGTGTGGCTTAAAAAATACTTTTCCAATATTAGCAAAAGATATTTAACAGAATATTTTCCTGCTACTAGATTATATAACCGGTCAAATTGACTAGCCATGGCCTCCCCTTAAAAAAAAACCATATCCCACACTAAAAAAAAAGCTCACACCCGTTCGATAATCGATATCGATCATAAATCTTGATAGTTCGATCGTGATAATAGTCAAAAAAGCGCGCGGGCCGTCGACCAAGCGAGAAAGACTGCCACGACGGTGGATGCAGCCAACTGCACGATGATGCTCGCGCTTGCATCGTGAAAAAAAGAGAGAGAGATAGATGAATCGTGGAAGAGAAGGATGGAAGAGAGAGAGAGTAATAGCGACTAGCACGCATATGAGCGCGTGCCGCCACGTATTGAAGCGAGGAGGTGGAGGTGGATCCTTGTCGGTAGAGGTGGTAGTGGCGCGATGCGTGCGTTTCTCGCGGAGGCAGTGCCCAGTGCCACTGCCAGAGACGCGCGGTTTCGAACCTACTGCTAAAGTGCTTTCGGCTTTTTACGAGTAAAAAAACATCGTGGCAAGAATATTTTAAACGAAAAGAGAGATAAAAAAAAACCAAAAGAATAATCCAACGTTATATCTCGGGATAGTTTACGCGTCGTGATATTAGTAACATCGTTCGATCGAGCTTTTAACAAAGTTTTTAACAAATTATTACTATCACAAATGTGGTTTCACCCGGTGTTAACCATCGAAAAGATAAAACAATTTTCCTGGATCTCGATCGTCCCGTCGACGATCAAAAACGTCGTCCCGTTTCGATGAGGAAGTTCGCGCGTACGAGAGGGAAGGAAGTCTCGCGTCGAACGAAGACGAAATCTATGCTCGTCGTACGTTGGATGAGAGGAAACCGTGAGGAGGAGGTGGTGGTTGGAGGAGGAGGTGGTAGTGGTGGAGGAGGTGGAGAGACGGAATTTATCGCGGAGAAGTGCTTCTTCTCGTCGTCGTGATTACGTAACGGACGTTAGTGCTAAATCGAAAGACACGAGCGGGGAACGATGAACTCCTCTTTAGGGGGGAGGTAAACTTTTGCGCGAGATGTGTGCGAACGTGTAACGCTTTATTTTCTTCATCCTCCTCGTGATTTTCAAACGGTACGGTATTCTCTGATGTTCGTAAAAAAAAAGAGAGAGAGAGAGAGCGTTTCTCGTAAGTGGATCGCATATACTTGTTTCTTCTTGAACGATATCTACCTAAAACATTTTTCTTTTTTTATTCAATCTTATCATGCAGTAGGAAAGAAGTAATCGATGTATATAGATATATGTTCACGAATACTCTTTATGACGCGTCACAGTCACCCGATCCATCCAACCTCATTAACTTTCCTCCTTCCGCGAGAATACGAATTTTTATCCATTACTACGCGCGATAATGGAGATGAACTCGCTCCCAGTTATGTCATCGCCTTTCTGTTTTCTTTTTACAACGAGAGCGCTCACGCGCTCGTTCGAGCAAACGCGCATCACTCGCGTTACCGCGACTGTATAATTTATTTACTCGTTGCATTTACGACGAAGCTAGTAAAGCGACTTTGTGTATTGGACGAATGACAAAGTTTTGCGAACGAATCCGATCGACCGGGAGATAATAAAGGAAAAAGAGAGATAGATTGTTAGAGGGAGACGAACGATGATGATGGTATCGATTCGTTTCGATTTAGTTTCCAATCGGTGTTTCGTAACGACTCTATTCGCGTTTTCCTATTGAAAGGAACGACATTATATGCTTGGATTCGATATAAAAGCAAAGTGGAAAATTTGATGTATTGGATATATTATTTTTATTAATGTATTCGATATTTATTTATTGTTTTTAATAAGAACGGAATTTTCTTTGTAAATTCGAATAGAACCGCTTTAATCGTGATCGACGGATCGTGACGCGACATAACCTCATCGATAAACCTCTCGCACGTGCAACGGCTGCTCCCACTTCTCCGTGAACGTTATCGTCGTGTGCATATCACGTTAGTCGCGTTACTCTGCCAAGAACGACAGCTTCCGTCTCGCGAACGTAACGCTCGCGAGCCAACGCGTCTCTCCCACGCTTTTTCGGGCATCCTTCGGCGATCGTAACGTCAATACTTCCTCCGTCGTGTCTGACAGTTCTTGGCTGTTCTTTTCGTGCACTTGACAATCGTTATTCATGTTGTTACAACATTCGACAAATTGTTTACCTTTTCCAATTCTTGTAAACATAGTTCTAAAAATTATTATAAACGAGAAAAAAATAATGTGATGATGATTGTTGACGCCACTAGTAATAGACTCGTTGGTAAAAGTTTTCTCCAATTTTTGACTTTATGAACAAGATTTTATACTCGTTTCATAAAAAATGATACATCCGAAAGAGTTCGACGACCGACACGATTTTTTTAGCACACCAAAACGGTGCGAGATATCGCGAGTGATGGAATTGACGTTGGTCATGATTTCGAGAGGGAAGCCAAAACGAAAAAGAAAAATAGAGAGAGAGAGATAGAAGGGGGAGAATTGGAGGGGTTAGAAAGACACCAAGGAGAGGGTAGATCCCACGTGCTCGATTGCACAAGTAACCCGGCGGTCGGCCGTCACTCTATTTTTATCAATACCGGCCGCATATTTAACCTGCACCTAACGCGAGAGCGAATCTCACAGCGAGCCGATGAGAGATTCTCGTAGGACTTTCGCCCTCTTGAACCTTCTTCTGCATTATTTTCTCTTTTTTTCCTCGTCATGTCATCTTTACTTTCTCTAGAGTGACCTCGAAATCATATTTGTTTTACCTACACGATAGATTTCTAAACTTTGCAAAAAAAAAAAATGGCATCGACTAGGTACTTGTCAGTCCATCTACTACTATTTTTTTTTTTAATCGCACCTTCGTCCATTTCCGTATTTTTTAACGAAACAGGTTCTTACAAACCTCTTACTACTATACCTCTCTCTTTTTCTAATCCTATCGTTGTCATTTGCTTTATTCATAAACGTAAATGAATTCTTTGTACTGCCTCGTAGTTTCCATATTTGTTCGTTTCTCGTACGATCATTCCTTCGGACCCTAAAAGCTTGCAAATATATTCACGGTCGGTCGACCGTAAATGTGTTCGGCTTATTAGGACGCTCGTTAACGGGAATTACGCGAGTTCTTGATCGAGATGGTGCTGTTGGTATTAGCTTCGACTTATATCTCGACTACTAGAGATACAAAGAGAAATAAAAAAATCATCAAAAGGATGGGAGTTCGCCTCTTTCCCCCTCCTCTCTATCACTTTGATGCGGCGTTCTTACGTATTTAGCAACGCGTTACTACGTCGTGTCGTTACGAGGAAGACATTCTTGCGAAAGCTAGCGTGCTAATAAGCAAATATGACACGTTAGTTTGCCAAACGTGAACTTTGCGAGATTATTTTTTTTTTATGGGATAGGATCATAGGACTTATTAATAAAAAATCATTTTTTGCATTATAAACCCAGGTCTTAAAGCGGTTGTACAAGTTATTTTAAAAAGCATATGTTGGTTCTTAGTAATCAACTTATTTTAATTACATTCCATCAACAAAATTCGATTACTCTGTTTATATCAAAGACTGTACAAGGAATCGATCCTACGATTCATTGACTAAGGTATATTATAACTTCTCCGTACGTATATGATAAAGAATACCGAGCCGGTGTTTTTATCGACGATTATCGTTGTCGGGTTACGCGAGATTAATCGCGCTCGTCGAGTTACATGCCGTTGTACGATCGATCGATCGTACTCCGTTAGTGGCCGTTGACATAAAATATGGAGGTTCGAGTGTTTGTGTCCGACGTTTGAGAAAAACGTGTAAAGAAAGATGGAGAAAAATTTTGGTCCCAAAAAAAATTGGTGTTCTTTATAGATCTCTGTGATCTTATGTATCTAATATATTGGGTCTTCAACTTGGTTGATAACTTACAAATTTCATCCTTGACGACCCAATATTTTATTTTTCTTGTCTTTTAAGTTTAACATATCTTTATAACAAATAATTACATCTCGATATTCATTGATCTTCTCCCGTAGTTTGTTTTATGATTAACCAACATCGATTTGTACTCAATTTAAAAGAAAACAAATCCTTGAAGATAGATTTTCATGACCAACAAACTTATAAAATCATTTTATATCGTGGGACGTTGGCTGGCGTCCGGACTACGCACCAAGAGTACACAACGAGAGTATGGGGCCACTTTTTCAGTGCACAAGGGGATCTAGAAAAATAATAGTTACTGCATATACGTACGTGCTTTGTAACGCATGTGCTAGTATGTACGTGATTTTTGCATGCGTCGCTTCACACGTACGCGCACACATTTGGGGCCCCGCTGGTTAATTTAAGGCTATTACCGAGCCGTTGCGACTGGTTACAGGCAGTTAGCGTTCGCTGCGTAAGTGTACGATACGGTTGGCGTTTGGCGAACTGTGTCGATCGTCTTTGTAAATCTTCATCATTGTTTTTTTTTTCTCTTTACTCTAGAAAAGATCTTAAATCTTTCAAAGAACACGTTAATTTCTATCGATAATATTTAATTTAACTTGTAACTAGATCATACGAGAAGAGACGATTAGTTTGATGCTGCTGTTTGTTGCATTAGTTTCGCAAGACATGAATCTAACGCTCGATCTTACGTACGTACGTCACAGATACAAAAAGAAAGAGAGAGAGAGATCAGTAACGGCGATCGATCGACGCCACGGCGGCCTTAAAGTTAAGGCCTCGACCCTCCTCGATAACCCCACTCGTGCTATTTCAAATCGCACGGTATTTGCCTCGTAATCAGGACCGAATTAAGGCCGATCGCGTACCATCACCCTAATAAGAGTCTTCGACCGCTCCCTTTCTCTCTTTCTATGGAACTTCGTTACCAAATCTTCTGTTTATGGCGTTCGTTTATAATCCTGCTGGTTGAGATGGAAACAATAACAATAAGAGAAACTTTTCAATAATTCATGCGAGGGTTATTATGGACATATCAAATTTAATTGACTACTTTGATTTCTATGCAATGGTCAAAATGGGTTTGGTTCTTACGAAACAGTTACATTGAGTTTGTTTATTTTTCTAAACGGTATTGGTATTGTCGAAGATAACAATTTCATTGAAAATCATTATAAATTTTCTAAACAAACACTTGTCGCATTTCACTCACTTCACAATCGGTTTTCTTCATCGACTCAAAACCCTATCAAGCTACGATGCGTGTATAAGCAGACGAAAAAGAAGAAAGGAATGCTGTAGATTGGTCCAAGTAGAGCCTAATGAAATCGATTAGCTCGCGTCCAATCGAAGAAGAACTATTTCGAGAAGTTTTCGCCGCGTGGAAATGGCGCGTAGGCGATTGGGTGCATCGTACGATATCATTCTCTTCTCTCTTTTTCTATCTTTCTTAACACGCAGTCATCCCAACTACCGAACGGTTCCTTTCCTCTTACGTCGAATTGACGTTACACGCTGATGGGTTCTTTTATTAGAAAATTGCCTCCGCGAGCTGGGTACGCGCAGTACCTCAGCGGGTCTTTCGAATCCTATTTTCGATCGACATAGAAGGTGTAGAAGTAAGAGAAAGAGAGATGGGTCGAGAGAGATACAGGCTGGTTTAGAGAAGTTCAGAATAACTATGTTTTTTTTGGAACGAGAGAAGTACTTGGAAATTACGAATAGATACCTACGTGATTTGATTTATTTATATACCACATTGATAGGTCTATATGATATCATATTTCTTCAAAAAAGTTACAAAAATCCCCAAGGAGTTAACTCTTTAAATTTCGCGATTACCGGGGAATCTTTTATGGAAAAGAATACAGGAGGAAGATATCGCATCCTGTGTGGAATCTCCACGAAGAATTGGAAATTCTGATTTCAGCGGGATAGAGTGCGAAGATGAGGTCTATAGCGTTCGCCAGCTCGTCGCTCGTGACACCGAGAAGACGGTGAAGTCAGAGCCACTGCAGAACCCCGTCATCGTCGAGGTACCACCATTGTTGGAGTCACTGTCTCTGGAGACATCACCAAAGCCAACGGAGATACTTCGAAGCGAGCCGATCGTTCCTTCGATTTTGCCGTTGCAAGAGCAAAATCGCAACGACAGACCGCAAGCGGTTACAGCATCTTTGTTCCGACCAGCTGCGTCTGTTTCCAGTCAGGAGACGAAAAAAGAGAGTGGCAAAGTATACGAGGGTTCCAAGAGAGACCAAACTTCTCCAAGAGCACCAGTGGCCGTGGTCTCACCAAGCAAGTCTTGTTTCGGGGTACAACCTTTGAAGAAAGCTTTGGAGGAGTCCACTTTGAAGGAAAACGATCAGCCGAATCAACGTACGGATCGTCGACAACCTGGTCGTCCGGAATTCGTCTTCCAGGTACCTAAATGGACCTTCCATCTTCTCTTACAACTGTTGGCTCCAACGATGACTTCGATCGATCAATTTTTTTAGGGTAAACCCGCATTGGAGTACGATTTCGAGGCAGCTTTACGTCGTGATCGTCCACAGGCAGTCACTAGGCAACTTTTCACGCCTCTTTCGTCGATTAATCAACCGCAACAACAACAACAGGAACAACAGCAGCAGGTGTCTTGCAGACCGGCACCACAAACGGCTACCGCGAGCATCTTCGCGCCTCGTACCGAGGACATGAACAAGGGTTTCTTGACTTTCAGCGAGGATCAGCCGGGTCTTACCAGTAGGTGTCTACAATTGAAGACTGGACATTAATAAGTGCTAAAAAAATGAATTTTGAATAACTCATAATCTACTTTTTGGCATTTAGCACATTATTGGTGTTCAATCCTCAATTACTGTCGAGATTCTCGGGTTGTTTCTCTCCTCTCTTTCTTGGAGCTTGAAAAAAGTATCAGGGGTTGTATAAAGAGACGTGGATCGATAAATTTGATAAGACGAGTATCCTGTGGGGGATAAGATAGGCTAACGGATTTAGCCAAATTTTGTCCTACGTTCGTGACCCTAAATTTTTTAAGAAAAAAATGTAAAGTTTCAATATGTGTGTGGATATTTAGAAACACACATACATACAATCCAAACTAAATAAAAGTTCGTAAAAAAAGACTCATCAATCGAGAGGAGAGAACGTGTACCACTGAATGAAAGGATAGAAACACATTGGATTTGTTTTGAAATTTTTAGTGCTAAAGGACGAGCCAGAGGATTTGACGCATCTCGCCCCGACTCCCGGTGACGTTTGCGTACCTCTCGAAGACACACCCTTCCTGTCGGACATGTTGGACGAGTTTATCCTCAGTAACGACAATTATTATCCTCTTCTCAGTCCTGGCGGCCCGGATCTCGGTGAAACTTTAAAGGACAACGACCTTGGTGACAGTACGAGACCCAAATGTCTCGGTGATCCATTGGCCAATAGCGATCCATTCATGTATGGCGATTCTCCGGCTAGTCCGTGCAGCATCGACCCTAATTCCGTATCACCTTCGTTGTCCAAGTATCGCCAGGCAAGTTGTCATCAAGATTTCGTAGTAATTATTATAGGATTTTCTTTTAAATAACGTCTTGAATTTTCCAGAGCCCGGAACGAAGCGTAGACTCTCTCGACAGTCCCACAGGAGCCAGTGGCGGTGAAGGGCTCTCCGAGGATGAGATGCTGATGCTTGGCATAAGTGACAACACAGTGGATGATGAATTAGCCTTGCGGGCACCGTATATACCCATGTCCGATCAAGACGAAGCATTGGATCTCTTGATAAGCGACGATATGGTTATGTGGGGTGCTTCCCAATCCGTTGAAAAATCATCCAAGTGGTGCTTATCCTTTTCTTAGCTTCTCTCTTTCCATCTTTCTTCAAAATTTAGTATAACCTCGTGTTTTCTATATAGGCTAGCCGATGATCGAGATCAACGGGACGTTGATTCCAGTCTGGCTCAGTTACTTAGAACCGATCAAGCTGTTGCACGTAGATATAACGATCACGGTGGAGGTCTGGTCAACCCTGTACAGGTACTCGGCCAGATACCAAGAAAAAGTAAGAACCAATTTCTCAAGAGATTTAATGTCAAATGATTACAATTAGAAAATTAATCAATTTCCTTTTTTCACAGACCTGTTCAACGAACAGACACGTTGGTCCACGAAGACAAACGACCGTAGCGACAGAGCAAGCAAACGGCTTCACGCACCGACAAACGAGCTCGAGAACGAGAACAAACGTATCAAATGCGAGGACCCACTGTCCCTCGAGCTGAACAAATCCCTCGAAGATCAACGACTGATGTTCGACGATCAGACCAAATCGAGGAGATCGAACAATCTTTCGGGCAGTCAGCTTCTTCGTCGACTGGTTTCTCAACAGACATTTGCACGAAACAATCGTGCTAACGACACGATTCGTGGCGATTACTTGAGTCAGAAAAATAATCGTCGTAGGACGATCGAAGAGGAACAGCAACGTTTATGCAACGCGAATGAAAGAAATAACAACAACAATATCAATAATAATAACAACAATAACAAAGTTGCAAAGGATGACGACGAGGACGAAGCTGAGGGAGACAGTGGAGGAGGAGGCAATCAGAAAAGATGTATCAGACGAGACGTGCTAGACAATACGACGATACAAATTTCGACCGGTTCTCATAGGAATCCGCCTTATAATAACAGCGTGCTCATGAATCTCCTGGTGTCCGGCTGCGACGTGAGTGCGGGTTACGTTTGCTTGGTGAAACCGAAACCTTCGAAGAGTATCGCGAGCACGTGAACGAGACACGATATAATATGTTTCGTTGTTTCGAGTCTAACTTATGAAAAACTTTCGTGTTAAAGGAACAAATCGTTGTTAAAGAAGAAAACTTCGACGGCTGGGATAAAGACTGCATTGTTCCGATTAATCCTAGCTGCTCGATGTTTTTTTATTGCTCGTCTTCGTTTGGTCCGAGATCTCGACTCGTATATCTTCGTGCTCGCTCTATTCTCGTTTGGTTCTTTTCCTTCGAATCTTATGTTATGTGATGATCTATAGAGATATATGTTGTGAAAGAGAGAAAGAGAAAATGTGTGAGAGATTAAATGATATAGAGAGCGACAACTCGTTGCGTGAGCGAGGTCTGTATCGCGTATCAGGAAAACAATAAATAGGAAGAAGTGTCTAGGATATATTATAGGCGAACTCTTTAGATCGCGCTTGTTGTGTCACTGAAGAGAGAGATAAGCGCGGGAGAGAAAAAAGAGATAAAAAGTGAGAATAAGGAGATTCGTGTAGGATCGATCTAATCGTGATTCTTTAACGCCACGTTATGTACACACAAATGCAAAGTATATGAAAGTTGTTGATTAAATATTATTATCGAAATACATTGAACATTGAACATCGAAGTCGCTTGATCTGCTGCGTTCCGTTTTCCTCCTCTTTCATCCTTCCATTCCATGTACGTTACTTCATCAGCTTTTGCTGGATTTCTTTTTTTAGAAGAATTTTTATCTTTTTTTTTATGCTCTAGAAAACAAAAACAATAAATAGTGTCCTATTATTTTCTATAAAAAATGTATAGACATTAAAAGTTGAAATCCTTTAAATTCGTGTTTTCTACTATCTCATCTGATTTTTAGAAAAATTTTTGCGTTGATATGAAAAAGTAGATTCTTTTTGCAAACCAATTTAAGGATTAAAAATGTAATGAAATTTTAATCGTAACGATTTACTTTTCATACATATAATAATAGACGTATTTAAAAAAATGACTATTGTGGCCACTTAACACCCGATGATTTATATCACGCTGTTGCAGAGTGATTTATGGAAGTAGAGTCACGAGTTAAGATACGAAAACTATATGGCCTTTAGATTCTTAACGCGTCTTTCGTGCAGTAATATGAAAGCTCTATAAAAAAATAGGATATCGACGAAGGAAAACGTTATTTATTGCCCATCAAGATCCGCGCTTTTTCCCCATTTCATCATAGCGAAACGCAGCAGTAACGTTAATGTGTGATAAAGACTAGTAAATAATTACTTAGGTCGCGAAAATTTATTTTTGTTTATTATGACTTAGCACGAAATTATCATGATTATCGTGTTTAAATAAATACGCATACAGATCTCTCGCAAATGCATCATTCTTGTAACGTGCAACAAACGTTCTTATCGTATTCCATGTTCTTATCTTTTTTGTTAATAGTATTTTTCTATTTTAGGATACTGCCATCAATTCTCGTAATGTGCCAACATTGGGAAACAAGAATCTGACATCACCGTTGAGCGTCAACCTGGACAATCAGATGGTCCCGCAGTGTCCGGACGGATTGAACAACATATCCTTAGATCGCCTAAGTCCGAGCTCTAGGAAAAATCTCGTCGGTTCATTGTCCGGTGGTAGTATGGTTTCACCATCGACTGGCATAATATCCTTCGATTTGCTCGAGTACGATGTCGTTGGTACCGGTCCCGGTCTTCTTCAGATGGGTACCGGCTTTTTAGAAGGACCGATGGATAGGAATCTCGTTTAAAATTAAGCATAGATTTCGCACGGTCCCTTTTTTTTTCTTTTTAAGAAAATTCCAGAACTGCTCGAACGAAAATGTATGGGCTCGAATAGCTCGCCGTTACTTCGACTTTTAAATTCATCAATTTATGCACCTATATAACCTTTTCTTTCGTTTCGTTACAATTCAATGTTCCTTTTTAAGACGATTTACGAATTTGACAGTGATAGTTTTGAGCATTTAATTTCACATGCATTTCCACGTTTATTTAACGTTTGTTATGCTCTTGATATATCGGAGAGACGTAGTTGATAGCTATATGAGCATTTATTACAAATTTTTGCTCCGTCAGTACGTTCTGGAATTTTTATTAGATTATAGGATATATAAATAAAGGGAAGAAATGTATTTTAAATACGGACAGAGGGTTGTTCTGATTATAAAATTCGTATATATATACGATCAGTAAGCATTTCAGAATGCTGTACGATGATATAATGAAGAAATATTTCGTAATACCGGGTATTACTTCGAAGCAGAGTATTTGAGTACTCCCTATAATTTTATATAATGATTTATATAAACATATGAAAGATCGTACGTATCTGGAGAGCGTTGTTAAGCTGACTATCATCGCGAAATGATTTTTTTTTTTATTTTACCTTGCAGTAGAACTTCAAATGGACACAAACTGTCAAGCTGCTTTTTATCATTCATACATATCCGCGATGCTTCTCAATGCTTCCGAATAGTTTCAATTATTTCCCCCCAGAAAAACGATATCCGTAGCAAAATTTGCCATATTCCTCTTTTACTATGACGATTATGTAAAATAAAATGATATCATAAGTGCATATAGGCTATTGCAATATAAGCGTGCTCAGCGCGGGCAGAGAGGAAGGGACGTCGAAGAGGCCGCTTTATATTTTTAGATTGATTTTTTGTAAGTCGACGTGGTCCTTTTAAATCGCACAGTGGCACACGACCCCCCTTTTTCTTCTCTGCTTGCCACAAATTTTTAATCATTATGATCACCACATTGCGTATCGACGAGTACAGATCAAAGATCGTCGCGTGCCAATGCTTTTTTATTATGGATTATATTATTAGTTTCTTTCTTCTCTTAGTTCTACAAATTATAATTAAGTTTTGGACTATAAAGGGTGGTCCATGAAGCGTGATCAGCTTAGATTAATCTGTTGCTAGTGATCCGATGGAAAACTTTTGTTAGCCTAACATGGTTCAAAGGAAACTTTAAAATGATTATAATAAACTTTTCATTAACTTATTTTTTCCAGAGTTGTTAAAGTAAACTTCTATTTTATATAGATAAATCTTTAATTTTTGTACACATATATTGTAGCAGATATTGAAACATATTTCACAGGATAATTACAGCTGATCACGTGAATCACCCAGTATAGTTTCCAGTTCTTCGCACATTTTTTTTTCTAAAATCCAGACGACGAAGAGAGGTTCGCTCGATCCTTTCTACATTTACTAGAATTCAAATGTAAATAATATATTAGAATATGTATTTTTTTTTTCATACACATACATAAACACGCACACACACTCACATTCACACTCACACATACACTCTTTGATCTTGGTCGTTTGATCCAGTTTCGATGCTGATCATAAACCCCTTGGAATGGAGGGGAGGGGGGAGAGAGTGACGAGTAAAGTCGTACGAGAGTCGTACGCAAAGAAACGTGCTCCAAAGTAAATGCCTAATTCGCGCGAGCTATCGCGGCATTTACCTGTGCAATGATACGTAGATATCGTTGCATCGTTGTTATTGTTATAATTTTTACCATACTTTGATAATCCTTGTTACGATCAACGTTATTATCCATTTTACAAAAATTTAGATGTATTCTCTGCTGGTACTATCCGAACGATTGCAATCGCTATAAACCACGAGTGCGAATAATATTGTAATTTACCATTTAAATATCGGGTCGTAATATTATAATTATTATTATGATTGTCATCTATATTATTAATCTTACTATAGTCGTAGTATCATCCGATACGGATCGTAACTAATATCGCAAGAAATGCTATTGGATACAGTATCAGGAATATAGATATATTATTTTTACGAACGAAGTATCCTACGGTAGCGTTTTTATTTTGTCTTTTCTTTTCCTTTTTTTTTTTTAAAACAAGCGATTTTCAAAATAATCTAGAACCACAAGTCGACGAGAGCAAGTTCTTGATACCCGTGTTTTGCAATGTAATTTTCTTCGATCAACGTAACAGAACGAACGTGTACCGACATTACTACTACAACTTATATTTTCGAAGATGTATTTAGATTTCATAATTATGTGGACATGGATTTAATAAAGAATGGAAATTCGTCATAGTGTTTTTTGGGAAGTGAAAAGCCTACCACTTTGTCGTGTTCGACGTTACCGACAGATGGAACACCGTTGATGGGTAAGTAGAGAAGATGCGATTTGCGCCATCTATCGTCGACATTATTTTAAAGTTGAATCACAGACGAGGTATAAGGTAGACTGGACATGCAATGTAGATTTTTGTACCACGGTCCTGGGGCTTCGAAGCCCATCACTATTTTAGTGTCGCATGCGACACTATCGGTTTAGAATAGAGTAAAGCAACAGTGTTACTCAAACGGTAGGAATTCTAACTAAACATAGTGATTGTTCATTATTTTTGACTGGCATGATTTATAAATCGAATAAATCAGTATTTCAGTACATGGTACACGAAGTTCCATTGTATGTCCGGTCTATTCTTATATCTCGTTTGTAATTTGATACTAAAAATCTTTTAAGACAAGTTAAGAATAATTTGAAAAAAATTTCTTACCTTCTTGTAGATCGTCTTTATCAGCCACTATCTCTAGATTATCTTAACAATCATCATGAGTATGACCATTTAAGCGCCATTATTGTATTTCTTTATTATTGTTACAGTTCTTATAGGACTTTGTCCAGAACTAATAATAAACATCTACATCTACCACTACTTCTACATCTAAGTGTCTTTCTCTTGCACTCACATTTCCACGGCATCGTAATATAGTTATGTACACTACTCTTTCTTGTCTCTCTCTCTCTTTCTCTCTTTTTCTTTCTTCCCTTTCTCTCACACTCTCTCTCACTCACTCTAGAAATAATGTTCTGCGTACCTAAGATTAAGATTGAATCTCGGTAAAGCGTTATTTTATTATACCTTTTATATCATTAACAACAACGTACATGTAAATGAAGTGAATGCTTGGAATATTGAAATTGGATGTTAGTGTTTGACTTTTCCTTTACGTTAGAGATATACTACAGTATTAGTTAATGTATTTCGATTTACAAGTTTTATTCTTTACTAATCTTACAGATTCGCATTCGCACTTGTTCTTGGCGTGTGTTTTCGAAGGTTTGTCCAAAAAAAATATAAAGAAAAAATTAAACTCGTGGTGGTGGTAGGGATGTGTTTAAAGGGGCTGAGACGTGCTGCTTTGAGATTACAATCTCGTATGATAATAATCGAAGGAGACGCGAAGGATCGTTTGGAATCTGTACAGCCGACTACGAACAGAATTTTCTTGTGTGTGTGTGTGTGTGTGTGTGTGTATATATATTTATATATTATTTATATATAATAATTTTTTTTCTTAGGTTTTCTTTTATCTTTCTTTCGATTCAGATCGCAAACGATGGAATGCAGAGTCAAAAGCAAGAGAAATAAAATGAAATTCGAATTTCGAAACGATAACAACGAAAAATCCGAAAGAACGTGTCCGCGTGTATTAGGGGTGTGTCGAAGGCTGACAGAGGTACAACGTATGAAAAAGCGAATATTCTTCCTTCCTTTTTTCTCTTTTCGTTTTTCTACTTTCCTCCCTCTTTTGCATTTCGTTCACGAGATGATAATATATGGCACAATTAGGAGAAGGGTTGGGGAGGTGGCATTGTCAACGTGATAAGAAAGATTGGTACGTATAAATAGAATTAAAAGAGAGTCGAAGGACTTTCTTCTAAAACTTTTCCAAAGATTTCGAGTTCCCGTCGAAGAGAGAAAAAAAAAGGATGGAAGAGGAGGTCCGGTCTAACGATGAACGGGCGTTCCTACTCGTCGATAAAAAAATTCTATTTTTTTTTTTTATAAGAAAGGTGAACCGATAGTTTCGTCGAAACGCGTTTCGTTTCGCGAGAGGAAAGCGAAATCGGAGAAAGGTTCGTTTGAAGTTTTTTCCCATTCCTGCCTCGTCCCTCAACGACTTCTTTTACTTGGAATTAATTAATTAGCTACGACGACGCTTCGTCAGCGATGTCTCCGTATTCGAGAATTTCCGATCGGCCCCTTGCCGGATTCTCTTCTGCTAAAACTATATATGTATATACAGGGTGTCCCACGATTCGATGTCAAACGGAGAATGGCATGTACTACTGATTTTTCTGAGTCGAAAGGAGTCATAAAAAGTAACATATGCCAGGTTAGTTTTCGAGTTATTAATTAATAACGATCTGCCAATCGTGAAGCGTGGAAGCGGTAGGTGTAGTCTCGCCGCCATACCAAAACTCTAGCTAAGCTATGATTGGACCAGCGGGCGATAGAGAAAAAGCGAGAGCGAGAGTGAGAGAAAGAATGAAGGGCCTGGTCAGCTTAAGATAGCGCCGTAGAAGAAAGCTAGGGCGAGAGACAGAGTGAGCGCGAGAGAGAGAGAGAGAGAGAGCGCAAGGGAGTGAAAAGCGTAAGGGGAATGAAAGGTCTTGTGGTCCGTCAGCGTAAGGTAATGCCGTAGATGTAAGCTAGAGCGAGAGACAGAGTGAGCGCGAGAGAGAGAGAGAGAGAGAGAGAGGGTCGGCGCGAACCGCCAGCTTAAGATAGCCTCGTGGCACTGACTCGCTCTCTCTCTCTCTCTCTCGCGCTCACTCTGTCTCTCGCTCTAGCTTACCTCTACGGCATTACCTTACGCTGACGGACCACAAGACCTTTCATTCCCCTTACGCTTTTCACTCCCTTGCGCTCTCTCTCTCTCTCTCTCTCGCGCTCACTCTGTCTCTCGCCCTAGCTTTCTTCTACGGCGCTATCTTAAGCTGACCAGGCCCTTCATTCTTTCTCTCACTCTCGCTCTCGCTTTTTCTCTATCGCCCGCTGGTCCAATCATAGCTTAGCTAGAGTTTTGGTATGGCGGCGAGACTACACCTACCGCTTCCACGCTTCACGATTGGCAGATCGTTATTAATTAATAACTCGAAAACTAACCTGGCATATGTTACTTTTTATGACTCCTTTCGACTCAGAAAAATCAGTAGTACATGCCATTCTCCGTTTGACATCGAATCGTGGGACACCCTGTATATACCGAAACAACACGGGCGCGAGGCATATTCGCTATCACCGTTGACCTAAAACCTGCTGCTGGCACGTACAACCCTTTTCTTTTTTTTTCCCTTCGCGTAATCGGTAAAGAACAATAATAGATCTAGCCGTATTTTAAAATATAATAATGATGATGAGACGGCGATTGTAGTAGTAGTAGTAGTCGTAGCAATAATAATAATAATAATAATCATAATAATCATAATAATAGTAATAACATAATAATATTTATAACGTAATTCGTAATAATAGCAATAATAATAATTATTATTGTTATGACAATAATTATAATTCTCAATAGTCGTGCTTAATAATAATAATAATAATTAATAATAATAACAATGGTAGTAAGTAGCGGCGATGACAATAATATTAATAATAATAATATTTATAATAGTAATAATAATAATAGTAAGAAGAAAAAGAAGAAGAAGAAGAGGAGAAAGAATAAAAACGAAGATAAAAGAGTATGCATCGCAATCAACGGCGTTACTCTACGTATCTCGAATAATCGGTGTACGTATATGCATATATTATGTAGTTACGTAGATTACATCACAATATAGTTACACTGTACATTAATAATATTGACGCTCGTATCAGTGTACGTGTGGTACGTGGTTTTTTTCTCTCACGCGTTTATACGCGCCTCTATACTTTTGCGTACCTCGTACGTAATGTGCGTGTGTGTGTACGTCGGTATATGTGGAAAGTGTGTGTACGTGTGTGGGCTCATGCGCTATTCATGAAATATATCGCCGATACATTGTACAAATCCATTATATACATAAAATAAATTATTATCAACATTAAGCTAGCTACTGTCTACCTGTCGCCTGTTTTTTTTTTTTTTAGCGAGCCCTAACAGAACACGGGCGCAGATACATCGATGATAATTGGCTCTCTCTCTCTCTCTCATTCGCTAATTAATTATTTATCTCATTGTCTCATTCATTCTTTCTTTCTCGCATACACGCACGCTTCGCATCTCTCTTTCGCTCTATCGTTCTCTTTATAAAATTATATTAGGTACCGCGTATATAATTGCACTGATTATAAATAACAAAAAAAGAGTGTCTCTGTACGCGTGTGTACGTGTGTGTTTGTGTGGAAAAGGAGACGTAAAAATTATCGAGCTTCGCGCCGAACCCGAGGGCGACTCGTGAAAAAAACCGGAGACAAGTCCCGAGATTTGCCTCCCGCCCCGCGAAAACGCTATTTGGCACATAAGTATTATCACATCGAGCTCCCCCTCCACGCGTCCTTCCCGACGAACCAAAGAAAAGCCTTCTTTCCCGTTTCTTTTTTTGTCATTATTATTTATTATCTTAGCTTTTTTTTTTTCCCTTTCTTCCTATTAGCCTATGAAAACGACTGGGTATGCGCATTTAACGATAGTCCCCGTTATATCTCGAGGATTTATTAAAATCGATCGATGGATCTTTTCCTTCGCAGACATATAAATTAGCGTTAAAACTTTCTCGCGGCTATCTTTCCATTTCGAACCTTTCCTCTTTCTCTCGTTTTCTTATTAAATTAAAAAGGATGAATAATAAATTAATGGCGAAAACATTATGTAAGTATCTAAGTTTCTCTTGTGTCTCTTCCTCCACTGCACCCCGTGTCACTCTCTCTCTTTTTTGTGTCTATCTTCATTATTTTCAAAAAAGGGGAGCGGATGCGTCCGAATCGATAAAGATACTAATTTTAAAAAGACGACGACGATCGATTTACAATGTTAAAATTTATAACGCGTCGTAACCTTTCACTCGATCTCTCATTCTCTCACGCTTTCTCACGCTCAGAGCACTAATACGGATAAATCGTGGCACGTCGTTTCTATTCGATGCGACCACGCGACATTAGAAGGAATTAGGAACCAGACCTTTGCACCGATGGCGCGTTCGTGCGTCGGAGAAGGCGCGACGGCCTTATTCGGGAAGGATCGAGAGAAAGCAAGAGGAGGAAGAGAGGGAACGTTAAAAAAGAAATTAAAAAAAAGGAGATCGGTGAAGCGCTCGTGTTCGTTCGATAAAAAAAAAAAGATCATAGGCGATATAACATTTTTAACGCGACGAATCAGAGATCGCCGTCTCGAGAGACGAAAATTCTCGCGGAAAGATGGCACGGGTAGTAAGAGAAGGGTCTATATCACAAGTATCGAAGTGAGAGAGGGTTGTAGTAAAAGATAAATCGAGCTCTCTCTTCCGTAGGCATCTTCGTCTATCTCTCTCTGTCTTTCTCTCTAAAGGAGTAGAGTATGAAGAAGAAGAGGACGATGGTCGAGCGTGCTTCCACGAGCGCGCTGCGCGCGAAGGAAGGAATAAGGGAAGAGTGCGCGGGCGCAGCTTTGGTTACCAATACAACTCGTGTCCGAGTCTGGATGAGGGTGAACAGGAGGAGGAAGAAGAGGAAGCCGCGACAGCTGCTGCAGCGGCAGCCGCAGCCGCGGCTGCGGCTACGGAATACGCCGAGGAGGATGAGGAGGAGCTGGTGGAGGTCGAAGAGGAGGGTAACGCAGTTGCTCCGGGTGGCCAGAGATGGCCCTGACCCGGAGCAGCCACGTTTCAATCCTCGTCGTGATGCCGCGGACTGGCGTCGTAGCCACCGATCGAACCCGAGTTGTCCGGTGAGAAGTTCATCATGTCCGTCGGCGACAAACTGTCCTGAGGATAATAGAAGGACGGGTGATCGGAGCTCGGGCCGGCACCACCACCACCACTACCACCACCGTTCAACATTGTCGCGGGTGGTGAAACAGAGGGTCTTCCTGATGGACCTGCTCCACCCGTGGAACCACCGCCTCCTCCACCGCCACCACCGCCACCTCCAGGACCCCCGTGATGCTGCGCACTCATCTCTGAACCAACAGGCGAAAGGAAACCCATCTCCGGGCCACCGTCTCGACACCATAGCTGCCTCATCTCTTGCCGTCGTTGCCGCATCAGCGACTTGTACTCGGATATGCGCATCTTTTTCCCGTCCACTATGCACGTCCGCTTTGGTCGCGGCCGATACCTGTAGTCCGGGTGTTTCTCCATGTGTAACTTTGATAATCTTGATTGTTCCTCGTAGTAGGGCTGCTTCTCCGAATTCGACATCGCCTTCCATCGAGCGCCTGAAGGAATAAATTGAGACAAGGTTTTTTATGGAATTGTATTATTTGTTTAGGGGTTTTATTGAAATCACTAACACTGATTTCATCGATACGAGATGACCGACAGCAACTTTGTAGGTGTAACCGAGACCCAATTCCACCCAATCACTTTATAATTTTTTTTATTTTTACTCTCGCAACACTGAATCCTACCATATGTTTTTTTATTTTATGAGAAATTTCTCGTTGAAATAAGCGATTGAAAGTAACATTTCCTTCATTTTTATTACGATTTATAAAACTTTATCAAAGACCTGTACAAAAAGTTACTTTTTCCATAGTAAATGAGTTGATTGATAATGTTGTCATCGGTTAAAGTTGCTGTCGATAAAGTCTAATGTCAGTGAGAACAGTGTCTATGATTTCCATGGAGCCCATTTATTCGATCATGATCGTACTTACCGAGTATCTTTGATATGTTTGAATTGTGCATGTCCGGGCAAGCTTTCAGGATCTTCCGTCGTTCGTCCTTGGCCCATACCATGAACGCGTTCATAGGTCGCTTTATGTGCGGCTTGTTCTCACCCTCCCTTTTCTGCTGCCTCACCATTTTAGCTGAGGAAAGAAGAAGCCCTGGATGTCACGTTGCGCGCGATTAACGTCGTGAGAACAGAATCTGATTTCGAGAGCGACACCTGCCTCTCTCTATCTTTCATTCTCTCTCTTTCTTCGTCTCATTCTCTCGACCATTCGCTCGTTCGCTCTCGCTTTAAGACAAGAACGTAATATCAACCCGATTCGTATCTCAACGATCTGCTTACCTTTTTCCGTTATGTCTTCCGGCACCTTATATCCGGGATCTCGCCACACTGCAAGCACACGATAATAACGTTACTTATACTCGCTCCCGGGAATTCTCTTATAGCCGCCTTCACGATTATCTCGCGTCATATTGATTTCGCGAACGTAGGAACATTGCGAAGAGAAATATGGGGAATGAAGTATGAAGGATTATTTACCCAAGTGCGACATGTAAATTGTTCGTACATTATTTTGTTATATGAAAAAGGAATTGGAACAAATAAATTAATTTTTAGAATGTTACGTGCTCCCATCTATGGTATACGATTAACCTTTTGGGTTGAAGTGACGAGTCTCGTTCGCGTTGGATATTTTTGCAAAGCTTAGCTTTGATGAGATTTATCTTGTAAATTAACATTATGAAAAATAAAGCAGCGCTAATAAGTTTATAAATGCTAAAGTCTGCAAAATTCAGCAATCTATTTTAATACAAAATAAAAGTAAGAATCTTGAAAAAAATCAGGTTTTTTTCTCTAAATTCTCATTTACAAAAATCTTGTAAATCACCAGTTGAATCAGCGGATAAGTGTAATTACGAAAAGCGTGTAAAAAAAGTAAATCCGTCCGTGATTCGATCTACCCGATCGATTTAACTTTAGGTGCGAAAGGTATTCTAATTTGCACTCACTGTGAGACGTCGAGAGGAAATCCTGCTCCTCTTGCGGCGTGTCCTCTCGAGAGCCGGAGTGTTTGATCGGTCGTTGCGTTTGAGGCGAGGGTGGCATCGCACCCGCGCTCGGTGGTAGCCCGTAAATTCCGTGCATCGCAAAGTGCTTCTCCACGGCGGCAACCGCCGCGGCCGCGGCGGAACTTCCTGGACCACCGGCTTCGTCTTTGGCCATTACCTTACCCACTGTTTAACACAGAACGGATCTTTACACTCTCTTCGTCACGTTTTATCCTCTTTCTCGAGTCTTAACCCCGTTGACGTACGAATCAAATTTAACATATTAGTTGTTGAGTCAATTTTATATAGGGGAGACCGGGGCTAGTTGTCCCAATTTTAGGTTTTTTGTTTCTACAAATTTCTGTAGCTTATATTTTAGAATTTTTTGGTGACCATCATAAAGTTCAACTGCCTAGCAATACATGGAAATTATTCCGCTTCTATTGAGAAGTTTTTAACACGTTTTTTTTTTCAATTGCAAGCATCGAGTTTTTTGGGACAACTTGCCCCGCTGCGGTGTAAGTTGTCTCACGCCATGGGGCAAGTTTTCCGCCGATTTCAATGTTTAATGGCTCATTTTAAAGAAGAATCCATGCAGAATAATGTTCCGTTGTCCGTTTTACGATATCGTTAAGCAGTGATGAGAAATTAATTTTTTAAGTGTCGGAGTATGGGTCGTTTCCGAGCTTTAAACTGCTGTATCTTTCGAACCAGCCATCTTAGCGAAACGCGACTTGCATATTCGTAAAGTGGAGACTTTTCTTTTTCGAACGAGTATTTGATCGGGCAAATTCGAGATGCATTGATTTTTTACAAAAAAAAACTGATGTATGCATCACGATTTAGAAAGAAGAAAGCATGCAGAATAATGTGCCGTTGTCCGTTTTTCGATATCGTTACGCAGTGATGAGAAATTAATTTTTTAAGTGTCGGAGTATGGGTCGTTTTCAGGCTTAAAACTGCTGTATCTTTCCAACCAGCCATCCTATCGAAACGCGACTTGCATATTCGTAAAGAAGAGACTTTCCTCTTTCGAACGAGTATTTGATCGAGCAAATTTGAGATACTTCGATTTTTGACAAAAATCCTGACCTATGCATCATGATTTTTGCCAAAATGGTCACCACCGCCGATTTCAATGTTTAATGGCTCATTTTAAAGATAAAATCATGCAGAACAATGTTCCGTTGTCCGTTTTTCGATATCGTTAAGCAATGATGAGAAATTAATCTTTTAAGCGTCGGAGTATGGGTATTTTGCAAGCTTTAAACTGCTCTATCTTTCGAACCAGCCATCCTATCGAAACGCGACTTGCACATTTGTAAAGTAGAGACTTTCCTCTTTCGAACGAGTATTTGATCGGGCAAATTTGAGATGCATCGATTTTTTGACAAAAATCTTGATGTATGAATCAAGATTTAGAAAGAAGAAAGCATGCAGAATACTGTCCCGGTGTCCGTTTTTCGATATCGTTACGCAGTGTCGAGAAATTAATTTTTTAAGTGTCGGAGTATGGGTTATTTTCGACACAACTTACTTGGCGAGGGTAGAGAACTAAGATGCGGCGGAAGGCCGGCGTACGGTAACGTCGGTAGGTAATTCCTGGGTATCGGAAGTCCAGGAGGGAAAAGTTTGGGCGCCGTAGCGGCCAAGGGTTGTTCCTGTTGACCGCTGCTTCCGGCACCGGTCGAGTGCGAGTCGCTTCCGGGCGACGAGGAGGACGCCGTCGCACCGGACGACGAGGATTTCGGTTTGGTAAGGTTCAACGGGGCGTCCAAGTCCTGCAAAGGCGCCGCCGTTGGCGCGACGGCCGAAGAGATCGGCGTAGGTGACGATTCTTTTTCCATTTGCGTCGTCATCTGCGCCAAGTGTGCCGTCGCCCAGCTTTGACTCTCTCGATGGCTACCGATCATCTAAGAGAATACATGTTTCACTTTTTTTTATCCATCTTTTATTGATTTCTTCGATCGAGTTAATTTATTTAGACTTGTAAAGGTCTTTGGTATTAAAAAAAAAGTTAATATTCAAGTAGATAAAAGTATAATTATGACTCTACGTCTTATCAATTACGTTAGAGATTTTTCTTAAAAGTGGTTGGTAGGAGAAATCGATGCTCGTTTCGTACGTACATTGGCGATGGAGTTGATATGCTTGTTGCCGGTGGGCGCGGTCGACGTGGCCGGCGGCGGTGGCATCGACGACTGGACCGGTAGCCTTAGCTGCTCGAGAAACGGTAGGAACATCAGCGATTGCGGCCCCGACATGCTCAGCTGACTCTTTGTCATCTGTGCTTGCAGCTCTTGAATATTGTGCTGCATGATGTGCTCTTGCTGCCGCTTCAGGTGCTCCGTCTGCAGCCGTTGCATTTCTATTTGTTTTTGCGTGTCCACGCTCATGTGTGGTGGATACGACTATGGAGAGAGAATAAAAAAAAAACTTTTAAGTAATTTTGGATATGTGATATGAGTTTGCGTTATAATATGTTGCTTTTTATATTCTTTAACGTCTGTATCTTTTAATATAACAGCCCTGGTTGTATATTCCATGTTTCACGAATATTTAGTAAAGATAATATTATTTGAAAATTGTTTAGCTCGAACAAAACAAGCAACAATACGTGAATCAATGTATATCACAGGTTATATTGAATACTATCGAATTGTTCATCTATTTCGCAAAAGCTAATCGCAGAGAGCTGATGTAAATCTATCCAATCTAGCATATATGTAAATTTATTTCTAAAAGACTAAATTATTTGATTACATCAATATTAATTATTTGTATTCTTATGTCTTTAGACAATCATTAACACTGGTAATTCTAGTGTTCACATGATTAGAAAGCATATGAGTATGTGACAATGCGTTAGATACAACAAAAAAGTGTTATTGGCACATGTATTTGAAAAAACCTCCTCGATTTAAGTTACGATATCAGGAAAAAAAACTAATGAGATACCCCTTGATTTATTATCAAAATGTTCGTGGGCTAAGGACCAAACTCTCATTTCTAAGGTGTTCTGTATCATCTTTGTCTTCCGATTATGATATTTTTATATTTGTTGAAACTTGGTTGCATAGTGGCATTTCAAACGCGGAATTAGGTTTAACGGATTATATTATATATAGAAGAGACCGGTACTCGGAGAATAATATTTGGAATAGAGGAGGTGGTGTGCTCATTGCTGTACACAAGCACATAGTCAGTAGGCAAGTGTATACTTCAACACATACTGTCGAACAGCTGTTCGTTAAAGTAAATGTGGGATTTAAATCTCTTATTATTGGCACTGTTTATATGCCTCCCGGTACCGACTCTTCTGTTTATGACCTACATGGTTTGACTGTCGAGGAGGTGTTCAGTGCGAATGCAGGATCTGACATTGTGTTAGTTGGAGATTACAACCTCACACACACTCAGGTATTTAATTCCGATGACGGCTACTTAGCGCATCGTCCTATAGGCTTCTGTCCTGTATCGAAGCAAGCAGACACTATTTGTAAACATTTCAATCTGCTAAATCTATATCAAGTAAACACCGGCTCCGACGCTGACTATTTGCTGGATCTTGTTTTTTCATCCGTCAAGAACATATGCATCTCTAATGTACTTGAATATTGTATCTCTCCGGATAAATACCATCCTCCTTTAGATATAATGATTCCTGTCTCTTTCTGTGAATATTCTCAGCATGCTCCTATTATTAGAAAGGATTTTAAAAATGGCAACTATTTACAAATAAGAGATTATCTCTCTTCTATTGATTGGGATGAGATGGCGAAAACCTTATCGATTGAAGAATGCATTGACATTATGTACCAGAAAATTAGTTATACTATCGAACATTTTATTCCATCTCGCTACATCTATCCTTCGCAATATCCTCCTTGGTTCACTCGTGCATTAATTAAGTTAATTAAGCGTAAAAAATCGCTTCACAAACGATATAAAGAAACTAATTCATTTGAGGACTATCTTGCTTTTTCGAGCATTAGATCTAGTTGTAAGGTTGAATCGAAACGTTGCTGGGAAGATTATGTTCAGAAAACTGAAAATAATATTGCGAATGATAGTAAGGCCTTTTGGAAGTTTACTAACTCCTTAAAGGACTCGAAATGTCCTACTTCTGCGTTTGAATACAATGGTATACTATTGAGAGACAACCAATCCATTGCAAACTCCTATGCTGAAATTTTTGAGTCTGTTTATTCTGCACAAAATCTAACTTGTGTATGTGAAAACATATCTAGCAATATAAACATTTCTAGTCTTGAGCTGAATATTAGTGAGATTTTTATGTGTATAAATGACCTTAGAGACAATTGTAGTCCAGGATATGATGGTATTCCACCAATATTTTTAAAATCGTGCAACTATATTATGTCCAGAATACTTTGGTTATTTTTTAACAAATCTTTATCTAGTGGCATATTTCCTAGCATGTGGAAGAGATGCCTAGTTACACCTATACCTAAGAGTGGTGATAGCACTCTGCTAACTAACTATAGACCTATATGTATACAGAGCACTATACCTAAAATTTTTGAGGAATTGGTGAGCAGAAAACTATCTTTTATCTTTAAGAACGTTATCATTGATCAGCAACATGGATTTGTTGCTGGTCGTTCCACTCTTACGAATCTAGTCGAATACCATCACTATCTGATAAGTTGTATGGAAAAGGGCCTACAAGTCGATACGATCTACACAGATTTTAGTAAGGCATTCGACTCAATAAATCACGGACTACTAATATCTAAATTAGCAACCTTAGGTATCCATGGTTGCCTTCTAACTTGGTTATCTTCTTTTTTATCAGAAAGAGTTCAAATTGTAAATTTTCAAAATACCTACTCTAGGGAAATCAAAGTTACTTCTGGAGTTCCTCAAGGTTCTCACTTAGGTCCGCTACTATTCATTCTCTTTATTAACGATATAATAGATGTATTTCAATATGCTTTTTTTCTGCTTTTCGCAGATGATCTAAAAATATTTAAGTGTATAAACGATTATGAAAGTTCCCTGTTACTACAGGATGATCTTGATCGTTTTCAGGATTGGTGTTTAAAAAATGGGCTGTCTCTCAATATAGCAAAGTGTCATATTGTTCATTTTACACGAAAGAAAAACTACTCGGATTATTGTTACACCTTAAACGGTGCGTCGCTTTCTACTCTCAATAGGGTCAAAGATCTTGGTATCACTTTTTCAAGTGATCTTTCTTTCAACCATCATTATAGCAATATTATTGCGAAGAGTTTAAAATCTTTAGGGCTTATATATAGAACTTCCTTATTATTTAAAAATCCGAACACACTTAGACTACTATACTGTCAGATTATCCGACCTATATTGGAGTATGGTAGTATAATATGGTCACCCTACTGTACTTCTCACATCAACGACATCGAAAGCGTACAGCACAAATTTTTGCGTTTGGTAGCCAATCATATGGGACATCCAATGTCATTTGACCAGCATAACTACGACGTCATACAAAATGAGTTGAACCTCACTCCTCTGTATAAAAGGAGAGTCATGAGTGACATTATCTTTATTGCCAAGGTCTGCAGAGGGGTTATTGTCTCTCCTAATATCTTAAAATTAATTAAATTAAATGTACCCTCTAAGGCATTAAGGAGTAGTCCCTTATTATATACTGAGCAACATCGTACTCTCTATGGCTATCATAGCTGCATCAATAGAATGTTTAACAGCATTAATCAGTATAATAATGATCTTGATATTTTTTTTCAATCTGTATCCTCCCTGAAATCTTCTCTAATGTTCACTCTGTAATTATCTCTTTTTCTTTTATTCTTCATGTATCTTTTTTCTTCTTCTTCTTATTATTATTATGCTATCTGTTCCCCACACTAAGTATATTCTTGTATATAAGGGGTTATTCCCGTAAATAAATAAATAAATAAATAAATAAATAAATAAAAGTAACACGTAATGAAAAGTAAAGAGTTTCGATCAATGATCGTCGTCAATGAAATAAGAAAATAAACTTCTTACATTAAAATTCTTTTTTGCAAACTCTCCGGGACTCGAACGACCATAAAAATAACGAGAACGCGCGCTTCGAGATCGAACGATGTGCCACGCGTCGTCGCACGATTTCGCTGATCGCGCTCGATGGACTGGAATATCGATTTCATCCATATGCTAATACAGAAGCGCTTCGTAACTTATAGCACGAGTCGCGTAACATTGTCGGATGGAATATGCATATTAAAGGTGCTACCAAATTATGCGCGTATCTCTCGTATACCTACTTATTCCACACGGTACGATCGCTCTCTCGATCTCGTTTTTATTAACTTTTTCTCCGTGGGGAAGCAACGAATCGCTTACTTGCGTCCCAAGACCGTTCTACTGACCTATACGAGTATTGCATAACTATAATAAGATGCCCAAGTTCTTTATAAACATCGGTGAACAATAATTCATTCATCATATGTCAAATTATGTAAACTACGTCCGTTACAAACGCGCTACGTTGAGTTTCGTGCTCAGTTGAAAACGTGGACTCTCGAAGATTTCCGTAAAAACTCGAGTGCTCCTCCGTTTATTACACGTGGCATTGAATGACACAAGAGCTATGAAATTAATACAATAAAGAACTCCTAGGCAACATTGTCGGCTAATGACGAAGTTTATTAATGCCTCTGTGATAGCGAAGGGAAAAAAGAGAGGCAAGACCCGTCGTCGAGAAATAAATCTTAGGTGATATTTTATCGAGCTCGTATGTTAAAGAGGAAAGAAACGAGAAAATAGGAGGAAGGTGGCAGGGACAAGAAGAAACTAATATATACAAGCGAAACCCGATCGCGACGCGTATCTCAGAGAGTATCGATTAAACGTTGCACCGCCGTGGATAACGAACGCGCGACACATCGCTCGAGATAACGGCCATTCGTTTCCGTGAGGATAATTGGTCGATGCATTATCTCGAGGTACCATCGTCATTGCCGGAGAACGATTCGCTCTCACCGAACGGGACGTAGGTATATACTTCGCGACTTCTTCGATGGAGGATACCTATTAATCGCGATAACGCATAGTATGCGTGTGGGTTAAGAAACATTTCCACTTCTCTCTCACACACTATGTACATTCTTTTCTTACTTTACTTTTTATTTTATTCTTTTTTTTTGTATATCTTTTGTTTTATTATTATTAATTCTTTTTGTATTTGGTATATTTCGATTATCTATCTATCACTCTTCATAAGTTATCGCACATAATGGTAGTTTGTAGTTACTGCTTGTATTACTTTACTCTCCTCTGTCTTATTTTATCATTTGTTATCTTTCTTTTATACTTTCACATATATAATGTTTAGTTACTCTTAAGGGCTTAGTTCCCAGAGCATAATAATAAATACTATCTACTCTTCCGTCGAACCGCATCAATGTACCTCTCTCTCGTATAGGGTGTCACGAACGTACCAACGATTTAACATAGGTAATATCATTGTACTCTCTTACCTACGGGCCGGCTGGCTGTGATCCAGATACGCTTGAAGTTTAAAGTCTATTTTAGACGATAAGGAAGACGTTTATTCATCCAGCCTCCGGCCGGAGGCGTCACATGCGAATATTAGGTACTCTCTCTCTCTCTCTCTCGTGTCATCCTTCTCTTACAAGAAGAAGAAGAAGAGAAAGAGGAAATTAATCCTGGATGCTCGATGCCCGCACAGCGGGATCGGTGAAAGTGATTTACGATTTGTACAAGACAAGTGCGTGTCCTTTGTCGTAACGACGGACGTCGTTAAACGAGCATCCGTGTTGAGCTCACAATGCTCGAAGAGAGTCGGTAGGAGAATAAAGCACGGTAATGCGTGTTCCGTCCGCGGCTATAGCCACGTATAAACCCGAATCGGTGACAAATTAAATCCTATTTTATACGTCCGTTTCTCCGCTACTCGATTTATTTCCTCTTCATGGAACCGATTTCTACGATTTGCGACGTGTGAAAGGGAAACGATTGCGGACACAAAGAGGTAGGACGTACCGGTGAATTATAGTTACCCGTAGACCATTGCAAAGTCCTTTATCTTTACGGACGCCGACTCAAAGACGATCGATAATGAAATTCCTTTAACAGTCATTTTTTATTATTTTGCAAGCTATTATCTCGACAATATTTTAGGGTAACGAATTAACGACTAGTCGTGTGACTTAATCGAAGGGAAATGTATTGTCGTCTTTTATGATAATACTCAACCATAAAAAATTGCCAATACTTTTCCATCGACTCGATAATACATTCAAGCAGTAGAAATTTAATCGATCGTTGAAACAACAGGTGTATTATCTTTACTCTTACCCACGATCGGGATTCTCCGATCTCGCGAGATGCAAAGGAATAAGCAGGGGAAGCCGATGGGACTTCATTATTCATTTGCAAAGTTCAGTTATGCCGATGATACGTATCCATGACAGCTATACCGCCCACAGGGGCTAAATATAAACAGGCGGGGTGCCAGCAAGTTCCATTCACATTCACGCACACAAGCTACCGGCCGGTTTAGTAAGTGAGCATAAGAATATGAGGAGCCCCGTTCTGAATATGCATCCGCGCATTGACGCCAACTGCACCGCCTAAACTTAGCCACGCAATTACCGAAACATACCTACTACCCCCTGTTTGTATGCGTGAACGTGTATGTACTAGGACCCCATAATCGTCCTTCTAAAACGAACAAACACGATCCCCTTTGATTAGACCGAAAGTATCCATAGTTTACAGGTTGCCGAAGTCAATCCAGTAAATTGAATAATTTACAGATTTAACATCAAATGAACCACATCGTTACAAATGAATATTTTTCATCCAAAAAAAGAAGATGAACACAAGAGAACAGGATTGACTGTCCTACGGGAATGAGAAAGAGATGGAGAGAGAGAGAGTGCCCGAGGATAAAAGCCGCGAAAATTTAGATCTAGATTTAGAATCGGAGGCACTGGAGTGCAAGGGGACATGCAGGATGACGTAGCCCCACCGGAAGTGGTTCATACTTCACGCGCGTTATAAAGACTGTCACTGGTGTACTGTCTAAAATTACGTCGCGGCCCGTCGACGTGGGTAACTTCGACGTGGACCGGGGAGGATAAGCGAAACGAGATGAAGAGAGAGAGAGAGAGAAAGAGGTGAACGAAATACGAATGAGAGAGAGAGAATCAGTACCGATTAAAATCCTGATACCACGTTAATTCGCAGTGTGCCGGATTAAAAGGGCCGACCGAGCCTCGAGTTTGAACAAGGTGAACTGTTAAAAGGAAAAAAAGACAGAGAGAGAGAGAAATAGTTGTGGGGTGACTGGAATAATCGATCGATGGATCCCTCCCGGTAGAGCGGTTATATGGGATGCAAAGTGAAACAACGGGCACACTGGGAGCAAACGACAAAAAGCGCTACTGCACTCTTAATGGAATTTTAAAAGAGAGGAGACCGGAATTCGAGGATGACGCGGGGTGGCCGTGGAATACATAAATTATGGAGCCGCTTTGAACGGGATTCGCTGCGACGAAGTCGCTTTCTCTCTTTCGCTCATTCTCTGTCCATCTCGCTCTCTTTGCTACCACGCTGCAATGAAACTTGTAAATGTGGAATCTAGGCCAACCGGAAGCGGTATTTTCGTGGCGGCGCTTTTCGAGTGGAAGAAGAGCGGTCTTGTCGTTCTTCTTCTCCTCGTCGTTGCGAGGTGGTGGTGGTCAACATTGCCAGGTAGCTGTGTCTTTAGAAGAGTTATTGGCTATCGCGATGATCCTCTACTATTACTCATTTCGCACACGGGTTTTTGTCGAGCTTTATCACGCTAGGTGACCCGAATTATTGTAGAAAAAAAAAAAAGGGATTTTTTTTGGTACGTTTATAACTTTTATCATTGTTCGTTCTATTCTCTATGTTGGTTAAAACGTGTTAATCGTTTGCGAGAGACTCGAGTAGGTTCTTGAAAGAAGACAATAGCTTTCATTGTCGTCGCGAGAAGAGAATCATCGAAACGACAGGGGAACTGGCGGAAAAACCCAGATAGATTAGCTTTCGACGAAATTTTAGAATGGAGGAGTCACGATTCGTTGAACGATACGTGATTCGATATGTGTCCTTTATTGTAAAAGTGATGTAATTTCATATTTTTTAGATGGTTAAAGTTTGAAAGGAATCGCCCTTTAGAATTTCAATTTAAAGAAACGCTTAATCCTGATACACCCTCTTATAAAGTAGAGTTATCTAAAAAAAGCAAGAACGACAGACCCACTTGTAAGAGAGACTAGGTACAGTTGTAACAATTTTTCTTGGACTGCCCATAGTATCAACATTAAGCTAACAAATTTTAAGAAAAGTGTCTAAAATATAAAAGTATACATACAATATTAAACAAACCATCCTATCCATCAAGATGACCAATCACTAACGCAATAAAGAAAAATATGCAAAAAAAGCACGTTATTTCAGAATTCATTTCCAAGGAGTTACACCACTTTTACAATAAACGACACATATCGTCATTGCTTCCCCAGTTACACCGTGGAATCCATAATCGTAGATCAGAGCACTCCCGGGTAGCTACGTTGCTATAGGTACATATACGCTATACCATAAAGTTCGAGCTCGGTTATACGTACGTATTCGAGTAGTATGTCCGTGCGAGTAGGCATAGGCGAGCTTGCATCGCGAGATATTTTCGGATATCTTTATTGGCCGATGTTTATTATCTATTCGCTGCCTCTAATCCTTTTGATATTCCACGACGGTGGATAAACAAATTGCACGATTACCAGTGTGAACGCGCGCAGAGGTTAGAGGCATTCGACCGGTTTCTCGAAAGCGCTAATATTAATAATTCCCTTTGCGCGAAAGCAATATCGGGTTATAATATCCGAACGAGCGCAGAGCTGTCCGCTTCTACCGAGAAGATAGGGCGTACGAAATGGCAACGTGTATTACGATGCTAGTATTCGTTTAGTATAAGCTAGAACGCTACGAGTATACAGCGAAACTTACAAAGGCGACTTTGTCTCGCTATTAACGCGCCTTACCGTTTCTCGATCAATTGTGATACTGTTTGTGAAACAAATCGTTACTAATCTGTCCTCTTGACTTTGATTGCGAGAATGCGAGAGAGTTCTTTAAGATATCTAGAATTTTAACCTGGTTTTTGTAGCTACCGGGTACAAAATATCAAAGGGTCTTTAAAATTGATTGTAGCAATTTTATTGCGGTGTCTAATGACTTGGTAGGTTACTTTAAGTATTAAGTAATGTTTGAATAGTATTTTAGAGATTTATAAATTTCGTTTTGATCCACCAATTGTTAAAAGTGGACATTACCGACACTTGGAAGTTGAGATCGAAGTTTATTCACCATATACATATACAGGTGTCGGAGCATAAAATTCCTAAGAAAGAATTTTGTAAGCTCAAATTTCAACTCAGGTTATATCCACCATACGAGAAAAAGCATCACCTTTTACGAACGAGTAGATAGAAATGGAATTATTCTAAGGACTCGGATCTTTGGATACCGTGCGGAATAGTCGACGTTAACAACCTTCGAGAAATAGTTTATAAGCTCTCGTTTCATCGCCTTAAACCTTTAACCAGTCGTAGTTTTCACCGTCCTTTACGATTCCCTCTTTCTCTCTTGGTGCTACTCATCGTGCATGCCAAGCGACACGAATACCATCGTTGACAGTTCCGAATAGACGTAGGTGTGTACGTTCGGTAAAGCTTCGTTCTCTCGAGATGAAAGTTTTGTTGCTCCAGCTTTTTGACGTTGCTTCAATTGATTATTACTCTCGCAGTATTAGTACCTAGTCGGAGAAGATCAAAGCAGAACGGTAATTATTATCCGTTATCGATCGTGGCACGATCGAGGGAGCGAAGCGTATACGATGGTATCGTCAAAGTCGATAACGGGTATTCTTCCAACATTCGCTTGCATTGTCGTCGCGCGAAATAACGCCCACGTAATCCATCCTTTCGCGGATCAAACAGATGGTAATCCAGAGGTGCGAAATCCGGACTACAAAAGAGAGACTCGAAAGAATGGCTCAGCGTGCTACAATGGATTGTTTCCGAATGTACACGCGTGTGTGCACGAGAGGAGGAAAATCCCTATAGACTGAGAGAAACTGACGAGCGATATCGTTCGACGGGTACATTTTGCAAATGAATTCGAACCATGTAACAAGAATAGCAAGAGAACACGGAGAATCGAGTCGATAAGTAGAGGTAGAATAGTTGAAAATTAGTTTAATATCAATTAAAGATGAAGCTGAAAATATTTGATGAGACGAGCGCCAAGTATTCTTTTCACTTTCGATGTGAAAAGGTCGGACTATAACGAATTACTATCTTTACGAGGATTTTCCGAATAGTTCTCACGGCTTTGGAATTATGAAAGAGATCAAGAATAGTAGAGGAAAAAGAAAAATGTAGGAGGAACCACAAGAAAACGTATTAAGCCGTATTAAAGCGTAATGCATCGCGCGAATCCTTACGGAATAATCGTGTATGTACAACTACTAATGTACGTATGTATAAACAACATATAGATGCATGGGTGAGTCTTCTTCTCTCAACAACCTCAAAGCTGAAAGATACTGGCGGATCCGTCGAAATAAGCCACGAGTCGACGACGAGTCGGCCTGTCAGTAGGATTATTGTCTTCGGCTTCTTATCTTCACCGGGGAGTTTCTTTCTTGGAAGAAGCAGCACCGTGTGCGGTAGGTACGAGAGAGAGAAAAAGAAGAGGAAGAAGGGACGAGAGGGGGTGGTATACCCCAAGGGACGAGGGGAACGTCGAGACGCGTCCGAGGCAACTCTGTCACCTTGAGCCGAGCAACCGAACGACTCTGCTCTTTTCCCTCTCTCTTCTTCACCTCTTCCGTTCCATCTTCTTCCGCTGTGTCTCTTATTTTTCTCACCGTGACTCCAACCTACGTCTTCCATCGTCGGCCATTCGTCCTCCTCCACCATCGAGTTATATCTTCTCTTATGTATCATCTTATCTCCCTCTGCCTGTATCTCTCGTTTCGGTGACCGTCGACGCTTTACCCTCCGGAGAGAAAAAGACGTACTCTCTCCCTCCTTTTTTCTTTCAACGTTATTTTTTCCCTTCTTTTCCCTCGTTGACGCGATTCGAGGATACCTACGCCTCGTCGTCGACTGTCAGAATCGCGCTTCGGCGACGATCGGTATTTTTTCTCGGCTGCGAGCTCGTCGAAATACGTTCCTTCTCGTCACCTTCTCACCAATAGCACGGTGGTACCTCGAAATATGTCCTATTTTTTCACTTGGTATACGACCTTTATTTGGAATACGACGCGTATTAGTCCAAATTTTTGGTCAAATATAAATATGATTATTACATTCCTGCTGACGAAGACTGTACTTTCCATTTATTATTTATGCATGAAATATAGTTTTAAAGATTTTATTCGAATTTTCCCTTCATTTTTTATGGTAAAAATTCGTTTGGTACAAGGATCTGGAACGGATTAAGGACGTATAAGAGTAATTTTACGAAGAAGGAGGTAGGAAGAGACAAGTGCGTGATTGTGGACGAGCAAGTACGTAGAGAAGAAAAAAACATGTCTACCTATCGAGAAAGGATGAGACTCGCTCGTGGTAATTTGCTTACAATTAAAAGCAAACGTTGTCGAGAAGATGGGCTCCCTCGATCATCCCCTACTAACTATCGTGTCGTCGGGACCTAGAAAGTGATTAATTCCTAACAAGGCTCGGAAGGTCTGGTGGTACTCGAACGACCACACCGTTCTACCGAAAACCACTTCGATATGTATTGGTACTGGTAAACGTGTATATTCGAATGGTGCACGTGTTTGTTTCAACGTGATCGGTTTGATTTGTGGTAGTAGAATGAAAAGGAGCGTGGCGAAAGAGAGAGAAGATGGACGTTGGAGAAAAAGAGGAGAAACGAGAACTCGCGCGCGCCCGCTACTTATGGTGCGGCGCGGTGAAAAACACTAGAACGCGTTGTCGTTCTCGACGAGACGACGAAGGTGGTGCACCTAAGGTTTCACCCTCTCTCTATCAAACCTCTCCTCGGGAGAGAGTACAATAAACAGCCCCTTGGGATCCACCGACTTTAATTAATTTTATATGTGTTGCGGGCACGCGGCCGCGAAGTCACGGGGCATCGTAGAGATCCATGACGGGACACGAGTCCTCCCTTCCTTTTTCCTCTTTTTATCTCGGCACTACGCGAAACTCGAGTTTCGTTTTGCAGAAAGAGAGGGAGAGAGGGAGGGTTGTAACCACTCGAAAAGGAGAATAATAGCAGCGATGCACGTGGCACCACTACAGCTATACTAATTCAACCTTTTGCTCTATCTATGTATTACACGCGTATACTTCTATGTGTTAGAGAGAGAGAGGAAAGCACTGTGCATACGTCGCGCACTTTTTACCGCAAATTTATCTCGACGAGAAACGCACGTGACCGACACGACGACCGCCACGAGCTATTTCCAAGCTCTCTCGCGCAAGGAAACGATTTCTTTTTTTTTTTTTCTATGTCCAAAAAGATCCTCGACTTTTGCGGTAGGAACGTGCTATTCTAGGTGTTCATGATTTTGTGTAGATACTAAAATTACATATGATTATGAAGATTGAAACAGGTGTAAGGATCCGTCGACAGATTTGGTACGTTTGGAATATTTGATCGCGTTATTACTATCTATTTCGAGGTTGAAGTTCGATTAATTTAGAAAAATAGAGACACGATAAATCGATAAATCGATATCGTGTTCCACGAGTTCTCGTTACGGTTAATTACCTATGATTCTACGATTATAGAACGACTTGTGTTTTCATAAGGATCAAATTTAACACCGATTAACTCGAATTATCGTGAGATCGAGCAAAGGTGATCCGTACTCGTTCGAAGATTAATATGGTACGATCTCCCGTAATGGGAAGATAACGAAAAGGTTTGTCGAGAACCTAATACCTAAGAAGCATAGGCGTAGGACGAGTCGATATCGTTTAAAGTTACGAGGAGAGTAACTCGTTCGCGCGAGCGCAATATTTATTTAGACGCGCGTGCCTCCGCTCTTGCGTTCCTTAGCGCGTATCTCGCGCGAAACGTGAGAACCGAAATAAAGATTCTGGCGACACGCGAGGGCCTTGCTACACCAGAAATAAGTGGCGAATCAAAACTCGCGTATCCGCGAAACGATGCGAGGGAAAAGAGAGAGAGAAGGCATTTAGATATAAAGTGCTTCGTTTTTACGGTGGCGGCACCTTTTTCGTTGATCGAGTTCGTGTCGTCCACGTTGAGTTCACCATCGATCGAAAGAATATAATTATGAAATGTAATTTATTAAATTGACATATTTTGTATATTTTTAAAATTTCTTACATGAAAATATATTGTATATTAGCTTTTAGTATTCGGTGTCGAGTGTGACTTGATATTAACATTAGGGAAAATTACGAAAACCGTAAGAAACTTAACATTATTTTACACTTTATTATTTTTTTTTATCACTTGTACTATTATCCACTAAAGCCTTCCAATTTTGAAATCTTTTATGTGTTAGGGTAAGAAATGTCTGTAAACCTAGTGTTAATGACAAAATGATGTCGAATAGCTCTTGAAACTTATTCATTTCTTATACTCCCAGATTTTTCTTAAATTTCTACGTGATTTAATAATATAATCTGAAAGAATATGATATACTTAATACTTGAAATAATGTTGCCACTAAAGGCGACGGTCCAGTAAAAAGGATTAAAAAGAATATATGAAATTACTTCCATGGTAGCAAGCGTACTTCTCTAATCTTTGTATTAGCATATCAAATCTTCGAGTATAAAACATCGAATAGCATAAAGCTATAGAAACGACCTAAGCAGGATAAAGCGTTAAGTACCGTATACATCTACCGAGCAACACTATAATCCATCTTATAGTATAAATCCCGTTGAGAGATCAAAGGCTGCGATTAAAAGAGCATAGCATACACGGTAATAATCCCAATATCTAATCGATCGGATTTCTAGAAGCAACTCGCACGAGATCCTTTTTCTCTTAAGTATATTCTAGATAAAAGCAGGAAGCTTGGATATTATTTCAAATCGATTAAGGTCCTAATCGCTTATCTCCTTCGCTCTAAACGAAGCAGAAACGCGTACTCTCTATCCTTCCCGTTGGACAAGAATATTCGCGGAGGAGGATAAAGAAAATGGAAGGAAATCGCGGCGATGGCACATAGGAATGTAGCAGCTGCGAGTCTCATTCACATCCGCGCGCTGGAATTCTTACTACCAGGAGAGAAAGAGAGAGAGAGAGAGAGAGGAGCTCTCGCGGTTTCCCTCGGGGTCGCCGCCCAAGTTACAAGTATAACCGCACTCAATGTCCGCCCGGTACCTACTTCCATTTCATTCTGGAGCATTCGCCGAAGCTCGAGCTTGCAATTCGTTCCGATCATCGAACGTATACACCGAAAGAACGTGATAATTAGATAAAAAAAGAACCAATTTACACTAAATTAACTTCATCTTAAAGATATTAAATGTTTGGAGAGCAAAAAAAAAAAAATATTGGGTAAAAATGATTGAAAGTCACCGGATTCGTTCTCCCAGTGATTTATGATCGGACGACATACGAAAGAAAAGACTGAGACGGTGTCTCTTGGTCGTTCGTTTATTCGTTCGCTCGTACGATACGAGAGACGTTAGCAGTGCTGCTCACAATGAGCTCGCGAAGCCGCGTATACCGAAAGAGAGGAAAGAGATAGAGAAAAAAGCAATGCCGAGACGTGGAAGAAAGCTGAATGGACGCGTCGGGAATACAATGGAGCACTGTTGGAGTCTCGCAGTACGCTCGATGCTCGAACAATGCCGGCTCCTGGATTCGGTTAACAATCCGTGTCGCGAACAGGGGGAACGCCGTTAGATAAGAGAACGTCGAGACGTTGTTGCTGGATCCAAACGCGTTCCTGGATCTTCTTGTGTCGCGGTAGAAAAAATCTATTTGCGGTGACTATTAATATTTTGACGTTGGGGTACGTGAAAATATATTATCTGAAGAAATAGTTTATTGTGAGAAGATCTTTCTCCATGTAAGATCATCTTACTAAATATTTTGCAAGCGTTTTCACTCGGTCAGCCAGTATAAATAACCAAAATCAAAATGTTAACTCTTGAATGCACAGTGCCCTAAAAATGAATTAGTAACTTTACGGTATGAATTCCAAAAATGCCTTTTAAAGTATTTCAAATGTGGTATAATTGTCTTTGCCTCTCTATTTACAAAAGAAAAAATTAACTCAACTCAATGTAATCCCAAAAGTGGCACAATACTATTTTTTCAATACCATTAAAATATGAATTATTAATTTTTATTCATTTCCCCATGTTTCCACAAGTTTATAACAGTCCATGATTGTTATTTTCATTAAAAACAAAAAATCCTGCAAGGGTTAATCGAGAACATCCGCAAACTTTGCTCGATTATTTCAAACAAGATTTGTTTATTGCCAGCATCGTTGCAGCTCTAAACTATGAATTTTTCATAAAAAAAAAAATACAATGTAGTATCTTTCTATATCTCTTTTATTCTCAAAAAAGGATACCGTGCTCGTATCGATTTATAGAAAAACATGGCTGACCGCGTTAAAGGTAGGTACGCTATCGAAAACGCAACTAAAGCGATCCAATTAAAATGGGCAAAACGAAAATAAAGGGGAAAAAAGCTGATGGTGAAACGACGAAAGCCTTTTTTTCTTAGCCCTCTCGAGGACCTCGGCCCTCTCTCTCTGCCGTTGATCAACGCTACCATACCGAACAGGAGGATATAGCCGATTTCGAATCAGTTCACGAATCGAAAGCTCGTCGCGCGTATATACGCTTTGCGAGCTCTCGATCGCGTATATGTTCTTTATGAACGCGATACTAGATTTGGTAGTGATTCTATCGTTGAATGGCAACTAATACCGCTAGTATTTCTAGGCACTAAAAAGCCACGCCGACCGATCGGTCGGCCACCACCACTGAAAATTTCTAAATAGAGGCGCGCACGCGCGAAAACCCGGAGCGTCGAAGCCTACGTATAGAAGAACGATAAAGAGATCGGCTCGGATAGATTCGGCAAAATTATTAATCATTGTTAATGGATCGGGATGATTACGCACTGGTTGTATTATTTCGTCTACTGAAAACCAGCAGCTATTCATTATCGTTCGGGATATTAGCGTTGAGATTTTTCGAGTGATATAGGATAAAGGATGACGGATAAATAACGACGAGATCGCTATCGATGCTCGCGCGTTACGACCGAACGCGTTTAGGTGAGGATATTAAAATGATAAAAAAAAGGAAGAAAACGTTGGAATTATTCACGATGAACGAGAGACAATGTTAATTTTCGATGAAAAAGATGGACGAGAGAATCGTCTCGTTTTTTTTGTGTCACGTTAACAAAAATCATTTCCATTATAATAACATCGGGTACTTTGAACGAATCGTGATAATGGAATGACTTTCTGAAAGAGAGAAGAATCGAGATATTTTTTCTTCAGTTTCATCTTATGTCATCGTAGAGAAAATAATATCGAAAAGAAGGATTCTCGTGGGAGGTTCGACGCGATTGTCTCGCGACGCGTGATAATAATTATAATTAAGGGCTACGTACAATTTAGCTCGAAGGTGCGTTATTATTTTCGTCCATTCCGCGAAGGGAAGAAAGTGGAAGGGGGTCTGGCTCGAAGTACGCGGGGTGGAACGCGGGGGTGGCGCTAACGATCCACGGAGAACAATGAGGCACAATGTTAATGAGAAGAGTAATTATGTGAGAGTTCTTTTCTTTCTCTCGTTGGGAAAATCGTGCGCTTGGGACGCTCGAGAAAGGTGTTACGAGCCACGAGAGAGAGAGAGAGAAAAAAAAGTCTAGTACGCGAGGCAAGTTACGCACGCCTTCGCGTAAAATCTCCAGTCCGTTCGGCACCCCTTTAACGCGCGTTAAGACGTCCGTCACAGCGACATAATTGTTCCGTAATCATCGTGCACCAGGTACGCAAAGTTTTCCCGTTTCCCTCCGACCAATTAGAGGTACTCGGGGGACATCAAAAGGAGGGACGAATTCCTAAGGGCATTTTGTTTCTGGCTTTTCGAGATCGAGAACACGGAACTCGTTGATAACCATTATGAGACTAACGTCAGAAAAATAATCGTATAGTAATACCTCGATTTAGGTGCAGAACGCACTACCCGCTAAACGCGGCTGGCGGCGTTTGAGCGATTGCCGAATTCTTAAAAAATATATGAGAGACAACGCACTGTCTACCGCTTAATCGCGCGATTAAGCGGGCAACGATGTTGGTCGCGATGATCTCGACAACCGCGTAAACCGCGAAAACAAGCGGTTGTCGAGATGTTCAGATCTATATGGGAGACAACGCACGGGACCGCATTTTCTTGCGATTTCTCCCTGATGGATTTCGATACCGAAAAATTTATTTATGCTATAGAACACAAGAAACGCAGCGGGAATCGCGAAAACGAATCGCGCTACCGCAATCGCCAAACGCGGCGATCGGCGGCCCGTGCGTTCTTGCTCTTACGCTATCCCGACTTACGCGATTTACAACAGTATGAAATATAGATTTTTTTCATTTTTTTTTTTTATTGTTTTTGTTTAATATGAAAGCAAATATATTAAACCAAATTTCTATACATTTAAATGCAAAGTGTATTCCACCTATCGCATAATTTCGGAGTATTACTGTATTTTATTTGATAAATATTACCGAGTAAAGAAAATCGTCGATTATCTACCTATGATATAAAGTTTCAACGAGTGGGACACGAAAATTGATCGGTACTCGAACGAGATCGACACCGGGAAATTAATAGAATGGCCTGTACGTGAGTGGAAGTCGGTCTGGTGCCGCGTTGGCGTTTCCGTGAGGGAAATACCGAACGATGGTCCTCGAAGGGAAAGAGAGAAATGTGAAAAAGGGAGTGATGGTAAGCGTCGATGTCGCGCGTTCGGAAAAAAATTGTACGAAAGAAACGAGAACGAAGAGAACGAGCGTTGTTTCGATCGTTAATTCGATCTCGATGGGATTTTCAATAGAAAATCTAGAGGAATGGGTGAGAGAGAAAGAACGATTCGTGGGGATGGAGTATATTCGAAAAGCGATATTGATTCGGTATCGAGAAGCCACCCCTCGGATAATGCTCGACAGATATATGTACAGATATATATATATCAATACCTTTTTTTTTTATTCTACGAACGCGATAGCGGCCATCGGCTTTCGAACGAGCAGAACAAGCGAAATGTTCGACGAGAGGCCGCGTATGTTCGCGAGCATCGCTTTTCGAGCAATAATTCGATTCCAGCCGAAATAGGAACGCGCGCGCGCTTTTGACGCGGCAAATTCGATTGAAGCGTGCTACGAGCACGAACCCCGAAGAGCTTTCGCTGATTTTTATACACCGCTCGACCGCCGGATGATTCTGCTCGCGGTTGTTTTTTTTGCTTTTATTCTCCTCGGGCCATTTCGCGACATACGTTTCATACTCCTCGATGGATCGCGTAGTTCTTATCCATCATCGAATGGAACTCAACTTTTTTAACTCGATTTCCAAGTACAAACTTAAGTGTCTCTTTCTTTTTGTTTTATTATCAGCCATCGATCTTAAGCATCGTTAATCCGTCGAGAGATGTCAAGTATTACAAACGTTCGGTGAACTTCGACTTAATCTTCTTCATTCTTACGTATCTACCTTTGCAAAAAAAAGTAGAAGAACTTATATCCACGACGTGTATTCGAGCGAGAAAGAGAGAGAACATAAATTGTCGTAAATTGTCGAGCGTTACTCGCGAGTGCGGAGAATTACTCGGTCGAAAAACGGTGAGGAACGAATACCTCTCGGGAGAATCGCTGCGAACGACGAGGACGACGTACACGACGACTACGACCGCAACGACGAAACAATGACGGAAGAGGAGAGAAGGCGCGAACGTGATAGCCGGAGGCCGTTGCCAGAAGCGGAATCCGAGAGCGTAAGTCGAAGAAAAGCTCGACGAAGAAGATGACGAAGACAGGACGATTCTCGAGGGAACAAAGAAGGACGGAACTAAAAAGACAAAGAGAGGGGGAAGATAGACGACCGTGAACGGAATTCGAAAAAGGAGAGAGAAGAACAGAAGCGATGGAAACGCAAAGGAAAGCTCGGTAAGCGAGAGGAGAGGATATAGGGAGAGAGAGAAGGGAGAGGACGCAATTTGAGCGAGTGGCATCAGTCGGCGGGTTTAATGAGGTTAGCTGCAATTACATGCATTAGTACGACATGACGAGGACCCGCCCGAGACCTCGGCCGAAGAGATACTACATATATATATACATATATATATATCTGTGTATATAAAGACAGACAGAGAAGGATAGAGAGGGATGGAATAAAAGGGGTGGTTTCGAGAGGGTAGAACGGACAGGAAAGAGGGAACATCTGCGTATCAAGGAGGAAGAGATGAGAAAAAGAGAGATGGAAAAAGAGAAATGCGTTAACGCGTTAACCGTTAACGCGGCATAGTGTCTACCACTGGCAGCGAAATGTACGTTCTCGTTCGGTTGCTCTCTTCTTCATCGTCCGCTCGGTGGTGGAGCGGTGATGCAGAGCGCGCAGCCTCTTCCTCTTTCGGCTCTTTCGTCGGCTCGCTGCCGGATGGAAGCCGCAGTCGCGCCGGGTAACGCGCAAAGTCACGCATCGTTGCCTCACGATCAAACGGCAAACACCGTCGGCTTGCCGCTCGACTGCGATAATTCTTTGATCGTTCGAAAAGATACACCGACGAGCTCTTCCTCCTTCTCTTCCTACGGTACGTCGTCCGTGTAAAACTCTGAACCGATGCCTCTCGTTTGATAAAAGAGTAAGGGGGGAAAACGCGTCGTCGCGCACGTTTTATTTCATTTGACGTGTCGTTCGTTGCGAGAGAGAGTGAGAAGGAAATGGTGGAGACGATTTCTTTGGGAAAATCGGAAAAACCTGCGTGCCAACTCGGGAAATTTGTTTGGATCGAATCGATCGCTCGTTATTTACAGAGATTTTTATACAAGGTATACGGTAGATCAGTGGTTGGCAAACTTATTGATTAAAAGAGCCAAATATTAGTGGTACAACGATTTAGATTTCTTATGAGAGCCAAAAACTCTATTTTTGGAAGTCGGTTGAAATTAGATAATAAGATATAATAAAATCGCATTTATTGTAGAGCCATAATCGAATAGGGTGTAGCCTGCTTTAACCTTCTGAGTTGACTGGTACTATGCCCTACGAGAAAATTTTTTTTCACCATTCCCTTGTTTTCAGATAGGACATAACAAGGTTTCCAGATTTTCCAGTGCCTGATTTTTAAAATTATTTTTCCCAAATAAAATCACTGTCAACTAGTAAGCCACAAGAGTATCCAAAAGAAAATGACAAAAAAGGTATATCTGAAATTCAGGATATTAAGAAAAGACGTCGAGTAGAATCAATTCGTTTTACATAGAACGCGACTGCATCTGTCTCTCCCCATGCTATATACAACATACAGATATACATACCCAGCTTATGGCATTCGTTGTTCACGGAGAATCGAGCGAGTATCAGTGCGGTACGTTTGATACAATATATGTATAAACGATGGCGTGTGTTACGCAGGGGCTAGCCATGAGAAGAGAAACGGGTAGAAGAGAGGAGAAAGAGGGAGGGGAGGGCTTGTACAGGTCACAAAGTAACATTCTATTGACAGAAAGCTCGACGCTCTCGTCTCTGTCCGTGATTATACTTGGTGATCATATCGCCCGCATATTGACAAACAGAGATACAGAGAAAGAAAGAAAGAGAGAGAAAGGATAATCTCGCCCTCTCTCTATTTGCCAGGCATGTCCACCCTCCACAATGTTTTCTCTGTCACGCGTTCCTTCCTCGTCTCACCGAGAGAGGGCTAGCTAGAGGGGATGGGAGGGATTCCGCGTCGTTCGCTTCTCGCGCACCGCTGAACACAGCCCGCCCACGTATATACCCGAGAACGTACACTGGCTGCCCACCGGCAGCCCACAATGCACCGCTAATTCCCATAAAGCGCCGGCCGATACGCAAATGGACAAACGTATGAACGTACGCACAAGCGCACCCGCACGATACCGTTTCCCACCCCTCGTCTCCTCCTCGTCGACTTCGTCGTCCATCTCCATTGCCTATATACCGTTCTCTCTCATACGCGTATACCTCTCTCATCCTCACCGACCTCGATGCACCGACCCGGACATCACCCTAACGACCCTTCCTCGTGACGATACAACGATACACGTTCACCGTAGTTCTCTCGTTTTCTCTCTCTCTCTACCCCTTTCCATGTATGGAGATTTTGTTTTATTTGCTTTTCGTGAGTGAGAAAGACAGGGCCCGTCATAATGGCGTCGGGGTATCGTTGAAAGCGACTGGGCTCGACTTGTTTTTGTGGAAACGGATACATCGTTGCTAGTCAATTCCCGTTCGAATATTGAGACTTTTCCAAACTTCTTTTCAGTTAATATATTAATGAAACAACATCGATTATATTCGTTAAAAATATTCCAATGTTCTTCTTTCGTTGTTTAATACCATTTAATCTACTTTTCCCGATATCGACAGTGTTAAGTAACTCGCGAGATTATCTAACAAATCTCCCACGTTTTACTCGATCCGTTCATAAATACACCGTCAATTTTCTTGTCACGCGATGAGAAGATGTTCGCGCGAGTTCAGAGTTTAAGTGGTCCGAGCGGGGCGCGCCATTCGCCTGGAGTGTCAATAAAGTGCTTGGAGGTACAAAGAGGGAGTAGAAAGAAAAATATATATATATACGTATATCTATAGAGAGAGAGAGGGAAACAGGTGCAGCGGGGATAATGCGCTGGCACGAGGTCGGCACGGTCGAACCACTGGGCGTGACGATATGCTCCTGCACAGGTGCAGTCAAGAAGGCAGAGAAAGAGAGGAAACGTGCGCCTCAGGGAGAGAGAGAAGGGGCAAAACGCGATCTTCGCCGCCCACGCGATAGCTCGGCTCGTTTGTCCGACCAAGACACAGAGAGAGAGAGAGAAAAGGACGTAACCCAAGTATACTCCCTTCCTCTCTCACATTGCCGCACACCTGTGCCAATACAGCATGGCACAGAATCGCATAACAGGTGGAAAGGTAAAGGAGAGGACGAAAAGGGAGAGCAAAAGAGAGAGAGAGAGGAAGCCCCCACTCGAGTCGACCCCGACTCTGCCAACTCGAACATTACTATACGCCCTCCGCGACCCGAGAGGAGGAGAGAACGGCGAGACTACCGCCTTCCTCCTACCTTCTCTCTCTCTCCTTCCTACTCCAAGTCGATGCTTTCCTCCGAGGCGTGTACTTCCGCTTTAAACGTTGACGGCCGTCGAGGCGCCGCCGTCGGCTCGCGCAAACGCCGTCGTTGCATGCCTGCAAACTTCGCGTCTACCACGAGCTGCTCCTCTACATCGCGCCGATCAAATGGTCGACGTGAAACTCTCGTGTGTGAAGAAGAAAGATATCTCTCTTTCACTCGTATTTTTCTCGACCATTTTCCAAGAGCTTTCCTTCATCTTTCTTCTACTTCTTGATTTTTTTTTTTACAAGGTTTTACTCGAAGTGGAAAGCAAGTGTCATCGATGTTCCGCCGATTATTAGCGGTCTCATCGTGAAATCTCTTGGGATTTATGTTTGAGATTTATGGATAGATGAGACAGAGAGGGGGGGTTTGATTTATGCGAAGACATCGATGCCCGGAAGAATGCGATTTATCGCGCGAGAGATCGTCCGCTTTCTCTCGTCCGAATGATTTCAATGACCGCGGTATACCTCGCGGCGATCGATACGTTTTTTTTTTGAAATTCTGTTTTTAATATTCTGTAAAAAATCGCTTCCTCGTTTTAAAAGCAGAAATTGATTAATGTATTCGAGAAGATCGTTGCAAATTAGAGAATGAAGGTACGTATCTTGGTTTTTTTCCTTTTTTAATAAATAAATTGTTTCCTGACTGAAGAACTCGGCGGGATACGAGAGAACGTCGAATTACTCGTTAACTCGTTGAAAAAAGTCATGGCGATTAATCGAGTCGAAAGTTTGCAACAATCGAGCCAATATATTTCTGTTTCGTTCTCCTTTCACTCGTTATTGTTTCGAACGACGCAGATATCGGAAGGCGTTTTCTAAGTCGCGAGGTATCGGACGGTCGTGTAGGTCATGGTGTTTTGCAATTCACGAAGGTAGTTCGCAGAGTCATTCGCCGCTAAGATTACATCGCTCTCGTGGAAACTTTCGAGAATCGAAATGCATTAATCTCTTTAGCTCGTTGTTGCAACTAGCCGCTGCGTAATCGCGTTTACGTGACGTTTGCTTCATTTTCTTACGAATTACCACTATCCGTGTACCGGTTCCCTTCTTTCTTACGTTTTCTCGAGCCATGGTCGTCCTCGTTTTATGATATAACAAATAATCACCTAAATTCATCTCGAATAGTAACGATCGTTTCCCGTAAAAATACTTTGGAATATTTAAAGTGGCTTTGTTTCATCGAAACGAAATTCGCGTTCACTGTTCTCCATTCGCGAACTAATTTTACGCTAAAGTATCTCGCGCTTCCTTCATGAAATATTCGCGAGTCGTTTCATTTAACGGAAGCGATTCGTTTATTTCACCTGGGCTAATCATGGAAACCGAAAAAATGAATGCTTCCAAAAATATGACCGTTTTTTTAACGATGATCACGTTTATAACGATTAAAAATGATCGGGAAGTTTCGGAGGACACTCGAGTCGAAATTTTTACTTTGGTTTGGCTTTCCAAAGCCTAGTTTCCTTAGTTGCTTCTGTATGTTCTACGTTCATATCGAAGTATCTGGGCCATTTTTTCATTTGATTGTAGATTAACTATTAAATAAACCAACGTTATTTGGTAGTCATAGAAACACCTACAACTCGTACAAACTACAAAGCGTAAGAAAAATGTACCCAGTGTGTCAAAAATAATCTACCATAGCCCAGATGCCCCAACGCACTATAACAGCTCCTCGGAGATTAAAACCAAATTTTATTCACCATATATTTTTTCTATTCCAAAAACTAACTTAAGAGAGCATTATTTAGAACCAAATCCCAATTAAAATTTCGACTCGAGCAACCTCGCCTATTAGAAGTTTGCAAGCCCATCCAAAAACGAAGACGATGACCGCTTCGCGCGTTGTTTGCTTAAACGCGTTCGCGGAAACTCGCCGTGAGCGAAATTTAGCGGGATATCGGGGAAGCGAGCAAGTCGTTTCTACAGCACGTAAATGACCGGCATAATAACGGTAATACACGTGCGTATTATCTGCACGCGTTCACATTTTTGTAGAAACAGACGGGTTCCCGCCTTCTCCCCGCTGCAATTTCTTTTTCCTTGTCGATGATGCTAGTGGCGTCGGTGGTGGCGGCATGCCGCTCGTATTTTCGCATCCACGCGATGACCCGTACGTCTCTGTCGAGGTCAAGCGAGAACCATCGAGTCATCGCGATAGTACCACAACCTTACAGATAATATATCCTCTTCATCTTTCTCTCTTTCTCCGTTATGGAATTCTCCTCCATCTTTTCATAAAGCCGGTATACTCTATCATCTTCCAAGGAAAATTATATCCATATTTTTTGATCTTGAACACTTCCGATAATATAAATTCTTTGTTATTTTTAAATTATTTTTTATTTACACCAAGATCAGAACACGTAGAACCAAAGAGCGATATTTCACAAAAATTGTCACAAAAACGGTTAATTAATACATGATTGTCGAAATATATTTCATTTCTTTTTAAGATTGCTCTACCATTTCAATTTTCAAAATTATTTAAGTACGAGAGTCGAAGATCGCCTGTATAGACCAGGTATTTCCTATTGTTGGATCAGGGTACATTCGACAATCGAGTTTGCACAGTATGATTGTTATATTTTATTTCAACTTTGTCTTCATTCCAATGGACAATGAGTAGGTACCAACCATTATTATCACTCGTATAGGAAGCAACCAACCAGCTGAATTCTCGAGCGCAATAATATTTCTTCGGACGGCATCCCGGCACATCTCTTTGCTCTTTTCTCTCTCTTTCTCTCTCTCTTGCGAGATTCGCTTCTCTATGAGATAATTATAGAAAGTTTCATCGTAGCGCCGGATAGGAGGCGATACGAGAAGCCGAACGGCCGTATTCGAGCGCCGCGTCGTATTTTTATCCGCGCTCTCAACGAAAAACGAGAAAACTTCCGTATGCATAAAATCTTCGCGATAGAGTAGATATGCAAAAGGATAGGGAGATGTCCATCGATTTAAAAGGACATCGAACCGAAATTTTTTTTCTTTTCCCCAAACGTAGAAACTCGATGTAGTATATTTACGTAGATATATTTGTGATCGATCCAGCCAATTCCGTCCAAATTCGTATCGTCCCTTCTCTATTAAAGTCGTTGGAATGTCGAAAAGTCGAACGTTAGCAGAATCGACTTAATTATAGCGTTTTTCCATTTCAATCGTATAAATTATAAAAGCGTGACATTTATTACTTTCTTAAGATCGCTCGATATCCGTTCGATGTCGAACTCGATTCCTTCTATATTTCCTTGTAGCAGAGATGAGCGAAAAAAGTGATTTTAATAAAGCAATCGAGTGGTCGATTGTCGGGTATAAAAAAAGATTCTTCGATCGGTCGACAATTACCTTGTTGTCCGATCTCTCTCTCTCTCGTTTTACTTTCACTCTCACGAATAGATACATTGCGATTGGGGGAACTTTTTAAGGAAGACATCGAACTCGTCGTGTCTCTATTTCTTTCGTAGATTGATTTATTCTCGTTGTAAGAAGTCCCTGTGACATCGGGATGGTATCAACGTCCCGTTATAACGTTCACTCATCGACGAAAATAAACGGTCGTCTTAAAGCGTCGAGTGTTAATTCCTTTCAAATTCCTTGCGAAATTGAAACCACTGGTTATATACGAATTTCCTCTTCTAATCTTGCTCCCGGAAAAAGAGACGGAAAGAAGATCGGGAAGACCAGAACGATATCCGATATAAAGCCAGATAAATTTGCGAAAGGTGCGAGTTAAATACGACATCCTAATAATTTGACGCGTACCGTTTTCTATTAATAATGACAATCCGGGAATGGATATGTACGTGTCGGTTTGAGAACGCCTTTGGAACGCTTTAGGGTAGAGATCGATAAATCTCGACTGTCTATTTGGTAATCGTTAATTTCACTCGTGCACGGTCTTCCTCCTTGTTATGTGTTGTCACGACGATGTTATACGATCGATTACGATGTGCTCCTGCACGTTTTCCTGCGTTCCCCTTTTCGCGCTACGATATCTCCCTCCTTTACGGATTATATTTGTAGTCGTTAAATTCACGAGGCCTCGCATCAACGCGAAACAAATTCGATAGAGAATTTGTTTTCTTTAGGACGTTTTCGAGGCTGCAACGTCGTCAAGTTAGTTTCTGCATAGATCGAGTTTAGAATTTTAAGTGAAGAAGGAAGGGAGGGTATATTTCAACGTTTCAAAAAAATCTATCCCGAGATAGTATCGACGTCGACCCGCTGCTTCATGTATTTCGATCTACTCGCTGCTCATTCTCCGTCAATCACGCGTAATCTCGTTAGCCATTAGTTAAACTCCTATCACTTTATAGGGTAGCGCAAGGTTAGAATATTAATTAATATTATTCGTAATTTAAGTCTGACTTATTTCGGAATTCTCCCTCTCTTTCTCTGTAACGCGATTGAGATACATTAGCCGGCACGTAAAATTATCGTTCCGGTCGAAGTGCAACTTAATCTCGTTTCGGATTATTCCACGTTATCGGTAGAATTCAAATAGAAAGAAGCCTGACGATATACCATCGTTCGGGAACCGTTTGATTTTTCGTATAAAACATGAACATGAATGTTCTTACGAAACAGAGAGAAAGAAAGAGGGAAAGAGAGGTACGTCATCCTTCCGAAAGAACTATATAGTATGGCTGAATACGCGTAGCGGGCAGGCGTGATTTTTACGAGCGGAAACGTGTATCGTTTGCTGGTAGCACCAGGACAGAAACCTTTCGGTTCGTTCCGCGTAACAACCGGAAGCGAATCGCAATGATATCGACTTGGTGATAGCTTCGAACGTGCGCGACACGTACTACGCTTTAAAAAAACGAAGATTGTGATCTGTGTTATATCGACACCTCATAAAATACACGAACGGAAATCGTATCGACTAATTTGTTTCTTTAAAAAAAGAACAGACTTTCTCCGTTCATAAATATAGTATGACAAAAAATCTCATTACTGATAAATCGTGTTCTTATAAATATTCGACGAAGGTCCACGCGAATTTTTGATACTTCTTACCTTCGATTGGTCCTGCTGCTGGAGCAGTTGTTCCCTGAGGAGTTGCAGCTGCAGAATCATCTCGGAGAGTCTTCGTTCTTTCTCGACGAAGCTCTCGGCGCAGAGAACCCTGTGAAGGGCCGCCGCACCGTCCTGCTGAACCTGTCCTTCCGTGTTTTGTATCCTGTTTGCTGCCGGGGGCGAGGGAGCCACGTTGTTCGCCACGTTACCGGCGTTTCCGCTGTAAAACGCAAACGCGATGCCATTAGATCGTGCTTCGTTTGATTTCCCCTTTATCTCCTATCTCTATCTTCGTGTAAGACGCATGCAACCGATCATGCTACTACTTCCTTGGACAACCGGTTTTAAATGAATTTCCCTATATACAACGTAAATAACCTGCGTTATCTTCCGTAAATTATCGCACTTACTTTTCTCGCATTTCACGTACCTAAACTTATGTATGTACCCGTGGTTGTAACCTTCCGAGTTCCAGACATACTTTATTTTGAATTGCCTTTTGAAACTCTTGTGGTATGCCAGTTGACAATGATTTAATATGGGAAAAATAATTTTTAAACAATCAAGTACCGGAAAATCTGAAAACTTTACTATGTTCTACTCGAAGAACGAGGGAATGGTATTAACATGTCATCTGTAAACATTTCTTAAGCACCCTGAGCTTCATTAATAGCTCCTAAGTATGAAGTTAATTAAATTATATGGGAATTTCTATAGTAGGGGAGACCGGGGCTAGTTGTCCCAATTTTAGGTTTTTTGTTTCTACAGATTTCTGTAGCTTATATTTTCGAATTTTTTGGTGACCATCATAAAGTTCAACTTCTTAGCAATACATGGAAATTTTTCCTGATGTATGCATCATGATTTTTGCGAAAATGGACACCACCGCCGATTTCAATCTTTAATGGCTTATTTTTAAGAAGAAAGCATGCAGAATACTGTCCCGGTGTCCGTTTTTCGATATCGTTGCGGAGTGATGAGAAATAAATTTTTTAAGTGTCGGAATATGGGTCGTTTTCAAGCTTAAAACTGCTGTATCTTTCCAACCAGCCATCCTATCGAAACGCGACTTGCATATTCGTAAAGAAGAGTCTTTCCCCTTTCGAACAAGTATTTGATTGGGCAAATTCGAGATACTTCGATTTTTGACAAAAATCCTGACCTATGCATCATGATTTTTGCCAAAATGGTTACCACCGCCGATTTCCATGTTTAATGGCTCATTTTAAAGATAAAATCATGCAGAACAATGTTCCGTTGTCCGTTTTTCGATATCGTTAAGCAATGATGAGAAATTAATCTTTTAAGCGTCGGAGTATGGGTATTTTGCAAGCTTTAAACTGCTGTATCTTTCGAACCAGCCATCCTATCGAAACGCGACTTGCACATTTGTAAAGTAGAGACTTTCCTCTTTCGAACGAGTATTTGATCGGGCAAATTCGAGATGCATCGATTTTTTGACAAAAATCCTGATGTATGAATCAAGATTTAGAAAGAAGAAAGCATGCAGAATACTGTCCCGGTGTCCGTTTTTCGATATCGTTGCGGAGTGATGAGAAATAAATTTTTTAAGTGTCGGAGTATGGGTCGTTTTCAAGAGAAAAATTGCTGTAACTTTTGAACCAGTCATCCTATCGAAACGCGACTTGCATATTCGTAAATTAGAGATTTTCCTCTTTCGAACGAGTATTTGATCGGGCAAATTCGAGATGCATCGATTCAGGCCAAAAAATTTCCTGTTTTATCTCAATTGAAGTCAGGACGATAATAGTTAGGTGTTTTATGTTCTAGGAAGAAAAACAAATACTTAGGAAAATAATAATAATGCTTGTGGTATAAAAAAAATATAACATTTCTCGTTATGCTTCCCACTCGTAGATATATCCTACCTATACAGAGTGAATTTGTAAGTATACAGATATAAACGAATCATATCTATGGTAAACGTCCACCGGTTACTTCGTAAATTAATAACGTGACGTACGTAGGAGTTTTGCCGTAATGAAAATAATTAACGAAGATTACGGCTTGGACTGAACATCAGCAATATTATCCTAGCTAAATACTGACCTACGAAAAGTAACGAAAGCTGGGAGAGTACGAAATCATAGATAGAAACGTTTCGGAAGGTCGTGGAAGGGCTGTGATTCGAAGACCGAGCGAACATCGAGGCTGGTGAATATAGATTCAAGCGTATCTACGTTGGGATAGGAAAGAAAACAGTGGTGTTAGTACTCGTGGTAGTGTTGAGGAGAAAGAGATCGGGAGTCAGGTGAATAATAGATAGGGTCGCGGCCACGCAATCACGGCGAAGCGAGTGTTTGCACCCGTGATGGGCCCTCCCTGGTGTTCTCTCTCTCTATCCTCGAATTTCCTCTTGCCGCGCGCCGCGGGCTCTCTTCCAGCCTCTTTTATACCAGGGAAAATGGACCACGAATAAGTGATACCCTGCCGGTATTGTGCCGCCTGCCGAGAGAGAGAGCATCGCTGGACTCTCTTTTCTACGTGTCTATCTCTTTCGAAGCACTCTCGGACAACGAGGGCTACCTACGAGACTCTCATTCAAACGCATCGAGGACAACGGCAAAGATTTCCCCGTTGGAACGACGAAAGAATCGTGAAACCTCGATGCCGCTGCGCTTTACCGTCCTTCGTAATCTAGGTCGACGCACGTCCAAGGCGTTGAAGTCTCGAGCAGTGATGAGACTACTCCGCTAGGATGATTCTTAGTTTCGAGGAGAAATATTTTTGCGAAGATTAAGTGAAACAAGTTTCTCTTCATTGAAAATGATCATTATTTACAAGTTACAATTATAGTTTTCAATTAAGAGTTGTAATGTTACATGAAGTGTCTCAATTTTATTAATTAATATATCTATTGGCTAGATCCTTTATTACAAATTCAAATAAATTATATGGTTAGATAGGAGGTCATAAAAATACTTTGAACAGTTCAATAGTAAGTAGTAATGCCAAGATGATTTAAATACCCCTATAGGAAATATTTTATAAGTTGGTTTGTGGCCTAGAACTAAGTTTTATAGTACTCACAAAGCACCTAATATGATAATAAATAACTTCTAGTAAAATTCTACGTGTCATACACATTGAATGACTATAAAGTAGTAGTAGGTAGGAATCTCTAATGAGAACTATCTGATAATAGTCTGAAACATTAATAAGAAATCTCTTGTACGAATCTGAAGCTGTCCAAAAACTATCACCGATTATAAAATATTTTCAGGGTCGTAGGGCACGGGGAAACAACGTTCGTTCTTTAGCGAACGTTCAGCGCGCGTTACGTTCGGCCTGTAATTAGCGAAGAAGGCTTCTTATCCGCGCTCGTCCATGAAAGGCTCCGGCTGTGCATGGTTTTCTTTGGACCGATAATATCACCGCTCGGAGAAGAGTAAGGGAGAGAGAGAGAGGATCGTAGCTTCTATTCGCGCCCAGTGACCCCGCTTCTCCTGCTGGCCCTCCCGCCCACCTCCTCTACTCCCCGACAAAAGCCTCATTCTGTTATTATTATTGCGCGCTAAGAGATTCGAAGGGCTTCATTTTCTACGGACGGGCTAAGAGATAAATGGACACCTCGGTAGCTTCTCTTTGTATGCGAGATGCCTCCGAATTATCTTTTGATGTACGCGTATACGGTACGTACGCGCTTTAATTAAAAGACGTGGGATGTAAATGTTGGAAAAAATATATGTGTCGACGAAGAAATATCGAAGATTTTGGACAAGAAAGTGGATTTAGTTTTAAGCCTTTTATAGCCTCGTGTGTCAGTTCTGTGCTAGACTTTATAGGTAGGTACTAAGTATATTTGGTTCATTCGAATCGATATAACATTTTTATAAGATAGTATTGAATAAATTAGAATGCATGTTAAATCATAAATAGCCTAACCTATCGACTTTGAATTTCGCGAGGTTAGTTAAAAAGTTTGTACTCGTGCAAATTTTCAATTTCACCAAAAAATAGTGTTATTTTCCTGTAAATCTCTAAGTAAGTGAATGTATAAGTTTATTTATTGTTAGCAATCAATATTTTTCCCTTTTTATATGACAACTGTAATATGTTATAGTATCTAATGTTATATTATAATGTCGCATTCCCTAAAATGTCCAATAAATAATGAATAAACAAATTTATTGATTTTTCAAGGAACACACGTGTTTTTTTACTACCCTGAACCAGTCCCTTTTCAGAAGAATTAAAAATTTGTATCATCTTGATCTATAAAGGGTTAAGAACACTCGCTAATATCGTACGCGTATAAATAATCGACGATCCTGTGAGCGATTAAATATAAATTCCTATTTCGAGGTATTCTCTCCCAATCAACGATGGAAATACTTAAACGGCGACGTCGAGAGTTCTCCAGACGAAAGCTTTATGAGAAAAGCTCGGGGGGGTTTCGATAGCGTCACGAATAGATAGGATAGAGAAAGAAGCTCGGTCTTGTAATAACGGCGTTATCGGTTTCTCTCCGCGTAACGTTACGCCCTGTTCCGCGGGCTTTTATCGAATAACGTGGTTAAATTTAGAATGTCTTGAAGCTAACGTACAACAGGACGTTCCCTCTCCTTCTATCTTTCCTCGTACTCTCGTATTCTTAGTCACACTGGTCATCCATATCTACGGATAGACGAGCGCGCGACTCGTAATACGACTCGCGACCCTCTCCTTCGAGTGCACGAGATTAAAGCCCACGTAATGATATACGTTCGTGAGTTGCAACACGCAACAAAGTTGTTACATGGTACGCCACGGCTGCCACGGCTCGTTACGCGTCTCTTTCTAAGCGAGGAACTCGCGAACTTCTCCGTCAAAACGTTCTTCCCCCCGGAAAAACGTCCGTAACGTTGACCTTCGACGTGTTAAGGTTCTAGGACAGCAGTAGCAGCTGCGCTTTCGAGAAGATCGTTCGAGATGCACCGAAGAGACACGCGAGGTCGTCGTTGCATCTAAATTACCACCTACGTCGAAAGTATTCGATGAGTTCGCGTGCTATCGAACGGTAGGGATTCTGTCGGGATGTCATCGGGTTTGATGATCAAAGAATGACACGGTTGCTTGAATGTTAGAGTCAGTGGTATATAAATTAAACAAATTTTGTATGTAGGGCAGTTTTTTCTCTGGTGAGTATTTTTTTGAGAAAATTGGGTGGTTCGGGAGTTTTTGAATATTTTGTATAGGGTGTTCTACTAACTCTGTCCAGCTGAAATATCATCGTTATTTTAAATAATTGACAAAAATGTGAAGAGATATTATATTGGGACAATTGTATCGACAATAGCTCGATAAGCTTGCCCAGAGCCGGAAACTCATTCAAATGCGCATTAATTCTCGGGATTTGTATTTTTTAATTTCTTGATATTCATTACGTCAATTACGTGTTATGTAACTTGGGGGATGACTGTACTCATATTACAATATATGCTAGAAATGTCGGTCGTTTGCACTCTCCGAATAGTTTATCGATTGATATCGATACTTCGAATATAAACACGCAACAATGAGTAGTAGGATATTATGAAATAACGTTGTTGGACTTTTGATATCCCTCAGTATCAGTAATTGCGTCGTGTAGTGGACATTAGATGCTGAATATGAAATTTTCATTCGAAGAACATGTAGACACGCTTCTGATTTATGGAGAGTGTAAACAAAATTCAATTGCTGCACAAAGTTCGTATTCTAAAATTACTAATCTAATCTAAAGTATTAAATAAAAAAGTAATCTAAAATAACAATGATTTACTTCAGGTGGACAAAGTTCGTGGGACACCCTGTATAACTATTACAATAAAGCTGATAGACCATTTGAAACATTCTCACGCATTTTATGAGATACTTACGTTAGTCTGATTCCCACAAACCCAGATATCCATCGTAGAAAGAATTTACACAGCCAACCGATAACACAATTTTCACGACTTTAATCCTCGCGTGATTCTCGAACAATTAATAAACCAGAACATAAAGGTAACCGATCTCGGCTCGAATGCTTGAAACATGATGAAATCGGCGAATTTAGCGAAAATTCGTGTCACTTATCTCTCGAGTATTATTATTCTTGGACGACGTTAAAAGGTTCCGCACAATGAATCGTCACTGAATCCCGTTACTGTCTTTCGACCAGCATACTCGTCACCTATGACGACACGTTTTGGCGTCACCGATCTCGTGGAATAATAAACGTCGAATTCTCTTTTGTACGATGATCGGTTCGAGGATTGAACGTACTCCAAACGCGAGTCGCGCGCGCTTTTGGCGAAAATTTTGGAAGAATTTTGGCCGCGAGCATCGATGTGGCTAACGGAGCAACGGGTTGGCACGGTTCTGTCCCGCTCCATCTGGCTTTGCCAAGTTCACTCGCGTACGTTCGATAAATACATCAAGAAGAACACGTGGGATTGGATTGCACATTATCGCCCTCTTTCTCTCGCTCTCTATCTTTTGCACAAACTGGCTCACTCGCTCGTTGGTTCACTCTCTCTCTCTTTCTGCCTATTCGGATATTTTTTGCCATAATCTATATACGAAGAGCGTAACGATCGACGCGGAAAAGTATAATCGAGCGCGTACACATTTCACGTGGGAGCATGCATAAATTTTGGTGTTACGCGCTTGAGGTTTAACTTGTGATAAAAAGTGCAAATAAAAAGTAACTATGAACCCTGACAAATGCGATCGTTCGTGATATCATCGCGAAGTGTATTAAATCAGTGGGACGATAAATCGTCACCGTTCGTCTTCTTCTTACAAACTTCTCGAGCTTCCACTTATTATCGTTCGTAAGTGTACCGAATAGAAAGAGATATATATGTGTGTGTGTAGAGAGAAAGAGAGTGGTCCCTCTTATAATATCTCTCACATTATTCTAGGAAAGATGAACGGACGGGTAACGTATAAAACGTTTCCCCGGACGATCGAGTAGGCTCGAAAACGACATCGTCGCCATCGTTGGACCATTCTCAAACAAAAAGCTTATAATGCCCGATGACGATAAAGATTCCATAATCGATGCCACTTTACTTATGACGTAAGCCAGAGATCGGTAATAAGCCACGTGCTGACACAATCTTCACTCTGTCCAGCAGGACATTGTATATTGTGTACGAGGCGATGCTTCTACCGCTGTGTGTATAGAAGAAGGGGGAATAGAATGAGTAGGAAAAAAATGGCTCGTTATAATTACGATTTCTGTACAACGAATCAATTCATCAGACGAAGCTGATTACCTAGGAACGATTATCGTGTCGACCATATCGATATATCGAACGTAAACTCGAGTAGTTCCACGACATTGACAACGTAAGCTAGCTAGCTCGTCTCTAACAAACGACGTTTTCTAATAAGGTTAATTACTGAAAGGCATATAATCCAACGTTGATAATTACGAATTACGCAAGAAGCGATTCCGATCTAAGTTTACAGATGAAACGATTTTTGTTGCTCGTCGCGATTACGACAATAGCCCTTTTGTGCTTGCTTCAAAGTTGATTCAACGAACTCTCTATGGTTTATCGAAGACTCTTTCTCTTTTATTTTGTTCTTTTTTCGTGGTAGCGTTCATCTTCACGCCTTTGTTTCGTGTATAACTCCACGATCGGTAGACCTGTCTCTCTCCCTGTTGCTCGACTGAACAATAACTGCATTTATTCCATAATAAACTTTCAAGCTAAACTGTTAAGATTGATAATAAATTTTGAAAACGTGTCTCCCTTCAAGTACTATACACGACCGAGAGTAAAAAGAAATGACACGAGAGAGACACGCCAGCCAAAGTAGATCGACCATTTTCGAAGCCTCGTTTCCTAATTTAAAAAAGAAGGTTGACAGATGATGGCCTTTCGGTACGGAGATAGCACATTGTCGCTTAACTTTTGATTAGGACGACTCGAATCTCATGGATTATGTGCTCTTCACGAAAAGACATAACCGTGTATACACACAGTATTTATATACGTTGCGTAACAAAGTTTGATGTAAGGCTCTTCTCGAGTCTTATCACCGTAAACGATAAACGGCAAGAGGAATCGGCGAAAAGGATGGAATTGAGATTCTAAAAGGGAGAGAACGTCTCTCTCCCTTTTCCAAGTAGTTTCCTGTCATTCGACCGTCTCAAAAGGCAAACGGAAACGGACGATGTACCACGCAGCATCCCTTGCCCCTTACGCGTTGCTTATGGACCACGAGATTAATCTCCTTGAGGGTGGACAATGGAAGCTTTTAGGTCGAATGTCGAACTCGGTATCGATTGTGAGCTGTCGGTTAAACTCTTATCTAAACCAACGAAAATTATTAGAAGTATTTATTAGGTTGTTCCAAACAGAGGATTTAATTGTTTTTTTCATAGTCAAGATCACACTCAAGTCGTATTGTCATCATATATTTTGACAGCTGATATAGCAAGGCATATTTTACTTGATTATTATCAAAAAGGTAAAAATGTTGTTCAAGCAAAAAAAAATTATCCGATGTGTATGGAGAAGATCTATTGACAGAACAACAGTGCCAAAACTGGTTTGCAAAATTTTGATGTTGAAGATGCACCAAGTTCGCCAAAAACTATTTCACAAACAAGTTTTGCTATATCAGCTGTCAAAAATGACAATGTGGTGTGAACTTAACTGTGAAAAAAGACAATTAAGTACTCTGTTAGCAAAAAAAACGAAATAACTTTCCCAACAACCCACTAGAAGAAATGATTAGCCTCATAAAATAATTTCTACGTATACCAGCAAGCGATAACACGAGCTCAACGGAATCTCAATTTGTGTAACAAGGAAATATAGCACTACGAGGTCGACGTTCCATCGTCTTAAGCGAGAACGGAAGTATCGATTGGCACGCACGCAAAATAATCGTCAAAGTAGACTACCGAGTAAGCGATTATATTGGAAATCGCTAATTATCGGCCCATTAACCCAGACGGCTCGGAAAGCGTGACGCTTTCCGTGATTTCCGTCTGACGCGATCGAGCGGGGGACACCCTTATCGCTTGGCAAGTACAATGCACGACGATTTATCAAGTATAAGCGCGTTATAGCAGTGCCGGTTTCTAAAGTCACTCTTAAGTGTCCTCCTACGAGTAAAGCCATCGCTCTTGGAAATGTAAATGTGAATCTGATCTCGCGAGGTTGTTCAACAGACAGAGAGAGAGAGTGAGAGCAACTAACCTATGCGAGTTGTGTCCGCTGGGAGGCGTGGCACTCCGCCTGTTATCCGTGACATCGTCCTGAAGGGAAAGAGACTCGCTGTTCATCTTACAGGTTAGCCTCTTGAGAACGTCGTCCATGGACCTTTTGCTGGCAGCGGTAGTCGTGGTGGTGGTAGTGATAGCGGTGCCGTTCGAGCTGTGGTTGTTGTTTTGCGTAACGGTGTTGTTATTATCGTTGTGATGGGGTTGATAGTATGGGTCAACGTTGAGGATGGTCGGCGGGGATCCGCACTCGGAGGAACTCGCGGGTTCGTGGACGGGTGTCAAGGATGATGCCGACGAGGGTGTCGTGTTCGTACGATGATGATGATGATGATGGTGATGGTGATGATGGTGATGATGATGGGGATGAGGGTGATATGGCGTTGTGGTTGTCAGGTTGCTCGCGTTCTCTTGGTTCGCTAAGAAGAGAAGCCTCTGTCTTTTGACACCACGAATGGAATTCGAGGATGGCGAGGGAGAGTCTCGAAGATCCGGTTCGCTCGTCGTCGCAGGCGAGGAACACCCGGAAGATTCGCACTCTTGACCGGTAGCACCTCTTTGTTGGGCGTAACACTCCTCGACGTCCAGAACACGGCCCTCGTCGTTCGTCGTCCCCGTCGTTGGTACCGACGTTTCCGAGCCGGCGTTCTCGTCTGTGCCACTACCACCACCACTGGCGGCAGTAGCGGCAGCAGCAACGGTGGCGGCTGCACCGGTCGCGTTTGCCACCACCGAAGAAGAGTCCTCCTCCTCCTCGTTGCCTCCGCTCGAAACTGTACCCGCACCGCCCCCGCCCTCCGATAGCTTCGTTGGTGGCGACTTCCTCTTTGAGGACATTCTCGGTCTGCAACACAAGGGAAAGACTGCTCAGTTGTTGTTGTTCGTTGCCGTTCTCGATGGTGCCAGTGCTCGTTGTATATATATATATTTTTTTTTTCGTACTGGTTTTTTCTTTTTTTTTTCTTTCTCGGGCTGTCCCAAAGTTCTCTCTCTTTATTATTACTTTGCATTTCGGTCTCCTCGATAGAGAGAGCCGAATAATCGCGGTGTGTCTGATATTAGGGCGAGGGGGTGGTTAGGCTCGTAGTCTCCTTTATTTTTTTTATGATTTTGGACGTATCGCCGAGCTTACGAGTGTCCTCTCTCTTGTCCTAATCGCTTAGCAAAAGCTCTGTCTCTCTCTTTCTCTTAAGCCGTACGGAGAGAGGAGATCAGAAAGGCCATCGACCCATCGCTTTCCATGCCTCGAAAGGTCCAACGGAAATCTCCTTAGGAGAGGAGAGATAGGAATAGATAGAGATATAGACAGAGAGAGAGAGAGAAACAGAGAAATAGATAGAGAGAACGTGTGTACGTGCAAGCGTTACTTAGGACGCTTAGGTATAGTCGACGAAGCTCGTGTAGTCGTAGGTAGGTTAGTCGCTCCTTACGTTTCGCACTCTCTCGTTTGCTAGAGAGGGATCTGGTTTACCGGGCGTTAATTTAGATACGAACTGGCCCGTCTTCGTACGTTCATTTCCGTCGACAAATGACCAAATCTAAATCTAAATCGCGCGACGATCGAACACCGCCGGACGGAGGAAAAGGAACCAAAGCCAAAGGAGTCGCGACAAACTCAGCTCGCGCGCGCGCGCGGGCTACGAGATCACTCGGCTCGCATTATGTAATCGGTCGTAAGACGCAATAATGAAACGTGATTATCGAGCATGAATTATTGTGCTGCGTGCGAGTGTCGTAACGTCTCACTGTCGATCACTGAGTGAGAAAAGAGAGAAAGAGATGGGAAAGAGAGGCAGAGAGAGTCTTCTTCGATTATCTTCCGCTGTCGGACTCGTCCGAGGTTACGAGGTCAAAAACGCTCGGCTCGATTTCGTCGAGCTCTGACCGTCTCGAAATTGCAAAAAAAGATTTCCACCGATTTTACCTTATTTTTTTTTTTTCAAAGGTATTATATTTATTAGAGCTAGGTTAATTTATATGCCAATGACTTGAAATTATTTTTCGAACTTCGATCGTAACGTCGATAGATATCGCTCTTGATTCTTGACAAGATCAATCTTCGAGTTACCTTTGATACATAGTATTTTTTTATTTGCACCAATTTTATTCTCGTTCGTATTCAGTAAGCATCGGTTAATAGAGATATTGATTTCTTTATCAGAAACTTCGATCATATAAAGTAGCTTTTTCTAATCCCGATCGTATTACGTGCCGATACAAAGCAATGAAGAGATGCAGATCCTAATCGTGCCAAGCTATATTATTGCCTTCTTGATATTGTAAGAAACGATTAAGAGGATGTTTATCGGGTAAGTGCGGTGAAAAACGGATACTTTTTCATGAAAATGGAATCGAATGATTCTAGAGAAGGTTAAATAAATTTTTGATCGAACTGGTTATATCTATGATCTGGTAGGTAGTACCAGGAATCGTTTTCTCTTTGATAGACACACGCGTGACCGAAGCACGCCACGCAGTACCGCACGCTAAGCGCGAATGGTGAATTGGCGCGCATCGAGCACGTGTTTCCTCGCACGCACGTGCACGAGTTTACATTATGCCGCGTTCACACTCGACTCGTTTCTTCTTTCTCGTAGAGGGCATTGATCCCCCCCTTTTGCGGTTCGCACCTTGTTCGTCAATTAAATCAAATGGATCGATCGTGGAACGCAAAAATTGGAGTTCGAATTTTGCTGTCTCGATTAAAACGACAGGACGTATTTAAATTCTACAAATTCTATTATGTGAATGATAAAAAATTATTCACTTGGTTAGAATTTGAAGAAACTATAAGGAAAGAAATTCGAACGAATTTGGATCGAAGTTCAGAGTTCGAACTTTCGAATGTGCGAGGTCTCCCGTATTGTGTGCCCGATAATGTGCTGACATCGATAAACCACGAAGCTCGGCGGCCGCCGGCGCTGCTGTCGAGAACGAGAGATAAATCAACGTGCCACCCCCTTTCTGCCTCCGTTAAGTACTCTCCTTCGGCTGCCATGCAATCTCCATTCATTCAGATACTGATTCATTAACTTCGCGAAACCAGCAATTACGCGAGTAATTTTTCCTGAAAATATAATACGGTATATGGGGGGTCGTAGATACGTGCACGCATTCGCGAACGCGTGCACACCCTTTCATTGTGTCGGGGTAGCTGATTCTCGGAAAGAAAGAGTAAAAGAAAACAAATAAATAATTCAATTAAATTGCGATGGTGGAAATATTTTGTCATCAAGTGGGAATATTATCGATGTTTTAATGATATTTTTTTACTGTTCGGGCCAACCCTCTGGGGATCCACGAAAATAACCTTTCTCTGTTGTGTCATTTGCAAGTAGAATTTTTATAAGTGCTAAATTATTGATTTCATGAACAATAAGAATTAATATATTACATGATGTTAAGGATAAAGAATCTCGTTGCGTCGCGTAAGAAAAAGTAAATTCGTGTATGATTAATCCGAGCTCCCCCTGGATTCCCTTGGAAATTGACGTGTTACTCGGTCGATGATTATTACGAGCATCGTACGTAATTCATTATGAAACTGCAACCATTATTGTGATGTATAGTACATTTAAGTGCCTCCGATAGGATTATCTCGCGATGGCACATTAGTGTACGTATGTAACGATCGAGATGCGTGCCTTATCGGGAAAGGTCGAACATCCCGGTTACATTTACTTCTCAGATAAAGTATCATTGAAACCAATGTTATGGCTATATTTAAAATCATTCTCTCTTTCTTTCTCCTTTCTTTATCTTTCTCCTAAGAACGAACGTTGCGATCTTAACCAGCGTCCGGGATACTCTACGGCCCGTAACTCGGGGGGAGAGAGGTAGCACTTCGCCAGTCACTACGCTCGTCTTCCCCATTTTTATGAATTTGTTGAAATACCTGCTATTTTTCAATTCGATCAATCCGAAATTATTAGTGGGTGTACCGAGATTTTTTATATAAATTTCGAATAAAGTGGATATAAATATTTATTGCTTCGAAAAAAAATTTATGTTATTAAGTTAAGTTCGAATTCTTTCCTTCCTTAAACAAATTTTCTATGAATTTTTTAATGTTTGAAATACCCGTCATTTTTTAACTTTAACACTCGTTGGGTGTAACCTGATTTTCCATGTAAATTTCAGCAATTTAGACGCCAAAGTGGACACACACATATTTAGATCTTCAAAAGGTTCAAAAGGTTTTCTGATTATCTCAAAAAGTTTTGAAAATACTCGTCTATTACACGTTTTGCTCACTAAAGAGCATAAGAAACTCCCAGAGGTCGTGTCCAATTAGACGATCAAAGATCGCAACCAATTTTCACGAACAACTTTGTATCTCGTCGATTAAGCTCGTAAAATGCGTCTCGCGGAAGTCGACTCGTACGACTCGACTCATCGATGTTCGACGTTTCGAGCGTATATCAGCTTTCGCGCCACGCGTTTGCGAGCACTCACGACACGAACTCTCACTCGCACGCTATCGATATCTCGACTTCTTCGGCAATAACCGGCGATAACTTGTGCGAAAGCGCGAGTAGAACGAATGAATTACACGAAGAACTCTTTGGCGTATCGCTCGTTAAATCTTTAACGACGCGACGTTCCTGCTCCGGTGAAGACTTATCGTTTAACTAATTAGCCAGGAGATCGTAACGCCGCGTGAATTTTATGGCGGGGAAATTTTACCTTTGACGCCATTTTTAGACACGACCGCAGGGGGTGTCTTATGATCTCGATAGGGTAAAAAGTGTGACAGATCCAAAGTTAGAGTTATCCAAAAATTCTTTTGGATTATTAGGTTTCATGACAAGATTTAAATGTATGTATGTGTGCAGGTATCTACTGTAGCGTCTTGAACGAATCGAACTAAAATGTACTAGAAATATCAGCTTACACACTCTTTTTTATCTCTTTCTTTACGATATTACTTTCGACAATTTTGTTCTTCATTTATGCGCGCAAACGAGCCTTATCGTCAAAAGTGCGAGATTAGCATAGGCCAGCCGTCAACGACACATCGCAGACACTTATGCTAATACGAAAACTACCAATGATATCGGTCACATCGACGATTATAGAAGATCCGTCAGTTCTCTCTCACATCGCTTATAAATCACCTGGGTAACCTTTCCCGAGCTGCGACAACGATTTAGCTATAAAGCAGAATAATATCGATCGTTTCGTTCCCTGGCTGATGTGTCGTAAAACGTAAGAATATTTCTTGAAAAGGTAAACGAAAGGAGAGAACGAAGAGACCGCTTTCCAACGTCTTTCTAAGAGTTAGTAACTAAATATAGAAGCCTTACACGGTCGATCGTTAAGACAGGGCCATATTTTTATCGAAAAAGAAAGGAGAGTGAAAAAGAAAAAAAAACGGTAAGAGAAAACAGACCAGGCTCGGCCCTTTTTAGGGCTCGTACGTCGTTCTGGTCGAAAGGCCAAAGTCGATTAGAAGCCTCTCGGCCAAGAGCACGGATTTTTCCGTGCATGTGCCGAGCAACGAATGGAAAAAGAAAGAAAGAGAGAGTAAGCTCGACGCTTGACTTTCTATTAGTGGTACAATGGGAACGTGGCTTTTCGGGGATGCAGCATCTGTTCGGGCTCAAGTAGCAAGGCAGGGGTGTGCGACGGTACACTGCCGTTGATGCTGTTGGAAGAGACGCGAGAGTCGATCCAACTTCCGTCGGTTAAGGGCAAGAGAGAGAGAGCTCAGAAGAGCCGGGGGTGGCTAAGAGAGCGTAGGGACCCCCCTTTGGTTCGACTAATAAGAGAAATGGTTAGAGGCTTTGGGTTAAGCGAAAAGTGGGCTAAAAGTCGTCTCCTCGATGTCTCCGAATTCTCTCACGCTTTTCTTCTCTTTGTTTTTCTTCGAAATATTTTGTTATACTTCGATTATGTATTCGAATGAATTTTTTAGACGAAAATGTTAACACTTTGGTAGGAACATGTTTTTAATTCGCACTTAGGGGAACACCCTACCTATTAGGCATACATAAAATCTACCTCATGTTTTTATTCACACATACATATACACAGAGATAAAGTGTTAAGAATAGTTTTTAAAAAAATCTGTGGCAAGTCTTATTATACTTAAATTACCCTCAAAGTAACATGGTGAAAGCTCGATGTCCATGAACGGGTGAAGAAGTATAGCGACGTGGAATAAATCCGTAAGAAAGTTATAAAAATTCATTATATCGCTTCTTCTTCTTCTTTTTCTTCTCGGTCGAAAGAGACGGCATCGTGAGAAAGTAATGTAATTAAGTCAACCGAGCGCTGATTATGCGGTGGCGACGAAGAAAGAGAACGCAAGCGTCATTGACTAATTTTATTCTACCTCGCGACATCTTCACTCTTTCTTTCTCCCTCGGGAAAAAAAAAGAAGAAAAAGTATAGAATACCGATAAGAGGTCATTAATTTTTTCACTCCCTTTCCCTTTCTCATTATTTCAACAATCCTTTATCGCATGCTATCCATCGTTCAAGAAATTACGTACATCTACTTCTCGGGTGGACAATTTGTTTGCGTGTTTTATTAGGTTATCGCGATGAAAACTTTGTTAATCAACGACAGTTACGAGGGAAACGTAATTCACAAATTTTTGTTTCTATTGAAAAATGATTTTAAGGGTGGAAAAATCACCCTGAAATCTTGACATTTCATATTATAGTGAATATTTAAAAAATTTACACAACAGAGTGTAACGAATTTAACAACTTTTAAACTCCAATGACGATAAAATCATACTTGTATTAAGAATAGAAGAATTCTTATAAAAAAAAAATGGCGGATATTAACAGGATGGAATCGTTTAAAAGAAATCACCGATAGTACTAGAAGAATACGAAGGGATGGTTGGTTCTTTCGAAGGTTGATGCTTCTATCGAAGAAGAAAAAGGAGAAGAGAAGGAAGGAGCACGATGGGAAGCGGGAAAACCGTGGAGAGGAGAGAAAGCCATATCGTTAGTATTCTTTATAGAAGCGCCGTGGGATATGCTCTACATAATGGAGTCCCAGCAAGCGTCTCTTCTTTTGAAGCTGCGACGGCCGATCTCTTGTTTATGTATGAGCGGCTCCGGACCACACCCACGCACACAGAGAAGCTTCGTACTCCTTGCGTAGCACGCGCTGACACTACTAACACACACACATACACATAGGTATATGCGAGAGTAACGTTAGCAACGTCGGCTGGCCTGACAACGACGAAGTCCGTCGTCGACGACACCGTCGCTATTACTCTTTCTCTCTAGTTCACTCTCTCTCTCTTCTTCTATCTCTCACTCTGGATGTTGTATCCAGAATCCTAGGTTTTCACGACGAGAAACGCAGAGGAAACTACGAAGCTCAGAGGAACCGACAACGTACGCTGTGTCGGCCTGCTGTAAAAGCAATCTTCCGTCAGTCTTCTTCTTCTTCCTTCTAACCGAGAATATGTTATCAGCGCGAGTCACCCCCTCGTCTTTACGACTCGTCGCTCTTTTTCCTATACCGAACACTATGTTTTCTCTACGAACATTTTCGAATACCCACCGCGAAGCACGTATAAAGGAATAAGATTGGAAGAAAGTGTTCGACGGGTGTTTGAACCTAACGAAAGACAAGAAAGAAGTTACGAGCTTGGGAGAGGAGTTATCGTTAAAAAAAAATCTTAAGTCACTCGCGAATTTCTTCACGGGATAGCTTGATTCGATATTTTTACCAAGCGACGACTAACACGTTTGAGATGAGAGTAGGTGTTTTATAAGTTCGGGAAGTGGATTTTCCTAGAAATTGCCTTCTCGATGGAGCCGTAATCTTTCAACGTGCCATCGAGACTACGTTATCAAACGACCGAAACACTCGGTTCCCTTTTTTTCTCGAGATTTTCTTCCACTCTCTTTTCTTTCCAACCGTTACGAGAATCTTCACGTGACTTCGTTAGAGAAATTCCATCGTTACTAAATTCATTGTCTAACGATGAAATTGAATTTCAGCTTAAAGTATCGAGGAGAACTTATTTTTAAGGATGACCTACACTGAAAAAGAAGAATAAAAGAGAGAATCTTTTTGAATGGCGTTAAGAGAAAAAGGGACGAATCGGTTCTCTTCTATTTTCGCGGGAAGAGTGAAAAGTCTATGGGGGAAAGGAAGCGGAAGAGCGTACGAGCTTTGTGCGATATGCAAATTCTTCTCGGTGGATACGACGGGACGGACGTTAATGAAAGAGAAGATGGATTATTAAACCGCGCGTGTGCGAGCGAAAGAGAGATAGAGTACTCGAGTCGCTCGGGTATCGAGCCGTCCTGATTAATTGTCGTAACGCGATTACCTGACGAAGCGAGCTCACCCGGTTTGAACTTTATCGAGGGAGAAGAATTCTTCGACGTTTAAAATATTTTTTCATTCTTTTTTTTCTCCATTCATGATCTGGGATATTCATAATTGTTAATATACAAATAATAAAATCGTCTAAATCTTCGTAGGACTTTTCAAACGTTTAAAATATTTTTTCATTCTATCCGTGTCAGATCGTGATATCAGAATTTCATAATTAAAAGCATTAGAGTAAAAGAGCTAAAATAATACTATTTAACTCCTAATAATATTTGCTTTAGAATGGTTCTCGATTAAATCTAATTGCACATTAAAAATGCATCGTTAACTCGGCTCTAAAATTACTAACATCCTTCTTTCAAGACACGATTGATTAAAACGTTAGGATTTTCTTTGGCTCGTATTCTCGTACAAACTCACGTTCATCGAAGAATTAAAATACAGGGAAGAAAAGAGAGAAAAGGTAGCGATCGTAGGAGGACTTGGAAAAGCAGTAGAAGAAGAAACAGACGACGAAGGTGGTGGAGGAGGAGAAGAGTCTGGCCGAGTGTGGGTTTAAGGAGAAGTGGGGCCATGTGTTCAGTGTCAAGTTGCTGGAACCTTAGGTCGCTTCCTCCTCCCCGACGAACGAATCCGTCCTTCCGCGCTGCCCTCTCTTTCTTCCGTTGTGTTAAGCGAGAGAGACGGAGAAAAAAAGATAAAAAAAAAAGAGAGAAAAGCAAGATAGAGAGAATGCATAACTATACGTTGCACGTGCAGGCATGTCGCGAGAGAAAGAAGCGAAACCGGCGATCTTTTGGGGGGCTCGAGAGAAGACGGTAACGAACAGTAAAGATGAAGAAGAAGTGGCTAACGAGAAAAAAAGAAAGATCGAGGAAAGAACTCAGGACCAAAAGCATCGCGAAAGAGCACGCACCGATGGGAACAAAGCGCGCAGCATCTGGAACGCGTTAGAGTTCTCCGCGAGCGGCCCCTCCGAACGTCGCGTACCCTTACATATCAACGCGCACGACCTATGCTTCGTGCACTACCTACACTTTCTAGGAGCATGTAGAGAGAGAGAAAGAACGAGAAACACCCACGTGTACGTTATATAGACGCACTGCTATCTCGACGAGCCGGCTACCCGACGAACGAACGCGTAACCGGTCCATACATCAAGAACAAAGCGAGTGTATGGACGATGCGCGCACGCACGATACCTACGGCGCCCTGGTATGTACTTCGACTATCTGCCACTATTCATACGTCCCGATGTTGGACCGTTCCATCTTTTTTTTTTGCTCTACTCTTGGAATTCCGTTCGAAGATGTAGGAGAGACAGACAGAGAGAGGGAGGAGAATATAAAATTCTTGATATTAGTGTAAGAAGAATGTTAATTATATACTATTGTTCTATGACTTGTGAACTTGAATCTTAGGGGAACAGAGAATAATTTGAGGTGTGAAAAAAAATAAAGAGGAGACGGTTAGAGAAAAAAGAAGAAACAAACTGTCGAATCGAGTAACCTCCTCTTCTTCGAAGTCGGTTAAAAAAGATGCCAATATGTAAGGGAAATCGATTTAAAACTTATAAGATTGCAGCCAGAAAATATTGCAAGCACAACTTAGGGGTAACTTCAACTAACTAATCATCAGATAACTTTCAGTCCTATCAACGTTGGATCTTACATCTTCTTTGCAGAAAGTACCTAACTTTTTGAATAAAATGGTACTCACAGCCTCTTTTATTCCCAGTCTTCAATTATACGGAACACAAGTATGGGAGATATAAATAAGAGAAAGAGGAGGAGGGATAATGTTTCTCCACCGTATCGTCGATCGATCCTCGTTGATCTTTCAATCTTCCACGGCCATCATCCTCCTTCTTCTTCTAAAGTTTACTTAATGAGACGACGAGCGAAACGATTATCGCCAGGGTGATTTAATATTTGGCGCTCGACGGTACCGAGACTCGTCTCGTCGCACACTCGAGCTTCTCTCTACATATTTATACGTATTATCGATACGAACGTCCCTATGTGTATTTTTGAAGAATCGTACGCGTGGAAAGTTCATGCAGAAGAACGTGGACATTTTGCTGCTACTTATACGCGTGTCTCCTTAACGTCGGTTATAATTTTATTTCGTAACGTTAACGGCCACATCGCCAGGCAAGCCTTCTTCACGCGCAATGAGATTTATTATTTATCGCCTCGTGAAACTTTCACTCTAAGACAGGATTATCCATGATCGATATATGCATATTATAACACCATTTAACGATACGTCAATCTCGAATAATAATAGTCTGAAGAATATTTGCACGGTAGCAGAATAACAAAACGATGGAGATCCAGTCTTTCTTAATTTTTTTTTTTTTAATTACATGTGTCACTCTAATATTATCACAATAAGTAAAGAAAAAGGAATAATCTGTGGAGTAGGTCGACTCGATGAATTTACGGTATGCTAATGCACGAGTTTTTCTCGCCCACTAAAAAAAACGCGCGATCTCTTCTTACGGGTTAATCGTGGACGTAAGTGTAATGAATGTTTAATTTGATAGCCGTATACAAAGTCGCAATTATCCCTCCAGGCTCGTGGATATTTACTTTAATCTTAATTACACAGCATTGATCTGGAATAATGCGTCAAGGTAAAGATACTGTTCGCCTCATACGATATACATATTTTTGCTTATTATCACAATCGCCATGCGTGAAACGATTAACATTTAAAACTGTCAGCCATTCGAGTTTTTCAATTGCCACGTTTTTTTTTATTCCATTAATCGCGCGCATAAGAGTTTCTTTTAGCGTTCACGCATCCGACGGATAAAATGATATAACGAGAGCTTGTATTGGCTTGAGAATTCGTCGAAATATATTACCGATTAGCCCCTTGCCTTAACGTGATGAAATTTATATTAGAAATAGAAAGAAAAAAATAATTAAAATAGTTGAAGGGTAAAGGGAAAGAACAAGCATTGTGTCATTAAAAAAATAACGTGTAACACTAGTTCTTTACATGTTTGTCGTGACATCCGAACCACGAGTCCCACACGATATTATAAGACAAGGGGTTAAATGATTGTCTTTTCATTTTTACCGAACGATTATACGATATTTACTAGATCGGTCAAAGTCAAGTATAATGTTGCGGATAGAGAGAGGGAGGAATTGATAGATCAAACGCGGATGCCCTCCCGCGTCGATTTTTCTTCCTTTTCTTTCCAAGCGATGCCACGATAGATTATTAGGTTAACTACAATGATAATGGACGTTTTATAACGTCATACAAGAAGTATTTCCACTAAAGTATTCACACATGACCATTGATCCTTTCCACGAATCAGTATTCTTTATAAATAATAGATAGATAATCGTTGATCGGATAACATTGGAAGTTGGCACTATTTTTCGAAAAAGACTATGAACATTTCACCCTCATCCTATATCGGATCTCACAATGTCACAACTTATGATGAATAATTCTTACCGATCGATGAGTTAACGCTCAAAGAATATAACGGAAGGTTTTTATGAATTATCGTACTTAGCGAAGAGTCTTCGTTGCCGCGTCGCTCGAATCGTGACACGATATCTCTTCGTGATACTTTATCATTATTGTTTATATTGTTAGTTTATCTCGTATTCTTCGTTACATTCTCAACGCCATTTACGCAAGACTGGCTATTCCTCTTCTTTTTTATTTTTTTCTTCTTCTTTTTTTTTTCCCTTCCTCCTCTTCGATACAGTACCGCGCACGTTCACGCGCTCGAATCGCTCACGTTATCGCCCATCTTCTGCTCGCATCGAGAAAGCCGAGAAGTTAGTCTCGTGTTTTGACACTTTAGTACCGTGCTTTGTCTCTCCTACGAGCGCGTAACGTAGTTACTGACGCAATCAAAATACGCAGTATATCTCCATTGTCGAGTTTATAAGCTAGCCTTTCCAAATTCATTGTATACCCAGAAAGACAGCGAGAGACCGTCGGACATAATTATAGAATTCGTCTCGTCGTTCCTTCTCTCTCTCCCGTTGTATTCTAAATGTTCGTCGTTATCGTGATTTCGGAGCAGTGCAAGAAACGGCGAAGACACGATGGGACAGCACAATGCTCGCGATATTTTTAAGCTTGAATTACGATCTCTTCGAATGACCGACGATTTATCTTTATCCTCGCGATAAATTTGACAAAGATCTTTGTCAAAGAAATCCTCGACGTTTTCGTAAGATGAAAGCGTAAGCTTCTATCATTCTTTTCCATTTATGTTGCACATAAGCGCGAAAATGAAACGCAACACGATCCTCTAGCCACGACGATTCCGTTCAGCGTCAGCTGTGATTACGCAAACGCACGACGGACGCGTGCCGTCGTCCAAACGCGCGACACGAGTCCAACGATACGCGTTATACTTCGACAATGTTTGATGCTCGAGGTAGTACGCGTCTTCGCAATTATTATTACTAGCACTCCCTTTCGCTTGAAATGAATCGATATTTTTGGCGCTCATTCGTTCTCGTACCGACACGGAGTGGGCAGCAGCATCTTCGCACAAAGCTTAGGAAGTTATTCTCGGGGAAAATTCTTGCTAGGCCCCGGAAACGAATTGCTTTTCTCGATTAACGAGAGATATTTGGATTAGTCGGCTCGAAACGTTAGCATATATTTTTTATCCTAAAACTGTGATAAGTGTGAGATAGATGGATGGATAGAATGAGTGAATGAATCAAATATTTATTAGATCTATGGGGTATCGTTTGTAGAGATGAGAGATATATTTAGTAAGAATACAATGTAACAACTAGATTTGGGTATGTTTGAAATAACATATTTTATTTTATAATTATTTGAAATTTTTCTTCGAAATTATATCAAATGTGATTACCAAGTCAGAGTCTAGTTTATATTGACATTCTTTAATTTACTGTTTACTGCATCTTATGTTAAGGATTTTTTAGATAACAAAATAATTAATTATTTCAAATGAATCGATAAATATTTTTCTTTTCAAATAATAGTATCACGAATAAACGTTCATTTCAAATCAAACGTGTCCAGATCTGGTAACAACATATCACAGTAAGAATAATGAAATATACAGAATAAGAAGTGAATAGATGAGAGTGAGTGCTCCTGATTCGACTAGAAGTCGCTCCATTTACGTAACGCATTTGTCAGTTACCTATTTTCATACCCGCTTAACGTTTACTACCAACACGGATAGGAGATACTACCTCGGTAGAAGAAGAATACGAGTCGAAGAAGTTTGCGCCGATAACGCGTTTTATACGCGAAACGCATTAGGCCGCGGGTGAACGTTGAAAGCCCGGCATAGTTATAGGGAATCGCCGTTTCGTTTAAAAATAATTCAAGGAGCGCCGTTATAAATAAACCACCGATGATTGTCTATATTTAAAGTTTTAGAGTTAGACAAAGGATCATAAATATAGACGGGACGGTAAAGAACGCGAGTGGCTGCTGGTTCATCTCCTTCGATCTCCAGAGTATCGTCTCTCTCGGTAACGTAACCTTATTTCAATACACGAAAGACCATGGATCGACCGCAACGTAGATTTTAATCGCCTCGCAATAAAAACTTTACTCCTCTTATGACTTTTAATAACCGAGTTCAACCCCTGACTCGTTGGCCCTGGGGCGACGCTTCGTGTTCGCTGTTTACGTTGAGGGGAACGTCGTCACGACCCTTCGAAGGATCGTTCTACAATAAGGGTTCCCACTGTACGTTTTAGGTCGCCTCGAGACACCGAGATGACTATGTAAGCTCATAGTTTCTACCTAATCTCCAACACTCTTCGTCTAATCATTCGATATCTCCTTAAGATTATCTCCCATTTAATTATCCCAATTCGATTCCACGAGAAAATCGTTCGATCGGAGAAAATGACTAGAGAAGCCTTCGGAGAACGCGATATCCAGGAAAACGCGTTACGAGCGCGTCCAGTTGATGGATGACGACAGGTGCTGACGGATTCGCCGTTACGTCGTTGCAATAACGAGCTCGAGATAGCGTAGAAGAAACGATCGGCCCTTCGTACGCGTTTGTTCATCGCAACGGTTCAACGACCGCTTTTTTCCTCTCTTGCGGTTAAGACGATCGAAACTTGGGATTTTCTCGTTCAAGTAAACGGTAAACGAAATCGAACTGATGTTTGTACGGATAGGATAGATATCCATCTTCGTGGGTTCATCGCGTGATTTTACCAGAGTCACGCGCGATCCCTCGAGAAAGAGGAGGTGGAGGATTTCGAAAGGGTCGCGGGCTTAGAAGGAGCGTGGAATCTGGCGGAAGGAAGGCAGGCAAGAGAGGTCGAAACAGGGAGGGTCACTAGGTCAGATGCGTAGCGCGTTTCCTCTGACACCCTTCCTATAGTTACGCTTCCCCTTCTCGCTACATCTCTTTCTATCTTTCTCCCTCCCATACGTTCTAATCTTCTCGAATCACTCTCTCTCTCTTTTCCGTCGTCCCGAACACATGGCTCGAATACGCGTAGTACTACCACATCGTATCGTAGGACGGGAAAGATTGAGAAAAAGAAGAGAAAGAAATTCCAACTTGAATTCCAGATTATTATGTCATTCAGTTATTAATTAATATTAATTCTCGCAAAATCGATGGTAACACTTGAAATTCCCTAACTCCAAGAAACCTAACAGCGATAGGAATAGGTGGGATAAAAACGAGCTGTCACTCACCTGCCAAACGTGCTCATATCATTCTGCCCGTGCGTCGGTATCGCGTTCGGCACGTCGGCGTAGCGGCACTTGTCACGTATCAAACAAAACGCACACCCGCACAAACTCGTCACTGCCGATGAAGAATGATGATGAAGAAGAAGAAGAAGAAGACGATCACGATGAACCAGACGAGAAGTACGAAGAAGATGCGACGGATCCGTCGTGTTTCGTTGACTCGTTGCACCTCTCGCAAAGATAACGGTACAACCGATCGGCAGGTGGAACCACCAAAAAGGGACCCTAGGTCGTCGTCATGACTCTTCGCAAATATTCGAGAAAAAAAAACTTGTTGCAAAGATGTTTTCTCGAAGTCTTCTTTATAATAATTACACAAAATGTTAGAATAAAATCAGTGATAATAAATAAAACTAATTAGAAACACTGTCACACTGGTCCGAGAACAATAAAATCTCAAGATCGGATCCTTCGTAGAGATCCTTCGATGATCCACGATCGAAGGGGGATCGCGCGCGGTTAGCGTGACGCGTCCGCTCGCGGCGTCGTCGTGCCAGCGACACTCCTCCGGTCCACGTACCACTGCCGCGGGCAACGAGGCGCCGTGTAACCTCGCTAGAGCGCCGGTCTCGTAGTACCGGAAAGGCCGGCCGGGAGGAGGTCGCGACTCTACTACTTTGCTGCTGGCGGTTGTGTGAGCGAGACGTCCAAACGAGAAAGATAGATAGAGAAAGAGATAGGTATGTATAGAAAGAGAAAAGAGAGAGAGAGAAAGACAAACGTCGATGTAGCGAACGCGAGGAGGGAGAGAAACCGAGAGAGAGAATCCCCTCTCCGACTACGACAACGGCGGTGGCGGCGGGCATACAATGGGAATAATCAGCGCGTCTCGGAGCGTCGGCTGACTGACTGAAGGCACACCGAGGACCGTGCGGGATGAGATTCGGAAGGCGCTGCTAGCCGGCGCGCGCTACTTGCTTCTTCTCTCTCCCAACACATCGTTTCGCTCCCCCACCATTAATCTTCCTTCTCTCTCTCTTTGAATCTTTCGCCGCTACTGTTCTCTCCCGTTTTCTCTCTTTCCTTTGTTAACGACTCGCTCCGTCCTACTTTCTCCCACCACGAGACACTTACCACCACCAACGGTACGCTCGGCAACCGTTCGCTCCGTCCCTCTTTCTTTCCAACCTCTCCCCCCACTATGATTCTTCTTTACTCGTGTCTCTCTCTCTTCATAGAGCGCGCGCGCGCCTTCACCGCGCGGAGGCAGCCGAGTTTACTCGAACGGACACGCCCCTTTTCGGGCGTAGTCACCGCCTCCTTTCTCCGACACCCACGCCGAGCCAACTTCTGTCCGCTCCCACTCCCCACTACCTACTGTTCCAACCACCACTACTATCACAAATCTTCTCTCTCTGTCAGTCTTATGCTCGCGAGAACGTTCTCTGTCATTTGTTGGAACTGTCGTCTACCGATCGTACTGACGTTTGCTGTCTCGCGAAACGCCAAGTTTCTGTACGTCTCTTTCGTTTTTTCTGTCTTTGATGATAACGAGGCTAGCACGTTTAGGTCGAACTACCCGCGACTACCCCGCGGGTCTGTTGAAAGTCACGTGGCTATCAACGCACGCACGCATGGATAAGCGGACCACTACCAACGTACCCGCGTGCCATTTTGGGTTGGTACTCCGACCACTGGATGGACTAGGTTTGCTTTTTTATTCGAAAGAGCGAGTCGTTCAACCCCGAGGGTGCTTTAGTGTCGGAAAACGTGGTAGTTTTTTTATCTTCATTATGGATGAATGAACGATTATGTAGAGAATTGAGTGGGTATCTAATGCAAATGACACGAAAAGTTGAATAATAGGATAAAAACAATTTTTCTCAAATTGGTAAAACGTTTTGTTAGTAGGAAAGTCCAATGGTCGGTGGTGCAGGTAGAAAGCTCGGGGATTCGACGGAACGGTGAACCAAAGGGAAAGGTCGAATCAGGTGGACCGTAGTCTTTGGAGGCGGCAATGCGCATTGTCTATTGTCTCGGTTGGAGGCGGCGGCACAACCCCCGGCCGGCGCCTACCGCGCTCGTCGAGACGCCGAAGAGTGGAGGTGGTGAAGAAGCGACCAATGGGAGCCCAGGCACACCCGCGCAAATCACAATGCTCATTGTTGTCGTCGAGCTGTCCGCCCACATCCCCCTGCTGCTACCTCTTTTCGTCTCTCTCTTTCACCGGTAGCGGCTCCTGCGCTTCGCTCAGGTGCGTGCCGAGTCGCTATAGTTCGGTTCTACGAACCACCGTGCTCGTGACTCCATTTTTATTTTAGTTGATGATCGTCTGGTACTAGAGTTAGAAGTGAATGAGTTTTGTTTCTTTCATTCTGGGCTGATATTACGAAGGAAATTATTATTTTATGCGAATCAAACGAGATCTAACAAAATGTTGCTGGGTATTCTTTGGGATGGTTACGATTTTTATCTGAAAACAAATAAATTACGTGCACGCTATGACTCCATACCGGTGTAAGCGATTAATTAAGGACGTAGCGAGATGTAGGAGTTTGTATAACGCTCAGGCATTACGTGCCTAATTATACCAATCTACACAGATATCCCTATGATTACCGCGCGAGTTCTTTCTTGTAACAAGAGTATGAAAACCATTCTGAATATGCTTTGTGTAAAAAGACTGGTAGAATATTTTCATTACTTTGTTATACCTAACGAATAGAACTTGTGCATTAAATCATTCTCCCTATGATTCTTTCATTAAACGCACGAAATGTTCTAAGAACCTATTACGATTGATTAACTTCCTCCCCCCTTGGAGCAATTCCTTACGAACCAATTAACCTACTAAATGTATTCACCAAGACAAATATTGTTTTTAAATTCAACATAACTAGCATCGTTTCTCGAATTCTCCTATACAAATACATAAAGATTCGCGAAGGTAGAGATTCGGGAAGTGCAAGACAAGGTTTCACGCATGTGCCGACGGTAAAGGGTTCTTCGGTTGACGTCAGTCGGTTTCTCCGGCACGTTCATCCCTCCGCAGCATCCCCCACCATTCGGATAGAATATCCTGCCTCGTCTCCACGCGTAGGTATACACCGACAACGTTCTTCGTACATATGTACGGTTGCCGGCGCGTACGGTTCTGCTATCATCCCTGCTGTTCTTGCTCACGAGAGAGAGATAGAGAAATGGTGAGTGGGAGGCAGGGGGGGGGGAGAGAAAGAGGGGAGGAACGGTCGAAGCGTGGCGTCGGCGCGCATCCCTTTCATGTCCTCCGCAAAACCATTCCTTCCAGCCCGTTCCACCGCGAGTTCGTTCTCCGCACCACCGCACCCTCGACTCCTACCTCTTACAACCCCCACCCACATCTCCACCCTCCCCACTTCTCCCGTTCTCTCCCACCATTATAACCCGCCTTTCGTCCACTCGCGAATGCTCTCTTTTGTCAACAACTACGAGCCACGATCATTACCCGTTCTCTCTCTTCTCTCGTTTTTCTTTCATTCTCTTTCTCGCAGCTCTATCTCTTTCTCGGGGGGTCTAAGCCTTCTTTGAAGTAACATCGCGTTGCGCGCTCGCGTACCAATACCCGAGATTTCGCGTTCCCTGCCAAAGGAAATACGCATTGCGTCGTTGGTTGCTCGCGTGCTTGCTTGTCCCGCAGGCAGCTTTTCTTTCTTTCGAGCGTGTTCTTCTTTAGTTCATCGTATAATTTCTTCGATAAATGCCGAGTAATTTCGGTAATGACGAATATTGTTTTCTAATGTAGTTTATCGTTATGAAGAGATCGATGATTTTTTTTTTTTGTAGATGGTTGGTAATGGTGTCCGAGGAATCGAAAGGGAGTTTGATACGATACTATCGATTATTCCTCTCGTTCGATTCCTTTGAATTACTCGTACCAAAGAGAAGATTGGAAGAACTCTGGGTGGACGTTCGAATTCTTCTCGGAAATCGCGACTTATCTTCTTTTCCCTTGGCTCGAAACTCGTTCTCGTTCATATTGTATCGCCTAAAAGGCATTCCACGTATGGCATGCGATAGAAATCGTGTGTGCCGGCAACCTTGGACATAATTAGGAGAAGGAAGGAATATGGAGAATGTATGAAGAGAGGGAGAGGATCATGCCGTTTGCGGTAAAGAGGTAAAAGCGTGCTTTAATTTCCCGCTTTTTAACTTAACCGGACGCAACGTACTCTCAATAAGGATCGGCATTGTGATGTCAGGGCAGCTCGCAACGGGGTAACGTCGTGAAAAAGCGAAGGATCGGCAAGAATGGCCAAGCGTGAGTTTTAACGAACTCTCTTGGCTCACGGATTCCATCGCGTTTGTCGGTACACGTCGAACTCTCCTTCTCTCCTGAATGTCTCGGCCCGAGCGATAAATCGACACGCACGATATTTACGACTCTGGCGGGAAGACCTCTCGGATTCTCGCTACCGAGATTGCAGAGGTTTTGCGGGAGGCCCAAATTATGTCTGGGGTTTAGTCATAGAACGACGAGAATCGACAATGATGGCCACGATTGACTGGGACATTAATGGTACAAAATGTGGATCAAAGTTTACGAGTACTGCCTGTTGGAAATAACAAAAGGAACATTTTGAAGAGATATGTTGGAAATATATTCCAATATACTTTGCAACAAATGAGTTATTATCAGGATCCACTGACAAGAACCGACAATGATGTCCACGATTGACTGTGTCTTTTGGCGAATTACACCAAATTTGGATCAAATTTTACAAAAAGGAAAATTTCGAAATATTTTTCAACCTACTTTGCCACAAATTATAAGTTATTATCGAAATCCATTGATACCTACCCCATAATAAAATAAATACATTTCACATTACCATGAAAAGAAAGGCAAGTTTTCCTCGGTGGGATTTTAGAAGCGGGGCGGATCGCGATTTTGAAGCGCGTCCGCTCACTGTGGCATTTCGTTGCGCGGGAGAGCGTATTAACCGGGCGGCATCGGGATACCATTCTATTCCGGTACCAGGCGTCGGTGTGCGGGAGCAGACAAGAACAATGAGTGTTGTACACGTCCGGCGTAATGCTTCTGGTGCAGTATCTCGAGATGGTAGTAGGAGGAGCGGGTTTCTAATAGTGGGTGTACGGGTTAGAGTGAAAGAAAAACGGAAAGCTGAAGAGAGAGAGGGAGAGATGAGATTTATGCTCGGCGACGACGGTGGCGTCGGAACGTTTTGCTCGCGTTGGAAGACCAGGACGACTAGAAGAAGAAGACGACATCGTCCGCAACGTTGGGTACCAAGACGACGATGCCACAGAAGAAGAAGGTGGAGAATACGAAGACACCACGTCGTCGTGGCCACGCTTGTGAATGAACACACTGGCTCGCCAGCGTTTCCGGCGCTGTCTTCTCTCTCTTTTCAACCTCTAGCACCTACCCTCTTCTTCTCCTCATGAATGAGAGTCGCGATCACGGTAAGAGAAAGAGAGACACCGGACGAACCGTTAGCCTTAAGCCAAACGGTTGCAACGGGGCTTGGGACGAATTTAGATCCAGAACTTAGTATGAGAGAGAGAGAGAAAGGAAGACAGGAGACGACGTGGCTCATCCCTCTTCGCTTCCTTCCTTTTTTGCTCCACTTCTATCTTATTCTTCTTCCTTCTCGCTTTGTTGCTCCCATTATTAATATATCGCCGTTGGCCACCTCCCACGCATGCACCCTACTCTTTCTTTCTTTCTTCCCTACCCAGCTCGTCACCCCCGCACTACCAACTTTGTTCGGCTGCTAGGCGATTATAAATAGTGGTTAAACCTTTGTCGGGCCGCGAGCTTTTCTCTATTCGAACGTAACCCATTTTAGCTGAACTCCCTCGGAATCCACTCATTAATTATTTCTTTCTCTACAATGCTTCTAAAATAAGCATTACTGGTTTAAACGAGTGAATATTCCAAGCTATTAATAATTATTATTGTAAATTTAACGACTTCTAATAATTGTTACCAATTTGGTCCGATTACCTATGATCATTACACCTTAATCACATCTAAATTATATCTCCGGATGGGTGGTAGGAATAAAACAAATATATCAAGCGATTTACGAGCGTCTTAATGAAAGCAATTAATAAACGATGGAATTCGAAGTGCACGAGCTACACCAGCAGCACGTCCGATCGCCTATCGTCGGTGCATCGGTGCGTTACCGGTCTCTTGGCGTGGGAAGATAGAGGAAGAGAACGACTAGAGAGAGGGGTAGATGAAAGGGAAGGGGAATGGACGCGTGGCCGCGCGCACGTTCAAGCCATCGTGTCAAACTCGCGGTGAGCACGAGCCACCGCTATGACCAACGGCGTGCCGCGAACTGCTCACCGTTAAACGTCCATATAAATAGCGCACGTCGGAAAGAGAGAGATGGAAAGAGAGAATACGTGACAGGTGTCCGTTCGAAGAATAATTAAAATCAAGGTATAAGACCAGCTCGTATAATGCTTCGGTAGTGTGTCGATAGAACGATCGTTAAGTCGAATGTTCGAATAACGTGGCTTATGAATTATGATCTTGGCGAAAGATCGAAATATCATAGACCGTCTACCGATCCATCGTAGGTATGTACGTTTTGAGGATCGTTTAAATTTCCTGCTCGATCGGTACGCGAAAGTATTGCGTTAACTTTCATCAAGATGGAATGATTTTATGACATGAACAGATTGAAAAGTTTGACAGGCTTTGTACAGAATAGATGTTTAAAAATATTTTATTTATTTAGTAAAATTGTGTTTTTTATAGTATGTTATACCTCTTTATTATTTTTTGGGGGATTCTTTTTAGTATGAAATAATATAAAGAGCCTCAAAGACTCTTTTATCCGGACGAAGGTTAAAAGAGGATTAGATATAACGATCTACATCGATTAGGTTAATTAATCGATGCTAGATATCAATGAAAAGATATTAAGAGAAAGAGTTAAAATAGTCCGTGGTGCGATTCGAAATATTTTCGCAAATATTTATATGCACCTATAAATATTTATAGTATATTTTGCGCGATCGATTTATCGCGTGTCAACGTATATACCCTCGCACGTAGACGCATACATGTATGAGAGCGTGAATTTACGAGTTCTACGTCGCGTCGCATGCGTTTCCAGTTTTTATTCGCTAGGAGCGCGTGCGAAACCAACACGGACGTTCTTGATACCTTCCACTTCTCGTAAAAAGGGGGGGTAGGAATCAGCGTGAAAAATCTTTTGTTTCGCTTAACTTCGCTTCCGCTCTCACGCGACTTACCGTAGTAGTATCGTTGACTGGCACAACGAAATAGCTCTTGACACGCGAACGATTATGCCAATGCCGAACGATTATGAGGGGGAACAAAGTGTTTCGTTCATCGACGATTAAAGTTCCTCGTTGCTGCTTTTTTTTTTTCCTTGTAGCAATTACGTGTACAAGAATTCTATTTAATGCAATTGGAATTTTAGAGCTTTAGGAGTGTTATACTTGTAATAATAAGAATTTGCTTATGATCACTTAGAAAATGTATATAGTAATTAGTAAGCATTTTTATGCAAAGAATGGAACCAATAGTATGCTTAGATATACCAGCTACCATTTTTTTAAATAACGAATAGAACTTCATAATTGCAATAAAGAATGTATCTTAAATTTGAATAAAGAAAAAATGTTTTCGACCAGTCGAAGATACTTTCTTCCCAAACTCCTCCTTTCAAACCCTCTTAAAAAGGCAGGTTCAAAGTAGAAGCGCCCGTACACGCGCAATTAAAGCGACGTATCCGCACAGAGCGGATCGCTGTTCTCTCCGCGCGGCTGCGTTCATGAATGGAGAGCCGGCGCGTGAGAGTGAGTCAGGCTGGAAAGAATGGCGAGGATATTTCATAAAGTCGAAGCGAGAAAACGGCACGCGAGCGAACGAGTAAGCGAGCGAACGGCACGGCCGCTAGAAGAGCAAGCGTGGCTATTATTATCGTCTTTGCTTCTCTCTCATACTGTCCCTTCCATTTTCTCTTCATCTCGCTTGGCTCTCGTTACGCCGCCGCGAACCATAAGAAACAATAAGCCGTGGTTGGTCCTCCCACTTTGCTACAAAATTTATTTACTACTTTTATGATCGTATTAGAAATGAGTTAGATTATACAGGGTGTCCAGCTTTAGCTTACCCATCGAATAACTACTTGTGCAGAAGTATGAACTCGAGTCAAAAAGTCTAATAAACTTTTGGGAAATTTGGCTTGGTTAACTAGTTATTAACTAACAAAGATCGGCCAATCACGGAGAGCAGAAGCGATGGTTGACTAAAGACATCCACTTGTACGGTATACTAGGCGTGACTTGAAAATTCCATGAATTGTTTATTGTGGATTCTTTCTCCTACCACTTCATGTTACACCTGCTATGACGTAGGTACAAAAGGGACAAGTAATTGGCTAATCATTGTTAGTTAATAACTATTTAATTGAGCCGAATTTCGTAAAAATTTATTAGACTTTTCGACTCAAGTCTACATCGTGCATATGTAGCTGCTCGGTGCGTAAGCCAAAGCTGGACACCCTGTATATCTCTATGATTTCCGTGACGTAAGCCAAGGAATGTTAATTTCAAACTTACCGACACGACAATAGAAAATTTCAGATCAGACCTTCGTTACGAGATCGACCCACTACGATTCAAAAGACATGACTTTCTAAAATTTAACCGGTTTCCCTCGTTCTTTTTCACTTCCTTGCAAAAAATATTCCTAAAAAAAAGAAGTAATAAAGATCACAGGCACGAGCCAGTCTACCAAGCGTAGACGACAACAACGAGGAGGACGACGACGAAGAAATTTCACGAGCGGTTCCGATCTCGAGACTAGACGAGTTAATCGGCCGCGGAAGCACAATAAACTCCGAGATAATAAACGGAGCGCCGTCGGTTGGTTTACCATAATAATGCCTTCCACCGTGGCAGATTCGTGCAGCACCCAAAGTCATCCGAAACGAACACACGAGAGACTATAAATAGTCGAGAGAGCTTCTCTCTTCTCTTCTCCTTTTCTTGCTTCCTCCCTACCTCTTACCTCCTCGCCGCCGTCATCCTCCTTCCTTTCGTCTCTTATACCCCTTTCCTATCTCTCTCGCGGTTGCTCGCGTTTCTCTCTCGATTTTCCATCTCTCTCGGAAGCTGCGCTCCGATCATCGTCTCTCCGCAAACACTCGAGAGAGAGAGAACTCGCGTACGGTTATTTCAGAGAGCGAATATCTCCCTCTCCGTAGCATCATTCTATTTCTCTTGCCGCGATATTATTACGTGGCTACCGTATCAACGAGCAAGGAAGACGCTCCGATAGTTACAAACCAACAAAGATCGCGGCCTAACGAAAGATCAAAGAGAGAGAGAGAGAGAGATCCGTTTGCTATGTATATTCCACATCGCTCGAGATCTTCGAGATCGCACGCGATACTAACTCCAAAGAATGCTTACTACTATCTAGATCAAACTAAAATTAAGTATTGTCTTTTACTTGCCATCATTTCCCATAGAATAGCAAGTGGGGGGAAACGAGGGAATTAAAAACCCCTCGTACTCGTCGATATAGTGGTAATAGTGGGTAGAATATCGTGGGTCGATCCCTCGGTAATTGCATTTACGCTCGATTCGACGAGTCCTCAAAGGAGCCGCAAAAGGGAGACGAAAGATCCATATCGGGAAGGAAAACACGTCGCGAGAGTCGTCCACGTCGTCGTCGTGTCTCGATGTCGCGAACGTATTTCGAATACGTACGTATATATATGTTGAAACGTGTGTGTGGGTAAGTAGATACATAGGTAGGGGACGTATGTAGGTAGACAGCACCCCCTCTCTCTCCCATTGCTCCGCGGCTTTTCTCTTCTCGATGGCAGGAGAACGCGGTCCCGTGTTACTCCTGGAGAGAAGCCGAGATGACGAGGGGAGTCGAGGGGGATGGTTTAGATTTGCGGTGACAGGAGCGAACGCTCGCAATGATTAATGGCTTAGCGCATTAACAGGCTATTGACAAACACGTTTCTCATCCGAGGAGCCTACGCCCTTTGCGCGCGCGTTACTCCCTCCCTCTATTACCTTCCACCTCTCTCTTATTCTGTTCGTCTATAAGCAACGTCGGCGACGGAGGCGGCTCGGTCGTCAGCGATGAAAGGGAAGAAAGGGAAGAAAGATCGAAAAGAAGAAGGGTGGACCTCCTTAAATGCGCCGCCTTGTCGAGAGAAAGGCGAGCAAAGAGAGAGAGAGAGAGATAAGGGAGAGAGAGTGGGAGTAGTCTTCTCGTCTTCTTACAGTGGCGTCGACAAAAACGCATCAACCTCGTCATCCCTCGAAAGGTGAAACTCCAAGTCTTTCTCTCTTTCACCCCTCTCTCTTTCTCGCTACCCAAAAGAATCCCCGGACAACCTTCTCGAAGTGCTATCGGTCTCTAAATAGGCGACTCCCCTTTTCTTCGTTCCTTTACACAAAGGCACATCGTTCCCCCCTTTTTCACGCTACGCCCGAAGGAATCGACGATAAGACGATGGGCCCCCTGTCCATAAACTTTTATCAAAAGCCGAGGTTACGCTTTAGGGTTAAAGGAATGAGAAAGATGGTAAATACGTTGGTAAGATGAGTTCTTCCCGATCATCTTTACCCGATAGATCTCGCGAAAGATGCGTTTCTTCGGTGGACCTTTGGAAATGTTAATCACCTATCTTTCATAATAGAAACTCTTAATAAACGACTTGCCAGAGTCGCGATGTATTATTAACGATCGTAATCAACGGGATCGAGCATTAAAGGAACGCTTCGCGAACGTTGTTAAACGGGTGATTCGTTGACTCATAGAACCGAGCACCGTGCGTTATACGTTTTATACGCTAGGTAGGTATCTACAACCACGGAAGGTTTCTAACGATGCAAATTACAGGCATCCGGGGACGTGTGAGAAATAACGGCCGATTAACATAGCTACATTCTTGAGAATCGCGCATATTAATAACTAGAAGGAATACCGTGAACTCGAGCGAGTGGAACCGCGAGTAACGAACGAAAGATTTTATACTCTGTCTCGCTCCTGCGACGTTCGCTTGAACTCTCGATCTCTTAGTATTCTCTCTCTTTCTCAGTTGCCCCGCGTGTTCACCGGTGCCTCTCTCGATCGTTGTCCCCGATCGTTGTAGTCGCGATCTCGCTCCGAGTTCGATCGCGTTGCGTAACGTGTAAATACGTTCTATCGTTTGTTCGAGATAACTATCTACACGAGCGACGTCTATATCCGTTTACGATTCTCACGAAAGTGTACGACGACGTTTTTACTAGCCCTTCTATCTGCAATAGTAGAGTATAATAATAATACTCAGGAGAGATAGTAGTAAAATAATTCAGGTGATATTATTTTTACAAATATATTTCCTCGGTATTTTAAAGTGAAAAAAAAAAAAACAATTATTGTAAACCAATAAAACACCTATCACTTTATATGACGTCTCTCCTTATTTTATGGGAGAGATGCCACAGCCAAGTGGACACTATTTTGTTTTTTCAGGATATCAAAAGATATAGTGTGGCATTTGACCATAGTTTACCCTATATGAAATAATAAAAAAATCATAACCTAGCATTTAATAATCCACCATTTCGTAAAGAGACGCGTCGAGACATCGGAAATAAGCCCGTCTCGTTATTTCAATCGGATCAAAGGGGTAGACTTAGGGAGATCGAAGACAAAATAAAAAGAAAAAAAAAAGGGGCAATACGAAGGGGGAATAATAAATCCTGGCAACATTATTCGCATCGATGTTGCGTCGGGGTGGTGGAAAAAGGGTACGGGGGTGGATAGGTAGGAAGGTACTTGGAGGACGAGCAGACCGATTCGAGAGGGCGACTATATCGGCTTTGGAACTGGCGTTGGTGGGCAAAGAGGAGGATGGGTGGATGGTATTCAAACGTCGACGGGAGGGCACCGTCTCTCGCGTGCACGATCGCTGGCTTGTACTTTTCATATCGCACGTACGAATACCTCTACGTGGGATAGGTAGTTATCCAGGCATATCCGGCTCCATATTGAAATTCGACGGGCCAGCGATAGAGATCATCGTTTTCTTCCTCTCGTTCTCTCTCCTTTTTTTTTTCCTTCCATTTTTTTTTTTTTTGTTGCGATCCACTTTGGCATTTGATTGGATTACGTTATGCGCGTCCCGAGCTGCCTGGATATATAGAGAGATGCGCTTCTCTCTTTCCAATATAATGCGCCGCTTCTGAGCGTACTCTACGTATTTGTGTATGGTATACCCACACGTATACATAGAAAGAAAAAGAGAGAGACGCTCAATATGAACGGGATAGCGCGAGAGATGCACTTGTATAGCGATACACGACCGACATACGTTCGTGCGTCGTTTGCATCGCGAGTAGACTTCTACATATACGTCAATTTGTGTGGGTGTACAAGAGTGTGCGTTGTGCGGGAAGAACACCGTTCCGAGGGCAAATTCGAGAAGCGAGTCTTTTTATGCTCGTCTATCCTCTCCTCTTTTTCTCCGTTCTGTGTCTCTTTCCTGCACTTCTATCCGTCTCCTCTTATGTCCCTTTTCGAGACCTCTCTCTCTCTCTCTCTCTTACCATGCGTATGCATCGATGGGCCACGTGCATGGCCACGAGTTTCACCACGTCCTGACGTCCCTTTCTATTCGGCTGATTCCCTCTTTTCGATTTACGCTCTTGCCGTATTGCTTACGGCACCGAGCGGCTATACGCTCGCCACGCCATAACGAGCGATTTCTCGCGAGCCCATCTCGTATTTATAAAAGGATATTCCATCGGCTTTCGAAACAAATTACACACGGGGCATTGGAGCACTCGAAATTTTCGGCTCGCCGGTAGATCCTCTCTCTATTTCTCTCTTTCCATCCATCGAGCAGGATCCACGAAATTATAGAAAGTGCCTTTATCGTATTTATCGATGGTACGGTAGGTAACTAAAAATACCGTTCGTTGGACCATCATTGATAAAGAAAGAAAGCTTGGACTCTCGAAGAAATTGGAGATAGATCATTTACGAAAGAAAAGACGGTGGTATTATCGAAGAAAAAACTATAATAGACTTCTTATCGTTCGAGAACCAAGAGAGTAGATTTTCTAAAAGAAGAACCCCGAAGGAGAAAATATCTCAAAGACGTCGTCGCCGAGTTTCTTTTCCTATTTGTGGAATCCTAGACGATATCGCAAGGAGTCGCACAATCGCGAGCCACGATTCTCCTCCTTCTGGGTTGTTCCTCGTTGGCGCAGAGAACCGGATGGGTGGAGAGGAGAGCAAAGGGGTGGTAGAGATCGGTGGATGCGCGGAAGAGGGTCGAAACGGTGGAGGTGGCGGAGAAGCTCGGAAAAAGGGAGCGAGCTCGCGCTACCGTAGTGGGGAGGATGTGGCTCAACTCGTTCGACCCATTCATGCTCCCGATGAAAAGGCAGTGCCGAACAGACGTCGTGAAAAGAGAAGAGAATTATTATGATTATTATTATTAACGTTTCTATAGGAATGATTTTCCCTTTTCCCATCTGTCTTCGACTTTCCCGACGGTGGAAGGTAAAGGCCTCAGGGGACGAGCTCTCTCGTGGACGTGAGCGACCCCATCTCGATATTATTGGCAGGTTAATGTCATCGTTGCATCGTCTTATAATTCTTACTCGAGAATACTTGAAAATGAAGCAGAATGTTGAAATATAAAGATGTTTCCGAGCAAGAGGACACGTTGAATAGGATGGAATAATAATAACGAAATTCTCGAGGTGTCGTTTGTGGGTCTTAGAGGACAAGACGAGACGACATGTGCCAGAATTAGGAGCGTCTGCGTGTTGAGAGAAAGAGACGGAGGACCGTAGCACACAATGAGAGTGTTGTTTGACGCGGAATGGCCCGAGCGACGGTCTCGTTCATCGAGGTGATGCTTGGAACGACCGACTAGTGGGAAGAAGAGGGAGGATCGTCGAAGGTCGGACAAGAGGGAATTTACGCGTTCCGGTGTCCGGTCTCTCTACTCCGAATCACGACACACACTCGACGCAGCTTCCCCTTTTCAGCGGAATGAGAGAGAAAGAAAGAGAGAGAGAAGGCTTCCTGGCATCGCCATTCAAAACACGTGGTCCATATTAACGGCATCGTCGAATAATGGGGCCGAGCGTGGTCGAGCGAAGAAGAGCCCCGCTCGAAGAACACCCGATCCACTCGACTGTCCAAGCTCAATTATGCCGACTATCGTCCGTGCATAACCGCTCTCAACATTTTCTCCAATGCAAACTCAAGAACGCGACGCACGATTAAGCTAGCCAAGGAAATGGCTATCGTGAAAACGATCGCCAACGCCGATTTCAATGGAATTCTTGGTAATTAAGATCGATAATTCTCTTTTTTTTTAACGTTGCAGTCGGTATTATTATTTAAATCGATCGATTATATACTCATCTATACATATTTATTATTTTATCGTTAGCTTGGGTATTAGTATGCTAATGTACAGTCGGTCACGAAAATATTCAGACGCCGTCATATAAAGTTAAATAATTGTTTTATGATTTAATCAAGTGACTTGTGTTTGCAATAGAAGGATTAGTTTACTATATATTATATTTAAAAAAAAATAAAAGAACCTTTTTTCACAAAAACTCGAGTCGTTTGATTAAGTTAAAAAAAAGTTATTTAACTTTATACGGCGTCCGAATATTTTCGTGACCGACTGTATCGATAAAGGCGAATAAAAATTTGCCATTTTCTTCGTAACGAGATTACTCTTTGCTAAAGAAGAAATCGAACGTGCTATACCGTATAAAGTAAGAAACTCGATCGCGAAACGAATTCGACCGCGAGTGCCTTTTCTTTCGTCGTCGTCGAGAAATAAGGCAAAAGGGAGTGAAAGAAAGAGAGAGGAACTTACAAAGCGGCTCTTGTCGAGAGAGGGTCCATGAAGAACGGAATCGTGCGTGGGAGTGTGCGCGTACGATATACTTTGTAATTAGTGTACGAGAGCGCGCGCGGCTGGTCGAACGAATACACATATCGAGTCTCTGTGATCTCCTCGAGTGGTACGCGGGGGCCAGTTGGCCCTTTTGCTTTTGGATATTCCACTTTTATTCTTCGGCCACATTATACGGTGCGCGTGGCTATATCGTCCGGTGTGTAATGAAAGAAACGAATCGAGCGAATACGAGAGAATGCCGACTTTGAGGGTGGCCTTCGCGATTGGTAATATCTATTGGTAGGTATGTTGAATTATGAATCGTACCTGTAGTCTGGTTTTTTGGGCCAAAATGGACACCACCGGCGATTTCAATGTTTAATGTCTCATTTTATAGAAGGAAGCATGGAGAACACGTTTCCGTTGTCCGTTTTTCGATATCGTTACTGAGTGATGAGGAATACATTTTTTAAGTGTCGAGGTATGGGTAGTTTTGAAGAGAAAAATTGCTGTAACTTTTGAACCAATCATCCTATCAAAGCCACACTGCCATATTCTTAAAGAAGAGACTTTTCTCTTTCGAACGAGTATTTGATCGGGCAAATTCGAGATACTTCGATTTTTGACAAAAATCCTGACCTATGCATCATGATTTTTGCCAAAATGGTCACCACCGCCGATTTCCATGTTTAATGGCTCATTTTAAAGATAAAATCATGCAGAATAATGTTCCGTTGTCCGTTTTTCGATAGCGTTAAGCAATGATGAGAAATTAATCTTTTAAGTGTCGGAGTATGGGTTTTTTTCGAGCTTCAAACTGCTGTATCTTTCCAACCAGCCATCCTATCGAACCGCGACTTGCATATTCGTAAAGAGGAGACTTTTCTCTTTCGAACGAGTATTTGATCGGGCAAATCCGAGATGCATCGATTTTTGACAAAAATCCTGATGTATGCATCAAGATTTAGAAAGAAGAAAGCATGCAGAATACTGTCCCGTTGTCCGTTTTTCGATATCGTTACGCAGTGATGAGAAATTAATTTTTTAAGTGTCGGAGTATGGGTCGTTGTCAAGCTTAAAACTGCTGTACCTATCTCTCGAACCAGCCATCCTATCGAAACCGCACTGCCATATTCGTAAAGAAGAGACTTTCCTCTCTCGAACGAGCTTTTAAACGGGCAAATTCGAGATGTATCGATTTTTGACAAAAATCCTGATATAACTTATAAAGCATTTCTGTGTACATATCGATCGAGTAGTAAATAATTTTTAGTTTATTAATAAATAACAATTTCATTTCGTTCGCTATCTATCTATTCTATCGCGACACCGGTGATCGATCGTATTACGTGTAATAACAGAGGCGAAGAAACGAGGCTACCTTTGAATAGGAATGTAACATAATTAAATGAGAGCGAGGATATGTTTTTATAGTAATTTGTTTCATTTTCTATTTATTTTATATTATAAATGAATATCCTACACCCTGTCAAACTACCAAATTCGAAATAATTTGTAATAACTTGTCAAGTTTGATCTTTAAAAAAAAGAAATAATTGCATTATTAGGTACAATTTGTTTTTCACAAAAGAAAATTATTTATGACTCGATCAAATACGTCATTCTTTTAATTACCAGACAAGGTCGATCCTTCGTAACCGAGAATTTCTTAAAAATAAACGAACGCTCGGTTATTACGTCACGTCCAGTTCGAACGTTAACAATATACCTAGTGTGTTCTTTCTTTCTTCGTTTTCTATAACTATGCTATGGTTTAGCTTCTGAATCTTTACAGATGTATATACTTACGTACACGCACGAACAATTTTTCTGCCTCGTTCGTTATGGTAATAATAATACCGCTCTCTATTTCCGCGTTGAAGTCGTTCTTTTCTTAAAAATAAAAGCGATTTCATCTTAGATGTAATATTATTCCAAAGAGTTAGGCGTAGAGACGCCGAGCTACTAGTCGAAGGGCGACGAGACACAACGCCGTCTCATTTGCCTAAGAATGACATTGCTCGGACGCTGCCGTTACGCGCTCGCGCGATGATAATAAGTTCGACGGGTTTTATCCTTTTCGTCGTGGAGCATTCGTCTTTGTCGGATGCCAGAGGAATCTATTATCGCGTAACGAAACGTGAGAAACTTTGGAAAGTGAAGCGTCGATGGTGTGGTGTTAAAACTTTACTAATTGTATATGATTTTGGCTAAACGTAAGTAGATATAAAGGGTGTACCATCTGAAATATTTCCCTTGTGATTTAAATCTGCAACTTAAGTTTTATAAATGACAACTTGGTTTATTATTTATTATACCATTATGCAACTTTTGTAAGAAATATTTTGGTAATTTAAGTTAGTGATTCCTCACTGATTTAATTCGTCTATTCGAACATTTGTTTTAAACATTCTATATCCCAAAAAAAGTAACATCGCTTTTATACTTAAAGCAAGACGGTATTAACAAGATAAATCTATCCATCCCCACGCTGTCGAGAGCGTTCTTTGCCCTTCGACGCGTCCACCTCGAGTACTCTTAATCCGTCGACTACGGCTATCGTCGTGGCCTGGTAATAAACGGCGAGAGAGAAGGAAGGGTGATGATGGGAAATAAAAGATGGATGGAAAAGACGGTAGAAAAAGGATGAGGTGTATTCCGGTCACGGGGATGGCAAAGCCCCGACGACACTGCCAACGGCACAAAGATCTCGAGAAAATACTTCGGGGGTGGTAAAGAAACGGACCGAGAAGAGGAGGAGAAAGAGGGGTTAGGGAAAGAGAGCTCTCGTCGTCGTCTCATCTCCCGGACAGCTTCGTTCTAACCTCATAAAAATAATCAGCGTCGTCCGATGAATCCGGGAGCGGGTACTTTGATCTTTACGCGTTTGTTTCCTCGCGTTTTCGAAAGATTCTCTGCCGCGGACACGACGACGACGTTGTGTCTTGCGTATCCTTTTCAAAAGGATTACCTCGGAGGGGGGTGAAAGAGGAAGAAAAAGTCACATAACGAGAGAGAAAGAGAGGAAAAGAGAGGAGGGCAAAGTTCTTTCGCGAAGACGGCTTTTCGTACTTTCAAAATAAAAAGTTAATGAGAAATAGAGAGGCAAGGAGGGGAGAGGAAACGGTGGCGGCCATTTGGCTCGTGGCAACGTCGACGAGAATCGAAAAGAGAGAGAGAGAGTGGTTCGACGTAGAAGAAACGTCCAGCGAGCTCACCGGATTGGCCATTCTGAAATTGAGTACGCCGCAAATTCACCGTCAGTATTTTCGAGCTCGCAAGCTCGCGCTTTCTCGATACCTCGTGGATGCCAGCCAGTGTCGTTGCTTTTCCTTCTGCTCGGCTCGTCCCAAAACTCCGATAATTTGCCTCCGGGAGAGAGAGAGAGTCGGTGGCAATTTCCTCGCAGCGATCGAAAGGCAATTACGAGGAGAGCGAGAAGAAACTCCTTTCCCGCTTTTCTTTTCTTTCTCTTACGTGCTCCTTCCTTCCATCCGGCACTTTGTTTTTTGCAAACATTATTTCACTGCTCGCGAAGGAAACGAACGATCGTTGCTTCACGCGTTACATCTTCTAACTACGCTTTTCTAGCTGTGAGACTTTTTTTTGTAGACAAGTGTTAATGATAAGATATTTTTTAGAACCGAGTTTAATTTTTAGTTTTTTACTTTTAGTGCTGGACGACGATATATCTATCAAAATAAATTTCCCTTTCTTCTGTAATACGCTGCATTTTTAATTTTTTAAACATCATTCTTAGTTTGGTAAAAAAAACCCTCCTAAACCCTAAGATCCAGAACCTTAATAAATTCGTCAAATTAATCCTATTATCTTCGCATAGACACCCATTTTTCGCTCAGCACAAAAAGAATTAAACATACCAAACACTTTTACACGACTCTACAATATTACTATACTCTCGAAACTTCCTCGATCGTGCACAAACCAAGGAGTACCAAATCTACAGAACTTCCTAGAGAATAATCGAGATTCCGATGAAACGTCTACTTCGAAAATCGATGATACGCGAAAGGTCTCTCCTCGACGACACGAAAACACAAGGTACAACGTTCTATCCACCCACGTACACAAACATACCAGACACCAACAACCACAAGGTATAGAAAACACACACACAGAGAGAACGCGAAATGTTTTTTTTCCACGACTATTCGTGGCTTTACGTAGCATACACGCGTGCTACTGCACGATGTATCCTTTTTTCCAACTCATCCACCCTTCCCTCTCTCTCTTCCGAATTGAATAGAGTGGGTCCCATCTCGATGTGCACGTCCGAATCTCTCATTCAAGCCGAATATTTCCGCTTAATCGATCGCGACAAACGCAATGCAGGGGGCGGGCATTGCGGCTATAGATACTGATTGAATGCGGCGTATCGACTGCGCGATGCGAGCCAATGAGAGGATACCGTGCATAATGCATAGATAGGATATATCGCGATCACACGCTATACCGGAGGCCTGGTCGCCAACGTTAGCTGACACGCATACCGACGCACGTTACCTCGGATACAGGTGCTCGCGGGAACGACCGAATCAGCCGATATACCGCTAACGTAACGATTCTCTCCCTCTCTCGTGTCGTTCCTTCCGTCTCTGTGTATTTACCTAATAATTATGATTACGATATCGTACAAAGAGGTGGATAGATAGATGGACTGTGCATAAATAGGTAAAGAGAGACGGAGAGACGCATTACCCCAGCAACCAGCTAGTGTATCGATTAGAACGATATGAAACGATTTAATTAACATTGGCTAGACGTTGCGAGTGAAAGAGATTCTTGTCAAACCTTTTTTTTAGACCAAGAATATATATCCATTAATTAATATAAAATCTTGATAATTCTCTCACTGTTTGTTCTATATCTCGGATCTGAGTGTATCTTGGTAGTAAAACGAAAGGAATTAGGTACCTACGTTCTGTTCTCCTTTCGAACGAGACGGGGAGGAAAGAAGGATAGGAAAGCACGAGGGCAAATTGGTTTTGGAACACTCGTCGATTCCCGCGTGGTCGTCAGCGAGTAATCGCTCATTAAGTTTGGCAAGTCCATACGTCGTAGAATCACTGGGGGTAGGCACCCGATGGACGATAAATTCATCATGGAATAATGACCTTAATGAACTACGAGTTGGGAGGGGGGGGGCCAACAAGTTCGGCTCTCGCGTTATGAAATATTCAGCTGGAATCAATCCGTGTGCGTGCGGAAAGACAAGTTGCTGTGTGTGGGGGTGAGAGGGGTAGTTTGTACGACGACGAGTTCCTAAGGGGTGCACGAGGGCTCGCGTAAAGCGGAACGGAGGCTCGCTTAACCCTTGAGTTTGCGGCCGGGACTAAAGTAGTTATGTTTGTCCTTTGAGCTGATAGGGCAAGTACCGCGGTCCGACCCTGCTAATCCTAGGAGACTCGATATATTCTCGCTAATGGGTCCGGTCCCTGTGTCATGGATGAACTTCGAAAGGAGCAACAGCAGTCAGTCGGACCGAGGCTTACGCGTTCGATGTATTATGTAAGGACTATCTTGTCTCTCTCTTGTTAATGAATCGGCAATTGGAATCTCCAAGTGCTATGTCATCATTGTATCCTACAAATTGGTAAGTTGGCGAACACAAGGTTCACGTGGAATATTCTAAAAACTATGAACGGGAATTTGGAATAAAAAGGATCAAATGTTTATAGAAAAGAAAGATAGAGGGAGTGGAAAAGATATACAGATATAAAATTACAGGTTACTGGTTTTGCGATAAACGGTTCGTTCGATCAAACGGCTGGGAAATAACGGAGCGAGTCTAACGAACGGCGTTACGTAACGCAGGTGTAATCACCTGCCCAGGACTCGTTCCTTTCCTCTCTCTCTCTCGAGAAGCAGCAGGTCGAACAAGAGTGAACCACCCTACCCCACGTTACAGGAACGACGACCATCATCGTCGACACTGCACGGAGGATGCACCGTCGAGTTAATTGCGAGAGCGAAGGTCACTACTTCTACCCTTTAATTAATGTTTCATTAATTCAACGGCGCGCGTTACGGCGGCGAGTGTTTCCTCGAATGAAAAAAAAGGCACGTCGGGGTATACGTCGTTTGCATCGTCTACCCCTTCTCCTCTTCCATTCTATATCTCTATCTTCTTCCATATTCGTACAGAAGGGTGAGCCTCTCTCTCCCTCGCTCTTATTACCGTTTTTGTTGTCCGACGCGAAAGTGGGCGGCCATTGTAAGAGAACCGCGATTCGAACAGTGAGCACCTTCTTCTAACGGGAGGGTCGGTCTGTTGAAGGAGGAAAGGAAAAGAAGAAAAGACGGCATAGGAAGCCAGGAAAAAAAGATGGCTGGAGAAGAGGATCGTAATTTATACCAAATTATCTTGGGAAATTTTGTACCGTTGGTTGGGTGCATCGGTTCTTTAGCATAGACAACTATATTTATTTGTCTATATTGTCTTTAATAGTCGATTAAACACCTGTCAAACGAAGTTTCCTGTTATCGTAACCGATTTATCATCCTCGGTGTTACCCAGACTGGGAAACAACGTTACGGGATATTTCATATTGAAAGGGGATGAATGGAAGAGGAAGAATGTTTCGAGAGGGCCAATGAATATCCTAAAGAAAACATTCTATAATGAGACAGAGAGAGAGAGAGGGTGGAGAGAACGGTGGTAGGAGGAGTTCGTGGGAGAGGGAGACTATAGTAGCGTGGCTAATGAGTCGCGGGATGATTGATTCGCCTATTCGCGTTCTGCCTTCGCTTGCTCTCAAACTTCCCTCTCTCTCTTTCTTACTCCTCTATAGACTCCTCTGTTCTCTCTCCCTCTCTCTTTCTTGCAACTATCGCTCGCTCTCACCTTTAGCTCCCTTCGTACCACCGCCGAGTTCATTCCCCATTCACGGACTGTCACGGCGCCCGTGGCAACATTCAATAAATATCGTATAAACGCTTTCAACGGGAGCACGTCGACAAGCACGAAACCCGATTCAAGTCCCATCGTCGACGTCGACCAACCACCACCGACTCTCGTGCCGCTGTCGTGCCAAAATCTGACACGACGTTCCGAAACCTTCAACCAACCCTCGCTCCCTGTTCTCGAAGGTGTTGAAGTAACGCGACGAGTGGGTCTCACTTTTTTTTTTTTTTTAAAGTTAGTCTTTGATAATAAACCTACGAAAGTTATTCAAGGTTAAGACTAGAACCCTCTAAACACTACATTTGTAGATTCTTAAGAGTCCAAAACTTACAATTTCACAAAACTACAATTGTAGGTTTTGGAGGGCCAAACCAAATTTAAAATATCGATTTGGGTATTTTTGCAAAATAATTTCGTCGATTATCATCCCATTCGCTAATTCCAATCGAAGCTTGAAAGATTAAACCAAAATTCGTCGACTGGCACGCGACAAGAGACGAAAATCATCTCGCTTGAATGGGATGCGCGGGAGTCACGAAAATAGCTGAGTCAGTCGTGTTTCGGCACACTCATTCCGCTTTTATTTATAACGCGCTTATCCGAACGTCGCTGGTGGTTCAATCAGTGTCGTCCCCTCTCACCCCGGTCATTCTTTTCGTTTGCCTTTGCTTTTTTTTTGGCATCCTGGTGGAAAAAAGTCGTTGAAAAATCGTAACGTAAGATACAAATAAGGGGTCAACGGATCGAGTGATTCGAATTTTCTCTCCTACTCTTTCTCCCCCTTCGATGTGCACGATCGAACGTTAGCCACGTTATCGCGCTATTGTCCGCCTGTCCTCGGGAGATGGATCACGCGTGAACCTAATATAATACGTCCGATGTCGGCCAATAAAGGCCTTTTTGTGCGACGGATGACGGAGTACCGTAGCCGTCGCGATTGCCGGTTCCGGATCGCGTGCACAAATTTGACGCGAGCGTTGTACCTAACGTTCAAAGGTGCAAGGTGAAATCGTGCTTTTAGCGGTGCTTTCTCCTTCTCCTCGATCTTTAGGAAAAGTCTGTGAAATGTTAGTAAAGTCTTGATCTTTGAAAAAATACAATCGACTGTACTCGATGGTCTTATAATACGGTACTGTGGCGTGAGTTCGATATAAAAAGACCAGAGTGCAAATTTACGATAGATACTAGTTCGATACTAGAAAAATGAAATGGTATAACATTTAATAAATTAGGGTAACAAGCAATATATTTAACCTTCTGAAATAAAACAATTTATACCTACCTAGTTTTTGTTCTAATTGCCAACACCGAAATATTTTACCAGGCTATGCTGAACAATATAAATGTCAAATAATCAACTAATATGCTACAAGAAAGTGTCTGGAACTCAGGAGATTAAATAACTTTTTACGAAATACGACGAATAAAAGCGAATGAAACGTAAGACATCGCTTTCGTTCGAGTGGTCCGTCCATCTGTCGAGGCACCCACGCGTCCAGTCGATTAATCGAAGAGAGACGAGTCCTTTTCGGTGGACCAGGAGACGCAAAACTCTTTAAGTACGGGGTCGATCGAAACGAGCGGAGCGAACGAAGCGGAACGAAAGCGAGCAGTCAAAGGGAATAATTCAGGAGGCGGCTACATTGTTCCCGGGTCTATTCCAGATCCATATCCCTACTCTATCCCGTGGGAGTACTGACTGTCTATTGGTTGATAATAAATGTCGCGAAAATTGCATCGTGTTGTCACGTTCTGGTCCTTAAGACTTAACTATTTATAACGATAGAATTGTTCAAAAAATTCGATTCTTTTATACATGTTGTAGTATAATATGTCTATTAAAAAAAAAACCGCCACGTCATTGTCCAACGAACAATTTCCCAGCACCCACCATTATTATCGAAATTTTGTTGATCTTTATGGACACTCTCGTATGAAAGTAAAAAAAAAAGGCTAATGGAAGACCATAATATCGTACCTAACATAATAGGTGCAATAACTTTCGAACGCGTGGAGATCGCGATGAACGTAATTGACGCGATAACGAACAAGGAGAGAGAACACTGAAGAAGAGAGTATAAAACTTAGGCAGAGATTATCGTCGTAATCATCCGTCGTTCGACGGCTCGATGCAACGAGTCGAGTTTCCTCACCCTCGACGAACACGATATTATATTATAATCCCGGTAGTGACTTTAGCGAGAATGCGAAAGGGGCGTGAGAGAGACAGAGAGAAGTTGCTTGTAAGGCTGCCAGAAAAGTAGAGAAAAAGAGAGAAAGAGAGAAAGAAGTTGCTGGTTGAGGAAAAGAGCGAGAAGGGTAGCATGGAAAGAGGTAGGGGCGGTGGTGTAGGGGGCTTGTCTGGAAGATTAGCACCTCGTATAAAAGTGCTGTAGCGGGAATGGAACGGGAGGAAACGAGGTGGTACGAAGCGATGGCTGCTGGGAGAGAGGGAAAGGTGGCGGCTATATAAGAGAGCCGAAGGTGGCGAACGTTGAAGGGTGAGAGAGAGAGAGAGGGGAGGGTGTTGGGGGGCGGGAGAAGGGGGTAGACCGACGACGAAGGCCATTCCTTTCCTTATATACGCGGCACACCCTGCTGCGACCCACGTGTAAGAGGAAAATTAGTTTTCAGAAATTTTTATGAAAGACCTGAAAAGAAACTGTAAGGTTCCTTTTCTCATTGGAGGCTATTTTTGTTCAGAGAGCCATGGGGGATTCAATAGCCTTTATTTTATTCTCGTGTTAATCTCGCGCACCACGCTGCTCTGCGGCTTACGCGGAATACAGAGAAAAAGAGCGAGAGAGAGTGTATGTGTGTGTGAGAGAAAAAGAGAGAGAGAGAGTACTATGAGCGTACAAGAGAAGGTGAGACCACGAAGAGAAGCTACAGAATGGGTGGAGACGAAGAGAGAAGGAAAGAAAAAGAGAGATAGAGAATCGACGCGGACCTTTATGAAGAGAGTGCGCGCGCGAACGCGGCTATCAAACGGAAGGTGCATTATACGCGAGTCGAGTCTCCGGTGCAATAAAATCTCCGCCCTAATTAGTTTTCAACAATTACGGAGAAACCAAGGAGAGAGAGAAAGCGTGGTGTGCTTCGTACCGGCGTTAATTTTTGCAATTAAGCGCCAGGCCCTCTGTCTCGTGGTCGCGCGCGCGCTAAAGGAGAGGGTCGCGCGTCGTCGAGCTGGCAGGTGATGCGCGGCGCGACGCCGGCCCGCGAGGAAAAGAAAAAGACACTACCTCTCGCGACCACGACTACTCTTCGAGGTTTCACGGGTCTCGCGAGTGTGCTCGCTTGATGAACCACCGTTTGAGAGGGCTGCTTTCAACGAATGGAGCTTATACCTAAATTAATTGATGTTCCGTCACATTTTTGTCTGATTAGAGATTAATTATTAAATTTTTGTTGTATTTTATACCGAATAGAGAAATTTGGTACATGATCTTGTAAATTTTTGTTAATTTATAAGGTGTAATGTTTTAAGAATTATCATTCAAAGAATTGTAAAAATAAGTTCAATAAAATTATAAATAGAAAAAATATAAATCGAGCCCTATTTATGCATAGGTATATTTTTTTTTTTTTTGGTTCAACTAGAAGAGTGTTTATAATCAAGTAGGATTATTGTATGATTTCATGAATGAAAATGAAATATGAAAAATGTCATGCTTAATGTGACAATATTATTTTGACATTTTGATAATAAATATAATATAAATTTAAAAACAAAAATATAAATACATAAAATTTCACAATCGTGGATCTCGGGCCCTAAATATCTGTCTTATTGTGCGGTCCTGCATTTACTCTATAATAATAAATCGGTATATAATTGCAAAAAAGAGAGATTGATTTTTACGAATCGTCTTCAGTCTCCGTTATTGCGAAATACTGGATTAGAATGAAAATTGGCGAAGCGACGACCGTTCTATAAAAATAAAAGAGCGTAGTCTTTCTAGTCGCTTTCTTCGTGTTGGTCCTCTTTGAATTTAATAAAGGCAGCACATCTCGCGATGGTCCTTTCTACCGTCGTTTCTATTGTCGGCCGAAGCAATTCAGTCCGGTACCGTCCAATTATCCTCGCCGCTTTAGATAGCTTCGTAACGAACCGATCGACGCCTCGTTACGTACCAACCATAACTCTTGCTCACAATGCCGTTCTTCAAACGAATTACCACGGGTATTTGTGTACTCGCGAAACCGCACGAGCGTGGCATTAGGAGCCACGTACGAGTACGTTGGTACTCGAGATTAGAAAGCGAGCGAAGTAGTCGTTGGCGTTCGTGGTGTATACCGTACGTACCCGACCCTCGACTTGGTAAAAAAAGATTGAAAAAGAGAGAGAGGGAAGAAATATTAGACGAACAAAATAAGAATTTTAAAAGATTTTTAAATTTATACCTCGTTGCGATAATGAGATTGTTATGACATTCAATGCCGGCCCGATCACTTTTTGTTGGGTCTCTTCTATGTATATTCGACAAAACATGTCTATAATTATTTCTTTTTTTATCGATAAAAATATAATCATGTCCCAGTTTCCCCTAAGTTACTGCCCTACCAGAAATATTCAAAATTATACCTAACAAAAATGATTTGAACTCTTCTCAAGTTTTCTCGAAGATTAACAAAATTTTTTTGTCGTCATCTTGATACCGGGGACAAGGTAGTAGAAAGGTTTGGTAAAGAGAGGGGGTGAGAAACCGAGTAGCGGTTAGGGGGAGGGCGACATGGCGGTGACCGGAGGTAGGGGGTATGTACGTACAAGCTCTATGTTCTTACCCCGGAATGTGGCTGCAAAGCCGCGTCAATACGCTTGCCCGGACGAAGGAAAAGGGACGATGGGAAAGAGAGAGAGGGGTGGGTGGGTGGCAGCACGAGTATGGAACAGAGAGCAAGAGAGAAGGAAGGTTCTTCGAAGCGTTGGCTTTCACGGAAGGAGAAGACTAGTAGTGGGGGTTGGTAGCTCTCCGAGGAGCAAGAGACGTGCCTGTGAAACAGGAAGGAAAGAAAGAGAGAGGTACGACGAAGGTGGCGGTTGAGAAGAAGAGAGGTGGTTGGATCTTCAGGGGTGAGAGATCACTGCGCCGCCGATATTACAGCCAGCTCGAAGATTACCAATATCCTTGAGAGGCCCTCTCTTTCTTTCTCTAGTCCTGTCATAAAAGACGGAGCTTACGAAGATATTACCTAGCCGACATCGCCACCGAAACCGCCACCGCTTCGTTCGTTCATCTCACTTTTCGCAACTTCATTTCACGAAAATACTAAAAACACAGAAGGCCACACGGTTACGGGGCCTGTCGGGTAGATAGGTACTCTCGGCTGATGCCAGAGTGATGAAGGCCGTCGTCTATGTTAAGGAACGAGCGGTAAAGAAGTAAGACCGAGCCACCCCTCTTGGTACTCTTCATAGACCATCCGGTAGAAGAAGGTGCAGAGGCACGATCTCGCGAGAGTAGTATCGAGGGGTCGTGCGCTTGATGAGAGCATTGGATGGAGCAACTTTTCTCGAGATTCCCGCGAGACGATCTTTCGCTTCAAACTTTCCTTTGCTGTTGTCAATTTGTTAAAAAAAAGAAAAACTATATATAAAAAAAAGTTTCTTATCACCGAACACAAAAGAAAACAATCCCAAGAGCAACTGTGATCCGATCGAATACTCGAGTATCTTATTTTCCGAGTCCTTGATAGGAAATCGACAAAGTTATTACTCGTCCTAGCGGGGGTGTTGCATCTCGGCATGGTACATAAGGTCGTGTACACAATAGCCTTTTCTATTGTGACGGTGCTTTGTACGACACAAAGCTTTAATCCACGAACGGATCTGCTAATGTCAACATCGTCCTGCCTTACCGTTCTCTCCCATACATACGAGAAGACCATAAACGAGGGATACACTCACGTAACACGCGTAAAATCGTCCCTGCGTGTCCGTTCGTTGGGGACAGGAGCTATCCTCAATAAGCGTCCCATAATCCACCCCAACTTGAATAATCGCGATTCTCTAGGCATTGTATCGTTTCCTCGTAAAACCCTCTGAGCGGTTTTGGGGAGGAAGAGGTGGCGCGGACAGCGCCATAAGATATGTATACACATGTCGTTCGTGTTATGAGTATTCATTGCGATCGCTTTGACGGACATGATCCGCTCGATCCGCGGACAAACCTTCCTCGTAACCCCGGTACCCTCGTTGGGAACGTGGCCGATCTGATAACGCCGCGAATCGTTAGCGAGCCTTAATGCCGCGAATAGCGTTGATTGGGTATCGTGAGAACGGATCCGAAGAGATGTCGTGTGTACCTACGTAATAAATACATCACGATTTTGTGCTAGAACGAGTCTTGTTATTGAAATGTAATATCGCATATGATACATATTGGATGGTCAATTTTAATAATATGGTGAAACGTTTTCTTTCATCTCTTTAACTCTAGGTTACGATATTTTCGTCAAATTTACTGCTCTGTGTAAAACTTGGAGGAATCATATTTTTATTGACTTTTTTAGTAAAATCTTTGGAACATAGTTGAAATACATAACGTATCAATAGTTAATGGAGTTAACAACTTGGAAGGTACAACGTGGTGTGGAAGAGATTGTAATTTTCGCAACAGTTTAGTAATATAGGGTTAATATTTTTGAAGGGATTTAAAATACTGAGAATACTGCAGGATACTGACATTAATATAAAGATAAAACATACAAAAAAGAAATTGTTTTATAATATTATTCTTACTGCTTCATTTGACAAAACATCGTTAATAAATTTGCTAAAAAAATTTATCCTACAAATTTAAAACAACATAAACTCGATGCGTTAACGGATCCAACCATAATATCGATTCCTAAACAATTTCCAGAGATCCTACGTACGTTCCACCGACATACCTCGAAGACAGGGAAGAAGCAAGAGCAAAAGAAAGAATGGAAGAAGAAAGGCGTGAAAAGTGGCACGACGTTAAAGGGGGAAGAAAGCTCGATAATTTATGCGTACCTTCTAGCGTCGAGAGCTCTCCGTACTCGCGACAGCTCACCGAGCTTTCCGACTAGCTGGGGCGGGTATCCGGGGGGAGGACAGAAGAAACGGCCGAGTTCGACGTTGCCCGGCTCGCCTTCGAAGAGGTAATTCTAATTCCGTGGGCGTACGCCGGGACTCTCGGCTCGGGTAGCGACTTATTTGCACGACAGTAGCCACGTACGAATGCGCGCGTTAAATGTAATTTACGTCGGCGGTGGCTGGGCTCCTTTAATCCCCCGGCGTAATATAATGGGCAAAGGCCTTCTGCATGCGTTCGTCCTTCCACATCTCTCTCTCTATTTTATACGTGTGTGTGTGAATCGAAAGAAGACGAGCAACGACGACGAGCACGTTCGAAGGACGCGACAACGAGTCGATCGAGTCATCCTCGACGACGATGATGACGATGATATCGTGCTGAAGGAAAAGGACGAACGGTTCGCTTTGACGGATCAACGAGAGAGAAAGAAAGAGTCGTCACAATGTAATTACGCGGCCTCGTGAGTCGTTTCGGGGCGGCCGGATTACGCGTGGTGAGGCGAGAGGCAGCTTATTTTGACATTCTTATCGGAGAATCAGAGTGCGGTAATCCCCGAGGCGGCGCGTGTAATCTCATCCTTCCTTCATCCATCCGCCTTTTACCCCCGCCCTTCGACTCCCATGGCCCTTCGAAACCCCCCGTCGACCTTTCCCTACACTCCATCCCTTTCCCTCCTGTGGATTCCCAATACGCGATACCCATTTCCCACTTCGTCCCTGCGACCTGGTAATCTACTATTAATTGCTACCACAGAGAAAGCTTCGTGTTTTGGTTACCCACACCCCTTTCCAATCTTCCTTCGTGTCGATCTTTGTTATAAACCGACGGTCTGAGCTATCGAGTTGAAATTCCTTCGATCGAAATTTGGAAAGGAAATTTATCTCGAGAAATACCTACTACGGTAGAATCGATTATTTGGACTAATGAAAATGGGATAATCGAACGACTCACGTTATGGACCCTTTCTATCAAATCTTTCTATCCTACAAAATGGCATATTTTTTTTAACGTTGATAAGTCTGCAAAAAAATACTTTCTTGTCGTTCTTCGTACCCTCTGAAGATCATTTCTGATGCTGCGATTAGTTAACCGGGTAATCGAGGTTCTACCGTACTAGTAAAACGACAATCTTAAACCACCAAGTCCCCGTTAAGGAATTTCTTCCGACAAAAATATTTAGATACACTACGACAACGATCGATGATATCGTCGAAAGACGTGTTCGTAGAAAGTACCGGTCAACGTTTCTGAAAACCGACACCAAACCAATCCCAAGAGAATGTTTCGCGTCTCGTATCGAATCGTTCGTCGTGAAAACGGCGTACTTCGTTTGTCGATCGACCGTGGCTAGTTACTTTTCCTCTTCGAAGGCGTTGGAGAACGGCCGATAGAAGCTCGACCAACTCCAAAAGCGTTTCTTCGTTCGTTCCACGGGGTACCTCCTCTCTTTAACGATTCGCGCGTCGTTTAATTTAACTTGACGATCGCTCGTTACGCGCGCGAACGAAGACGAAGGTATTAACTCCCGGTAGCGAGAGCTCCGTTCCGCGTCGTTTTCTTCCTTGCCATTCCATTCTCGCTCGTCACATCGAACGAGAGAGAAGAGCTTTAAGATCTATCCTCCTCCCTCGACTACCATTACCGTATTCTTTCTGGCGCCAGTGGACGTCGGAAGGAGCGAACGACTCGTGGAATTTAAATAGACAATTATCGCGTCGACCATTTGCTCGATATCATATAAATCGATGTGACTAAACCGTCCCTACATTCCTTTCTTTTTACGTTATAACAAAATAGATAAATAAATAAGAATTTCCAATACGTAATGATGACTCGATGTATCAAAAAAACTAAAACCATTTCAATGTTTTTTCTTTCCCACTTCCTCCTAAGACCAGTCCAACGGAAATTGTCACGTAAGAAGTTTGCAAAGATAATTGGCGCGTTTGAAAGACCGTAATGCATTTTCTCGTAGACTCGCACACCAGGTATTCTCCTTCGACGTACCGTTTCTCGATAAGCACACTACATATAGAATATATACGTATAGATCTAAGCATAATTGGAAAATCCAGGCTGGACGATCGAGACGCTTAACGGTCGTTACTCGAGTTCGGCGATTGATAACGGTAAAATATGTACCTACGCTCGTGTACGCGTAACATTCACGATAGCGGAACGTAAACCGCATGGCGAAGAAAAAAGCTGGTAATGAAACGAGCTGTAGTAGAAGGTGCGTGCGTAGAGGATAGAAGGATAAAGGAAAGTTACGCGCTTTCGAACGAAATAAACGCGCGGGATGGTAATATAATCGCTGAACGACGGTATAATATCCAGGCTGAATTGGCCGGCGAGCCGTATAGCCTTTACCGAGAACGCGTGCGTACGTACGTTCCGTCTACGTGCAGATAATTGAATATATATTTCCGCGAGTTAACGCCTCGATCCGGAGTGCCTTTAATGACGGGCCTTTAAGACGCCGTGTAGGTAGAGTAGGTATCTATATGCGTATGTACAGAAACGTTATCGGGTAAGTCGGCGTGTATACTTTCCTACGGTAGCGCGAGTGGACCATTTCGATTTAATGCGACTCGCATGGAAATCGAAGGCGAGAAGGAGGTATGTTTTTTTCTTTCGAGTCTTATAGAAGAACTTGCGTTCGTCTGATGGAGATTGGATGTTAAAGAGCTTCCGGGGTAAGAATCTTGTTTTATCAAGAGAGATCTTCGAGTTTTCTGTCGCTTTTAGCAAAAACTTGTATCTCGTATCTTTTACATCTTTCTTTCTTTTTTTTTCTATATCTTTGGAGAGGAAATGGAAAAGCCAGTGGGTTGGTAAATTTAGAAGAGAGGATGCAACGTTACTTTGCGTGCATACGTGTACGAGGAGTCTCGTGAACGATAGGAGACAGCGGTTGCATTCGTCTTCGGTGGCACGTGCAACGTCGGCGCTCCTGTTAACCTAACAAATACAAGAGAAAATCTTTCGTGGAACAGCGTACCGGCGTCCGGTCCTCGAACGTCGAACGAAGGTCGTGCCAAAAGTTGGAGGAACTTATCGAGAACTCGAGTCAAGCCGTTTTATCCTTCGTTAATTATCGTCTAACAACCCTGTCGCGTTTTCACCTCCGTTACGCCCTTCGTTCCCTCTCTCTCTCTCTTTTTCTCTGTAGAGAAAGCCGGCCTTTCGGAAGGCTTCGCGGTGCGTTCTATTTTCGGGAAAGGATGTAACCCGGTCTAAATTAGAAGCCTCGAGAAATCGCGCCGGTGGTGCGACGGGTTAAGCTAGGTCAGGGCCACCCTTTCGCAAATAGCGCTCTATGATTTCTCTTCGTCTCGCGTAGATCAATATTTTCCCTTCTTTTCTGCGAGATCCGTAATCATCCTTGAAAAGTATAAAAAAATCTGTGACTATTCGTCGCATGGTGGGGTATTTGTATCGAAAAAAATTATTTCTATATCCAAATTGTACCGAAATGAGAGAAATTATTATTTTAATGTGGAATATATGGATTAGGAATGTTTGTAACTTTTGAGTACTGACGTGGTTTAGCCAGGTCATTTATTATGTACTAAAGATTAATAAAAAATGTATATTGTTAAATTATTATGACATCACTAGAAACGTCCCTTGAGTAGAAAGCAGCAAATCTACACTTTCTTTCAAAAATTACCTACCTTTCTTTCAACGATTCTTATTACCGACTTTTCGCCACAAATACCCCCTTTGTACTTCGTATCAATCTTTTTAGCAATACCTATTTCCAAAAGCATTTTATAAAAGCCATCACCACCGTAAGAGGAGATCGGTGCATTAATCGAGATTATTCGGGTGGTAGAGTCGCGTTCATGCGCATTCGTGGCCGCTTTTTCGACGGGCGTGAAATTCGGTCGTTCCTCGAACGAAATATAAATTGCTCGTGTCATAATTTAATGGAACACCGTTGTACGACGGCGAGACGGATGACTACGGGGAAGGAAGAAGGTATAACCAGTTTCTGAACGCGTCCTATATGTATAATAAAGCGCGCGCGGGCGCGTGTACGCATATATATCGGGTGTTCCTATCGCACGCGTATAACACACAAACACACGTACCAATACATTTCTCTTTAAGAGACGCGGGGCATATATTTCAGACAATAATAATTTAGACACGTGTGGGCCATACGTGCTAGCCAAGAAGTCTCGGGGATAGGCAAAGGACTACCGCATAGGTCTCTCTCCGTTGTGCTTTAAGCTCCGATACGCGAGAACCGGTGGTAACATATAGGCCGCGTGCTTTCCTTTCGGCCGCACACGTGACGTCTAAGCGTAGAAGCCGACGATGACGAACGACCAAGTCCAACCTATCGCGTTCCATATTTTCTTTCTTTCGACCTTCGCCGGAATGGAATGTTAAACGGCCGAGCGAAACGAACGATACGAAATGAAAACGGCTGAAACGAAGAAATGAGCGTTATTTAAATAGAGAGACGCTATCGAGATTCTTGATCACGAAGCAAACTCTCGTATACCCCTTCTCTCTTTCTCAAGCAGAGAAGAAGCAGAGCAAAGCAATTTTGATTAACAAATTCGTCGAGTCATGTCTCACGGTCGTTAATTAAGTTTACAATTAACTCTTGATAATTCGTGCTCGCTTTATCGACCCTTCGGATCTCCCGCGCGAGCTCCCAGGACTTGTTTCTATCTTTCTCTCTCTTGCACGGTACTACGGTGCTCGATCGTGGACAGGAGAATGGAGAGCGATTCGGTTAATGAATCGCATTACAATAACGATTACCTCGAGAGAGACTTTGTCCCGACTGGAGAGTCCCATCGACTTCTACCAACGTTGTCCAAGATCGACGAGAAAGAGAGAGAAGAAACCGTTCACCGTTCGCTATATATAATTCGCTCTCTCGTTAATACCAACCGCACTCTCGTAGCCATTATTTTCGCTCTCCACCGTTATGGCCGATAACGTTTACGCGATAAATTTTCGCCTGTGCGAATGCAGAAAGATACACAAAAGGATTACGCGTCTCTCTTCGTCGTCGTCGTTGGAGATTATCAAAACGAGATATGACGGGGGCCCTCGTTGGAGGGGCCGTTTTAGAAATAACAGATATCGATCATCGCTCTAAAATAAGCCAGGCATTGAGACATCGAAGGAAGCATCGCGCTAGCTCGGTCAGGCGAGCGTGAAATTTCTCTTCGCGCGCCCTCGCCGAATTCAAAGCTCGTTTGGCGTCTTTGCCAGAAGATCTTTTTCTCTCTCTCTCGTGCTTAGAACGTAAGAAATCGTCCAGAAGGAGTGTCTACTCGGAGAAAAGGAATGTCCACCCGCTCGTAAGCTTTGTCGTTTGGAGAACGATGTAGAGAAGAGACATCTCGAGGAAACAACAAGTAGAAAAAGATGGAAGAGCTTTGTCGGCTACGAGATAGATAGAGAGAGTCTGCGCTCAACCCACCCCGCAAAAAGGCAACACGTTGTAACTTTGTGAACGATAACAATGCGATCTTGTTTCTCCGTTTTTACGCCGGACTCCCTCGCACCTGCTTCGCCTTAGGAGTCAGTGTCGCTTCTAATAAGCAGAAATAACTCCTCGCGACTGGCTTCAAAGCGGTCCTTTAAATATACGAACGAACTGATTTATACGCCCTCGCGACGGCTTTATTCTCGATCGCAGAAAGAGAAACGCATCCGGAGGGAAGACGCGTCATTTCGTTCTCCTAGATATAGGGATGCAAACATCGATGTATTGTTCATATCATTCATATTGTTTTGATAAATGATATATTGACATCGTTCAATCATTATAGATTGATTTTTTTTAACTGATTTCGAAAAATGAAGGCTGTTACTTTTTTCATTCACGAAAGAAACTTTAAGTAAAATAAGGCCTTTTTGACACACTTTCCTTAACATTTCTAAAATATTTTAAAACATCGGAAAAACATCGATGTTGCATCCCTGGGGATGAAGACAAAACGAAGAATCGTAAATAAATTTTGAAAGATCATATTAAAACGTAATCTCGATGGTAGATAAGAGCGACTTACAACGTTGTCCTTCATCAACGTGATAATAATTTATTGCCGTAACCGACTAGTCATTAAGTAAATGACTTACTTTTCGCGCTGAAAAAGATACAAGGTTGATATACTACCAGCTTGACTATAGATTACGATCACGAAGCAAACTACCTCTCTCTCTCTCTCTCTTGAAGTTTCGAACTCACGTCGATAGAACTTCGTGCATCTGCATGCGTTCGAAGGAAGGAGAAGAAAACTGCTTCGCTCGCGGCACCGGAACAAGAAGAAGAGCCAGTAACAGAGGTAGAAGCAGCAACCGACGAGAAAGGAGCAAAGAGAAAGAGATAGCGGCTTTCAGGAGGAGATAGGAGAAGAAGTACGGAAAGGGATAGAGGAGAAGAAGAAGGCACGAGTAAGAGAGAAAGGAGGTGTGGGATGAAGAAAGAGGCTAAATGGGAGAGAACGGGAGGGCAGCGAATAAATACTCGGAGATGTAATCGCCGAAGGAAACAAGCGGCGGGATTGTTCGGCGGGAATAATTGAAAGCGCCGCTTGAGCTTCTCATTCCCATTCTCGGCGGCTCCTGCCGTTCCTCCTCTCTCTATAGTCTCTTTCTCTCTCCATTCCCATCTACCATCTCGTTCTCGAATGTGTAGCGCCGCGAGCGCCCCGAATGAAACCCGCGACTGGCAAAGCACCCGAGACTACCGATGGCGGCGCTACCATCGTAGATGGACCAACGGAGGACGAGGAGGTGGAGTAGAGGTTCGCGTCGATCGGATCGCTCGGTGATCGGCGGATCCTAATGTATGCGTAATGCCGTAGCCGATCGGCTCTCCTCATTAACGCCCGTCCCAAACGACGCACACATATACCTCCTCTTGTATCTCTTTCTCTTTCTTGAATCGTATCGATTGGTAGACCGGTCTCTTCTTTCTAGAGACAGAGAGAGACACACGTGGAATGCTCGAGGGTTAGAGTGGAACGACGAGGGACACGAATATAGACCTCATGTTTTGTCCTTCGTCCTGTACCAACGCACGCTCTTTAAGCGAGGAAATAAAAGCAACCGTGAGAGTCCTCGGTTTGATAATTCTTACTTTTCTTATAAGGAATCGTTTCTTTCTGATTTCTTTTGTTTGTTGGTATATTTTAATTTGTATCATTTCGTTCAAATTTATGAGTTTCTCTTTTCGTAGTATCGAAATTTCGTGTTCAGATCAGAATCGACTGATCCGAGGTAATAAAAGTTGGAAGGATCGCGGCATCGCGGTGGAAACAATTTCTTTCCATCGTAATTCAGCTTTAGAACGAAGCACTACGGCAAAGTAGCTGCACCCCTCCGCGGGTATCCATAGTTTATTCCTTTATCGCTCGTCTTATTCCACCCGGTAGCTTGAAATCGAGTGGTCTATCCACCGATGGTAGGTACCGCGAACGGAGAGACTCTATGCGAGTTTTCCAGCGAGCTTCAATAATACAGACGGTGGGAAATTGTGATCGAAGGGTACTATTGGAAAGCGATACCTTAGCCAGGCCAACTGAATAAGTAATGAAACAATATTTTTAAAACGCCTATAATTCCTGGGGCCGAGGCCTCTCTCCTTCCTTACGAGTCCTACGACGGACTCGTATTTATCGGCCCGTGGAGTATAGACTACCACCATCGCTGCCACGGCGATTTCGAGAAAGAAGGGCAATCGTTTACCAGTCCGCTAGGAGAAAAAAAAAGGAACGAGACGAACGAATTTCTGTTTTGGCGAACTCCCGCTCTTATTTTTTTTTTCCTACTCTACAATCGAGTGTCCGATCGGTAGATTATTGCGACGATTTATCGACGTCACTCGATGTTTTAGTAACGATACACCCTGCCCGGACACGTGGCGAGAGTGTATCCCTTCCAACGACTTCATCCCATTCGTGTTCCTTCTGATTTGCGGGATCAAATTTTATGGGTATGTTCTTGTCGTGTTGTATGTTATTATATCGGTCATTTTCAACCATTTTAGGGCTTAAGAGAGTTTTTTATTTTTTTTACCAAACTAATAATGATATTTAAAAAATTAAAAATGCAGCATATTACGGAAGAAAAGGAGAATTAATATAATACGGTTATAACATTTTATATACGATATATCAACGATATAGATATCGTCGTTCGGTACTAAAAGGGTTAATATATAAAAGCAAAATAAATCCAATATTTCTTAACTCATTTTCATTCTTATCTCACGTATTCCACTTCTCGATATGAAAATCTATTAAAAGTAATAACCCCACTCGTTCTCCTTATCAAAATTATTATCAACGATCAGCCATTGTCATCGTCCCTCTCGACGCGTTTCTTTCACGCAGCCGGCCATCGTTTCGTCCGAGGCTATCTCGAGTTTAACCCAGCAAAGCCGAGCTCCGTTTAAGGCGGTCGCGCGGCCCACTTAGATAGCTCGGATATTCTTTTAATCGGTCGAATAATAGCATCGTTTAAATACGATCTTTATATCGGGTGAAACTTCGATATATAATGTCGAGAGACCAGCGCGCGAAAGCGACCGACAACGGTGCGGAAAATGTACGCGTGTAGGTTCGTACTACACAAGTACGTTCGAGGGACCCATAGATATGCAAATGAGCGGTCGCTTGGTATAAAGCCGACCGGACGACGAGCTTTTACCGATGACTCGTTTGTGAACAGAGGGGGTGATGATCGAGAAAATCGACACTTCGATCGGTGATTAGCAACATTGAGCGAGGTTCAATGAAAGTAGGGTAATTGTATTTCGCGCCTCTTCCTCGAGATCAGAATGTAGTGCCCCCACTATGCACCGGTGCCGCCACAATCTTTACAGTTAATTTTTCTATTCCGGTCCGTTCCCATGTCCCTGACGTCCCGAAGATCATTCTTCTTCTTTGTGCCGATCTCGTCACACGTATTGAACAGAAATTCCGAAAGAAAATGGGTAGAAGAAAACACAAGCATCGCTCGTTGAAGGACGAGGAACAGAAAAAACTACTGGATCGAATTGAAAGGCTAGAAGAGCAGATTCTGCGTGAGAGAGGAGAGAATTATGAAAATAGACGCAGTAAGTACTTCTTTTTAGTCCGCGAAGGAAGGACGAACAATGGCGGCCTCATCTCATCGCTCGAGTATTTCACTCGGTAATGGAAGCGCTAGAAGCGAGGAATGGTTTTTTGGTCCAACTAATTAACCATAAAGGTGGTCACGTCGACGTTCAACGTCGACGGTGTACATAACCCCTCATATTACGACGATTGCGTTGCCTTCTGTGATCGTCCAACGATCGCGGAAAGAGAAGAGACAATCGCCATGACGCGTCGCGCGTCGGTCCAACCGACGCGCGACAGACGAAAACATATGACGCTAAGCACGGCGGTACAACCGACGTACGAGAGCACATAACCTTATAACGCTTCGCGCGAGAGTTCCTAACCTTATAACGATTCGCACATAACCCTCTCGGATAAAGAAGGGAAAAAATAATTATGGTTATTGCCACTCGATGAATGGAAGTTTATCACTTCTTCTCTTTCTTTCTTTTCGACAAAGCAGGTGAAAGTAGACATTATTCGAGGAGACCATCGACACGCAGTCGATCTCGAAGTCGATCTCGAAGTCGATCCTACAGCCGGACACATTCACGCAGTAAATCCCACAGTCGATATTCAGAGAGGAACTACGGGTCTAGCAGATCTTATAAACGGCAGCATAGCGGCAAAGAAAATCGAGATGGAGGCTCGAGTTATCGGATCGATAGTATCGATCGAGAGAGTAATCCCGACGTTATCGTTACGATACCCGATGCGCAATTACCTACGGTTGCATCGGAGAAAGAGGACAGCGGCGCAACTGTTACAACGGTCGAAGCTGCAACCCGTGGAAAGCAGCCGACGGAAATTTTGTCTGCGGAAATTCAAGAGGTCGAATTGGAAGCGGACGTATTAGAAGTATTCGGAGAACGTCTGAGGGCCGATCGAGTACTCTCTCCTGCAATTCACAGCCATCTTGCGACACTCTGGCGTGAAATTATCGAAAAGGGTCTCCCTGCGGAAGATCGTAAAGCCTTTCTAAAGAAGTTCCCGCCGCCTCAGAATTGCCTTGCCATTGATCCGCCAAGGTTGAATTTGGAGGTGAAGGCGGCCTTGGACAGTACCATCATTAAAAGGGATGAAAGAATCTTCGAAAAGCAAGAGAAGATCGCGGCGTCGATAGCTGGAGTCGGAAAGGCTATAGACTTGCTGTTAAAGTCGGGTTCTGCCGATAAAAAACAATATCTGGAACCACTCAACGCGGCAGCAAAACTCCTGGCTGATCTACAGCATGATGAAACGTCGATTCGAAGAAGTTTAGTACTTAAAAATATTAAAGCTTCGTTTAAGGATACGCTGAAAGATGTACAGTCAGATGAGTGGCTTTTCGGAAAAGAGCTTCCCGAAAAAATCAAGGCAGCGAAAGTTTTGCAGCAGTCATCAAAGGATTTGAAGCCAGCAGCGAAACAGTCGTCTGATCAGGGGAAAGCGTCAAAAAACTTGAAGGGCCCGCCTCACCAAAGCTTGTACAGGTCGAACGCTTACACGAGGGGGGGCGGGTACCGACAGAGTTACCAGGGTCGCGGCAGCAACCAGAGCCAGCAGCGGGGCAGCAAGTCGAATGTTCGAGGACGGAGTTACCTTCAAAAGCAGGAGCACCCATCATCGAGAAAGCCCAACTAAACGTAGGTAAATTCGCTGGTAGACTGGCTCACTTTAAAGGTAGGTGGTCTGAGATTACGTCGGACGAAACCATACTGAACTGGATTGCAGGCTATAAAATACCGTTCACGTCTAAAGTACGGCAAGATACCCCGCCTATTGAGCCTCAGTGGACAAATCACGAGAGATTTTTGATTCGCAATGAAATCCAGGCATTACTTTCTAAGGGCGCGATACAAGGCTGTAATTTTGAGGGGGGTCAATTTATTTCGAAAATCTTTCTCATACCGAAGCCGGATGGTTCGCATCGTTTTATACTGAATTTAAAGCAGCTGAATGAATTCATAGAAACGGAGCACTTTAAATTGGAAGATGGAAAAACTGTAAAACAAGTAGTTTCTCGTGGTTGTTTCATGGCCTCCATCGATTTAAAGGATGCTTATTATTTGGTATCAGTAGCAAAATCGGATCGAAAATTTCTGCGATTTATTTTCGAGGGTGTTCTGTACGAATTTACATGTTTGCCTTTTGGGCTGAACAGAGCTCCTTATACTTTTACAAAGCTGCTAAAACCGGTAATCATACATCTGAGAGAGCGCGGTTATTTATCCGTAGTATACTTGGACGATTTATTAATTCTGGGGAATTCACGTACAGAATGTTTAGAAAACGTCGAAGTTACTAAACGGTTGTTCGAGAGATTGGGATTCATTATCAATGATAAGAAAAGCCAATTAATCCCATCTCAACGTTGTAAATTCCTCGGGTTTATTTATGATTCAGACAAGATGAGTGTCGAGCTTCCAGTTGAGAAGGTCACACAAAATGTTGAGATGATTGAAAGATTTCGAAAGACGAAGCTTTGTACTATCCGAGAATTTGCAAGGTTGATAGGAAAGTTAGGCTCAAGTTGCACAGCAGTAAAGTATGGTTGGGTCCACATGAAGATGTTTGAGAGAGTAGAGTTCTTAGCACTCAAGACAAATAACGGAAATTTTGAAGCAAAGATGTCCGTCAGTGATGACTTGCAGATAGATTTTGAATGGTGGAGTAGAAATATAAAAAAGGCTATCTGTTCCCTGAAACCATTTAAAGCAGTTCTCGAAATTTCCTCGGACGCATCGCGTTCAGGTTGGAGAGCGTGTTGCAACGGTAATCGAACGCACGGCCATTGGAGTCAAGAGGAAAAAGATTATCATATTAACTATTTAGAATTGTTGTCGGCCTTTTTTGCATTAAAATGCTTTGCAAAAGGTTATAAAGACTGTGATGTGCTATTGAGGATTGATAACACTACCGCTATCGCGTATATCAATAAAATGGGTGGTATTCAATTCCCGGTATTGAGCAAATTGTCAAAAGAGATTTGGACTTGGTGCGAGGAAAGAAATCTTTGGATTGTTGCTTCATATGTTTCATCTCGAGATAACTTTGAAGCGGATTTTGAATCTAGGCGCCTTGAGCCGGAAACGGAATACGCCTTGTCAAACTCAGCCTTCCGCGAGATAGAGGAAAGATTTGGCAGGCCTACAATAGATTTATTTGCAACACGGACAAATACAAAATGCGAACGCTACGTTTCTTGGTCGAGAGATCCGGGCTCAGTCGCTGTTGATGCGTTCACACTCGATTGGAACTTATGGTTTTTTTATGCCTTTCCGCCGTTTGCAATAATTTTGCGAGTATTAAAGAAAATAAGGGACGATGATGCAAAAGGGATCGTGGTAGTACCACATTGGCCGGCCCAGGCCTGGTTTCCTGTTTTTACCGCTATGTTGATCTGTGACCCGCTTTATTTCAAGCCGAATGTGAACCTTTTACGTTCTTTGAATAGGCAGCCGCACCCGATTTGGCAGAGGATTACCCTGGTTGCAGGAGTGCTGTCAGGGAGGCGTTAAAAAAGAGAAAAGTACCAGAGGAAGCACTTAACATCATGCTGTCGTCGCTTTCGGATGCTTCAATCAAGCAATATGATTGCTGCCTCAAGAAATGGTGGTCATTTTGCCGTGGAAAATTCATTGACCCTTACAGATGCGACACCCCTGTAATAATAAGTTTTCTATCGATTGAATTTGAAAAAGGCGCCTCACATGGTTCCTTAAACAGCTGTCGATCAGCGATTGCCCTGCTGCATGGACCGGATTTAGGGGAAGATCCTCAAATTAGGAGGTTGTTTAAAGGCTTTGCGAGACTCAGACCTGGGAAACCAAAATATGAGTCTACATGGGATCCGAGTCTGGTTTTGAATCACGTATCACAATGGGGTTCAAACGATACGATTTCCTTAAAAAAGCTTACACTCAAACTAGTCACGTTGTTAGCTCTAGTGACAGCGCAGCGTATGCAGACGCTCGCTGCGATCGACATTACAAACATTGAGAGAATCACGGAATTGATCGAGATTAAGATTCCGGATAGATTGAAGACCTCAAAGAGGAACAAGCCTCAACCAATTTTAAGAATTCCGTTCTACTTAGAAAATAGAAACATCTGTGCGGCGTTGACGTTGGAAGAATATTTGAAGAGAACAAAAGACCTGCGAGCGTCGGAGACTAAGCTGTTCATAGCATTGAAAAAACCGTATAAAAGGGTATCCAGTCAGACCTTAAGTAGGTGGATTAAGCAGACGCTGAAGGATAGCGGAGTGGATACGACTGTATTTGACGCTTACAGTACGCGTCACGCCTCAACTTCGGCAGCAAAACGAAGCGGAGTCAACATAGAGGCTATTAAGAAGACCGCCGGTTGGACGGAGAAATCGGGTACCTTTGCTAGGTTCTACGATAGAAATATTGTTATAGAGAAAGGAACGTTTGCCAAAACTATATTGGATAAGTGTGTTAAATAAGAGGTAACTCGCGTTGTTTTATATCTTTTGGTAATTTGTGATAAATACAAGGTCATAAACGATCTCTGGAATTTCTGATACATTAGATAGATGCCGTAACAAACTTTGAATAACTACATTCTGATCTCGAGGAAGAGGCGCGAAATACAATTAAATGATTAAACGAACTTACCTTAAGTGAAGTTCTATCATAATTGTATGAAGCGCCTCTTCCGAAGAGATCAATCCCACCCAATAGATTTTACCCTTGTTTCTAATGATACACATATTAGAAACCCCAGTGGTTACGGCAACACTTTGAATAAATGATCTTCGGGACGTCAGGGACATGGGAACGGACCGGAATAGAAAAATTAACTGTAAAGATTGTGGCGGCACCGGTGCATAGTGGGGGCACTACATTCTGATCTCTTCGGAAGAGGCGCTTCATACAATTATGATAGAACTTCACTTAAGGTAAGTTCGTTTAATCATTTAATTATTCGGAACGAAGTTAAATAAAAAATTTCTAATTATAATATTTTTTGTCATAATTCCTTATCAAACGTAGAAACGATGATATCGAGTACGACGGTTCTCTCGAGCATTAGATACTCGTGTCCTCTTTACAAATCGTAAACGCTACAAAGTAGAACTATATAGAACGCAAAAAGATATGCTAGGAAGCCGAGTTGCGAAGCATTATCGTAAAACAACGTTATCCGGGCATCGACCGGAGTTAAAAGAGAGGAGACTCAAGATCGTCTTGGAAGGAGCACCAATTACAGAAAACGAAACCATTTTCATCCGAACGATACCACGTGTTTCCTATTCTCGATTGACCAAAGAAGTCGATTGGTCGAAAGAGTTAACGGATCGAGTGTTTAGATTGTGGAGGGATTTATGAGAAAGAGGAGAAAAAAAAAAGGAAGATAAAAGAAGAGACGGGTGATTCTTCGTTGAAACTTTAGCGTTTCGTTTTACGACTTCGATCGACTATAAAACTTATCTGGCTTTCTATTCCATTGGTATGTATAAAGGCGGATGGACCGGCTACTTTCTCGTGCCCGCATTGGATTGTCGTGAAAGCAGGACGCACTTCTTGTATACTACTCTCTCTCTCTTTCTTTCTCTTCATCTCTCTCAGAGACACGCGTACATGCGAGTCATCACGAGGCGTTTATTGTAATACTTCCCGTTGTATCTTCTCGACGAACGACGATAACGACGAGGACAACTATAGGGTCTCTAAGAAGAGGACGAAGGGGGGGGGGCTGGTGCATAGCCGTTTCTTTCCCATCGTGCGTGTATTCGTGCGGGTAAAACGAGCAGCGGCGTTAACGTTGTAAAACCGGGACAAAAAGTAGCCCGAGGGATGAGGGAAAAAAAGATGAGAGCAATTTATTGGCCGCGATAGCCAGGCTCACGGTATCTCCTTCCGTATAATACGAATGAGCGTGGACGCCTCGAGTACCTCTGTCTTTCTCTTTTTTTCCTTCTTCCTTCATTTATCTTATTTCTCTCTCTCTTTCTTTCTATCTCCGCTGCCGTCTCTCAATCTATTAACGAGCTCGACACGCGAAGATCTAGGAGATAAAGATCGCGAATCTCTTGTATCACCTTCGACAGGCTTCAAAAATCTATAGAGTCTCTCGAGAGAACATCAAATGGTGTTCTAATTCGAATCTACGTTGTCTATATAACGTGTGAATAAATCTTAAGAAGACTTGGGTGAGTAATTTTTTCTCATTTGGTCTCACCTCGATGGCGATATATCCTTCGGCGTCGAAACGCGTAATCCCCGTAAATGTAGACGGGCGGAGTCTCTATAAATAATAATTCCTGACTACCGTGAAGCGTCCTGGAAAGGATACACCTCTCTTTCTATCTTCTCAAGCAGTAGCTCGAGAGTAACTCGTGTCTCGCGATACAGCCGGTGCTAAGAGGACGATATTCATTTATCCCTTTACTATCGGTAGATCCGTGTAACGCGATACGATATCAGATCCATGTTAATCATAGTCGTTTACGGCGCTTACCGAGTGGCGCGTTCTCGCAGAATCGAGAGAGACTTACGCGTCGTCTTCTCGTCGTGCCGTACTCCGTTTTATCGGCTTATTTATTGAACCTAACGGTAGAAAGTGGATGTAACGTTCGTGTAATGATGGCGATACGCCATTAATTCATCCACGGTCCGATTATACACCGTGTCACGCGGTCGAACTTGGAAGATCGATCGTCGCAACGTTTAACCACCCCGCTCGTACGTCCTTTTACTTCGGGCGATGCTCGAGTCGACTTACCTATAATATTCTCTCCTATCGTGTGGCTACCTATACAACCTAGGTATCTCTCTCTTTCGCTCTCTTTTGCCGCTACCAACCGGAAGACCTGCATCGCGCTACTCCCTTGCAAATAGCGCTAGCGTGTAATGCATATCATTACCGGAACGATGTGCCATAACGTCGGATTTATGAGATTGCCAGAGGAGTGTAAGAATTTTTTTAATATATTTTCGAGCTCGAAAATGTAATCGAAAAATCTACTCTTGCTTAAAGTTGCAACGATATATAGTGCGTGGGCCATTATTTATTATATTTTATTTTACATTAACCATTAAATAAATCAATGAATGTTGTTTGGTAGTTATAACGATACCTACAACTTGTACAAACTTTAATTTTATACAGCTATAGTCACTAATTGAAATTATCTATTTTGGACGTTTTCACCTTCATTTCGATGTATCGATAATATCGGCTTCCGATTATCGATATTTCATTTTACTTGCATCCCTACTCTCTCTGTCCTTCTATCGGTTCGCCATTAACAAAGTACGTAATCCTATATCGAAAGATCTAAGAAGAAAATATAATGTTTCGAGGGAATTCCGTGCAAAGAGAAAATGGTCAAGAGAGTACGCGTTTATCGTTTCGGTGAGGATATTTCGGTAGGTTCGCTCGTACGATGTACATTAACGTCTCCGAGCACGTCATATCGATTGCGAGAACACAAGACGGCTGCTCTGAAAGCAAGCTTGCGCGCGGGCGCGTTTTCCTCTCTCTCTCTCTCTTCGACGTCTGCAGGGAGGAGGACGAGAGCGCGGATTCCACCGCACCGTAGAAGCGGAAGCCTCCATCGTGATTATCATCATATCTCCGCTAGACATCAAAGACTTATCTTTCGACCAGCCTCTCTCTCTCTCATTCGCTCCACTCCTTTCCACCTTTCTCCCCATCGCGGCCTTTGCGCCCTTTCTGTATCCTCGCGCTGTCTCCCTTTTACTTCGTTCTCTTTCTCCCTCCCTTAGCCCTCCTTTCGAGCTCTTCCATCTCTCTTTATCTCATCCTTGTTTCTCTGTCTCTTTTCTTGGCCACGCGACGAGGCCACGAGGGAATTTCGAGAAATGACCATTTGGAAATTACGTCCTGACTCGCGGTCTTCCTTGAAACGCAGCTGCTTCGATCTATCGATGTTTCTAGACTTTTTTTCTCTCTCTTATTTTCCTTTCTTCTTTCTCCACGGTCGAGCCTAATGAGAGCTATTCTTCGAAAAAAATATCTAAAATAGAGCTCATCCCCGGTTACCCGGAGAAGACGGTTCTATTTTCTTAAATCCTTTTAAATGCGTTTACGTGATTGTTTGATGCTTTTGACATATATTCCAAATATGAAGACTGGTTTTTATTAAAAAATAAATAAATATTTTACTTTGTAAAAAATCGGAAAGCATGACAAAATGAATAATCGATGGATATATCTACCGTACGAATTAATAGGTATTCCAAACGGAGAAATGAAGAATAATGTTCGATAACACATCGAATCGACGAAGATCGAGATTTATGTGCTTTTCGAGAAGAGTGCGAATAAAAGATCGACCGCAGATATTTAAATTAATCGGTGCGGGTAGCGGCAGGTGGTAAAGGCGTTAAGACGATTTACGTAAGCGACGTCGAAAAAAGAGGAGAAAAGGGAGCGAGGGAATGGGGAAGAGTGGAGGAAAAAAAAAAAGTAAAGAAATCTTTAAAGTCACCGTGACTCCTTTCTTCGTCTTATTCGTGCTGCTGCCGGAAGTCGTGGCCCGAGGAGATTCGCGCGCGTTCACGACCTCCAAATTAGGCGACGGCGATCCTCGTCGAATCCGGTTTCCGAGTAAGAGAAGGATCGACCAGAGAACGCCGAGGATGGCGTTATTATCGACGAACGGGCCTCGAGAGCAGAAAGAAAAAAAAAAAATTATTCGGTAGGTGACGATAAATTTTCGCGTCCGGCAAAATGGAGACGAAGCCATTGTGTCGTACCTTCCTCGTGCGAGAATCCTTCCTCTCGCGTATTTCCCCTCCCTCCCGTTCTTTTAAAGCTCTCGAAGAATAACGTTATAACAGGGACTGCGAACGAGATGGTACGATAGGGAGGAGGAAGATGTGGAGAGAGGAGAGAAAAGACAAAGACGGAAAGAGAGAGAAAGAGAGAGAGAGTAGGGGACAGACACATGTTGCACACTCGCGAGCTCCGAGAAGAAGAAATCTTTCTTTCTCTCTTCTGGTCCACTGTTTCTCCCTTTCTCGAGCTTCTTCTTTCTACAGGACTCGTAACGTAAGACTAACAACACAATGGAAGCAACAGCTGCATGATAGATGGTCCCAACCAACGGACCGAACGAACGACCGATTCCATCCTTCGTTTCTCGCGCTCTTTCTTCTTCATCTTCTTCGAAAGAAGAAGAAACGAACTCTGTATTCTTTCTTATTTCCGCAGACCGGTCGTTATCATCGCGTTTATTCGCGGAAGGGCGGAGGAGTGCTGCCGGAGGATAAAAGAAGAACGTAAACACGATGGGTGAGTACGTCGGCTTCGTTCGACGGCACGCCGATGGAGAGTTTGTTTAAACGTCCGAAAAGGAGCCTCTGAGAGACGTCTGTAAACGAAGAAGAAGAAGAGTAAGCTCTCTGTGTCGTTTGGCCACTCGACTGGGCCGTTCATTCTCGATGAGAACGAAAAAAAGCAACGAAATCGAACGAATTTCAAAGTAAATTGCATAGAAAATATTTTATACGGTATAACGTGTATTATAATTTAATTAAAAAAAATGGTTCTCCCTTTTCAACGAGGCATCGTATTCACCGTGACGCGTTACCTACACGTACGTATATCTCCATTCGAAAGTCGACTCCTTTACTACCACGAGATTGAAACATTAATAGGCGAGAGCATTGTGTTCTCGTATTAACGTCGACTCGTGACTCCGGAGCTTCCTCGGTTTACGAGCGAGCACGGTAATTACGGCTCGATTCGACAATTCGTTGCCGTCTCTATACGCACCGAGATAAATTCCCAGTGCAAGGTAGGAGGGAGAGCCCGCGGGGCACATAACAAACGAGACCTCCGGTACTCTCGTTAAGCGTCGCATTAATCGAGAAAGAGAATGAGATGTGAAAACAATACACCAAAAAGCCAGCCAGCATCGTGCGCGCAAAAGAAACGATTAACCGGCTCCCAATTACCCGAGTCATTGAATCTCGAAAAAGGAAGAAGTTGGGACGAGAGAGACGAGTCCGGCTATAGTTGGCTCAGGGTGCTCTTTCTGTCTCTTTCTTTCTTCCTCTGACGCGCACGATCGCGGGTGCCATTGTCATCCATTTGTTCGTACAAATCCCCGACTATAATCGTTTAATGCTCACATTCATCGCGCGGCATGGCGACGGCATTGTAAGTGCCGACGACGACGGTGCGTTAGTCCGCGCCACGCATGCGTACTCGCGTTCTCCGACAAGGGGCTTAAAGGCCTTAAGGCGAGCGACCGTCCATCCATGTTCTCTCTCTTTCTTGTTTCTTTCCTTCATTCTCCCTCATCCATTCTTTCTCCTTTTCCAAATTTCCTTTTTGTCGAGTCGCGTATGTATACGTGGTAGTCGCGCGCGACTCTGGCATTTATACTTTGTATCTCCCGCTTCCCGAGTGCGTCGGAATTTTAAGTGGCACTTGACCAAGATTCTCCTTCCTTCTTCGCTCCCTTTTCGCAAAGTAACCACAACGCTTCGTGACTCCCCAAACGCCGATATTTTCTTCTCGTGTGATTTTTCTTGGATAAAAATAGCAAGAAAAGGCAATGGGACGAGAGTGAGGAGGAGTAGCGTAATGGTGGGAAGGTTATAACGCGATATTTGGGATGCAAAGGATATCAGATTGACCCAGGTTGCTCGAGAAAATATTGTGACCCTAAACGGATTATAGTGGTGAAGCCTTAGACGTGTATTAACCCTTTGCACTGGATTTCGACGACAAATTTTGAAAATAATATAATATCGAGTGTGACCAGACATCCTAAAAGTTTTCTCAGCTATTAGCAAGTCAAACCAATTTTTTTTTTACAACGTAACCAATGATATTTGAAATTTGACATAATGTTACAAATATATCGCCTCAGAAACGACCCTCGAGTACAAAAGATTAAAAATAGCTATTTAACCGTCCTCTTTCCCTCTTTTTCTTTACACACCCACGAAAGTTACACTTTTGTCGCACCTAGTCCACATTCTTACGCAAAGTCTCGCGACGATGCTAAATCTCAAACGTTTCGTCCCGCTTGATACATCTCCCAAGTTGTGACTCTCTCTCTTTTTCTCTAGTCTCGAGACGTTTAATCACGACGTTACGTTTCACAAGATTGAGAGAGAGGAAGAGAGAGAGACGGGCCGTGTCTCACAATGGATAATGCCTCGCGGGCCGCGCGCTTTTAGCGGCAATCTAACGGCGTTCTATGCGAGAGCAAGAGAGAGAGGGGCCAGGTCCAAGATAGCACGTCGTTGACTGAATACCGCACGCACACCGAACGCGCGAGCCTCGGCTCTCTTTGTGGCACGCTCAAAGAGCACAATGTCCATAGTCCCGGCTCCAACAATGGGCCTTCCACGACTGGTTAATATCAAGGTTATTTCAAGGGTAGTCCCCGACGACGTTCCTCGCTCTCTCTCCTATGTCTCTTCTTCTTCGCTCTTTCTTATCCTACCATCCCTTCGCACTAGCCGGGACATGTACTCTCGCGAAAGTGGAAGCTCATTGTGTGCCCCCCTCGATCGCGACAAGACGATGAAGGTAACGAGAGTACGTTCGATGTATGATTTTACTTCGTCTCGGTGACGTTTCAAGGCTTCGAAGTGACTTCGATCGGAGTTGCAAGATAGTGCGATTATTCGAGAATTCTGCTACTTTGTTCAATCATGCGCAACTAAATTTATTCTGTTGCTATTTTTGTAGCATATACATAAATTGTAATACTGTTTAAATATGTTGATTTGGACAGAAAGAATGTGAAGTGATTTTAAATATGATAATTAATTAAACTTTGTTTAACAATTTTTGTAAGTTGTGTGGTGAAAATTGATATGCTACTTTTCTTCATACTACATTTCCACAAAAGTTTCTGGCAATTCTATGTTCTATCATCGTGGGCGTACGGCCGGTTTTGTCTTCGTTTTAATATAGACTCTTCTTCTTTTTGGTAAAGATAGATTAATATTTAATAGAACGATGACGACAAGCGAACTATAGATTTATATTAATGTGACATATTTTACAGTGTCGCAATGACGATGACTCTCGTCCGCTTTGCAACCTTGTAAAGATAATTTATAGTCGAAGGCCGATAGAAATCAATCGACGATGCAAATTAATTAACGAAGTCCACGAAGCACGGAGAAAGTGGATTTCTTTTTTTTTTTTTTATTAAAAATGAAATCACGAAGACGCGTCTCGAGTGGGTACTCGCGAGTTTTCGCCGGTATTACGCAAGTTCGAGCGAGAAATCGAGAGGAACGTCGGCGTCTGTCGAGGGAGGGACAATGATCGCGTTTGTTCCGGCTTTCGACTTTTCAGAGATTGAACGTCCTATGAAAAAAAAAAAAGTTTCGCGGTCATTCGTCGTCCGAGCACAAAGAGAGAAAGAAAGAGAAAAAGAGAGGGAGAATGACTCGTTTAACTTGGAAGTGCCACTTGTGAACCTTCGCCGCAGTAACTCCGGGCATCCTTTGATCGTTTTTGCGTTTACCATCGATTTACTCCTCTCCGTTATGACGTGATGCTCGATTAACCAACGAGAAAAGAATAAAAAGAACTTTTTTATCCATGAATTATACGTAATATCATTTTGTCTTGTTCAGAAAATTGAAAAGATTATACCGATCGACTGACAGTTATTCGTTCTTCGGAGTTCACGTTGTTCACAATTTTAACTTTTCATAAATCGCTTGGGATGCATTGATTTATACTTTTTTATCAAAAACAGGAAGAAACTGTGATTTCATCCTTTTTAGGCACAACCGCAGGGAGTGACTTATTTTTAATTAGGTAAACTAATAATCCAAAGCTGATCTCCCGTTTAGTTCTATTAATTGAATGCGAAAAAGTGAGTTGCCAATAATTTCTGACATATAATTACACATTTTATTCAAAAATCGGTTAAATCAAACTTTTGAAAATAAAAGTAACTTCTTAGGGACGGTCATCGATGTGACTCGCGAAAAATCCGAGTGGTTTCGATGTTGTTCCATAGGGAGAGATAGTATGGGGTGCAATTAAAAGGCATACGGTCCTTTTCCAGTAGAGAAAAAAGGACGACGGTTATTTCGTCGATTTGCAAACAAGGTGGAAGCGTATCCGTCATGCGGGATATGAAAGGGATGAGAAGGAAAGAGAGAGAGAGTACGCGCGTGGCGTAAACGCGAGGAGAAACGTCGAGTATGACGAGGGAGAAGGGAAGAGAAAGGGAGGAAGAACGAGACAGATATATTCTCTGTTCTCCAGGGAGCAGTCAAAGCGGCGTGGCCCTTTCGCAACGACGATCTAAGCATCAAACAAACCAACCACCCCCTTTTCGCCAAGTTATCTCCCCCCTCTCCACGAACCCACAAACGCACAGTGGGCGTCATCGACGTTGGTAACGAATTCCCTCGAGCCTTCGTAATTTATCCAACCGGTTTTTATCGGCCATCTTCTTTTTCGAAGGAAGAGGAGACGACAACGACGTTCCTTCCTTCCTTTATTCTTTTCTTTTACCCTCGAGGTAAGCGCCGAACGCTCGCGATAGATCTTAATCGCGCGTTACCGATAATTAGTATCGAAACTACATGACACCCGTCCTTCTCGTTCGCGTCTCTTTCGTATTCCATCCGCGCCCTTCGAAAAAAAATAATCTTACGAAGGCTGTTCTATCTCGTGACACGAGAGAGAATTTCGAAAGGAGCTCGTTTTATCTCGTGCAAAAAGGTGGGTAATGGAAGGACGTGGTAAAAAAAGGGTGCTGGTGATGGCAAAATAAGGGATTATGTTAAGTAAATTGGGATACACCTGTTCGCCATTGTTGTGGGTTATACTCCATTTAAATTTGACTAACAAATATGTGCTGCTCGAGAGTCTCAATTCTAATACTTTAACATTAGAATTACAGGCAGTAAAACTATACTTATTTTCGTATAGTTGGGTAGTAAACAACCTGAACAAATAATATTCAATAAATAAAATAGATAATAAATCTATACAAAAGTCATTTTGTTATTACAAAAATGAAATAAGAAACACGCAACAAATCATTTTAACCCCCTTGATAGTTCTACTGTTAAATCCTACCCTCTAAAAAAAATATTCTATCCGATTATCGAACGGTAGTCAAATAATTCTATAGGGCCGCCTTATTTGTCGACGCCTCGAGAATATGTGTACTATACCTATCGTTATTCAAATGACGCGGCTTTGGTAGAGAATATCGACACGGGAATACGTACGAAGACGAGGGGGAACTTACGAGGAAAAGAGGAGAAGAAAGAAAAAGAAGAAAAAGGAGCCGTCTTACTCTCTCACTCTCTGTCGCGATCCTATCTACCTACTTAGGATCGCGCACCAGCGAGCCGACCGACGCGCATAATCGCATGACTTAATACCGGGTACCGAAGAGTAGAGGTCGACGAGCGTATATACCTACCTATCTACCTACCTACCTAACACGATGCCTTATTTCTTTTCTCGTTAAGTCTGATTTACGCCGGTGCGCACGTTTGTGCCCATGCACACGTTTATACGAAGCAAAGGTGGTCGCGCGTAGACGACGACTACTTGCCACCTCGAAGACGAATTCCTAATTGCTTTCTGCCGGCTTTGGTAGTGGGACTCTTTAAAACACCCGATATATATGTATGTAAGTATACGCGTTCGTACGTGGTTTGACCGCGCAGGTGCACCGCTGCAGGTAAGATCCGGTTGACGAGCTTTCGCCGAACGTAATATCTCGAGATTTTTCCTTCTTTTTTCTCTTCTTTCGAGTAGTAGCCGGAAGACCGAAGGAGGGAGAGAGACAAGGGTACACCCTTTCGCCGGTCAGGAACGAAAGGCAACAGCCCCGGAGTTTTATACCTCGAGGGAGAAAAAAAGGTCCGCAATTATATGCAAATTTATGTGGAGCAACACGTCGTTAAGATTGCAGCGAACGCCCGGTGTCGCACCTAGAGATTCCTTTTCTCGAGAGATCCTTTGGAGATCGTATGGATCGATAGATCGCTCGTGTCTTTTGGATGAAATCTTTTTTTTTTTTTTCTGGTGTATTCGATCTCTTGTACGGGGTTTTTTTCTCTTCTTTTTGGAGTTACGGTAAATTGAGAGTGTTGGTAAAGGATGGAGAATAAAATTATATGAAAAAGAAAACTTAATAAGAATATTTTTTGATTAAGACAGTCGTATTTCGAATGGGTGGATCCTCATAAAAAGTAGTATCAAAGTTATAGCTGTAACATTGTAATATTGTTCGATAGAGATTATAAGTACCTAAGTATGTACCTTTATTTTCTATTCACGTGACAAAAGCTTGTAATAATAAAATAAAAGCTTGTAAAAAAGAGAGACAGAGAAAAAGGTTAGTAAAGCTGGATGCTTCGAGTAAAAGAGTAGGAGGGTTTGTAGAAAAGGGAAGAGAGAAAGAGTAGGAGGGTGGTCCTGTTCACCCTCTCGGGGGAGCAGCAATTTATAAATAATTGAGCCGCGTCCGGTAAAAAATGAATTACGCGTCCCTGTACAATATGAGGAGTAGATTTACAGTAAAACGAGGAAGGGACCCGCGAGAGCCGTCGAGATCCACCGTTTCTACATCGTCTCTTCTTTCTACTTCTCTCGCGCGGTAGAGAAACGTAGACGTCGATGACGAAGAGGGGTTTGACCGATACCGAGAAGGGAGAAGGTAGAGTCACATAAGCCGCATCAATTTTGCAATTGGAGAATTTTATGTTCGCGTGTCCTCCATATATTATGAAGAGAGTCAGCTGATCTTTTTTTTTTTTATTCTACCACATCTTTTCTGTCCTCCTAACCACGTTTGTTCTTTCTCCCTCAACGCTTTTATCGCGAACGCTATGCTCGAGGGCCGTGAGGGGTTTCTCCTAATACCAAATCGAAACTGCTTAAAATAAGTAACGGGAGAAAATTTGTGTAAATCGTCGTAGAATCGTCGTCGTTGGTAGAGAGAAGTAAGTGCGACGAATACGAAAGTGAATCGAATGAAAATTACATACGACAAGGTGCCGTTTGAAAGTCTCTCGCTGAAAAGTCTCGTTCCATCGACAAAATTATGTAAACTTCCCCGCGCGTCTACGCATGGAATATATCGAAATGACGCATAAATTACGCTACGACGTAACGCACGTATTCGAGGAAATGTGTAATTAGGATTTAACGAGACGCATACTTTACGAGGATCTCTAATTGTACGTGCGAGCGCGATTCCGCGTCGTCGTCCAAGGAACGTTATAGTGTCTCTCGAACGGTTCTGCATAATAATATTACAAAATCCTAATATGCGCGCGGTTAATGAACGACGACTGGTATATATCCCGTTTTAAGATCATTGCATTCCTATACGACGGTATCAAATTTTAGAAAGTACTATTTTGCATTCGTTCAAATAACCGGTTTCTTACTATCGAACCAAACGTCCGCGTCATTATGTCCATTGATACGTTACAATTCGATCACCGATTTCATTTTATGAAATTACGATCTTCGGGAATAAGTAGCTTGTTGTCGACGTTGTGACGGAAAAATAAATAAAAAAGAAAATGAAGCATTTGTAAGTTTGTCTCGATCGAGAGGTTGATTTATGGATTCCTTGATTTCGCAAACGCGTGCGTTTCTAAGAACATGATAGGTTAATTAACGTGTCTTCATAGATAAATATAACAAAATAATTTATAACAGGGACTAACTAATTTAATTATATTATTAACGCGCGACTATACTTTGACTATAAAAAGAAGAAACGTAATCGAGTTTTCTTCGTTTGTTTCTTCGCTCGGTTTCCCTCATCGACGCGAAAGCAGGAGGAGAACGTTCCCGGGGAGAGTATTTTCGGCGAAGTAAAAGCGAAGAAAGTACTTTGCCGAAGAAGACGACGACATTTGCTCGTTCCACCGAGCCTGGAAATTAGGAAAACAAATATCGTGCGAACGATGAAGAGATAAAAGGGAGACTAATACCGGGCGCACTTCAGAAGATAAAGTCGGTAATGCTAACATCATTTTAATCCTCGTTCTCTCGGTGAAATTTGAAAAGGAGGGGGTAGGCTTGGAAAGAGGCTGCCTCTCTTAAAGAGAGAAACAGAGAGCTACCTAGCGACAGACCAACCGAGAGATGTAGGGAGAAGGAGAGAATGAGAGAGATAGCGAAGGGTAGCGAGTTGAATCGAGGCGAGTAATCAGCGAGACATTATTTTCCCTTTGAGATCTCCCGCGTTTTAATACGAAAGTAAACGTATAATCCGCTTGCGCGATTCCAGACACAAGATTCGTCCATCTAAGCTTTTCTCTCTTCGTTCCACACCCCTTCTTTACCCGATTCAACTCGATCGTTCGCTAATTAACGCGCTTGGTAAAGTCTCCTTTCTTATCATCGCGAGAAGAGACCAAAGAAGGGAACGAATTCGTTCCCGAAAGTGGAAACCAAATGAAGAAAAACTTGTGCAAGCAGTTAAATCATGAGTGTCTTTTCAAAGAGATTTATTTCTCATTGTGAAAAATTTCAATTGTATGAAGATTTTTTTAATTTTCTGAGCAATATGTTAGTAATAAAATAAGTCACGTAATTCGATACACGAGAGCAGTTTTACATATTTACGATTGTCGAATTGATGTTGAATTTAGAGATTTGTTTTTTTGGTAATAAATTTTATCATTTTTAGGAAAAAATTGGTTCGTCGATCGGCTAGTTCGTTATTTTATAATAGCGAGATGGCTGGCCTCGTGACACTGATACGACGACGGTTCGATGCTCGGAGAAAACCGTTATTAAAATCGTCTGCCTTCGTAACTATGGAATTCTTTATTCCCGTCGTTCCATTCCATTATGAGAGAAGCGCCCAAAAAATAACCGGTCTTCTCTCTCTCTGTCGCTTCATCGCTCTCATCCGACTTCCTCTCCCCTTTTTTTTCTCTTATCGCTCAAAGAATAACGTTCGCACTTTACGATTATGCCCGTCTACTTTTTATTTCCTTTTTCTTCTTTTTTTCGATCAAAAAGTCCGAGGTCTCGGTGTCAACGACAGATTTACGAGCCACGTTGTCTCCCTTCTTCATTTCATGACGACACACGGAGACGAGAGAATGTCGAAACGATGATCCTTCGATCTTCGTTTTAAAAACTTCACCGAACTTCGGTTTAAAAAAACAGGAAATAAATCGTAATATGATTTGTGAGAATGATTCTTGCCATCGAAATTCACGTGCGACGAATATGCACGAAGGTTAAAAACTCGCTGGTGTGTATTACGGACGACAAAAAAGAGTGAGAACTTTGACGCTATTTTCATACGGCCCCATATTTTATTTGATATTTTTGAAATAACCGTCGTGTCGTTTTAACGACCGTACCGGTGACCGGATGCCGTAATGATGTACCAACAAAAGAGCTGAGCGCGTTTTGCCTCATCTTTTTCTTTTTTTTCTTTATTTCTTTCTTGCCTTTTCTCCTTTTCCCCTCGATATTCCCGAGTTTTGTTTTAATCACGGGCGTGCACCCTCGCACGCATCATCTTCGTTCGAATGAGAAAGCAAAAGAGATGGTTGATGGTATACAGGGTGAGTCAATAATTATTATCAATTGAAAAACTTTTTAATTTCCTAATGTTTAAATAAAATAATTCCATGTGAAATTAAAGATAATAAAGTTAATAAAAAAATTTTTAAACTGGCGAAAGTCATTCACCCTGTATAAAAAAATATGCAAAAACGCGTTTGCAAATCTGCCGAGGTGATCAACGATATCGTCGAACTCGTTTAATGACAAATTATCTTTCAACCGTTAAACTATCGTCCCAAACGATCGGTATTTCGATCCAATTAACCTCCTTGCATTTATGACGACTTAACTCGTCGCGCGAACAATGTTTCGTGATTACTTTAACGATGACGAATCGATTGCAGCGAGCAAGACGACGATGGCGCTTCTTCCTCGAGCGAAATGGCGTGAAAAATACGTAACGCGCTATATAAATAAAGAAAGGCTTGCGTTCAATTCGCGAGTCCTCTGTCAACATACACGTTAATATATATATATACGCCGTTGTCGTATCGCGTTACATAATAGATAAAAAATTCTTTATCGCCTCGCTGTTATCGTATTACGATAGGCAGCAGCCCTCGCGAAAAAATTGCCGCCGCTTTTTTTCGGCCAGCCTGACATACCTATCCAGGTGCCGTCGTCGTCTCGTAGTCAATGAGAAGATATAAAAATCTGGAAGAATCTAATCTAATTTCATTTATTGAATTATGTTTTTTTTCATTTCAGAGTGATAAGGGATCAATGTTCAATATATGAGTCGTTCGCATGCCGAAGCTATCGACTTCACTTGATTAAAATGTAACTTTCAAACAACTTTTTGACAAACGAATATAATATTCGAAAGAATAATAACGACGATAAATAAAGAATAATTAAATAACAAATTAAACAATAATTAGGTTCAACATGGTTAAATGACAAAAATGTAAACGGCAGTCCTACATAAAATGTTTATAACTCTACCAATTTTCTCTTCCTTTTCTGTGCAGTTAATCAATTTGGCTAATGAGTAAAACATTTCTTCAGATTAAAATCACCCTGCGTGGAACGTTAGTATTTCACAGAACGGCGTGCGCGTTCATTGTTCGAAAAACGTCTCTTGCCGCCAAACGTTTTTCCCTCGAGACAAAACAGTCGTATAGATTATAACGAACGCACCTGTTTTCTTCGCTCGAGGCTTTGACAAGAACCGCGATATTCGTGTGCCGCGTAAAGTGTCTCCGAGTTATGATCACCGACTGTGCGATGGTGGTGCGTTGGTTTGTTTGGTCGTTCAGAAAAAAATATCATTTTCTACCGTGGTTTATAATAAGAAGATAAAAAATAAAATATAGAAAGGGAAGAATGCGCCGGCAGGCACATGCATCGTCTTTCTTCCAAAGCTTTTTCGCGAGAGTGCAAAAGAAAGGACGGAGGGAGAGAAGAAAGAAATCGGATTAACGAAAAAAGTCGTGCTCGTTGGGTACCATCGTTTCTACTATGTTATTTACGCGAGAGAGAGAGAAGCAGATAAGATTAAGGGAGCCGATCTTTCCCACCGACGAAAATTTTACGTTCGCGCGAACATTTTATCTTTCGCGCCTTCTCGATAGATACGCGATACATGCTTTATTTGCAGGAGACGGATACTCGCGATTCCGAGGGTTCCGTTTGCACGATTCAACGTCGTTTCGAGGTATCCTATTTCCAAGTACCAACGTTATAGCGTATCGATACATTGGGATTGATATCAAAATGAGAAAGAATCTATGACTATGACTTAGGAATTATTATACTTTAACATGTCGACTACCACGCAAATTTTAAGTAATCATGATAAAATTTACGTTATTAATAAGTACAGGTAACCCTCCTACAGCACGTTATCCTACTAATTTCTAAAGTTCGCCTTGGAAGGATGCGAACTGTCTCGAACGTGTCGCAAGCGTGTAAATCGAACGGTTCGCGAACGCTCGTAACTTTCCATTCTCTTGGTATGTCGCGAAAGAACGAAGGAAAGACGCGAGAGAGTCCATCGACGAACGATTCGAGCGAAACTCGTTAATTTTGTAGCCCGACGAGTCGACCGGAGTAATTCGATTCTCTTTTACGCAATTTCGGCGCCGTAGAGCGCGGTTTCCCGCTCGGGAGTCTGCAAGACGAGCGTTCCGGACGCAACGGGTGTCTCTCGAACGTTTACGATTTTCTTGTCGAGTACTTTTCCTTTCGTCGCAAATTTACGGTAACGTTTCGTTGGAACAAGATGGATATGCGTGATAGTATCATTTATATTAGTATTTTTTTCTGATATATTAACATCTGTTATTTTGCATGCCTTCTTTTGTACCTCCCAATATATACAATTAAATACTAAATACTAAATGTGTATTCGAAACATATTTTTCTTATTCCACGAACCTAGCTTCTCATCTAAAATTTTTTTTTTTAAATTACCGAATCCCCGTTAACATTTCAACTCCTTTTGGTAACAGTATTTCCAAGATACGGAAACTTTGGTCTAACGAGTCTCGCAAGGGAAGGAGAACGTTCGCCTAAACCGTGACGATCGCGATCTTTCCGTTCTCGCACGATTCCTCCACCAAACGACGATACCGGTGGTATTCTGGCCGATGGTGTTCCGGTGGTGTTTGTAAATCGATCGTGGGCACGTCTACTCTAAGGCTTACTGCGAAAACGATCTCGCTCGTTAAGTACCACCGCTAGGCGGCGAGCGTCGCTCGCTGGAAAACGATCCGCTTCGGGAGATCGAGATCGAGAAAATAATGCGGTGGATCTTCGAGCCCGATAATCCCGAGAACGCCAGCGAATTATGCGCGTTTCGCTACAGCGGGCGGCGCTTTATTATTCGCTTTTCTACGAAAGATAGTCAATTCGATCGATCGATCAATCGATAACGATCATAGGTACTCCGCTCGTTACCTCGACGGTTATACTTCCATATAATTTTTCCTTCTTGCGTGACAAATAAAAAAAAGAAATCGATCATCGTGAAAACGAGTAGGTAGGTGTATCCGTGCAATTATAGTTCACGTAAAAGGATCGTTCGAGAGAAACGGTTGGAATAAAAAGGACACGTTCTTTGGAATTACTCTATTATCGATTATTATCCGTGTTAAGTTCCAGCAAAAAATTGATTTCTTCATTAATCAGCGGGAGCACCGAAGCGTAACAACGTCGAGAGAAAAATACTATGATCCAACCTTTCGTGAAAATTCTCTAACGAATTTCGCGCGCTTTTCTTCGACTCCTGCGTGAGATGTTCCAATGTAGAAAAACGAGAAAGAGAGACGAAAGAAGGTGGAGAAAAAGAGTCGAGTTCGGGTTGCCCGGTCCGGTTTTCGCGGTGCCACCCCGTATACCGCATGGGAAAATAAATCTTGTGGACACTCACCGAGAGGGAGACTGGACACTGGACGCTGTCACCGGACACGGGTTGCAGCGACTGCAACAGATCGCGTGCGTGAAAGAGAGGACGGCTATCAATGGCTGCATTATACAATACCAAGTGGCTGTGTATACCAACATGTACCTATATATATGTGTGTGTATATATATTTATCTGGTGCCTGTATAGATATATATACACATATATATGTTCACACACAGTCACAAGTAAGGTACACTCACACGTTGGACGAAGCGATCGCGCGCGAACAAGAGTATCGGCCGTTGTTACATACGCGAATGCAACGTATATACCGTCTATAGTAAGATTGTGTCGAAGGAGAATCCTCTTCTTCTCTACGTGCAAACCCGTCCACACGAGGAGAAGGTGAACGTAACGAAGGAACGCAACGAAATGATGTCGCGAACGACGACGAACGCTAAGACGTTTCGAAAGGCTGCCGTCCCGTCCTGCTCCACCCTGTTTTTCTTAGGTTTACTTTACGACGAGCATTTTGCCGATTAGATATCGCCCTTTTGCAAACAGCACGCCAGTGTGGGTTCGATCATTGTATGACTCCATCTTTCTCTCTCTTACGATCGATTGATCCATCTCTTTCGCTAAGCCAGTTGCTCTCGACCGGACTGACCTGTTCACGTGTGCGAGAACATACAGTCGCAATAACTATATCCAAGCCGACACTTTTTTTCTCTAACAACAGCCCGCGTGTTTCTTGTACCAACTGGAAATGAATTGAGCTATTGTAAAATCGTGTCCAGTCGCCCGCTAGTAATTGTGTTCCAGCATTGCTCTCTCTTTCTTTCTTCCTAGCATAGATCACGTAATCTCATACCATTTTCCGTCTGTTTAGTTCATAACTACACGCACGGTGCATTGCCACGTGCTCGACTAACGATTTAATATACACTATCGAGCGTGAAGAGAGAGTCGCACGTGCGACCCGGTATTTTTATCGTTTGAAACTATTTTGTTTTTTGTAATAACTAAGTGTAGGATTATGAGTTCAACAAAATTGCACTTTGCGTTTCACCTTTCTCTTTAATATACATAAGGAAATAGTAATACCCCGAAGTTAGGTGGGATCGACAAAAATCTAAATTTTTTTAATATATTTGCTTTCATATTGAATAAAAAAAAATCACGCACTGTTGTAAGTCGAGGTATTACTGTATGTATGTTTGTGTAATAAAATGTATATAGATACATTTATAAATCGTTACTACCCGACCAACTTTTGTCTCTATTGATTGGCCTATTGATGAATTGATTCTCGTAAAGACAGTTGTCCACATTTAGCATTTTATTCGATAAAAAATTATTTCTACTCACCGGCTACGTATCTCGTTCCAGCTAATCGGGTTTACGGCCGTTGCGACCCCATCCACCGTCGAACGATTACGGCGAACATCAGGAAGCGCACCGTTCTGCAAACGAAACAACAACGGAGTGTCTTCGTTAGTTTCGCGGCATGATCTTGCGTCACGGGAGGAGAAGGATATCGCGTATATGCTTCTCCACCGTTCGTCCGCTATCTTGTGGGACGTAGAAATCTATGCGAGCACGCTTGTTAGGGGAAAGTAACGACCTAGCGCGAAATTTTCCCACGAGAGGCAACCTTCTTGAAAGACAAACGCGATATGTGGATATGTATATCGATCGATTTAATGTCGATAGTCAAAATTACCACGATTACTTTAAGTGTTGGAACAGGCTGTAGTTTTTTGAAGTTTCTGTAATTAAATATGCGAGTATATTTCAATGTATATCCATGTATCTGTATTTTTTAAATCTTATTTCATTTTATAAGTATAATTTAATAGATTTCCATTTGTAAAGCGTGATACATGTATATCTCATTGTACAGTTTTTCTTACAATAAAATATTAAACAAATTTCCAATGAGTTGTTATTTATTCCTAATATATGGATTAATGTTAATATAAATTAAGGGAAGAAAATTCCTCAAGAAGCAGATAAAATACCTAAAGAACAAAATAAGAACGAATCACCAAGGGATTGGTAGACTCGGTGGTCACAAAAGATACTGAGAAAAGGTAAAGGACGATGATTCAGAGGAGAGAAGTGTACCTGGTAGATGACACCAGATTCCTACGAAGCTGGACTCTGTGTCACTGTCTTCTCCCTCTTACCCGCCCGTGTACACGTTCTCCACACTTCAAAGTTTTATAGTCGAAATACCGATGTTCTCTCTTTTTCTCTTTCTCCTCGAGGAAATACCTCCGACTAAACCAACGATTTCAACAAAGACGATTTTCGTAAAATTTCTTCGAAGCTATAAAGCGTTTATGCATCTTATTAAATTTGACGACGAAATTGGTACAAAGTACGCTTAGAATTTAGTCGTCGTTGTAACAAAATCTTCTTATTCGTCCTACCACCAACTAGAGGAGAACTCGAACCAACGTTCTAATAATAGCGTAGAGCTAATTAATTGGCAAACACGTAGGTGATGTACCTGCAGCGACCGTAGACGTTTCTGGTTAGCTAAAAACCGTAAACTCGTTACGTAGTCACTTAGAACTTATCGGTAAGAAAAGGATATCTCGAAAGGTCACGAACGGTCTCCGTGTTCTCTTTAAAAAGGGTTAACAAGAGAGTAAGAAAAAGTTAGCTGGTAGATAAGATTGCATAATAATTTGTCATAAAATAACAACTAGCGTTATATTCATCCCGTAACTTAAACGAAGTACGATGTTCTAATGGCACGGTCCGAAAGTATAGGAACTTATAAACGAAATTCCTTATCCCTTTTTTCCTTCTTTTTTCAACCACGGACGATCCTTCGACGATATATTAAACTGAGAGCAGTCGAACGAGGATGGAGTCCAGCAGGAGAAAAGGATGCTGCTCGGCTGTAAGGAGTCGAAGGTAGGAGAGAATTTTTTGATCATCAAAGAGCCGTAAAGCCGTCGAGCGTTACTATCCCGGGGTCTCCTTTATTTGCTAAGGAAGGTAGAGAGGCGCGAGCAGGGCTCTGCGCGAGACCGGGAGCGCGAAGCTAGAAACGGCGCTTTCAACTGGATGACAGGCGAAAGGCATCCGGTCGAATGGGAGGACGTATAAAATCAAGTTGGATTACGTGCGAATGGTCGGCCTGCTACACCAACCGATATACTTAGCAAGTAATCGATGCTAACATATATATATATATGCACAAACACATATACATATATGGTATAGTAATGAGGATAGCTCGAGAGCTTGCTAAAACGCCGACTACGGAGTAGCAACGCGTATAAATGCTGACAATCGGACAGCTAATTCTGCCCTACCGCTTTTAACTCTCAACTTGGAGTAAGGTAACAAATCTTCGTTGCTATCGAGGCGTTAGAGTCGCTTCGCGTTCTCTCGACTAGCTCGCGTATGTACTTAGGTTACTTCACGTGGTAATTAGTTCCTTCGTTATTCTTCGAATGCATCTCTCGAAGCAACGTTTCGGGACAGGTGTAGTAAGAAAATTGTATAAGATTTTCGACCGGAGGGTTCGCCACAAAAAGCGACGGAAATGTTAACGGGACGAGTTTCGCGTCCGTTATTCCAAAAGGTACGGGAGAAGAAAAGAGGTTGGCAGCAGAGGGAATCGAGGAAGGGATAACACGATACGATTGATAATCGTTAAGATAAAATCCAAGGATAATAAGCTGGGAATAAGGTAGAGAGAAACGGTTTAATAAGGCTTTAGACGATATTCCACTTTTCGTTGAATTTCGTAAAAAGGATATAAGGTATATATGTAACGTCTGTGAGTCGTACTCTAACCGGAATCAATATTCTCTCTTTTAGACGGCGCGCAAAGTAACAAGATTGCGTATCTTCGGGAGTACAAAACGGAGGCACGAGAGAGAGAGAGAGAAGGAAAAAAAAGAATAAAAAGAGAAAAGGTAAATGGAGCTCTGGTAATATCGCGATGTATAAGTCACGTATCTTAACGAATCCGTGAAGGGAGCGAGAGAACACAGGCTACCGATTAAAAGGGAAATTTCGTGGCGTTCGTGTTCGATAAAAAAGGAGGAAGGATACTGTCCGAGAGCTTCGAATCTTATCTCTCTCTTTCTTTCTCGGTCTCTCTCTCGAAAAGGTAGGTTGCTCCCGTAGGTTCTACCGTAAGGGATAACATGCTAATGGAACGTGGGCGTAGCGCGGAAATAAAGAGACGCAGGCGTGCTCGCGACAAAGTGGTAAGTAGCCAATTTTGGTGTCTGCCTTTCGACCAGCAAACCAGTCGCATAAACGCAAACCACGAATCTTGATCCCTGGCAAGAGGCTTCCAAACGGGAAGAACGTCTAATGAATATCTAAGGACCCGTGGAACGGTCTTGGAGATCGGCAATCTTGATTATTCGCATTGGATCTTACCTCGGGTCGATTTTGTAGCTTCGACGATGACCCAAAGGTGTGAAGCTTATTATAATATTTATAACGCTTAAGCAATTAAATGATCGAACGTGAGAGCAAGGTATTCAGATAAAAGTAGGGGAGACCGGGGCTAGTTGTCCCAATTTTAGGTTTTTTGTTTCTACAGATTTCTGTAGCTTATATTTTCGAATTTTTTGGTGACCATCATAAAGTTCAACTTCTTAGCAATACATGGCAATTTTTGGGGGGGGGGAAATTTACCCCGCAGCGGGGCAAGTTGTCTCACGCCATGGGGCAAGTTTTCCAAGGTTTCCAAGGAAAAATCCTGATGTATACATCATGATTTTTGCCAAAATGGTCACCACCGCCGATTTCAATGTTTAATGGCTCATTTTAAAGATAAAATTATGCAGAATAATGTTCCGTTGTCCGTTTTTCGATATCGTTAAGCAGTGATGAGAAATTAATATTTTAAGTGTCGGAGTATGGATCGTTTTCAGGCTTAAAACTGCTGTATCTTTCGAACCAACCATCCTATCGAAACGCGACTTGCATATTCGTAAAGAAGAGACTTTTCTCTTTCGAACGAGTATTTGATCGGGCAAATTCGAGATGCATTGATTTTTGACAAAAAAACCTGATGTATGCATCAAGATTTAGAAAGAAGAAAGCATGCAGAATAATGTTCCGTTGTCCGTTTTTCGATATCGTTACGCAGTGATGAGAAATTAATTTTTTAAGTGTCGGAGTATGGGTCGTTTCCGAGCTTTAAACTGCTGTAACTTTTTAACCAGTCATCCTATCGAAACGCGACTTGCATATTCGTAAATTAGAGACTTTCCTCTTTCAAACGAGTATTTGATCGGGCAAATCCGAGATACTTCGATTTTTGACAAAAATCCTGACCTATGCATCATGATTTTTGCCAAAATGGTCACCACCGCCGATTTTAATGTTTAATGGCTCATTTTAAAGATAAAATCATGCAGAACAATGTTCCGTTGTCCGTTTGTCGATATCGCTAAGCAATGATGAGAAATTAATCTTTTAAGCGTCGGAGTATGGGTATTTTGCAAGCTTTAAACTGCTGTATCTTTCGAACCAGCCATCCTATCGAAACGCGACTTGCACATTTGTAAAGTAGAGACTTTACTCTTTCGAACAAGTATTTGATCGGGCAAATCCGAGATACTTCGATTTTTGACAAAAATCCTGACCTATGCATCATGATTTTTGCCAAAATGGTCACCACCGCCGATTTTAATGTTTAATGGCTCATTTTAAAGATAAAATCATGCAGAACAATGTTCCGTTGTCCGTTTGTCGATATCGCTAAGCAATGATGAGAAATTAATCTTTTAAGCGTCGGAGTATGGGTATTTTGCAAGCTTTAAACTGCTGTATCTTTCGAACCAGCCATCCTATCGAAACGCGACTTGCACATTTGTAAAGTAGAGACTTTACTCTTTCGAACGAGTATTTGATCGGGCAAATTCGAGATGCATCGATTTTTGACAAAAATCCTGATGTATGCATCAAGATTTAGAAAGAAGAAAGCATGCAGAATACTGACCCGTTGGCCGTTTTTCGATATCGTTGCGGAGCGTTGAAAAATAAATTTTTTAAGTGTCGGAGTATGGGTCGTTTTCAAGAGAAAAATTGCTGTAACTTTTTAACCAGTCATCCTATCGAAGCCACACTGCCATATTCGTAAATTAGAGACTTTCCTCTTTCGAACGAGTATTTGATCGGGCAAATTTGAAATGCATCGATTTTTGACAAAAATCCTGATGTATGCATCATGAACGAAAACCTGAATTCTGTCGAAAACTAATGATAAAAACAAACGTTACAGCAGTCTCCCCTAACAGAGAAATAGTTCCTCGTCTATGGACTGTTACGAAATAATTGCGATATTATTCCAACGTAGGTGCATTCAACAAAGAAACTTTTTGTTTACCTGTTATATACCGATCTCAAACTAGTCGAATAAACGAGAGAACGTTACTGACGTCTATCGATCCATCTTAATTACACGTAATATGATAATGAATCGTTATTAGCGAGACTGTTGTTACGCAATGCGATCGATCTAAGTCACAGGTAGAATAAAATCAAAGATTCCATATGCATACCTAGAAACATACTTAAGTACGTACGTAAATATATACATTTTAAAAGGGGCGTGGAATGAATAAAAACTGCACGAATCTTGCCGCAAGGTAATAGAAAGTATTAACGAAGAAGCTGTGAAACAGAAATCGGTAGGAAGTGACGGAAGAGATCGGCAATGGGAATAGTTTAAAGAGTGCAGAGTGCGAGGGGCATCGGTCAGGTAGGAGTCCGGTAGGCGAGCCTGGCGTTTGCCGGTTGGAGTCCAGCGGGGCCTCTGGAAGGATGCTGGAGAGGCCACCGAGTGGTGGCGGCACGGCCGGTGTGGTCAGGTGGCTCGCAAGGACGCGGCAGGCCGTTCACCCGTTCACCACTCTTTCCCCACTCTACCCTACCCCTCTTTTCCCTACTCCACTTCTCCTACCACGCGTCGAGCTCTTCGCTCGACAACGACGACGACAACGCTTTGAATCTTTCCCACTCTCTCTCGACCGCTGGACCGTTGTCCCTGCTTCCACCTCCCTCCTTTTCTCGCTTACCTGCTCGCGAGCCCCACCACTACTTTACCCCCACCAAACTCTTTTGGAACGGCTCGACACGAGAGCACCGTCTTAACTGAGTTACCGGTATTTGTACTCCGAGGAATCGCCGGTTACCCGACTCTACTCCTGTTCGTGTAAACACGATAATTGGCCTGTTACACTTTGCCTCTCGTGTACCTGCCCGGGGAAATTTTTTATCAATGATAAGCGAGAAAGCTTGAACCGTAAAGATTTTTTCTGGACGTTTAAGATGGATGAAAGATTGGGGAAAGATATTGGTGGTCTTTCGGTGATAAGTTCGGCGTTTAATTTTGATAAAAGCAGCAGACGCGTATGGGTGAAAAAAGGATGTTACTGTGGAAATGAATACACTCCGAAGCCTCGGATTCTTCGAAATGTCGTCCGGATAAAAGATCCACCTTGCCCGAATCCGTGCGTGGACTTGATCGAGGAACCCTCCAACCTCGTGTCCCTGACTTACCAAAAGTAGCCTCGATAAGAGAGATACGGGTTATAAAGTATACTCGAGAAATGCCTTGGCATTTTTACGAGCACGTCAAATCTGCGAATAATATATCAAGAGCGAGGTACTATTTTATGGTGTCCCTTGGTCCCCAGGATCGATCGAAAAGGGATATCGACGATATTTCGAGGAGGGTCGTCGTAATTAAGAATGAAATTTATAATCGAACGAATTCGTTCGCGGGAGGCTACGAGAGCATCCATCTTCTCTGGAAGAACACGAGGACGTTAATGGCGCGGAGTCCGAGCTGACATAAATCTTAGAATCCGGAAAGGAAAACGGTTAAGAGGCGTTAGAGTTACCACGGGATACGACGATTCGTTTGCATTAACGCAATATTTCCTTGCCACCTGACCTTCCCCACCAGTCGAGTGGATGTCGCCGGGCGAGGCGATATATTGCGAATTAGCGAGGAGTATTATTCGCGCGAGTAATCTTAAGATAGTACGGCACCTCCTTCGCCATCTTCTCTCGTACCTCCCCCATCTCCCCAAGGAGAAACGGAATTCTTCCAGGGACGTTTATTATCGCGATACAAGCGTAGCCGTGTTGGCTCGCGCCGAGTAGACACGCTATCGATTATCTCGAGTGCGAAGCTCTCCTCCTTCGAGGTTGCTTGTTGGAACTAGCGAAAGCCAGGGTGGCTAAGAAACGGCTATTAAATTCTCATTGTCGCTACAAATCCACCTTGACTCTTCTCCGTGGCGGTGTACCAACTCTTCTTGGTCTGATCGATGATGCCACCGTGCCGGTGGCATGCTTTGTGCAAAAGCTTAAGGGATCATGGAAAATATGATCCAACAAGTTCGATACTTTGGTGATTCCCTCGAAGCGTACGAGGCGAGTGATTTTCGCGGGAGACGAAATAATAGGTTTTTTCGATGATGGGGTCGAGAAAAAGAGAAGAGCGAGATAGGTGTATGGTATAACGGAAAGAGTGAAAAAGAGAGAGAGAAAAGAAAGAAAGTAGAGGGGAGTTTGCTCTCCCGCAGGGAACTAATAACCGGGTTTCGCAGGCGTGTCCCGTGCACACGAATACGAGCAACACGCGTACGTTAGTCCTTGGCTTCACGACGAGCATCGGCATCAAAAGCAGCAGCGGCTGGAACAGCGAGAGTACCGGCAAATCGCGGTAGCTTCGTTTCCTCCGTCTCTCTTGCTCGAAGGCACGCGTCAACGCAGGTAGCCGATAAACGGACGTTCTCTCTCTCGTTTGCTGTTATTAGCTTTCTTTTTTGTAACACGCGTCCTGTCAGGGCCAGGAAATAAGAAGTATTCCATTCGGAGTTACTTTGTCAGCCTTGGCAAAGTGACTTTATAGGAGACTCTACTTTTTTCTCACCCTTATTTCTTTCTTTCTCTCTCTGGTACACTCATTCATGATGCTGTGATAAGTAGAAAGGGGAAGAAAGAGTGAGAGAGAGTTCGTAAAGGAAGTCGATCGAACAGAAATTGAATGATCGGCTCGGAAGGAGAACAGGGGGAATGAGAGGATTCGAGGGCGCTTGATTGTTCATTCAAACAACAATCGTAATTGCGTTACACGCCGCCGAAGGGGCTAAGGGGAACAGCACGTCGATGCGTAAAGGGCTGAGAAGGGTGGGAGAGAACGATGGGAAAACTTGTTGGCGTTGTCCTCGTCGTTTCGCTCTCTCTCTTTTGCTTTTTATTAGGGGGACGAATCGGTGCCGAGACTCTGCAACGAGTGGCCACCTCAGAAAAAAAGCTTCTCGAATCCCTGTGCGATTCCGTGAGAGCAACGACGTTATGCTAACGTTATTAAAAGCTGGAACGTTTCTAGAGCACGTGCGATCTATGGTACAAACTTTGTTCTGTTTTTCGAAAAGTTTGTTAACGTGTTCACTTACGATGTTGCATATACTACATACGATTTTATTTTCTATTTTTTGAGAGAAATAAATTATTTATAGAGGGAGGCCACTTAAATATTTTTTCTGATGATGTGATAAACTTTTATGACATACTTGGCAAAAAAAAAAGTTTTTTTTCATAACATACCTCTCTCAACTCACACTAGACACCGAGTGCAAAAGGTTAATAAACGATAGATACCTACTAATAAATGCTTCAAATGAAATCAGAAAAATTGATTGTCTGTCATCGCTAACCAGAACGGCAGTCACCTTGCCAATCAATTTGAAGTCACATGTCTTAAAGACCACTGCGCGGAACGTTGCTTCAGTTAGCACGAGGGAAAGAAGAAACGAGTAGTAGGTATACCGTACGTCGGAAATGAAAGGTCGTGCTTGGTATCGCAAGGTCGCACGAGCCACGTGGAGACGAAATCGCAAATACGTGTAGGTGTAGCTAGGCTCGATTCGCGAATTACGAGGAGGAGGTTGTATATCCCACTCTCTCCCTTTCATAAGAGGCACTCGAGGCTACCGAGCATAGCTACGAACGTATGTATGTATATACCTACGTACGTGCCGATTATGTGGCACGCAAAGAGTCTCGTGGACGTCTCTCTCTCCTAGGCTAATGTCAAGAATCGACTACGAAGTCGATGGTTACCGAACGGAGGGCAACCGGGGAGTGGAACTAACGATTTGCTCGGTTAATATTTGTTCAGCTATGTGTTCCTTTTCGAGTCGTCTCCTAAATCGAGGTTGACGTATTGTTACTAGCTCCGTTGTGATTAACATAATAATGCAAACACAATGACAGTGCGGTCTCCCGGCTCGGCAAGCGTCTGTTTGAGCAGGTGAAAATTCTACCGTGGCCATCGCGGAATTGCGTAGGCGCCCTGCCACTATGTATCCCCCTAACCCCGCCATTCTTCCTCGTCGCATCCTCCGTCGTTTCTCCTTCGACAAAGTTATGCCAGCACGCATATCGCCAGCTTTACAGCGTGACCAATTGTTTTCTAATTCAATTAGGAACACCTCGCGAATTTTCAGCTACGTTTTTGGCACAAGTCGAAAGGACTTTCTTCGACCAAGGCCTCGTAGATTTCTATCTCGACGAATTGTAGTGAATTCTAAACGGAACTCGTTCTATCCGTCAATAATTTCGATAAATTTGTTGCAGAGTTGTCTGGAATTTTGAATGGGGAGAAAGAGAGAATCGTTGCGAATGATTCGTAGAGTGAAGATCTGTTTTTATCTCTCATTGAATTCGTTTGACTGCTGAGGCAAAAACGTACACCGGAGATTTCTCATTTCCAGGTAATTAATTTACAATGAGCCGGACGAAAGGGGAAGCTAATCCTTGTTTCGAGGGTTACTTACGGGCTTTCTATCGGTGCGGTAAGGGATGCTTGCTCACCGCAAACAACGAACGCCGAGTATAATTGACTCTCCTCGACTCTCTCGCGTTAACTCGATCCTCGAAAAATTATTTTATCCGCTTGCAGAGAATCCGTAGTACCTATGGATCCGTGTTGTATTAATAAACAGTTGAAATAAACGGAACGGATTCGATCGATGCCAAAATCTCTGTGCGTTGGGAATTTTATGAGAAATAAACGCGATAAACGAATCGAATGTTAACATCGTAATGAAAGCAAATAGATAGCTAAATCGATAAACAAAAAATGTTCGACTCGTTACGAGAAGATCGAAGCGTAGAACCAGAAACATTTTAACACGTATATTTTTAAATAATAACCTCGTTACATCGCTAAACATGAAAAATTCATCGAAATAAGCAATAGAAACGATTGGCACGAGAACGTAAAAGAAGAAGAAAAGATCGATTTTTAGACGAATCCTCGGACGAGGGGTTCGTCTCTGGAAGGAGAGAAAACCGTAGACACAGCGGGAACTTAATCGTAAAAAATAATTGCACGGTACGGGACGACGGGGTGAAGGTGATGGAGAAGGTGGAGGAGAAGAGAACGGCAGAGAAAAAGCTCACGTCCCGGATGCACGCCGGAAAATGACAATCACTAGGCGCAGGACAGTTTCCTCTGTCTGACGTCAATCTGGGCGACGACTACTGGATTTGCTCTCTGGTGCAATCTGGGCGATCGGGGAGGGAGTAGTCGCGTTGCTTCGTGAAAAAGGGTGGACTAGCCGCCCGCGGCGCGATCGCCCTTCTCCAATTTATCGAACTCGATCTTCCTTTAAGGTAGGAGACTTCAGATCTTTGCTTTTGCTAAATCTCTACGATTTATGATTTAAGACTTTTAAAATAATTATTCAAGCTAAGATTTTTCCAATAATTAACTACATATGCTACTTTTAGTAGGTTTAGTTTTTTAAATACATATTTTTTTGACAATAAAACGTAACGACCAGTGATGGGTTAAGAGCGTTCGACAGGTTATCCCTCGAATCGTCGACGTTATTAAAAGTTAAGTAAGATCGATTAATCTTTAGTTACCTCGCGTACATTTTGACATTCAACGATACCTCGAAATTATCATCATTTTTTTCGACGAAGTTAACGAAGGCAAGCATGTCGATCTCCCGATAACCTTAACTCCTTTTCCCCATCTTCGTTTCACCCTTCGACGAGCTTGTATTCCGATAATCGTTGCGTCGACAAGATCACTCGACAGGTGTCCACCAAGGACGATTTTGCATACGGCTTGTCCGTCTCCATTTTTACAACATCGAAAAGGGTCCCCTTCCACGATGGGGCAACGAAATTCTCGATAAGACGAATACGGAATTGGCGCGAAATGGGGAAAAAGAGAGTCATCGTGGTTGCCGAGCGGCGCACACTCGTTAGCTCGATGGCCAGCAGATATCATCGGTCGAAAGGGAAGGCACGTAATCGTACCTTTATCAACGACGAGCCGAATGCTTCTAATTACCATCGTTGGCCTTCCTTTCCTCGATCCACTCGATTATCGAAGCGACATTTATTCCCTTGACATCTTTTTTCAATTTAAGTAACAAATCTAACGATCCGAGGCAACGTGCCACCATTGTTAATTAATCTCTCGTGTAATTACTTCGGACAGATCGCGAATAAGTGAATGAAAATGATGATACTTTGTTCACGAGATGCAAAGAGAGAGAGAGGGATAGAGCAGTGGCTGCTAAGAGCGTGAAAAGCAAAGGTCGCGTTACAAGAATCTCGAGGCACCAGCTTCCATTTCAAGTCGAACGAACGGGTCTCCGGTACCTGTTCTCTACTCGCAGGTGGAACGCGTCCTTCTCTTCCACCGACGCTGGTTGTCTTTGTGGTGTGGAGATCGTTCCACCGTGATTCCACCCCCTATGTGGATGGCCAGGCGAAAGAGGAACAGAAAGAAAAAAAAAAATGGATAAGAGAAAGAGAGAAAGAACATTAAAGAGACGGCCGCGTTTCCGTGGTACGCTTTGCGATCCTTTTTCTTTCCTCGACCAAAGGTCCGAGTCGTTTCTTATTAGTTATTAGTGTACTCGCTCGAGCGTGCGCTCGCGCGCGTGGCAACGCCGGCAGCGAACGGAGAGAAAGAGAGAGAGGATGGGAGGAGGCAAACGAAATGGTTTGCAAGCGTGGAAGGAAGAATAGAGACGAAGCCTTGAATGGGGCCTTTGAATTACCGCTGGCTGCTTGTTTTCCATAGACACATAATGTATATACACGGCTGTACGGGCGACTCCAGGTCGGGAACGCAAGAGAGTAGCGGCACGGCTTGCCAAGTAATACATAAGTATAGCCAAGCTCGGCGATACGAGCTTACACAAGCGAATCCGCAAAGTCCATAGACGGAGCGAGAGAGGAAGAGAGAGAAAGAGGTAAAAGAGAAAGAGGGAAGGCGCCAGAACACGGCTACTCGACTGGCATCGTCACCACCACCACCAGCATCACCACTGCCATCATCCTCCGCTTCTGTCCTTTCTCCCTGTCGCTCCCACCCTCCTCCACCTCTTCGACCCTCTGAAAGGTCCCTCTCTCGCCATACGGTGTACACCCTGTCGTCTTGTGAAAAGAATAATGTCTCTCTTTGAAACATTAGCAATTCTATGATCGCCACCTTTATTTATATACGGCACGACGACGCGTTGCTCCTCCTCTTCCACCACCTCTTCCTTCTTCACTCTATTCGTTCGTCGCGTATGAATATACACATATCGCGATATATGTCGCGCGCGCGGACGGAAAGAAAATTGTGAGAGACCGCGACGGGAAAACGGAGGAAGTGGTGGAAGTGGATGGAAGGGTATACCGGTAAAGAAGCAAGAAGAGACGAAGAGCGGTGGTAGTGATGCTGCTGCAAACGCTACCGTTGCCTTGTTACAAAATACTTTAATTAATGACCCCTCGGAACAAATTTACCTTCATTATTAGCACATTCATGCCGCGCGCCTCGACGGCGTTACGTACGTGAGCGCGCGTGTACGTAACACGTGTATTCGAGAGTCACAAAGACCGGCATTGTGCGGGACGCTCATAAAAGGCGCCTGTTCTTGCGCGGGCTTTAAATAATTCAATTCACCGAATGCTTCCACTTCTCCTCCTCCGTCACTGCCAAGCATCGCCTTTTGCTGCTGCCGATGGCGTTCCTCCTCTTCGTTAGAGGAACTTAAACGCAACGAGAGAGAGGAAGGAGTCACAGCGCGGAAAGAAAGAGAGGGTGCGATCTTGGCGGACTCTCGCGACGACCCTCGTTTCTTTTCGTTACGGAAGAAGAACCGTCTACCCCCTCGATCTTGTTGAGAGGAGCCAACCATCGGCCCTCGACGCGATGCTTGGATCACGATGATCTTATCCGACGTGACAGCCAGTCGTATTCTCGCGCGTAACACGCGAGGAGCCTTCGCTAATTATTCCTCGCGTCGACGCGACACCGAGCTTAATAATATTTCATCGCTTAACTGCAGAAATATACTTGCGGCTCCTCGCGTGCACAATTTTGCGGGGAGAGATCGTCGAGTCTATTCAGCTCGGGTACCAGTCCGAACCTGAGTGGAAATTTTTATAGCTATTTGAGCCTCGATACTACTATGTAAAAAGATGAGCAGGGAGGCTTATGGAATAAGAAAAAAATATATATTAAATAAATATAAGTTTCAAACTGGAGCTGTTGGACATGGAGCACTGGAAATTACTCTCCAAATTTTGTAAATGGTTCTAAATGAAATTTTACTTTTAGAATTATTATTACGTATATGTATAATAATCAGAGAAAAATAAGCAATTGGCGAGATCGTCTATATATAAACATTTTTCTTATCTTTTTTCAATAAAAATATAATTGAACTATATTTTAAATTTTCAGGGACCAACATGAGATTAAAATTTTGACACGAGAATGAACGAGTGATCTAACGTTACGCCAAAAATGAATCATTACCAACGATAGCCGTCTATTATTTCTTTTCCCCATCGATCCTTTTTCCCATGCAACAAAATCCCATCGACGTGGGACGATACCAGCCGTATCGAATAAATCCATACCGATGAATGTCCATTCTTCGAACACCGAAAGACGATAAAGAAACGATCCGCACCGGGAGACAGCGGGCCTATGTTAGTGTACGAAGCGGTCATTAAACGAAGTCCTTTTAAATTACAAGCTGCTGCATCCGAGGTCGAATGTAAAAGCGATTACGCGTCTTCTTCCCCTCGGACGACTTTTTGTCGCGCGACCGAGTCAAGAGATTCGACCGGGCCGATCGCTATCTTCGAGGTAGCCGGCAGAAAGAGTAGCCGCGTTCTTTCTCCTTTCTACGGGAAGAACGCCTCTTCCTATTAGTATACCTACCGGCTTCTATCCCGCTGCGGTTACGGCCGATGCCGCCCTGGAGATATATTATAAATCACTCCTGTCGATCTTTTAAAGTATCTATTATTTTAATTGACTCGTCAGAGGTGGATAGTGATTACGGGTTAAGAGGTTGACCTGTTGGAATTTTTTTTTTTTCATCAACTTCTTGTCTTTAAAAGGACCATAATAAAATCGTCTCCATTTCTAACTGACACGATTCTGTGCTGGAAGATATTAAAAAGACGCATATCCGGCTTTGCGTGCGCAAATCTTGCTGTTTTCTTCGTAGGACCGGAGTATGTTTGAAAGATGGTTTAGGGTGAGGAAGGAATTACGATGCACGAAGAATCGATGGTAGAAAAAAAAGGAAGGCGAGCGAGGACGTGGCTCTTCCGTAGCAGCGGCTCGCACAATAAGTCGTCTGTTCGTCGCTTCGCGCGTTCGGACTAGAGAGTTAATAAAGTGTGTAAAGAGAAAAGGAGTGGACTGCCGAGGAGGCAGAGAGGCTCGTATCCCGAAGCTAATTATTCACGCGTGCTTAAGAAGAAGCGGAGTCTTTGGAGGAGTCAGACTTTCTTCGTTACTGAAAGATCTTCCTGTGAGATTCCATCGAGACACACCCGTGTCCTACCTATTCCACTTTTTCTTCGACTAGTCCAACCTTGTCTTCTCTCGTTGGTATAAACGAGCATAATCGTACGTCAAGATAGTAATTCCAACGTACGGTACACAATTTGTGGTCTTGGGCAACGCAGAATTTAATTATAAAGGAACGACACGACCAAAACTTTTCTAACCCGAAGCATGATATTTTTAAAAGCGTGTCGTAGCAAGAAAGCCCAGTCCAGTTGAGGAATAAAAAACTGACAAGAAAGGAGAAATAACGCGCGTTTTCCGGGATCGACCCGCTACGGGAGAAGAGAAAGACCGAGAGGAGGAGTGGTAAGCGAGCAACGGTGGAAGAAAAAGCGGAAGAAGATGAAGAAGAGAAGGAGGGTGCTCGTTCCTAGCCAGACAAACAGCCCCTCGGCCCCGACGACGCGAGACTCTCCCGGTGCTTTTTACTCCGCTCGTTTCAAGTTTACATTTATGGAGTGATTCCCTTACCCGTTGTCACCAACCTCGCCTTTACCTTCTTCCTCTCTTTTCCCCCACTCACTCACTCTCTCTCTTTTTGCATCTTTCCTCCCCTTTTCGTTCTTGTATGCAGATGCACCGTCCGTCGTCGTCTGTAGCAACGAGGAGCATCGGTGATTATCGCTACTACCTTGCCACCCCTTCCTTTTATCTTCATTTTTCTTTAAAATCTGTCTTTCTCAGTCCTTCGTTCCGTCCGTCTGTCTCCCTTTCGGGCCATTTAACCAGAACAATGCGTACGAACGGCGTAAGGACATTAACGTTGCTTCTTTCTTTTTCGACGCGTTTCGCTGCAGGTGTCGCGCTTCGATGATAATTGGAAGAGAAACGAGTCCGGAACGACCATCTCCTTCGTCGTTTTATTTCTTACACTCATTCTTCTTTTAGAGACTCCGAGGTGAAATCGACTCTGCCACGCGTTCTTCCTGTTCGTTCCTTATTTTTTTCTTTCTCGAAATCGTGCACTTAATTCGAAATCTACGAACTTGCACTACTATTTTTGTCGTTTATAAATTATGTCGAATGAAGAAAAAAAAAATATATAGAAATGATATTACGGTAGCGTAGTAAAAAGATCAATGAATAGTCTGAAACAAACGGTGTGGAACGCTCGGATGCTGACTATTTTATTTATACATGCACGTGTACATGATCTTCGTCGCGTTCGAGACGAGTATTAGATATCAAACAAAACTCGCTTAACACAAGCTAGAGTCCGTTTCTCTACCTCGTAGGTATGTCGATCGTAATGACGACGAGTCGAGATAGCGTTCGATCATTTTCGAAAGCCATGCGATCCGTAGGCACTCGATCGTATCAAATATTTAGAACGAAACAATATCGAGAGAGAGAGAAAGAAAAGAAAGAGAGACATCGATTATTATCGTCACACATCGATTAGGTACTAAATGCTATATCCGTTTGCATATTTTCCTACACGCGAGACGGTCTAGCGTTTGCTTTTAACGATTACTATTGCTTGGCTCGTCTGGAAGCAGAAATTAATCGAGAAACCACTTGACGCGATCAAATATTCGTGATAACTGTCTAATCATTCAGAAAAAAATCTTCTTAAATAAAACGTATCGTATAAAGGGTTATTTATCCACGATTATTCGAAATCCACGACGATTCTATCACCGCCTTCTCTCGTTAAAAGTAACGGTCGTTTCCACTTGAGATATTTCCACCACGGTTAACATGTGCCGCTCAGCCGACAAATGTAGCATAATGATGTTTAATTAAATTGGCAATTGTCACCGGATACCCGATCTCCTCGCTGCCTTCTATTTAATGAGAAAAATTCTTTTTATTTCAAGGATATTAGGCTATCCCTCTCTTTCTCGTCACTGTTAGTTTTGTAACACGAACTGATACTACAATGATATTTTTATATATGTGTTCTATTTTTCTCGAATTATTTAATCTACTTTGTTCAAACTTAAATGTTAATCTAATCTCTACGAGACGAATGAATTTCACGTCAATGTTCAAACGCGCTAAAACTCGTGTTAAACGCTGTCCATTTCAAGCGAAAGTTGAAAAATATCACCCGTCGAAGTATATCGTAGAGAGGAACGTCACGCGTATGTATCCACGTATCGAGAAAAATCAATGGATGGCAATGACTGAAAGACGCGCGAATAACACGTAATTTACGATCCGGTGATCATTGTCACCATCGTCGTTGGTTGCTACCTACAAAACTTGAGAGTAGCGAAATGTAAAAACAATTACGCATATTTATGTATAATACATGCGTGTATATATAGATAGGTAGAGTTTACATACTAGGTATGGAAGGAATAAATTACGGCGCGTCTCGACTAAATAAACCTAGCCACGCGAATAATTTATTTAACGTCTCGTGGAATCGCAGGCGACGGCAGCACAATAATATCCCATCTTCGGCTTCGCGTTTTATTAGGAAAGAAAGGTGGGGAGATATACGACGATTCGTAATAGCTTCGGTAGCGACGACAAGTAGGTACGTAACTTGGTCGTTACCTCGACGAATTCCCGAGTAGTCGATTTCTTTTCTTCGGATGATAGAGAAAGGGAACGAGATAGCGTTAGAAGGAAAGATAATATTAACGGATTAGTCCTCATTGACTGATCGTCGAGAAAAATGTTCAGGGAAATGGCTTACTTATTGCATCCGGTGAAATTGCTGGATCGTGACGAGACTGCGGCGAACGGCCGAGTAAAACGTTTCGTTCTGCGAGCATCCGATGTGCGCGCATACTCCACCACCTCCTCCTATAAGCTAGGAAAACCTATCGTCGTTAGAGTAAATCGATCTGCTTTACGATACCGAGACTCCTTTCGCTCGCGGATTCTTCCTACTCGATTTACATTCGCGGGAGAACAAAGACAGCTTGCCTAACGAAGCTGATCGAGTCGTAAAAAGTTTAAGGCAATGCGATACGTCGTTTTTAACACGTTGCCTGTCAGTGGGATTATCGATGATCCTTGGACAAAATTTACTCATTAGGATCAAAACGGATCATCGTGTCAAAATAATTTCGTATCAAGATTAGTAATTAATCGTATACAATAATTCCGTATAAAAGAATTATTATTATAATTAATTAAAATTGTTCGGTTACATTTCGACTTTTATTCCAGTTTAATGTTTTCATTGATTTACCCTATATAAAAAAAAGGCGTTACGTTTTACCCAAAGATCTCTCATTTTACAATGAAATAGAAAATCATAAATCTCTCCGTAATCGTCCGCCTTATAATAAAAATATGTAAATCATAGAAGATCGAAAATTATTTTTTCTATAATTTTTATACGCAATTTTTCTCAGTCTCTTAAGACCGAGAAGAGCCGAATTATACATATGTGTGTATCCACGCGCGCGCGCGCATCGTCTCTCCTTTTTCTCTGTCTGTCTATCTCTCTCTCTCTCTCTGAAAGCAGTAAGTCCTTTTTTTCACTCTCCTCTCTTTTTCGAACGGGCGGAAGGAAATAAAAGTGCGCCTTGCCTCAACGGAGAGTCAGGTTGTCGAGCGGGCTCTTTATTTACTTTATTACAGACTCCGCTAACGGTATCGGTCGCATCTACGTCGGGTCTCTTCTTTTCGCTCCCCTCCTCGGCGATCCTCTTCTACCTCTCCGTCCCGCCATCTCGCTCTCTTTCCCTTTTACGAATTCTTCTATCGATGCCACGGGGAAAAAGAGGTAGAAGAGAGGAGCCCGATAATTGCGCGTCCCCGAGTGGACCCGGCCATGCGACTCTTTTCGTTCGGAATTTTGTAGTAAATACTCTTGTTCCAATTCCGGAATTCTTTACCGAACTTCCACGATCCGGTAGGATAAATAGAGAGCTAATGATGATTATTTCGCGATCGTCGGGAACTTTTCCTTCTTTTCAGTTAACGTTCGACGCTTTTTCAATGTAAAATAAGATTACTTCGAATAAAAAAGCATAGATATACACGGGCGATTACTTTTAAAAAAAATGTCTAGAGATTAGCACGATAATATAGAAAAACTAATATACCTACGGCAAGAAAAATGATGGAAAGATTCTCGGGGCGGGCACACGGTGTTATCCATAATTTCACGCTCGCTCGATCGCGTCTTTAGCTGAAACGAAAATGGGTACCGCTAGAAGACATCGTACGAAAGTCAACTCGCAATATTTCTCTCTTTCTCGTTTCGAGCTCGCGTTTAACCACCGTAAATTTATTCTCATTGGTCACGGTCCAGGTACCGTCCAGTCCCTCGTAAGAATGAAACAGAAAGAGAAGGAAAGGTGCGTTAACAACGAGCTATCCTCCTTGTTATTGTCTTAAGGTGTCTCACGCGTGATCGGTCGTCGTCGATGGTGGAGAAGAAGGGAGAGACCGAGAAAGGAAGGAAACGGACGAACGGAGTCTCGCCGTTAGAGAGAGAGTATGAACGTGAAAAAAAGGAGGAAGGGGCGAGAGAGCGGCTTTTGCGCGTAGGTGCCAACAATTTATTGCCCATCGTCGTCCGTGGTTACACAAGTTCGTTATCCGTGTACGTACATACACACGTGACTAAGATTTCCCTCTCTTTTTCTAAAGGCCTATGAAACGTCTCGTCGTTACTTTCTCGGTCCGATTACCCTACCATTCTTACGATTAGAGGAGGACCCCTTTTCAATCTCCTTCCTTCGTTCCACCAAGGTGATTATAATACGTGAAATTCCTAGGAGCTTAAGCCGAACACGGAGAATGGGAGAAAAAGAGAGAGGACAGAGGAACGTTTCGAAATTCGTGACGATAATTTATATGAGACCCGGTTCCAAAGTCGAGCCCTTCGTCACGATAAGATTGGATCGTCGGACGCCTTTACCGTGGATACGGCAGATACTTAAGTACGGGATAACAGCTTCCACAAAAGGTCGGACGAGCGAGTTTCATGCTGCTGCCCTTAGAACGTTCTTTTCGGTGTCGTGAGAAAGGAAAGAGAGCAAGGGACGAAGAGTAGGTATACCAACGGAGGAGGGTGGATCGGTACCGTTTCGATAACGAAGAAACGGGTGACTTTCTGACGTAAATTCGTGGCTGCATGGGAGATTCATGTATCACGTTGTTACTCGTGACTGCTGTTGTACAAAATTACGTTTATCTCGAGAGATGTTTGTGTAGGAATATCTTAGATTCTACTTTGGAAAAAATTATTGTGGAGGAATGATCAGGACAAATAAAAACCAAAAATACCATTTCCAAAACTTTTGTCCGTCAAAGAGAAACAAAGAAATCCATGCATGCAAAGCCACGGGCAAAAGCTAGTTATTAATAATTATAACAGATTAGATCAGTCACGTTCTTATTATAAAATTCTTTGCCCTAAAATATCAATATTATTATTATCAACAGCTAATATCACGCTGAGACGAATTCGGCCATCGAAAATTCTCGTTTATGAATTATTCAGAGACCCCTCGCACGTGTTTATTATATTTCGAATCTGTCGAATCGAATAAGGTGCGTGGAACGATAATCTATAAATTAATCCAACGATAATATAGCCGATAATAAAAATTGCGATATCTACTCTAACGTTTAAATGCGTTGCTAATAAGAGGTAAACGTCACGGTCAGTCTCGTGTTCGTTCGACGACTCATTAACGCGTCTAAAAATTCTCTCTCCCTCAAAATCTATGAATATTAATTTATAATCGGGTAGACATTCTTTCGATTTTTTTTCTTCATCCAGCTTTCGCGTCTTATCGCACCGCGAAAGACAGAGAGAGAGAGACGAGCGAGTTCCTTCGGTATCGTTGATCTCATTGACAGCACAATGAAGAGAAGAGAAGAAAGAGAGGGAGAACCGCGGGACATTTGGCCGAACAAAAGCAGGCCCCTTATAGTCAGAAAAGCCCGACGTCGTTTCATAAAGATACGGATTTATCGCTATCCCAGCCGAAAGGGTTTCGCCGTTCCAACGAACTGGTCCGGTGAAAAATACGAGCCTTTTGCTTCAACACCTTGCTGCAGAGCCAACGACGGCGCGATTGCCACGATTCGACGATGTCACGCGTTTACGCGTAACTCGCAACGGTGAATTTCAAAATGACGCTTCACCACGCGCAAAATGAACATTCTCGACTCCGTACAGCAAACACAGTATCGGCATAGTCCTTGAGCCATCTCGTGCTCTACATTTTTCTTCGAGAATCTACACGCACGTAGATGTGCATGGAATAAAAAAAGACATTCACAAAAATGGGCACCGTGACTCGAATCGGTATCTCTTGAATATTCATCAAACGTACCTATATATATGTATTTCAATGCGAGTCCTCGCGAAGGAAATATCGAGTTTTGTTAATTCAAAAAAGAAATAATGACCGGAAGGACCTCCCTTCGTTACGAGAGGGGGGTGAAAGGCTCGTTAACTCTAAGGAATCGATCTGAAACGGCTTCTCCATCCACAGTAAGAGAAAGAGAGAGAGCTTGTGTCTCTACTTTACAATTTCATTTATAGCCAATTACATCTCGTGTAAACGATGTCGTAAATTACACTTTTGCGCGATGTCTTATCAATAGCACATAATTCTTGGCGAGGAGCGCATTACAGCCGGGGGAATGTATTCAGGGAGATTTATTAGCCGCGGCACGGTTTCTACCGATCTGGCATCGAGCTCCCGGATCGCTCGTTCTCGTATTAAAGCCGGTAGAAAACGTATTCCTCTTGGTCGACCGCTACCTTCCATCGAAGACGACACGCGGGAGCGGAAAGTAAGATGCGCGAGGTCAAGTGGCAATCGACGATTTGATCGAGAGACACGTACACCACATCGACTCGTGGAGTCTTATTTGATAGGAAGAGAGGATGCTGCACCCTTCTCTTCGTTAAGAATCGTTAGTCCTGATGGTAATTAGGCCTGTCGTTCGTTAAGATAGCGAAAGGATATGGATCCCTTCTCGTGTCATCCACGTTCACGGAGTTAAAACTATTACTTTCTAATCGTAGCCGATTAGCAAAGGTTCGTAGGTATAATAAATTTTCGACGGTCGAGTACTCGATCATTCATTCGATTATTAACAGTCAAAGCGGTAGTATGTGGTAGTAGGTATGCTTGGTTGATATTTTACTCGGTTTACGAGCAGGTACGACGTAACGTAACGATCTCACGCTTTTATCCAGCGAAAGCGATAAAATTGTTCCGAAGAAGGAACGTAAAGTACATGCTCTACTCGAGACAAGTAGGGAGTTACGTCCAGGGTAGTACGTATTTAAGTGTGGTTCTCGATGATGTCTCGCGACGAATAATAAAACGTTCGCTGTAAAGAGTCACGATATTCTATTATCGTTCCTTCCGTTCGTAATAGAACACTAAAAAACACTTTGTTCACGATGAAATGTATACACTTTTCGATTGGAAATACGTTTTTCTTCACCGATAATCGATGCTACGAGTCGGTCCATGGATGCTGCGCGTAATATTCTGGCGATCCGCCGGGCGGCTCGTTGACAGCAGCTGGGCTCGATCCAGCATCGGACTCTTCCCACTCTCTTCGTTTCTCCTCTCCCTTCCCTTAAGTCGTACCATCTCTCTTGCTCTCTCTTTAAAGAGAAGACTAATGCTCTTTCTCCCTCTCACTCTCCCCCTCTTTCCTTTCCTCACCACCGACGTGACTTAAGTCCACCCTGATTTACGCCCGCTCACCTGCTCATCCGTTTCACGAGTGGCCCACTTGCGCCTCTTTCCGGCTGCTGCCCGGCGAGTCTCGCGGAGCCCTCGATAATTCTTCCAACCGACTTTATTATCTCGACGGGTGATCGAGATGCGTTTTACCGATCCTTCCTTCGAATCCGTCGAGTACCCATCGAGACGTCGCCGGAGACGTTTCTTCCCCAAACCTTTTTTATCCTTCTTCCTTCCTTCTTTTTTTTTCGTTCCTTAAGAAATCACGATACCTTCTACTTGACCCTGTGATTGTTCTTGATTTAATCGTTTAAAACTAGTAATAATAATGAGCTTGATTTTTTTTAGTGTACCAAATAATATTTATGTTATAATAATTCTCATTGATTCATCAAAATCACGATAATTCTTGGTCCTACAGGAATTTATTTATATATACAAGAAATTCCCATTGGTACAGGTGAGTATTAGATAAGTGCACAGAGGTTCAAAGAAGGAAAACTCGTTCAATTAAGTCAAATTAATTCTTGCTTAATTTAAAAAAAAAATGGTAAAAATATCGAGCTTGCGTTTAATACAATAATAATTGTATAAAATTGTATAAAAACCTCTTGCCAATCCTACATTTTCTACGATCGAACAGGTATATAAAGAAAGAGGAAAGAAGAGTCACAAGCGGAACGGTTTGGACTACGAATAATTAGAGTGCGAAGGGTGTTAAACAGTCCGATGATAGATCTGGAGTCTCGTTTCGCTGAAAAAAGCACGGATCGTGAGCGTATCGCTCGTTATTATCGTTAAATGAGCCACGTAAAGCGGGAATAAACAATGAATTCACGCTCACGCGAAGGGAGGCACTCTCGATTGAGCTGAATTACCGTTCGAACGAGTGCGCCTAGCCATTGTCGTAACGTGCATCGAACAATTAGACTCGTGGTTTCCTAACGACGTCCGATTAATAATAACACGGCGTTAGCGTGCGTAAACGTGACGGACGTTGATACGATCGACTTTATACGTAGATATGGCAAGAGACTCTCATTACGAATTAGTTCCACTTTTCGATAATTTCCGGTAATTAGGTTATGCTAATCGATCGCCATAGCTTGAAGAAATTATTAGTCTCACGGTTGCTATTTAATTACGGTCGTGTAAGCTTGATGTCAATTTTGATCATCGAAGGAGATATGTGGTTTTTAAGTTAAATCGATCATTTAAAAATTTCTTATTCAGTTCTTTGATAAGTTCCTGTCGTTTTCTGATACATTTGTTAACGGTAAAGCTACCAAAGGTTGTTCTAATATTATTTTTCTAATAACAAAACGACTTTTGTACAGATTTATTATCTATTTTATTTATTGAATATTATTCATTAATGATAGGAAATAAAATGGTTCTTTTTCTATTACTTATCAAATAGCTACATGCAGTGAAAATAAAAGAACGCTACTTTTGATAACAGAGTTGCGTCCTATATGTTTGCCAAAATTGGCACGAACTTATCAAACATTCCAAAACACTGAAATAAATTTCTTTCCGTTCGTTGACCGTCACAAAGTCGCACGAAAAACGTTCATAAATTTGAGAGAGGAGAAAAATCGATAAATCTTCGTCGCGTTGCAACGAAATCGATGGCCTCCAATTTGAATTCATTATCCGATCTCTCCGTCAAAGTGCACTGTGCATCTTCCAAGCGTATTATACAAATTCTCTATCGTTTCAAATCGAACGTTTTACGATCGGGAAGATTTACACCGCGCAGCTGGATCGCGGCACGAAAATAATACGTTTCCCGGCGATAGAGCTTTGAGTGCGTACGCTCGCGCGCGCGCTCGTTTCAACCGTAGACTCATGGAAGCATGTCGGAGAAGACATTGGATGGGTCCATCGAGATGCGTCGAAGGATGAACGCGCGCGCGCGAGCACGGGTCGCACACCTCATTACGATTGATGGATGAACAAAGCTGAATCAAAGAAAAACGATCGTTCGACGTCTTAATTTATATGTTTGCGTAAGAGCCAATTAAAAATGACGGGACTCCATAGGAGGCACGTAACGGTATAAATTAGTATAAAATGGCGTGGATTAACGAGCGCGAGAAAAAGGTGGATGAAGATGGTGTGTATATCTATATGAGCATGGGTGTATCAAGGAATATCTTTCCCTCCCTCTCTCTCTGTCGCTTAAGCCAGAAGCAAAGAGACAAGATTTTTAGCGACGAACGTGCAGAGGTACGGAGAAGGTAAGGTAGCAGAGGAAGTCCGTTAATGACCGGTCCACGGAGTCCACGCTCTATTCAAAACCTTGAGCGATCATGAATAGTCAAAACGTCTGCACGTAAAACGCAAGGAAGTTTATGCACTCGCGGTGGCGTCGAGTCATTCGCGCGAGCCTCAAAAACTCGTTCTTACGGGTGCGAAGAGACACGGTCGGCGACATCGCGAGACCAAAGTCGTAACGGACCGTAATCCACGACGGGTTGGATGCAAATCGATGACTTTGGAAGCTTTACTAAAGATGGAATAATATAGGAAATAAGAAAATTTATATTCGGAAGCTGGGTAACAAAATATTCGATCCTTTTTTCTTTAAAAAAGAATTCTTTTCTCGGAGAAAATCATTTACCAACGTAATAGTTATATTACAGGAAAGGACATTTCTGCGGGAATGGAAAGAGTAAGCAAAGCATGCAAGAAAGAGAAAGAGTTTATCGTCTATCGTTGAAAATCGATAAGCAGTCGATATAGTGAACGAGAATACAGGTACCTACTCCCGTGAAATCCATCGGGGGTGTAAAGTGTAAAGTGATCCTCCGTCGAGAGGTCGGTACCGTTCGAACGATAACCTGCCGTTTCGATTAATCGGAAACGAGTTTGTCCGAGCGAGAGAAGAGAAAACGAGGTAGAGTCTCTCGGTTCGAGTATAGAGAGAGAAGGAGACGATCGGGGGGAATAAAAGGCCTTTCGACGGTGTCACGACAAAACGCAGGTACCACGGGGACCGGGCGGGCTTATATACGCGTAGAGTTACACACATAGAAACATGAAGTAAAAAAAGAAAGAAAGAGAGAGATGGTCTTGAGCGGGGGGACTCCTTGGCTGTAAAGTATAAAGCATTAAGCGTTAATCTCGTCGGTGGACAAGATAATGCCCGAAGTCGGCTCCGTGTGAGGAGCCTTTGAGTGGCTATTTATCTCGAGTTTAAATCGATTTGTATGCTAATCCACGAGAGAAATCCGCCTGCGTACATAAAACTGAAGGAGGCCTACAAAACTCAGCCTCCATGAGATTCCAGATATATCCCTGACTAATTAGGCCCACCGCCGCCCTGTGGCCCCTCCCCCAGTTTCTCCTCCTTCGATGCCACGACGAGACGTTCCTTCCTTCACCCCCTTTTCGATGATACACCCGACCTCCCATACAAGAGAAAGATAGATAGATAGAGAAAAGAAAGACCAAATCACTTCTCTTTCCAAGAGAGAAACCTTTCGTGTTCCTGGGCGAACACGGTCTCACCACCACCACTGCTATCGGCACGAGGGACGATCTCTTCAAGAAAGAAAGAGAGAGAGGGAAGGAAGAACGGACGACGAAACGAGAAGAGCCTGTTTCGTTACGACAATCGTTGCGGTCTCCTCACCCCCTCTCTCTCTGAACCTACCTCTCCCTCTCCACCTGTATTAACTCCACCGACAAATGCCTCGGAATTCCTGGGCCCATATTGCCGCTATAAAGGCTCGTTCTTCGGTAAAGAGCAAAAGGATGAAGAAAAGCGCCGGCAACCCCTCTACTATCTTTCTCTCTCGCTCTATGCGTATATCGGTTTCCTTTTCTCTCTCTCAGTTCTTCTCGTTCTCGTCGAACGATCACGATTGACATCCGTCGACGCTACACCGATTTCCTCGATATTCCTTCGCTCTCGGTCGAACGCACCTTCGCGGCCTCGAAGGTCGACGACCGTTTCATCGACTGGAGAAAGAAGATGCAGCTACGTTCTCCTGACACACGCGTGTCTGCGTATATCTATGTTCGTGTACAAGCGTATACGTACACGCGCACGTGTCTACATATTGTCTCTTTAACCCTTGATCGCTGAACATTCGTTTAATAGCTTTTTCGGTTCTTTTCTTATCCTTAACTAATAACATATCTTCTAAATTTGGATACTTTGTTAGTAATAAATAGGGGTGATATAAGATAAATACATGTTTCAATTTGTAGTTTATGAGTCGAATGATTAACGACAGAATACCTACCACTGATTTAAATTTAGTGATCTTTTATATTCTATATTTTTTCTTGTAAATGTGGATTCACCATAATATTCTTATCGATAGGGAAAAAAGCTTTTGCGTTAATAGGAAAATCTATTTTCGTTCGAAGTAACGCGAACGTGGACTATGCTTACCGTAGAAACGATCGATCGATTAAATTACGATTCTTCGAGAATTTCATCGACGATAGTCACGTGAAATTAATATAAATCCTAGAAAGCACGACTACGCTTCGAAATTACGGAATAAGTTTCGAGAACCTGTTCACCAGCGAGCAGTATATCTGTGCGTGACGCAAACGGAGCTCTACGTCGCGTTACACGTTCGACGTTTATTTTGTATATAACACCTTTCACATTTTCTACGTGTTCACAAATCACTTTTGCCGTCGCACGAAAGCGTACGAAAAGGAGAAAGAAAGGAGGAAAATTATTCAAAGACATATTCTAATAACGTCCAACAAAACATCGAAGCATGTGGAAGTGGTCGTCGATTAATGATCGTTAATGTCGATGATCCCTTTTCGCGGGTATAAGTGGGCGTTCGTTTCTTCGAATAGGCATCATTCTCTTTCGTAAAATCAGGAATTCGATTATTGTTATATCGAAAGGTGGGCGAACGAGTCCGAGCTATTTTTCTTTTCTCGGTAATACGAATTATAAGAAGAACGCGTGACCGATTTGCTTTCGTCCGAACCATGCCTTTTCAATTTCAAAAGCTATCCTTCGCGTTTGGATAATCGTAGAAAGCGGAAATAAAGAAACATTCTATGGTGATGTTTTTCTTATTTCTATCAATTTCGTGCATCTCTATTAATTGGCTAGCAATTACGATCGGTTGCTCAAAGACAGAGAGAGAGAGAGAGGTAGAGAGGAATAAAAACCCTTAATTACATCTCGATAATTAAATCGTATCGATAACTTCACGCTATTTGATTTACGACGTAATAAAATTATAATAGTAAACGAAGAGACGGTTTTAATATCGTAGCCAGGATTCAGATCACCGTCGCCTACGTCGCGATTTTCTAACAAAAAAAAAAAGGGAAGTTGGGAATGCGTGAGTGTGGCAGGTAGTCGTTTAGGAACGATGAGAATTTCGAGGTACCTTCGAAATAAGTTCGATACGCGGAAGAAAGAGAAGTCAAAACCCATAGGCATCTTTTTCAGTCACTGTGAGAAAAAGATAGGATCGTTTGACGATCGGACTCGATCGAAAAGCGCGATAGTAAGTGGACAAGTAGGTATCTGGCTCGCTCGGACATTGTTCCAGGCTGGCCGGATGCCCGGCAGCGATAATGGGGGGTTCGGCTTAAACAAAGGACTCTATTAGGTACCGGAGCGCGCGAGCGCGACCATTTTCCATGCCAAGGCGAACTGGAAGCGAGAGCTCCATACGAAGACGGATTATGCTCCGCAATGAGACAACTCTCATTGTGCTCTCGAAGCAGCTTCCATTCGATAAAACCACCTGTTTCGCAAAAGGTAGACGTTGCGTGGCCCGTAACGTTTGTTCGTCCGTACGTTGAGAAGCAATAATAGTAGGCCTTTCAATTTTTTTTAGATTTTCCCTTTCCAAGCGTTTCTTCGTTATCCTCCAGATTCGATCTTACAGCGATCGATGCTATGACGTAATAGCGTTATTCGCGCAGATAATAAAAGGTGCGTGTTGGGTGAAAAGAAAGGGAAAAAAAGTATCGGAAAAATGTAATCGATATACCCACGCGATCTATTAACACTTTTCACGCACGATCGAGTATCGTTCGGTGATATAGTCAATGTTTTTACCACGAGAAAGGCGCGTGCCTGGATATAAATTATAGGGGAAAATAAATACTTTTTAAAAACTAGCTTTTATGTGTACTAAAATGACAATGATAAGAATATTTTTTTTATGGGTGGATCCTAATAAAAAGGAAGTATCAAAGTTATCGCTGTAATACATAATATGTTATGTTGAATTATTTGTCTTAACACTAGGTTTAAGGACATTTCTTATACCACATAAAGAATTTCACATTTGGAAGGCGTGAAATGTCGAAGTGTTAAACAATGCTAAGTTTTTTGTTGTGTTTCACGGTTTTCGTCATTTTTCCTCACGAAGAATGCGTCCAAGTGTAAGCTTGTCGTACACAAGAAGATATTAATATTGTTTGACAGAGATTATTAGTATCCAAGTATGAACCTCTTTTTTCTTCAAATAATTTAACATAATACATTACGTGATTACGTGATTGTTTATGTAAAAGTAGACCAAATTTAACCTACAAGACAAACATACAAGCCAAATGAAATAAAAGTTTGTAAAAAGAAGGCGGTAAAACATCGTCGATGCTACGATACGCGCGAAATCGACGGAATGCGTTTAATGGATCGTTCCCTAGGGATAGATAGATAGAAAGAGATTCGATAAAGATCTTTAGCCGGCGGTCGATCGAACGTGCGAATCATCCTCTGCTTTAAAAACTAGTACGCGTATATTATCTAACCGCGAAGATCTCGGAATAATAGGCGCGCGACGTAGTGGTTACATAAACCAAAGAAGAAGAAGAAATAAGAAGAAAAAGGAGAAGACTGCTTCCTACGCGATTACGTTCCGATGCAAGCAGCTCCCGTGTTAGAGACACTAAACGCAAAGTAAATACGAAGCCGCCTTTAAAGCTGAATTTTCGAACGTTTACGAGCTCTTAACGCATCGGAACGATCCGTGGCAGCACGACTTTCCGGTACGCGCCCAGGGAAGGTAACTCAATGCCTTATCGTCGAGGAGGACGCGAAAAAACAAGCGAGGAAGATTTACGACAAGGGAAGCGTACCTGAACCGTCTCTTTTCTGCGTGCACGTTTCTCCTCGCGGTGAAGACAGAGAGAGAGAGACGAGCGGTATGTGCAACTCGTGCCACAAGGGCTGTAAACTCGCTCTCCTTTGTGACGCAGCGCGTAAAGGGTTTAACCCTCCGGTGGTTCGGGGACCAGAAGCTTTGCGGCTAAAATTCACGTTGAGGATGTCACCTCGTCTCGTCTCACAAAGTATATATTATTATTTCTTCCATCTCGTTATATTCTTTTCTTCTATGATTTCGCATACGACGATCTTATCGTGTCTTAAGCTTATATATAAATAGAAACGGCTACTCTCATCGTAGTTGCTACTAGTTAACGTCGTATATCTCATCGGCTTGGGTTTAATAATAACTTTACCGAACGGATTAAAAAGATCCTGCTTAGAAGATTCTCGGAGAAAAAGTCTTATCGTTCGTAAGAGAGGTATCGATTGCCTAGTAGTTACAACCTTTCATCAATCATTAACATTAGCATCGATGGTAAGTATCGATAAGATATCTAACGGAGGTTAGCTTGTTTTCATTTTTTTTTTTTTTTTTTTTTTTTACTATAAAGGGAGAAGCTTGCGACGACCAGTGAACTTTTAAATCTCCTCAAGACTCTGGAATATGACTTAAAACTCATTAAGGCGCGGGTACCTTACAATAATCCCTGTAGACCGACTTCTCTTTCTCTCTCGCACCCCTAGAATATTCGCAGATGCATGAAGTCTGCGCACGAGACCGGATGAAAAGCGTGGAAAAAAAAAGTAGTACGTTATTGCTCGTTGCCGGCACCTACCAACCACCACTACCGTCGGCATCGTAATATTCCGAGGCCATTCGTCGTAATTAAAATATTACTTTTCGAGAGCAAACGGGGACCTGCGACACCGCGTTTAGAAGCTTTTTTTCCTCGCTAGCGATATACAATTTTGACCGATTCGTTGTACTCGTTTTTTCCCTTTCCAAGTTTCCTCTATCTTTCGTGAGAAAATGATAATGAGAGATCGATACGTGGAAGAGCGGTTCGCGTCATTAGCGAAATTGAAACGCGAGACGGTCGATAACGGGGTTCGAACGAATTTCGTTTGATTAATCATCGTGAAGGAAGAGGGGACAGAAAAAGAGGAAGGGAAGCACGCATGTAAGAAAGCGGCTTCTAAGAAGAACAGTGAAGTAAGAAACCCCCTTTACCATCTCTCCGTTTCGTCCACCTTTACTTTTGCAAACGCGTTCTCTCGCGTATCTCTACGCGTTGGACGTTTTACGATATTCGCCAGTGCCGTAAATCGTCGATCGTGCCGTTGGATTTATGCATCGATATCGGTGCACTTAAGTATACAAATGCGCCCTTAATTGGACTGTCTCCTCCCGTGCGCGCACTATAAAAGCGGCACTTCGCCCACCGGGCACCCAAATCACTCGGGACAGGGAGTCCTTTTAAGTAGAAAATATGGCCGCCGAAAGTGGGAGCCTATCTTCACCGTAAGACGTATGTTACGTACCTACTCGATTTTTGACTTTTCTTCTTTGCAAAAGTATATCGGTTGATCTCGACACGAGATTAAAAGTCATCGGCACGAGTGAGAGAAAAGGAGAGGGGGTGAATAAAAAAAGGAACGACGAACGTTAATGATCCTGGAAAGATCGTAAGACGGTAAACGAGTCGACTTGGAAAGAGAAAACTCGAGTGGTCCACCTCCGCGAAAGCAAAGCGCGAAACGGTTTTGATTTATTACAGCGATACGAGCGCTCGTCTCGTCTATTAGAGCGTCCAAGCGACCGCGTCCACTCTCGAGCGAGTAACTCGCGAGTAATACCAGCGGGTCTATCGACCGCCCACCGACATGCCCTCTTTCTCTCTCTTTTGCTCCTTCTATCTCTTTTTCTGAATACACATACCATGGAATTCTTAGCCGCGTTAGAAGCGTATAATTACGAGCTTTGATTAATAATTTATTGCATCGGCATAGGCGTGCTGATATATACCTATGTAGCGTCTTACGAAGAGAGCTCTTTTCTCACACTTGCTTTTCCTATCAGGACACAATTCATTCGTGTGCAGTTCTCGTTGGATCAAGACTGGGTATCGTGGGGATTCGCATCTCGTCGATGGAAACGGTACATCGTCGCTTCGTTATCGGATCGTTATCGATCTCGTCTCGATAAGAATAAATAAGTCGTATAACGTTGGGTTGTTACTCGCGTAATTATATGGTACAACGATGAGAGGATTGAACGCGCCGAGCGAACATTAGAAAATTACCGAGGCTATCTCTCCTCGGGATCCGACGCGTCGGATTTAATCAAGTTTTTCCTATTTCATTGTTAAGCGAGTGAATTCTTGAAGTCTCGGGAAAATTTTTGCTGGTTTCGGAAGCATCGGGAAGAGAGGAGTTTTGGTAGGTGGATTGGATGAGTATCGGTGGTCATGCTCGATTTAAGAACGGGAGCCGGAAGTTTGTAAAAACGGGAGCCGTCTTGGCAAAGCGTTACGATGCGGAACGGTGTTTTGTTCGAGGCGTTGAGCCCACCCTCTGAGCTGAACAATCCCGATTACGTGTCGTTTTAATGATAATGGAGGGAAAGAGATATGTGTCGTTTATTGTAAAAGTGGTGTAACTCTTTGAAGTAACGAGATTTTTGCATATCTTTCTTCCTTGCGTTATAATCTTCTCATTTAAGATACATACGTCCACTTCAAGAGCTTTTTCAATAATTCACGGTTAAAGGTTAACCCCTTGCTTTATGAATTAATTGGGCACTCAATCAAATTAATACTAAGAATTGAGAAAAAATTAATCACAAGTATGTCCAAACAAAGACTAATGAACAATAAAAAACAAATATATAGAAAAATAAATTTGTAAGAATTGAACCATAAGTGTGACTCATGCTTTTTATACTCGTCTCGGAATTTGTACAACGAGTCTCACACGATATTATAAGGCAAAGGGTTAAACAAACAAACAAAAATATAAAAAAAATATAAAGTTACACCACTTTTATACATATCGAGTTTGACAATCTCGAGGTGAAAATTCTCTATTGGTAATATCACGGATTCGAAAGGCGCACGTTCGAGATAATGGGAAGCAGGAGTTTCACCGAGTTGCCGAAAGCACGAAAGCTCTCCGTAGCGCACGTTTTCGTCGACGGGGTCGCGAGAAGGATCGATGCGCGCGTTACGTTATAAACGTGACCGAGCGACGCTCGCGATATTTTCGCATTCGAGAGAGGAAGAAGAAAGCGGGCAAAGGCGGGCAAACGCGCGATCACGTGCGCCCGATAACCGGCGTGTCGGCCTCGGACGATGCTTGTTCCACCCGTGTTGTCTACACACAACGTCTCTCGCGAGCCGCCGAACGATTATCGACGTTCGACAATCGAAGGATTTATCGTTTCGTTTCCGAAGCGCGCCGTACCTCGAATTCACCGCGAGAAACCACGACTTCTCTCTTTCCTTCTTGAACTCGACTGAAAAAGGTTAGGCTCGTTGCTAAAGAATCGAGGATATATCGGTGCAATCGTATACCCAAACGGTATTATCCTTGTAGGAACGTATCGAAAACGTGATTGGTAAAAAAATCTCATCGTTTGTGGAAACCGAACGAGACTGCTAACTTTGTTGTTTTTTTTTCAAAGCTATGCGATCATTAAATAAACGAATGTAGATTTCTACAATTGGTTCTGGTTCGAATCTATCCTTTGCTTATATTTTTTGACAATTCTCTCGGGTTACGAATTTAACCCCAAGTTTTAAATCTCTAATTGGATGTGTCAACGATCTTTATGAATCCCAATAGCATTCTCCAATTTTTTTTAATGATTCTATTCGCACATTCGCATTCTTAAATAACCGGAATCCGTGTTACCCAAATCTAGCTCTAATAACCACAATGAATTAATTTTCGCTAACCGATCGTTCCCTTTACCCCTTTTTAGCTTTCCCGTCTCGCAAAGATAAGAACCTTCGCGCTTCCCATTCTTGGAACGCTCGGCCACGCGAATTCCGACCACTTCTGCTTGGCATTTCTCGATAATTAGACGAATCCAGGTATCGCGCCGTAACGACCTTCCCGAAAGATGGCACTCGTCCCTTTTGCCGGTTATCGGGCGCGATAGCTACAGTTTTAAATATTATCCTATTTAAAAAACTAAAATTCCCTAATCACGATGACTCGCACAAAATTTTACGACATCGTTCATAAATTTCACTATAATTCTAAATAATTTCGCAAGAACGACTTACCGTCAATTCGAAGGGACGACTTCCGTTCGAAGTAAGAATCGTCGTCGTCGTTGAACTTTGAATGGAGCGCGCGTCGTCATCACGATCGCCGGCGCTCCTCTTACGATCGATGACGTTTCGGATTATTCCAACGGGGTACTCGCGAGATATCGTCGTCTCTCCACCTCGTGACACTCCTCGTCTCTCCTCCTCGTCTCTCGCACACCCACCGAGAGTGACTTCCGCGAGAGGAACGATCGCGCACGTTGCAGCAGCTTCCACGCGAGCGTGCACCGATCGCGCGCGTTAAACCAGTCAAATAATATCCTTCGACCTCCGGCACTGTATACATGTAGCAACGAGACGCTCGAGATCGTTCGCGGAATCTTTCGAAGTGCACTACTACCGTGATCGAACGAAGAGAGAGAGAGAGAGGAGAGATTTTATTCAATTATTTTTTATCAACAACACTCCCGAAGATCACATCACGTTGCACTCTTATATCCATGGAAAAATTCAAAGTAGAAGACACTGGGGGATTTGGTCGTCGTCGAAGATCGAAATTTCTCTTCTTTCCACGATGATCTCACGATTTGCAATCGGTCGCACGACTCTCAACGAGCACCACGAAAACAACGACAACGACAGAGGTTGGTAACGGATCTGTGTGAGAGCGAGCTGGCGTTCCAGAACAATTAACCCCAAAGTCTAATCGATTTAATTAGGCGTCAGCCGTAGTCTCCTTCCGATCGATCCTGCCCTCCTCGTGTCCGTCGGGTCTCGAGTTCTCCTCCCCGTCATCGAGTCGTCCCCCTTCTTGATATCCTGATCGACGAGTCGACGTCCAAGACGAAAATAAACCCGCGAGAGAGACGCGCAACAACCGGTCGCGCGATCCACCAAACTCTCTTCGTCGAAGAGCAGTCAACGAGCTTCAACGTCCTGGACAACGCGGACTCCGGAAGAAGGAGGCGTGACACGACACTTCACTGACATAAACCTCTATTCCAACTTCTCTCTATGATCGATCGTCCGATCGATATATCCCTGAGTTTAAAACGTGAGAAAAATCGTTGGAATCGGTAACACGTGTTCACAGCTCTCCAAATCTTTTCCTCTTCTTTCCCTTCCAGTGATTAATCTACCAAGAGGGAGAATGATGACGAGACGAAACAATCGTCCTCCTACCCCATACTCGTTTGCACGACGACCTTCCCTCGAGGTCGAGTCAAGTAACAGCTACACCAGCGATAGTTAACAAGAAGTCGAGTAGGACGATAGTCTGTCGGCTAGCGCTGACGCCGACGACACGCGTTCCCCAAACGAGAGAGAAAGAGAGAAACACGCGCGAAGGAGAACGCGCGCGCGCGTGCTCGCGCTGCCGATCGCGCAAAGTACCTCTCGGACGAGTGCTCGCGCCTGCGCGCCGAATAAAACCCGACGATTTTCGGCTTTTTTCGAAAGTATCCGATCTTCTAGCAACGATTCGTGGTCCTCGCGCTAAAAGTACTGCACCGGCTGCTGTTAAACTCTAGGCACGCGCGCGCGCGAGTGAACAGCCGCGACACGTTCTCTCTCAGTATTCTTGCGAGAGACGCGAACCCGCGCGGCGAACGGCTACGAACGATGACAATGATAATGATATAACAATAGCCGTGCGTTCTCCGCTGGTTCAGATCTTACACTGAAGACCAAGGTACACATACACATGTGTGTCGGCCTGGGCCGGCAGGTAGAAGAAGGAGGCCGTGGTAAGGTAGGAGGAGGAGGACAAGAAGGAGGAGTGTGGCTACGAAAGGAGGGGAGACACACCACGCTCTTGTGCACCGGCCGCGCGCCTACACACCAACGTTCGAGACATATACACACTGGTAGGTTAGGTATATATCTCTCTTTCCCTCTCTCTGTCTCTCTCCTTCCCTTTAGTGTGTTTCACGATCGCGTGGAATCGAGAGAGATTGTGTGTGGCACTCTCGCGTGCATGTAAGTAAGCCTCTCTCTCTTTGGAGCACGTGTGAGATCGCTCGTGTGAGTGCCTACACGCGAGAAGACAACGTACGAGACTCTGTATTCGGAGAGAGAGAGAGAGATATGGCAGGTACATATTCAGCATCAGCCGAACAACATTCGCCGGTGTGCGAGTGCCCGCGCGCGAGAGCTTACATACGAGCGCGTACGGCCGCGAGGCAGCCAGGTAGCGCACAAAACTGAAGGGATCGAGGAGAGAGCGCGATAGTCGCCAAAGAAGAAAGAGAAGGGAGGAGAAACAGTGAGAAAGAGCGAGAGATATTAGAGAAAGATGCTGCACAGAGAGAGAGAGTAAGGGTGGGGAGCCAAGAAGAAGAGAGACCGAGAAAGAAAGGTTGTTGAGACTAGCCACTGGCGAAGCGAGATAGCGTGAAAGAAAGAGAGAGAGACTCGGTGGAGGGGTATCCGTTGCTGCTCCTGCTGCTCCTGCTGCCGATGCTGCGGCTGCTACTCATGGTGCTGCCGTTGCTGTTTAAGCCACGAGTACGCACGCTTTAAGGCGGTCGCGCTAGTATTATATCTCTTTCTTTCTTTCTCTCGTACCCTTACGGACTCATCCCGTGGCTCCAAACCTTTCGTCTTCTTCTTCTTCTTCTTACGATTCTTCCTCCTCCTCATCTTCTTCCTTCGGGGATAACAGCAAGAACGGATCGATCGTTTCCGTGCCGCGTTCGATTGGTACTCGGTTAACTTTATAGGGAATTGGTTGACTGAAAATCGTTCTTCCGGCTGTTGCTGATAATTATTCTTTTATTTTTGATGATCAAAGTGGTATATTCGTCACGCTTGTTTAAATCCTTCATTAATTGTGCAGATTAGAGGAACGATCGATCGATGATCCGTCCGTCACCGATTAATATATTATACGTGGGCATGCGTAAACTCCGTTCTTCGCGCTCTCTATGCTTATCTGTGCGATTATACGGTATATATGACGTCGTAAATTATGTTCGCTCGAATAACGCTCTCAGTCTTTCAAGAAATATCTTCTTTCTAATGCCGACTCGCCAGGATTGTAAATTTTATTCTCGGTCGATCGTCGAGGAGGAGGTTAACCGTCGATGTCTTCTTTTACACTCTCGACGCGTTTCAAAGAAAAGAAGAGTGTAACGGATGGGTAATGTAAAAGAAAGCAAAAGAAGTATAAACGATTGGCCTAACGATCGATGGAGTCACCGGATGGAATTTTGTCCGAAATGATCGTAAACCGCGAAAAATCTAACGCGAGACGATGGACATTACATAAATCGAATTACCCAACGTCCCGAGGGGTATTGCACAACTGTATTTGCTTGGCTCGATCGTGCCAAAGTGATTTGTTTGTACGCAATTTAGAACATCTGCGCGTACGGCCTTCGTGGCTCGATTCGTAACTATACGTCGATGATAATAACGCACCTTGCGCGACTCTTCTTCCCTCTCCTTTTATTTCGCTCTCGTTCGCAGCGCGTGACTAGGTATTTCGAAAGAACCTAATGAAATAAAAAAAAAAGGAAAAAGCAAGGTAAACGTAGAAAGGATGAATAAAAAAAAAATACGAAAATCTAAAGAAGAATAAAGAAACGGTGCGTGTCTTTGATTTATCGTTCCCCCCGACGTCCTCGCGCACGATCGGTTGCGCCCAGCCGCGTTCCAATTTTGACTTCCACCGCGGCGCATAATGAATCGATATGCAAATTCGAGAATAGGGATCATAACTCATTCCCGTGCTATCGCGTTCTCGCGCGAACTCGATCGTTACACGTCCGAGAGGAGAGTACGACGTTTTTACGTACCCGAGACGTGTACGTCGTTACGAGGGCTCGCGACGACGACGCGACGCACGCCTCGCGAGTTGGCAGACCAGCCTGACCGTAGCCTAAGATAAGAATACCAAAGAACGAACGAAGAAGGACCCAGCGTAGCAATTACAAGCTCGCGAGAGGACTCGTAAAGAGGATAGTCTCGCGAAGTGTAACCTATAAGCCAAGTTGATTTTCTTTTTTTTATTTCATCGAGTAATAAAAAGGTAGAGGAAAAAGAGAGAGAAAGGACGGATCAAAGTGACATGAAATATGCGAGCAAGTTCGCATAAAAGTACCGGCCCACCGTCGTCCCTGTTAAACGTCGAGTCTCGCTCGCGTGCGAAGCCCACTCGCGGACGACTTTCTTGACGGACCGTTTGTACACCAAGGATCCCATACTCGCTCGTCTTGAGAAAAGAGAGCGAGCACATGAGATTTTTTGCGGATGAAGAAAAACGTTCGTTCCGGGTTAAACCGATTGGCGAAAAAGAAACGGGCGTACCGTTTTTGGGATCGAAAGGAAAGAAACTGGATCGGTGAAATAATCGTGCTGTCTTATCGAAAAAAACGATCATCGTATATAGAAAGGAGAAGATAATAATCTCACGTCGGCAACATCGACAAGAATATTATCTTTCCGTATGAAATCGATCGATGTCTTTAATAGATCCGAAATTCATCTTCGTTAGTCGTCGAACGAAAATAGCGTTAAGCTTCGTCGCTAACGAGCACCGTCCGTCGTCTTTTCGTGACGGACAGGAAGGTCCGTCGTGGAGATCGGTATTTCAGGTGGACTTGCCTGTTTTCAAACGAGCGTCCTTCGGAACGCTGGCGGTAGTGGTTGTGGCTCATTGAGGATCGTGCAGGTGGGAAGAGCTACCGTGTAAGTGCGTATCGAGGGTACGAACCCGTATATCTTTCGAGCGTGCGAGACGACATACGCAGAGGTGCTCGGCTGGAAGGACACTCACGATCCAACGCACGATCCGGCTGGTGATCGTTCGGGGGCGGATTTATCGCGTGCCACTCGGACATTAACGGTCCAAAGTGTCAAGGGCAACTGAGCCTGTTACGCCGAGGATGCTCCAAGTTCTATCAGGTTCTCTCTCGCGTACAAGAGACTCGAGAGGAGCTCGAGAGACTGGGAGAGAGGGTCGTTCGATGTAGAGCGAAAGAGAGAGAGGCGATCAACCAGGTAGAAAGAGGCAAGACTATAGGATGGACCGGGTAAAGGAGAGGAAGATAGAGAGAAGAGGATAGGCGCGAAAGGGTTCGTTCGAAAAGCACCGTGTCCATCGAGCGTAGATACGCCAGTGTCGACCGCATCGATAATTCGATAAAGTGTCCTCGCATTACCCTATTGATTGCTCCATTGTCCACGCGACGCTTCTCGAGCGACGCTCTCGAGAAGACGACAACGACGCTTTCGACCCTTGCTCGCCTCGCTCCACGTTTTACTTCCTGTTCCTTCGTCTAACGAGACACCGAACGATTTGCTTCGACGCGTTCGACGATCGCAAAACCCTTTCTCTCTCGCAGACACGTATACCTATGGTCTTCTCTCACGACCGATCGATCCTATGATTTATGGCGAAAGTTCTTCGGTCGGAGCCGTAACTCGTCGCTCCTCGATCGTTAGTTAATGCCTCGTAGTATCGTCTTTGAAACTTTTTTTCTTTCGACCAGCTTACGATACGAAAGCTACGAGAAAAACGAGAGAGAGAGAGGAGTTCTGGCTTCTTGCGACGTTCCTACGACACTGTATTTTCGCCTCGATTTAAGACATTACAAACGCCCGAGGTCTATTTATAGCGAGACAAGGGGTTCCGATACAAAGCGAAATCTGCGCTCTATTCTTCGTGACAAAGGGTTTCTGATTTTTTTTTAAGTCTCCCGTGACCTTTACGATTAGTTCGCTGTTAGATCTTTATTATCGTTTTACGATAAATTTTGTTCGGAGGTTCTGTTTATATGAGCGAGTGAGATAGATTCCTAGGAAAATGTGAATGTGACGAGATTAAGTTATGAGCGAGGATAGGTAGATTTGAGTAGGGAAGACCGGGGCTAGTTGTCCCAATTTTAGGTTTTTTGTTTCTACAGATTTCTATAGCTTATATTTTCGAATTTTTTGGTGACCATCATAAAGTTCAACTTCTTAGCAATACATGGAAATTATTCCGCTTCTATTGAGAAGTTTTTAACACGTTTTTTTTTTCAATTGCAAGCATCGAGTTTTTTGGGACAACTTGCCCCGCTGCGGTGTAAGTTGTCTCACGCCATGGGGCAAGTTTTCCGCCGATTTCAATGTTTAATGGCTCATTTTAAAGAAGAATCCATGCAGAATAATGTCCCGTTGTCCGTTTTTCGATATCGTTACGCAGTGATGAGAAATTAATTTTTTAAGTGTCGGAGTATGGGTCGTTTTCAGGCTTAAAACTGCTGTATCTTTCCAACCAGCCATCCTATCGAAACGCGACTTGCATATTCGTAAAGAAGAGACTTTCCCCTTTCGAACGAGTATTTGATCGGGCAAATTTGAGATACTTCGATTTTTGACAAAAATCCTGACCTATGCATCATGATTTTTGCCAAAATGGTCACCACCGCCGATTTCAATGTTTAATGGCTCATTTTAAAGATAAAAGCATGCAGAATAATGATCCGTTGTCCGTTTTTCGATATCGTTAAGCATTGATGAGAAATTAATCTTTTAAGTGTCGGAGTATGGGTCTTTTCCAAGCTTTAAACTGCTGTATCTTTTCAACCAGCCATCCTATCGAAACGCGACTTGCATATTCGTAAAGAAGAGACTTTTCTCTTTCGAACGAGTATTTGATCGGGCAAATTCGAGATGCATTGATTTTTGACAAAAAAACCGGATGTATGCATCAAGATTTAGAAAGAAGAAAGCATGCAGAATACTGTCCCGTTGTCCGTTTTTCGATATCGTTACCCAGTGATGAGAAATTAATTTTTTAAGTGTCGGAGTATGGGTCGTTTTCAAGAGAAAAATCGCTGTAACTTTTTAACCAGTCATTCTATCGAAGCCACACTGTCATATTCGTAAATTAGAGACTTTCCTCTTTCGAACGAAAGAATAAATTAAAATCCCAAGAATAAATTACCATACTTAGTGATCAAAATGCACCTCGAAGCGAAAATTATTTGTGTTCCTATAGTTATGTGACGTCTAAAAACACCGATTAAAAGTATAAGCGAGAGAGCATGACTTTTTATTAAAGTATATCAACCGGAATATAATATATTTCCTCGCACGATCAATTACGTAAGGATAAATGAAGATATCCTTCTCTCCAGTTTATGCGAACAAATCCTGACTTCGCCGTATCAGATCCATCGAACGTGGAATACTAATCCATCCAAATAGGAAAAGAGAAAACGCTTCAGGATTTAAGATCACGCGACCGCGGTGAATTCTTGGTGGCGTTAATCAAGATCGCGCCAAAGTTCAATTAACGCGGGCAATTACTCGCGCTTCTTCCTCCTTCTCTTCAATGAATTTACTACGTTCCAAGCTCGATCCCGTCGGATTTCTTCAGCAGCTTGATCGTAGAGAAGAGAGAGAGAGGGTAAGAGATCTCGAGGATGAGCGCTCGCGCGTGCAAGCGCAGGCTGCCGCATCGGCCTTCTAATCTTCATATATCAACGACGCGCGAGCACGCGGACGGATCTCTCGTGAAATCGACGATCGATTATACCGAAGGAGGGCCGAGGAAGAGGTGGAAAGGAATGGAGAAGGAAGAAAGGAACGAGTAGAAAGAGAGAAAGAGCCTTCGCTGCATGCCTGAATCCTAATTGAATCGTCAGGATGCTCTCGACTACCGGAGCCCTTCTTGGGATACCGACTGCTGACATCAAGAATGTGACAGACGATCGGGCGTTCGTTCTGTCTTTCTCTCTCTTTCCTTCTTTCTTTCTATATCTTCTTCTTTTTGCGTCCATCCTTGTCTCGCTCGTAGCCACCCTCCAAGAGAGACGATTTACCGAAAACCGATCGACGCCGTCGAACTAGTCGCCCGATATCAATCACGATCGAACCTCGACAAACGATAGAAAAGTGGACTGAAGCTGGGAACGTCGTAATTTAGGATGTTCAAACGATAGGGTGGGAGTGAAGAGGAGAAGAAAGTGAGACAGAGAGAGAGAGAGAGATCGTTTGGGTATACGTTGACATAATACGCTGCCCGAACCCGCTTTGCCACTCGAAGCGAATAATCGTCGGATAATGGTAGTTTAAAGGCTGTTGAATTTATGCTAAATCGTGGATGAATTATTCAGCGTCAGCGATTTCAACTAATTGCGGCTTTCTATGTTGCCTGCTAGTAGTATTTATCGGAAAGCCTGAGTCTCGTTAATTTCTCGCTATGTAATATCGCTTGGTTAATGTATAATGGCAGGGGAATTAGTTAAGTAAGAAGAAGGATGGTTGCTTTTGAGAGAACGAGAAAGAGATTATTTTGGTCTCGAGTGTGAACTTTGTCCCGAACGAAGAACTTTGTGACGTTAAGATCGTCTGTAGTCCAAAGAACGAGCGAGCGTACCATAAATTGCATAACCCTGGACTACTACTCTGACCTATACCTGACAAATTTCAATAGAATTGTTTAATGAGACGTAAGGCTGAACCGCAACGACGGTCCAGGAAACACCACTTTGTCGTCGACATATACGTGTTACCTGCATCGTTTAGCTTAACTTAACTGAATCAAATTAGTAACCAAAGCAAGCAGTTTAGATGGTATCGTCCGCCCGGTGTGACTTCATGAAACGACGCTTTTCAATATACTTCAGTCGGATCAGTGAGCCGTGCGCGGACACATAATCCCCCGTCAAGGTTGCCACCGGACGAGCGAAACGAGAGAAACTTTGCTGCATGCTCGCGCGTGGCAAAACGTTGAAAAGGGGATGTTTTCTCCTTTTTATATCTCGATCTCTCGTATTTTTCAGCCGGATCGTCCGGAGAGATGAAACGCGTCGCGCTCGAGTGAAATTTAAAGATCCAGGAAGTCGCGGAAAGCGAATCGTTCACGGCCACCAGGGAAATTCTTGGAGATATCGGAAATCCTTCGAGAGCGTAAAGTCGTTCTCGAGCACGGGTTCTCTCCTGGCCAAGCGGGTGAACGTAGACCATCCTAACGCCGCGTGCTCGGCCCGTACTGCCTTCGGAGAGGCCGTGGGCGGGGCACGACGTGCCATTCTATTTCAGCTCGGCTTTCATTCATAACTTGGCTTTTTAATAGCTTGCCGCAGCGCCTCTGGCGACGGTCTTCTGGGTTAGACCTCTGACTCCCGATGTCCTCCTCTCTCTTTACAACATTGACCTTTACGAAGTGAATTCCCGTGGCTCAATTTCTTTTGTTAGAAATTTGTATGTCCCAAACGGAAGGAAACGCTATCGATCGATCCGCGATGTACAATTATGAATGTATAGCGTTAATCGATTTTTTAAGAATAGAGCTATCTAGTTGATAAGTGCTTAGAAAATGATACTAAAGAAAAGGAAGAGTTATTTTAACTGCATTGATATTTCTAGAGTTAAAAATCTTTATAATTTGATTTTTAAATAAAAATAATAATTATTAAATCAAAAAACCTATCTAATGGTTAAACTACCGAGTCTACGATCGACTGAATATCTTAAACCAGAACCTCTTCGTAAAAAGAAATGGCTCTATCACGTATAGCATTATAGTCGTATCGAGTCTCGAAAGTCGTTGCGCTTGGATGAAAGAAGAAGTCGGGAGATGAAAATCGACGAGCGAGATAAATCCACGATATCGATCGATGACGCCCGTAATCTTCGCGCGTTTCCTCTCGCGAGGCTCGCGACCGGTATATCGAGAGGTATACAACGTATAGATACCGGTATTCGCTCGATTTAATAACTAGCTTTTCTCCTTGCTCCAATCCCCTCCCCCTCACTGTCCATCGGCCCCTTTTCCTCCGCCTTCCACCGCTTCTTAATTAACAGCGTACACCATCGGTCGTTTCCTACGAGAGAAACTCGTTACATTCATTACCTTTTTTCCGTAATTTCGCGCAAATTCATTACTAACATCGACCGTATGTACCTACGCTCGATCATTCTCATCGTCGCGATTCTCGAAAGTTATACTCTTGCTGTGGTATTCCCGTTTTGGAACGTCAATAACGTACTACGTAGGTAGGTATGTTTTATTAGAAGATTTAGTCAGCTATCATATGAAAAGACGTATTTTAGAGCTTTGGAAAAAGTCATCTTGTATCCTGATCCTTTATACTTCGAATGAGCCTTTGTTTATCAAAATCGGTTAAAAATTGTAGCTTGTAGAGTCCATACCGTAAACCTTTATATTGAGTGGTTTGTCATACCTCTAATGTTTAAATGCAATTCCCTGACGAACTAGGTTTCCAGCCAATGAAAGGCAATTAAAACTAGTTAGAAAATAGAATTCAGTAGTTGAAACTTTGAAGTTTTCACTTTCTAACGTGACATCGATCGTGAAAATGTGTTTCATAAAAAATGATTTCGTTTGCGAATGTTTCTAAAACACTTCCCATCAACGTCGCAAGCATCTGCGATGGCTTTCCTAGCTCGATTAAAATCCAACGCTCGACGCATATCTTTTGAGCCTATTATAGTCACGATCACCCTATCGTCCGATCCGTCAGCTTTTGTCCCATCGAGAAGACACGAACGATACGTCGGAGCACAAAAAGTCCATCCCACTTCTTCCACGATCGTTCAACGCGCATCCTCGCGCGACTTTCAAGCCGAGCGTTCCCTTCGTAAGCCGATTAATCCTATCAGCCGTATCTCGCAGCGTAAAACTCGCGACACGGAAAGCCGTGACGCGCGTGTACGCAGGTAAACGAGAGAAGGTTGGAAAGGAGAGGAGGTCTTTTGGAGTCCTTACGTCGTCGTCCGAGAGATCTTTCTCTTCTATCTCTCTCTGCTCGAAGGTGGATGGAAATACCGTGAGATGGGAGAATAAACTGAACAAAAGCGTGGAAGAAGGAGAAAACGTGAAAAGAGAGAGAAAGAAGGAGAGGAGAGGGCGACGCCACGAGGCTTATAAATAGACACGCGGATAATCACTCAGGATTTATGGTAACCACGGATTATCAAGTTGTACAACGGGGTATATTTCATATTCGCGACGTTACCTTATTTCAATGGGGGAATACCTGTTCTCTTCGCGGCGTTACAAACTGCATGGGCGCTCTTCTCGTTCGTACTGGGCGACTCGCGCGTACGAGTCGTGTTTGTTGCACGCTACGGCCTCGAGAAGAGGCGTCTACTCGTCTCTCTTCTCTCTCCGTTCGATCTTCTTTTTCGAGCTCCGGAGCTTCAAATTATTCCCACGTCCATCGTTCGGAAAAGATAACGCGTTCATCTTTTTTTAAGGGAAGGATCGTGTTGGACCGATCGGTGACGTTGTCTTCCCGATATTCGAGATTAGAAGAGATAGATAAGAGGACGAGTTGTCCCTATCGAAATTGTTATTCGTTAGCTCGATATTGATTCTTTCCTTAATTTTTTCCTTTAAAAAGGAAGCCGTTGAGAAAAATGCGTATTTGATCAACGTTTATTTAAAAATATCGAACGCAATTTTTTTCCCGATAGAAAATAGAGGGGAAATGAAAATACTGGCTGTACAAACAGATCGAGTCGGAAGACGAAAGAGATGTAAACACGTTAAATTAATGAGAAATAAAAGCTTGTAAAAAAGAAAGGAATATCGAGGGATTTATTCATTATATAGATACTACTATACACGTGTATATGTATATTCGGTTGATCGGGACCAAAGTAAATTCTCGATTGATTTGCTAACGAAAACTCATTGCGGGTAAACTTTGGCTCGATACTGGATGCCTCGTGACTGACGAGTACTACGCCTCGAGCCACGAAACGATGAAATATTATCGAAGGAGCTTGCGGTCGAAAGCGTGTGCTCCCGAGAAACAGACCTCGGAGAAGATTCGTTTGCACCGCGGATCACCGCGGTCTTCTTCTTTCGCGTTCGCTCGTTCGCGGCAATTACGAGGTTGCTTCGAGAAACGAGCAGTCTTTGAAGGAGGAGAGAGAGAGAGAGTCCGTTGTCGGAGGCCGACAGAGGCATCGCGTGTACGTCCGATAATATCGGCGAGATGTAACAATAGAGGCAAGAAGAAGACTCTTCCCCTTTCTTACATTCTTCTCTCTTTCTCTTTTGCTCATCCTGTCCTCCTTCTCTACTTCGAAATATTCCCACAGCCATCGGGGTCCTGTACACACACGGCACGGATTAACGCACCCACAGGGCTTCCCATTGTCAAAGAGGATCGCACACGCTTCCATCTCACACGCTCGCACACCGACGTTCGTGCTCACCGCGGCTCCACAATACCCCAATATTCCTCAATCTAAAACGGTCCGCTGCTGCGGCGTCTTTCTATGCGATTGTTAAACGGGTAGCCCCTATTATGCAGCTCCTCGTCGGTGCTTCGTTCTCTTCTTCCGAGGAAGAACGCGGATCGGGTTGCTCACGATTTTCACTATCGGTATTCGAATGACGTTCCGAGTATGGAGAGCATTGTTTCTTTAATCAAAGTCTTAGCAAATTATTTATTAGTTTGTTAGAAAATCAATATGTGTATCGAAAGATTGAAATTGGTTCAGAAAAATTCCAAAATTCTATTACATTAGTTTCTTTTGGTAATTATTTAAATAATGGCACGTCTCAATGATTCCAATGTTTTTTAAATATGTGTCATAAACAATTGGCACTCGGGTTTCGTTTTCGAAATATTAACAAAAACATTTTTAATATTTTCTATCTTAATTAATTACTATAAGCCTGATGAAAAATTTCCCGAAAGGTTCATACGTACGTATAGAAATAATCAAGAGAATTGTGCCTAGGAATACATATACACACAATTGGTTTAATTTTTTACGAAACACATTTGCAATAAACGCGATAAATGCGAATTTTTGCATCCAAGACAAAGAAAAATGTATTAATCGGTAGAAACCGTTCGCCAAGTCGATGAAATCGATTCGATCTATCGGACGCTATCTCTCGATCTTATCTGCGATCCTCGAGGCAACGAGGAGAGTACGGCAGTGGACTCTTTGAAGAGTCCCGACTTGGTGGAGGAGGAGGATCGTCGTCGTAAACGGGCGTGCGGATTGAAAAGGCCTTTTAACCGGCACCGTTACGCGTCCCGATGGACGACGTAAGGTGCAAGACGGACGATTCGCGTGATCTTCGACCTCGAACTTCGATGGCAGGCCATTCGCATTGTGTCCCTTGTCCATCGTTATACCGTGACGTAACGACGACTGCTACCGAGACGATTCAAGAGGTCGTGAGGTTATTCGTTAAGATACACGTTTGCTTTAAGTGGATTTCGTTATATTTTTGTGAAATAAATTTATTCATTATTTCATGTAACGGTAGGAAGGTTTATAACGTTACAAGAATGTCACTGATTTTTATCGATAACCTACAGGCCAATAGGAATTTACTCAGTTTTCATTCCAACATCAGCCACGCGGATTCGTCTCGTCGGTGATAAGAGAGTGAAAAAAAACTAGAATTAAGCTCGATCTCGCGGAACGGTGTAACTAAAATACGCGATAAACCGGCAACGGATCTCGTTTTCCGAACGGAAAGGAAAAAAGGAAGAAGAGAAACGAAGAAGGGAGGATCGTTCGAGGGTATATTGAAAGGTTTCGAGCGCGTGCTGGGGAAATTTGTCGATCGGGTACGGAAAAGGGTAAAAAAAAGGAGAACGGAAATAGCAAAAAACAAAAAAGATGAGAGAGAGAGGGAGGTAAAAAGTCGGTGGTGGCTCGATGCAAAAGCGACTTTGTCTCTCTACCTACCGACCAATAAACGCGATCCTACCGCACCATCGGCACAGTCATTAGTCTCTCGCGGCGCCCGCAGCAAAGTCGCGCACGGAATTTAAATCCGCGAACGAGGAGAACTCCCGGAGCCGATAAGCGCGCGCGCAAACGCCGAGATCGTTGGCGAATCATTGCGATTCTCGTCGGGAGCTGGATTCCGTGTCTCTCCTTCTTTCTTTTTCTATCTAGTTTTTTCATCTATACGTCTTTCCCTCTCGCTCTACTCGTAATTACATCATCGACGGTTTAAATTCTAACGCGGCGAGCTAATGGATCGCGGTGGCTAATGATCTTTCTCTCCTCTCTCTCTCTCTCGTTTGCTTCTGCGATAGAAAAAGACCGAACAGAGAAATTAACGTTTAAAAAAAACTACGGATCAAAGCGAAACGCTTCGTACGCACGTGTATACCTTCTACACATTTACGTAGGTATATACGCGCGTGTCTCTCTTTGCGATCGAGATGCGATACGAGTTGCGTGTCGACGTCGATCGCGGTAACACAAGCTTTGTAGTCGCCGCAAAGAAATCGTCGACGTTTAAAAACAAAAATATGAAATACTTGTAAAGCGAAACAATTTGCTACGAGTTTTCCTCGAACGACGACGGCCACAGTTTTACAATATACGTGATAAGAGTTATATGAAGGATATTATGCGACCCGTATGCTTAGAAGAAGAGAGAGAGATGATCGTTACGCCTTTCAAAAGCGATTTTGCGCGTGAACGAACTACGGAATGCATTATGCCTTTTTTACCTCGTACCTTCCATCATCGACGATCGCTTTTTGCAGCAGTTCACTGTGAAATAAATAGCAGAGACATTGTCATATGTAAATCTAATGACGGCCTGTCGACGATGACACTCGTTGACTCTCTCTTTCTTACCATCGACGTAAAACGCGATGAGACGAGAACGACGACAACGATGCCATTAACGAGAATGGTTCGTAACAATGTAAATACAATATATCTGCATACTTCTAACGATAAATTAATTTCTTTACTACCAATAGAATTCTACGTGACATACGATATCGAGACTTTGTAACAACCCGTGATCCTTTGTTACCAGGAATCGATTAACAACGAGATATCGTTAAGACATAAACAACGACCAAGTTTTTTCCTATCTGTTGTAAAAACCTCCTTTAAATTACTATCGTACATGTTGTCTCTCTAATATGAATCAAAGATGTTCTTGAAAAAAAAAGATGACGAGAAAGAACAAGAGACACGTGTATTCCAAATCTTACCGAAGGACGAGAACGAGTCCTGTGACGTATCATCGCGTACAATACGTACGAGGCGGCTGTCCCTAGTGTTTAGCGAACAAATGGGAGAGCATCGTGTGCCGCGGCACCCAGAGAAAGAGAAAAAATAAGATACGGTAGTAAGTGCGAGTAGGAGGAGATGGAGAAGCGTTCGAGGTTGAAAAGCATTGTTCCGGTCTCGCGCGATCCTTCCCCCCGCATTTCATAGCGGTACACCTTCATGCGATACCTTCGGTCTCTCCCAAAGCCATCTCAAACGCACCGGCCCGTGCTCAGGTGTGCTCCATTGTTAGCCGCCCCACATATCGCGTACGCGGCCCGCGTTTTGCCCTCTATATTATGCGCTCGCCCATTATAACGCCTAAGAGAGACGGAGAGAAGAGTGCACGCACAGCCAGTGGTCGAAGGATCAAGTGGCATTGTACGGCTCGACCCTTCTTCTCCTCTCAACTCTCCGTTCCCTTTACCAGCGTCTTCTTCCAACGGCTCCTCGAAAGACAACGAACGAGCTACCAAAAATCAAGAAGGCTCGGTTATCCGATCGTGGAAAAATGAGAGCGATGAAATACCTATCGTGACTGATCCTCGTTCGAGCGATACAATGTGTATTATATATAAATATATATGATATTGTGGGATTATTGCAAAAATTGACCAAGTCCAAAAAAAATTGATTTTGCATAAATTACGTTTGAAGTTCTTTTTTTATTTTTACTAGTGACTTAGTCTTATATGCTCTAATCATTACTAGTGAATATAGTCTTATTTAACCATATTACACATAATTTATTATTATATACTTGAAATAATGCAAATTTTATTATGATTAGGTACTCTGGGTAAAATTCTTACAAAATTCGGTGTCAGTCAAAGTGTTAAGGATACGGGAATAAAAGCTGGCGCCAGATTAAAATGTTATATCATAAACAAATGTTCCCTACATTTACACATTGTGACATAATCAACATTCGAACGACCATTTAGATGTTTCAATTGTCTTGGAGAGGATCCAGACTTCGGATGTTTTGTAATACGATCATCAAAAAGATCTGTCCAAAAACAGATGGCGAGCATTCGATACGATCGTGTCTCGCGAAACCCGTACACATTCGAGCACACTGTTCTATTACAAGCGAATGCTGTAGTCTGTCGCCGGCTTAAGATTACACGAGAGACGAACAAACGACGTGAAAAAGAATACAAGCGTATTCGATGAAACCCATCGTTTCTTCGTACGCTTTCAAAACCGCGATCGGTGGTTTCGTCGAATATACTCGATACATAATAACGATCCCTAGGTAGATATACGTAAAAAACATCGATGAATTAATAAAAAAAAGATTCTTCCATCTTTTCGTATCCTCGGACATAATTCACGTTCGCGATAATATATCGCTAGTTCCGTTCGTCGACCAGCCAGGCTAGCTAAACAGGCAATTTTTAAGAGAAGCGTAAGATTTCCAGCATCCGGGAATGTTTCGCTTTAAAGACGTAGAAAAGAGAAGCCTCCGGAGAGAAAGAAAGAGAGAGAGGAGCAGGATGCTAGATACCGGTCAAAGGGATTTACGCGCTACGCTCGTCGCGACCCCTAGGGGTCGCGCAATCGAAAAATCGGTAAATTATTTAAGCCTCCCCCCTAAGAGAGCCACGTCGGTGCTTGTTCGCGGATGATTTATTTCGACTATCGTGATGCATAGTCCGGCTATCCAATATTGTAATACGTTTTGCATACGCGCACGTATCATTGTCGACGTTCGTGGCTTGGCGATTGAAACACTACCCGGGCTATATCTCAACGGGTTCGCCGGGCGTTATGAGTACCTGCTCTACACGGCATTATGTTCCCAAGGTGGAACGGGGAGAAGTTGCGAGAGGGGACCTGGGGAGAAGAAGATACCGGCCGTGGCAACTCTCTCTTTCTTTCTTCCTTACTCTCTTCCTCTGTTTCTCCTGTAGAGATACTCGTTGGAGATCAGAATCCTATATTATCGCGCTCTGGAAGCTCCAGGGCAGGTGTATACCGGTGACCCCTGTCTTAGCACGTATTCGCTACGCCGTTTTACCTACCCATTCGCGGGCACCGAAAGAAAATCTTTTCTTTTTGTGCTCGTTTCTCGAACTTGACGATCCCAAGTGTTCAATGGTATACTTAGTACGACCTTTGGTGTTTAATTCGTTCGACAGTAATGTTACAATGATTTGTTTCATATTAGAGGATGGGAATAATAGTCAGTGTTAACTCGGTCGTTTCTGGTTGTTTTTTATCGATCGACTAAGAGCACGTTTATCTTGCCTAGTCAATATCAGTGTGATATACAAAAAGTGCTTGTGGAAAAATGAATATCCAAGAAGCCGAGAGGAACAAAAGGTCGAACGAACCCTCGCTTGTTTACCATTCCTAACGTGCTATTTCAATGTATATTACCGCGAGGGGATTATGATATCAAAGAGTATTTCGCTCTCGTAAATCATAGCGTCCCTTTCTCTATATTATCTCGACGAAGTAAATCGTAAACGTGGTAAGATTTACCTTGACTTTCATTGGGAACACCTGTGAGATGATATAAAAGTGTGTCGAAGAGAAAATAAAAGATTTACATTTTCTTGTCTCTCGTGCACGATTTCATACGTGTTCCTTGATTTTATATTTCACGCGAATTCTTAAAATCAAATCAGAAAACCAATTCCGAACTGTGAAATTCGAAATTAGACCACGTATCTTATTGGAACGTTTTAGATATTAGAATTTATTGGACAAGGACGTACCTACTTCGATGCAAATCTCTAGAATTCGAGAACACATTAAACGATTAGTATGTACAAATATACGATTTATCAGCTTGCATGGAAACTTACCGAATAAGATTCTTTTATTTCGTCTCGTATATTTACAAAACCGGTTGCTACCGTAAGCAGTTCATTTCGGTTTAAATTAGATACACTTTAGATCAATAATATCGTCGTGAAATCAATTCCTGATTCGAAAAATCAACTCAACGATAACTATTCTAATAATACTACTTCTACGTTACAATAAAATACGTGAAGAATGAATCGGAATAAATTAATCGTGATTAAAAGAAGACTTACCTTAAAAGAGAGACGTGGGACCGCGAGGTTCATCGGCAAAGTAGATTAAAAATTCTCCAAAGTTCGATATGTTCCAGTTCTGCTCGAAGACGATCGATTCGTACACCATAGATCCTCGTGGTCGGTCCTGAACAACGATAGAATATTCACTTTATAGAAAATCGTTCAATCGAGACTAAAAATACGCGTCGATCGGCGTGTCTCGTAAAAGTCGCGATTCGAGTAACGTTCGAGAGTTTTCACGGTTTAGCGAGAGTGCAGCGAGGGTCCCGCGTAGCGACCAAAACATACCACCGTCTCCGACTGTCAACGCGCGACTACTACGTGGGCGCGGCCATATTTGTCTCGAGTCGTAGCGGATGGCGCGCTTTACAACCTCGAGCGGCGAGGACCGAAATTATCGCGCGACGCACCGAACGAAGACGTTCCGAGCCGACGAATCCGCGATAATCTTTGCTTTCTTTCGCTAGATTTTTTTTTCAACGAGCGGCATTTACAAAAGCAAAGTTACGTTCGTCTATTCGAGATGCGTTCAAAGAGGGGAACCTTGGAAGAAGAATTTTCTTTAAAGTCGATCGTCGAACGAGGATGAAATTGATCTCTTTTTTTTTTTTCTTATTTCTATCTTTATCTCTCTTGTAACTCTTCAAGATCGGTTCTTCTCCGTAAGCTATAGTTATGGAACCGGCGAGGATAGCTCCGTAAATGGTGAACGGCGTATTCGTCTCGTCGTAGCTCGCTCGAGAAACGAAGCGATTAGTAATTCAGATCGCTGCCTGAGTAAGACATTACGCGATCGCGAAGTAATTACAGGCTGACTCGTCGGTACGAGTTCTGAGGAGTTCCGCGGATTTTTCCGAGCTGCCTCGGATCGGTTTAGGATGCACCAAGCAATTAATGGACGGTCTGTATCGTTTTAAATTTCGAATGAATTTAGCATAACACAAAGTTAATTAGGGGAATGGCATTTAAAGCATTCGCTGTCAGGGGAGTTCGGATAGGAAGCGGCAGGAATACGCGTAGCTCGAACGATGCATCGTCCTTGCGCGACCAAATAGGTCTTAGCGACATGCACTTGGCGCCAGGTTGCTCGTTCCTTCGTTTCGATGCACAACTATACCCTTGTCGAGAGAACGGGAGAGAATAAGAAGAGTCGAGAGAGTATGGACCACGCGTGCTCGATGGACAATGTCAACTCGACCGAGTTGTGGCCCACTTGAAATCCGGTACTTCGAACTTTGAGAAAGTCTGGAGAGTTCGAGTGTTTCCAAATCTTTCTTTGTTGTTTTGCCAGAGTCGAAACGTTCTAAGAAATTCAAATATTTCCGGCTGTATGCTGTCCAAAAATATTTGGTTGTAAGATGAGTTAGCGTTTTTATTTTTGCTTCTGCTTCTAGTACATTTTTTAATCTTTTTTTCAATAACTTAATTTTTTTTTAATTTCAGGCTCGTACAATGGAATGTTCATAAATATTTATTTTCAATTTAGTATGTGCATAAATTTAACCTAGAATGTGATATTCAGATTTTGCTACTGCTACCAAAATAAAAAATTTCCAATATCATAAAACTCGGGTATCGTAACCGTGACATCTTGGTACGCTCAACAAGTTAAATCAAATCCCCGATCGTCTGTCTTTATACTTATTTCATTAAAAACTTCTCACACCCAAAATAACCTACCTAACGATATACCTACAAACATTCACCATGCAGAAACACGAGTTTCTCTGTAAAGATCCATACGATCGGCCACCCCTAACGTCTCTTCGTTCCTTCGCAAAAGGGGGTATGGCTGCTACTCGGTGTGTTCGTGCGGCTGGCGAGTACGTGAAAAAGAGTTGGCAAAAGCACGGCGTAATATACGAGCCTCGGGGTCCCGAGCGAGAGCGTCCAGCGTTTATCTCTTTCCGATACGGAAGTCTGCCCGGGAGGAATTAATTGCCTGCCGTGGCACCTTACCACGGCTCCGGCGTCTCCGATGCAATATCTGTACTCCGGAGTCGAGCTATTAGCCGGGCGCATACTTTACTTTAGAAAGCATCTAAGAAGAGGAGGCGCAACTACTATAGTCCGTGTACGCTAAGCCACGGAAGAAGGAGGAGGATGATGAAGAACGTCGAGTAGTCTACGGGATTCGCGCTTTCAGGATAAGACTACTACCACCGACCACCATCGTTAGCGCTATTGATCTCAACTTCGTTACGCGTGTAGAACGTAAGAAAGACGAGCAATTCTTTCTCTCTCTCCTCTTCGCTAATAATTACTAAAAACAGGGCTGAGAAAGTATTCCCGGTTTTATCGAGAATAACGTCATTCCCAACGCGCGTTATCTATCTTCGCATAAATTTCGCGTCTCTTATTCAAGATCGGGATGCATTATTATCAAGCAATAAATCATCGATCGAAGAACTGGGTACCGAGGGAAGTCTATCGCGAAAGTCTACGGATATACGTGAAAAAGACACGGCTGGGAGTCGATGGAGGTGGAATTGAAGAAGAAGGTAGGAAGCGACGAGGAACGAAGGATCGGGCGGAGCATTAATTTACGCGGAGCGAACGAAACGATGTCGGGGCGTTATTAACTCGATACGGGACGCTTCGATGTTACGAGGTGGTGGTACGCGGTTATCCAAGCGGGTAGGCATATATTCGGCATGCCTATGTATATATATAGATATACAAGTTCGAGCACGCGTAACGTACATATGTAAGTACATGTGTGTACGTCTTGTACGAAGCGTGAGAATTTGTCTCACGGAGAGCGGATAAGAGAGATCGTTCGGGATCACCGACGTCAGCATCCATTCTCTCTCTCTCAGCGTTCGTTCGTTCGCAAGCTGATAGGATAATGTCGCAGCAACGCGGGTCTCTCCTCGAGAACGAACAACCGGGTGACGAGACAATCGGAAAAAGAGTAGCACGAATGGCGCACCGTAAGAGTGAACTTTCACTTTGGCGCGATTGTAAATGCAGCGTGCCGCGGCTCGAGAGAGACAGGCAAAGTGCAGACGGACGGATAACCTCGTCGGGAGGCATAATGCCTTGATGTTTATTGGTTGGTCTCGAGCGAGCTTCGAGAACGCTCGAGTTAGCCGGCCCGGAGCGTGTTATGTTAGAAACTCGGAAAAACTTGCCGTGCTTTCGCGATAAATCGCGATTCTTAGCGCCTGGAGCCTTGTAAAATTCTACGGGATAATGTAGTGACGTCAACGAGAAGATAAATAAGTCGAGCTGGACGAAAAGAATGAAAAGTGGCTATGAGTGCAAAAGGGTTACGCGTGGTGGAATACTATGTTCGTTCTGTCAGACAATTTATTGCTATGGAATAGCGTCCTTCAAAAATAAAAAATAAATAAATTTCACAAATTTTTTCACTCACGCTTATATCTACCGTTCGACGAGTGCTCGCGATTGAGTGGCCACTCGAACGAGATGGACGAGCGATTATTCCATTATACGGCTGTCACGTCATCCTTTCGACGCTTTCGCGGCGACGATCGTTTCGTAATAGAACACTCTCGTTACTTGATGAAGAATCCAACCCGAATCTTTCAAGATCCTTACCTATCTCTTGCTAAACTTTTTTTTTTAAATTATCAAAGACGAAAGACAAGTCGAGCGGATCACGGCTCGCTTAGAAGTAGAGAAACATTTGTTTTTTTTTTAAATGTATTGTTTCTATAAAGTTTCTATTATGTGTACTAAAACGACAATAAAAAGAATATTTTTTTATTGGGACAGTGCTAAATACTATTTATAAATGATCATAGCTCGAATGAGTAGATATTAATGAAAAGTAGTATCAAAGTTATCGCTGATTTATACCGGACATACATACATACATACATTAGGTACAAGTGAAGCTTGTAAAAAAAGAAACGTTATCGAACGTTGATTAAAATCGCCATAAACGGCGTAACAACGTTTACGAAACGTAATGCAAGAGATTATTACTATTTGTAAATTAACGCGTCGGTTCGCGGGCGTTTCTAGAGCGAGTAAAGAGCGTTAGATTTTGCTACATAATAACGGGCTTTGGGCGCGAGCTCGTAATTGAAAAATTTATGCGCCGTTACGCTAGGCTCGTTTATCTAAGCACAGGCGGTTCGAAGCTTAAACCGTAATTAGAAGGAAGGCGTGAAAGGAGCACTAGTTAATACCGGTTGACAATATTAAAGCTCTTAAACGATCTCGCTAGCTCGCGGAGAGCCCTCGACGAGATACGCTTCATTATCGGCCATTCATTTTCTCCAATCCCATACTGGTATACCGATTCCGCGTTCGGGCGATTATTTACGTACGACGTCTCTCGGTAGACGCCGGGTACGATAGCTCCTTGCGATTTCTCCGCACCTCGTTGCATTGGACTTTCTTAATGATATATTAAACAGATCGATCGAGATACGTGGAAAATGTAAATCTCGATTCTGGAGATATGTAATACGAATTGATCTAGTCTATGGAGGGTAAAGGTAATGAAGACTATCAGTCGTAAAAGTGTCCAAGAAAAGCTGTAAAATAATAGTTCCATGAGTGGCTCTGATAAGCAATCAGGGTTAGATCTGGACTTGGCGGTTATTGATGAAGTGAAGTGCCTATGACACAGGGAAAATAAATGAATATTCGATTAATACAATTGATACTAACAACATATTCAATATAAATTGATACTAACAATTTTAGGCTCTTTTTTTAAACTTGGGACTTTTGATGTAACTTTTAATACATAGTCCTCCTTACCTCTATCCTCCATATCTGTACTAATAATAACCCCGTGAAACAATCATGATAAAAACGATTGACGAAGAATTTACGAAAAAAAAAACCAAATGCCAACGTTAAAATTACGGGTAGACATTATGGACTAGGAAGTACGAGGAGAGATAAAGAGGATATCTTCGAAGATATATCGGATAATTCGAACGAGAGGCATCGCTTCTTCCTTCACCACGCGGCGGCGCGTCATCCTTCAGCCTCGAATGTTTAGCGCGTAATAAAGCGTAAAGAGTGCGTTTAGTCCGTAGATTATACCTTGCAAATTGCTCTTAAACGTTTCATCCTTTGCGCTTACCGCGAGTAAAAGTTCAAACTTTAAGAAAAGCTTTGCCGCGAGCTCTCACGTATCTATTAGGTATATTGAATTTCCATTGGCCTGGGGCTCGGCTTTCATGCGAATCTTGGGATCGTAAATCACTCTATTAGAGAGAACAATGTGATGTGATAATGACATTAGCTGGACGATCGTAGCGATCGTAATCGATGAGTATACCGTATCGTCGAAACGTTCTTAGCAATTTGAGTAAAAATCATAGCGCATAGCTCGTCTCTGTAGTCTTTCCTAAAAGACTCTTCCTCTTGTCCCGAAGGCAAGGCAGCGTTCAGTTGAGATTTTTTCACTGGACCACGAGCGTGGGTGTCAAAGAGAGATTTTATGGTCGCGGGTCGAGCGAATTACAGAATAGCGGCCCACACGTTCGAGGAGCGAAGACTAATTTTCCCAGAGGCATCGAACTTCCCGGGACTATTAATAAATCATAAGTAATTCGCTACACCGAACGGGAACCTCGAGAGTGTACGAGAGAGAGTGAGATAGAAAGGTTCCGCTTCTCGCTGTCACGCTAAGAATAAAGACATTACGGCCGGCACTTCTCTCTCTCTCGAAGCCGCACTTAATAGCGATCTCGTCCTACCTCCGTTAATGCTCCTACGATGATCTTTCACGCGAGGTAGCATAAAGTTCATTACGTACGGACACGCTCGCGTGCGTCTCTGTCTTTCTTCGACGTTCGAGTCCGTGGACAATGACGTTGTCGTTAATTTATAACGGCTAGAAGAGAAAAAAGGGAAATAAATAGAAAGAAACATGGTTTGGGAAAATGTGGTTTCTTGGGGTCAAAATAAAAGCAGCGAGACGCGAGTGAGTACCGAGAGAAAATGGATCGATGGCTCTCGATGAATCAATGAAGGCGAGGAAGGCGCGAAAAGACGTGCCTCGAGGAGCAAGAGAGAGAGAGAGAAGTAGAGAAAATAAAATAAAAGCGAAACGTTCGAGAGCCAGCGAACCAGTAGAGGAACGGAGCTACCACGCGGAGAGAGATCAGCGTTGCTTACCGTTCGTGGAATGTCGTAGTCGACTCGGATCGGAAGTCGAGTGCGTTCGATCGTTAATCATGCGGACACGCAAAAAGAAACTCCATTGGAAATCGCGCCGTTTGATTGTGGCGTGTGTATAGCTTTTTGTCGAGGCTATTTTCTCTCTCTCTCTTCCTTCTTTCATCTCTTGTTCCCCCTATCGCGAAGTCCCCCCTGCACGCCTAGAGTAGACTGTCGCCCTATATTGTATCGACGCATTGTTGACTCGCATATATTTTCTTTCTGGCAACCTATAAATCTTCGCCGTTTCCTCTTACAAGCCATTACCGAAGGAGAGAACTCGAATACTTGTGCCGCACGGTCGTAAGGACGACGGAAAGTAAGAAGCCATTGAGTGGCTTCGACGTGGTCGGAATTAATTTCATCTCTCTTGCTACGCTCGCTCTTATTCTCTTTTTCTCTCTATCCATTCTTCTCTTCGCACTCACTCACCAGTGACGACCGGTGAGGAATGAATCGTTCTGCACCTGCTTAGTATAGAAGAGTCGTTATAAGTCCTTGACGAACGAAAACTGTGCGTTTATCCTCCTCCCCTCTTGTTACCCCATCGTACTTTTTGAACACCTCCTACAAACGTTATCTCTCGTCATGATACGTTACGTAAACGCTGATAGCAAAAAAAAAAAGAACAAAAAAAGGAGGATTAGAGGAAGGGTACGCGTTAAAGTGTTGAAAGGATCGATCGAACCGGTCCGGTCGAACGATTCCTACGTTTTAACGAACGCACTCGTTATCGCCGCTCAAATCACCAAAGTGTCGCTGGGAAAGGAAAAGCTGCAGTTTTTTTCACGATAGGAAAAACAGGCCCGGAAATTTATGCGCACGTCCACTTTCCCTTTGGGCGACGACTTTATCGCCGAGCTGTTTTTCTTATCCGACAACAAGAATTAGGTAATAAATCTAGTCGATGAGACGAGCGTGCAAGTTTTAGTGACATTTCGTTTTTGGGCAAAAGATTACGGACACTCGCGAGACGTTGATATTGTCTCTCTTTCTCTCACTTTAGCGAATGGGCGTAGTAGTGGCTGGACGAGACAAGGACTCGGTTAATTATCGGCGACTCTTAGATATATATATATACATATATACATAGATATATATGTTTTGCACACAGGAGCTCGAACGTAAAGGAAACGGGACGGCGAAGACTCGGGTGGAGGAAGAAGAGCAATGAGTAGAGAAGCAGCAAAGAGAAAGAGAGTTGAGAAGAGAGAGAGAGAGAGAAGGGTCAGAGGAGAAGGGGGTAAAGGGGAGCAAGAGAGGCCGCTTGCTTGCGAGAGACCGGAGCCAGAGGAGATGACCGAACGAGATGCTCTTTGAGACACTGAGAGCTCCAATAAAGCCGGACCAATTACTGGCTACCGTCCTTTCCCATTCCCTATTGATTTGCATTCAAATAGATGTTATACTCTAAGTAGACGGATCCTAATGGATTATCAGTCCGAGTCATCGCGAGCTTCAAAGCTGTTCCTTTCTCTCTCATTCTCTCTCTCTCTCTCGCTCACTCTTCGTTCGTTCCCAGAGAACCGCCTCCTTTCCAATCCTCGTATATCCACTGTTTCATCCATTTCCTAATGAAACCTTCCTCGGATTGGCCCTTTTTCTAAACTTACCTAATGATCGATTCGTGCGGGAACTTACCCTGTACCCGCTTACTACTTCTCCCTCCTTTCGAGCTTGTCAAACTTCGGAGTAAGTACTTTCGAAGAACGGGACGAGAAGCAAAGGATCCGTCTGGTTTAAGCGTCTCGATGTTACCAATATCGAACGACAAAGCTTCCATCCACTAGTCCAAAATAAATCTTTCTTACTTTCGTAATATCGTTTAAAGTATCTGGAATAGAACAACCGGTTACCGAGAGAATTTTGAACGTTTCGCGAGGGTCTCCTCGAAAATCAGCGAGGACGTCACGTAGAAGGCGAACTCGTTGGTCCACCATTCTGCGGCAGACTGTTGGACCCGGGTAATGAGTTAAAATGAGTTTGGAATAATCGCGGCTCCGCAATGACCAAAGAGAGAACGAGTGGAGCGTAGGATGTGACCGTACTCGGGGCTAAGAGGGGTCTCGGAGTAAAGGGAAGAGAAGGTAGAAAGGGAGGTAGAATGAGAGAAGAGAAAAGCACACTGGGACGACTTTGTGGATACGGGGTGGCCGTACCACGGCTGTTGCTGCTAACGTAGCTCGACCAGTGGGATGGGTGCACCGGGAGCGCGTGTCCGGTATCTGGCTCGCTAATTAGCTGCAAGGTGGGATAAAGAGTGCCCGAGTCGAAAACATTAAAGCCAGCAGCGGGGCGGAAGGGTAATGGACGTTGACGTATGGCTTCGCTCGGTAGCTATAGGCTACCGAGTTGCCCAGGCTAATGTTGGCGAAGAACTCGGAAACGGCCTTCTATATACAGGGAGTACACGAAATACATGTCAGCTTGCTCCGAAATGGAACCTCGGTACGTTAGCTTCGCGATCGACGCGAACGTCACGTTCTACCCCCATCTCTCTCTCTCGAGCGTTTTTAATCGCTCGCACGTTGACCGTACATCGAAAAATAAAGAACATGGTAAACGAGTTGGAGCCAGGCTCGTGTTTCACTCGCTCACTTTTATCCATCCTTTCGACGATAAATTCGAGTCGATAACGTTAACGCGTTTGCTCTGGGGTAGTCACCGGGCACTCGCGTTCCGCTATTCAGGATATTCTTATTATTTAGTTGTATTCGTGAGATCGCAATTAGAGATATGCCATGGAATGGCAATGTATTCTAAAGATGCCAATTAATATTGTCTTAGCACGGTAGAATATTACTTTTGTCTTATAATTTATACAGACGATCGACTTGAATGATTTTCTACGTTATCGATAGATCGCGATTAACAAAGGGATAAGAAAATGTACAAGACACTGTTGTACGATCGGCACCATATATCGTGGGACAGATGGGGATTAGGGGAAGGCTGCTCCATATACGTTTAGAGCTAAATATGATTGGTCCGATAAAATCTTAATACGTGTCCAAGATGTAATATATTTCCAAAGGCACATGGACGTGTTGGCTACGAAGGCGATGCTCAATTGGCCATTCTTCTTATGGACGAAAAGGATGTGACGTGCTTTTATAAGGAGAGGTAGGTGGTGGGGGTACCTCCACTATGCGTCATTAATGCTTTTGTTTGTACATTGTATGTCTTGATCTCAATAATCAATACCATTTCTTGATTCATTATTTACTACATATCAATTTATTATTTTGGAAAATTTTTATAAAAATGATCGAAATAATGATTTTACAGCTCGAATGATGACATCAACGTAGTGAGTAGTAAAGTAAGAAAAATCAAGACAAGACAAAATTTAAAAATTCTTGTCTTACCATCCATCACTAACGTTAACTCTACACGATCTCTTCCCTTCCTTTTATTTTCTTCCCTGTAACCTCGTCTGCCCAACAATACATGTTGCCTGGTGTACAGACAAGCGTTCACTTTAACGTTCGGGTCTCGAAGATAGCGCGTTATTCTTTCCCAAGGCGGTTACGTGCCGCGGATGCTTCGATATCGAGTGACGCGAATGCCTCGGAGCATCGCGTTTGTAAGAAGAAAGAATACGGCTATACAGTGTTGCACGGTGCTCCATAAATAATCGAAAGTGCTCTCGAGAAAGTAGGCTGTGCGTCCGACGGTGGAGAGAATCGGATTTCACGAGCTTACACGGTTGCACGTCGCTACGCTCGTTCGCGCGTACGGAATCAAATTGGCAAGCGATATGAGGGAAGAGAAGAGTTCTTAAGTTTAATCTTTCTTATATACGTTTCTCCTTTCTCTTTGCTGCGAGAAAGAAGAAAGCTATCGAAGATTACGTTCTTATATGGTTTCTTTCTTTTTTTTTTTTCCATTTCTGACCTTTCTCCTCGAATTCAACGAAAAGTCTTCTTGAAAAAGCTATAAATCTACGGCTCGTTCATAGAAAGGCACTGGGTTTCTACGATTCATGTGCCGCTTCTCCTCCTTCTCTCTTTCCTACGACAGGTAGGTAGATAGAGCAAGGAGAAAAGGTGTCGGCCCGCGCGAAGACACGGTAGATTCGAATTTATTTCGAAAGATATTCCACGCCATTAATCGAGGCTCTTACACGTCGGCGCATAAGGCTATACTTACGAGCGTGATCCCAACCGTGCGACGCACGTTCACATCTCGTATACACACGTATTCTATACGAAAGAGGAGACACATACGTTTGTAGTATTCGTGCAGGGCGAGTCAACGACGAGTCACGATGCGTAGGCGTGGGGCTAAAGAAGAGGAGGGAACGGCTTCCGGAGAACGGCCAGAAGAGGGGTGATCGCTTTACGACGACGTTATTTGCGTTAACTCGCGAGACCGCGCGTAATAAAGCGCGACGCGAGGTCAACGACGATAGGTCGCGAACCAACGGCGACGATTTTCTTCGGTACTTCTTCATACCGGTGGTTGCGAACTTGGTGGATGAAAAAAAAAAATAAATGAAGAAGGGAGGAGGGGAGATAATCTTATAGTCGGCCGGACACACTTCATATAGAAATTAAAATACGAAAAGATCATTCACCCTTCTAGTCAAGACGAGTCGGACGACGAAGAACGAAAAAAAGGAGGAAGACGAGAAGCAGGTAGAGGGAAAAAAATGGTGGAAACGGATCGAGAGATGGGTGGGACGAGAGAGAGAGGAGTTTCCGGTGGACGATTGAAAGAGAAAGACGCGTGGGTTGGCTGACTGCTTCGGGGGGATGATGCGGTAGGGAGAAAGGGGACAACCTTCGGTCGGTCGCTCGGCCGAGTGGGTTATACCATCTTTCATGTAATTACTGACATAAAACGCCACAAGATTTTCTCTTCTCCTCCATCTTTTCCCGGCGTCCTCCCACAGCGTCCGCCGTTTCAGCGATATCTCTCTCTTACTCTTTTTTTCGTCCACCAAGCTTCCACCCCACCACTCTTCTCCTTCTCCTCCCAATCTCCGAGTTCGTTTCGTTCGTTGCTTCTCGTGCTCTCGCGCTCTCTCGTGTCTTTTTCTCCTCCGCGAAGTAGAAAATTTTCAATTCCATTCATGTAAATTATTGTAGCGCACCGACTCTCGACATGTGCAACTTGTATTAATGACGCAGTAAAGGAGCAGACGGGCGGAGAGCTGCCCATTAGCGGATGAAAGCGGAGGGCTCTCAGCGCATAGCCCGATAATAGCCCGACTTATACCCACCGAGGCTGTGTAGTTTAGCCCACGTTACGGCTCTGCCCGTTCCTCTGCCCGTTCCTCCGCCTCGCTGCTCGCGTTGCCCCTCTCTCTCTCTCTTTTCCTCTCTTTCGCTTCTCCGCATCCCTGGCCGTTTGCCCGCCCGCGCACGACCTTTCTTCCATATCCACCCCTTTCCACCGTTCTTTCCTACCTTCCTTCCGTCCTACCGTATCTCTCCTTCTCTCTTTCGCTTCATCCTACAGATACTTTACACCCTCTTGGATGCAAAGTCTCGTCCGACCGTTCCACCCAACGGTACCTCTCTCTTACGCGTGACACTAGCCACAAATCTAACCCCTTCCTTCCCATCCCCCCTGCAACTCTACTCTCGATTGGTTTCAAAGATCTCTAGGTTTGCTCTTTCTCGAGCAACCGACGATAAAGTCGTTCGAAGGAACATCGGCCAAAATCGAAAAATTTGTGCACCAGAGAACTATCAGCTTTTAACGAGATAACGGAACGCATCTCAGTCGAGAACGGAATGCAGAATAGGTAAGCCAGCCCGTACAAAACGGGCTAACTACTACTACCGAGTCTTCGTGGTATTACCTGGCTACCTTTTGCACTTGCGAGAGATCGCGACTTCGGTAGCTACGACTGTATCGCGGTGGTAGTAACGGTATCTTTACATCGCTTTAAATTTATCCAATCGGCTGGGTAACCGTGCGTGCACACGTGTCCGTGGTATCCTCTACGCGTGTACCTGGCCTGTCTTCTTTCCTTCCACGGGATCGTGAAACTTTAAACGAGTATATTCTCCGAACATCGAGGGGGCGAGCAAATACTTATCTCTAATCGTATGCTTAACTATTCTTAATTATAACAATTAATTAGTGCGATGTTTAATAACGATAGTATAACGAGAATAATTCGCTTGCAATTTATCTTTTAATCCCTTTCCTGTATCTCTGCGAATAAAGGAGTTAGTTTGAAATTTGTTTTAAGAAAACAATATGATCCAAGAAGCTTCGAGGTGCTCGCTGGAGCACGGCATTCAGCCGTTTACACCGTAAAGAAGCTAAGTCGATTGCCACACGCGCTAGAGAACGCTCGCTCCAGCCGTTCTTTACTAGATCCCTAAGAACCGAGTCGGGTAGGTATTGAGAATGTTGCCTCGTTTGAAGGAACCGTCCCGATTGGGTATAATAGATGAAATTCAGTGGAAATTCTATCCTTTGAATACCTATATCGTGTACGTACATATTCTATTCATTCGATTTTCTATAAACGTACTTATTTGTACGAGTTCCCTCGTATTAAACGTTGTTACAGTTTCCGTACTATGAAATACCTCGTAAAACATTCTACGAAATACCTGTCATAAAAAGGTAGAGATAAAAAGATTAAGAAAGAAAATTACGTTCGGACATGTTCGACGAAGGCTGTACAAGCAAAAGATATTTTTCGGATTAAGTGTAGAGAGAGAGAAGGAATATCTCGCGAGTAGGTGCCGCGATAAGACGAAAGCAATAACCGACGAACGGGAGCAGGAAGATGAGAGGAGGAGATTATTTCTACCATTCCTTTACCGAACGCGTCAGCGATGCTGCACTTTGTACTCTCGGTGACAGTGCTTCTCTCTCTCGCACTTACCAGATATATCGTTCTTGCTTAATCCCCTCTCTTTTTCCTTCGTTGCACCTTCCGCTCGCTTCTTTCTGCGATCACCCGGAAAGATTCGAATCTCATTTTGTCAGACGCGCAACATCGTCGTGGCTCGTTAGGGCTTCTATACCAAAGGCCCCCTTAGGCTACGAGCGGCACGGAAAGTGTTGCTTCTTCGATGCCTCCCATCTCTTCTTCACCCTTGCAGCATCTTCGCGAGAGATGGACCGATCCCATTTACTTTGAAACGTTGGAGGTTCATAACGTACCTATGCTTTCTTTTTTCTTTCTCCTTTTGCCATTTCTTAGAAGTCGCAGATTTTTCTTACAAGTCGCTCTACTTCTTTTTGTGAAGTTTCTCTCGCGCTAAAGTAGTTTAGCGTAAGTAGGTGTGTCATGATACAGGATGCAACGGACCCACGCGTTACACACGAGTATCACTAATGACTCTCCTTCCTAAATACGTAAACGATTCAAAGTCTTGTCTCTGCAGATTTGTCGTATAAACGCGAAACAACACGGAAGTGACACACTGGGGACTGTGTAACGTCGTCGTTGACGTAAATACTTGTCCCATTTGAGAGCTCTCGATTGTAAGATCGCGTGGGTGTCGAACGAGCTGAATAAGCTCCCGTGGGCAACGCGTTTCAACCTTTTCTCTGTCTCTCGATTGCGAAGATCGCATTTATATCGAATCGTGATCGATTTTTGGTAAATCAAATTCTTGAGATCCAAAAATTCGATTACATCTTCGACGTTAATTCTAAGCTGCAAGAAAACCTTTCCTCTTCTCGTAGTTGTTAATATTCCAAGCTGGAACAAGTATTACATAAAAGCAAGGAAGATACGCACGCGGAAACGCATTACTTATCCTCTAACTCACGCCTCTGGTAGGTTCTCCCAATAGCGCTTGCAACCGGTAAACGTTCTAGAAAATAAGAAAGCCGATGGAACATCGACTATCACGATATTTATTACTTTCTTCGCGAGAAGGCAATACCGTGGCGCGATGTCCGATTAACTGCAAAATAAAATTACGCGGATCTCTGTTACGTGATTTGCCAGCAACGAAGTCGATATTTGCGAAACAAAGAACGAGACGAAGGAAAAAAAGAAGAAATAACGATCGTAATTCCGAAAGCGAAGATCAGAAAAATACTCTTGGGCTTGATGTTCGTTCTCGAACCCCAATAACATAATACATCACGCGCGTAGCGTCAGACAATACCCTGGGATTACCTCACAATGGCCGATGATTTACTTCTACTCTCATTACCCTGCTTTTGTAGCCGGTCGCCCCGATTGCCGAGCGTTGTCATTAGAAAAGTAACGGAGGAGCTCCCTCCGAGCAGTCTCTCTGTACCTTTTTCTCTCGCACTCATATTATCTGGTAACAAGAGAGGGAGAGAAAAATGGGTAGGGGCAACGCGAAATTAGAAAGAATCTTCTCGGCAATAGCGAGCGTGGAAACTCTATTATCGTGACACCTCCGTGTCTTCTCAGTTTCTCCACCTCCTCGGAGCGCCCTTTGCTTCTGTGTAGTAGTCAGAGAGCAGTCGTGCCGGCCCTCTCGAGTGTTCCCAAGGGGGATGGACGGACGAACCCAGGAGGAACTCGCTCGGCTCTTTGATTTCGCAAACAACCAACCGTCGAGTCTCTTCTCCTCCCTCTTGTTCCTCCTCCTTCATCTCTTTCTCCTTCCTCGTCTTTGGCCAACGAGCTGGAAGACTCGTCTCTACGTTGGAACGAGGCCACGTGTCTCGAGCACGCGATACCCCGACCGTGTTCGTCGGTCCAAGTAGTATCTTTTCGACGAAGCGGCAACTCGGGCTGTTCGAGAAAAGAATAATTACTTTTGACGCTCTTCCTCGTTAATGACCACGGAGCTACCCTGCCACGTAGTCCTCCTTCTCCCTTTCTTTCTCTTGTACTTTCCAGAAGAACGCTCTAACTCTTTGTGATGTCTCTCGCGTTCGACGGTTACAATGCATCTACTTTTCGACTCTTCTCGACGTTTCGAAATGATAACACTTCTTTTTTACGTAACGAACGTACCTATGCTAGCATGAATATCGTTACACTTGGCGTTCTTCTCTCGTAACCTTTTTCATCTCTCCACTCGCGAGACTTTGTATGAAGATAGAAAATGTAACAAGACGCGTGAGGATTAAAAGAAAAAGACAGGAAGCACTGTCGTAAGAACTCTCTCTTCGTTTAGTCTTTTGTAAAAAAGAAAAAAAACGATGAAACAAAAACGTGAAAGTTTCGTGATAGCATCACAGTCGCGAAAAGGAAGGTTGTTTCAAGGAAAAAACGTTCGTAGGTCGAGAGTCGAGCAAAAGAGAAGGATACTTTGAGACGGTCGACTCTCGCTTTGCTCTTGTTTAGTATGCAAAAGGTAGTCATAAAGCAAGAAAGTTTGCCTTTGAGAGGCGACCATCAAAACGGAAAAATAACGTTACGATGACGAATGGTGACTAGGCGAAATCTCTCTCTTTCTCTACGTTCGTATACAAACTTCGCGTACGATAGAATGAAGTCGCGAGAACAAAATGAGTTCGTTGAATTTCGGTGCGAGGAGAGAAGCTGCTCTCGAGTTGAGTTAACGCGTAATCAAATCCGGAAGGGAAACGCTCGCGTGTTCTCAAAGGCTTGTTCTCTCTCTCTCTCTCTGCCTGTCTCTCTCTCTTTCAGTGAAATGATCATTCGTATAAACGGCAGTTCAAACGGACACACAGCAACGAACGGCGTTTTGCACGAGCAAAAGCCGACGGACAAATCCACGTTGAAAACGCAGAGAAATTCGAATTTTACTAGAAGCGCGCGCGCGTCCAACAAAGTTGTAATTTCCCTAACTATTTTCCGTGCATCATCGTAAAGGGTAACGGCCGCTCGTTCCTCCTCTTGATTCAACCGACCGACCGTGCTCGCCGTGGCCATAATGACGTAACGTTAATGCCAACATTTGATGTAAGTACTCGAAAGCACATATTTTACTTTACGCGTAAAATGCTTGTGCCTCTTTTTTTTATTGCCTTGCAAGTTCGACAAATCGGGAGAACTCTCGTTGCATAGGGGAACAGTGGCATGAAAGAGCCACTTTTTTGAAAGAGCCACTATCATTCACACAGTAGTTTTTGAAAAACTAGTAAAGTTTTTGCTAGTTTAATTAGTAACCAGTATTGTTACTTAAAAACTATAATTCGTCCAACATTCGTTCGAAAACTATTGTGTGAATGATAGTGACTCTTTTAAAAAAGTGGCTCTTTGATGCCACTCTTCTTTTACCGATTGGATGCAACGACGCGTGTCGAAATTTTACGTTTTGACTCTCTATTTGTTCAAAGCGGACAAAACGGCCACTTTAAGATAAAAAACGTAGTTTATTCGCCATATTTTTCCTATTCCATACAAGCTTCATTTTTAATCTCAAACTTCTAACAGACCATTTTGGAGGGTTAAATCGCTATTAAAATTTCGACTCGGAGAGAGGAAAAAATTGGAAGTTGTTTCTAGATGTTCTTTCACTTAACATCGCGTAAGCGCAATGGCATGTAAATAAACCCGTTGAAACGCTCGAAACAAATGCGATTTATCGTTAAAGATGGTCGTACGATAGGAAGCAACCGTATGGACTAGCAACGAAACGTTCACTTCTCGAAGAGTATAAGAGGAGAGGAATCGATCAAAGATCGAAAATTTATGATTATTAAAAGGATGAGAAAGACTCGAGAGCGAGTAATCTCGAGGATCGAACGGTCGTATTTAAAGCCGTCGTCTGGTTATTTTTCCCCTTTCTCTCGGCCGACATTAACGCCATAAAACGAGTCTCTCATTCTCTCTCTCTCTGCCACCGTCTCTCTTCTAGATGGGGACAGGTGCACGGTGGATGAGAAGCCGAGGCTATCGTTAAACTTTTCGAGCGATCGCGGCCGATATATTTCCTCGTTAATAATCGAGCGCGATCGAAATCGTCGAGGGTTTCTTCTCTTACCTTCTATACTCTTCTCGTTCGCGCGACTTCTCGACGATACGTCGAACGATTAAACGGCCCATCGTAGGCGATTATCTCAAGTGATTTATACAAGAAAAGGGAGCGAGGGAACGATGTCTCGTAATAATAACGCGCGAGTGTTCGCGGGAGTGCTGCCGAGGTGTTGGTTCGGGGCACGTGTGCCGCTCTCCGTGGAGACTCTCTCGGACTCTCTCGCATCTTCGAGGACCGTTCGCTCCGACGACCTCCTCCGTTGACCCCGAAGGAGCCGATCGCTCGCTCGCTCGGTGCATCTCTTCTCCTCCTAACGTGCACTTCGACGATGACCCCATCGCGCCCGAGGAGCGCGTCGAACAAGTTACGCCAACAGCCGGGCCTCGTGCAAAAGTCGTGCCACGACTCTGCTTCGCTCGGCTGCCTGCTCGCTTGACTGCCTCTTTCATTCTTACTCCTTCTCTCTTTGGTTAGTCGGAGAACGAGAGGTCGTCGCTTGTAGTCGGTCCTCGAACACGGATATCTTCTGGTCGTCCGGTATCGCGGACGACTTCCCTCGTCCTTTGCTTTCCATCATATCTCTTCTCTCCTCTCCTTGGCTTCTCGTACGCGTGGCTCGCCACGATCGATCGAGCGTGAAACGGCTTCGTGGAGCAGGGTGGGAGAGATCGTAGCCGGTAATTGATTTCGTCTGGTAGTCGATCGGTGTCACCTCGACGGCTCGTTTGCCATCGCCGCTTGGAAACGTCGAGATAGGTCAGGATTCCTCGCGGCGATCTCGCGCGTGTGTGCATGCGACCGGCCGCGTCCTTTCGAATCGTACGGCCTATCGACGATCGATAGGAAGAGAAATTTTCCTTTGGCTACAGACGACCGTTCCTTCCTTTTTCGATGTCAATTAACGTATTTACGAGAATATTATGAGCGTGTCTATCGATTTGTTAAATCCAATTAGGTGTGGATGACGTTACATGTATTTGCACGATTCTTTGATTGATATTCGTTTCATTTAAAAAGATCGAAGGCCTGTGATTTTCTTATTTAACAGGTTGACCTCAACGGTGGTCACTCCTAGCTATTTTTTTCAAGGAGACTGTAATGATCGTCTGTGATAGTCATGGATAACGTCCGGTAGGATGACTCTTCCAATCATGAGAGTACAGTCTTATTTAATCCAATTCAATGTAATGTAATTCCAATTTAATGTAAATAAAGGTATACTAAAGGATTTGTACCCGTAAATAAATAATTTATTAGTAGACATATATTATTTCTACTCGAAGTAAAATTCGCGTGGCTAACATCATAAGCTCAGAAATGACGAAAGCCTAATATCATTTAAATATTTTTCTAATACCCTCCAATAATAAACAAAACATCCCTTAAGAATAATAAAACTTGAACGTGCCACCGTAAATCATAATCGTTCTCGTTCGAAGCGACAAGGATCGGTGAAATGCACGCACACGATCCTCTCGAGGAATAGAAGACGCGACGTAAAATATCGTGAGGTCTCGCGCGCGCGCGGGTGGGTTAGGCAAGTCGAGAAGAGTCGAGAGGCAAGGCGGGGTCAACGGACGACCTCCGGGCCGTCGCCATGTAACGTACAGGGTGGTTGCTGCAAAGTCCACCCGCTTTCCCACCCACCGTAGCTCGACGTATTCTCCTTCGTCGACATCCGCGCGTCATCCCTTCCCGCATCTTCCCAACCTCTTTCCACCCCCAAGCTCGGCACGGCACCCATCGTTGCGAAGCGCGGCCGACGTTTTCGTAGTCGATGCTCGTCGCGGTGCAGCGATCTTCTTGTTTTTCTATTTTCTAGACCATTTCTATTTCTTAAATTTGAAGTTCCTTTTTTTTAAGGAAAATTTGTTAAATGTTTCTGTAAGTGTTTCTGCACAAACACTGGTTTGTGACCCAAGCCAGACACAAACACTATTTATACATCTTATTTCTACAAAGAGCAGTATTTGTGTTTGGGTATAATACTCCCACATTTTTTTTTATGCTAAGGATATTCAGGGAACTCCCCTCTACAAAATAAAGCTCCCAACCCTAGCCCCTTTCTAACAGGGGGTGTTTTTTTACACATTTACCCAAAATACCGCCTTTGTACCTACTTACACCATATAAAAATCTTTCTTTTATCTACGTTCTCTCTTTAGATCGTTCACGACAATGTTTTTATAAAAACGTAAAAATGATAATACGTATAACCTAATCCTTCCACGTCGAACGGGACATAACTAAGAAACGTTGATCCGAACGGTTACAACGAGAAGAGAAACCGTCCCTCGTTTCAATGACGATGGCACGAAGGATCGAAGCACAACGTTTCGCATTATTTCGCAATAAGGACTCCCCGGCGAGCGAAAAGGGAGAAAAGGTGGGGTGGGAGCGTAAGAGGAAGGCGCGATGCAGGGTCGAGTCAAACAATTAGGATTAATGCATCGTACGTTGACGTGGGCGACTTTAAAATAAATACGGCTGTCATATGGCGATTAGTGGGGTGTTCGCGGTGGTCCCGCTCGCTGGACGATGATCGATGGCGGCCATAAATAATGCAACACCCCTCGGAGCGTTCCTGAGTTCTCTCTGCGGGCCACCCTTCCAACTAGAGACCTCTCGTCCCACCTTTTCCAAGCAGCACCCCAATGCCATTTCCGATACACCACGCGCCACGGCATTCATTGCTCCGTATCGGCGACCACCCTTAAACCCATTTAATTTGGATCCGGGTTATTAATTATTAATTAGCGCAGCTCCTATTATATCTCTATCGCGGTGCAACGCCTCTCTCGGAGAGGAGGAGACGTAACGACGTTACGCCATTAAATTGTCGGCTCTCGTTAACGTCTCCGCAAAGCCACGTTTCACCAACGTGGATGGTATGCGTCGTTTACCTACCAACGTATCAATCTTTTCTCTCTGTCTTTCTCGTTACAGAGCGTGCCACACGTATACCATCGTACAATCACTGTCGCTCGTCGCGCGCGCGTGCGCTCATATTCATTCATTTCGCCCTTTTTGTCTTTCGCATCGTAGAAATTCCGTTTGATCTCGCCGTATACAGATTTCGATTATTCCTAATAGCCACCTCGATGCTTTCTCTCGATGAATTACTATGAACGATACTCGTAGCTTTTCCGAGTGCTTATAATAACGATAATTATGATGCGCCCGTTTAATGCATCCTTTTTCTACCGCAATGTCTTGATATATATAAAAAAAAAAAAGCGGGAACTTCGTTAAGAGACGAGAAAGAGGAGGTAAAGAAAGAAAAAAAAAAATATTATCCCGCAGCTCTCGACGAGTCTCGCAAAGAGAACGATAATTATATATTCCAGTCGATCAACACTGCATCGCGAAAATGAACATCGACTGCTCGTTTTAAGATCGCCTATCGGCATCCTATCTCTCTCTCTCGTACACCTGTCTCGGTGTGTTATCGTCGACACGTTGATTCGCAAAGAACCTTTTATCTCTTTCTTGCATACTAAAAAACCGAGTCCTTTTGCGTTCTCAAGAGCATTAAGCGAGGAGGAATGGTAGAGAGGTGGAACGTTCGTTCGTTTCTCTCTCGACGATGCGAGAGACGCTCGGTAACGAGTTACAACGGTAAGGAGAGGATACGAATGCGCTTAGCAGTCCGCCGCCGGTAGGCAGAATCGTGGTTATCGTTAGCCCCGTACGGCGAGAGAGCATCGCGCGAGGCATTAGAAAGTGCAAAAACGCTGATCGCGAAGCGGGCTGCAGTCACGACCTTTCGCACGCACGGTGCCGTGGAATCGACCGGTCTATAATGGACTGTCTTCCTTCCTCTCGAAGAGATAGAGGTACTAGCGTAAAAGTTGGAGCGGAGATCGATTGTTTTCCGCGAGAGATAAAGTCCTCGGCCTCGCCTTTTCTCGTAAAGAAAGGGAGAAACTTGGGTCGAATTCGTTCGTTTCTTCATAAATTATTCTAACATGCCGACATGTGAATGATAGAAACGTAGGTATCAAGAGTAAAAGGTTTATTCGCTTCTAGTTGGAAGGATTTTTGGAATAAAAAATTGGAATGGAATTAAAGGCTAGGAAGAATAGGAAAAAGGATGCCGTTATTCCGTACTCTTTAACGAGTACAATTATGGGTGCTTAGAACAATAATTGTAAGAGAATATTTTAGATTTGGGAAAGGTGTGTCAATAGAAAATATAGATCCATTCATTACATCATGGACTGAAGCCCGTAAGATAGGTAGGTAATAGATAATTAAGGAAAGAAGGAAACGAGGGAAAAGGATTAGTAAAAGGGGTATATAACGGTACTGGCATAACAGTTTGTCTAACGTATCTATATTCGCGCATTATCTATCGAACCTTCTACCTTATCACAGCCAGTTAACAAACCTCGTTACGAGTCCCGGGCATTCCACGATAGTAGCGATTCACCGATAGCACCGGCATTAGTCTTCCCTCGAACGTTACCAGCCGGTCCCGTCCGTCCGTCGTTAAGCCGGGTGCGCTCGAAAAATCATTAATTCCCTTGGCGAAACATGCCGCGAGGCGTTTAGAAAGTGCAAAAACGTTGACCTTTCTCGTGCCTTCGATCTTAACAATCTCGACAATGAGAACCCTCCCCCTCTTCTTTCCTTTCGCGTCCTCTTCGTCTTCGTCGTCGGATTCACGAGAGATCGATCGATCGCGGTGCGTCGTCCGATCTTCGTTCGTTCGAGAGTCCGAGATAAAGTCGAGGTCGGCCGACCTATTATCCGGCGATCGACGTACGCGATAAATCCGCATCGTGGAATTTATGCGAATGCTACGGGCGCGCGTAGTATCGCCGATCGAGTCGTTGGCACGATAATCGATCGGTGGAAAGCCTCGACCGCGTACATCGCTACGTGTACTCTCTTGAAAGAAGGGAGCGGCTTTCGGAGGGTGGCTAAGAGGAGAATGCGAGACAATAACGCGTAATGGATCCGTCCGTTCGAAGCCGTTCTTTCCCGTCTGTTCGCACGAGTAAGACCGAAGATGGTAACGAACGCCAACCGTACGCGGACGATGGATAATAACGGGACGATGATTTGACGTGCGATTAATGGCCGGTAATGGCCGATCGATGGACGCGCCCCCGTCTTTGAGATCCTTCAACCGAGATTTTCAAAGTGTTTCGTTATTTCGTTCGTGCATGGAAAAATTTTACATCCTCGAGATCATCAACGCGAGTTTTACTACGAATCTACGTATGTTGTTTCAAGCTTGCGCGACAATGCACTCCGACGAGCGCGGTGTAATTAACTGGTACACACGTTGATGGACTATATTACACGTACTTTCTTTATGAAGTTTAATTACGAGCTCGTAAAGCAACGCTCTCTGTAACATTCCGTGTGGGTAATTAGTGGACGTGTCTCGAGCGTAACGTTTCGAACGTCCACGCGATGACCCTTTGAAAGGCTAACTACAGAGGTACGAGGATATTTGATGTTTCCATCGTTCAACGAGATGGAGAGAGAAAGAGGTTGGGAAGGGAACGCTTTACATACGCACAACGATGACTATTATTCTTTTCCGATGAAATCCGTGGAGACAAAGTAGACAGACCCAAGGAATTTCGTTTGATTGCGGAACGAGAAAGAAGATTATTTTAGAGATGGTACGAGACGTAATAAAGTTATCCGCTTACAGGCTGAAAGGTCCGGCAGAATAAAAAGAGAGAAAAGGAGGGAAAAAAACGGTCGGTAGGTAAGTAAATTTTGTAGGCTTTCTTCGATCGTGAGAGGAGAAAGAGACGAAGAGTAAAGAGGAGAAGCGTGGCAAGGAACCGCTCTCCATTTCTCTCGTAGTACGGGATAAGGAACGCATTGAGGGTATTGTGACTCCGGAATGGCCCCAGGAGGGGTGAGCTTTCCGCTTGTTGCCATTGAGAGGCATTCGAAGAAGCCCTTCTTGACAAATCGACGCTTGTCGGGAAACTCCATTCTTCGGGTCTGAACGCGCCGTGCCGTGTCTCGATTTATCGCCAGCCCGTTTGTTCGTATCTCCATGCTCGATATAAATAACGCCAATAATCTGAATTTATGTTTAAAAGAGTAACCGGAGGAGGAAGCGAACGCGATAACGGTCCACGCAAGATACCCATCGCCAGAGACGAGTGGGATCGATCCTATCGATCTTTCATCGTGTCGTTCTCGTGCCGCTTACTTCCGACATTATTCGCGATTTCATAAATTCGAGACCGAAACGATGAGAAACGATGAAGGGTCTCCTACGAATGTTATCATTATTTAAAAAAAAAAAAACAAACAAAAACAGATCTTCACAATAAATTCAACCCTTAATGTATGACACGTAAAATTTTTTCTAGAAGTTATTTGTTATATAAAACTTATTTCTAGACCACAAACCAACAACTTATAAAATATTTCCTATTGGCCCCTGGGAGTATTTATATCAAAATTAGCTTGCCACGCAATATGTTAATAAAAATTATAAAGAATCAACATCATAGTAAAGTATAACAGTCAACAAACGCGTATACCCCACCCGAGTAATTAAGGGTTAAGAACATTTATTTCTTCTTAAAACAAATTTCTTTTTCCTCTTTGTCGCCTTCGCTATTCTGTAAGGATTTTAATTTACGAGCAAGACTTCGTGTCCAACGCGGAGACGAGAGAACGGCCGTAATCGGTGTGCTTGATTTTCTTGAAAGGACGTTTTCCGAGGTAACGCATTGAAAGACTCGTTTCGCGGTGTCGGAGAGAAAGAAGAAAATGAGAGAAGAGGGGGAATGAAAAAGGAGTGCAAGAGAGAGACGCAGGATTATCGGTGCGCTTCGGAAGGAAGAAAAGAAATGGGACGCCGTTTCCGTCGCGTCCTTATTTAGAGAAAGGGACGCGTCCGGGAGTGTAGTACCAGCGGCGTGTACTACTCTAGGGAAACGCTAAAGAGCCGGCGGTCCTTCGCGAACCTAAGTTATTGCCTCGCTTCGCGGTGCATATAAATCCACGTTTAGCGTATTGTTTTCCAGATCAGGAGAAAATATATGTACCGTCGAGCTTTTATAGCTCTACGAAGAAGAGAGAGAGAGAGAGAGATGGTTAAAGGGTACCTACACCCTTCGTAGCCAACCTCGAAGGAAGATGCTGCTATTCGCACCTTTTTTCACGTTCAACCTGCGATCGGCTTTTCTCCTGAAATGTCCTCTAAATGAGATCTGAAAAAATTTGCAGAAAGTTTAATTTATCAATTACTCGTGCGTTTATATCGATATCTGTAAAACTGTTAAACGTAATCTATACTGGATGTCCTGGTATAAACCTACTTAAATATCTCTTCCAATTTACCGTGATTCCATTTAAATTAAATCTAGGTAGATATAAGTAGACATAAGTGCAGAAAACGAGAAACCTGTGATACATGAATTTATGAGACAATTATAAGTCGATATGTAACGGTCGAGGTGTCGATGAAAGGTCTCGAAACGAAACTATGTCGAAAATTATATAAATCCCCAATTTTCATAAAGAAAGTTGTCTTAGTTAACTAATGTGATTTAAAAACGTATATTATAAGACATAAATCTGTAAAGAAAATGAATAACAACTCCCGAGTCGTTCTACGCGTCTATCGCTGTCGACGGTCGAAGCGTAATTGCTTGTAGGACGAACGGTTGTAAACATCAGAGATTCCGTACATGCCACGAGATATAAACAACGGCAAGGCAAGGTAGCTCTTTGTTGCATAAATTAGCCATAAAATCGTAATAAGTAATTACGCTCGATCGAGTTCACGCTCGCTTGTCACGTTCTTCTTCCTCCGCTCCATCTTATCCGCGTACCACTTTAATCGTGTTTTTGTCGTTGCAAGGGATCATTTTGAAACCGGTAGATACCACTTTTGCTTTCTTTTTTATATCCTTTTTACATATCTCTTTCCGTCCATGCAATTTTGCAACATCGAGAGGTAACCTCTCGCTCTTTGTCGTGTGTGTCCTCGGCACTAGTTCGCGTTTAGATAGTGTCGTTTCTCGTTCTACCGGTAATTTTGTTGCAACGACGTGATATTACGTCGTTTCTAAGTCGGACTATCGTTACCAACTACCGTGCGTGGCCATCGTTACGACTTTTTTGCAACTTCCAACGCTGGCAATTTGTTTTCAAAGACGTAATTAACCACAGTTACCTGCTACTTTTTTCCTGTCGGGTCTATCTTACTCTCGTATAATCTAAAAAATAATTAAGGCATTTCTTCCATGACTCGCTTCCTTCGTTTATTCTTCCCATACGTTTAGTGTAACTTTCTCTAAAGTTCTCTGTTCGGAAATATGAAGATCTCTATATTTTTCCGGAACAAATTTGTCAAGCTTTATATCATCCCTTTCCCATCTCTCACGAGCGCATATACGTCTCTTCGTGTTTCCCCTCGATCCACCCACGCGTAGATTTCACGGCGATACGCATGGCACGTAGCTCGGAGAGCGTTACTCTTGTAATCCTTAACGCACCTAATCGTCCGTGGATACACGTTAATTGCCCACGTGTGTGTCGTGCGAGGCGTGATTTACCGATCTATCCGGACGCGATGGCGTGAGTCAGGTGCGAAAAGAAATCTTCTGGCCGATACTCGTGTCAGATCCGTGCTCGTCGAGAGAGTCACGAGAGAACGCGCGCGACTGTTCGATCGGATCGAAACAATTGTGAAATTCGCTGCCTACTCGTTTATACGATTCGACGTGTATGGATAACTAGCTCGAACGAATCCGCTTCTCTCGAGTGCACGAGAAAACCGACTTATCTCTCTTTACTACGACGTACGATCCACGTATTTACGCGAAGTTGAACGTCTTCCACGAATCGTTGATTAAGATAAAGAGAGAGAGAGAGAAAAAAAAAAGATCGTTTCGACCAACGTCCCTTCGATGAACAAGAAACCCGTTAGCAAGGTGATACGGGTCTCGATGTTATCGTCACATTCGTTATTAGGAGTTCTACATCGTATAATTATCGGCTAGGACCAATACGTTTCGCCTCTATAATTTACCGTCCTCGAAATAAACTCGAAAACGTTGCCTCTCGACGTTGTCATTAACCCATTAACGGCACAATGGACCGTAACGATCGTTCCCGTGTATATATCGTAATATCATATGCAAAGAGTCGGCTTTAATTACATAAGGTATCGAATCATCCGCGTACTCGGTAACAGAGACGATAATACCGATCGTCTAATTACGCTGGAACGAGCGAATGGGTAAAGAAAAACAGAGAGAGAGAGGATTGAGCGTTCGTCGATGAAAGTATCGAAAGCGTAAAACGCTTTATTAACGTTACCACCAGGAAGAGAACCGATCTCCGACATCTACGAGCTCGGCTTCCTGCTATTCGCGTCTTCTTCTTTATTTTCCGAGTCACCCGATGCGTTTCGCGCTTAATTATACCCCTCGATCGTTTCCTCCTTGCTCGGGTCGATCGTTTGAAAAAGGAGAAAATAGAAAAAAAAAAGAGAGGAGATGGGTTAAAGACGAAGAAGTTCGTCGATTGGCCTCGTACCAACAGTATTCTTGATTTATAACGTCGACGACGTACAGGTGTCTCTCGATATACTTATGTCTCGACGAATCGGCTTTGCGTATTTGGTTGGAATGCCGGTCGAGAGAAGCAGGTGGTACCGACTGTGACTCTTCACCAAAGATTTATTTATTTTCTCTGACTCGGGTCCGATGAATTTTATGCAAGCCTTGGGTGCAGATGTTCGATATAATCGAGTACAAATTAGTACGCGAGACGCGTCTCTCGTGCGATTTTACGTCCTTACTTGATTCGATGATGGTGGTTGTCAAAGAATGAAATCGTTTCTCACACAATATTCTCTTCTTTTTCTATCTTTTTGGTCTTAAGCCATGAAATTATAATTTTTTCTCTAAATGCGGTTGAACAACACACTCAAGAAAAAATTTCAGGTCTCCATTTCTAGTATCTCCATTGTATTCGAAATAATAACATATTTGCTGGATAGATAGAACGAGCGAGTATAAACGGGTAGGTAGGACGGTGCCGAGAGATAAGAAAGTACGTAATTAAATCAAAGATCGGTAGCGAATGTTACCGAGAGAAGGCTAGATAAATAAATGACCGACGAGGACATCGCCGGTGGAGATAGGAGAGCAAAACGAAGAAGGTGGAACTTAATGGAGAAGCTTTACAATCCGGTTGAGCTTCTCGCTCTCCCTGTCTCTTTCTAACTCGGAGAGGCACTTAACAGGCCAACGACGATAGGATACCTTTTTTTCCATCTATTTATAACGCACCTACGTACGAGTAGTCGTCTTTTCTCTCTATCTGCTCTCGCACTTGGCCCGTGTAATTAGCATCCAACGAAAAGGGGAATCTATTCGTTAGTAAGATAGGGAAATTCTTGTTTCGTCGATGAAAATGTAGAAACATCGATCGGCATGTAAATTTACATCCAATGCGTGTTACTAATTAAACAAAAAAAATAAATAAATTCACAAGAGAGACATCGAGGGTCAGAATTTTTGAAAGTTCTTAAATAGTAACAACCGATCTAAATGAAACTCGCGAGAAATTGCTTCTGAATGTTCTGGAGAGTCGTTTTACGTGGGAAGTCCTGCCGATATATCCCAGAAGACAATCCCGGTTTGCTCGCTCGCGCGCGATCGTGAGCGAGTGCACGGAGGCGCCTTTTCCTATCGCGCTAGAACCAGAGTGGCTACTTACTACTACCTACCAGTCTCACCGTCCGCTATCGGTGAACTTATCGCGCGCGGGGGATATCCTTATATACGAAACACGCGCAGCTTTCTTCGAGAATTAAAAGGCGAGACCGAGAAAGGCAAGCGCAAACGCGTGCTGCTCGAGTTAGCTATACGCGTACGTACTCGACGAAAAGGATGGCGAATTAACGACGACGGAACGTTCACTCCCTCACCTCCCCCTCCCCCCCACCAATCCCTTGCCTATTCGTTCTTTCTTCTTTTTTTGTGGTTGTTTAGCCTTTCTTGAAACGTCTACTATCGAGAAAAGGCGTTTGAATCTGCTTCGAAGATACGAGCGATCCGTCCTTCGTTGCTCCCTTTTCATCCAGTTGGTATCTAGTAGCGAAAGAAAGTGAGGAGTGGAGTGTCTCTACGTAGCGAAGACATTGAGAAATATGTAAACAATTAAGAAACCGAAGAAAGAAGAGACTTTCTTCTTTCCCCCTGATGTATGCATCATGATTTTTGCCAAAATGGACACCATCGCCGATTTCAATGTTTAATGGCCCATTTTAAAGAAAAAAGCATGCGGAATACTATCCCGTTGTCCGTTTTTCGATATCGTTAAGCATTGATGAGAAATTAATTTTTTAAGTGTCGGAGTATGGGTCGTTTTCAAGAGAAAAATTGCTGTAACTTTTGAACCAGTCATCCTATCGAAGCCGCACTACCATATTCGTAAAGAAGAGACTTTCCTCTTTCGAACGAGTATTTGATCGGGCAAATCCGAGATACTTCAATTTTTGACAAAAATCCTGACCTATGCATCATGATTTTTGCCAAAATGGTCACCACCGCCGATTTCAATGTTTAATGGCTCATTTTAAAGATAAAAGCATGCAGAATAATGTTCCGTTGTCCGTTTTTCGATATCGTTAAGCATTGATGAGAAATTAATCTTTTAAGTGTCGGAGTATGGGTCTTTTCCAAGCTTTAAACTGCTGTATCTTTTCAACCAGCCATCCTATCGAAACGCGACTTGCATATTCGTAAAGAAGAGACTTTCCTCTTTCGAACGATTATTTGATCGGGCAAATTCGAGATGCATCGATTTTTGACAAAAATTGTAATGTATGCATCAAGATTTAGAAAGAAGAAAGCATGCAGAATACTGTCCCGTTGTCCGTTTTTCGATATCGGTACGGAGTGTCGAAAAATAAATTTTTTAAGTGTCGGAGTATGGGTCGTTTTCAAGAGAAAAATCGCTGTAACTTTTTAACCAGTCATCCTATCGAAGCCACACTGCCATATTCGTAAATTAGAGACTTTCCTCTTTCGAACGAGTATTTGATCGGACAAATTCGAGATGCATCGATTTTTGACAAAAATCCTGATGTATAGGCTTTGATATTTTCTGGACCAAAATGGACACCATCGCTGATTTGAATAAAATTGTCCTGTGACTGGCCATAGGACCACAACAGGTTAATATTCTGTCGGTAAAAATTCTTACTCATAGATATTTCTCGAGGATGCTACGTATGCCCGACGAAGAAAAGAATGTCTCTAATCCAAAAGTGCCGACGTCCTCGCGGCTGCAATCAAAACGAATTCACTTATAAACGTCGTCCTCCGCGTAAAGGCGCGTGTCTCTTTAACGAGTGCCTCTCCGAGCTTACTTTTTGAAACGCGCGATAACCTTTACACGCGATGTAACACGTCGGAGATGTCACGGAGCGGTACTGGTTTTATGAATGGGTCACGTTTACGTCGCGTAGTACGCAACGCGCTACCGTTTTACTCTTTTCTTGGAAAAATATGCTGACTTACGATGGTGTGCTCGTGGGTATTCACCGTAAAAAAAATATAAAAAAACGCGCGTAAACGGTAGCGTTTTTTAAACGGACGAGCTACGCACAAATGTGGTCGAGGAAAAAGGAGCGCCCACGTGCGTGTTATACGCTTGGCTCTCTGATAAAGTCAACATGTGATTAAAGATACGAGTGAAAGTGAGATTTCGTGGAGTTTGATCAATTTTTGTTAATTTTCTGACAGACGGCAGCTTTTTGATTCAGATAATTTCAAATCTTTCGAGTTGTAATATTCGTTTATAAAAAATAATAAATGTTACCCGATGTAATGTGAGGAGAATTAATTCTTTGTACTCGTTGTCGAGTGCCACTCGATAAAACCGATTTTGATGGTACATCGTGGCACTCAGCGTTCCTTTAAATCAATTAGCTTATCAGCAACACGAACATATTTTTTTTTCACATCGTGACGATTACTTTAAAAGATGGTATCATAATGGAAGTGAGGTGACTGTCTAAGAAATCTTAAAAGTTAAAGCTAGTCACCGGTTCGATTCGCGCGAAGGGTAAAACGTTGGAATGCGCGAGAGGTCGACGACGCGTCGTCTTACGACGAGTACGGAGACATGCATAATCTCAGGAGTTTTCCCAGGCGCACATTCGTTAGAAGACCACTCGTTAGAGCCGACCGGTCCCGTGCTTTCTCGCGCTTGAAGAATATATGTAATAAAATGGGGAGAAAGAAATACGGAAAGGGAGAGGAGGAAGAAGAAAGGAAAAAAAGTAGAAAGAAGCGGAAAGAGTGGTAAAGAGGCAAATGCGGAGAGTGCCCCAGAGTAGAATTTATTAGCAGCACGTTTTTATCTACGCCGTAAAATCGTGCCGACCGTAAGTTGAGTTTTTATTCGCTGGTCGCTTCGTACGTCCGTGTGGCAATATGGCGGTAAGAAAGAAAGAAAGAGCGAGAGAGGAAAATCGTCTCGACGAAAGAGCCTTCGAGACAGACGTCTACGTACGTTTCGTATGGTAAATTCCGTGGATTCCGTAAAACCGAGCGAGAGATACACCTTAGTACCGAGCTTATTAGAGTACTTTGCGGGTCTTCTCGTGTACATAAGTAAAGTGGTATGGAGTATGTACTATCTCTCTCTCTGCTCTTGGTTGCCACGGAATAAACACGTAGCACAGGCTCACCCTCGCCTCCTCCTATACCTCCTTGTCCTCCCTCTCGCGTTCGTCGTCGTCGAACGTCGGTGGAGAGCTCGTGCACAATTCAATGGACCGGCTGGGGCCGCGCTGCTTGATTGCCTTATCTGCCTAATGAAACGCCTCGCTAACTAGCCCCGTCGCAGAGAGCGTATATGCCTTTATGCAGATATTGTTATGGCTCTTTTTGCAACGGCATTTCACTCCGCGCTCGGTTTTAACTCCACTGGATTTACATGACGTAGCCAGACTCGTTCCTTCTTCCGTTCATTCCCTTCGAACGGCGATAAAGCGTACGCGACGTAAAACGGTAAAAACGAGAACGTTCGACCGAGTCCGTGTGGCGTTTGTATTTTCGCGAAAGCTTCGTTACGATGAAATATGCCGGCTTGCTGTTCCTAAGTAATTAAGAAATTATGGATTTGCGATTTTTATTTTAAGAAAGCTATCCAATTTCAACGAACCTTATATTGCTATTTAAAGTCCAGTTTTCAAGCACGTTCGAGAAAATAATTTCGAACTACGACCGCTCAAAATTTATAGTACGAGCTTTCTAACGTTACGTCGGGAAGAGAATAAGACGTTTCCCATGTTAACTATACAACGAAGGTGAGGGAAAGGAAAGCGAAGAGTCCGTTGAGAGACCAGCAAGACGCGGCGATGCTAACCAATATTCTATTTGACGAGTACTCGTCGTAGCGTTACGGCCGAAGGTTATGGCCGGTCTTAACCACGATCCAACGACGAGCATAACGCTGGACTCGTACTACGCCTAATAACGTCTTCGGGCGGCGTGGACGGGCTGGGCCGACGTCGCCGCGAGTCACGTGTGTAAATCACCGTACGTGGTAGCTCGGTCCTTCTGTAATTACTTCTGCACGATTTTCGCGCGATCGTCGTAATAGATGAGGTACCTCTGACGTTGGTTGTTGAGAATCATGATACTTGGAAGGTATCGAGTGTCTTTAATTTAAATTTTCTTTCGAACCATATCCAAAAATCTGTGCAATTTTCTCATTTATCGAATAATGTTCCGAAGGAAAGGAAAAAAAGAATTTTTCTTGGCTAAGTCGTTTTCAAAAAGAAAGTTCGAAAGATCTCTTATAACTCGATCCTCCTTCATTGCGATTGCCGGTCGTGGTAAAGGCACCTTATAAAACACTTAGACCGATAGAAATCGATATTCCTCTTCCCCGGTAAGACGCGCGGAACGTTGAATTATCGACGTGACGCGTCGACGATGTATTCGACGATAACCTCTCTCTCTTTCTCGTTCAAGATGCACACGCTTGAAAGATCTCTCAATAGCTTACGGTACTCGTTGCTCTTATCGAAGGTAGCGAGGAGAGAAGGCAGGCAGCAGGATGAGATATAAAACTACGTAGAGACATTAGCATCACAATGAGAGAGCCAAGCAAAAAAACAAGAAGGAGAAAGAGATTTTCATTGGCTCTTGAGAGAAGACGATATCGAAGTCGTATCTCCATCGTGGCTACGCGAGATGGCATCGATGCGTTCTCGAGACGCGTTCTCCTCTTTAGAAGTCGAAGGATCCGAAACGAGAGTAGTCCGCATACACGCTTAGCCGGACAGCTATCGCCTTTTACACGCGCATTATGCTCGCTCGCGGAGTGGACGAGCCGTAAGAGGAGCTCGCTTCTGTTCGGAGGCAATCGGCATGCTCTTAACGTAAACGCGCTGCATCATTACCTGCGACGCATCGCCCGCGGCTCTCTTTGTAAGGTCCGCGTAATTTCATTGCTATCGGCTCCTTATCTTTCTTTTTCTCTTTATCGAGAGAAAGAAAGAAGACGAACGAATCATGGAACGCACTCTCTCTTTTCCTCTAACAACAAAAAGAAAGCGAGAAGGTTTCGACTCTTGCTTTAACTTACGAGCTTATTAATGCCTATCGTGGAAAAATACGAGCTCGTAATAAACGTCGAAAGATCGAAAGTATATGATACGAAAGATTGGTTTTCCTTGTCGGGAAGTAACAATGTTTTAAACACGTCAAACGACACATTTCCCTCGTTTATTTCTTCCTCTCTCTTTCTATCTTTTGTTATTACCCATGAAAGTACTACAACGGAGTCGCTCAGAGAATAATTTAAGTATAACGGTAGATAGTAGATAGATAGGAAACTATACCGGTCCCGCTCCTCCAGTCCATTATTCAATCGCGAAAGTTTACAACGGGGTTGTTCTATTTTAAGCTTCCGTCTCGCTCGCTCGGAGTTATGACACGCCGGTTAATGAGTATTAACTATCCGTGCTACGGATTTAACGGCACTCGATAGGGTGACCCACCGTGGTGTTGTAGAGAAAGAGAGGAGAGTCCGAGCGAGCGATAATTTAGTGGGTCGTTAAGCCGCGTGATTTCTCTACTTCGTCGCGCGGCTCGATTAGGGAGAAGGAAAATCGTTGTCTCTCATTCCGCACTCACTCTCTCTCTCTGTATGACTCGCTCGTATAACGGACCATTTCCGAAACAATTCTTCTAACGGCTTTTTCACGTCCGGGAAATATTGTAATTACATTATAGGAGAAAAGTAGTAGGTATGCTTTTTATTTTAGTTATGTTATATAGAAAATAGCTTTCTTTGCGATGGTAAATCACTTATCGATGATGAATACCTATAGGTATTGAATCGTATATAAAGCACCCTATGAAAAGTCGGGAAGAAAACGCATCATTTTTTGCGTGTGTTTTCTACGCGCGTAAGAGATCGTACGAGAGGAAGAGTGGAGGGAAAGAAGGAAGTTCTTTTGATTAATAGCGTAGAGAGAAAAGAGGGAGAGAGAGGAGAGAGCTTTCGGTTATTGAAAACGGCGGGGTTGTCGGTGGGTGGTTGGTTGGTTGGTTCGTTTGCCGGGCGAACGAGCGAACGCGGCCCCCTTGTGAAAGTTCCCTTTACCTTGATGACAAAGAACCGGGCGAACAGGCGAACCGAACCTCGCTCACTCAATGGAACGGACGAATGGTTATGGAAACAGCATTTAATTTGCATAGAAGGAGCCTCTTTGTCGACTTGGCTGAGAGAGACTCCAAGAGGCTCCTCATTCCCTCTTCTCTCTGTCTTGTCCTCATTCTCCTTTACCTCAAACTCCCTTCTCTCTTTCCTTCCTTCCTTCCTTCCGTGCGGTGAAAAGAGCATTGTCCTTTATCTATCGATTCGATCGTATATTTTATTCAGATTGCGCGTCGCCCGCGCAAAACGGCGAATCTCTTTATGATTGGCCATCGCCGCTACTATTGTGAGGGGTGACAAGGCTTACGTAAGACGGATATTCCGAGGCAGCCTAATTAAGTAGACGTAAAAAAAGAATTGGGGTAGATGGTAAGGGGGAGAGAGGATGAACAGAAATAAAAAGAAGAGCATCTTTGTATTTCCTTCCTTCTCTCCGCTCCGTTCGAAAGACACGCTCGAGTGGGGAAAAATCGTGTCGATAGGTTCGCGTGAGACCGATAAATACGGTCGTCCGGCCTGCGGTGCTCGCTGTCGTCGTCGTTCTCGTCGTTGTCGCTGTCGTTCTCGTCGTCCTCGATGCTCGTGGGATGAAGGATGCGACTCGATGAAAATTCCAGCGGCGTCCTTTCGTTCCTTCCTTTCAAGACGACGCGGAGTGTTAATTAATGAGATTGACCAACGGCGTACCGACACGGGAACAGGTTCCGATACGAGGGGGATGCTTTTTTAAAGAGAAGGCGCCGGTCTTATATATCTCTCCTCGTTACCTTTTCTTACGGTCGCGCGACAAGCTCGCGAATCGCGATCGTTTCGCCGTAACAAACGCGATCCCATCTTTGGACTCCTATCCGCCTTGGACGACGTCCCTCTTTGCTTTTTGATCGGCGAAAGGAATTTGAATACTTACTCTCGTGCGTGGACGACGTATAGCCGACGAAAGTGATCGATCGCGATAAACGACGCGGTTAAGTACCCATATCTCGTGATGGACACGCAGATGGGACAAGAAAATCGAGAGCGAACGTAATCTTAATTAAAATTAGAGGAAATAAAATAATCTTTGATAGACGAGGTAGTATATACCTATTAAGGGTTCGCCGAATACTCGTATTCGTATCCGTATTTGCTAAATTATATACGATTATTCGAATACTCTACGAATAGTAAAAATGATATAAATTTAATTAGACAAGGCCCAAAAAACTTATGAAATCAATTTTATCAGTCAACATTGATTGCTATTGAATTTTTGCTATTCGTATTCTAATACATATTTTCTAGTATTCGGCACACCCCTAATACCTACGTACCTAGTACAGGGTGAAGTTAAAAAAAAGAAAGATAGAAAAAAAAACATCCAATTCCCTGGAAGCGATTGACCAGCACGCGAGGAGCCATTTGGTCGAGCGAAGGAGCGGAAGGATCGCGAACGACGCGGGAGAAGATAGGCCCCGTTTTCCGGGGCGAATCAGCGATTGTTTGCGGAGGGTAATCGGGCGACATCAAACGAGCCGATTGTCAAGCAGAATTGTTTACCCAGAGCGTACGGTCCTCTCTCTCTTTCACATTGGGGGAGTCCAGCTAGCAGCAGAGTAGCCCGGGTGGCCCGTCTTTGTCACAACGATAATGTTAATTTAAGCCACCCCTTCTCCACCGCCTACGCTCGCGACTACTCTCCTCTCCCGCCGGCTACAATTTGCCGGGCACACAAAAAGAGTTGACAACTTGAAAGGGAAATCGAGCCTATTGACACAGCGAGGAACCCACGAGAAGCGACGAGAGCCGTCGACCTTCGCTACTACGCGCGCCCAACTCTACCACTACTAGTAGGTACTTTTGCTCATCTTCCTTTTCCCCCTTCTCTCTTTTTCTCTCTCCCTTTCCACCCTTCTCGTACGAACATAATACGTTCGACCGGACGATCCCCGTTCGATCCTGTTTTTCGTTCGGTCCACGGAGCACGACTCGCCTTATCGCGTGGGCTCGAAGCTTGTCGTCTCTCTCTCGCTCTTCTACACCCTTCTTGCCCTCGTCCAATCTAATCTTTCGTATTCCCTATCTAATTACCCTTTTTCTCTTAATTTTTAACGATCCTAACGATCGACGTCACAGGGATGGTAGTATTTGGTTTTTCGTCCCTACTTTTCGATGTTATATTCTTTAAAAAATTTTATCTAATTGTGGTTGAACTTATTTTCTATATTTATACATGGGTTATATTTTAACAAACGCTTTTGATCTTCTCCCTCACTTCATCGTCTGCTTCTTTCCTACCTTTTACACCATACTTATCTCCTACCCAGAATTTTCTCTCGCTCTCCCACTCTTTCTAAAGAATCGTATAGATCGGCTCGAACGGTAGTATCAACAGGCTGCATCTAGACCCCCCGATCAATCACGACACGCTTTTGTTCCATCGCATGCTTTCTAAGCCTCTTTTGTATCTTCACGTTACCCCACCGCCTGTGATCCTGCATTCATTATGACCTCGTCCCCCTCTCTTCCAGACTCACTCTTTTTCCATCGAACGCCTCCGTCACGCTCCTCGTTCTTGTCCATTAAAAAAGATTACTCTTTTTGATTTCCCTCTCGCAACATCTTATAAAATTCCATTTTTACAATTTTAAATCAAGAAGGAAGCAATAAGAAATAAAATATAAGCTATTTCATGATTTTCACACGATCTCCGTTCGTATATATTTGACGAATACTCCAAACACGATCCGTTATATTCTCCTTGGAGAGTTCTGCCGTCGAGAAAATTAAGGCGTAGATAAAAAGAAAAGGAGAGATGCGTGAGAACGAGAGAGAGACGGTAAGAGAGAGAAAGCTAAGAAATAACGATGGACATCATGGTACAGTTATAATCCGAAGGACGAGTCACTCGTCTGTGCTGCCACGCGGGAAATTTAACTGACAGCCGAATGTTCCGCGACGGGCCGATCCTGAATCAGGCCAACTCGAAGGGAAGAAGAATGCCGACGATCGACCGTCTTCCACGAACGAGCTTCTCGACTTTCATTGGATAGAAGATTCGTGAGTCAGGTAGGTACGTTTTATCCCGATGACGTAATCTTCTCTATTCCGGTCTTTTCCCAAATATTTTCGAGGAACGGTGTACGTTGCAGGTTTAACTTCGAATTCTATAAAATCCAAAGCGAATCGAACGAGGGTTGGAACCAAACAAACGAATGGACGAGTAGAAGGCCAACATGACCGATTTTGTATACAACCGAGTTCCAAGTTGATTTCGACGTTACGCTTAAGGCGTGTACACGCTCGCGCGCAAGAGGATACGGTCACCGCGACGATGTTTGTATTCTGCTTTCCGTTTGACGAGGAAATCTACGTGGCTAACTAGGAACGATCCGGAATTGCGATATCGGCTTGCCTTCGAAGAAGAAGAACGGGAGGAAAGGGGAACGTGGGTAGTAGGGACTCCTGGAACAAAGTTAGTTGATGAACCTGTGGGCGGTTGTCGTCGTTTGTCGAGGGAAAGGGACGAGTCCTGTATAGCAACTGTGTACGCTTATATATATGTGTTAGAGGGAAGGTAGTACAAGGGGGTGGAAACGCGACGGCGCGAGGACTGCTGTCGGTCGGTGGAGGGAGCGAAATGTCGAAGACGAAGGAGGAGAACACCTCTTTCCGCGTTCCACGCAGATATTTTCGCCAAACGTTCGACTCTCTCTCTACCACCCAGCCACCCTCCAGCATGCTTCTTCAACCGCTCCCTTAGCGAGTTACCTCTTCGTTACCGTCTCTTTAGTATCACATGAACCAATAAACATCTTCTTTGATGTAGAGCACATTAATTAGTAAACGACAAAATTGTATTTAAACAATGGCGAAAGAGTCGGAGCGAACAGGGGTGGGGACAAACGGCAACGATGAGAGAGAGGGAGATTGGAAGGAACGAAGGGTAGAAGGCTGCTGAAAAGGGAAAGCCGCGCAAAGTAAGCGTACAAACAAACGGCCGAGGCAGCGTCGTTACCGAGGTCGTTTGCCACCATGATTCGCGAGTAGAGAACCTCCCTCTATCCTCCCTCTATCTGCGACTCTCTTTTTGGAAAGGACTCTCGCGGGTGGGGGAAAAGAAGAGGGGATGGATAGATCTTGTTAATTCAGGAGCCCGCCTCTCACCGTGCCTGAATAATTGTCGAGCATAATACGGCACCCTCTCCTTGGACCCACCTAAAGCTTTTGCTCGCTCCTTTTTCTATCTCTCTCTCTCTCTCTATCTTTCCTTCTCTCTTTAGCGAGAACGGAAGTAATTAGCGGGTCGTAACTCGCTGGCGCACGGATCGTAACTTCGGCACTAGGAACGAGCCGAATTTTGTAATTCGGTTAACCGTAAAGGATGTAACGGGCGCGGCTCGTAAGCAAAATCGTACCGTGACACGAGTTTTCTCGAAAGCTTTCGAAAGCTTTTCATGATACATCTCCGTCTTTCTCTCTCCTCGCTCGGTTGGAACGTTCATACGTTATATATTACAGAGAAGCAGAAAGAAAATCGTGATATACGTTCGCAAACTCTAGATATTCACGAAAAATCGAGTCTTCTCTCTTACCGCGAAATTCAGGCACGTCGGACTCGTGACAACGTGTCAAAGCGATTCTCGGTTTACTACTAGGCATGTAGGTATTACTGCCAGGAGGATCGTAGATCGACGAGCCAAAAGAGCCATGTATCCTCTTTCTCTCTCCCGTTTTCGGTGTAGCAATAATAACGGGAGAGTACCGATTCGCCGAAGGGTGTGTCCTGCGCGAGGACTCGTTTATAAATAGCCAGGATAGATAGATAGAGAGAGAGAGAAGGCCACGCAAAGGGGAGCGGAGAGAGCAACGCTGATTGCGACCATCCCACGTCTATTTGTATGGCTTAACCGAAGCGAAACACAGACCGAATATACCCCTTTAAAGGATTACATCTGTGCGGCGCTTAGTAACGAGCGCATCCGATTCATTTGTATCTGTCGTAGAATAAGGGGGAAGCGTTTAAATCAATCAAATCTGCGTACGGGCTCGCGGTCGTGCTATCCGCAGGTACTAATAGTCGATACGTGAGCGACCGAGAGAAAGGGAAAGAGTGAAACGGAGATAGAGAAAAAGAGAGAGAGACTCGACATTCTCCTTCTCGGCTGTTTCGTTCAAACGAATGCGATATTGAACGCGACGTATGGACGCGCGCAAAAGCGGGTTTTCTACCGCTCGTGGTGTGCTTTCCACTTGTCTCATACATGCATATATTTTAGTCAACCTTTATCAAAAATTCTTCTGATAACCGGGTTGTTCGAATGGAACAAAAGAATCAAATATTTTGTTAGGGGCAGATCGATCGATTCGTGGTGCAGATGTTACGACAAATGTGTAAAGCACCAGTTGTACATGGTTCAATTTTAATGAATTGATATTTTTTCGAACACGTCGTATTTTTAAAACAAAACATTAACATTCACTGGTGAGTTGACCCTACTAGTTTCATTGTGCGTCATAGAATAAGGAGTTAAAGGAAGAAATTATCCAATCACAATTCCTCGTTAATTCTCGATAGATTAGGATTGGAACGCTGTTCCATGGGCTATTCTCTTTGGAGACTTAGGAGGAAAAGTCAAACGAGTTTCCTTCGAGACGTTTAGCGGGAAATTCAATCACCAATCGACCGTCGTTGGATTCGCGAGTAAAGACGTTTCCATGGAAGGGAAACTATGCCAAGAGAGAACTTCCATGCTCGTCGATCGTGCACCAGGTTCTCCCTCGCTCTCTTTTGGTTAGATGAAATGAGAACGAAAACACGGACCCACGGTGCGATACCAAAAGCAGTCAAAGTTTCGACTTCCATCGTGCGTTCTCTCTCTTTCACCTACGGTACTTCCAATTTCCAAAGTTCTCATAGAGAAAACCGATCGTGGGAAGGAGAGCGAACTCTCCACTGTCAACAGCGATATTAATTAGGCGAATTTCGTGTTTGCTCGTAAGTTCGCTCTCTTGCTCTCCTACGAGTACGTCGTAAATCCGATATCCTGATTTTTTTCGTATTCAGGGAACGCTCGAATGCTTACACACGGTATTCGAAACTGTCGGTATCGCGATGCTCGACGCGCATATCGTCCTCTTTCTCCTCGCACATCTATCTCTATCTTTCCCTTTGCTCGCATCTTCCCTAGGCCACATACACAAATTTGTCGGAACGTATACATCGCTATCGGAGATTTCGTTGAACAGGCGGCAGACACTCGATATGTATACACGCAGATTGCAGAAACTCGCGAAACTTATGCGAGGAGGAAGGCCCGGTCGTTACCCAGGAGGTATGGAACGGAAGCGTAATCCCGGGACCCACGCTGTTTGTTCTATACGTAAGATCTGCGCCGTGGTGTGTATCTTGGCCCGCCGATATCTCCTCAGTCAGGAATATTTAGTCAGACGAGGAGACTCGAACAAACGCCTCTAAGGCTTTCTATTAAGCCGACTCTTTGATGTGAGCTACCGCGAAGCGCTTTGGTCCCTCCTCTCTCTCTATCCTTCTCTTTACTCTCCTTTGCCCGCCCTTCTCTTCTCGCGTCTTTCGCTGTTCCCGCTGCCCTCCTACCGATCTCCTCTCTTCACCCACGCTTTTCCTACAAACTCCTCCTCCCACTACCTCGGTCACGCGCGAGACAGATACCAACCTACGAGAGAGCGTGAGTTCTCTTTCCATTTCTCTCCTTCTACACCACCCAATCTCCCCCACCACGCTATTTGTTTCCAGTAATTCAGAAATTCACCAGCCCTTCGCCTCCTTCCACCCCAACGTAAATACGTTTCTCCTTTGCGAACTTCCGCTGTAGCGAGCGCGAAACGATTGGATCCGGTCGATGGATGGAGGCGACTACCCCAACATCCCTATACCGTGCACCATTATTTTCTTCCATGGAATTTCGATTTATCCGCTTATCACTCGTCTCCCAGTAGGTACTACGTTTTCTTTCGACGAAACCTTTCCGCGTTACCGCTTCTCAGGGGGGTTCTCCCTTTATCTCGTATTCGAGAGAGCGAGTTGCTCTTTAAAGAAATTCCAGAAGAAGGAAACCGCGAGGAAGGAGAAAATAAATTCCGGGATCGAACGCGAGTACCCTCCTTCGTTTTCCTGCTGGTGGTGGTGACATCGACTACTCGGCGTCATCAAGAGAGTTTCTTTATTTCTCGTAAAGTTTCTCAGTACCAAGAGAGACCGAAGAAGAAGAGAGATGGAGGAAAGGATGACGCGCGTACGGAAGAAGCCATTCGCTCGTGCTCGACCGCTAGGCAGCCACTTTAAATTCCGTCCGACCAACGACATCTTAATAAGTGTGGTTACCACACTCCTCTCTTTCTCTTTTTTTTCTTACTCTCTTCCTTCCCTTATCACCGAGTACTTTTCACCGAACTGCAAGCATATTGCGTGCGTCTAAAACGAAACCAGGAGGAGAGGGACGCACGCACGCACGCGAGTTTCTACGTACGAGTTCAAGCGAGGCTCGCATTGTGGTCACTGAAATGGCTTTTGTGGGTTGCCAGGTATGCCTACGGGTTTTCCATCAGCCAAACGCAGTTAACATTGATGCTTCAGCCCGCTCGTCTGTCATGGATCGTATCCACAGCGTACCTATCCAAGAACGTACATGTATATATAAGAGGAAGATACGAGCGAGTCGCGCGAGTTTCTATCGAGCTCGTAGTTTCACCGAGGAAACGCATCGCGTTGACTAGCCGGTAATCCGTTCGCGGACGCGACGTACGTTCGTACGTCACGGATGCCGTGGACGGAAGGTGAATGCATTCGGGATATATACAGGGTGATACTTTTGATACAACCACCTCTGTTATGTACTCGATCTAAAAACAATTGGAAACTTAACAATTTGTGTGATCTATATAAATTATTTAAGAAAATTGTACCCTTGAAATTTTTTATTTTGCTGTAAATATACCACCGGCGTTAGTTCTATTTTTTGCGATGGACGGCCTAACTGCCGTTAGTCTGTAATTTGCTGCATTGTGTTTAATAGTAAAATATATTTTAATAAAATATTTCATGTTGGAATTAACTATTCGGATTATAAATATAATATACATATTAAGTAAACCCAAATAAACCTATTTCAATAAAAAATTGATTTTTTTCATAACCGATTGGTCAAGTTACATAGTTCACCCTGTATTCGTATGTAGATATATAATACCAACCACTCGCAATAGTAGTATAACGTTCTCGCTCGCGCACAGGCAAATTCCGCGCCGACATTGCGCGTTTAAGGCTCACCATAACTACGAGCGCATCAACGAGCCACGGCTTCTTCCTCGTCTGCGCTGCGTGGTTTCGCCGGTGTCGGTAATGGGACGAGCGGACGTCTTGAAAGACAGAGAAAGAAAGAGAGAGAAGGAAAATGTCAAGACAAGCTCCAAGACAGAAATTTTTGGAGAAATCGGCGAGATCTCACAGCGAACGAAGGAATTTCAATCTCTTTTCCAACGATTAGCCTGTCCCTTTATTTGCATAATAGCTTGTTTAGAGGCTTCTGGTTATACAGTATTTGCGAGACTTCTCGTGTTTTAACATGAGCACACATATCACTTCAAGGTTCCTTCGGGTCACGGACGAATGTGATGATCGTGAACGTCGACTCGTTAATTTTCTAATTTATTTATATGCTCGCTTCGTGATCGTTCCGGCGTTACGACGACGACGTGCCTCGTCGAACGCTATGAATTATGCTCGCGTTCGGACGTTCAAGCTAGACCCTATTCATCGAGCGATCGTTTTTCTCGATTCGACAGCGATTTGCATACGAGCTCGTCCAAGCACGCACGTATACATGTATGTACATACGAAGGGGCGCTCCGAACGATAGGATTCTCCCTTATATAATATCAACGACGTTCCGGAAACGAGTGAGAGGTGCGATGGAAATGTTTCCCAAACCAATAAAATATAACGCTGATATTCCCGAGGGTTATTCGGAAGGGATAAAAAAAAAAAAAAGTCGCGTGCGGTAAGGACGTCGTAGGTATCATGCATTTATCTATGCGATTTGGGAATCGCGAGAAAGGAACGGGACAAAAGGGGAAAAATAAGAGACGGGACAGAGGTTATCAGCGTCGCTGCATCCTGGTAAACTCGACGACGAGGGAAGATACCAGTGGACGTATATGGTAGAGAGAGATAGAAGTACTCGCCACGTGTATTCCGTTCATTACGCAATGCATCAACGGCGATGTCGGCGCGACCATCTGACACCGGACGGACCAACAACGGAGAAAAGCACCGTAAATCGAGAATACCAGGGTGAACACCGTTGAGTTTGGGTATATAATCGTTTTCTCTTAGTCTCCATAGTTAAAGAGAAGTAAGAACACAATGTAGCGAGAGATCGCCTCAGGGCGCTGCCGGATGCTCGCGCAAGCGAGGTGCTCGGCAGTAGGCTAACTACGATAGAAAGTAGGTCCCGTGTCGGCGGTGGTCAGATGCGAGAATCTCCTCTCTCGAGGTCCGGCGCGGACGTTGCACCTGGGAGAAGCACGCGCTTACGTACCGGCACTCGATTAAAACGCGCACAACCGAGAATAGGATGTCTAATGAGCGGGGTCTTTGCGTAACGCGAAAATGGCACCCCGTTTACGGTAGCCGAGTTATAACGTCGTCCGTCTCGTGCCATACCTATCTTACCGTGCCGTACCGTAACGCGCCGCCATTCTAAAGGACCGACGTGTACCTATCCACGCTTCCTTTCTCAGAGCACGCGCGCGCACTTTCAACTTGCCAATTCAGAAGACGTCGCGAGACCGCTCCTTAGACGCTTTCGTTACCTCCTAACGAACGTTGGACCTTTTTCAGAAAGAGAGAGAGAAAACAAGAAGGTTTTCTTTGCTTCTCTTCCTCTTGCCATGCTTCTTTACTTCTCTTCTGTTTTCAGAATATAAAAAGACAGTATGGTTATATACTACACATCGACCTGTTTTTGTGAAAGTACGTATCAAAATTATGTCAGCCGATAAGCGGGTACCAGTTCGTAAAGAAGCGAGATTGGTCGTTCATTAATATACCGAACGGACAGGTGTGGGAACCAAAGAGAAGGTGATCGTTTTGGAGAGGGAGAATAAGTCGGATTACAAAGCGGTCGATAATAAATTCAAGGGGGACGCGTCTCTCGCATTTACGCGGCTTTAATACATCCTCTTTGAATATGACGTGCAACCACGGTGGTGCGTTACATAAACGCATTTTCATTACGGGGAGATGCGGGCCACGGTTACAATAAGATATATTGAAACGTGATATGCCGGACCGTAAATATTCCGGGGCGTGATTTAAGCCGGGAGAACACACCAAACACTGGGAGAGAAGCTGTGTGCCGTACGTACGTCAGAACCATTTGTCTCCTCTGTCTCCAGGTATACGAGCTTTCTATCTTGATTTCTATGCTTGGACACAACAACGCGGAGTCCTCGCGCTTACAGTCGCGGGACTCTCTCTGGTACCCACGTACAAAAGGAAGGACGACACGGCCAGCCAGCTCCTCCGCCCAGGAAAGAAGAGGGGCCCTTCGCGTGTCACGAACTCCTATGCAATTTAATACGCGCGTAAATCTTGGCCCCGAGGACGAATGCTGCTAACGTTCCTTATTTCCGAAAGAAGAATACAACGCGTATCGTGCCTCCTATCGCATCGAAATCGGTTGAATCCGTTGGCTTTCCCGAGCTCCTCCTGGAGGTATACTTCTACGTAAACTTCTTGGGTTGTCTATGGACCGAGAGAGTGTATACCTAATGAACGTTTACACGATTTAATGGAAATGTGTTATAGGGTTTTGGACGGGATGGGTTCTAGGTAAAAAGTCAATACTAAATATATAGGTATTATTCTAGCTTTTGTCCGTGGCTTAGCTCGTGTGGATCTTTCTTTTGTTATCATATGTCGCTTGTTTGCTGCAAGAGTTTAATAAGTCATGACTAAAAAAGTTTGATTTTTGGTGGAAAAGTGTGGATCATCGATGGATCAGGGACTTGGCTTTCTACATTTGGGTCCCCTGGATGCCAAGTAGTGTAAATCCAAAAAAGACGAAAATGAGTTGATAACCTATATTATAATTCTTCAGGAACTAATCAATTTCAAATTGATTTCCTGAGAATATACATTTTTGTAAAAGTATATATTTTTCGTAGATCACCTATGCATTATTACTTATTAATTATAAAATAAAAAAGAAATGAAAAGATTATTAAACGAATGTTTAGTGATCCAGAATGAAAAACAATCTCGACATAATCTAATACAAGAACTTTCTATTACTCGAGATCACTTCCGTGAATTTCGCGACCGGAATAAAGTCCGTGAAATTCGGCGAAGACCAGACGTAGGTATAATAACGATTCGCGATCACGGGAGAGAGAGAGATCATAAAAGATCGCAGTCCCGTGCACTTACTCCCCACGCGTTCTTCTTTACGAACGTTTTTGCCTCCGGCAGCATCACCTAGAAAACAAACACGACGTCACCGTGTGTATACTCGAACGCATACACGTTCATAGATACATACGCGAGTTATACGTACTTGGGAACGCGGCGCATCGAATATCGGTACAAAAAGTAGGCACGCACTGTTTAAACGTCCTACAAAGCAAACTAAATAATGTTAAATAGCGGGGCGTCGCTGCCTCTGCTCACCGTGTTTGTTATAACATTTACTTTGGTGGGCCACTGTTAGCCCGGCTTTACTGCCGACCGTGGAAATGTGCCTGGCAGATATCCTTCCACGCTCGCTTACGACTCCTTTTCGACATTGAAATAACTTCGGTGCTACCACCGCGACCTTTCTCCGGCCATCGTTTCTCCCTCGAGATTAAGATTTCATTTAATAACGAAGACCATTTCGTTTATCAAGAACATATATCATTTTAACTCTTTAACAATAATTCGAGATTCTTCGTGGCATCGTATACCTATTTCCAATAGACTTTCTATTTTCATCGTGCGAGCGGATCGGCATCTGTTCGTCATAAATCTTTACCGACGTAGCCTCTAATTTTCGGAATCTTCTATGTAGGAGATCGTTCGGTCTGTGAAAAAACCTGCCTTCTACAACGCAGCGCGTTTAAAGAGCTCGAGATCGTTAGAGGAACGAAGGATGAGGAGGGCGATGCTTCGAATACGTCCGGCTTAGAGTCTCGCGAGCCAGGTTACTCCGAGATCGAGCCTTATAAGCACGTTATCACGAGACGTAGGAAGCCACGGGAAGGAAAGAAACGTATAAGGCCGCGGTGAGTCCGGTGATGCAATGCCGCTTCGTTGCATGCGAATCCCTGTAACGTGCCGCGCTGCACCGATCGGAAAACGTGCTCCACGTGCTACAAAGACGAGACTTTTTTTTTCTCGTCTACGGTAGAACGTTGCTCTCTCTTTCTCTTTTTGATTTTACAGCTAACATCGCCAGAATATCGAAGAAAGTCGAAAAAATATATAACGTCTAATAAACCAAGCTAATTTAAGAAACGGGTTCGTTAATGTAACGCATCGATCTTGGTAACACCCCTTTTTAAGGCTTTACAAACGAAAAAGGAAAAATACTGTTTTCTCTTCTAACGCAATCTCACGAGGAATCTCTCTTTCTCTCTTGTTCTCTTTCTATCTCTTACGAAGGAAACGATGATTATCTCAAAAGTATTCGACCCGATTAAAGGAATTCGTGTCTAACTTTCCCCGCGCGTGAACGTTGCTCTAAGAAGAATTCGTGTCGTCCGAGTCGTTTCCTCTCGAAAGCGAATAACAAACGAAGTAAACGGAGACTCGTTGGAGATCGGGTAAAGAAAGAGCGTGGAGTGCATCACTCGTCGTGAGGCCTGCACATTTCGACGGACACCCTCTCTCTCTCCACTCGTCGTACGGAGGACTCTCTCACGTTAAAATCCACGCAAGACACGCACAGACCCTAAGCTCGAGTATCAATCAATCGGCGCCTTCTTTTACAACCGTCGCTGCTCGAGCGGAACGTATAAACCGTCCGGGCTTTAAGAGAATTGTTACACTAAAATCACCAGATGGCTTGGTACCACTCGCTCGATGATAACCGTGTGCCCTGCCTCTTTTGAAGTGCAAACGCAAATAGGAAACGAACACTTACGAAACCCACGATTGTCGTACCCTTTTTATTTTTCTACAGAAATTTTCAATCGGACGATCTAGTTTCTGGGAAAAGAAAATTGCAGTTTTTTTTTTTTTAATCTCCCTGACGATGGAAGGAACAGAGAGATATAGAGTAAAGTTTGGTTGCAGCATTTCTAGGAACGGATCACAGGAAGTCGTAATACGAGGGCACGAGCCGTTTTCGTTTATGGTTTATTAGTTCTTAGCTTTTCGGTGGAACGTCCACGGGATCGACGGGCATTCGTCGACGGCGATGATACATGGGTGATACAAAGCACATAAGCGAGGCGCGATAACAGGAAGTCGTAATTCCTTGCCATCCGTAAGAAGTCGCGTGTTGGTAGAAAAGAGAGAGAAGAAGATGGAGAACGTTGGCATATAAGGCTTGTTCTCTCCGCGACATTCTTCTCCAGCGACGTTGCTTTATTACGAGTACCAGAAAGATTATCTAAATTACGCTTAAGGAATTATGCGTACGCGCTAGCGAGCAATGGCGAGAGGAATACGAGTAATGGTCAACGATGTAGTATAAGAAAGAGAGAAGGAGGATTTACAAAGAACGAAAACGAAGTCTCTTTGCACGTTGTTTAACCGTCTATGGGCAACGCATCCCCATACTCGGAATCTCGAAAAGTGAATCGCGCGCTGTCGTTATTAGGATTAATAAGCCGGACAGGCTGAACGAGATGAATTGCGTAAGATTAATACCTGCGCCATAACCGGCAGCCAGATTACCGATCTCGTTGGAGCCTCCAGCGGCTACCGTCGGGAGAGGAGGCCGATCGGAACGAGTAGCCGCTAAACCGATACGCCTTCTTGGAAAAGGAAAGAAAAGGTATAGTATATAAGTTTCTATATAGGTGTACATAAATAATATATATATATACTTACTTACAGGCATGTATGTATATGCAGATATGTACATGGACCACGGTTCTTGGATAGAAAAAAAAAAGGGAAAAACACTCGTCGATTCGCATTTCTCTATCGATTATCGGTCGAAGAACTCTCATTTTCCAAACCGAAATCGCCTTGTCGCGCCTTCTTATCGTTCCTTTTCTACCGGTTTACGAGACGTAAACACTTCGCTCACTCTCTGGCAGTCCAGATAGTCGCTATCGCGAATATTTCTCCGTTGCGTTTTTTTTTTTTTTTTCTTACTCATGAGAAGGGTGGTAATAAATTTGAGACGTCGGTAAAAGTGATAGCGACTAAGCGACAATTTCCGTTTGATCGACGCCAAAAGAGTAGTCGATTCGCGAGGTAAATATTTCTAGATACTCGTTTGTACATCTCTTGGCATCGTTGCCGAACGATAAGACGTTTTATACGTTCGTGTACGTACGTGGTATATAATGTGGCTTGGAAATACAAGAATTTTTTTTCGAAAGACTTCATCCTCGATCTTCCTTACGGATCGCGCTTGTTCCAGCGGTCGCTACCCCTTTCCGCTTCGCCGGGAATTCGTTTTATATGGTCTCATCGAAGGAGCGACGTTCCAATTAACCGAGGTTCCTCTTCGGACATCGCGAGTATCGAAGGCGCAAGCACACGAGAGAGAAGGACCGGATCGAAGAAAAATTTCGCACGTAATAAAACAGTCTCACCGTACGTAGATACGTATATTCCTGCCTACTCCGTGGAATAAATCGAGGAACTCGCTTACCAGGGAAAAACGACTTTACATCGTGTTCCTCGCCCATAGGCGTCGACCGTTCGAAAATCTTTGTTAAACGAAGCCGATCGATCACTTGGAAATGATTTTGAACGATACACGAGAGTCAATGAAAAATTACGATAACATCATGGTAGATTTCATATAGTCGAGAACACGATCGTAAGCGACAAGTATTCCTTGAACGTTGTATCTAAAAAAGGAGTATCGTCGGAGACGCGCCTATGTCAAGGTACCCTCGGCCCAATGATTATCTCTAATGGGGCACGATACTATAAATCGACATACGCCACGATGAAATCGGTTGCCCACGCGAATACCGGGGATGGAAGAAAATAGAAATCGCCGGTGCGCGGTTTTACCTGGCCGGTCTTCTCTCCGACAGCTCCGGAGATGGAATCCACCGTGTTGTGTAAGTAGCGGCACCTGACTGCATTGCCGACGACCCGAGAGAGTAAGGGAAGAAGAAAAAGGAGAAACGAACGAGAGAAGGAAATGAAAAAAGGATAGAAAATAGGAAGAAGCTAAGAGAGAAAGAAGCCACAAAGAGGTAAGAAAGAGTCCGATCTGGAGAGGACGACAGCTCGTCGTTCGAATCGTCGCGCGAAATGAAAGGGAACCATCGCGGAAATTGTCATAGTAACGACGTAACTACTGCTTGGCGAATCGAACGCCCGCTACCGAGTACGCTCTGGCCATTCATCCTCGGTGACTTGCGATACACCGATGAGTGCCTTTCACGCGACGAACGCGAGCGCTAAATAACTTTGCTGCCGGGATTGCTTATCCTCTCGTTGCGTTCCGTTGCTGCCTACGGCGGGAATCATTTTTAGAATCAATCAGGTACTTACGACTTTATCGGTCAACCTTCGATCTTCGAGGAATGGAACGAAATTAAAAGTGATAGATTAAGATAGATATTTTGATTTTGAGATCACCTTTGAACGATGACACTAATTGGTGAATACAAAAGTTAGGCAAAATAATATGAGTTACAAATAAAATTGTCATTGTTGCCAACCATCCATCTTGAAAACAAGTTGGAAGAACAATGTAGATTTTTGTACGAACTTATCAGACAACCCGAACAATATTAGAGAAAAAAAACTAGAAAAACAAGAAAAATTACAAATGGTCCAATGGACTTTCAAAGACTTTCGATTATTAAATTTGCTACGTTGAAACATGTACGTGCTCGCGTCGACCAGAAATATAATTAATCGCACGAGCCGACGAAAAAGAATCTGTTTCTCATCGGCTCGTTTTCCGGTCCAGCTAATAAGACGTCTCCCAAGGCAAGGAACGTTACGAAGGAGTAAGAGACCGAGCAAACGAATCGGTGACCGCGACGAGTGTATCTGCGAGCAAAACATTAGATATTCGATCTGTTGTCAAGCGTCGCATGATTTACCGAGGTTCGGCCAAGCTCGCGCGCGAGATGAACGTTCCGAGATACGCACGAGTGCGCGACCTAGCTGTGGATGACAAACGATACCACTGCGAGCACGGCGTATATTGTGACTTCATCTTTGCTTCGAGAGTCGCTCGATTGTCCCTACGACGAAAAATAATCGTATTACGTGAGATTAATCCGAACGATCGAGACCGGTCCCATTGGTATGGATTTTCAACATTGTCTCGTGACGAGGAGGATACCATTTCTCTCTTCTTTAGATCAGAGGTTCACAAACCGGTCTACCACCATTTAAAAAAAAATAAATAAATATTATTTATAGGCCTTTTCTGGAAATTTACCTTCTTTAACACTTTGACTGCCACGCTGGTCACCGGTGACTACCACCAAGTTTTTCATCATCAATAATCATGGATAACTACCAGTGATAAGAATATAGTCTTATTTAACTATATTACATCTAATTGAAGCTTTAATTTATAAAATTATTTATCAAAACGAAGTCTACTCCTTCCTACCAAGGATCGCTCCAGGATGACCCCTTCGCTGTATCGCCCACTTTGGGAAACACTGTTTCAGATCACCGAGCATAGAAATAATTCTTTCTCTTCGGAAAATCGTCCATCACGCGTTCCTATCGATCAAATTCCAGAGACGTCAGTGGTGAATCGCCGCGATAAGGGAAAGTGCAGGTAGTCGATAACGACGAGAAGGATCTCGAAGGGCTTTCGATACTATCTCGGAGTTTCTCGAGGCTCGGTGAGCCGTGCTCTCGATGGCCCGGCGCACGAAGTGGATGGAGAACGAAATAAGGAGGGGGACTCTCGCTCGTGGCAGCGGGGCCATCATAAGTCTCGCGCAATTATAGTTTCCGTATTTTCTTAAGCAGCCGGAGGATCGGTCGGTAATGAATCACCAAGACAGTATAATGCGTACATGCGCACGCATTGTAATGCACGGTGTAAAAACCATACGTAGAAAGCGTACACGCGTACGGCTTTAAGTTTTGCGGCCGTTGCTGCTGGCAATAAATAACGCGCTCGCTCGAGGAGAAAGAATGAAGAAGAAAGAGAGGGGAGAGAGGAGAATGAGAGACGACCGAGAGGGAATCGGAAGAAGAAACGAGAAAGATGAAGCGAGGGGCAAGAGAAGTGGACGCGGAAGGTGAGGAGGATGAAGAACGAGCGGAAGAAGCGGAGGAAAGAAGAGTAAACGAGAGATGTATAAGAGGACGGAAGAGATGTATAAGCTTGAGTGTTCGCGTTCCATGTACGAAGGTACATACCTATATGATATTAAATTTTTCACTTGGAGATAAAAATAGAATGATTGGCAACAGTTCACGTACTTCGTTGTGATTGAAGCAATGCGATGATACGGTAAATACTTTTATAACGCGATATTCTTATCGCACAATTTCTATATAATACTTACAATTTAATTATCTAACTGAAACGATCTTCCTATAGCATGGATTTGTCTATTATTAGCTTTTTATCAAATTAAGTAACAGCAAATAAATGTTTTGTAAATGTTGGAAACCTCAAGTAAGTTTCTCTTAACGTGGTTTCCATATAACGCCGTTATAGAAGACCTGACCGTACTAAATGATCTTTATAGCTTACAACATCATCCGACATATAGTATACTATTGAAACTAGACGACCTCAAAAACAACTATTCGCAAAGAGTCGAGGTATAGAAGAATCGATCGTAGAAATCACGTAGACGCGCGCTTCCACTCGACTCGCTTGGCCACAATGCTCGAATAGATTTACATTATCCGCGACTAACCGCGAAAGTTAGCTTCCTCTAACGCGTAATAACGGACGTACCGCGTGGATCTCCTTCGCGAAGTCCGGCCGAGATGGCGGTGAAGAAGAAAAAGATGAAGAAGAAAGAGAGAGAGGGGTACGCTCGTCCAGAAAAGATACCTACGTCGTTAGAGCGTGCGAGAATGCAGTGCCTTGTTTTCCGAAGGCAATTTCTTGCTTAGTCGCCGCTTACGACGCGGTCGAGAAGGATTGGGGAGAAAGGGGTAGACTAGGAACTCGCCACGAAACCGAGTTTCTAATCTTTGCCCTTTCCGCCGGTAAAACGAGGAGAAACAAAAAGAAGTGTAATTTTTCTAAAGCTGCTAACCTTCTCGCCAAAAACTCGTTAGACCCAGAAGATACTCGCCGTAATTGAATTCTAAGCGTTTCCAGACCGAAAGAAGTCTTTTAATTAACCGTTTGGTTAATGACGCGAAAAAACCGTGTGCGTGTACTACAAAGAGACAAAGAACGGAGATAAAGAGAGAAAAGAAAAGTAACGTACGACCACGCGCGCGCGCGTCTAGGTATTTATAATGGCTGGCACGCGAGAGTAGAATCAATTAAAAAAAAAAAAAAACGTTTCTAAATTAATACTAGGTACGTGCGAGTATCGTTAGAAGACGGTCGAGTTACGAAATAAAGCTGAATAAAGCGATAAGTCGCCGGTGAGTCGCCGAGCAAAGAAACGGAGAGCAAAGAAGGGAGACGATACGAGAGCTGTCTACCCGGTACCGAAGTTTCCCGGCCGTATAATTGCTCCCCGCGAGGTCATCGATCAAAGAAAGAGAGCCCATTATGAAAGATCGCCGTTCGAGGCACGCAGGTGTTTCCTGGTCGGTGGTCGTGCGCGCGAGAGAAAGAGAGATAAGCTTCTCGTGCGTGTACGCGCGCGAGTTGTAACGTAGGAAGAAGAATAATAATAAGAATAAGAAGACGAGTCGGCATCTTTACGAGAGCTCGAAATCATCCAATGACAGCGGCATGCCGGCTGTCAAAATAGGAGTAGGAAGAGGAGGAGGAGGTAAATTGTTACGCAAGACTCTAGCAGAACCCTGTAGAGACTCTACTCGAGTTTCACTCGCGAGACCGAAAACGGAAAGAAAAGAAAAAAAAGAGGAAGAACGCGGACGGATAGGCCGCATTAGAAAGTGGGAGCGCGAGCGGACAGCCTGCAATCAGAACGTCCAAGCTTCTTGGCAAAGGAAGTGTGCGAGAGAGGGTCTTTCGAGATCGCTCCGAGCGGATCGACCCGGCCGATGAATCGCTCGGCAGGTAGCGATCGGTTAATTATTCCTCTACCCGTTTACCCGAGCTGCACCTGCGGTAATATCGACCGGCCTTTTCTAATGCTTTCCGCGAGCACCATGGGTGCTCCCGAAGAAAAAGAAGAGTTTCGTAATAATAGAATTGTAGATATATCGCAATCGATCGTTTGCGTTACGAATTTCTTGGTCTATTATTATATGGTACGATCGACTCGTTTATAAAAGACTCTCTCGTGCCTCTTTTGCCGCTGTTACGTTAACCCTTAACTGGCATCGTTGGGTCCATGTAGACCCTGACTAAAAACTTGTATATTTGTAAAAAAATGAACTAAGAGTGAGATGAAAAATGTTTTTTCTTGAAAATAAATCATCGCATAGGTCTCATATTTGACAGCTAAGTTTCGGTCCTCTATGGGTCCATTCCGGTTAAGAGTTAACGTTCTACAAGGAACGCGAGCGTTCAACAAAAGACGTAGACTCTTCTTCGTTACTCGCAAATCAGCTTCGTGAACGCGCACACGAGCTATTACTCGCAACGAGCGTATACGATGAGAACGGTGTTCGCGTATGGAAGGAATGCTGTTTTGTTCGTCGACGTTAACCACCTCTCTTGGCACGGGTAAGTCAATTCCGTTATTGTCATTAGGAACGATGGGGTTGCATCTTGGCTCGTACGTGGCGAACAAGTAAAAATGGACGGGACTCGAGGTATTACTATCTCTTTTCCACCTGTGTACCACGTTATCTGGCAGGTAAGGACGAGTTGTATGCGATCTGGAGGGTGGTGAGGAGGAAGACCGGTCGTCGGTAGAAACGGGAGGAAGCCGTGCAGGGTCGTCCCATTGTTGTTTGTCTTGCTGAATATTTTAATTGGACGTAGGCCCCGCCGCGTTATTTATCGTCTAACAATGCCTGGAAGACTGGTAATTAATTACGTTGTTTTGTGTTACTTTATATAAAGATAGCAGGTCGATAGGAGTTAACCGGCTGAGAGCAACAATGGTATACAATGCGCAATTAGCGGGAGCGCCTCCCTTTCGTTCGTTCCTTCTCTCTCTCTCGGTTGCTTCTTCGTTCGTTCGACCTACCGGCGGCGTCCCTCTCGCCCTCGAAGAACAATGCCGAGTCGAATGGAGGGCCCGAACGGTTGCGTGCCAGTGAGGTATTATAGGAGGGGGTATGGGGGGCTCGTTCGCCCTCTTTCCACCGGCACTCTCGCGAACGATCCGCTGCCGCGAGAGCGCGCGCCTCCGTGTCGAACGACGCGAACGCCAACGATCCTTTCTCGAAGAAGCCCTTTTTTTTTCCTGATCGCGAATGGAACGAACCGAAGAGGAATCGATTTTACGCCTCCTCGACCTTTCTTTTTTTCTTCTATTTCCATCCCTTCTTCTCTCGCTTATCTCGAGATATTGTAATTTTCTACCGTATATGAATGTACTAACGCGCTCCTCGAGTAAGCGAACCCATCGAGGAGGGCTCCTAGCACAGGAGATTAATCGCTAATTTATCCTGGAAATACTAGAGATGGAGGGAGGATAGGAAGACAGAGTTCGTAACCGGTCAGTAGCGGATATTTTTAGCCGAGAGACGAACGAGACGATCGCTCCGAACGTACGGTACTGCGTGCGTGAGAGACGATTGCGTGTAAGTGCGTACACGATGTTATATATGCCGCTTGGTAGCCGCGATTCCACGAGCGGGACGAAGAGTTGCGAGTCGCGGCTAACGAGCTGCTGCCTGCTGAGAGAGGAGTCTCTCTCTCTCTTGGGTTCTCTTCTCTTACGCGGTTCATTCTTCCCTCCTTCTTCTTCTACTCGTTTTTCTTCTACCTTCTCTCCTACCTCTCTTTGTTCGCTCTTCGATTTACTCGCAGCACACTCGCGACGAGTAATACCATTCATTTCGGCTTCTCGAGCGATTCGGCGTTGCGTGTACTCCGCTCGTTACAATCCGCGAATCTCAATCGCGTTCTATTGAACGATCCACCCTGCCGGAAGTGCAAGGAGAATCGTTCCTCTATCGGCTCGATCGAGATACGATCGACGTGAAACGCCATCGTCGGTGAACGCTTTTAAGAGATAGGTACGAGCTTGTATCTCTTGCTTCGTTTTTGTTCAATTACCCTCTCATGGGATAAGAGCTTTCGAGCAGACTTAGGATAAAAAGAAGAACGAAAATTTGATAATGTTGTTATGAATAATACGAAATCGCGTTAGGGGGCACACCATCGTCCGGTCCACCTATCCATCTTTCGGCGACTGCTTTATATCATTATTTCTCCCGATAAAATTAGACCGTTCGTTTCCTTATTTAAATTACTTCCTGGCAGGTGGAAAAATGCTGGAAGAAATGAGATTTACGGTTTGCCTCGTTGCGATTCGGCTGCCATTCGAATCTTATTTATCTTATTTAAATGTATTTTCAAGCGGGTATAAGTTTGTACATCCAATATCGATGGATAGAGGGATAGTCGATAGCGCTTTTTTTTCCATGCTGCTTGAAGAAAGTTTTGAAAATAACTTTTTAGTTGGGTACTAAGACGACGAACGGTACTAAAGGAATCGTTACGAAGAAAAATCGATGCGAACGCGGAGGTGGGAAACAAGCATTCGTATCTCTATGCAACGCGGAACTCGACGCGTCCACAACGATTTATGCCTTGAAATTTGATTCTTTCCTCGAGCGACGACTCGTAGATTAGATAAGGTCTTCATCCACGGCGCCTCTCAAGATTGATAATCGAGTAAACGCGTTTGTATCTTAGCTGTTAGTTCCTCATTAATCATTGTACATACTTTGGTAATACAAACGGCTCGTAGGATGAATATACCTACTTCTTATTCTTATCGTTAAACCATTAAGAGCGATGTTTGCACAACGTTATGCAATTAAAGTCGATAACGATGTTTCGCGCCTCGATAATAAAGCGTTAACCAAATTATGTTTCACGAAGTGTTTCTCGAAAATTTCTGAGCGAATTTGTCGCTCAATTTAAATCCGTACGAAGCGCTTCAGCAATTACCAAGGATTTGCATGAGAAAGGTCAGTTCTCGGCGGATTCCCTCGCGAGGGGAGCGAAGCACTCCGGGGGGTAACTCGTTGTTACGGGAGTAAGCGAGTGAACCCCGAAGGCCAACGTCAATGTCACTGGGTTTCTAGGCGAAAACGCCCAAGTAAATGCAATTAGGTGCAAATCAATGAAGGGCGACCTCTATCGATCGATGGGACGTGACCGTCGAAGATTACGTCGTCTGAAGTTAAATGGGTGACGACGCGTGTGAAGAAAATCGAGAATAAGATAGACGTGTAAATGAATGAAAAAGATCAATGTCGAAGCAACATCTGATAGATATCGAGCTAAATATTCTTGGAGATTTATTACGCGATAAGAAACAGTCTTTACGCTTCGATGCTCGGTCAATGTCATAGGAAATAAAATTGTAGACATCTTTATATTTCCACCAGCGACTAGATAAATCAAAATACAATACGAACGTGCGAAGAGGATACTTAGAGAAATGAAAAGAAGCAGGCTAGAAGAAAAAAGTGCTCGTAAAAAAGCAACGGGGTTTCTTCGAAGGGGCTCGATAAAAGACGGGAGAATCTTTGTTCCAGCACGGTCAGGGTCGTTCTCTTCTTTCTACACCCACCTCGGTCGGAGGTCAAGTCGGTGGGCACGTATCGAAAAGAAATAGCAGGCTCGCGGCTCTCCGTTGGATAGGATCGTCGCCCAATTAACTTCGTCGTCGGAGGGCTTCCGTTAAACCGCAACAATAACCGTCGTCGCGAAGGGTCGGTGTAGCTCCCTCTGAAATGGAGGTGCGAGGGCGAGGCGACGGAAGAGAAGCTTCTGTAACTCACCCCTTCTCTCTCTTTCTGTGGTTCTCGGGGATGAGTCGTTCGAGGGCGAACGAGAGAAACACAGACACGACACTTCATCAGTTCCACCGGCAGCCAGCATTGTTATTCGTTACCCACGATACTGACGGAGGAGTCTCTTCGACCTTCTCCCTCTCTATTTGTCTTTCTCTCTATCTCTGCATTTCGAGACCATCCAACGACAGTCCCCAACCCATCGTTAACCGCGATAGCGTATGTACAACATTATACACTAACCACCAACGACGACGACGAGGTTTTCTCTCACTCTTTAGAAATTTATCTCTTTGTCTACCGGCCCTTTTCCTTTCCTCTTTCGCCTTTTGTCGTTCTTGACATCGTCCTCATCGTCGTCGTCGTCGTTCTTGTGTCCTGACGCATACAACGTTTCGGTGCGATGCATAATCCACTTCGATGGTAAAATGCAGCGGTTTCAGCTCTGACCCCTCCGACGATGAATCCTCGCGACAATGGAAACGCGACGTACCCCTTCCCGCAAGAGCTTAGAGAACCTTTCCGGAAATGCACGGATGAGTATGATCATTTGTCACTCCGACTCTCTTCGTGCCTCTCTTGTTATACGAGCGTCGCGGAAATTCGACAATTATTTCTGATTTCTCATAACCGAAATAAATACCGAATAAATACAGAAAAATACCGAAATAACCGAAATAAATAAAGTTCAGTTATCGATCACGAATGTCCCAAATATATTGTAGTACCGAACTAAATCATAAATAATTCGAATAGGAGAATCCGGCAACGTCTGAATCTCAATAGCCGAATAATTCAGCAACGAGGTACGCGCAGTCCAAACACGAAAGGCTCACAAAGGGCCACCGACAGGAGTCGACTGGAGATGGCACTCGGCGGCGTCTCACCCACCACTCGGTCATTCGATGTAGCCTGGCAACATCTACGAGTTGTCTGATTCTCTCGTCGTCGTTTTGAACGTGTGCGAAGTCGCTGGCCGGTTTCGGATTTGCATCGAAATGGGACGGCTTAGCGGCATTTCGGGTATATCCGCGCAACATTTTCTCTCTCTCTCTCTCTACCGTTCGCTGGTTCATTCTCACTCCTGGAGAGTTTCGAGGATAATTACAATAATTGTCGAGCGTCGCCATTGTTCGATCGTCGCGAGGCCGAGTACTTGGAGGAAGAGAGCGTCCAACGTCGTCGAGTCGTCCCTGCATATAGAACAAGCGCTCGCTTGATTCTCGCCTGATTGTTCCCATTCTGAGAGCCTCGCTCTCTTCATCCCCCTAACGCGACACGTCCGAATGCCTTGTACGAATTCATACCAAAAGCATGTTCCGTTTTCCATCGCGGTTTCCATCGCGTTTGTGCGACGGACTACGTGGCTGACAAAATGCAGGACACGATGGACACCGATGAAGAGAAGAAGAGTGAGAGAGGTGAAGGGTTACTCGTGGAAAACGGTGTCTCTTATACTCTCGTCCCTCGCCTTGGCCAACACAAATGCCACCCTTCCATTCCGTGTGTTCTCCCGACTCGCGCGCTCGACGAAAACGAAACAATCACCGATTCCTTCATACGTGATTGCCCATATTGTCTGGCAGAAGCGGCGGACAATGGAGCAACGGTTTACGACGCCGCTGGTGGCTCCCTTTTCAAGATGCCCGCCGCAATTTGTCGTACGGCACGTATAACCCAGCGGGTGTTCGTACGAAAGCTATGCAAAAGAAGAAAGAGAGAGATAGAGAAATCTTTAACGCGTCTGTGCTCTCTCGTAATCTAGGTATCTGCATAACGGTGGAGATTTATCGTTTCTTCGATCTAATTCTTCTCAACGTAGTCACGATGCGGCGAACGATCGAACGATTACTCTCTCTCAACGATCGAGAGTTAAGAAACTGTTCGTTGGATTTTTCGAAGGTACAACGTCGAGAGTGTCCGATAAGGGGAGATGAAAATAATTAGCCGAAGCCTCGGCACGCACGTGACGCGTACGAAAGCGATCGTGATGTACTTTTCCAACGGTAAGGCAACAAGATCTTGGACCGAATTCTCACAACCTCTCTCTCTCTTTCTCTTTTAGTCTCCGCTCCGTCTTTCGCCCTTTCTCTCGCCACGCTCGAAAGGCTCCTCGAGGCGACGTTGTCGCGACGTCGCCATTATATGCTCCAGCGCAGAAAATAAAAATAAAAGCAATTAAATATCTTAATTAAGGCTATTAATCAAGTTGTCGAGACGTGCGGCTACCGTGCGCCTGATTCAGGAATGGCAGCGCCGGGCAATTTCTTGCACCACCTATAATACCCACCGTCCTCCTCGAGCTACGCGACTAACTACGGCGCTACATATTATATTCCGTGCACACCGATCTCCGGCGCTCGAAGAATGTGCCATACGAAGAGAGAGCGAGTAAGATGGAGAGCGAGTAAAACGCGTTTGCGTGCAGAAGGGAGACGAATACGTGTCTCGTCGGGGCGGCCTGTACGATGATATACGCGCTTGGATACGTCCAAAGCTTTGCCATTTTTGGATTACGCGCGGCCGAGAGCTCACGGAAAATCGTCGCCGGGAAGTAATTTATTTCGAGGATCGAGCCGGTCGAAACGTTTTTATTCGATCGGGACGAACAGCCAGACGCCCCGTGGAAACGCGATCGATAGCGATCGTCTCTCTTTCTCGCTGTTAAACCTTGAATCCTCACGGTAGCGAGGTCGTTTATAAACGTCTCGAAGTCTCTTCTGTTTCCGGCTAAAAATCCAACGAACGCGAGTGCGCCTCCTTGTGTGTCGCGGCTGCCTACCGAAGATTAATGTAAGAAATTTATGAAGCCGTAGGAGAAAATTCAAATGAGATCGACGCCACTTCGCGAGACGCGCTATCTCCCCACGAATCGTGTTTCGCCTTCGTACGTAGGTATCTGCGCGTACGTGGGTATATATGGTTGGACGTATGGTGGAAGGATAAAGAAGAGAGTGAGAAAGAAAGAAAGAGAAGGGAAAAAAAAAAACAAGTGGAAGTAGCGAAAAGAGTCACGCGTCTCGATGGATCGACAAATCAATCGAAGCTAATCGTGGAACACGTGTACGCACGTGTGTAGCCCTCTCCTGCGAAGCCGACCGTTCGAAGATAACACCAGGCTCGTAAGTCGCGTATTTACGGAGCGTTAAAACCAACGAATTATTTCGCTCTCGCCTAAGTGGCAAACTTCTTCATTAGGGTAGCCGAAGTAACGGCCGAGCTCGGAACGGCGAGCAGCAATGAGAACTGGTTATGTTGTTTCTTCGATCGTCTCTTCTCTCTTGACCCTCCTCTTCTTCCACTCTTTAAAATAACGTACGCGGCCTACCCTCGGGCTCCCACCCTCTCCCGTACGCCTACGCGATCGTTTCGCTCGCATTTAACGCGAATAATTAAGGAAAAAGAGGATCGTTTGGTTCGTTATATCGGGTATATGTATTCACGTGTACACGGCTATGTTGGAAAATTGCGATTTTATAATGTGCCGAGCAAAAGGGACTCCCCGGTACTCTCTCCATCGATGGCGATTTCTCGCGAAATATACGAACACGACGAGCGCTTTATACCGTGGCTGATAAAGCCCACGCGTTCTCACCGCGAGGTCCTCTGAAAGCTCGTATATTCCGGCCACGGTCAAATCATAATTTCCTTATCTGATAACGTCCGTTGTTTCATAATACTAATTCAAAGGGGAAACCGGCTTCTCTCTGTGAGCCGTCAAGCAAGAAGAAAAGAAAAATATCAAACGGATAGTAAAAGGTAATAACGCGACGATAATTTTCAACCGGCAAGATAATCCTTTATAAATGTCTTTTTAATAATAATCGAGACCGCCTTCGTTGGACGGGGGTAGATCGGGGTCCTTCTAATTAGGATTCCTTCTCTCGCTCGATTCCCTTAATTTGCCGATAAATGAGAATTCATCGATACTCACGCACACGCTCTATACACGCGTATGCATATCGATAGCTCGTGTTTGCTACGCATTGCCCAGGCCAAGAAAGTCCCATGAAAGTCCTCGTGTGCGCTCGCGGCCTCCTTATAAGCAGGAACTCGTCGACGTAATCCCGCGCCTTGGTATTTTATACCAACCTCATATGCCATAAAGTGTCGATATTTATTAGCATTGCATAAGGATCTCGGCTGGGCATTGACGATGGGTGAGCAACAAATACGGCACGTAGTCGAGTATCGACTATTAGTCACCCGCTTATTATCGGTCGCTTTACTTTTCCATCTTAGGTGTAAATCGTGTTTCGTCGTTTTCCTTGATCGTTAAGGGACGATTAGCCGTGGCCGAGAACGATGAGCTAAAAAGCTCGGTCCATGATGATCTAATACTTTGGACGTGATCTTTGATAACTCAATTTACAAGAATATAGAATATTACTGTGCATGAAATTGATTCGGTAATTTTAACACGGTAAGGTGAGAGTTAACTTAATAAATGGAGGACAACACGTGCGAAAAGCGTAAGAAGAGGTGACTAGAGGTAATCAATGAGAAATATTAATGGAAGGCTATAGAAAGGAAGATAAAGAGGGAGAGAGTTGACTAGATGGAATGAGACACGAGTCGCGCGTGATAGATTCGCATCTTCGCTCGCATCAGAAATTGCGTTCTGTAAATGATTTCGTGTGAACTTTCGAAATGACCAGTTAGAAGTCGGCCAATTTCGACGATCGATGTCTTATTTGAACGTGGAAAAATCAGGGTAAGCGATAACGTAAGTACCGTTTTGGTAACCTCTCGATTTTAATGCGAATTTATTGATTAATTTTTAAATAAAATTTCCAGGTAATCTGCTTATCGTGAAGAAATTTTATTCGAGACGTCTTGTAGTTTATACTTTTAGCTTTCTAACGAGCCATCGATCACCTTTGTACCGCGGACAACGACCACGAGAAGGTCTACGAGGTAGTCGCGCGAGTCGGCATAATGGGAATCACCGTTTTTAAGCGTGCCTACATAGGCGTGCATAGAGTATATTTATGCTATCCCGTCGACTGCATTTCTATTAATACATTAACTGTACAATTCGTAGTCGATTGGATGGAAACGTCCTTAAGTCTGATCTCACGTTGCACATCGTTTCGTCTGATACGACGTTTAGGCGCGTCTATCCTTCGCACTTTATCGTCTCGTTAGAAAGAGGCAAGGCTTACCGTACTCCTCTCTCTCTCCCCTGATTTATCGAAAGACGAATTCGCAAAGATGATAAAGTTCAAGGAGGCGTGCTACGTGCGTTACGATCCTCTGCTAATAACGGTACGCTTTCGTGGCCTTTTAAAAGCGTCTAACTCAACGCGTCTTACATCCTCGCGCCTCGTATCGTTTGATATTACAGAATCTTTCGTGTCTCGAGAAAGGCGCAGTCTCATCTCGAGCGTTAGCTACGCGGTTCTACCGCGTCGATACCAGGAAACGAGATTTAAGAGTCTGCGGAGAGACTGGACTACGCCCTTGGACGAGCTACGCTGAATAACGGTCGAAGTTCAATGAAAGGGCACGACGAGTTTTACGACAGGCGCACGACCTTTTACCGTTCGTGGTATGAATAGTTCTAGTTTGGAGTTAAAAACATTTTGGAGAGATAGTATACAGGGTGGTTCATAATATGTGGGATATGCTTCAGGGGTATTATGAATATCTACTAGTATACTAATCTGATCTTACAGTGTACTAATATAAGGGAGACCGGGGCTAGTTGTCCCAATTTTAGGTTTTTTGTTTCTACAGATTTCTGTAGCTTATATTTTAGAATTTTTTGGGGACCATCATAAACTTCAACTTCTTAGCAATACATAGAAATCTTTCCGCTTGCATTGAGAAGTTTTTAACACGTTTTTTTTTTCAATTTCAAGCAAACGAGTTTTTTGGGACAACTTGCCCCGCTGCGGGGTAAGTTGTCTCACGCCATGGGGCAAGTTTTCCAAGGTTTCCAAGGAAAAATCCTGATGTATGCATCATGATTTTTGCGAAAATGGACACCACCGCCGATTTCAATGTTTAATGGCTCATTTTAAAGATAAAATTATGCAGAATAATGTTCCGTTGTCCGTTTTTCGATATCGTTAAGCAGTGATGAGAAATTAATCTTTTAAGTGTCGGAGTATGGATCGTTTTCAGGCTTAAAACTGCTGTATCTTTCCAACCAGCCATCCTATCGAAACGCGACTTACATATTCGTAAAGAAGAGACTTCCCCCTTTCGAACGAGTATTTGATCGGGCAAATTCGAGATGCATTGATTTTTGTCAAAGAAACCTGATGTATGCATTAAGATTTAGAAAGAAGAAAGCATGCAGAATAATGTTCCGTTGTCCGTTTTTCGATATCGTTACGCAGTGATGAGAAATTAATTTTTTAAGTGTCGGAGTATGGGTCGTTTTCGAGCTTCAAACTGCTGTATCTTTCCAACCAGCCATCCTATCGAAGCCACACTGCCATTTTCGTAAAGAAGAGACTTTCCCCTTTCGAACGCGTATTTGATCGGACAAATTCGAGATACTTCGATTTTTGACAAAAATCCTGACCTATGCATCATGATTTTTGCCAAAATGGTCACCACCGCCGATTTAAATGTTTAATGGCTCATTTTAAAGATAAAATTATGCAGAATAATGTTCCGCTGTCCGTTTTTCGATATCGTTAAGCAATGATGAGAAATTAATCTTTTAAGTGTCAAAGTAGGGGTCATTTTCAAGCTTCAAACTGCTGTATCTTTCGAACCAGCCATCCTATCGAAGCGGGACTTGCATATTCGTAGAGAAGAGGCTTTCCTCTTTCGAACGAATATTTGATCGGGCAAATTCGAGATGCTTCAATTTTTGACAAAAATCTTGATGTATGAATCAAGATTTAGAAAGAAGAAAGCATGCAGAATACTGTCCCGGTGTCCGTTTTTCGATATCGTTGCGGAATGTTGAAAAATAAACTTTTTAAGTGTCGGAGTATGGGTCTTTTTCCATGACCACCACTACACTTTTTTTTACTCGCTAAGACCTGTACACCATGCACCGGACGCGTTTCCCCTTCCATCCTAAGATACCAAAACTATGACTGGGACAACTTGCCCCTGGGACTTTTAGCCCCGGTCTCCCCTACATATATTTTAAAGTCTGTGCACATGAATATCTAAAGAAATAATTCTTGCATCCATGTACATTTATAATTTCACATTCCCAACGATGAAAAAAATAAGTGTCAGAATATAATTCTTTCGGTATAAAATTGGAGAATTCAAAAGCAAGCTCGAGGCAGGTGCACGAAGCAGAATGCGAGAGTTTCATCGTCATCCACGAAGACACGTCGTCGGCCGAAGGGTGGTGCGACCGAAAGCGCAACGTGAGAGGGTTGAACGACGAAGGCGGAAGACGAGAGACGGCTGAGAGAGAAGGTGGAGGAAGGGGGGTCTCGTAGACGACGGCTATGGCGGAGGAGGGCGTAGCCCGTCTCTCTCTCCTACTATGTTGTGTGACGTAATTAGGTTGTCTGGAACACTCGCGTCATGTCACACGGCACGCTCGACACGAGGACAGAGACATAATGCGCGCGGCATCTACGACTCCTACCGGCTTCGAGTCCGTACCTCCTCTCTTCCCTTCCAGTACTACCATCGTCATCACCACCACTTTCTCGCGAGAAATCCCACCTACGTGCTTCGTGCCACCGTATACGTACTTTGGCACCCATCTATCGCCTTTACCGACACCCATTCACCCGACCTTCACCTTTCCACCCTCTCTACCGTCTCTGCTATGCCTATTAGTAACATCGACGATAATTATACGTTCGTATGGCCCACTTTTCTGGAACTCTGGAACGTTTCCTCGATGAGTCGATTCATCCGAGGGTGTTCACCCTTAATACAGAAGCTTATCATTTATGAATCGAGGTTCACGAAATTTGAATTTAAATTTTTGTTATGCCACCCTAACAAAAGATGGAATGCCGTTATACACTTTCTATTTCTTTGTCCGTCTGTAAAACATAATAAATTCCATTATTTGACATAGGCGTCAGAACGGGGCGAAAAAAGCGAGTACAACACCAAGTTGCAATATTTTTTGAGTTGCGATCATTTTTATTTAGTAAGTACTTTGTAAATAAAAGGGAGTGGGTACTACTTCGCGTATAGAGAGAAAAGAACCGAAACGGGAAGCCTTCGTGGGAAATCGACGCGTAGAAGGCAATTTTTCAGATTTCCGCCGATCCGAACTACCTGACAGACGCTTCAGGATATGAGTTGGGAACGAACTTTGCCTCGCTGGTACCTTTTATCAGTTCCATAAAAAGAGAGCAAGAAAGAGAGAGGGAATGTAGAGAGAGAGAGAAAGAGGAAAGCCCGTACACACGAGTCGCGTGCTAATCTAAACTAGCGAAAGAGGCAACTTCCGCGAATCCGTGAAGGCTGCCCGACAGTAAAGTAAAATCGAGTTTTACCGTTCGATCAGAAAGAAATCGTAAGGGCGAGCACGATTTCTTTTACTTCGCAGAACTAAGATTATCTTCGATTTTTCTTCGTTTCTCTCACTCTTGAAGAAGGTGCTGGGCTAAGGGAGAAGCAAACGACGATGCCATTTTCCTTCCCGTTCTTTTTATTCTGTCATAAATTCTCGGTCGACCAGAAATTCCCCAATAATCGTTGACCGTGCATCGAAATAAAATTTTTTGAAATAAATCGATAAAATATCGAATTTCTCCACGTTCTCCCGGCAGGTCGAATGACTAATTATTCCGTAAATTATGTGAATACCAACCTCGATCGTGGTCTTTGTCCACTCACCGGGCTTTTAAGAGATTATTACCATGATCGTTATAGCCAGTCGATAGTTTAAACAGACTAAACGAACTCCGCGTCATTATTACATCAAAAGTGGGGAGCGATGTTGAAAGTACGACGATGGATACGAAAAGGGATCGTAAATCGTACGTCGATCGCCGTCAGAACGCTCTCCTAGCTACTATCTTTATCTTTACCTCTCGACACGTTTTACGACGATTCTAATTGAATTGTGGCTTGAGTGCGTTCGCCTCTAAATCTCGTGGCTCGTAAAGCCTAAGGAGAAAAGAGACTGGATAGGTAACAATGTGTGTTAGTACGCTTGGAATCGAATTCGCACCTTGCGCTATAAATAAAACCTGAAAAATCAACAAAAAAAAATTGAGGAAAGAAATAATTTTGGATATACATAGTTAAAAGGTAGCATAGCCTCGTAATCCACGGCAACCTTTCGCGGGCAATGCACCGTTTAACGAGACTAACGACAATTCAAAGTTCCCCCTCCGAGATTCCCTCGTGGTTCACGAGAGACAAACGCTTTACAAGCTCGTTGGCTTTACCCCACGATGCTTCCCAACTCTCTCTCTTTCACTTCTCTCCCGCGTGCTTTCAGGAGGGACAACCCCAACACGGTTGCGCTTATTGTTTTAGCCGCGTTATAACGCGCATTCTAAAGGTCGCGACACGCTTGCGGAATCTCGCGAACGACTTCGTCGTCTTCGTCGTACGCAAATCCCGTTTACGGCCTTAATATTGTTTATTTGCCCAATATCCCTTGGCTTTACACAATCAAGCGTCATTACGTCGACGGTGCCTAGGGTAGAGGAGTTTTCGCTCCCCAGACGACAACACGATCTAGCAAGCAGCACTACACTTGCCTCGTAATATCGCGCTCGCGTACTGTTCCCGACCGTGCTCTGGTAATTGTATTTCCATGCTTGGAAGGTCCGTAACCACCTTGACTACTGGCTGCCTGACTGACTGACTGACTGAACGGGAGAGCGCTGATTGACTGCCGCTGCAGAGAGAATGGTTCCCGTGACAGCGCTAATAAACGTGTCCTTTAGTCTCTCTCTCTCTCTCTCGTCTCTTACAACACGTTTATTCCATTGTCACTCCCTCCATCGAAAGCCACGTGCTGTTTCGCTTCGAAACAATATCCGCAACGATATTGCGTGGGTTTGGTAATTCGTAGCCGGGAAATGTGATTGTTACTTCTCTCTCTTCCTCTTTCTGTCTCACTTTCTCCCTTTCCGCTTTACTAACAGATTTCAAAGTGCTTTTAGGGGAAGCCAAGTTCGAGCTCCTCGCGGACGTCGTTTCTACGCACCTACGTTCGCGAAATCGAACGTATATTCCGGAAGGAGGGGAGAGAAACAGGTTATCGAGCGAGCCGAGACAATAATCTCGTTTTTGGCTTCCCGCTAACTGCCGGGAACAATAACTCGTTGCGAGAACTCCTTCTCTTTTCCGTTATGTGTCTATGTATATGTGCATACGCATACCTACATATAATATACGTAGATACACGTTCACTAAGGTACGAACTTTTTTCGCGGCTCGTCTTAACCATGCCCGACCTCGAGGCTTTACGCGCAAATATATCTCGTGGCTTCGACGTTCTCGTTCGGTCATTCCTTCGCTCTTTGGAATCTTCTCTTCTCTCGTGGGTTATCGAGTGACTCACGCTCGCGACACGCTAACGACTTCGCATAATGCCGCCGTTCGGAGAACGATAGTCCTTTTACCTCTCCAATCTTTACTTTATTATCCCATCATCGTTAGAAGTCTACCGTGCTTTTCGGATTATACAATTTATCGAATAAATTTCGAATACTATTAAAAAGAATAAAAGAGCTTTAATCACTTCGTAATTAAGTAAAGATTATTCTTTGTTCTATAAGTAACATGCGGGGAAAAGGAAGATAATAACGGAACTTTTCGTACAAAGGGGTCGACAAATGCGTGAAAAAAGTTCGACACTTGACTTGCCCTCTTGCACTTCGAGGGCCTCCAAAGCTTTCCCCTTCTCTCTCTCTATTCTTCTCCCTCATTTTATCTTTCTTCTTTCCTTTCTTTCGGAAGGAGAGCGGTTCTAATGCCGGGCATAATGCCGGACTCGACGCGCGAATAAGGAAGCGAGAGAGAGAGAGAGAGGGCACCTTAGGCGAGGACAGCTATGAGACAATGCTCGTGGAATGAATGAATACGCTGATGAATGTGCACAATGGGTGAGCGCGGAGAAGAGGCTGCGACTCGGCACAATAGGGCGACAAAAACTCGGTTGTTCTCCGCGCGGCACCAGCCAAGTCGGAGAGTCACAAGAGAGAAAGAAAGAGAGGGAGCGTGCTAGCAACGGGAAAACGAAGAAAGAGAAAGAATCCGGCAGCCGGCCAACGAACCTGCATTATTTGCGAGATGCGCGCGCTGCAACGAGCGAACTCGCACGACCACCGTTTTCGGCACGGTGTTGGTCCGTGAAGGGAGACTAACGTAACAAAAGGCTTCCGCTACGATCGATCTCTTACGAGGACCTTCTTTTTTTTCTTCTCCCCTCTGAAAAAAGTTTCCGCTCGTTCCCTTTAATCGAAGACAATGTTGAGGCATTCGATACAATGAATGAAGTATCGTAGTACGGTGGCATTCGCTTAGTATTATCACTGTGGTCATTTTTTTATAAGAATAGACTGCTGTTAAAACAAGACAGAGGATAAAACATAATTTTTAGTTAATATATACTAAATCTTATCACTACAAGAATATTGTGGAATGACCTGGAATGAACCGGATCAACAGTACTTAATTAGAATTTTAACAGATACTTCAGAGATCAAAATTATGAACCTTCGTATTGTATAAATTTTGATAATTTTCTTCAACTCTTCGAATAAAATTTTAGTAAATACTATTGCCTCGAAGAAAATCCTTCCATATCGACGGAGAACGATCGGTGGTCGTTAGCGTAAATCAAATCGAGTCGAGATTTCTTTAACGCGGCTTTCTCGCATCGGTGACATTCCTAGAATATTACAATAGCCATCGCCGGGGCCTCGATCAATATCCAGTCGTTTTATCGCTCCGTCCGACAGTTAACCCGCTGCGCCTACGAAATTTAATCGTTCGGCTCTGAGAGGAGCGTAACGCGGTGAGAAAGCGACGATTTATAATCGGTCGTAAACGACATCTCTTTCCCTGGCACACCGACGATTAACGTTTTATATCGCAGCACCATATTCTACCGAACGAGAGAGAGAGAGGGAACCTCGTGCCCATTACAATTCCAAACAAATAATGCGCGTGTCGCAACTGTATAATTATGAATACCATTTTCGAGAATACCGTTAAGATGAGAAAGAAAGATGGCGATCGTTTATGCCTTTCTTTAAAAGATATCTACCCGGATTCGATCGGGTAGAGAAGAAAAGCAAGCGAGAGAAGAGAAACGCCGAAGCCATTGTATTTGAAGTTGCGAAAGAGCACCAGCTTCTTCTCTTTCTTCCTCTTCTTTTTATTCTTCTCTTCACTCGAGAATCCCCGAGGTAAGACTAGCATACTTGGCCACGCCACGAGCGAAGAGTAGAAAGACACGGCGGTCGCGGCTAAGCTAATAGAATATTAAGCATACCAAAGTGCAGCCTCTATTTATATTCCCAGGACGTACCTAATACGTCCATTTGTCTAGCAATTAAAACGGATGATTGATAGTATCTCCGGGGTTCCGGAGGTGGGTAACACACCGACGCTGCGTCGCTCTCCGGGTTTTGCCGCGCCATAGAAAGTAGGTGAAAATAAACCTCCTCGTCGACACGGTACCCGAGTGCCTGAAATTTCAATTTCTCTGTCTCTCTCGTTCGTTCCTTCTCATCTCTTCGTGGGATTCGAAACTTTTAATTCTCGGGAAACGATCAACGCTGGAAAGTTTTTTGTGAATTAATAAAAAAAACCTGCCGATTATACGATTATAAATGTTTTATTCGAACGACCTATAAAGAACGGCTTCTCTCAAAGTTATCCGATAAGATCGCGAGACGATATAAATACGAAAGGAGGAACGCTTACCGAGCGTTCGTCGCGGTATCTCCTCCTATTCAAGGCCGATTCTTTAATGAATAATGAGGGGTTGAAATCCCATCTCCTCCTTCGTTTCTTCCCTGCCTTCTTTCTTCTCTCACCCCCTCTCAAATCGAACACGGTAAGCTCGTGTCAAACGCACCGATATTATATTCCTTCTCCCACCCAGTAGGTACTTCTCTTCTATCTCCTCTACCATGGCAAAATCACATTACCTCGCTCTAATGGTCCCAACTTTAACAATTTGCCTGAGATTACCGAAAATCCTTTAGCGATGACACGCGCTCCCACTAACTCACGCGCGTACGCCCGTAATAAATGCTTTTTCAGCGATCACCGATGTTCCACCCATCGGCGGGAACGACCGATCGTGTATTTTCCGCCGACGTCGGGGAAAACTTCGTTTCGAATTGCCGCATCGACGGATTACCAAGCGCGATTCCCGAGATTATCGGAAACGGATGCTGCTACTACTGGATATAGGTGGGTATACGCGGGAACCCCTGCTTTCCGAGTTTAAACCGGTTGGACTAACAATTATATTTCGATTAACGAGCCAGAGCGTCGTCCTTTAGCTTTTCATCGGTTGGTCGAAGGAATGGCGGCCAGAGAACTCGTTCGCTCGCGATATTCGAACTAACGAATCCTTCCACTGTATTAAGCGGCTATATTATTCGTTTATGGCGAGAGAGTGAACTTCCGTGTTTCGATGTGTATTACTTACGCGAGAAGGCAATGAATCGTCGTTGAATACCTGTGGATCGACCGTTTAACAGCGGGAGGTAGAAACGGAGAGAGAGAGAGAGGAGGGCGAGCAAATGGATTGGAAGGTAGGTACGCCTGGCTTTGTGGGAAATATCGTATGCCTTGTTCGACCCGTCGAGGTCGTCCTGTCAACAAAGGTCACTTTGGATACAACGCCGCTTCGTGAACCGTACGTTGCGTCAATGTTTGTCAATTAGTCCTTCACCGTGGGAGTCGACCATTCGCGAGAGAACAACGAACGAACAAGTATTCACCAGATCGACAACAATTTGGTATAATTGATCTACAAACATTGAGAAATTATTATTACCGTGTATGCAACCGTATGGGAGGAAGAGAAATTGTAGCCGCGAATTATATCGACTCGTTTCCTTGTTATTATCTTCTTGCTATTACCGTACTTCGAGCACGAAGTCTAATAATGTCGGATCGACGAAGTACGATTAGAAATAAAACGAGAAGTGAAAAAGGAAAAAAAATAAGAAATAAAGTAGGGATATGGATCGAGGCAAACGGGAAGATCGATCGGGCCGATGCGATCGTTATCGATTATTAAGTATACATTAAAAGGTTGGTACTTGATATTGTAATTATCTCGGTTATAAATTGGTTGTCACTTTTTTCTCGCTTAAGGTCGTGCATGATGGATACGTAGGATCGGCGGGGGTCCCGTTACGGCTTACCGCCCTTCTGCATCGACTCCCCCACCCCTTTTTCTTACCTCTTACACCTCTCCAGCGATCGTACATTAGCCGGTTACGAAGGAAGAGCGATGAACCTATCGCGAGATAAGTAACGAAACTTGTCCGCCTTCTCTCTCGGCACAAAAATATCTTCCGGTAGCTTGTCCCGATTTCCTTGTAAATCGACCCGAAGATACCGATAACGTAAAGTAGAAAGAAAGCGAGTAGTCGCTTCACGATATCAAGAAGGATTCGCGAGATGAACGAGATACATATAGGAGCGAAACAAGCGCGTCATTATCGACTCCGATTATGTTCACGTTACGGGCACGTTGGAATGAAATCTCACGTGATTCACGAGGAAGCTTTTTTAGCTGTATTCCTTTTTTTTTTTTAAGGAAGAGACAGAGTGGGGGAAGGAGAATGGTACTTCGCGGCCGTCCCTCTTCATTTTCACGGAGCGCGCGAACTACTCTCCGTTCGACCTGACGGCGACTTAACGGCACTCCGTTATGATAAGCTTAATGCACGGCTGTCCGTTCGTCTCGTACGTGTACTCCGTCTCGATCCGTGACGTAACAATAAAACATTGTTAACGCTGATTGCCCTGCGGTTGCTATACCGTTCGCTCCGTGGAATTTCTTGCCGCTATACGTTGGTATGCCTACTCTCTGTGCGCGAGGAAAAGCCGATGATGATGACGATAATGATGATGATGAGGACGATGATTATGATGATCCGCGAGCACGGGGCCGAAACAACGCGTATACGTAAGAACGCGTTTTCTTGATCCAGGGGAAAATCCGTAGAACCTACTTTTCTATCTCCGTCTCTCCTGTCCATCGGACTTTCCTGGAAACTTTCTAGATCGCAAAGAAATGAGTCGAGGTTTTCGTCGTATCTGGGAGATCAATGAGACAGCCAGTAGGGTCGCGTAACGAGCATGATCGACGACGATTCGAGGAACGATCTTGTAAAGATGAATTTATTCTCGCCGCGATTCTGGACCACAAATTCTACGGTCGAACGATACTTCTGTTTCTGTCGTTCGCGAATATTCACATTATCTACCATCGACCGTGTATCGTAACGATCATTACGATGGTACGATTCCACGAAATCGTACCGCGTATTCGGAGACCGACAATGTTCGAAAGTAGAGGCCTCGAATTCTCACGAAATCGATACCCGGCATCCGGATAATCGTTATTGCCGATTCGACGTGTCATCATCATAAGATAGCTTTCTTCGATACGATTCCTCGAAAGCGATTATCTCTTCTTCCCTCTTACACTTTCGTATAATATGCGTAGGTATATCTACGTCGCGTTACACGTGTCTGTCTTCCACTTGATATGCATAAACACCGTCGCCGAGGACACGCTAGATCGAGCGTATTTTTCTGCAAGAAAGAAACTAATCCTGACATCGTCGTCTTCGTCGAGATAAAAGCCGATCGTCTACCTAGGCGACGTTTTCTCGGGCTTCTTTTGCTTCCCGTTTCCCGCACGGCGATATTCATCGAGGTTGCATCGAAAAAGGGAAAAAGATAATCGGGAGCGAGGATGCCTAAGAGTTGGAAAGAGGAGGAGGAAGGACGCGGAGATGAAGAGGAGATGAGAAAGAGGTGAAAAAGAGAGGAGAGTGCGTGCTAGCGAGAGAGAGAAACAGAAAAAGAGGCAGAGAGAGAGAGTGGTGGGTAGAGGGCTAAAGAGAGGGCAACAAAACGCATGGAACATGGCCGGGGACGCAAAACGAGGAGCGAGATAAGCCGTGCCTCCATCAGGCTGCTATTTCTCCCGTGACAATAAAAATTATAGGCTATCTGGACTGGAAAACAACAGGTCGAGCGGGCTGCCTCTGGATCGTGGTTTGCATTCATTAAGGCTCGACACGCAAGCAGTGGCGGTCGGTGGCTGTCTCTCCCTCTCTCTTTCTTTCTTTCTCTCTTTCTCTCCTTCATCCCCCGGTCACCGGTGCGTTCTCGGGGACGGGTACCCCATTCGACGCCCCTGGGGCCCCCTTGCAACATCTCCGTGGCCAGTCGCCTGCCTGTTTGCCCGGCTGCCTGTCCGCCTGCCTGCTTGCTTGCCTCTCCCTCTCTCTTTCTCTCTCCCTCTGAACCTGCAGTTCCAGGTTGCATCGAACGCGACCACTACAACTGACCGTCCATTACCACTTTACATATTACACATTATAAATTACAGGCTCCCCCCTCTCTCCACTTCCCCATACTCCTTCGTTCGCTAGCTCGCTTGCTCGCTCCTTCTCTGTCTACCTTTCTTACTCTCTTTCTTTCTCTCCTCGTATGACTTTCACGATTTCTTTCCACATCTTCGGAGGGCCCATCACGAAAGGCACCGAGCGTTCAACGTACCAACCCGCTGTCGCCAAATGCACCTTCCAAGTGCTCTCCTTCGTTATCGAACCAGAAGACGTACCAGGAACAAGTTGTTTTAGTTTTATACAACGAGAGAGTTCGCTTTGGGTCACTGTACCATAGTGTCTCGATGTCATCCGGCACATTCCTGAATATTTTTCAATTGTTCAAACACAAATACAAAGATAACTGTCTTCTTTTCTCTCGCTAGTCCGAACAAGGGAAGAAACGAGCAATCGGCCGGACGCTCGTCAAAGTTTTGCGAGAAGGGCAGCCACTCTTTCGATCGCGTGACAGTCTCTCGCCGTGGCAATCCGCTTAACGTTCTTGCATGCACCGCCGACGTACTTGAAATTTTGCGATCGGGGAACGAAGATAGGGGAGCGAATTACGAGCGATCGCGAGAAAGGTATTAAACGCTCGAGCTAGCTTCGCTAATCGGTTTACCGTGAAACGCCCATTCTCTCTTCCTTTTTCTTTCACTTTACCGATCTAATAAATTTTCCACAAACAAAGCGTTTACCGACTCGTTAATAACGTTTATCGTTAGCTCGATCCAAGATTTCTCGTCGAGCTGGTAGATATAGTCGACCCGGGAAGAAAGCTCCAGCAGAGACACGAGTTTTAGAAAAGCTTCGGTGGACGATTTATAAGGAGGATCCTTGCCGCCTACGAGACCAAACGAGGAGAGAAGGGAGAAACGCGCGACCCGTAACGCAGATACGTAATTATACATAAAGTATCATTAACTTGCCATAATTCTTAGGTTATTGCATTATTTAGCCTGGCGCCCCGCTGAGGAAGTAAGCGGAATACTCGACTCGCTCGTTTCGTTACACGTACATACCACATACATATAACATGCCGATCGTAAACCGTTACGCGCGAAAGATACTCGGTTGCATCGTAGTCCTTTCGCTAGTAAAAGTGTAGACGTTTAAGGACGAGTCTTGGTGAAGCAATGTAGGGAGATTGGAAGAGTCGACGTTGGCACCTTCGAGATCGAAAAAATCCTGTGGAAATCTTATTTACAGGCGATCGGTGGTAAGCGTCGAGTTAACTCCTGAGCGTACCAGGCCGTTGACACTTTTACAACTACGGACTGGAACGACGGCTTCGCGGGCACTCTCACGAGCGAACACGCAGGTGTTGGAAAGTGATAAAGAGAGAGAGAGAGGGAGTAAAAGATTTTTTTAGAGGCGTATACGAGCGTACGTAAAGGGTACGAGCTTGGGTATCGCGCTCGGAGGGATGGCTACCGCTTGAATCCAGCTTTTCGCGATATACGTTACACGTTTTGTTCGTTTCTCGTAGCGCAGCAAGGGAGTGAAACATAGAGAGAGACCGAGGTACGCTCTTAACTGACTGCGAATTAAAATTCCGGGATATAAGCGATTGCTTACGACGATTAATCGCACCCCTGCTGCTACGCAAGCCCGTAGACTCTTTCCATGGCAAACATATCGCCTGGCGACGACGACGAAGACGACCGTAGACAGTCCTTTATTTTTTTTTAAATATCGGCCGATTCTTCGAGAGCGTTTTCGAGCGAGCCCCGACAAATATATCGGCGCGTTTCGCTGCCATCCGATAAATCTCCTTTTCTACGCCCGCAGCTTTTACCAACACGCACGGTTCGAAAGTAAGCGTTTTCCTTTTTGTCAAGGTGCAATCATCGCCTTGTAGTCTCCGAAGAGGTTATTATACCTTTAAGCTTGGTACAAAATGTAAAAGTGAACTGTAATCTTTAAAAATATATTTTGCTGATTTTAATTAAACGTTTCATAGTTTCTCACCGATCTGTTTAAAGCATCGCAATCGATATTTCTAATGAAAACGTTATTTCTATTATCAGTAACATAAATGTCGAACGAGTTCTCGCCAAGTTCCGCGAGCCTTCCCGTTTCGTGAAGGAATCATTAGTCCTACGAACGTCTACTACTCAACGTATCGCCGCGTAACGGATAGATTCTCGAAAGTCGTCGTCGTTGAAGTTCTTGTTCGACGACGGTCACGCCATCGCGTGCAAAGAATCGAGAAAAAAGTATCGACGGCGAGTCGTCTACTTCGCTCGCGACAAGATTTACGTACGGCCGTACGTCTTCTCTCTGCCGATCGGAAAACAGCGAAATTTCATCGACACGCGATATTAAAGATGCATCTTGGAGGGAGAGACGTAAATGCAAAGAGTCGAGAGCAAAGTGAGAGAGAGAGAGAAAAGGAAAAAATTATACCAAGAGCCGCGTTCACCGCGGGTAGCTTCAATTTATCTAAATCATCAGGGTGGAAGTTGCGCCGAGGCCCTCGTATAATGCGCGTTACACATAATAAAGCAAGAAACAAGCGTTTCTTCGATGGTGTCGGTGGATTCTCGCGCCGGTATGTACACGCTCGCGATCGCACATGCGCGCGACCGATATCCTGCGTGCGTGCGTGTATCCTGCTCTCTCTCTTTCTCTTGAAGAAGAAGAAGAAAAGAAAAGAGAAAGAAAGGGATGCCGATGGTGCGCTTGCTCCACGCACAGCGTCGGAACAAAAAGTACATCGCATTTATAAGTCATTTATTATGAATTACACGATGGTATATTTAAAATGGGTAGGCACGTCTTGTACGGGAATATATGGGATATCGAGATTATAACGCATGCGTCGAAGAGAGAGAAGAGGGCTAGGGGTTGGAGAACTCGCGTGGAGAACATAACGCGCCGTATAATATCGAGAAGCGACCGTGCAACGATATCGTGTAGGTGTTTCTCGCGTGAGCGCGCGCGCCTCCTTCCACCATGACAACGATTACAACAACGACGACGACGAGGATCACGGTACATCGGCACGAATCTTTCGCGAGGGTGCGTGACTCCCTCCCCGCACAAAGCTTGCATCTACAAATTGCTCGTACATCCTTCCGAGTAAATTTCTTTAACGCTGATAACTACCCTCTACCGAACCTTTCCTCACTGCTTCCCTAAAACTCAAAATTGAATAGAAATATACTTGCATCGTAGAATATGTGTATTAAATTTCATTCCTCCGTCATATGGCCACTGTATTATAATTCCGTAGTTATAGCAACTGTGAGTTCCTAGTTTGCACTGTGATATTGTTTATTCTTCACTGTTGTCTTTTTTGTCTTAATTATAACTGTTCAAATCTTAAGGTGGCCATATTACCCTTCCGTTACCTTATTATCGCATAATCAGTAAAAGTAGAAGAATAAGTTTGATACATTTATTTACTCCCAGAAAATTTGCTACTCTTCTTAATGAAATAATTGTAAGATCTAAAGACGTAACAATGCATTTACCTTCTATAAGACAATACGTAATCCCCAAGATACGATTTCGAACTTTTAGTTCCCGATATCTACGTGTAACATCGGTTCTCGCGATCGATGCTAATTGACTCAGGCTACAACACCGTGTTAAACGCTTTATCACCGTATTATATTGACGCTAAAGATCGGATCAAGGATGGAACAACTGTAAGGCGTCCACGTTAACGTGTTTATGAGCGGTGCGAGTCGTCGATTGGAGAGTAGGTACGTCATTTTTATCGGTGAGTCTTATCGGGTTCGACGAGAGCGACGTCTCGACCGTTTGTGAAGATATCGAGATAAATGATTCGATTCTAATACATACCTGACGTCACTAGATGCATAGGAGCTTAATCGAGGAAACGTGTTTCGAAAAACGTAACGACGAAAACCGTATCGTCTGTCGCGTAGGTACGTGTTGAAAAAGAGAGAGAAACGACAATGCTTTACGTTCGAGCTCGACGTTGTAAATCGCGAACCCGTGGCATGCACCTTGCGTTACAATTTAACCATAATAACAGGTTGTTCGGCTTCGCGTGCCCGATCAACAAACTCGATCTTATTTTCGTTCGTCCCGTTTTACAAACAGATCGATAGATACTTTCCAATAAAATCAAGAATCCGGCTTGCGTCGGCCGGAAGAAACTGGTTAGCGATAGTAGTATGGAAAGAATTATCTAAGAAATCACGAGCGTGGACTGTCGCACTTTATGGAAAGCGATTTTCTCCGAAGATACTTTGGACGAGAGAAATATTATCTTTCAAGTTCTTTCTTTCTCATATCGTGTTGAATGTGTCTTCGAGAAACCATCGTAACCGTACGCGTATATGCAAGAGTAAAAGCAAACACAGGCAGGTACGCTTTAATTAATTATAGTTCACTTCTCGACTTCTCGTCATAGAATCATCGGAGCGTGAAGACAAACAACGTGGACCAGAAATAGCCGTCGGACCCCGAGGCGTGCGTAGACTCTCTCCCTCTTTATTTCTTTCTCTCCCCTCTTTCTCTCTACCGAGCAACAATACGCACGTGGAAAGATTTTCTCGAGCCTTTCGAATCGGAGGCGGCAGCAATGATTTGTACGCGTGCTCGTGATTCGCCTTTCGGAATTTGGCTTGACGTCAGCGACTACTTTGATGGCAGTCAAAAGAAAGGAAACAGAGACATTTTTGTTGAGAATAATGGACTTATTACGTGGCCATATATTGTATACTAAACGTGTGTGTATATTATACATGTAGGTGAATATACATATATATATTCTTTTTGTATCCATCCTCTCACGCACGACAAAACGAGATTATCGGAGATATGTGGGTAGTGCACGAACGTGGCCATGGATGGGGCCCCGGTGCGTTGTGTACCGGGATGAGGGGTAAACGGCCTCCCAACAACCTAGACGTACCTTGACCCGTCGGAGAACGAGGGAGAGAGAGAAAGCGGAACGTGGAAGAGGAGAGAGAAACAGAGAGAGTTTAGAGAACAGGTGCGCGACCATTGACCGGCAGGATTTGGTTACCCATTGAATTATCATACACGTTACTCTCTCCCTTTTTCTCTCTCTCTCTTCGGCGATCGAGCGATTTAATCTCGACGATTACCGACGCGACGTACCGTTCGCGGGACGAGATCAATTAAGATGGGTTACCGGATAATACCTACGTCAAGGTTTACCCGATGCGAACTTTCCAACGAGAAGATGTGCTACGTGAATTCCTTAAAGAAAATTTTTCCACTCCTCGCCGGCCGCAGGTCTATTACGTTCACCCGTAGGAAAATTCGCTTGATCACTCGAACGATATGATCTAAAGAGAAGAGATCGCGTTCCATCGATCCCAATCGTTTTGCAATCGTCGACACGGATTTTCGTTCAGCTTCCTGGAAAGTATGTCGCAACTCGACCGATAGAATCTCTCTTTCTGTCTCGAGGCGTAAGGACCTCCCGGCGTAATTCTATCTATTCGAGATAATCTCACAGGAGGAAATCTTTTAACGTTATGGAACATTCTCTCAAAATATATAGTTATCTATGTATAATACGTAAGAAGTACGTCGAGAAGGCCGCCGAAGCTTTTTTCTCTTCCGCGATCGGCCACACCTTCGCGTCAGCGAGAACAAAATTACAGAGAGGCTCGTAGGACGGTAGCGCGTAACCATCGAGTCCGGTAGCGCGGACTCGATGTAATTGTAATGAAAGTGTAATCCAGGCCGGTAGCATTAACAACAGTACTTTCGTATACTTCTTTCGTTCGGAGCCTTTCGGCGAGGCAAAACTCGCGCGTACTAGGCTAGAACCGGTCCTACGTTCGGAAAAATATCCTCCTGACGTCAGCCAAAGGGGAAAAGATTAGAAACGACTGTTCCCGGTTTACAATGAACGCCGGACGGACAGCTCTCTCGCAAGGAGATTAGTATCGAGAGCTCGCGAGCATAATATTAAATCTACCGGTTGGTGTCGGCCGCGTTTATACCGCTCGAGCTATGTCGATGGGCTTGCTCTCTTTCTCTCTCTCTTATTCTGTTTCTTGCGCGCGCACGCGAGTCTCTCAGATCTGGTGCAATCGGAAACGATTAAAATTCATTTTCCTCTTACCGAGCCGACGACAAAAGAATTCGAAGGTGAAACGCTTTCAATAATTATTATTACCTATGGAACAATAATCATGAATCGAATAACTGTCAGAAATGTTAGTTCGTTTTGAAAAGACTCAACTATGATTCGAATTTTTCAGAAATAAATTTACATTTGGAATACAATGAAAATATTGCCTCTAATTAATAGTATTTATTATTTATCAGTCTTTCTAAGTCTTGGAAATAAGATAACTTCTACCAGGAATCAAAACCAAAATTATCTTTTTTAAAAATGATTTCTTACAAGCGACACTTCCTTCCTGTCTAACACAAGTCACCCTACTGAAGGCCGAACATGGAGAACCGCGATGACATGAACTTGTTTTCATCTAATGTATAGATGCGTAGGTTGACACACGCATACGAAGATTTTAAAGTCGTTATTTGTGAATTAAGCCTTATTGCCCGCAACTACCTTACTTGACACATTTTTTTTTACAAAGTCCTATTCCCAGAATCGAATATATAGGTAGATAGATTTTTTTTAGATCGATAGAACCCAATCCAGTGCCATTCGACTCACCAAGCACCATTTTTGGAAGTATAATACAGAATGGACTAGAAAAGAGTAGAGTACACCTGTCGTGGCGAACGCCGAGGTCGTTTCTCGAGCGTGGCGCTCGTTAAGAGGTGCTCGGACGACGTGCCGAGCTTCGGGGATCGACGAGCGTGATCCCGCGACTAATGACGTCCACGGCATCCTTCGCTCTCTCTCTTCTTCTCGCTCAGTGCTCCGCACGCACGCCAGAGACGGAACAATGCATCGGTGTGAATCCACGCGAGGAGGCCGCGCGCGTTTGGGTTGCGCGACTCTCGCCACGGTGCCAACGTGCGTGGGCCGACAGGCTGACAAGCTGACAGCGAGCCTGCCCGACCACCCGACACCTCACTGTCAAGCGAGCCTGGACTCTCTCGTAACTCTCCTTTACTCTCCCTTCATCCCTCGTATGTTCCTAGCTACGGGCTTCCTTTTTTTTTTCTTCTTCCTCTCCTGCTTCTCTGCTTTCTTTTATTTCGTTCCTTCCTTCTTCTACTTTTTTTGTTTCTCCTTCCACCTCTTCCGTGTCTTTCGTCTGATCTCTCCATCTCGTTCGCCAACTTAGGTAGATTCGACCGGAATGACGGGTCCTGTCTCGTTTCTACTTCGATTAGGCGCCGAGGAGTGATTTAAACGAGTTCCTCTCGCCTCTCTCTCTTTCATTGTATCTACCTATACTACTTCCACTCGATCGGACATTGGTTTATTCGAAAACAGGTTGGAGAAGGAATTAAGGACGCTTAGGGAAAACGTACGTGGTGTTGATCGTCTCGTTACTACTTAACGAAGATTCGTGTACGTCCTATGATCGTGTGTGCGTATTTTAGGATCCCTCTTATCAATGATTACGATGATTCGACCAATACCGTCTACCACGAATGCTCGAACGAATACCAACGTTTATGGTATTGCCAGGGTCTTCGAACATTCGATTTAAAGTTTACATCGGGATAGGGAAGAATTATCCTAACGTTGTTTTCAGTCCTTTGAACGTTTTCCAACGGAGTGAGAGAGAGATAAGAGCGAAGACGCAAGAAAGTACAATTATTAAGAACCTATAGGGAGTCTAAAGCTTGTTCACGAGCAGAACATCTTCTAGGACCTAAGTACCTATTTGTCGTTGTCGCCCGCAAGTATGGTTGTCGCGGCTAGTCGTTGCCGGTGATAAATTTCTACGGAACGACTGTTACGTTGCCTGAGAATTCTACTTCCTGGCTCGGGTAAATCCTTTCCACCTTGCATCGTCACACTCATTTTCTACCCGTCGTCTTTATTGTATCTCACTTATTTCTCTTATACCTACTTTACGAAGAAATTTAACAAAATGCTTTTTTTTCCTTTTGCGGACTATTTTGATTGTAGTCATTAACTATTTAAGCGTCGTTAATCTTACCGTGCTAATGAGATTCCCGATGCCAAAGTCTAATAAATTATTTATTTATTCGTTTACATTTTATTATTATTTTTATTTAAAATCTCCACCCGTAACAGTTTCAAGCATAACTACGCTCTCTGTAAAGTTACCAAGAGAGAGGGAAAGAGAAAAGGAGGGAGGGATTCGTTGCCCTTTCGTCGTCGAAAGGCGCGAATCGTGATCCCGTTGAAATTCAACGATTTGGAATCGCGTAATGAGATAACGCGTGCGCTCGTCACGAAGCGCCGAGGCCGTTAAAAGCGGATACCATTTCTCGCGGGGCTCCCTCGGAACTTGGCGGCAGTTCGCGAGAAATATTTATCGCGTAAAGGTAGGTAGATACTTTCTCTCTTCTTTTCTCTCTCATAGCCTTTTCAGCTTCTCCACCGAGCGACTTCTGATATATTCGCCGATCCGTAGCGAGAGATCGATCGTGTTCGTGACGAAGGTGTTGAAGCTATATTATCCCACTCCACGACCTCGGATTTAAATGAGCCGCCTCTGACGTTCCGAGGTGTTTCATTGGTTCGGTCTTTTGCTCGTTTAGAAAACGGGCCCGGCGATCGATCGGAAACGCTTCGCCTATCGCTTATAAAGACGGCAACTATTACGTCTCATAAAGTACCTTCCCTATCGACGAAAGATCGAGACGTTTGAGAATCGACGAGAGAGAAGAACGAGTGCGCATCGTGCGCGAGTAGTTGGTAGTACGTTCGATGTCAAACGGGAGCCTACAACGATGGCACACGATTTTAGTACTCAAGAACGTTCTCCTCAGCGCTTGGCAGGACATAATAGCGGGACGATACGTTGACGTAGATTTACAGAAGATTTACTCGCCTGAGGTTTGTTCGGGATACTAAGAGAGAGAGACGAAGGATATACCAAATTGGGAGCGATCGTACGTCTCATTAAGTATCGAGCTCGTTCGGCTGCTCCCAGGTAGGGACAATTACCGTGTGAGCGACAGCAGCGCCGAGATAATCAGGCAAGAGCGATCGAAGGAGAGAAAGATCTACCAAGAGAAAGAAAGAGAGAGAAACGCGAACGTATATTTCACGAGCCCCGTGGATTTCTTCGATCTCTTCGTCTCTATCCAGCATGCTTACGGGGCTCCTCTCCGGTGTCTTACGATCCACGACAACGTCAGGGGTGGAGATAACATCGAGCTAGCATGCAACAATGCAGCGCGAATCTGCATACGACTCCGGCGATAACCGTTTCGTTCGTTCGTTCCAACTGACTTTGCCTGGTGTTTTTACGCCGTGGCTCCGAGAATGCGCGTTCGTTCTAACATTCCGGGATCTTCGAACGAAGAAGAAGAGTCTTTACGTCGGACGAGTCTCGTTACAAGTCCGATCGAACAGACTACAATCGTTTGCCGAGAAAAGACGAATACCCGGCTTCGTTGGTTCCTTCGAGAAGCAACGATGATGCTTACTCGAACAATATCAAAGACCGTTTTACTTTTGTTGCCTCGTAGAGATCAAAGATCGATACGATCAATCTTGGTCGTTTGACTTTCTTGAGTTTTGGTTCTCAAAGATTCAATCAGGTTTTCGAAGAACGTACGCTCGTAAAATTACTTACTCGTTTTAATTACGTTCCCAATGTTTATGAAATTGTTTTAACCAAACAGGATTCGAAAGATATTCCAATTATGATTCTAGTCGTCGTTATGTCTTACCGTGGAATGCCTTGATAGAGAAGGGGGGATGCGAGGGACAGTAGAAGGCACGGTTAAAACGTGGAAGAGTTGTGACGCCTCGCGTTCTTACTTCCCTCGACGCGCAGTTATTGTAACTTCTCGAGGAATAATTACACTTTCGAGAGAGAGAAAGAAAGAGCTTTGGGATCGAGGGAGAGAGATCTTGCGATTCACGACAGTCAGGATGCAGATAAGATCGGGCTGCGCCCAACAATATGTCGAGTAAGCTTATACGGCTGTAAATGTTTGGTCCGCGGCAAACGAGCTCGGTGATACGTTTTAACCGAAGCCGCGTGCGCGCACAACCACCGTCGCGAAGAGTCCAACGAAGAGATCGTTGTCCGCATTTAGGTGTTGAAATTTATTTTAACCCCCGCGAGTGAGTCCCAGTCATAACGTACGGGCGCAATTTTATCTAAAACAATAAACTTTCGAATTTATACGTTCACCTGCGCGAGGACTCGCATAACGCACACACGATCATATATATTGTATGTATATGTGTACCCGACGACGTAAAGGAAAGACAAAGTACCGACATCGATATTTCTACGTCTCTCACGCAAAGAGAAACCCGAGACAAACTTGCGAATTGGAAATAAGAGAGTCAAAAGGATTCCATTCGCTTGGCTACTTTGTCCCTTGCGACGAGCGTAATTAAGGAGCTTAATCTATCGAAACGATCGAGACGTCGCAGAAGCCGGACTCGCAATTTTTCTTTTCTAACGAGTATCGAGCGCCGGAAATCCGGTGGATCGACGTAGACTTCGATTCCTTAACGCGTCGAAAAGCTCGCGCACGTGAGCACGTCTCTCGCTGTATCTCTTCCACTTTCGCTCTTTCCAAAGCAAGTATCGTCGATCGTTCTTGGTGCATTGTTTCTCCGACGCGGTACATCACTCTTACGGCGCGATTCGTGCGGTTTGGCCACACAGCCCACGCGAAGAGAGAGAGGCTCTGCGCGAGCTGCAAATGTTTCTCCGGCTGTTATAGATACTTACATAAGGAGGGAATGATGTATGGCCCTCGATGGGTAATATAATGTAGGCGGCTAACGAGAAAGGGCTCGGCAGGCGCTGCGCGCGACCGATCGAGCGAGTAAGCGAACTGCTCTCCCGATCGGGCGCGCCACAGAAAATAAAAAAAAGGATGGATCCGTAAATTCGCAGCCTTCAACTAAATCAGCGCGAGTAACGACGCCCGTCGTCGCGCACCGCGCATCGATATCCTCCTGGCGCCGTATTTCGCCCGGAAGGCGATCCTTACGTCCCGCGAAACCGTTCCTCGCTATCTCCTCTTTTCTTCGTGTCTTCCCTTTCCGACCAAGCTTTGCCGGCAACGCAACGAGGCGTGATCCTGTCATAGAATTCGTTTCATTTCTTTTCAAATAAAATTCGGTAATCATGCGTTGAGATTTTTAATTTTTTTAACGTATTACGGCATTCTACTTATGTTCAAATGACGATTTTGCTGTATCAACTGCTACTCTTTAACAAGTAAGAAATAAGTTTTGTTTCGAAAATAATAGAAGTCGATCAGAAAATGTCACATGAATGTATGGCCAAAAATAGCTCGATCTACTTGCAGTTATATTTCAGCCATTTATTTTCTAAGTAGGGGAGACCGGGGCTAGTTGTCCCAATTTAAGGTTTTTTGTTTCTACAGATTTCTATAGCTTATATTTTCGAATTTTTTGGTGACCAACATAACTTCTTAGCAATACATGGAAATTTTTCCGCTTGCATTGGGACGTTTTTAACACGTTTTTTTCTCAATTCCAAGCAAACGAGTTTTTTGGGACAACTTGCCCCGCTGCGGGGTAAGAGGCAAGAAGAAAGCATGCAGAATAATGTTCCGTTGTCCGTTTTTCGATATCGTTACGCAGTGATGAGAAATTAATTTTTTAAGTGTCGGAGTATGGGTCGTTTCCGAGCTTTAAACTGCTGTATCTTTCGAACCAGCCATCCTATCGAAACGCGACTTGCATATTCGTAAAGAAGAGACTTTTCTCTTTCGAACGAGTATTTGATCGGGCAAATTCGAGATGCATTGATTTTTGACAAAAAAACCTGATGTATGCATCAAGATTTAGAAAGAAGAAAGCATGCAGAATAATGTTCCGTTGTCCGTTTTTCGATATCGTTACACAGTGATGAGAAATTAATTTTTTAAGTGTCGGAGTATGGGTCGTTTTCAGGCTTAAAACTGCTGTATCTTTCCAACCAGCCATCCTATCGAAACGCGACTTGCATTTTCGTAAAGAAGAGACTTTCCCCTTTCGAACGAGTATCTGATCGGGCAAATCCGAGATACTTCGATTTTTGACAAAAATCCTGACCTATGCATCATGATTTTTGCCAAAATGGTCACCACCGCCGATTTCAATGTTTAATGGCTCATTTTAAAGAAAAAAGTACGTAGAATAATGTTCCGTTGTCCGTTTTTCGATAGCGTTAAGCAATGATGAGAAATTAATCTTTTAAGTGTCGGAGTATGGGTTTTTTTCGAGCTTCAAACTGCTGTATCTTTCCAACCAGCCATCCTATCGAAGCGGGACTTGCATATTCGTAAATTAGAGACTTTTCTCTTTCGAACGAGCATTTGATCGGGCAAATTCTAGATGCATTGATTTTTTACAAAAATCCTGATGTATGCATCAAGATTTAGATAGAAGAAAGCATGCAGAATACTGTCCCGTTGGCCGTTTTTCGATATCGTTGCGGAGCGTTGAAAAATAAATTTTTTAAGTGTCGGAGTATGGGTCGTTTTCAAGAGAAAAATCGCTGTAACTTTTTAACCAGTCATCCTATCGAAGCCCCACTGCCATATTCGTAAATTAGAGACTTTCCTCTTTCGAACGAGTATTTGATCGGGCAAATTTGAAATGCGTCGATTTTTGACCAAAATCCTGATGTATGCATCATGAACGAAAACCTGAATTCTGTCGAAAACTAATGATAAAAACAAACGTTACAGCAAAAAAATGAGGATGGGGCAAGTTGTCCCAGATCTCATTGTCGGGACAACTTACCCCGACGTGTGAGACAACTTGCCCCATTTTCATAGGTTTGTTTCTCACCCTAAGATACCAAAACTATGACTAGGACAACTTGCCCCTGGGACTTTTAGCCACGGTCTCCCCTAATATTTTTAATTAAAAAAATTCACAGATAGGCATGTAGCCAAATAAAGTACAAATAAGTTGCAGAAAGTATCATAAATAAATATGTATTAAGTTGTTAATGAAAAATCATAATTTGCTGAAGAAGAGCATCGTTAGGTGGGTCCCTAAACTCGCGATACCCGAATAAGAACGCGAGCATAGAATTTCCAAGAATCCCAAGATCAACCTCGAAATCAAGATTAGAAAGCGCGGATAATTCTTTGAGACCACGCGAGAAGGCGCGTGAACGGAATCGGGATGGAGAAACGTAGGAACGAACGAAAAGCGAACGGGCTTATTAGGGAGCGTGTAGCGTGGAGGAAGAAGAAGAAGAGCATGTCGAGCGCGTTCTCCTCGCGATCGAGCGGGGATCCTTGAAAGGATTTCATGCGTATGTATGAAGAACAAACGGAAGAAAAGCCTCGTAGAACGTTCGCGGGAGAGGGAGTCTAAGCACGTGCGGTGCCGTCCTCGTTGCGTCGTCGTCCCTCTTTGTATGTAATTCCTACGTTCCGCGCGAGTATTCATTTTACACAATGCTCTGGAGTAATGCGAACGAGTGTGCGCGCGCGCGCGCACACCAGTAGCATTCTTCGAAGTTAGACGTCGTCGAAGACTAAACAAAAGGGGATGGACCAAGTTAGAATTTATTCGATCCTTCTGAAAGCGCGTATATTTCTTTTGAGAAACGCGTGTCGGCGGCACGCTCTCCTTCTTTATCCTTGGTTCGTTCTTTCTTCTGGCAAGAGAACGCTCTCGCGGTAATTAAGGCTATTCTCTAGCCGGTCGTCGTCCATCGGCAAGCCACGTGAAACGCGCGCATACGTCGTCGTTGGACGCTTCGTCGCGACTACGAATTCGAAATGACTCGCAAGCGACTCTCTTTCTATCTCTCTCTCTCCCTCGCACGCTCACAATTCTCAGTGTTTTATGCTCCCGCCTATGCATGCGTAACGAGCCACGTCGTCGTAACTCTCCGCTTAAATCGTTCACCTTCACCACGGCACGGGCTAACCAGTTAACAATCGTTCATAATAGCAAGCGAACTTCGACCGAGATTGAAATTTTTGCCACCTGGGTCGATTCGACGAGTTTCTGGAATTCACCAAAATTTCAGAAGATTTATGTACCGCCGTACCGTTAAACTCTCTCGCACGGAATTTATCGAAAATCGTAAAAAAAATCATCGACTATTCGGCCATGTAGAAACGAACGGAACGCGAATCCCACGTACGTAGATAATTGATTCGCGATTAATCTCGCAAAATTTTAACGGGACGCCTATAGTATCTCGAAATCGACGACGACCAAGGCAATTCACTATCCTTTCTACGTCTAATTACTCATTCCGCTGGATAATGAGTTCCCGTACTACCTATCGACACTGGACTCGGAGAAGACGAACGGGCATTAGCAATTCTAAACGGTGCTCGGCCACTGAGTAAGGGAGAAAGAAGATGAAACGTCCTTTCGAGCGAGCGTAAATAATAATAATTACACGTCGAAGAATAACAATCGCATATAGCGTGAAGAATCGAAACTCCGTTAGCCCGAACGAAATGGCGTAGGAACGTCGTCGGACTATCTTGACTTTTGATTCCTCGAGTTTGCGCACCCCCGTTCTCTCGCGAAAGAGTCTTCGCGGCGTTCTCGAACGCTAAATAAAGTAAAAGTTTAATGGCTCGCATCCGTTGTTCCGATAGATATCTTAATGCGACCGGATTTTCAAGTCCCTTGAGAGATAAGTGCGCGCGCCAATGAAAGCCAGCGGCGGTCTCTCTCGTTCTATGTTTCTGTCCCTCTCTCTCGCGTGGCGGCAGCCGTTTAAACGAGCTCGCGCTTTTCGGAGCCGAGAAGGCAGCAACGAAGAAGACGGGCCCTCTAATGACCGGCCGTCCCATAACAATGTCGATCGGCGAAAAGATCATTAGGCCGAATTCCACGTTCTTAGTGATCTTCGAAGTAGATAAGCCGACTGGAGAGAAGAGCTTGGATTCTTTCTATTGCCTTCGGCATATTTTCCATTAACCGGAGAATACCGCTATTATTCTACGCAAGCGCTCACGAATTTCTTACGTTCTCCTCTCTACTTGTTTTATAACGACTGGGGGAGTCGTTGTTCGCGTTGTTTCTCCAGCGATCTAGATCGGTTGGAGGATCCCAAGAATCTTGAATATTCATAGTAACAAAGTCGGTGAGTGGAATGTAGAGAGAAAGAGGAAATCGATGACTATCATAAAGCTCGTTGGTAAAGGATGTAACGCGCGTCAGAGATATTCTTCTAGTAGCGTAGGCGTCGAGTTCATAGCTCGCATCGTATTAATTCAAACGGGGGAGCGCGTTAATTGGAGCGAGTTGGTAGCAAGTATTGATTATTTCAGATTTATATCGAGCCGTGAAACTATCCTTGCGTCTTGGATACGAGATATGAACTGAGAGAAAGATAGGGTGTTTGATATCGAGTCGACGGACGAGCTCTCCCTAAGGGGTCTATAATTTTCCTTAGACTCGCGTGTGCGTGAGCGAGAAACAGCAATCGTCGCAGCTCCAATTACGGTGCAGACTCGAACTTTGTTGCTTCTCTCCGGTACGTCCGCTCTGTTATTCGTTTCGAGGCAGCCGAAGCATCATCGATTATGAGTTCACGCGCGGATGGTTCATCGACACGCACATCCTCCAACGTTTCTACCTTTTATTTATCTCTCTCTCTACTGGCTATACGAATTCTCGAGTTTCTTCCTTCCTTACGTGATATCAATTCGAAGAAATAGTTGGGAAGGTCATTCGGTTCTGAGCAGTCGAAGAGGACGGACGTGTTTACTAACGAGTTCCGCGTGTTCCGTGTTATTCTCTTCCTTACAGTTCCGCGTCACTAATTTAAAGTGTATTGTGGTGAATTTGTAATAGTGTTTCTTTGGTGTCCGGCAGAGTTTTTTCTCTGCCTGTCTCACTTCTCAACATGTCCGCTTCTGATGACAGGGGCGTGCATGCTCAAAGTTCAATGTCCAACATGTTACAATCTTCTAATTTGGTTACATCAAAAACGTCATACGCCAAGGTCGCGCAAAACATACAGTTTCCTCGTAAAGAGCAAGCTATCGTCACGGATGCTTTTGAAGGCATCTCCATAAAAGATTACACCATCGCCATTGGCAAAATGGTTGGACCGGAAAACATTAGATTCGTCTCAAGAATCTCTAACGGTAGGGTTTGTTTATATTTAAGTTCCCAAAGTATTGTAGACAAGGTCACGAATGGTAACTCAACCGTAAGCATCGGAATACACACTTTCCGTTTAAGACCTCTAGTCTCCAAAGACATCCGTATTATTATTTCGAATGTGTGTCCAGTAATACCACATTCGATTATCGAAGAAAAGTTGCGAGAACATAACATCGGCATGTCGTCTCAAATTTCTTTTATAAAAGCCGGAATTAATGATCCAGAATACTCACACATTATGAGTTTTCGAAGACAGGTATATGTCAAACCGGAAGATGTTCCAAAGATACCTAAATCGATTAAAATTACCTATGAAGGAACAGTATACTGGATATATTGTTCTAATGAGAAGCTAACCTGTTTCTTGTGCAAAGAGGAAGGCCATTTAGCCAAATATTGTAAGAACGTGGAATCTGAACTTCAAGGAAACCAACCTACAATTGAAGAACCTGAACCTGAACCTCATCATCAACCTAAAGATGGTGCTTTGCCTGCCTCTACGGATAGTACCGATGCCTCTTTCGACTTTCCTGCTTTGCCTACAACACCCATGCCTCCGCCTTCAGCTAGTATTCTTACTGCCACTACTACCTGCGGTATTAAGAGACCTCACAGCAGTTCGTCGGCTAGTTACGCTGAAAATATAAAGGATCTTGATCAAGAAATATTTGACTTGAATAAAAACCAAGTGTCTAATCGTATTCGCCCCAAGACAAAAAAACCGAACACTAACAAAAAAATATGTGATCGTAATGAGATAGAATCGCAACTCCTACCTTTAAAAGTCCTAATAAAGGACAACCAAGATGAGTACCCGATTTCATTTGAGGACCTTACTCAATTTCTTATCGACACTTTTGGCAACTCAAAATCACTGGAAATAGCTAAGACATTCACTTTAGATATTCCCCGGCTAATTAATATGCTTAAATATATCTCGCTACATTTAACTGATCGATCCATAAAAAGTCGAGTCCTTAGAATAATCAAACGATTAGATACGTCAAACGTTGAGGCGACCTCTTCAACCGATGAAAGTAATATGGATCTTGAAATATTTACTTAATCTACCCGCAAAATGGCATATAGCAATCCTCAAAATTTAAGAATTCTCTTCTGGAATGCCAGAAGTTTCTCTAAAAGAAAAGAAGAAATTGCCGTTCTATTATCGGATTTGGATGTTCTCATTTGCGTAGAATCTTGGCTTAACCCAACTATTACTAACGTTCACTATCCTGGCTTTATAACATTCAGAAAAGATCGAACTTATTCTACCGGCGGCGGCTTATTATTATTCATTAGAAAAAATCTAGCTTATACCGAAAACGTTCTAACCTCAACTCCGCATGCGTCAGTAGAAATATGTAGTTTACAATTTACGAACACAAATCCTTCTTTTAACTTAATTGTGTGCTACCGACCTCCGGGCTATAATCTTTCTAGATCACAATGGGAAGATTTATTTCTTAATATCAATGTCACGCAAAATAACTTAATAGTAGGCGATTTTAACTCGCATAGTATGCATTGGAATTGCAGAAAAAATGACATAAACGGCAAGCTCTTGCTAGGATGTATTGAGAAATATAATCTTATTATTCACAATACGGACTCGACTACACACATCGATAAAACTTCTAAGTCTAACATCGATCTAGTTCTTTCTACAAATAGTTTGGCTCATAAAATAGACGTTAAGGTTGATGATGACACCTTGGGATCGGATCATTTCCCTATCCATATTAACCTTTCGGTTGAGAAATACTTGTATAGGAAAAAATCCTTTAAACCATACACTAAGCGTACTAACTGGCCTGGAGTGTTGCTACATTTAGAGAATTCAGTTTCAAAATTTTTTTCTCATGACTTTGTAATTTTAGATCCGCGCGATAAATATAAACTTTTTGTACAAACTATCTCCGAGGCTATCTCCTTGAATACTCCGAAAAAAATGTTTGTGTGTAATTGGCAACATCGGAATCCAGCACCATGGTGGGACGACGATTGCAATGCGTTAAAAAAACAACGTAGAGATGCTCTTAAAAAATGGGAGAAGTCCCTTAATCTTCAAGATCTCATAGAATATAAGAGACTAGCTGCTTTGGCCAAAAAAACATTCAAAAAAAAGAAAATAGATAATTTTAAAGAATTCGCAAGCTCTATTAATGCTAAAACCAACTTCAATCATGTTTGGAATAAATGTAGGATTTTAAAAAATAAATGGGTCAAAGTTAATCCATCCCATAGTTCTACTAACCTTCAAAACGAAAAGAAACTTACTGCTATTGAGAAGCTATGTCCACCATGGGTCCCAAATAAACCCGACTGGATTCCAAGTTGCACAAGAAACGAATTTTTTGATTGTAATTTCGATCTAGTTGAATTTAATGCAGCTATTGATGCTTGCAAAACAAAAACAAATTCCGCACCCGGGATAGATGGTTTTGATTTTTTCATTATTGTTAATCTCCCTTTCAACTACAAGCTCATCCTACTTGATATTTACAACGAAATGTTTCAATCTAGTTCCTTTCCTGATTGTTGGACTCAATCATATGTACACTTCATTAGAAAATCTGATGGAATTAACTTTCGACCTATTTCTCTAACATCATGTTTTTGCAAATTTTTTGAAACGATGGTCAAAAACAGGCTGCAGTGGTGGATTGAGACGCAAAACATTCTTCCGATAAACCAAAGCGGTTTTCGTAAAGGACAATCATGCACGGATAACGCTCTAAACTTAACAGTTTACGTCCAAAATGCTTTTGTAAAACGCAAACAAGTTTTTGCAGCCTTTCTTGATGTCACAGCTGCATTCGATAACGTGGACATATCCCTACTTCTATCTAAACTGGCTAAGATTGGTGGGTCCAATTTGCTCACAAACTTTATAAAATTCCTCTCATACGAAAGAAAAATTTTCTCAGAAAGTCTGGAAGGATTTAGATGCTCATATAAGGGCCTCCCTCAAGGAGGGGTTCTTAGTCCTCTACTTTATATAATTTATACTAAAGACATTACCAACAAAGTACCATCTCGAATTTGCACCTCTCTTTTCGCGGACGACATTGCGCTTTTTTCATGCAACATTGTGATATTACAGAAGTCAATTAATATAGTTAATAGCAATCTCTACAAGCTAGGTTTGGATCTTGCCCCTCATAAAACCGTCTTAATTCATTTTAATAATAAAAAGAGAAGTATTCCTCCAGGTCAAGTCCAAATTAAAATTGGTAACTCTGTCATCAAATCTAGTGAATCCACAAAATTTTTGGGCATTATTTTCGACTATAGATTAACCTTTAATCTCCACGTCCACAATGTTCTAAATAAATGCTCTAGAGCTCTCAACATAATAAAGTTTCTTCGCGGTACATGGTGGGGAGCCGATCCTAACACTTTACTAGTTTTTTACAAGAGTTATGTTCGCTCCATAATCGACTATGGATGCTGCATCTACTTTCCGAATCGAAAAGAATTAATTAATAAACTTGAAAAAATGCAGTATACTTCAATCAGATTAGCTCTCGGTTACCGAATAACCACGCCGACAAATATTTTGCTTGCGGAATCCAAACTTCCTCTCATTCAAGAAAGGGCAAAATTTCTAAGTAAAATGTACCTTCTAAAAATATTTTCTAATGATAACCTTCCTATATTTGCTAACATAAATACATTTTATAAAACGATTTCTCGCTTTAGAATACGGAAAAGGAAGAAACTTTTTGAAATTTGCATTAATGATATTATTAATTTGACCTCCTTCTTCTCGCCATCTAATAAATTTAATCCTTATAAAGTCAGCTATAATACTATGAATTGTTGTATTCCATCTGATGTTTGTTTTGGCAAAAAAATCAAAGATTCTCAAGATGTTAACGGAGAAATAGACAAATATGTTAAAAATACTCAAGCTCATCCCATCTATACCGACGGCAGCAAAATATCTAATGCTCCCTCAGTTGGTTCCGCCTGTTACTGCCCCAGTCTAAACATCACTATTCAACGATCTCTAAATAAGTATATGTCGATTTTTACAGCTGAATGCATAGCGATTAACGATGCAATGGACATAACTCTTAAAAATACTAACTTAAAGTATATAATTTTTTCTGATTCTCTTAGCGCTCTACAATCTTTAAGGAAAATTTCGAACAACGTCAAGACTAATGAATACATTTTTAAAATTAAACAAAAATATTTAGATTTTAGGCAGAATAAAGGATCTAACGGCTCCATTCATTTTCATTGGATTCCGTCGCACGTTAATATCTCGGGCAACGAGAAAGTGGATACATTAGCCAAGACGATGTGCTCCTTTCCTACATCGGACCCACTTTCAGTCCCTTTTACTGATTTTAGTGATTTTGTCACTAAAACTATGCATGATAACACAAAAAATATTATTGTAGAGCAAGGCTTATCCAAGGGCAAAGCATATTTTCAACTATACTACCGTGACACAACTAAACCATGGTTCGCAGCGAAAAATCTTTCACGAGAAATAGTTGTCTCAATCAACCGTTGTAGATCTGATCACTACAGTTTGGCTGCGTCTCTTTCTCGAGTTGGGATATTACAAGATCCGTCATGTCCCTGCAATAGTCCTCTCCAAAACATTGATCACGTTGTATGGCACTGTCCTTTGTATTCAAAGCATAGAGACAACCTGATTAGGCAATTTAGAAAATTGAAACTTCGTCCACCGGTCAACATCGAAACATTGTTGGTTAGGCCAAATCTAACCGCCCTTACATATATTATCTCCTTCTTAAAAAAACATAATATTACATTATGAAATTATGAAATTATGATTTAATAAATAGTTAAAATTGTATTATCATTTGTTTATATTTAATCAATGTAATTAAAATGTTTTGTATTTGTTATTGTAATTGTCTCACATTGTATCTTTTTGAAAAGCAAATAAGTCTAAAATGACTTTAAAGCTTTAAATAAAAAAAAAAAAAAAAAAAAAGTTGGGAAGGTCGAGCGACGCGTGCGAAAAGCGATTAATCGCTCTTTCTTTTTTGCGAAGCTGCCGTTGTCAAGACTTATTTACCGTGAACTGACAAACGAATCGTTTTCTTTAACTCTCGCTGGTAATTAAAGTCAGCGAAACGCCTCTGTGGATCTGTCGCGGTTGGAGAAAACGTAGTCTCTGTGGCGCGCGCGCGAGCTACGAATACGTTGTACCTGGTCGCTTGGCTCCATTCATGTTGGCTATCGCTCGCAGGGACGAGGAGGGCGACTCGGCATGATACACGGCCGAACGACGTTATCTCGCGTGCAAGACGTGCATTTTACGGGTGGATGGCGCCACTTCTCGTCACGCCGCGATCTCCGTACCTCGGACGGTGCTCAAAGTTACGCGCTGCGTGAGTATAACGAAGCCTACTCCGCCTCCTCTTCTTTTCCTCTCTCTCTCTTACTTTCTTTCATACACACGCAGGCACGTACGCTGCGATTCTTTCTCGCTTTTTCCCAACCCTCGTCGTACAAATCGATTAACTCGAAGAGCTCGTATTTCCGCTTCGCGCTGGCACTTTTTATCCAGCCTCTCTCGCAGGTGCATCACGCGACAACGCGTCTCGTGATGCATCGTTCTCTCATGCGATCTATAGATATATTTATATATTCCATTGTAAAGAGGGGAGACAGAGGCTATTACACTGTCGATCAAACTCGTTAAACGGTGATTATCGATGGGATTGAAGAAAGGTATACACGAAGACACGGTCGAAAATTTCACGCGAGGCTGGAAAGGAGATTGGATCTTTGGAGAAAAATTATACGACGAGCGACGTACTTACCTAGCTCGATTCGCGATCGGTACGATCGGTCTTTTCGTCGAGGTGGTTTGCGGTGGTCCGAGAAGAAAAACGAGGAGGGAAAAGGCGCAAAGGTGTAAGTCGAGCTGACCGGGTGGGTGACGCACGAACTCGCGAGGGAAGACGGACGAGGAAGGGAAGAAGCTGGTTAAGTTTAAGAGAGCGGTCAAGGAGTAAATATCTGGGTTGCCAGAGAAAGACAGAGGTATCTCGTGCGGACGGGAGCGTAGGTACCGGCAGGTGAGTTATATCGGTTAGAGGACGAGCAGAGGAGCCTCTCTCGAAGGGCCCGCGGGAGGAACGGGTTACCCCGCTTTATTCCAGTTTAAACGGTCCGTCAAAGTCACCATTACCATTTCGCTCCGCGCGAACCATTTATTTGCGCGTACCTGGACGCGCTGCTTATTTATAGCCGTCAATTAATTATCGCTGAATAATGAGCGCGCGCATCCGCGGAATACATTAAGCCGAATCCCCATTCTTAGCGTCGTTTACTCGCGCGTCGGGGGCGGCCGGTTCTCTCTCGACATCCTCGTCTTCGACTCTCGTTTATTCTCTCTCTTTCTTCGACGAAGGCCACCTTCGATTCGAACGAGGTTTCCTGTCTGTGGCTCATTGTTCGTGTCCCTGAACGACGTCGAACAACCGCGTTCGTCGATGTACGCTCCCTGTTAAGCTGAAATAGGATCCGGTTCAGGTGTTGTGTCCGCGCTCGACGCGAAGGGAGAAAGAAGAAGAAAAGGAGGAGAAGAGAGGTTGGCGGAGGGAAATGGCTAAGGGGGGAGGGACGGCAAAGAGGTGGAGAAGAATTTCTCGAGAGGTAAATTCATTTGCGCGCTGCCGGAACTGATTTATATGGCCGGCGCGTCGAGACACTTGTTTCGCCCTCCGCGATTCCAGATTCTTCACGGTGTACGCGTCCGTCTTTCGGGGAGAAGAGATCTTAACGATCGATCGAGGTAGATCGATAAATTCTCGTAGCGTGGACGCACGAGAGATCGAATTTTTGGAAATTACGGGTCGGTACGATGGTTGGTTAGAAGGTTGTGTGAGAAAAAAGAAAATAGAAACACTGGTGAATATCCTGCATTTAGACAAAACTTTTGAAGAAAAAAGTCGCAAAGAAAATTCATGGATATTAAAAATACCAAACCTCGTAGTTCCATTATTCTAAAACTCTATTCCAACGTTGCGGCGAGAGAGGATCGAAGAAATAATCGCGAGGCTCTCGGTTCCCAGGGAGTCCGAGCACGGTGATACTCTCGCTGCGAAAACGTTACTCATCGATTCCACGGTGCGTCTCCACTCCCGGTGAGTACGAGAAGAGAAAGAAGCGACGGTGAGGTGGAATGGTAAGAGGAGAAGGAAGAGAAGGAGAAAGAAGAAGAAGAGTGTACGTTTAATACGCATACGTGGATACGGCCGAATGATAATAAACGGGGGATAAATACCTAACGAAGGACGCGATGGTTGCATGGCGATCGCCCATTCATATGAGCCAGGTATAGGAAGAAGTTAGAGAAAGAGAGAAAGAGGGTGCGCGCGCTCCGGCGCGTTCACCAGGGACAATAAATGACATTGGGCCGTGCTTCTCGCGACCGGACGACGAGCCACGACCGCTGGTTTCTGCCCGGTTTTCTCCTCCTCCTCGTTCCCTCTTCGCGGCACTACCACCTCATCCTCTTCTTCTTTCTTCGTTCGAGCGTAGGCAGGTTGGCATACGAGCCGCGGTCAACTCGCCAGCTCCTCTCTCTGCTCTAATGAGCTTGCTATTATTTGCTTTATTGAATGCAATTAGAGCTTACTCCGTGTCTCCCCTCCTTCTCTCTCATCCTCCGTATGCTCCACTCTTCCCACCACCTTTCGCCCCATCTTCTCCCACTCTTCCACTCTCTCTCTTTCTTTCTTTCACGCACGAACGTACACACGTAATCTACGTACGTGTGCACACACAAACCAACCACGAAATACTCTCTCTCCCTTCTTGACGTTTTCCACGTGCGTGTGAGAGATCTCTCCCCGCGCACTCTTTCTTTCTCTCTTTCTTCTACATCTGTCTCTCACGCACACGAGGAACGCGTAGATATATGTACGCGTAGAGACCATCGTCGAGAGGACGACGAGCATAGCAATCAAGCACGGACATGCATCCGCACACTACTGTGTAATTTCTAGAACAAAAACCTCCCCGTAATTGTGTTCATTATCTTCGGGGGGCTCTATAGAAACAAAGCGACCGGCTCGAGGAAGGGAGAAAGAAAGAGAGAGAAATGGCGTTGGATCTAGCAGCTTCCTGCACATTTCGTTCGCTTTTTCTTCTTTCCTCGATCGATCGCACTCGCAAAGTTAATAAGATTCCTCGTGAACTCGTTTCTACGATTTCCAATGAAACAAGGAAGAGAGGGAGTGATCGTGTAGCGCACGCTTCGCGCGAAGATCGGCAGCACGAATTTAAATTACTTTTGCTTGTCCGAGCAAAACACCGCTGGGCGAAGCGTTAAACCATGGTGGCCATTTCATTTTGACGGGGATACGCGCTGAGGTCTCGCATTCGCGCCGGAGTTCCACGGAAATAAGAGATAAATTGCTCGAAAAAAGCAGGCATTGTTCCGAAAGCGATTCCTTCGGCGATGATATTATCCTAAGTGAGTTTTAATGGGCAGAAAGTGGCGCTGGCTCCTCGTGAAACGTTCAGCAGCACCAAACGATGCTCGCCACGAAGCAGTTTCAAAACGATGGACGCACCCGACCGCCATAAATAATACGGAAGAAAAGGAATGATAACATCTCGTTCGATGAAAATCGATACTTCCCGTAGGTAGTTTCTCTTCCAAGGAGAGAGAATGCCCGGGAGATCTATGCAAGAGCGATGCGTATAAGTGCTTTCGCGCGTAGCCTTACGCGAACTATGCGTTTCACGCACGTCTACGACGGCCGTACGCGCTATGATCGCGGATGATACACACGTAGGGGGATCGACGACGTTGTAGGGGAGGGGGTGGTAAAAGGAAGAAAACGAAAGAGAGGTAAAGGGTTCGGGGAGGAAGGCGGTGGTGTAATCTACGTACCGAGTAAGTAGAAGGAGAAAACGAAAAAGGGAGAGAAAGAAAGACAGACAGAGAGAGAGGATGGGTGCTGGATACACTGGCCGCATATAGGTATAATGACTGGCACTTCTATGCATTATCATACCGCTGGTGGCTCGGCCGAAGCGCGTTGCGGTGCTGCCTGGGATCAGAGCCGTGGTCGGGGAGATGAATAATTTCAGGACGGGCACGCAATTACGTGCGCGTACGTCTCGCGTACCAAGTAGCCGCTCGTCGAACACAGCCGAGGCACACCGATGCGCGCACCGACGTGGCACATCGAACCAAAGAAGACACGGCGAACGAACGGTGGAGCAACGCGAGCCAACGCGCCTTCACCCATCCTCCTACCTCGCTCCACAATCTTGGTATCATTTATATTTCACTGCGGGCAATTATTTCGGAGGCCGGTCGTGCCCATCGGGTGTCCGATAAGTGCGTACCCGAATTTTCTTACTCGTGAAAGGGAGAACGTGCCCGTTACGTCGCGAGGGACATCGCCATCGATACGTTTTGTACGTCGCGAGATTTACGAAGCGAAACATAAAAGTCTTCTAACGTGTCTCTCGGATCGATTCTTCCTCGTGCCCTCTCTTTCTTACTAACTATAAATTCATTGAGATGAGTTAGGACGGTTGAAACTTTAGCACGTGATACCGTACCATTTTGGTGTCTCCCCGTCAGACTCCGAGAGATATCTCTTGAAGAAGCCGAGCGCGTGTTATCCGGCTCTTAAGTATACGAGGAAGTCCCTCGAGGCGGCTGTAATTACTCGGACATTCCCGATGGAATCTTTGCGTTACAAATGATCCCAATTTTGGTGTACCGTGAAAACACGCTCGAAATTTTTCATATCGGGTAGAAAGGTTGTTTCTCGAGAGCTGCTGTCCCAAAATCGACTTCTCTCGAGTAGGTATACCTACGTTGTATGCACGGTCCCGGGAGTTTCACGTTGTGGGTATATATGATTTACGTGTGCGCCGCTTTATCGAGAAACCAGTCGATAATTAGAATTCCAAGCGCTCCGAACGAGGAGCTCGATAATCGTGCGAAATCGTATCTTCGATGTTGATATCTCCGAAAGATCTCGATATTAATTATTACACGGTAATGACTCGACTCTGTAAACCTGGGCAACGAATCATCGACCTCGTAGCTATCGCGTGTGATTTTAAATGGTCGTTCTCGCTTATACATATACATTAACTCGCGCGAATACACATATAGGCTCGCCATAGTCAAAGCCTGTTAATTTCCGGTAGTAAAGTTATATCCGGGAGCCAAAGTCCGATGCAATTAAACGTTAGATGCCAGAGAGTATCGAGGATGAGAAGAGTCAAAGCACGGCAGCATCCACTCGTCTAAAACGAAGAGGACACTTTGAATTTGTACAGAGAAGCGGAGAGGGGGACGATCGACGACGCTCGGGGTTGAAATGGGCGAATGGATGGATAGGGGAGGTGAAACGTGTGGGGGAGGGATGAGAAGGAAGAGAAGAAGGTTGGGGAGAGTCGAAGGAAGAGGCACTCGCGGCGCTTCTCGCTTTAATAATTCTATATCGCGGTTCCTACATTCGAGCGTCTCGAGGATTTTCTTCATTAGAAGTTTCAAAGTTGCAGCGAGGCAGCGCTGGTGGTTTTGGCGGAAAGCCGTCGTAAGACTTTTGCGCGCCGCCGACTTTACCCCTTCCACACCGATTCTCACCCCTCGTTACGTTTTCGAGCGGTTGCGCATCAATTTCACTTTACGCGCTTTTACAGCATGCACGACTTACCGACGATCTCTCCTAACGAATCGTGCCACCACGTTCCCGGCTCTTATCTTCTTAACACCGTCATAACGCCGGAAACTCGCGCGGGTAATCGGTGCTTCGAGTGTTACGAGACTACGGTGACACGTGGCCACGTTTATAAAACACATGCACAACCGAATGATCCATGAACTTTTCTTTCGTAGTTCGAAACGTTTACTTCGCGGTGAGAATACGTGCCAAAATAATCGACGATAAGAGTACAAAGTGTCTGCCTCTTGCTAACCGTTGTCCCTAACTGGCCGGCCGAACAATGTCGATGGATTGTTACACGGACGGGCCGTGTCTCTCCGTCTCTTTCCATCTTCGGCTCCTTTCTCTCTCGCTCCGGCACGTCGTTGATGGTCACGTTGGTATCGGTGCTGTCCGAGGTCTAGAGGATACGTATATAATATGCATTATAATAATGTGGGCCACAATGGATTCGCGTCATATCCTGGCTCTGTCCCCAGCTCGATCATCAATTAGATCAACGCACCCTCGGCATAGCCACGGATACATCTCACACCTACCCACCCACTCGACGCTCTTTCCCTCTATCTCTTTCTCTCTCTCGTAACGCGTGCACGCTCACGCTTTATCGTTCCATCGCTTTTTTTTTTATTACAATGCCCCGTTCTCTCCTTCCTACTCTCTCTCTCTCTCTTTTCGAGTACTTTCTCTCACTCTGTCCCTTTACCGTTCAAGTAGCGTGCAATAGAGCTATTATGGGCGGACAAGCGAGAAACTTAATTTAAATTACGACTTCTTGCCGCTGTTACGACCGTTATTATAACGTTAGCGTTTCACGGTGATTCCTTCGCGCAGCTGCGCCAAACTCCGCACGAAATGCCGAAAGGGGAAATTTTTAATGCCGTAAAACATTCGTAAAAGGTCGTAGGTATATTATAGATTTTGTGGAACGTTTTTAAAATAAATTATCGAATTAGAACGGAGACTCGTTCGGAGCGTAATACTTCGAGAACGCATCCGGCAGCCGTACGTACGAGGTCTCGCAATGTAATTCGATTCGCTTGCGTTCCATCGCCGTTCTTCCGTGGCATCACAATGGCTCACCAACTTGTGCTTCTAAGAAGATAAAGTATCCAGACGAAGCTGACTATTCGAGAGTGATCGACCGGCCTTTCTCTCTATCTTCTTCTAACTCAATGGAACCGGTGAAACGATGCTAATGAAGAATCCTGAATAGGCATCGCGTATCTCTTTGTTATCTAGCGATCTGAATACAATAAAACGATCTTTGCTAGCGTCTACGATCGATTTACAATTAGAGAGAAATTTCTCACGATGTCCGACTGGTATCTTATATTATCGGATTACATAGGAGCGATAGTTTATAATTAAAACAACGGTATTCGATACTTGGAGGAAAGAAAGAGAAAGAAGGTTAAGGAGTCGGGGGAATGCCTAGACGGAAGAGAGAAAGAAAGAGTGAAGGAGAGAAAGAGAAGGAGAGGAAGATGAAGTAGAGAAAAAGAGGAAGAGAAAGAAAGAAAGAAGCGAGGAGATTGACCCTCTGCCCCGTTCGTCGCACGCAGCTAACACGCACGCGACCGGTTTGTTTCACCCCGATGCGATGCTAAACGAAGTTTTACCTCGAGGCAACTCGGATAATTCGCTTCGTTGCAGCATCGCTGCCTTTTCTCTGCGTTTAGGGGAATGCCAGCTCGTACCGTTGTCTTCCACCGAGTAGATCGATCGCGATACGGACTTTTACGACGTCATGAAATATACATCGAGAAACGTTTTCTCCTCTTCTTGCTCCTCCTTAAGTATCGATCCCGCGACATCGAATACAATACGTTTTAGCTATAATCGAACGATGTTTTCTTCTATCGAGATACGGTGTCTCGGCTATCGAGAGGTTACCGGTTGTCGATAGAGAGTGACATAAAAATTCGTTTAATCTCTATAGAATAGTTCAAAGATTTACGGGTCACGGAAGACGTAGCACGTTTCGAGTAGCTGGTCGACTAATTGCCGTGGCAAGGGTACATTGTTTGTCTCGCGGCTCTACTCCATTACCATCACAATGGACTACGCCCGCGCGCGACTACCTACCGGTGGTTCGATCTACTAATTGAACCATAACCTTTCCTATAAATTATTCATACATCTTCGACGTCTATCATTGTTCGAGATTCTAATCGGTCGCGCGCGAACCAGACCGGCTGGACGAATTGGAACGTAAGTAGGTTACGGTTCACCGATTTCAAGATCGTCGATGTTTCCATAGAAGTTTTTCCTCAAAGCAAAAAAAGGTAGGAGAGATACCCGTCCGAGCAGTCCTGCAATTTCGTTAATTTTCTTTCGTACCGTTTTGTAATATGCAAGCAAAGCGTGACAAGACTCGAAAGATTTTTGCACGATTTGTTTTCCCCGTTAGTTGGGATGCGAATAATGCGCCGACTAAAAGCATCTAGCGAACAATGAACGGTACACCTTCTCTTTTTCCTCGATGGGTCGAGGAGGATAAGAAGAATACGAGGAGGCGGAGGATGAGTCGCGCTTGCGTGTCACCCCGGCGAGGAAAGCCTAAGTGGTATCTAAAAATGTTCTTTATTCGTCGGGACAATGAGTGCACAATGCGGCTCCGGCATAATGCCCTCAGCCGAGGTACAATCCGAAAGCTCGGGCCAGCGAGCATTTAGGTTAGCGACTCATCGTGAATCGGAAAAACTCCCTGGAGGTCTCTACGTGGGAACGAAACACGCTCTGAATTCTAACTCGATATTCCACCGGGACTACTGTCCCCGCTCTTTTGGATCGTAGGAGATAAAACGCGCTCTCTCTCTTTTCTTCCATCGCGAGCGTCGCTTTATTTACCCGAGCGAGCTTCGATTCTTGTTTTTTTTTTTTTTTTCGTCGATGGGAACGATATCGATGACGAGCTTGAAAGTAACCGCACGGAAAACGGATAAGAGAGATCACCGAAACGAGATAACGCGGTAACTTTTCGCCGATGTACAAATTTTAGATTCAACTTTTATCTAAACTCTATGATCGTGCTAGAGAAATAAATGCGTTTGAGTTAGTACCATGGACGATAAAAATTGAATAAAAAAAGACGACTATACGACCGTGAAGCGCGTTCGCTATCCATCTTTCGAGATATATGGAGAACGTAGGTCGTACATCTTGAAAGCCGATCGAGAACAAATCCGCGGCACCTAATTCAGTATGGACGTGACCGATCCTTGAAAGGCGTAGTCACCGGCTACCGGTCGGGCGGTTCCTGGTTGCGAGCATTGAATGGAACACGATCCTGAATGAACTATAAGGACCGGCTGTCGTGGGATGACAGTGCTGCTTTAAAACGTCGACGGCAGTTGATACGAACGATTAACTTCTCTTGGTAGCGACGATAATAGGGTGACTCTGGTAATAAGAAAACACGAGGCGGAACTTATTATCTCGTAGTTAATCGATTCGACTGATTACCTACTTGGAAAAATCTGAATACCTATGAGGCAAATTTCTTTTTATTAGAATAGGAAGAATGGAACGAGTGGTACGAGAATAGTTTTCATACGATGGAATTCGATATTGGCAAAGAAGGTAGATTTCGCGTGGTTGGTATACCGGAAGTGGGAATAAACGTAAGCGCGCTCGCAGTTCTAACCAGCGTAACGCTATCTCCGTCACCATCGTTACGACTCTCCCTCGGCACGGGTTTAACCCACGGACATTATTAATTTGTCATCGCTGCAGATGGAGACGGTACTCTCAACAGATCTTATGAAACATTGCCCGATCTACGCGAACCATTTATCAACGTAGGTAGGTATATATTCGATGCACGGTGAAGCACACGTTTGCTAGCCTACCGTCGGGTACCGTGAAATCGGTTCTTTTTCCTTCGACCAACGGTGAACAAAATCTTAAGAGTAAAAATGTAACAACATTTTTTCGTCAAGTTTAAAGATACGCTCGTAAAATGGTTGAAGACATGTCGGTAACGCTGAAAGGATTACGTCGACCCGTACGCGATTTGACGGTGGCGCCGGAAGCTCGAGCGACCGGGCGTGTCAGCGCTGACCAGCGCAACGGCACTCTTCTTTTGCCGGTACCGAAGTTAGCGGCGCACCTGCGGCACCTGCAATGCACCGTGCTAAACCATCCCTCCCACGCGCTGGACCAATCTCACGAACCAGTCCCGTGAAAGTCCCCTCGAATTCTCACTAAATTTTATTCAAAGACGCATGATATCCTCAAATTTTCACGATTAGCATACAAAACCTTCCGACTACATTTTATACAGGGATTCGAATAAGGTATAATCGAGAAGAAGAAAGACGTTAAGACGTCGAGACGATCGATGTCTTCGAAACGCGAGACGAATCGTCGATAACTACGATAGACCTTAGGAGGTGAAAGCTAGGAAGAAGAGCGAGAGGAGGAAGATGAGAGGTAGGTAAGGGTGGAGGGAGGAGAGCAAACAGGGTCGTAAGAGGGCACGATCGAAGTACGTCGGACAGCAAGGAGGCGCCGGTACTGCGCGCCACACCCCAATGCAGCAACTCCATTGATTATTGTTGCCGGTGCACTTCCACTGCCGCGCCGCGCCGACCGAGCGACAACTATACTCCTCTACGAAGCTACCAGGGAGGACTTTGTGCGGTCGCCCGCATCGTCTTCGAAGAACGCACGCGCCACTCGAGCCCTCCTCATGGACCAGACCAGACGACGAAAAGGAGGAAAACGAATTTTCTCAAGCTCGACGTCGCGGGTCGTACCGATTTTCCATACGTTCACGAGTGGTATTTATATTTTATACTTTTAATTACTCTTATTATTCTTATTATATATATTTTCCAACTCGCTCGAGACATTATCGACGAGCCGGTGAGTTTATAACGACGGCTGAAACGAAAGAATAATTAAAAAACGTTCTTTTATCTAGAACGGAAAATCGTTTATATCTCGACGTTCGTATCTCTCTTTTCTCTCTCCTCGCGTCAACCGTTTCCTGATAGCGGATTATTAACGGCATGAGGCCGCATACGTTCGAGGGCGAGGAAGCGATACGTCGAGCTCGTACGCGTGGATACGTATTCGCTCGAGAAATTGGCAGCTCCGATAAATATGCAATGCGAGCATTATGAGTACCCGGGGACGAGAGAAAAGAAAGGGGGGGAAAGAGAGAGAGATGGAGATTGAAAGCAACTGCAGTTGCAGCCGTCGAACACCGCTCGCCGTCGGATTAATGTCGGTAATTAGAAAGCGAATCACTCGGTCGTTTGCACGCGTCATCGAGTCCACGACGTTTCACTTTGGTCGGTACGCCGACCGACGAACGAGTTTTGCATAAAATATATATGTGTACCTTTTTAGAATTTTCTCGAAAGGAAATGAATACAGAGTATGAAAAGTTAAGTCGTTCCATTTGAAGTTATATAAAAATTTAACTTCTGTGATACAATTTGGGTAGACACTTTAGAAAACAAATCTCTCGATAACTTCGTTCCTAAATTGATTTTAAGAAACCCAAGTAGATGTATTATCGACTTATGTAAACTTACCGCGACACTCGACGTGTCAATATAACCTATCGATGGAAAAAGGTTCTAATTATTCGTAAGAATTTTGCATAATCAACCCGTTGGTCACCGAATCCCCTTACTCCTCCGCATCGTTAGCTGGCACTTCATTCAACACCGGTCTAGTTCGAGAACTCGCTCTAACCCTCTTTTATTTACCAACCAAGCTCGCCGGCACGCGTGTTCCGCTCGTTCATTTCTCGTACACCAGCCACCTGTTTATCCGCGCGCGTAACGAAAATTTCGTACGAACAACGTTAGGCGATCGACGAGACGTCATGCGTCGCCTATTCTAACGCGTCGACCGACGTTTGGATTAAGCCGAAGAGAACGGCGCACGCGAAGCGGAAAATCGAGAGTTCGATATCTTCGGTATCTCGGTGCTATGATTTAGATTAAGAAATAAAAAAAGAAGGAAAACTGGATCATGTACCGACAAAGTTGTTTTCTCTTTCGTTGTTCATTCACTTCGGCCTTATCAATTCATTTTATGAAACGTATTAAATATTTTAATTAATATTATAAGAGGCGTAAACTTTAATCCTCATTTACTTATACTAATCAGTATAAGTCTCGATTTGCGAATAATGACACTATTGATAGAATTTGTAATCTTGATAAAACATTGACCTTTTTGGGTGCTCTGTAGGGCGATTTGGACATAAGGTTTTCACTTTTGTATTATACTAATGAAATTTCCCGTAAATTAAATAAATGAATATTTGTTATTTACTTTCAGATCTCAACGATCGAGCCTAAATGTTTAAATGGAGACATATGCTTCTCGCGCCAAGATGGACCAATTACACGATACATCAATTAAGTTCCAAAAAGGAGCGCTTCGATCGAAGCTCGCGTTTTCTCGCTTCTCGACGAGACCGCGGCGTTTCTTCAAATCCACCGACGACTTTCTTCCTCGGATACTCGAAGATTTATCGAAGACTCGTTGCCCTTACGAGCACGTATTCGTGCTAAGGAAGAGTCGTCCGAGCGGTGAAAGAAGAGAGCGGATCGGCTAAGGGAGGATGAATGTCGATTGTTCGCCGGAGAAGGCGCCGCTCGGAGTTCCGTGAATTCCAGAATCGTCACCCGAGCCTTTGTGGTGTACATAGGTAGGACGAGCACGGGAGAGAAAAGAGTGAGACAGAAAGAGAACGGCAATTACGGTCAACTCGCGATATTATCAGGTGGTGGCGTGCACGTATGCGTTCTGTGCGTCTGCTCTCTTCCTTTTTCTCCATCTAAAGCAAGACGAGAGAACTCTTTCTCTCTTCCTCTCTCCATCTTTCTCTCTCATATAGCGCAACGAACACGTCCGCCTAAGGATCTGTCATTAGGTTCGAAACGGGTAAACTGCGAGGGGATCCGAGGAAGAAAAGACGACGAAGGTATAGAAGAAGGCAAAAAAGGGAGAAAGATATAAAATGGGAGAGGGGAGTGTATCACTTTGAGAAAAGGGAGGAGAGTTTAGAATGTATAGAATACAAGAGAACGGGAAGCGAAGGTACAGAAAGAGATAGAAGGTGGTGGAATGGAAAGGGCAAGGAGGGCAAGGAGGCCCCCTGAAAATTACAAGCTATACGTTGTTCCAAACCGACCATCTAAGATAATACCTGCTCACCCTCCAGCCATAATGAATATGTAAGACAGATTGTAGACTAAGAGGGAGCCTCCGCGGCTACCGCAGCGCGATACGGTTGTCCATACGCGAGATTATATTCCGGGACCGATTACGCACGGCCGGCCGATAATTTATTATTTGCCGCGAGTAAAAATGGCTGGGGAAACGAGCCTCTCTTGATCGGATAGGAAGGAGAATCGCGGTAGCTCGGGTATGCCGCTCGCGATTAGATAATTCCGAATCGAAAGGCGGCAGCGTCGCGAGCGGCTACTCGAATAACTCGAGCGGGCGGGCTTCGAGAGATCGATGAATGAAGCTCGCTCGCTTCGTTCGAGCACGGTAGCGCGCGAGGAATGCCGCGCGGGATCTCGAATTATCGTTATTACTATCGTACGTTAATTATTATACGTAAGCCCGTGTACTCTCTCGATCTTTCTTTTCCTCTATCTCTCTTTCTTTCCTTGGGGAACCGGTATTTCGCCGATCATCGGGATAAATAACGTTCGCATATCGAGTATACCTACGTAGAAGTCTATACATACATTCGTGTGTCTATGTATGTATGAGTATACGCAAGACGCGGCTACTAACGTTATTTGTTTTTCCGTAATTTATATCCACGGCGATCTCATCGTCGCGCGTTGAAATTTAACTCGGCGTACATCCAATTAACGAAACATCCAAGTGAAGTACGCCGGGAAATCTTGGCGAAGACCTTCGTGAGGAAGGAAGAATGAATAATGATAAAAGAAAAAATCAAAACGAAAAAAAAAGGAAATTGGAAAAGAGTAAAAGAAAAGGGTTGAAAGAGGTCGGCAGGTGACAAAGTCGGGTGTTTAGACCTCTTTCCAGTCTAAAATTGGGAGCGGGCCGATTGAAAGGAGCGAAGAGCAGCCAGGAGGAGAAACGAAGAGGAAGAGAGAGGAAGCGATAAGAAGAACGAAGAGGCAAGTCGCTCGGTGGAAGGAATGCCGTCGGACGAGCGCTGGAGGGCAGCTCCTTCCAGAAGCCCCCCTCTCTAACCTCCCTCATTCTCTCTCTCTCTCTCTCCACACACACACATTTACTAGATCGGCGTTTATCCCTCTCCTTCGTGTACGTCGCGTACTTGTATCAGTGTTGGTGTAAGTATTGGTGGTGGTTGCCGATACTACCTCCCGGGGTCTCGCTTGTCGCGCACGCAGCTTCTCTCTCTCGGAGCGTGCATCGCGCGCGGCATGCTACGCTGCCACGCCAGCGGCGATAGCCGTGGGCCGACACAGGTGATGCACGGGCCTTCTTACATCTTCGATCCGCTCTCCTCCTCGGCTTTCTTCTTTCCCACCGGCTTCTCAACCTATCTTCTTTCTCTCTCAACCTCTCGCTTTGTCTGTCGGAGATGGCGCGCGCGAGCTCGCTCACCCCTCCTTTTCTCTCTTGGTTACTTTGCCCTCTCAGACCCAACATCCTCGATGCACCGCTAACGCCTGTTGTTGTCCGCCTTCTTATGTATGTCCATGACTCTCTCTCTCTCTCTCAGTACGCGGCTTTGCGCCATGACGATTGCTTCGCGCATTGCACGTGCTCGCTCGAGTGTTCCGAGAGGAGCGTACCTATACTACTCTTATATCGGAACGTCTTGCCTTACCTCGTTTCCTTACTCCGAACGATTCCTCTTTCGAGTCTCTTTCTTTCTGTGTGCTCGTGAGCTCCTATTTCTTCGCAGTATACGCTTCCTTATTATTTCTTTTTCGCTATTATCTTGGCAACACGAGAGACGCTATCGGTGTATCTTAAACGCGATCGAGTTTGGTTGTAAATGTATGTAAATTAACTAGTGCGTTCCGTTCGGCATATGGAATAATTATTTAGTATGCATTGATCGGCCGATCATTCGAAACAAGCGATAATTAACGAACGATCGAGAGCCAGGGATCGATACCATACGTATTAATTCTCTTTTCCTAAAACAGTATATACCAATACGGTTTACCTTTAGGAGCTCTTCCAACGCAATGAGGAAAGTAGGAAATACATGCGAGAGACACGACGACGGTTTATCTTCGACCCTACGATCTACGAATAGCTTTCCTATATACGAACGGTTAGGCGATCCCGTGCTTCTTAATTGATACCAAATTCGATGTAACGCGTCGTGGTCCCCCGCGTCTCCTAACGACGGAATACGTGAGATCGCGCGGACGCCTTTTCTACCGTTCGTCGAAAAAGGAACGGATTCCTTCTATCGAATCGTTCGGTGTAAAAAGGTGCGCGGCTATGAAACGAGCCGGTCGTTACGCCTGCGAAAGCTTCGCCATATTCGAGCTCGTCTTTATTCTCGATCTTTGGGTCGACGAGATTGGCGACTTTGTCTCTTTGGCTTTGGACTCGCGAATTTCAGTGAAAAGATAAGCTGATATATCCGTGACGATGATATCGACGTGTCAGATACCTCGCTCGCTCGGGTATCCGTCGGTAACGCGGACGCGCCACGAACGATCATCGTAAAATGTGTGTCACGAGAAATGACCGATCTTCGAGCCAGGCACGCGCCTACTTACGTTTTCCACTCGATTCGTTTTATGTATAGTTACAGAATCGTTTATCGATCGAAGAAAGTTACGCGTCAACTTGGAAATGAAGTTAGTAAACGAAATCCAACGGGGATACTTTTCCATGGTAAATACGAGAAGTTCGAAAAGTCGGTCGAACGCTCTCGTAGCACTTAACAATAATAAATTATCTCCGATCGACGTTCCACGAGACTCAGCTGGGTTCCTCGTTTTTCTAAAGTCCCGCACCGATGAATTATTTATCGACCTCGTTCGTGGTACTCGTTGGTCTTTACGAAAATACCCCCGATGCATGGACGATTCCGAGATCTGGCGAACGCGATCGGCCGACTTTCGGTAGCAAAGCTACGACGAAATGAACGAGACAAGAAATCTGAAGGAGAATCGAACGTGAAAATCCGCTCGTTTGAAATGCGAAAGCGTTAGCCCGGGGTCGTCGGGATTCGGAGATCCGTTCGAGACTTCTTGTCACGAGAGATACGACGATGATGGGCTCTCTCGAGCATGATCAACGAAAATTAATTGCCCTTCTTTCTTCTCTCTATCCTTCCTGTATAGCCGGTCGTACAACAAAATCTTCATAATTTTATACACGCACGAACGAGCACGCGTATAAGCAGCCACTTCAAATCGAGCCAGTTTCTCTCTTGTCGGATGAACGACGATCGCTTATGAAAGCTTACAACGAGGCAGGTGGCTCGTATTTTTTTTGCGACTGCCAAGATACGGGCTATCGCGTTACAATTCCACCGAGGCGTTTCACATATAGTTTCATTGATCCGCGAGCGCGCCACCTTTGATTACGAGCGACCGATTTCTTTCGCGAGTCACATATAAATCCTGTAGCCCGTCGCGAGAGATGGATAGACGGTGAAGATGAAGGGGGAGAGGTCGTGGATGACCTCGCGCTAGCGCACACTTCCGGAATGCGTGCAGGCAAGAAAGAAGATCCCTCCACGGATTCCATGCTATCGCCGAGAATGATGTCTTCATTGGTGGAACATTAAAGATCTCGGTAACGAGCCGACGAGTGATCGTTCGTACGTTCATAGCTATATATCTTACCTACCTACAACAGCATAGAACGGTAATAACATACGTGGAAATACCAATCGTATGATTTCTAATCTTTTTATATTAATTTTTCCAGAATTCTATGCGTCCTTACTATAATTCCCCGATCACGATATTGCGTTAATTCTTTATATGTTTATGTCTAATACTTTTAATGGTTTATTCTCGCTAATTAAGGTTCAGTGAACCTGAATCTTTTGAAAAATATGTGATTTTCCTGTTGATCATTTTTTAATAAAGTGGTTGAAATACCAAGCAATGTTTTATAAAAGATTAAATCGATTTTCATAAACTAGCAATCTAATACGATCAACCGGGAACATTGAATCCAGATAGATAACTCTCTTCGGCAGGTGACCGACCTTGAACAGGACCCTGATACACGGCACGCATCTCATTGACACCGATAAGCCGTGCGTTACTCTTTTTTTTCGAATGGGTATCGCGCCCTCGTTTAGCGGCGTGCTTTAGAGACCGTAAACCTAGACCGGTATAGGCGCTTTATGGAGTCATAATCGGCGCGTCTCGACGTCACGAGGGATATATCGAATCGAGCGTGGTGGAAAGGAAGAAAACAACGAACGGATGCGCCGGCTCGTTCGAGCTCGTTCGGAGTCGTCGACACCGATCGCGGCTCTTTGGATTTTAACGAGACCACACAAGTTGATCCCCTAAAAGGATATTCGTATGGGAAGGAGAGATTTCGGATTCGTACGAAATGTCGAGGGACATCAAAGAAAATATCTTTTCTCATGTTGGTGACAGCGGGTAGGAACGTCGGCATCATTGGCAGCTGCTTCGAGAATCTTTGCGTTTCGGGGTCTCAATTAACGATAATTGGTAGCTACTGCTCGGGGAACGACGCCGCATAAAATCTTTGCCGATCCGCCCTCCTATTCCAGCTGAAATTGAAGACAGGGCCGAGAGTTCGATAGCTTCGAAGAAGACCGGATCAAGACAATGCGACGTCGCTTAAATCAGCAACGAGAAAGGTATCAAACCGTTCGCTACGACCCTCTTGATTTCAGGCGAGGAGGTACCTGTACTAAACCAGGACGGACGGACGTTGTTTGATAGACGAACGAAGGGAAACGTGGTAAGAGAACTAGCAAAAGGATATACCGTAGGGAACACGAGGACGACAACAACAACGAAAACGACGACAACGATGGAGAAGAAACGGCGACGCATGCGAGCAACTCGACGTTCAAGTGTATACGCGCGCGCTCCGAGTCGGTGCGCGCGCGGCGTATACGATGCAGCAATCTAGCCGCGTTGATTAGAGTCGTATGTAGAATCGAGAACCGGATTCCAAGAACCTGTTTCCATGTTCACGTAAGATCCCCGGAGTAATCGACTGACGGATCGGCGACCGTTCGAGTCAGCGACCCCGACCGACCGACCGACCGGCCAGCCAGCCTTGCCGGCCATGAGAGAGAGACGCGTCTCGATTCTCTCTCGACTCTCTCGACGCTCGAGACGCTCGATTCCATCCACGGCGGCCGGCGCCCTCTTAGAACTCTGCTTTCTTCTACCTTGTCTTCTAACGAGGCCCCTTTGCTCCTATCGCTGCGCTTAGTTTATTTTTTTCATTTTATTTGCAAATTTTAGCAAATTTTCTTCTTTCACGAGGTAATTGGAAATTTGTACGATCCAGATGTGGACACCGTTGGATTGATAAGATGACAGGTCGATAAGAGAAACGTGGAATATTTATTTTACTTTCATATAACGACATTTAGGTTGGAACTCGTTCTCTGTAATATGTTGTTCGTTTTTTGGCTCATTAGCTATATGTTTTGGCAAGATAATCGAACGGGTAACGACATTCCCGATTTACTGGCTATGTTCCACACTTGTTTGGATAATTGGACTACTGGCGAACTTGCGAAACTTTTCCCATTCGATTTCTTGCATTTTTATAGAATTTATATGTCCCTATGCTTTTCCATAAATGCATAACATTGTTACGTACTAGAAACGTTCGTCCAACTTATCTACCTTTCCATACTCTCACCCAGCGTGCAATGACAGAGGCTTCGTTCGGGCCACGCGAACAAATGGCATCGGTATTAAACGAGAAAGCGACTAATAGATTTTCATTATTTCGCGCGGCGTACCTATGCAATTACTAGCCCGGTTAAGTAGCTATCTGTTTGCGAAATACGTGCAAATATGTGGACGCTCCAGGCAGCGGCGGTAGCATCGGTAGCGCGGCTCTCGCTTCTGAAAGAGGGACGCTCGCCTTCTGGCATGCACCGGCCACCTCTATTAATAGGCCTTCGTTAACCGTGTACCGTTTGTGTCATGAACCTAAATTAACGGTCATTTCTCTGCTGCGATTTCTAAGTTGCAAGACGAACCCTCGTCAACCCCTATGTCGATCGCTTTTTCAAACAAACTCGACGATCTTTCAAATTCTTTTTTCTTAATTCGAACCAGCTTTTACTGTCGCTCGTACTGGAAAGACACCGAGGTGTTTTTTTAATGGAACGACGAACATTCTCCTTTTGAATAACCGGACGACACCGCGGCGAGTGGCACATCGTGAAAAGAGAGAGCATATCGAGATATAGTGGCACCCTTATCTCCCTGAATCGTACAGCTGCTTCCGCAAGGTCGTAATTAAAGCCAATATTCGATATGATACTCGTAAATTCGTGCGAGCGTAATGCCGTATTAAAACTTATTTATAACGTTTTCGCACGTTTCTCTACCCGTAAATGGTATCTATCGTCCTTCAGAGGGATATCTTTCGGCGGTGACGAGGTAATTGCGGAGGGACGATAAGATAAGTCGGATGTCGATCTCGTAATTTCATAAGTAGCGCACAAATTACTTGTGATACAGCAATATTGTACAGAATAAAACGTTCGTTAATCGCGATAATATTCGGGAGAATCATAACAAAGAAGTGAATCCTCGTTTAACTTTATTTCTTTGAAAAATAGCGAAAGATCTCACAGAATCTTGCGGTTATTGATCCATCGAGGATCTATCTCGAGCGCGTGTTTTAAGCGTGGCGCGTTGGACGCCACGGGCGAATCTCCCTGTTGTTATCTCGAAGCAAGATCGGCTTCTGGATCGACGTCGCTCTCTCTAGCTTTGGAAGCGACGCGCCTCCTGATATCCCTGCGCTTGGTATCTGGTCTTGGAAAAGAATGTTCCGGCTTATAATCTCGAGATCCTATTAATAGAGCTACTTGAGAGACGTTTATTTGCTCTCTTTCTTGCCGAGTATTCCTAGTAGAAGAGTCCCCGCGATCTCAACGACGAGGACGACGACGAGTAGCACATCTATTAACTCTTAACGCGTTCGCGAGCTTAACCAGCGTCTTGTATAAAGAGGGAGGGATATTATCGGCGGCCGAATAAGCGGCTTAAACGAACGTTAATGAATATTTTGTAAAAAAGTCGTGGTGAGAATCGAACGAGATTTTCTGTCTCTCTCTTTTGCTCTCTTACGTTTTAATGCGTGAGATGGAAACGAGTTGGCGACAATTCCTTAACGTTGTCGTCGTTCGTGGACATCCTTCGCGATTAAAGTATTAAAGAGGAAACGTGACGACGAGTCTACTCTTTCCCTCTTGCTCCCGTGGCTTCGATTATATCAAGAACCGATAAAGGTTTCGTGCAGAAAAGACGAAGAGTCGATCGTCGGACAACGCTTTTGCCAGTTCGAAGAAGAGAATCTGGTTTGGTCGGTCGAAGCCACGTCGATATATATGTATATATACACGCGCGTATATACGGGCGTGTAAATGCATCGGCTGAATTTCCGCCATGGTGTAAAAAATGACGTTATCGCGAGAAGCAAACAGCGATGCTTTTTCAAGCCCGCGGAGCCGTAAGTCAACGAACGATAAAGCTCGAACGGTTGGATCCACGTCGCGTTTCGCTCGCTCGATGAACATCCTCGTCTCACGTTTCAAACGGGGTTTCAGAGAATTCGAATGACGATAATTCCTTGATTGAATCAAGTACGCTTGGGTCCTCCTACCGTGTCTTCTTCCCCCTTTTATATTGTATTTAATTTACGGATACGGATCGTGTCGTGGGAGGCGGTTTGTCTCGCGCTCGGTACAAAAGCGAGTGAAAGGGTTTAAAGACGTAGGGAGATGGTGGAGCAAAAGAGAAGGAGAGGAGAAGATTTCACGGGAACACGGAGAGAATCATTATCGGCTTTTATTACGCCTTACGAGCTACTCACACCGAACGACGTAATACATACCGATGCGAGATCGTATTATGAGGCGGATAAACGAGGGTGTTCTGGGGGTAGACGTTGTCTCTCTCTTTCTTTCTCACGCAAGCATTATATACATATACACGAACTCATTGCCTCACTCTTCGGTTCGTGGCGCGCGTTAAGCGTCTTTTCTTTCCTTCCTCTCGTTCTCTCTCGAGGAAGGAAAGAAAAGAAGGCTTCGTGCTCGTCCGACTTTGGTCGTCGGAAACTGAGAAAGCGACGGACCTTTCTCTCTCTTCCTTTCTTTCTGCCTGGCTATACACACTTATCTTCCCCTCGCAATCGGTGCAATATATTCAGGGCGCAAACCGTCGTTGTCGTTGGCTGAATGGACGTTTTCACTTAAAGTCGCGCTCGCCTCGACGAGCACAAAGGGATCGTTACCCCGCAGTCAGGCAAACAGGCAGGCACTGCTCGCCGAGAAGGCGAAGAACGTGTCAGAAAGGTGCCAGCCACGCCGCGGCGGACACTTAAATACGCGGAATTCACGCCCCGATCGCGTGAATATGGAAAAACGCGCGCGGTGGTTTTTCGCTTCAACGAAAAGACTTTTCTCTCTCTTCCTTCCTTCTTTTCCCTTTCTCCTGTACAGTTCCAAGACACTCGTCCGCGCTATCTCCAATTAAGGTAGCCCAATTTTCAAACTACGCTTCCTCGGCCTCTCGACGCGTCCCGTCTCGTTCAAGCCGCCGTAAACTTTAACGTCTTTCCTTTTCATCGTTTTCCGCGAGTAATACGCGCGACTTAATTGCCGAGCTATGACGATTGTAACGTCGTCGAGAGAGAAAGAGAGCAAGGGAGATAAAGAAAAGCGCTCGTGTGCCGTTTTCCTCCTATTAACGTAAAGTCCCGAGCTCGTTTAGTTTCGCGGTCGCTCGGCTCTTGAAAAGTATCAGTTTAGCGCGCGTCGTTTTTCATCGACGAAACGGTGAGTAGACCGAGTCGTTGCTTCGAGAAGAACGGTACGCGCCGTGACGTCCGATTAATCAGCTTGGCATTGTAATTAACGTGAGCGTTGCCCATTAGCTCGGGTACACGCGTCTTTTATACGGTACTCGCGCGATTGGCTTCGATAACTCATCGAGCGGTACCGGGATACCGAGCTCGCAAGTTCGACGAGCATTATGAATTTCTAATTGCCCACCCGCGGCTGATATCTTGGAAAAGAGGATTTCAATCGTCCGCGAAGACGAACTGTCGTCTCCTCGTCCTTTCCCATCCTTCTCGTCATTGTCGTCGTTTTTTTTTATCTTTCTTCTTTATCGTCTTCTTCCTTTTTAACGCGAGTCGATAGGTCAGTGGTTTGATGGAGTGCCGTGTCTCAAACAAACGGCACACTCGTCGTAACGTATCGGTCCTTGAATCGATGTGTATATTCAATTTACTGTCAGTGCCTATCCATTAACGTTTACCCGCGCGACGGTGATTACCGAGGACGTGAAAATAAATGGTCATTTCTCCGAGGTATTCGTTTTAGACCTCGATCTCCTCTAGACGGGACTGAGCGACGTTAAATTTCCGGAATTATGCTGAACCCGCAAGATGATCTATGAACCCTCCGGTTACAATCCCTAACCGTATTTTCTACGTACCAACGAGTAATATAATGAACGAGGTATGTCGCGTTATTAACGGTACGAGGTTAAGTAGACGAGGGGAAAAAGACTAAGAAATTTCTCTAATCTCTTTGTTGCCAGAGAAAGTAGCACGTACGTACGTTACCCGTGCACCTTTTCGCGTTACTACTTACCGGCTATCGGTTAAAAGCAGAAAAGAAATGACGAAGAATAAAAAGAAAATACGCTGGTGGGTTCTCTAGCGGTGCGCATTTAAAAGATTTTAAAAGATTTACCATGCTCGTAAGAGAAAAAGGCATGCCGAGGGAAACGAGAGGGATCCTTTAATTCCTACTCGGAGAGTCGGTTTCGCGCGTTGCACGCTGCGATACGACGAGAGAAATACGCGGAGGAAGGTAGCTCGGAAGCGAGCGGATCGCATGCGAACGATGCATGCATCTCCACCGCGTCCGCTCGTAGTTTATCGAGGTTCCACGTAGAGAGCATTGTGGTCGCTGCATAATATTAACATTAGAGGTGATTAGTGGGCTGCCGACCTCCGATGCCGGCCAATACTTTCGAACGCTGCTCTCTTCTCTACACGCGACCTTCCATCCATTAACGAGATTCCCAAGCCGAGGTCGACTCGGATTTTAGGCCCTCCCCTTTTCTTCTGCTCTTGCGTTCCGCTGGAATATTATGCCTTCTCTCTCTTTTTTTTTTCTACTCGTCTTGCTTCTTGAAAGATGCGAGCTCTAGCAGCGCGACGACCGCACTGGAAATAATTAACTCGTACCCGGCTATCTTAAACGCTTACCTCCGCGGAGACAAACGAGTCGTTATTAGTAGAAAATATCCTTTTATTTATGCGTACCGATCTAACCGACGGTGGTTAATTAAAAAGCCGCATTCCTCGCGTTAAAGCAATTAATGACGATACGGCGAACGTACGTCTCGGATGCATTACCACGTGACATATTGCATCGAGCAGGATAAGTCACCGGAGGATAATTATAGATGGCTTCGCGTAAAAATTCAAATCTTTTCCGCGACGCGTGCCACTCCTGGCTTAACTAGCACTTTCGTAAAGTCGAAGAAGTTATCGTTGCTTGTCTATACGGTATAGATGCATCGTATGTTACTCGGTGCGCGTCAAAGGTGCCGATGATTCTCGATGTAATCGAAGACGTAATCGAGAATTCGTCTAACTGGTAAATGGTAATAACGCTCGAGAGAAAAGGGCACGAGGATTATTAGGTATATTCAGCGTGAGATTCTCGTTCGAAGGAACGACTAGAAGTCGACACTCGTTAAGCCGATCCAGGGATACGCGTGTATGGGTTAAAGTCTTCCCGATTCGACGGGGGAAGGCAAACGAGCGAGGACTCGCGTGGCTTGTTTATGCGCTCGCCTCGACTACTTGCCCTCGTGCCGGCGAACTAAATCACATCCTGCGGATTTTATATTAAAACAAATAATTAATTCGGATGCCCGGCGCATCGGGTGGTCCCCCAAGGTAGAGAGAGCACCGGGCAAATCGTGGGACACTTTTGTTTCGTGCGACGAAACCGACGGTGCCGAAGAAGAAAAGGAGGATGAGAGGAATGGGTAACGGCCAAGGTGGGCTGGACCGAATAAGAGAAAGAGAGAAATGGCGAGAAAGAAAGGGAGCGTTGAACCGCGCTAACGTTTTAACACTATCCTCGTCAGCGGGAGTCGTGCCAACTCGAATATCCGCTCGTGCATCTTCCGATATTAGAAAGCTATGCTCATTGTGTGCTAGTCGAACGTGCTCCCTGAACGAACACTACCAGAACTCTAGTTTGTAATCGTTGCTCTTTGAACAACGTGACTAGGATGGTACATGGATTAGCAAGGTGTTCCGCAACTACCGTATCATTCGCGTCAATTTATTCTACACTTAGTATTCGTTCCCAAAGTGCACAGGATATATTCTTCATTTTTTTCACGTGTCATACGTTTCATTATCAACATATTGGTGTCTCATTTTCGGAGAACTTATTTCATTCTCGATTACGGAGAACGGAATACTCTTCTCGGAGCAATGAATCATCATCGTGTCACGGAACGGAGTAAGAGGTAACGAGATGATCCAACGATAACTAATTCGCGGAGACAACGCGGTTAACGGGTTTGGTTTAAACGAGGATCAGAGTCCACCGGCTACAAAGTCGTCTATGCTATTACTTCTGCCAACGGTAGCTCGCCGTGACAAGTAAAATCAAGCGCTTTAAGATACGTCGCGGAATCTCGCGGACGCTTCCGCCATCCGATTTCCCTGCCTATTTTATACTCGATTCCGCGAACTCACCAAGAGATCCAACCACGCTCGAGGATGTGCTCGACCAAACAAGCGTATCGTCGTTTTAATAATTGCCTATTGAATTGACATTTTTTTTTTTGCAGGCTTATACCGAGGTGATCGTGTACTTTCTTCCCCGTAGTGGACAAAAGAAGGAAGTCATTGCGTAGAGAGATTGAAAATTGATGTTAAGAAAATCTTATAACGATGCTTACATATCGCGAACAGCACAGTTATTGGACCAATATTTGCTGATTTAGAAATATTAAACGGCCTGAATGGAAAATCAATGAAACTCAGCTTGGCACGATGTAGAGTAGTACTTGAAATTCATTTGTTTCTTTTACACAGAGATGTTTCTCTGCTACACCTAAACCAGAACACATTTTTTTCATAGGATAATGAGTAATGTTAGAAATATATTGCTTAAGAAACGAGAGTCGAGCGCAAAAGGGTTAATAATTGTAAGGATCATTTCCGGGATAAATAATGAGAGCAACGTGACGAATAAAGAATTCTTGGACCCTGTTTTTTTTTTCACCTCGGGGATCGTTATCGACACGGTCCTCGGTACAAACGCAGCGCGTTCATGAGAAATGATAAATTGTGGCGGTGCATGCTCGCCGAATAAAGTTACATGATATAAGAGGGCAAGCACCGAAAGAAATTATGGTAACACGAACGACGTCGTATGGCGGTATCGAAGAGACGCACGCATATAGAAAGAATAATGAAGAAAAGAAATGGAAAAAAGATCGAGTTCGTTCGCTGTAGGTACCGTTCGCAATCGGTAGATACTCGTCCTTCGATTTTATTACGAAGACAAAGAAGATCCTGTAAAATAGTCGTGTAATTGAAACGTTAATTAGATTCGCGTACTATCGCATCGATAACCCTTCGAATTCGTAACGCGTTAATGAACGCAATAGAGAGCTCGCGGATTAATAAGCGAAGCACTGGTATTAAATATTACGTAATTAAATGATAAATATCCGCAAATGGGCAACGTCCCCATCGAGCGCGAGCACGTTAATTTTATAAATACTCGTTCGCGCGATGTAGGTAATCGAATTTCTATGTTACCGAAGGCGAGAAACTCTTTGCGACGCTTCGCGTGGAATGCCTAGGCATTATTTTAATTATCCGGCCAATCGAACGTAGAAACGAACGAAGGAACCCTCGGTGCGTAACTCGCGCGACGACGAAATTCTCTTTAAATACAAGAAGGAACTCGTTTCACGGAGGGAAAGTCATTTAGAAGAGGCGGATAACGAGCTAAACGAGTTCGTCTAGAAACTTTGCTCATTTGTAACGGCGAATCGCGCGGGCTCTTCGAGCGGCCTTCTCCTACTGCAAGTCATAGTTTCTAAAGAGAAGCGCGTATATTTGTTCGCTTTCATTATTTACGACGATGCTCCGACGACTTCTCGACGCACACGCTTGCTCGAAGAAGGGAAAAGAGGGATGTTCGAAAGTTTATGAATTTTCTGGATAAGCGAACCCTTTCCGATACGTTCTTGCTCGCTCGTGTAGCCAACGGCGACGTCCATCGAGCACGCTGCGAAATATAGCGCCGCGAGCAATTTCGGACCGGGTTTGCGATGAAACGGTCTACGTGAGATGAAAGTAATCAGAACGAAGAGCGAGAGAGGGAAAAATAGGGAGAACGAGAGCGAGGGTGGTACGATGCGTTTTTTACTTTTCTACGGAGAATCGTCCTTTAAATGGCTTTATTTACGTTGCTTTTACGTGAGCTCGAGCATCGATCGCGGAAGGATAGGGAAGTTTATTATATTTCCTGCTCGACGACGAGTGGATTCGTTTAACGTTCGCACAATAACCCGAACGACGTAATTGGTAACACCACGATGATTAATATTCCCAGGACTCTCGGGCATCACCGATACACGATTTTGCAAATCACGCGGCAGCCATATCCCCCCTCCTTAGCGCGAGACCCGTTGCAACGAGAATAACCTCGATGATACGGAGATGATCGAGCACGGAACGAAGGTGAATTGCAGAAACGACCCCCTCTCCGTTCATTGTTAATCTCGTTAAATCGCGAGGGTGACTGCAAAGACGAAGCGGCTTCGAATTATGCAGATCGACCGTCACGCGACTCGACCCCTGACGCCGTTAGCCAAGCTTCTCTTCCCCGTACGTCGCTGCTCTTTGTAACGCGTACGAGCGTACGAGCGAGTAACTTTACAGAATTCTTTATGAAAATCGTGAGAACCCGTCCTACGTGTCGTACGATAAAAATTCAAATGTATTCTTACGAAAGGCATTCCTTACCGTCTTTTCATCTTGGGCGAAAGTTAACCGGGGGTATTCCAGTCTGCAATTTTTTCTTTCCAAGATTGTATAGTTAGAAATCCTTCGGCATTAAATAGATAAACTTCAAAGTACAAATTTATTCCTCAACCCCATTTTACTTAATAGTGATTTGGTAATTACTTCGTTATTGTAATAAAATCTTTATCAAAAACCGTAAGATAGTTTCATTAAGAAAATATTTTACTCAAAGTATTGAATTCCATCAAGTGGTATCGGTTGACAGTCGATACAACAACTTTGAAAGGTAATAGATTTTTGTTCACCTCGATCTGCATTGTTTCCGTGTACCCAACGTTGCATCGAAGCTGCAACAATGGAATGAACGTAGGTACTATCCTCGAAGTCGTAATTTTTGCATTCGAGAACCAGCGAAGGGGCCGAAGGAGTACAGGTTCGATACCGTACATCCGCATGCCGTCGCCCGTTGAGCGATAAACGGCGACTTTAGTTCGGACAATGACGTTCAATGTAGCGTGACGGGATGATACGTTGCGGGTGCCCGACCACCCGCTGGTAAACTCCTCTGGTGGGCGAGCATAGGGGCCGCACATCATTACCCACCGTTGTTGACACTACCTTATAAACGTCGTCATTCGAGCTCGGGGATGTGTGACGGACAGTCAACACCGTAATGCAGCGTCACGGTTGGGAGCCACCACTCGATTAGGGTAGTACAACGTTCGGGTGCAAGCGACATCCTCCTCGAACCGGTCTCGATCGAAGAATTTCGTGCTCGTTAATATCGAAGCTGGTTTATTCTTGGCTACTTTTAACAAATGCGTCTGACGTTAGCGATAAGTAAGGATAGAATTGAACGGGAACAGTTATGGAAAGCTCGCGAGGGTTGATTTTTTCCGATGATAATCTGACACGAGTAGACCTTTTCGCGTGTATTCCGTAACAGGAAGTAGAAAGGCAAGAATAAAGAGATATATGGACAGAAGCGGCTCGATGCTGCGTCAACGATATCCACATACGGAAGAGACTATAAGCACTGATAAATCCGGAACGCCGTTAAAAATTGATAGAGCGCTTTCGGAAGTGCACGGGGTCGCCGGTTAAATTACGTATGTAGTCAATGGTAAACGGAAGCCCATATAAATAAATATCGGTTTTACGCTGGGATCGGCTTGTGTGCTGTAAAGAGAGAGAGAAGCAAAGTACATAGATATACGCTCGTATATGGATTCTTGATAAGGGAGGGGGAGTACGGAGGAGAGGATGCGAGAGGGACGAGAGATAGGGAGGGAAGAGAACGGCGGGGATGAAATAATGGGGGCGGACGGCGGCCGAGTCGAAACATCGATGTTGCCCGGCGCGCTTACAAACACACCGACATCAATCGAGCATGGTCCTTCCAACACAAAACCAATCCAGACGGGTCCGTTGGCTGTGGCGCGGCTGGTGGGTTTCGGGGGATGAATAAGAGGGTAGGATGACGGAGGTTTTTGGAAGAGGTAGTGAAAGGAGGAGAGAGTATAGGTAAAAGAGAGGGGAAGAGGTAGCACACGCGTTCGGTGCCGTCGATGCGGCTTGTGTTTAACGTCCTTATAAATGCGCAATGCGCGTACTACGGGGTAACTGAAGTAGAGGAGGAGAAATAGAGAGGGGAAAAAGAGAGAAAGAGTAGAGGTAGGACGGACTCACCAGGGTGGTCTCTCCGCGTATCGATAAACGATCAATCAAGCGATACACCTATGGACGAGGCCATCGAGAAGGGTAAGAGAGAGAAAGGTGGAGTGAGAAAGAAGAAGAGGTAGGTGGAAACGTAGGTTGAAGCAGAGGCAGAAAGAGCGACGGTAAGAGCGAAGGTGGATGTGCTCGCTCTGTCGGAGGAGAAACAGGACGAAGATGGGGGAAGGTGGCAAAAGGAACGAGAGAACGCTACGATGGAGGGTAAAGATGGGTATGTGGGCGGAGGTATAGAAGGGGTTGCACGGGAACAGAGAAAGAGAGAGAGAAGGAGAAAGGGAGGGAAAGGTGGAAGGAGAGAGAAAGAGTAACGCGGGGAGAGTGCCGGCTGAGAGAGGGAGGGAGGGTGGTGGCCCGTCGAGTATCGACCCGCTCCGGAGGAGACGGCAGCAGCTAGGGTCGCCGTCGCTGGGTTTTGTGTCGCTATAGGTGTGCCGCGTATCCGTCTATCGGAGAGCCACGAGGAAGATGCGCTCTCCGATCGCGAGAGAAAACCAAGGAAACCTGGATGCTTTGCTAATTTTTTCTAGGATTCACCGGTATCTCACGAACGAATCGTGTAGATCTGTGAGAGAAAAACATCGAACCAAACTAAAGACTAATATTACAGCACGTTATCGGACAGAACGCTAAAATGTTAGAGCAGTCCCCGTCAAGCGAACGTAAGTTAGGTAAGAAGACTACGTCGAGGAAGGAATCTCGAAAGGGACGTGAATGTCGAATTACCGGGGCGACGGTGTTCCCTTAGCGCGTTCCGATGGATGTATCGCGATGGCGCATCACTCACGCTCCGTTAATCGCGTTAACGAGCCGGATCTAGGGAGGAAGAATGCGTGACCGTGGAATAAGTCCTCCTCTTCTCGTCGTCGTTATATCAATGGTGCGCGCGCGCACGCTCGTTTTCTTTCTCTATCTCTCTTTCTCTCGATCCCCTTTACGAGGAAGGTGCTCCTCTCTTCCAACCCCCTTTCGGCGTTCCACGCGGCATTCAAGTGCGCATGGTGCGCAACAATAGATCGTGCGCGCGTACTTTCTAAGTGGATCTGCCCATTGTGGGGTCAGGTGGCTCGTCGCTCGGCGGAGAGCCCGTTGGCTGGCTCGGCGGGGTGTGGCCACATAACCATAGCCACAACGCGCTTCTACCCTCTCTTTCTCTCGCTCTTTCTCGTTCGGTCTCCTTCCTTCCGACGTACCACGTTCTCTGTACTCGCTCGGGCTATCTTTCTTTCTCTCTCGCACTTACTCCCACTTCTCGGGCCAGCGAATAACTCCGTCCCACTCTCTCTCATACTCGGCACGGTAAACCAAATCGACGCGCGGCGCTGCCGGGCTGCCTTCGCTGATAACAATACGTCCCCTCTCTCTTCCTCTTTCCCTCACCAAACCCATGGCGTCGGTAAAAGAGGTAGGGATACGCGCTACCAAGCAGGCGCATCGCGTCGGCCTATTACAATGGCCAGCCCTCCTAACCGTTTCATTGTCATCCTCGTTTCTCTCTCTTTCTCTCTTATTCTCTCTGTATTCTCTCTGCCCATGCGTCGATGCGCGCGAACCATTGTTTCGTCGAATGGGCGGCTCTCGGTGAGACGGTAGCAACGCCATTCGCTTACCGTGCAACCGGCCGGATATTTCGAGGCTAACCAATCGCGAAGGCACGATTTCCGCGAGTGCGATTTTCGAAAGCACCGAAGGAACCGAATCCTCCTTAATTACTACGCTGGCATTTCGTGTCCTTATGGACCCTGCTGGTAACCCGTGCCGCATCGACGAGAAGGAGCTTTTCCTTTTTACAAGGCTCGACGACGCGCGAGTATTTATGCCCCGTCGACCGTGGCGAGTCTAAAAAGCGTGGCGAACGCGGTTATCGCTCTAACAGCGCGCCACCTCTGAATATGAGCCGCCTCGAGCCGTTCGTTCGTTCGTTCCATATAGAAAAGCTGCCGTAGGTGATATTGCGAACGGTTTATACCGCATCGTGCCTCTGTAAAATGATGGATTTGAAGGGAGGCTACTTGCACCGGAGTTTCACCGAGAAGACGTACCAACGGCTTCCGTATAGAAGCTCCTCGCTCGAAAGAAATAAACGAGGCCCGGACTTTTACGTCCTTAATGGTTCCGAAGGGTAGATACATCATCCGAGGCATCGCCCAGACTCCCCGCGATGACTCCGATAATGAGACCGCAATTAGAACTCTGACTTGACTACGTCGATGATGCGAGCCTTTTCAAACTCGCTCTTCTTCCTCTTTTTATCTTTACTCTCCCCCACCCCCTACTCTCTCTCTCTCTATCTCTCTTTGCAAAATCCGAGGAAACCACCTACGACACTCTGCCGCCAAGTAAACGTTTTAACGAACGTTCTCGCCACGGATAACGATCCTCGTGAGAACCGGTCGAACGGACTCGTCGTAGAAACGATTTCGTATGAGACTACCGATCGAAGCAGAGGGGATAGAGAAAGAAAATCGAATTATTTCTCATCGTATCGCGTACACGGTAGCAACTTACTATCTACTTGTCCCTCGTATAGAATGTTTCCAATCGCGGTGTGCGATCTTAAGGATATTTAAAGACAGGTATCGGCGACGAGGGACGAAGAGTAGGACTATTTGCTGATCTCGGATAGGAGTTAGCAGAGACCACCAACCGTAAGATAATTTTGTTAAAAATGTGTTTATGACAGGTTTTATATTTTGTTTACAACGATAGACTATCTTACCATTATATGCAGGGTGTTTTTTAGGTTTGTTCTTTTTACATTGGTTACTGTGTGCTGAGAATCATAGTCTTCTCATGTCTCTCAATGGCAATTTTCTTTATACGATCCCACAACATCGGATAGGGATGTATCGTTCGCGCGAAATCGGCACGGTCGAGTCGATAAAGTTCGCAAATTTCAACAGCGACGACGCTGGCGACCCTACGCTCATCCGCCATTACGAGCGCGATCTCGCCGAAATGCGCGCCATCCTCGAGATGGCAGACTTCCTTCCCGGAAATCGTATAAATCGCGACGGTACCACTGCCAATAAAATACATGCAATCACCAGGCTCGTTCGCTCGGACGATCACGTCGTTCGTCAAGAAAATTTCGGACTTTAGTAAAGCTACTATCCGATTCAGTAGAGAAAACGGTAGGTTGTTGAAGAAGGTGACGTTTTCGACGAGCTTCCGACAAGAGTGCAAACCGATCTCTTGTCGTATTTGTAACGACAACGTATTTAATATGTCGGTCTCGCGAAAGAAACGATGCTGGAAACGAAACTCGTAGTAATCGATTATCCGACGTTGCGTGCGACGAGGAAGCTGTTTGTGTCTCATATACTGTTTTAGCTGAGCGACCGCGCCCTGATATCTCAACTTGGACGAGTTTGCTCCCTTGAAATATTCCATCAGTCTGGCTATCAGGACCCACATTACCAGAGCACCCATTATTTGGACGATTATCACGACGTAAAGATCGGGCATGTTTCGTCGATCGTTCTTCAAAAAGTCCGATCTCAAACAGTTTCCTATGGTTAGTAAGAGAGAGTAGAGATACTGAACGTCCGTTGTGCTATTCCAAAGATCGGTTTCGTGTATCCAAGAGTCGTTTCTGGGATAACGCGGTTGGTTCATCGTCGTGGTCGCGATTGGTACCAGCCAGAAGATGCAGGACAGCCAGTGAAGAAGAATCAAAAGCCAGAAGATTATTATGGAGAAATGATAACGCGACAGCGGGATATTCTTTGCAGAAGCTATTTCGTCGATGTAAGCGTTCAGGGAGAAGAATCGAAAGGCGCACAGCAAGGAGACCACTTTCCGGGCCACTTTGTATTCGTACCACATTCGCACGAATATCACGTCCGTCGGGAAGGAACCCAGCAGATCAGGAAAAAACGTACCGTGCCTCGCGTAGCGTTTTATTATGTTCTTGCGATCCATCTCGATGATAGATTGCCCTTTGTCAAAATACCTGAGTACAAACGAATCCACCCGTGGTTCGTTAAGAGCAATAACGAGGATAAAGCTGCTACTACCCGTTCGACCACTACTTCGATTAATTTTACGTCTATTTACCCGGTAGATAAATTTACGATCACGTCGCAACAACAGAGCAGAAGGAGACAATTTTTTATGCTCATCGGGACGAAACTCTTTTGCGTTATCCCGAATGCTGCTTGATATGGTACTATTAGCAGAATAATTGTAATGACTACGATCAACAAGATGTCCCAGTAGTATCTGTGAAGAATCGGAAGATCGATTGAATTTTTCTTGGTTTTTGAAATTTTTTTTTTTTACCGATAATCAACAATTGTTACCTAAAGTTACTAAATGGATGGATTATGTATGGATAATGCCGCATATTCCGACGTTTTTCCGATAATATAGCAACACGACTACGCAAATATTGCTTAGCACTGGGATTCGTAAAAGAGGCCATAAAAAAGCTACGCACATCGTCCGTTAATTTTTGTAGACGACCTCTACCAGGAAGGAACAGTATATCGTGATCTGGTACCGATATCCTATGATCATTGTGATACATTTGCTTTTTAAGTATTAAATCTTATTTCTTAACGTATCGAAATGTCAACTGTGGTTAGATATTCTTCAAAACAAGAGCGAAGCGTACTTAATTTTCTTCGAAATTCATTCTGGGCATCGTTCCTTCAAGTAGAACGAGGGAGGGTATCGACATCTGAGCTCGAAAAAGTAAAGCTTCACGGGTGTAGCATTCAGAGATGATAAAGTCGATTTGGTATAACGCGGTTCTACTTATCAATTGTGCTTACACAATTTCTTGAACACAGAGTATAGAGAAATAACATTTTTATATTTTTAATAAATAAAAAAAAAGAAAGCGCTTCTATATTCTTGTTAACCTAGGTCAATGTTTTAACTCTCACCAAAGTTATCGATTTTTAGCAAGAAAACAACTTCTATATCATATATCGGTAATTCATAATTTACCAGCTTTGGCTGATCAAAAGTTTTAAAACGAGTTGATTCAAACTACGTCGGTAATGGGAAAAATGATACTACGGTTGGTAAGGGACTAAGTCATTTTATGGAACTTCGTTTCCCATGTACTGAAATACCGACTGTGCGAAGAAAAAGGTTTGCTTACGCCCTCTACGATATAAAGTGGTGAGTTTAGGAATCACATTCAGCCTAATAATCAAAGTCGGTAATATCAATATGTAGATAGAAAAATATCTGTGGCCCCCTTAAGAAGACAATTTTGCATCAGCTAACAGCTTACAAATGAGACGATCATATAATATTTTAATGACATTAATAAAACATTTGCACCCATATGTCCCAAATTACAGGAGAGAGAAACTAAGTAACAACTAGCAAAATTACAACTAGTAACCCATGCCGATTCGGACCTTTCGTCCTCGGCATAACTGGGTACCAGAGGGACTTAAATTTTTCAACTTACTACTTTCGAAGTTCTACGACGGCTCCAAAACACTCGCCCGCGCTGTGGGTTGAAATTGAGGGGGGTTGATCCGTAGGGGGTCGAACATGAGGTAGCTCAACATCGAAGTAGGTCGAAAACAACGTAGGTTGACAACCGCTGTAGCTGATCCCATTTTATGGATTAATCTGCTATCATCTCGATAATCTTCAATGATGCACTGATGCCCCTGTAGCTATACGTGCAATAAACCAGAAAATATAATTGAGTATATTATTATCTCTGTTACAATTAAAAGTTCAGAAAATATTAATCAAAATGTGTAGAAATTTTCTTACTTTCATCCTTGCAGTTTTGTGCATGATCTGATGTGTAGAGGATGAAGTGTTTATAGCCGATGACTGCATCAAAAGTACTTGTATTCTGCTGTAACAGTAAAATTACCATTAATAAATATAATAAATAATTACTAATACAAGTTAAGTAAACTACAGAAAAAAATTAAAAGATTAAATGTGTATTATACGAGAAACTCACCAAATACTTCCGAGTTCACCGAAGTATCACGTTACAATCAGAAGGATCGTCCTCCACGGCTTCCAGCGAAATGCGACGTTCGACTTTGTTTTGTTTACGTCTTCGCGCGAAGACGAATTTCCCGGAACTGTAAGCAGAAAGAAAGCTAGTCACTGTACGTTCACCTACCAAATTTTTTGCATCTATCTCTATCGAGCCATGTTTGAACTTTTTTATAAGGAACTTACCTTTACGTAGTATGTAGACCAGCTTCGACTAGGAAACGATGCCTAACCTTTTTTCGTGTCGAATTCGGGCGATTCGTGTAAACTGTGGAAGCTGAAAAATAAAAAATAGATTAATACAGACTATAATATGCGTTTGTGTATGTATACATATATACAGGGTGCCATAAAAGTGTATCGCATCATAAGTAACAAAGAAAATATGTAAGTGGCCTCTTTCAACTGGGACACCCTGTATATGTCACGTATATGAAGCTAAAGTATGATATAAATGCGATACATTATGCATAAAAAATACTTAATTGTTAGTTCTGTAACACTGAAGTATGAACAAAGTATCGATATCGCGAGAATCAGTCCCGAAAATGAGAAAAGAAGATATTACGCAGAACCTTCCGGAAGGGTGCCAAGACGTCGATCTTATTTTCGCGAATATCTTTTAAACGAGGCAAAACCTCGTCCTTCGTACACTCTCCTATGGAGATCGAATCTTTAGCAATCGTTTGATGTGCTATAGGAGGGTGTACGTTAGAAAAAAGATACCAATTACCTGTTATTAGTGAGGAGACCGCGAGACCTGTCGCAACTTGATAGCACCCGCCGAACTAAGATGGCTTCAAATCGTCTTGCGAAAACCGTTGAAGAATGGCGACGCATGCGCAGTACGCTTCTTCGCGAACGGTTGGCTTGAAAATTCAGAAATTTGCAATAATTTTATTCGAGAATATTAAAACAGAAAAGAACAGAAAAGTTTATAACTAATAACTAATTAATATATTATTAATAAAGAATATATAATTGTAAGATAGTTAGTACAAGATCGAAGAGTGCTTTTCATTGGCCGTCACGCACGCCACCGCAGTGTCGATTGGCGAGTTAATGAGCCGGCCGATACATAGATCGATATTATATGAAGAGCACTTTTCGATCTAGTACTAACTCTCTTAAAATTATGTATTCTTTATAATAATATATGAATTAGTTATTAGTTATAAATTTTTCTATTCTTTTCTGTTTTAATATTTTCGAATTAAATCATTGCAAAGTTTTGAATTTTCAAGCCAACCGTTCGCGAAGAAGCGTACTGCGCATGCGCCGCCTTTCTTCAACGGTTTTCGCAAGACGATTTGAAGCCATGTTAGTTCGGCGGGTCTTATCAAGTTGGACAGGTCTCGCGCTCTCCTCATTAATAACAGGTAATTAGTATCTTTTTTCTAACGTACACCCTCCTATAGTACATCAAACGATTGCTAAAGATTCGATCTCCATAGGAGAGTGTACGAAGGATGAGGCTTTGCCTCGTTTAAAAGATATTCCCGAAAATAAGATCGACGTCTTGGCACCCTTTCCAGAAGGTTCTGCGTAATATCTTTTTTTCTCATTTTCGGGACCGATCCTCGCGATATCAATACTTTGTTCATACTTCAGTGTTACAGAACTAACAATTAAGTATTTTTTATGCATAATGTATCGCATTTATATCATACTTCAGCTTCGTATGCGTGACTTATACAGGGTGTCCCAGTTGAAAGAGGCGACATACTTTTATGACACCCTGTATATGTACACATACGCATACGTAGATTATAGTCTGTATTAATCTATTTTTTATTTTTTAGCAATCACAGTTTGCACGATGCACCCGAATTCGACACGAAAAAAAGGTTAGGCATCGGTCTCTATTCGAAGCTGGTCTACATACTACGTGAAGGTAAGTTTCCTATACCAAAAAATTAAAGCATAGCTTGATAGAGGCTCGATATATTGGCTGCTTTATGTATTTTTAAATTTGTTATTTGCACTTAAAAGGCATAAGCTATTTTATTAGTAGCGACAGATCTTTTTCTATCTGCATATGGATATTACCGACTTCAATTATTCGTTGACATTTTATCGACATAATATAAATTATAACCAGGAGTCGGTAACATTGATACCACGCGTGGGTAACTGCCTGCTTATCAAGCGAATCATTTTAGCTCTTGAAAGGACAGAAAAACTTTATCTTTCACTTTTATTATACAGCGAACGATTAGCGACATGTAAAAACCATGAATTTTTAAATTTCATTTATTTTAATACCATCATAATTGCTAACCTAAAAAGGTTTTAAATTAACGCAATCAATGTAATTTGCACTCATGAGGAAGCATTAATTTGCCAACTAAAGAATTGAATAGATTTAAAAATTCCACATTTTATCTCTCACATGCTTTATATCCAACGTCTATTCCGCTAAACGAATTAGCGCTCGTAAAGCCACGTCCGCCTTTTGACGCTTTAAATTTTGGATCTCGTCTCGCGAACGAGTGTTGCAGGATGTATAACAAGCGTCGAGTTTCTAAAACGGTTTCGTTACTCTTTGCACGTTCGAGTAACATCATTTGCACGTTTTGGGAGGTATCAAAGTGGTCGTGATATGATTACACGCGAAGACGTCTAATAAGTATTACGTGTTTATTATTCTAATCTTTTACGACTCGCAAAAAAACAATTCTTACAAATGTCGCTCACAATTATATTTTTACATAATTTGGAACATCGTCCATCGTCCAATTCATTAACGGAAACATATTGTCGAATATAGGGTAGGTGGCGCCATCTAGAAAGTATGCTCGAATTATTATTGTTCCTTTTCGTTCCGATCGTTGGCACCACGTGTCCTCTATGCGTCTTTGGCTGGCGGAATCTTCTTTGAATATCCACGGTGTTCGCGTAATCTTAACCTCGCTTATTTTAAGTCCCCTTTTTTGTACTTTCTTCGGTAATGTTTATTACATAGTTTCGTGCTCGTTATAAGATATGCTTCGTGGATGGTTATTTGTAGTTTCAGTTCCATATATTAGTACGCACTTAACCTGTGTTCCAAACATAGAAATTGCAAGTATGAAAATGGATATATTAGATGAACGGCGGAATATTCTAATCCTATTACTCGTAAAACGACTACGTATGTGGAACACGATCGAAAAGCGATAACCACGCCATATTCCTTTCAACGAAATCAAACATTTTACTCCTACGTTACACCAGATTAGACCGACCTGCACATTTTCATGACAGATTGATCGAGACCTCGATCACGGGGAATCGTCGTGAGACTTTCGTACCCACGAAGAAGGTTCCACGTCTTAGAATCTATTTGCTAAACGGCGCGGACAATTTAAAGTCACCATTTTTATTCGTCTCCGGAGAGTTAAGGGGTCGCGGTTTTCGAGGCTAGTATATCGCCGGGACGTCGACTTATCCGCAACTTTCTCTTTTCCGTGTCCTTTTCGTTCGTTCCCTTTTTTTGCTTTCCACTCTCCTTATGTCTTGGTAATAAATTTTCGAGTCGTCCACCGGCGTCCTGGAACTCTGGAACGACGTTATGGACGATGCTCGAGAACAAGAAGGGTGGTTACTGGGGCTACCTTCGCAACCCTCCGCACATACTAACGTGGATTTACCGTGGTCCATCCTCCGTGTAACGACGTACGGCTGCCGTGGACTGGTCTATACGTATGTACGTACAGTAGCGGATAGAAATGGTGCATTGACGTGGTGGGGAGGATGTTTTGGTCGAAAGTAGCTTGTAAAAAAGAGACCAACAGCGTCGGTATCTCGACAGATCCGTTAGTACCTATCTCTTTTATACATAAAATGCAGATAATAATATCATTTAATATCGTGCTTGAATAATAAGCTTTTCTAGATTAACTAAGCTATTATGTTTTGCTCATATTTCGTGGGAGTAATTAGCGAATAGCAAACCCGAGTCGAGAATAGGATTAAATTTCTTTGTCCGTCAGTCTCGGATGTATGCCGATGAAAAGGGAAACTTGATCAACCGAAGTGGGAAACCCCTGGTATACGGCATCTCTACGCCATTGTACACACATACGTGTACGTTACGGACGTCCGAGACTGTGGCTCTGGAAAGTTATGGTTGGACTCGTTGCTGTATCAATATCTCGTTAGGGGCTACGACAGAAATAAAAGCGAGATGCGCCCGTTCGCAGGACTGACCGGCCAAGCAAAATCCTACTTTTCTCTCTTTCTTTCGTTCTCGAACGAGACACCGAGCGTACGTACGCGATATCGTTTCGTACCACCCGACGTAACTCTCCTCTTCATTTTTCTTTCCTTCCTTCCTTCCTTCTGTTCCTCCTTCCCTTTCTTTTTCCGTTCTTTCTTATTGCATTTTCTACGGAGCGTATCTCTCAACGTAAAAGGCGAAGACCCGTCGATTATATCGACCGTATCGTTTCTACCAACGATATAACGAAGATGGATTTGATAAGAAAGAGAGAGAAGGAAAGTAGAGTCATAAAAACGAATAAGCGCCACAATTTACCCTTTGTCAAGAAAGTGTGAAAATTCTTTATGAAGAAGAGTGTCGGGCTAAATAACCGACGTGCTTTAAAAATAAAAATTTGTCAGCTCGAGAAGATGAGATCTTCCACGCGTCAAAGTTAATCCTTTCGATCTTTGTTCTTTCAAAATTACAAAAAAAAAAAATTTCTTAAAACCGTGATACCTTAAACAATTGGTAGCGATCCGTAACGTGTCCAAGAAATTCATAGGATACCTACCTTCTATCCTTTGGATAACTTATTTCCGTATAGCGTATTCTATTCCTCATTAGGGCAGGAGATGGATGTTTCGAGGGCGTAGCGAGTAGGATGCTCTCTCGCTCGCCGCGCACGTTCTATGTTCCTAAGCGTCTAACTGCGTCGAAATTTGAGCGAAATTCATAGTCGTGTTGCGGATACGCCGGGAGTAATTGTCCAATGCCAAGGAAGCGGACTAAATTTGTCTACGGTTTCGAGAGGGCTCCTACTCACTCTACTAACCGTGAAGCCCAACCTCCCGCGATTCTACCTCGCCGAATTTCTACCTTGGATTTCATTAAAATGCTCGGCAAGACATACGCCTAACGAAATTTGACGCGACGCAAGCTCGCATGCTGCTATAAAGCGAGAAGAATCGACTACCACCGTGCTACGTCGAAAGATTATGAAACGCGATCTCATTCCCCATTTAGAACGGCTGGAAGGATATTTGCTCGGTTAAAAGATTTATTGAATAATTCACGGAGTCTTGGCTCGTCTTAAAATTAAAGTTCGTTTAATTTCTAAAGAATGTTATTCGCATGAGATTAAAAATGGCACGATTCGATTAAAGAAATACGCGTTATCGATTTTTCCTATCCAACATTTTCGGACAGGGTACTCGAAGATAATAAACTCGTCGAAGTAGTGCCTGGAGAATATTATTTCTGGGTGGCTCTCGAAACGAAGCACGATAGTCGCGATCCCGAGGAAAGAGGTAGTAGGCGGCAACTGGTGGTCGTAAGTACTTGCCTCTCGGTATGTGCGTTTGGAGGGCGCGTAAGCCATCATATTACACATACGGTGATATATAAATACGCGTGTGCGTTTATACATATACTATACTACTTAGCCAAGTATAGTTTCAACATATATACAGATATATAGCAATTTGTGTGAACCTATAACTACGTATATGTAGTGGGTATAGACGTATATCCAGATTATATGGCGAGTACAATATAGTCAGTATCCGAAACATCGTTCCCACTGTCCGGTAGTTGGCGTACGGCCAGTCTAACCAAGAGAGCACCCACCCCCACTTGACACCCCCTCGACGTTATACGAGGATTAGCGTAGCATCCTTCCCCCACTCTCAGCCCTTCGTAACCGGCAGCCCACGTACGGCCGTGTAATTACGTGGCATCTCTCTCTCTCTCCATCCCTCCCTCCCTCCCTCTTTATCCGCAGCATCTCGTGTGTATTCCACTCTTTATCGTTCGGATAGACGCGCGTGCGAACGCGCTACCAGCGGGCATTTGCATCCCGTTAAACGTCGTAAACTTGTCAAAGCGCGCGCAAGGCCCGTTATGTGCAGCAGCAGCAGCATCGTGAACCCTGTTCGTCCTAGCTAGTCCCACCAGTCGAGAGAAGCCAACGTTTGCGGTATTCTCGTCCTCCTGTAAAAGACAAAGAACCACCCTGCCATTACGTCGAATAAATCAACGCGAGCGAATGCGCTTTACGATGGATCCTGGCGTCGATAGGAGCCAATGGTTCCGTTCATATTTTTTCCATCTTTTTTTTTGGAGAAAGAAAAGCAAAGTGAGTCGAAAAGTTTGTAAAATAATACTTTGCTAAAAAAGCTGAGAATCCCCGGGCCGGTCGTCCCGCGTCTAGTATATATATACGGTACGGTGGCTCGAAATTAAGCGAAATCCAGCAACGAGATACGAGGTAACTTTATCTAACAAATTTTACGTTGTTTTTAACATGTTGGCTGGAGTAACGCGTTAATATCCACTGTATATGCAACGCGCAGTTCCACGCCATGTGCTCTCTCAGCGGTGCGGAATTATATGGACTGTTAAATCTTCCACGGTCCCTTTAAACCACTCCCTATCTCTCTCTCTCTCTATCTATCTATCTCTATCTACCGTTCCTTCAAAGAGAGAGAGAGAGAGAGCCCTTTTGACATTTCCTACCCATCGTGGATCATCGCGCCTTAATGACGCACGGCCACTACACACATTCTCATTTATGACACGAGCCCGATTTACGAGAGGTATTCGACGATAACGTTGAAAAATGTGGCTATGGGGTAACGATCTTGGCATATTGCGATCGTAAACGTTAAATAGAACGTCGCCCAGCCTGCGTTGCTCGCACACCGCGTGCATATATTTGCCCGTAAGCGATGCGAGTCGTGAAAACTTCGCGATCTATTTACGACGCTGCACGTTATATTTCCCTTTCGTCTATCTTCCTCTCTCTCGAGCGTGCGCCTTGCTCTATATTTCTCTACTTTTTTGATGAATTTCAAAACGATTACCTACCTACGTACTCTCACCGGTATGTTTCCACGAAGGCTTACAGAAGCGTTATTTTACTTAAGCCCCTTAACGCTTTCCTTCTTTTCTTAATGGAGCCTGCTCGTCCGTCGGTATTACGTTAAATTAATATACATATTTATATTTTATTTATTCCATCTTTCATTTATACAGCACAATTATGTAATTATTTATGAAATCTTTAACCAGGGTTGGAATAAATTAAATTCTTCAACATCGTAGAGTCGCGTGCCTGGTACGTCAGTTTTGTTTGCGTTGGCTTTTCTAACGCAGAGTCGATCGATCGAATGGGATATTATCGCGGATGATAATAGTCGCGAGTAGGTACGGTCGGCCGCCGCGATCGGACAATTTGATGAATATTTAAAGGACCGAGTTAGAATCTGCAGTCGCAGTCATGGATAGCAAATTGGGAAAGTTGCGCCGCTGACGAGGCTGCCAGAGTGCATTTGCGTCTTGTTGTATTATCTTTGAAAGTTTCTGACATCTTACGAGTTTCGAACTTTTGCTATATACGTATTCCAAGTTGGCTCGCGGTCTCACCCCCTCCTACCGTTGCCTACCGACGAGGACTACCACCAACCGAAGTAAAAGGGAACGTGCGCTACCCTTTCGAACTTAACCTCGATTATCGTGACCGAATCGTGAAAGACCGGGCGTTTCTAATCTCTAAGCCGAAATAAGACGCTAACCCGGATGGTGGCGTTGAGAGTAAGATACGGGACCATGCGATAGAGAATCCTAAACGTAGAAATGCAATTTTCATCTTCCTCGCACTCGAGTATTTGTTGTTTACAGTCAGTGCCGAGGATTTTCCTTTAATCAGAATACTTCGGCACTCGTAACGCTCGTTCATGCTAACTGTAAAACTCTCGAGACGGATAGTACACACTTAATACATTCTTTACCGAAGTTAGAGTAAACATAAACTTCGAATTCCGGAAGATAGTGAGTGGAGAAGGAAGAAAAGAAGAGAACGAGAGGGGAGAGAAAGAGAGAGATGGAAAACGCGGTAGGACCCCCGTCAAAATCGTAAAGATCTAACGAGTATCCCATTACTTTGATTAACTTTTCCGCGAGATGCTCGAACGAAAGTCGCCCGCGTTGCTTCTAAGGTTGTAACGTTCGAAGCGAAGTGTACAGGTGTGTAGGGGAGACCGGGGCTAAAAGTCCCAGGGGCAAGTTGTCCCAGTCGTAGTTTTGGTATCTTAGGATGGAAGGGGAAACGCGTCCGGTGCATGGTGTACAGGTTTTAGTGAGTAAAAAAAAGTATAGTGGTGGTCTCTAATTTACGAATATGGCAGTGTGGCTTCGATAGGATGACTGGTTCAAAAGTTACAGCAATTTTTCTCTTGAAAACGACCCATACTCCGACACTTAAAAAATTTATTTTTCAACACTCCGTAACGATATCGAAAAACGGACAACGGGACAGTATTCTGCATGCTTTCTTCTTTCTAAATCTTGATTCATACATCAGGATTTTTGACAAAAAATCGATGCATCTCGAATTTGCCCGATCAAATACTCGTTCGAAAGAGAAAAGTCTCTTCTTTACGAATATGCAAGTCGCGTTTCGATAGGATGGCTGGTTGGAAAGATACAGCAGTTTGAAGCTTGGAAAAAACCCATACTCCGACACTTAAAAGATTAATTTCTCATCATTGCTTAACGATATCGAAAAACGGACAACGGAACATTATTCTGCATGCTTTTATCTTTAAAATGAGCTATTAAACATTGAAATCGGCGGTGGTGACCATTTTGGCAAAAATCATGATGCATAGGTCAGGATTTTTGTCAAAAATCGAAGTATCTCGAATTTGCCCGATCAAATACTCGTTCGAAAGAGGAAAGTCTCTTCTTTACGAATATGCAAGTCCCGCTTCGATAGGATGGCTAGTTCGAAAGATACAGCAGTTTGAAGCTCGAAAACGACCCATACTCCGACACTTAAAAAATTAATTTCTCATCATTGCTTAACGATATCGAAAAACAGACAACGGCACAGTATTCTACATGCTTTCTTCTTTAAAATGGGACATTAAACATTGAAATCGGCGGTGGTGACCATTTTGGCAAAAATCATGATGCATAGGTCAGGAAAAATCTCCATGTATTGCTAAGAAGTTGAACTTTATGATGGTCACCAAAAAATTCGAAAATATAAGCTATAGAAATCTGTAGAAACAAAAAACCTAAAATTGGGACAACTAGCCCCGGTCTCCCCTGCACCAAGGTCGCTGGTACAAACGAGATCTTTTTTATTTCTTCACGACGGAATCGTGAATAGACGTTGTAAAGGCATAAAGAGGTACATATATTAAATATAAATCGGGAATCTTTTCGTGCTTAAGGTTACATGTACCCACGTAACGACGACGTTTAAGCATTTCCATTTACTCGCGGCTAAATGCATAACGGTCCGCTCGCACGCAAATTCAAAATAGGTCTATGCTCGTTCGGCTTGATTTACTCGAGCTCGACGTACGCGATGCTCCTTTTCGAGGGTGATATACACCTCGGCAGAAGTTATGCATATCCTAACTTTAATATTAGCATATAGGCGAATTCGGATTTAGCGTCGAGATCTTCCGGAACTCGCGGGAGAACGACGTACCCGTTAGTCGCTTCCGTCTCTTCGATTTTTCTTATAACCCGATGTATTCACCTATGTATGTCCATACATACGTCATGAACCAGTAAAACTTTATGTATTATACGGACGACAAAATGATCGCGTTGGAAACATGGGCGTTATGTGCCACCGGACTAACGAGCTTATCAAAAAAACTCGTATTCTCTGGGCGTCCGCGAATGAAAAGTTTGACGATACCGTGATCGAAAAAATAAAAAAAGAGAGAGAAGGGTTAGCCGACGGGACATTTAGCGAAGATGATTGACGTTATTTTGAAAATTCGCGTAATGGAATGTGGTATCGTGGGACGATACGAATAGCCGTATAACGAAGACACGTTGCACGTAGAACCCTGGACGATATATCACGCGTAACGAGCGATATATCGTGCTGCGTGCGATCAAAATTATCTTACTCCTTGTACACGATCCATGGAAACTTTATTTCTCTCGACGTTACGATTGTAACGAGCCGTGAGAACGTTTGAAATATCTCATTATTTGGTATTACAAAGATGCTACATTCTAGACTTGTAATCGAGTCACGAAAAGCGAACGGATCGTCGTCGGTGGAAAACGAGCGGTTCCGATTTTATATTGCTATCGTTAGGCAAAACAATTTCGTCGTTTTCCATTCCGCGATTCTTCCGTCTGCGGGAAATACATATCGTGTTGTACCACGTACGTACCTACCGTATGTTTTTCAGGAATATGACGAACGCGTCGCTTCGGAGAAGCCGCTCGCGATAGAATCGAACGTGAAGTTCGTACTTCGAGCTCGTACGTTCTATCAAATAGAATGTATGTAATCTGATCGTAACGAAGTACGGAAAACTCGTCCTCGATCGATCGTACGAGTCTTATCGCGTAACCTGTCGTGATATTTAGTAATGAGAACGATCGAGTTTTTTCGGGGGTGGTTTCGGTGGACCGCGAAGAAAAGCGTCGACTCTATTGGGAGGGAGGAGACATTAAATCTAGATAAAAGAGAAAAATCGAAGTATTTTATTCGACACTCGTCCTCTCGTTCCATCCATCGCTTTGGTCCTCGCGACGTTAAATCGGCGCGTGAAAACGGTTCGCATCGTCGATAAATTACGGCATTGTTATAAGTTCGCACGGTGCGATCGCGCGTAAAAACGAGCTCGTAAACTCTCGAGCTATTTCGCGTTAACCGTAGCTAATGATTCGACGTGTACGCCAAATGGAGCGCAGTTTGGGAGAACGAATTATCAAGGGAGAGAAGAAATAAAGAAATACCGATCACCCGGAAGGAAACAAATGGGATAAAATAGTGTTTGGCCGGTTTGGTAGGTAGACGGTGTCGCGACGCGTTCGAAAAATACACGGGAGAAAATCGATGGACGCGACGAGACGAGCGATTGTGTGCCGGTTAAATTCTTGCTGGATCGATAAAACGTTTACATCCTGGCATCCTGTTTTTAACGACGGAGAAGATTGCGTAGGTATCGTCGTACGATCAAATCTCGCGCAACCGTACTCTCGACATAGATTTTAAGCGTACCGATCGTGCATAACTTTTACATCATCCGTACGTTTTATATTTTTATCCCAAGTTTTCGCCAGGTAGATAGATACCGTTGGATCTTTTAAAAGTAAATATCCCATACGTCTCGGATAGTCTTTCTCTACGTTTAACGTTTTTATCGTGCATTCTCGTGGATATTTACCTAGATAGAGGCGGACTTAAAAGTCGACGAAAGAATCTTCGCGTCAGGCACGAACGGGGAGGAACGTTCTCTCGCGCGAACGCCGAAATTGGCTGGTGGTGGCTGGGTGAACGGGAAACGTGAGTTTGTCGAGTAATTCCATGCGAGCTGGGTTCTATCGCATCGGCTCCTCGTTACGCACGGTGGCCGCGCACGAGCACGCGCGCGCACGTGCGTGGATCCTTGATACGCATCGACGACGACGACGAAGATGGATCTCCGCATCGGGAATGGAAATCCTCTCGTGATGCTAACGGTGGCTGTGGAGAGTAGGAGGAAATCGATCGCCATGGTTACGTCCTTTTTCGAAATTTCCTCGAGAATCGACGCTAATGAGTTTCTACGCGCTTCGTAAACGAACTATTTATTAATATTAAAGACCATCCGTGTCGGTGAACGTACAGTAGCACCTATAGTAATCGATTTACGAGCGCTCTCGATGCTCGTTAATCGATTTAAATCACGAGTAGAATCACTCGTAATTAACTTCAATTCGGAATAATTGATATCGGCACGCGTCGACGATGACGTTCTTCCGAACGGATTTTGATCGCGCGTTTGACGCAGAAATATTTTTATTTCGTTCGTTCTAAGATGGGTTTTCTTATTTTAGTACCGGGACTAAAAGCTTTACGAGGTTAAGCATCGAGAGAGAGAGAAATCGATACAAGCGTACTCGATAATTGATAAGAAAAGGTAAAGGTCAAGTAGAAGACGATGATGAAACGTACGCGCGAGGATTAGGCTGAACGAACGGACGAGGTGAAGGGTGGATAGCGAATAGGATCTAGAATAGCCTCCGTTCGCCCTTGCAATTTGCCAAGGTATGAATTCTGCATCGGGCATCCGAGCATTAGCAGCGAACGGTAATGACCCTGCGGAAATGCTTTCTCTCGTGCGATCTTTGCCGACCGATAAATCCTCGAGACGACGCAGTGAGCGTAATTTAATATGGCGCGTAACTTGTAGGTATTTCGAATCAAAGTTGATATCACCAGTAACTTTTCTATCGCGTTTGGATTATTCGAAACAATTTTCTAGGACGATAATAATGCTTTTGGATAGACGTGCCAGTGGCAATCACGATAATAGAACGTTCGTGTTTATTACATATCCGCATGATTTAAAATCATGACTATACGATTGAAAATAGATGTCATCAAATGTTTATCGAAAGTAATTCATTGGGAAAATGGACGAACGCTGAAAGCTTCACTGTTAACTCATATTTTACATAAAATGGAGGGTGTTGGCCGATGGATAGGAATTTTATAAAGAATCGTTGAAAAGAGAAAGATTCGTGCGCCGGGCGTCCGACATTCTGGTACTCGTAACGGTGCGTTACGCGCCCAAGCTCATACATACTTGCATTCAACGATAAAAGCACGAGGACGTCTCCCGCTACGTAAACGTACTATGTTGGTAGGTAGGTATATGTCTACGTACGTGGTGCTCGATGGCCGTCCATTTGCGTATCGTTGCGGCACGGAGAGGTTCACTTTCGTTTTGGCGACTCGTCCCTCGTGTATTCTCGCTCCGAGCGAAACCCACCACGCGAATATAATATTACGGGTGCACGCATCCACGCGCTTTAAACGTCCTCGTAAAGAGCAAACGCGACGGCTCGTAAAAGGATCGCGCGAGGCCTATCTTGGAAATAATTTATTCGGGAAGTGACTTTGAACGACGTAAAGACGCGTCTTCTTTCTCGATACTATTGGAAATGTATGAAATATAGTGCGTTTGGGGTAATAGTCGAGTGCAGAGGAAAAAGTACTTACTGCTAAGAATGATGATTTTTTTTTATTACAAACAATTATAAGGGAAGGTTATCGAGATTGGACCAGCTGGCTCCTCGGTTGAAACATCATGTTTCTTTTTTTGTTATATGAGTTCGAGATTTCGTAATATTACGAAATGTCGGCAGAAAATACGGCAATATCCGTATTTGTATTTCTTAGTTTACCTGTTTACCTGTACCGAAATGAAATCACGTTTATGCGCGTTTTACCTATAATTGTAATTTGTGTGTTTCCGAAGTAATATTTTCTTTCCATTTCTAAGGTAATTGCAGAAATATAAATAATATTCTTTGAATAATACTGATAGAGTCAAATACTTTAGATATTTTTTTTAGATCACCTAAATGACGTCGCAACAATTTCCATTTTTGTTAAAAACAAAGGAGGTATTTTTAAATGTTCTGCTTCTCGCGAGATATCTACTATAAGTACGTAAATGTAAGCGCCTTAGGAAAATTATATTCTTGCCCGTTTTGTTTAGGTTTATAATCTGCACGTAATATTATTTCCGATAAATTTTCTGTAAAACCTTAGCGAAAGATCCTGTATTATTTGCTTGTAAAAGGAAGTAGGTACAGCAAGCAATCCGATTGAGACAGTCGATGGTCCAATCGTGGAAACCCATTTCCACGGTAGGACTACTAGCAAGCATTATAAATTAAATAAGTCGTATAATGGACATTTTGTTTAAATTTGCAAAATTTGGTAAAAATACATAGATATGTTTATCCATTTTTTGATAATAATTAATAGATAGTCATAAGAATAGAAAATAGTAAAAGTGGTGCAATCCAGACAACCTTTCTCTATTGTATTTTTCTGACAGTCGTAAACAAAGCTAGGTCTACAGGTTTCTCGAAAAAAGAAAAGTTGGTTTTCGTCGAAACTCCCAGCCGAGCATCCCTTAATTCCAACCGCAATAATAATTTTCCATTGATATATCGCGCGTTCATCGCGGGATGATAAAAAAGCTTCGGGGCAGTATTACGAGGCGTCACGCGAGTCAGGAATTATATCTCTCGAACGAATCGCTTAGAGAAATGCTTCGAAAAGATACGCATATCTTGAGAGTCGCTAAATCAACGATCATAGAGCAGGGGATGAGTAACTGGTTATACAGTTTACGAGTACGTAAACTTTTCTCTAATTTTCGCACGTTCTCTTAACAGGGAATATCTTCCCTCGTAGGATTTTCAAATCTCAAATAATAAGGAAGAAGTTCTTGTTAAGTATGCAGGTATGTAGCTATATACGGTTGCTCGAAATTCGTTGATCTAATCGAGCCACGTCGTCGCATAGTCATCGGGTTGCTGCGCTGCGCGTTGCAAGTTTTTCGAACGGGCAGCGCTGCGGCAAGCACGACGCGAGGGCAAAGGAGAGTACGAGGTGAGTGCGCGCGCGCACTCGACCGAGGGAAGAAGGTAGGAGAGAGAGAAAGAGAGGAGGATAGATAGAGAGTTGGAAAAAGAGGGAAAAAGAGAGAAAGGTGGATGAGGAGGATGAGGAGGGTGGTTTTCGCTGCGTAGAAGAGTAGAACGGCGCGTAGATGTGTATATAAGAGGAGAAGGAGGGGTTGAAGGGGGTGGCGGCCGTCTATATTTTATATCCGGTGTGTAGTAGAAACGCGTCGGTAGAGCGCAGACTCGAGGCAATCGGGGTCGGCCGGCTCTCTCGGCAGTTACTTGTCGCGATCCACCGTGGCCGCTCCACCGTGGTCGCCGTCGCGAGAGAACGCACCGCGGGAGAGCCCACGCACGCACGCACGTACTCGCGCACACACATTGAATGCGAGCAAGCGACCGAGGGTGGGTCGTAGCCTCCGGTGTGGTAGACATCAATAGGGGAGGTGGACAAGCGCGTCGTTGGAAGCTGCACGAAAGCACACACAGCTCGTCGCACTGTTGCTCGCCGCGCGCGTTATCAAGCTCTCTCGCTAGCGGTGCGCGCGAGAATCGAGCGCCGTAAGCGAGCGGAAAATCGAGACGTCGAGTGTCCAGTGTTTATACTATCGTGTCTCCCGTCTTTTATCGTAACGCGTTCCCTTTAATCGTATCTAGCGCGAATCTTTCTTGCTGCTTCGTTCGTTCAAGAGATATCCTCCTACGTCGAAGATAATTGTCTTCATCGTTAAACGTACTTCCCACACTCATTGGTAACCTAATCGTTCCACGCCGAGGTCGTCGTAGTGCGGACGAGAAAAGGAACGATCAGCTGATGCGAGGAGGCTCCTGCGCGTGCACCGTGCCTGCCAGGAGTAGCAGCCTGCGATGAAGTTTCTCGATTTCCCGTAGTCAAAATTGGCGTTCGGTCCGATCGCGTTTATCCTTACGTCGCGGATAAGGTGGATCTCGAGGAGATATAACGAGGACCGATTCCCGCTTTTCTCGGTTTCTCTGTGTGATTTTTTTTTATTTCTTATTCGTAGTCGTCTCGAGCGTCGCGCTCGCGTTCGTGCTTCTTGGTGAACGCTCGTGCGGCAAAGTGACTTCCTCAAAGTGCACCGGCGACAAGGCGATACAGCCTCGCGAGCTCATCGTCAGCATAAATGATAAGCGAAACGAAAGCATCGAGTTAAGGTGAGTGCTACTACCTGCCTACTCTACGTTAGGGGTGTTACGCGCGCCCTTACCGATAGCGGAAACTCGCGGGATTTAATTAGAGGGAACGGATCGCCGCGTTAATTGCGCCCCTCCAATCCTAGAAATCTCGAATTACCGAAGTAGGTGGCTCACGAGCCACCTTCTTTCTCGTCTCCTCCCGCCTTCGTCTCTTAGCCTGGTATTACCAAAAGGACGAGATAGGGGCTCGCTCGAAATTAAAGAGAATTATGCGGTTTTGTCGAAGGACCGTTTTCTAGTCTTCCCATTTCGTACATCCTGCTTTATCTCCTACTCGTGACCTTTTCGCGCTTCGTCGAACAGCAAAGCGTAAAAGGAGATACGTTTGAAGTGTTTCGCGAAATACTTTCTCGTTAATATTTTCGAAAATACATTGACTCGTTTGAACGGATTCGAATAACGCCATTGACAAAACAGACTGCTCCCCTAGCTTTACCTCGTTTACTCATTTCCACGAAATATTAACGATAATTAACGTCGCTCTCGTCGATCGGCTTTTGCATTTGAATTCCTTCAAAGAGCGCATTGTATACGATATTCGTCGTCTTTGACTCGACTTTTGATGAGCTCGCATGCTTCTCGGGGTTACATCGTCGCTTCCTCGCTCGATACACCTCGTATAATGTTTATTGCATCCTCCTCGTGGAATATTTAAGGCGTTCCAGGAGAAATACGCTCTTAGCGGGAAGCGTATATTCTCGAAATGAGGGATCGTTCCGCGGTGAGGCTTTATCGGGTAAAAAGTTTTATGTAGGGTACGTACGGAACCGCGAAAGTCGAGTCAAGTCGCGTCGCGATACCGGAATAAAGGATATTGGCAATATCGTTGTAGTAGAAATAATAAGGTAGGTACCGTAAAGCTTTATCGCGGTACTCGAGTCCCAGCGCGTCCGATCGCTTTCGATTATCGTCCGAGATATCTCCCGCGGTACTCCTTATCAACGTGAGATGTTCGAAAGATCAGTTTATATACATCGACGTGATATTATTTCCTTTCGACGATCCGTAAGGATTCTCTTTAAGCGATCAACCTTCTTATCTCACTCCAATGAGATCGTTCGAACCGTTATTTTAAAATCTCGGCCAAAGATCGTCGACATTTTTAACGCGAGGTGCAACGGAACGAAAGAACGTTCTCGCGGAAATACTTGCTTTCCTTTCGTGCCAAAGAATTTTAATAGAACTTTTCGAATAACGAGGAGGAAGAGAACGTTTCGAATATCTGACTAATAGTCGCGATCGTATTAAAGGAGCAAGGAGAAGTTCCGAAAGGAAACTCGTCGAAGGAGTACTTTATGCTTTTGCTTATTAATCGGTAATGAATAACACCATTAATTGCGTTGAGAACCTCTCAAAGCTTTCTTGGATGTTCCACTTTTCTAGGAGTAAAGTAGGTACCTACCTACGCTTTGGAAGAATTCGATTTAATCGCGAGGAACGTTTTGCCGCCAACGAGAACACCACGATCGACTATTCCGATCGTAAATAATTACGTCCGTTATAACACAGACGTTGCACGCGATTTGCGTAGGTGCATGCTCTCGAGAGACTTTTTATAAAGAAGGGTGTAACGGCTTTCTTTTTCCATTTACTTTCCATTTACACTGTTTTTGACGCGCATGCGAAAACGTAGGTAGGTACGATGGCGTTTTCGACATAAAAAAGCAGGCGTTTATCGGCCCGGAGAAAAAGGGATAGCCTCTCGACGCTCTCTCGAATCTTCGCACAAATCAGCCGGTTTTTAACGATATAAATCTCTTCGAGGTTGGAACCTGCCGGGAACGCGAGACTCGAAAACTCGTCGCTGTGGACCGCGATCGATGCCACGTAGCCCTTCGACCGTGGAAAAAGATTCTCTACGATTTCGACGCTCCGTTCGAATACACATAGGTAATCCATGCCATTTATACGTTGCGACGTCGAAAGTGAACGATCCATTTACGTGTGCGTATATATATATATTTCTTTCATTTGGAAATAGGAAAAAAATGCCACCGGTTAAAGTCAGATGGCCGAAGCTTCGATTTTGGACGACCACAGAGTTTTTTATAGATAAAATAATCGAGCACGAACGATTGATTCGATTTAGAGATATAAAAGGACTTTTGTGTTGTCTATAGTTATATCGAGAGGATTTATTCGTATTACGTCGGCGTCGCTCATCTGATTCAGATATCAATATTTTATATCAAGGTAGGTATAGATTAAACGCGAATATAGATATCGTAGAATGCGATCTACCAGTTTACGTACTTACACAGACGCGTTATCGTTGAGGGAATACCGGATAAATGTCCGTTAAGTATCCGAGATATCTAGAGAATTCGGCGAAACCTTGTTGTGTCGTTTTGGTGGGAATACGCGAGCTTACGTCTCCGCGTACCGTGGATATCACCTAGATTGTAGTTACGATCAAGTAGAATCCTCGGCGAATAGGTACGTTGAAAGCATATTCCAGACGCTCGAAAGATCTTAACGCGTTCCGATGGCAAGTGGTCGGATCGTTGTCGATGACAAATCGTTCGTTCGTTCAAAAGATTTTTGCTTCGAGAAAGAATGACTCATTTTCCGAATGTAAATAACGAACCGGTGCATTCGCGAGTTCCTCGTATATCACCGATAAAAAAGAAGTGGGAGGAAGCGAGCGAGTTAAACCCAACCTCCTGGCTTTCCTCTCTTCTGTCTTCGACGTTGACCGACTGCGTTCGGATCGGTCCTTTTTGCACGGTATCCCAGAATCTTTCAACGGGATTCACCGCCATTCCAAACTCGAATTCCACCGATCGATCGACCGACACCTCCGCTGCTAATTCCCGGGACTTCGCCGAGAAAGCGATCGGTTCGTCGATCGGACTCGTCGTTTATTTCCACTCTCTTTCTCTCTTTTTCTCTCTTTAGGAACAACTTTTTGGCTTTCCCTCGCGTTTTTCATCAGCACGAACGATATAAATTCGTCGATGAAGCCTCCGGCACTGGAAAGTACTTCGAATCGCGTTACGAACTTTCAGCGTTACGCTGCGGTAAATTTCTATCGCACGAGCTTGGATTTGTTTCGCGAGAGGCATCGATCACCGACCACCGATCCAGTTTACCTCCGTTCGCAAAGTCCTTCTTCCTCTAGTTTGGCTATACGACGTTGACGTACCGTGTTTGTCTTATGCACTTTCGTACACTCGGACCCGTCCGCCCTTTAATGCATCTTAACGACAGTGATCTCAGGGAAACTCACGGTATTATCTATCTTCTGATTTCTCGATTATTTTCACGCAAAGTCGAACTTTGGGATGCATCGTGCCAAGGAGGAAACTATAAGAGCCACCGTGCTCGTTGGAATCGACGATGCGAAATAAATCGTTTTCTCGCGTTACTTATCGCCCATTACGATCGTTAACGCGCGAGAAATAGATGAATCTATATATATCTTGGTATAGATATATGCGTAAAGGTCTCTACATACCTATAGGTACCTGTATATACGCACACTCCACGATAATGCCTTTTTAGCAGGCCGTCAGCGCGAGCATCTATCGAGGATAATGAACGAAGGAGGAACGAAACGAGAAGAAGAAGACATCTCTCGCGTTTATCCGTGACGACGCGTACACGTTCCTTCATTGTTCACCGTTGTCGGTTTCTTCTGAAACACCGGCCGAGAAGCACTTCATTTTGCTTTCAGCATATATCCCATATTGCCGGCCGTCTCCACTATTCAATACCCATTAATTTTAATGGGTGTTGGCGGTTAGTTTAACACGTTTCATATTCAACGGCACAATGGGTACTCGTACCGGAACAATTTCGCGATAATAAACGTTAAACACCGGCACACGAACCGGTACATACACGTACTACCTACGATTGACGTAGGACCACAACCTCTTACTCACAACTTTCCTTATATTATTCGCCGTCCGTGTTCGCGTGACGTCGATCGATAATACTTTTCGTGTTCCTCGCGTATAGTTTTCAATAAGAAATCTTTCGCCGGAGCTCGCGTGTTTTCCGGAAATCGAGAACCAACCCTTCGTTCTTTCGTAATCGTAGTCGTCTTAATCCACGACTAATCGACTACCCGATGATTTCATGTACTATCTTTAAATAGTTTTCCGTCGAATACTTTTGAAATTATACGTCGAATCCCGGTAACACCGTAGGTACTTGGTGTAATGAAGGATTTTTTGTGGCTAACAAAAGTTGTTACGAAATCCGTAGACGTACGCTTTCTAGTTTACCCTCTTTCGTTCTATCTCTCTTCTGTCCCTTCCATCCCGTAGTCTCTCTTTGTCTTTCTCCACGCCAACTCAGCCCAGTATCCAATACCCATTAATTTTAATGATGAACGTGGTCAGTTTAACACGTCCCGGACTCATTGTAACAAGCTTGTAGCGCAATAAATCATATACCCTTGTCAGTGAAAAGTGCATGGCTCAGATAAGTACGCGCGTTATTTGTTACCCTCGGTGTTATCCGGCATATCCCTCGCACCACCGACACCTACCATACCTCCCTCCCCCCTTACACTCCACCTACCTCCGGTACGATCTCTATGTAGAACGGTGGATAGTTAAGGGACACGATATCACCCCTTCAAGACCGATCGAAACGCCTAACGATTATGTGCCGTACCTGCGTCGTAAAAGATAACTTTGCTGGCTGATCGTCCCGCTACGTGAATCTTTTATTAATTTCCAAAGAAACTTTCCCAGCCTTAATCTTTTTTCATCGTATCATTTTCCTATCCTTTTAACGAATACTTCGCGATCGAAAATTTTCATCGCCGATGGCTTGAATTTCGTTAATAAAATTGTTTAAAATCGTCGGTTAGGTATAATTATATTTTGAGGGTTCTTTTTTTTTCTGTAAACGCTTCCATGCACCGAGACACGTTGGATTTCGTAATTCACTGAAATCCAATATAACTTCGTTGATTTTACCTGCGGCTGTTTCCGGTCCCTTTTCTCTCCCTCGTTTTTCTTGTGATTTATGAAAACGGTATTATTTCATATTAGTTTGCCATTCGAGACAATGAAAAATTATACGCTCTTCATTCCGTTGAACATGGACGAAACCAATGCGCGAGGGCTACGTGTAACCTTGAATTATCATAAATTTCATAAGGCCTTGAGAGAGAATGGGAGAGAGAAACGAGAGAAAGAAGCTTTAATATCTCTAATATGCTCGCTTATCGATTCGGTCTACACGGTATGCTAGCTCGTAGGCGCGTTACGCGCGTCACACTGAAAATAAACGCGCGATAAGGTAAACGCGCCGTAAAGGCTAAGCTATTTGTTAAGTATGTAACGGAGGAGATGGGCACGTTTGACAAATAAATAAAGCGTAAGGCATAAAGACTTAAGAAGAAAAGAAGTAAAAGCGTATATTTGGTGGTTATGAGAGATACATAAGCTGCTCTCGACAGACTGAGCAGAACTGAACTTGTGCTTCGTCGTCCGAAATCTTCCGAACGCTCGCTTGCGACGACGTAGCGCGTCAAATTCCGCGAAGCGTCTTTTGTCGCTAGCCGCCTAAAAGAATTCGGAAAAACCTATACGGCTTCCAACACGCGCGCGGCCTACAGTTTCGGCCGTCCTGACTGTTAAACGTCTCGATTAACCTAAATGAAAAATAAAAGAATACACTAAAAACTATCTTAAGTAACTAACTATCTTAAGTAACTAACTATCCTAAGTAACTATTTTAAGTGGGTGTCCACGGACGCATGTTCGACGCTTCCCATGTTCCGTGATATGGCGTTTGTGATAGTTGAAACCCTTCAACATCTTGCACCACATAACGATCGTTTCTTAATACTCGGGCGATCTGATACGGTCCCTTAAAACGAGGTATCAGCTTTTGCGATACGCCCGGCGAATTATCGAAATTCTTAAGCATAACTTTATCGCCTACTTCGTACTGTTTTGCTATTCGATGCTTACTGTCGTAAAGGCGCTTATTCGCATCCTGCGACCGGCGAATCTGCTCGTCGGCCCGCTCACGCACGCTCGGTAAATCGCGTTCTACTTCGATAGATCCATTAGCTTTGAGGCCTTCTCGCAATTCGTCTATCACACCGCCACGCTGACGCATACCAAATAATAAAACGCTCGGACATTCTTTTGTCGCCTCGGACACCGTGTTATTACATGCAAACTCCACATCATTCAAAACATTACACCAACGCACATTTCGTTCATCCGATAGTTTCGCAATCATAGGTAAAATTGTTCGATTAAACCGCTCGACCTGGCCATTAGCCTGCGGTGAGGCGGTGGAAATTTTAATGTGTTGCACACTATTCTCCTTCATAAATTCTTCGAACTCGCTAGACGTAAAGCAACTACCGCGGTCAGAAATAATATGTAACGGTCGACTATAATAACTAAAATATAATTTAAGACACTTTATAACTTCCGATGTCCCGGTACTTTTTGTCGCATACAGCTTCACATATTTCGTAAACGCGTCTACTATTACAAAGATATAATGTTCTTTAGAGCGAGCCGCTCTAGACGCTGGAGATAAATGATCTATATGTAAAGTTGCGAAGGGTACGTCACCTTTAGGTATCGAATGTAAGAGGCCTTCAGCCTTCCCTGAATTCGGCGTAAAAGCTATACATTTCAAACAGCCTTTTATATGCTGCTCGATCTTTTGTTTCATTTCGGGAAACCAGTAACTATCTAAAATATTTTCCCTTGTTTTTCCGATGCCGACGTGGCTCATTTCATTATGATATTTATGAATAATGCTCGCTTCCAAGACTGCGGGGACATAAAACAAAATTTTATCGCGAAACTTCCGATACACTAAGCCATTTCGCATTTCGTAAACTTTGCTTTCGGATTGTTCTAATTTGCTTCGGATTGCTTTTATTGAAGGATCATCATCCTGACATAATGCGAGGTTTTTATCGAAAGAGTTGTCCTCGATCACCAATACCTGGCGGCTTAACGCGTCTACGTGCGGCATACGAGAGCCGGAACGATGTTCTAATACATAATCGAAATTTTGCATTTCCAAAACCCAGCGCGCTATCCGCGGATGCGTTTCTTTTTTATTTAACGTCAAACTTAATGCCTGGCAATCCGTAAAAATCTTAAATCGAATACCGAGTAAGTACGGTCGAAAACGACGTAACGCATAAATTATCGCGAGTGTCTCTAGCTCGAAGCTGTGGTACCTTGATTCAGTCTCCGACGTTCTCTTCGAGAAGTAAAATATGGGGTGCAGTCGCCGATCAGATTTTTTCTGTAATAAGATCGCCCCGAAACCGACAGCACTTGCGTCGCAGTGAAGCTCGGTCTCGTCACGCGGCGAATATATGCTTAATATTGGCGGTTGCGTTAAACTATTCTTAAGTTTCGTAAAGGCTTGCTTCTCAACGTCTCCGAACCGAAAGTCTACATCTTTCCTAGTAAGATCGTATAAAGGTTTGGCGATAATCGAAAAATTTTCGACGAACTTCCGAAAATAAGAACTTAGTCCTAAAAAACTTTGGACATCCCGGACGTTTTTCGGAACTGGAAATCTTTTTACCGCCTCGAGGCCGTGCTCCGTCGGTTGAATGCCGTCACTCGTCACCGTATATCCTAAATAATCTATCTTTGTTTGGAGAAAACGACATTTATCTAATCGTAATTCGAGTCGATTCGCGACAAGTAGCTTAAAAACCTTTTCTAACAATCGAATGTGATGCTCTATAGTCTCGGTAGCTATAAGAAAGTCATCTAAGTATACTGAAATCTCCCCGGCGTAAATCGGTTCTTTAAATATATCGGTAACATAACGCTGAAATCTGAGAGGAGCCCCCTTCAAACCGAAAGGCATTCTCAAATATTCAAATTGGCCTAATGGCGTAACGAACGATGTGTACTTAATAGAATTTTCGTCCATTTTAATATGAAAAAACCCATCTTTTAAGTCAAGCGTCGTAAAGTACTTTTTCCCGCTCAGCAAGTCAAGTTGATCTTCGATCAAAGGAATTGGGAAATTATCGCGTAGCGTAACTTTATTTAATTTTCGGAAATCTACGCACATTCGCGTTTGTCCGTTTTTCTTTTTCGTTAATACGATTGGTGACGCGTATTCCGAGGTGCTCTCTCTAATAATGCCCTTAATTAGTAGCTCGTTTAAAATATTCTTTAATATTTCCTTTTCGCTGTACGAAAGTCTGCGCGGTACACACGAAAACGGTTTATCGTCCCCTAAAGAAAGCTTTAATGTATTTTCTACCGCTGGCTTAGACGGTCTTTCTACTTCTACGTAATACTTATTGAACGTATCGCGTACCCGCGTCTTTATCTCCGACGGGAGAGCTTCGTTAATTTGTATATTATTCGAAGTTTCGGAATTCTTGTCAAAATCTACTTCGATATTCATAATATCAGCGGTCTCTTTTTCCTCGCTGAAACATAACTTCGCTGACTTCATAAAATCGCGGCCTAAAACTAACGTGTTACGCATCGTTTTATCCGGTACGACTAATAACGTGATCTCGCACTCTTTATCACCGCAAACTAATACCGTCTCTACACGGCCTAATACGTTTAAATCGCTATTATTTATCCCGCAGAACCGATCCGAATCGGTACCCGGAACGATATACTCCCGCGGAATAAAACGTTCTTTAATAAAGCAAATTGGACTTCCCGAATCTAATAACGCATTCAATCGCATACTAAATTTATGATTACTTATCCGCAGTTCGACCTCACGATGAAATTCGTTATATTCATCTTCCTGCGTTTTCGCGACACAATTTATCTGGCCTTCTGGTGTCTTCACGACGCCGCTAATCTGTCCTTCCTGTTGCTGGCACTGATTGACGCGATGACCAAATTTCCCACACTTGAAGCAGGATCCGCGTTCTCTCTTTGGTTTTGGACAGTTTCCCATCATGTGTCCGACGTCGTTGCAATTGAAACATTTTCTTGCGTACGGTTCCTTCGTTTTTTCCTGGTCCTTGGTAGGCGGTCCGCTCCTTCCCACCGACGGAAGATCTCCACCGCGCCGCTGCCGTTGAGGTATCTCCTTCGGTGCTTCTTTCGGTGCAGGCACGTCTACAAAAGCGGTCAACATCGCTTCTACTGATTTATAACATTGCACCTTCGCCTGGGTACGTAATTCTTGATTTGGAATACCGTCGATCACATAACTAATAATTTCCGTTTCTTGGATCGGGATCCGGTTAGCTAACGTCACTTTTTCGTGCAGATAATCAGCGAATGTTTCGTTTGTCTTCCAAGTCCTCGCTTCCAGCTTGCGTCGTAACGTCAACGGATCTAAATGTTGTCCGAACATCTTCTTGAGCTCGCGTAAAAGATCGTCGCTGCTCAGATCAACGCAATCCGCCCTTGAATGATACCACTTCAACGCTTTCCCCGTTAAACGGCTGCAGATTACGGCCTTCGAACTAGGTGCGTCCAATTCATAACTAGCAAACAGTCCCTTTACCTGCTTTTCCCACCGGTCGAAATCGATGTCACTACCATCGAACGTGCTAATTAAATCTTTGGTTTCTTGCCATTTCTTTACTCGAAACCTTTCCGGTGCATTAACCATTGACTGAGGTGTCATTCGCATGAATTCCATCTCCCTTCTCAATAATTCCGTTTCTCGTTCTGCTAAATCTCTTGCTATTCGTAACAATTCGATTTCCGTAAGAACAGGCGTAGTGGATGGTCCGGGAGTCGCTCCTTGCGAAGGCTCACCTTGATGCGACTCGCGCGTTTCCTCGGCCGTGTACCCTGTCGTTAGCCCTAACTCCTCTGGCGGCGTTCCCGCATCTAATAGGCGCTTAATAAGTTCGCCTTTGTTTCCCGTAAACGATAAATTCTTCTTTTTCAGGATCTCTCTAAGGTCAGGCACCGTAAGCGTGCTCATCTTAACTTTTTATTTATTTCGTAAATCAAAAATTCACTTAACTGTTTCGCTTACACGCGACACGTAATACCGTAAAACATAAGTTTTCGTAACGTCCATAAAACCGTAACAGTTCTCACTAATCACCAGCATAAACACACGTGAATTTATCAATCCCACTTCTGACTTTGTAACGGAGGAGATGGGCACGTTTGACAAATAAATAAAGCGTAAGGCATAAAGACTTAAGAAGAAAAGAAGTAAAAGCGTATATTTGGTGGTTATGAGAGATACATAAGCTGCTCTCGACAGACTGAGCAGAACTGAACTTGTGCTTCGTCGTCCGAAATCTTCCGAACGCTCGCTTGCGACGACGTAGCGCGTCAAATTCCGCGAAGCGTCTTTTGTCGCTAGCCGCCTAAAAGAATTCGGAAAAACCTATACGGCTTCCAACACGCGCGCGGCCTACAAGTACCAAAATTACTTTTATCGTTTCACCGAGCAAACTAAAGTTACGACACTAACATCGTCGCGAAGATCGGAAGATATCGCGAGAGTGCGAAATATTTTGACGAAAACTCTACCATGGAGTGTTGTCCCACTTTAATCGATTCGTTTCAAGGTGATCACCCAGTCCTTTAAGTTTATTTTAAAACGATGTTAAAGAGCAGCCAGGTTCGAGGTCATGCGAAACATCTTTTTCGATAACACCGTAGATCGATCAAAGCGTGACACCTCGTACAGACGCGTAAAGAGAATTTTCGATGAAAAACCACTCTCTTGGAAGGGTCTCGTAATAACTCAGCTATCGTCGACGCGCATCTAAGAATCTCGCGGATTACATCCCGGCAAGACACGGATCTTCTTGATATTTTTCACTTCGTGCTTTCAGAGCGTTATAAACTCGTACGCGGCGGTTTTAACCTCCCGTAATCGCGCTTAGATCTCTCGGCCACCTTACCCGACGGACTCTCGTCTCTTTATCCGCGAAAACTCTGTACTCTTGGTAAGCGCGATTTCGGAAAACTGCATACGGCGCTCGACGGAATTAAATGTAAATTATAAATCGATAAGAGGTAGGATGGTATCTCGGTGAGTTCGCGCTTCCACGACGGCTCACGATCTTTCTTATTTTCTTTTCTTCTCTCTCACCCTCTTTTAACTCCTTCACCGTGACCGCAGCGGAGAGAAATTAAAGTTTTATAATTTGCATATTGTATTACATCGAGAGAGCGAAGGAACGGAGCTCTCTTGGATACATTTTTCGTCGGAAGTCGGCCGATGCATCGATAAGAAAGAAAATTTACTGCCTGGCCGTATCTCGTTTAAGGCATCGCGAAAAAGAAAGAGAGACAGAATCATATACCCTTGCAGCCACGATAAGAAAAGAAAGTGGGGATACGATTAAGATGCTTATCCCATACTACCTTGATCGATATCGAATTAACGCGAATTTGCTTGGATCGTCGAACAAACGGAATCCAAAGATCGAATCTCTTTTCACGAAAAGACAGGACGAACGAATGGTTTCGAAGGATCCTCGTGGAAGGTGATGCTCCTTTTCTCGCATGCATGTATATATATACGCTTCTCACGAAGATCTCACGCGGTTGTATGAAACGATGCAACGGCTCCGGTCATAACTCTCGGTATGTAGGCCAAGAGAGGTGGAGGTTCCGACTTCCACGAGGATAGATCACCATACAAACACTCGTGCGATAAGCCAAGCGCCGTTTTGCATCCGCCATAAAAGCTGAACAGTTTTTGGACTCATTTTCCGCCCGCGTTTTTTCCACCTCTTTTTTTTTCCTCTCCCTTACTTCTTTTTTCTGCTTTTTTTTTTTCTATACTCTACCGAAGCTGTCCATCGTCACCACGTTTCGTTGGCACTCACCATCGCGAAATCTTTTGCGAGAAGCCTTAACGAAAATTCTTCGACGTCTTATAAACTTTGACCTCCTTCCACGTGGAACGACGTCGTCCTCGTCTGCTTTTTCTTCTTCTTCTTCTTCGTAGAATTTGTTGCAGTGCACGTCACGAGCAATCAGCGCCAAGCAACTTTGCTGCTTGGTTTAGTATGCAGTGTAATTCGAGAATAACCAAAGTGGAAGCCAGTCGTGGCCGTAAGGATGGCACCGCCAATTTTACTCGTGGTTTCTCTCTTTCTTCGTCTCCTCGCTCGTTAATGCTCGAAGGACCACGTGTTTTCATTTTCTATCTCTCCTTTTGTTTTCTATAAAGTCGTCGTTACTTCCTCGTACGAGTATTCGCGCGTGTACACACGTTTTTAGGCACGACCGCAGGGAGTTCCTTATGCTCTCGATCGAGCAAAAAGTGTAACGGACGATTATCTCCGAAACTATTCGAGATATCCAAAAACCCTTTTGGATCTTTATGTTTCATAACAAGATCTAAATGTCCGTATGTATGTGTGTGTGTGTGTGTGTGTGTGTGTGTGTGTGTGTGTATGTGTGTGTGTATGTGTGTATGTGTGTATGTATGTATCCACTCTAGCGTCTAAACGGCTGAACGGATCGGAGTAAAATTTACACGAAAAATCCAGTTACACCCGATGAGGATCCACTAACAATTTCGATTCGATCCGACTTCCGGTTTCAAAATGGCGGGCATTTTAAATATTAAAAAATTCATAAAAAATCTGTTATAAGAGCAAAACAATTAAAACTTTGCACAAATATGTAAAATAGTGGCAACTAATAACATGAATTTTTTCAAAATTTTTCAGCGAAACAGTACAAAATGGCGGACTAGTAAAAATTTGTATCTACTCTAGCGCCTAAACGGCTGAACGGATAAGGCTGAAATTTATACGAAAAATCCAGTTCTTCCAAACATAGATCCACTAACAATTTCGAATTGATTCAACTTCCGGTTTCAAAATGGCGGTCATTTTAAACATTAAAAAATTCATAAAAAATTCTCTATAATAGGCAAACAATTCAAACTTTGCAAAAGTATGTAAAATAGTGATAACTAATAACGTAATTTTTTTCAAAATTTTTCAGGGAAGCAATACAACCAGAACGAAAAAACATTTTTTTTTTTTATGACCAGAAACGAGTTTTAATGTAATCGGTATTTTTAAAAAAATTATCCCGACGGCCAGATAGCGATAGTCAAACGGCCGCAATCAGCTATCCTGTACTCTCATAAGAACAGGGATAGGCGAGCGCAGCGAGCCGACTTCCTGTACGAATCATTACCGCGGTCGTGCCTAATACGAAACAGCAAGGCTGTTTCGTTCGGGGGCCCCAGCCCCCCTATAGCTGGTTATAAAGAACCCACGATGCTCCTTGTCGATTAAATTTCAGCAGCGAGTCATTTTCGGTTGGGTGTAGGTGGATCGAAGAAACGGTCTATTTTATAATGAGACCGCATATCGGTCGTTTGCACGCGCTGCAACTGCCGCGCGTGTATTAGATAGATATATACATACGTAAGTACGTGTACACGTACATACAAGTGTATGTACAAACGTGGAACGCGTATGTACATTCTCTCTCTCTCTCTCTTTCTCAGTCCGCCGACGGGATAATACGGATGTACGGGGCGCAGCTTTGTCAGTTCGATCTCGGTTCGCTCGTGTCTGGAACGACCTCGTAGATATACTTCGCTTACTACATGAAAGCTTTGACTGCGAAAGCCCGAACTAGAAACGACCGCAGATATTTGTACTAATACTCGAACAATAGTACGCTCGTTAATTTTGCGGTTTTCCCACTGGAGCCTTTGTACACCGGAGTACATCCCGTTGTTATGCGTACCTACTCGGTTTCTACGCGCGCTCGGTGAAAAATTCGAAAAGCTCCGAGAGTGCTCTTTCGAACGCTCCAAATCGCGGCTCGTGAGTCAAGATCTATATGAAGTTAATCTCCCACTTTTATATTTTCGACTTTTCACAAATATGTTCCTGGAATTTTTTTTTTTTCAGAGCTATCGAATGATATCGAGTTCATTAAGATTACGGGATAACGACTTTGTTAATCAAAATCGTTGGTAGAGCTCTAGAAACGCGTTTGAATGGTATTTTTAAAAATTTCAAGTGAGTAGCAAACTTCGCATATGTACGTGGTACATGGATAGCATCGAGGCGTATCCTCTCTCCCTGTTGTTCGGTTCATCCGTAAAAACGGGTAGGAAGGTAATCGCGAGGTTGGAACGTAAACGGACACAACAGCGTGTACCTAGTTCGTAGGATCATGAAGAACGTCCGGCCGCCATGCGGACGCACAAATTGGATTGTAATTTCGGCTCTCTCCGATTGGTCGGCCGATACATTTGTATCGGCATTAGGGGCTTATTTATACGAGTCGGCTCGTGTCGTGTTGACTACCAAACCAATGTGCAACTGATCCTAGTAATTACCGGCTAACCATTGATTTTCCTGCAGATTAAACGTAAATGCTATAATCACTGCGTCGCGCGGTTAAAATCGTGTCCTTTATGCGTCGTTCGTTTCGAGCAGGCCGTTTTACGTTCGACTTTTGTCGAACAAACCTATGAAAATGGGGCAAGTTGTCTCACACGTCGGGGTAAGTTGTCCCGACAATGAGATCTGGAACAACTTGCCCCATCCTCATTTTTTTGCTGTAACGTTTGTTTTTATCATTAGTTTTCGACACAATTCAGGTTTACGTTCATGATGGATACATCAGGATTTTTGTCAAAAATCGATGCATCTCAAATTTGCCCGATCAAATACTCGTTCGAAAGAGGAAAGTCTCTAATTTACGAATATGGCAGTGTGGCTTCGATAGGATGACTGGTTCAAAAGTTACAGCAATTTTTCTCTTGAAAACGACCCATACTCCGACACTTAAAAAATTTATTTTTCAACACTCCGTAACGATATCGAAAAACGGACAACGGGACAGTATTCTGCATGCTTTCTTCTTTCTAAATCTTGATTCATACATCAGGATTTTTGACAAAAAATCGATGCATCTCGAATTTGCCCGATCAAATGCTCGTTCGAAAGAGAAAAGTCTCTTCTTTACGAATATGCAAGTCGCGTTTCGATAGGATGGCTGGTTGGAAAGATACAGCAGTTTGAAGCTTGGAAAAAACCCATACTCCGACACTTAAAAGATTAATTTCTCATCATTGCTTAACGATATCGAAAAACGGACAACGGAACATTATTCTGCATGCTTTTATCTTTAAAATGAGCTATTAAACATTGAAATCGGCGGTGGTGACCATTTTGGCAAAAATCATGATGCATAGGTCAGGATTTTTGTCAAAAATCGAAGTATCTCGAATTTGCCCGATCAAATACTCGTTCGAAAGAGGAAAGTCTCTTCTTTACGAATATGCAAGTCTCGGTTCGATAGGATGGCTGGTTGGAAAGATACAGCAGTTTTAAGCCTGAAAACGACCCATACTCCGACACTTAAAAAATTTATTTCTCATCACTCCGCAACGATATCGAAAAACGGACAACGGGACGGTATTTTGCATGCTTCCTTCTTAAAAATGAGCCATTAAACATTGAAATCGCCGATGGTGTCCATTTTCGCAAAAATCATGATGCATACATCAGGATTTTTCCTTGAAAACCTTGGAAAACTTGCCCCATGGCGTGAGACAACTTACCAACTTATGATGGTCACCAAAAAATTCGAAAATATAAGCTATAGAAATCTGTAGAAACAAAAAACCTAAAATTGGGACAACTAGCCCCGGTCTCCTCTACTTTTCGTCGGAGCCACAAACTTTGTTAATTTGATAAACGAAGTTACGGTAATATTTCCACTTTTTCTTCTCCGATATCGAGATAAATGGATTTAATAGTCCTTATTACGTGAAATTTAACGGGTTCGCGAGTTTCCCTAACAAAGACGGCATCACCGTTTTACATTACCGACAAATACCTGTATTATAGAGGGGATGGAACGCTCGTTTAGGTCCCATACCTAAAGCTATAACCCGTCGGTGGGTGCGGCCGTCATCTCGTCGAGGCATTATCATTTACTCGCTATCGAATAGTCGGAAAACTAACGCGTTACAGCGTGTAACGTCACGGGCGCGAAACGTCACTAATCTCTGCGCATTCACAATTTATGTGTCACCGTTATGAGCTCGCGTAACGCGAATACGTGGAAGCCAAACGGGCGCCCCCCATTTTGCTCGTTTATTTCGCCCTAGCGATGGTGGGATGGTTCACGGTCTTGGCTTCCCGTGAGGGAAAAGTAAAGAAAAGTTTAATAATAAATAACGACGAGCCGGTAGTCCGGTTGTTTTTTTTCAAGATCCTTACCTGTCTATCCTTCCTCCGATCTCGACGTTGCTGTAGAGAATCTTCGATACGTTTTCACGGTGCACCGAGGACCGGACCAATTACCGTTTAATTAAGTCCTGCTCGTTGAATGGACCTCCTTCTTACAAAGGGAGTCACGGCTTGTTGTTCCTCAAAGGCGGACCGTTACAGATATAATGGAAATGGAACGCGGAGGATCGATGAGAACGAAACGCCGCGCGCCGGGTAGGTAGGTACTTGTACTCGATTTAAGTAAACTCGTAATTTAACGAACCCCCGTCGGAATTATACGGTATACAGGCTAATAAAGAGTATGATGGATGGTCGGAAGAAATCGTTCTCGCGATCGCGTTTCACCGGAGAAGTCTCTTCGTTCGACCGTGGTAGTAACCCGTGGTAGAAACGACGAGATTCAACGAGGGGCGCGGACAGCGCCCTTCTAACGACTCCATTTTAATGATACTTTTTTTCATTTAGCAAACACCCAACTAGAAACGCGTATTCCGGATATTACCTTCGCGGGCAACGCAGACGAACTCGACCATCGGTTCGTGAAAACCCTACAGACGTTAAAGACTCGTTACCGACGATGTTTGGCGGCAAACATTATTTGCGAGTTATTCTCAAACCGACTATGTTTGAAGGAGAATACGTTCGCGCTAGATTATTACATCGCTCCGACGCAGCTCAGGCAAACATCTCAAATCTCTTTTATTATCTTTGGAAACAAAGGCAATTTTCAACGATCAATGGATATATTTATTTACAATCTAAATTCAAGAGCCAACAAATTTGATAAATTTTAACAAAAGTAAATACATCCGTTAATGGCTACATCGTTCATCTATCGGTGGACTAATTGATAAGCTCGTTATTTTTTCAAAGGAAGGTGAGCATACCTACTCGGTTTATTTTCAAAGAATTTCTCGTCGTCGTTCGGAAAATAAATAACGATCACGGTTCCGTTCACAGGGACATCGATTAGCACGGGATTCGCTCGTCTATTGGACTAACTCGGTCACGACTGAGAGAAAGAGAAGGTAGCCAGCGTTAATTTGGTCGCGTTCTTGCTGATTCGAGCACATAGATCGGACTCTTTACGCTTATCCTCTTGGATCGGCGTAGAATAAATCTATCGGTGGTGGGTAGGTATATCGTGGTAACATGGTGCGCGTCAACAACGACGACGACGTTAATTCGATCAGGGGTCGGGGAACGTATGACGGACACGAAATCCTTGGTTTAAGCCGGAATCGCAAAACAGGAATCGCATTAGCGTTGTCACGATAAGACGTCGTCGTTGTCGTCGTCCGAACGGGCAGCTCGGCCCACCAGCTCTCTCTCTTGCGTTATCATTCGTTCTCTCTCTCCCTTGCACTCGGTCTCTCGTTATTCGAGTCACACACGGCAAGATAACGCTTCCCCCTTTCGTGGAGAAGCGACGTGTCCCCCTTTTCCTTAGCTTCCTGTCCACCGGGATCTCGTAAAACCCGCCTTCGTAACAATCCGTGGTCTCTGCCCACTTTCCAGCACTCTCGCCATCTCTCTTTCTTCCTCTTTTCCTTCTTTCTCTCGAGGTTCGACCGCTTTCTCGGCGTTCTCTTTTCCTCTCAATTTCAACGAGACCTTCGTACTTTCCATCTTTCTTGCTTCCCAGCATTTCCGAGCACGATTCTAGGTTGGCGACGAGGGAGGTGAGTCATCTAAGGTCGCGGAGTAGGTATTCCTCGTATAGAGGATGCACGCGGGAACGTGCGAGCCTCTTTCGTTTGGCGCGTAAAAGAGACAAAATGCGAGACTCGGGATGTAGCTTTGTCGTGTCGGTAACGATGTCGTCGTCGAGTATATTGATGTATTTATACGTTGCTTCGAGATGCGGCTGTAGGATGGGCGAGCAAAGTGTACGAGAAAGGAGGACGGAACGAACGTGGACGAGTACGACAGAGAGGGGAGTAAGGCCGCGCCCCCATAAAATTTCCCTCGTCTTAGCGTAAAAATCGAGCCCTTTGAAGTTCTCCGTAAGAAGAAAAATCTTTCGAAAGGAATAGGGAAAGACGGTGAAGCTCTCTACTCGACAAACTCGAACGACGTTACGGGCGATTTCTCTCTCTCTCTCGTGGAAGCGAGAAAACCGTCTAAACGATTTCCAAGGGATTAAAATGTACTTGTACGGTCGACGGATATCGAGCTCGGTGCTTCGTTAGCCCTTTACGAGAAGGATCTTTCCGCTCGTTTGGTGGAGTTAAGGACGACCACGGGAACGATCACGTTGCTAGGGACGAAACGACGCGTATGACGAGCACGTATGACGCGCGATATGCGCGTGTCCAACGAGTAAATACGTCTCTTAACGCACGGTACACCTGCTCCTGCTTTCCGCGAATTGATCTTACGGTACTCTATCGTGTAAACGACCGAGGCGAGTTAGAACGGTAGCGAGCCGTAACTACTGGCTATCGTCCGGCCACAGATGTCTGATACTACTAGATTCTACAGCCATGTTCCGACGTACCGCACATACGTAGGTATATATACAACTACGGTAGAACGTTTCGTATTTTCTGGTACACGGGGTAAACCCACGCCTCTCGCATTCATGTTGCTTCTATCGACGATCGTGCATGGAAATTTAAGTTAACGCGTCTTCGCGCGAGTACCAGGTATTCGTTGCGGCGAGCTACGCTTCGTTCGGGTAAAATGCACGACGAGCCGGTTATAACGCTTAGATAATTACAAAGAGGGAGCCGCGACTCAGCGCAGGTGCGCGATTCCAGCGGAGAAACGAACGTCGAAAACGCCGAAAGAACGTTTGGACGAGAGCCAAAGAGCGATAGAGAAAGGGAGAAAGCGTGTGAGAGAGATGGGAGGACGGAAAGAATCTATACGCGGCCGAGTTACTGCATCTAACGCTGCACCCATTTTCCATTATATTCCGATGATATATAAACCGTACCGTAAATAACGGCCCTTTATATCTCGCCACGCATCCAGGAGCCCATCCAAAGGTTATACCATTGCCAACGTAGGGTATGTGCGAGTCATTCCGCAATGGATTAGGTCGACCGAAAATATAGGCTCTCTATCGCGACGCGTTAAAACGAACGCGCGTACGTACACTCGTTCGTACGTTCGTTCCTTTATCGCGCGATTTATGCCCTTGAATTATCGGCACGAATTAGCTTACGGCGGCTTATCTCGTATGAAATTTTTTGGAAAACCTTCCAAATGTTCTCGGTTACGAACGACAACTTCCCGATAGACGTTCGAACGTCGAACGTTGATTTATATCGTTGTACGTATACTATACACATACAGAAGTTACACGTTTGAAAGCGATATCGCCAATTTTCGTGATGTACTCTAAACGGATTACCCTTTCATTGGTCATCGCATTTTACCGAAATAATTAACTCGTTAAATTAATTATCGTCCGTTTTAATCGTAATCGCCTAACTGGAACCATTTCGCGTTTGCATTCAATTTTAATAAGCGTAGTAATAGTAATGGGGGGTAGGTATGAGAACCGATAATTAACTGTTTTGTTATGAGATACACACACACACACATACATAGATAGATAGATGAATAATAGTAAAGCGAGAGCAGCGAAATATCTCTCTTCGAGAAAAGCAACTTATCTACTTGCAAGAGACACCGCATATCTCCCAAAGGTGCTTCGAATTTTCTCGATAATCTCGACTCGCCGTTAACCCGGGGAAATTAAATCAAGGACAACTGTTGCGCTGGGGGCCGCGTTACGTAAACGAGCGAACGTAACGCGAACATCGAGTCTACGGCGACTTCGGTAGGTAGCGGAGGAGGACGGTAGGTCGCAAGGAATAATTAATAAACGTTCGCGGAATTTCGTAAGGTCGTATAAGTGGTGGAGTGGGATTGTACCCATAGTAACGATGATATCGACTCCCGCTTACGCGAAGTCAATATCAAGAGCAGCAGCGTACCGAAGAAAGGGCCACACTCGAAGGCGTTAAGGGTCACTAGTGGGGTGTTAAAGGGTTGCGTGCGCACTCGCAATTATCCATTAATTAACCATCGGCGCGTAGTTCAAAGTTGACTCAAAGCTCTCTCTCTCTCTCTAGCTCCATCTAGCTCTTTCTCTCCCTTTACATCGAGCAGCCTTCGGTATCCGTAACGCTTCGCTGAGGCAAAGGTTGCACCGACAAATTGAGTTGCGACCCTACCTAGTTAAATGTTAGCTTCGTATTACCGACGTTAACGGCTGCTCCCCCTGGACGTCTTTGGAAATTTCAGAGTTACGACGTAACATCCGCTCGCTCCTATGAACCACACGGATTATACGATACGATGATAAAAGACCACCACCACCAATACCACCATCATCCACCACCACCATGATCACCACCCTAGACGACGAGAGACGACGGCTTTATCGGTCGTACTAGATACAAATTTTCAAATTTCTCGATAATTTCTATCTCCCTTCGTCCGAATCTCTAGAACTTTTGCGATTATATTTTGCGAGTAAGTACACGCGTAAGTCGAGGAGGACCGCGATAAAACTAACATTCATTTTCTGTCTACCCGTTTCCCAGGGATATACGACTTTCCTGATTAATCTTATCAAAGTTCTCGAGCGTGAAAGCGATCGTTCTCGTTTTCGAGAGGACGTATAATTCTATCGAAAGGCTAGCGCCCTCTCTCTCTTCCCCTCTCTTCCTCTTTTTCTCCTCTTTATTTTTCCCTCGATTCCATCCAATCTATTCATTCGAAAATTCGATGGTTCTACGAGGAGAAACCAAAGTCTGTGTCGTCGCGCGTTGATGGACGATGTTTGCTTCGGACGTTAAGAGTGAGAGAGAAAAAGAGAGAGTGGAGAGGTACGAGCTAAAAGTTATTGCATCAACATATACATGACGTTCATTACGCTCGAGCATGTTATATGTAGGTATGCGTGGAAGAGAGAGAGAGAGATAAAGGAAAAGAGCAAGGGAGTTTTGAAAATGTCTACCGAGCGAGCATCGACTATGAGAACATATCTCTCCTCTCGTTTCGTCTCCCTTTTCCTCCTACGTCCCCCATACCTCCCTCCTCATCACGCTCGGTCCAACCCGTAGAAAAATGTATGTGGTGCGCGCCGGCAGAAAAGCGGATTTGCATAATTACGAAACGGCGGTTGGACGAGGCCGCTCGAGCTCGCTCGCTGGATCAATCACCGACGCTATTTTTCACGCACCCTTCCTTCCGCGTCCTCGTTGGAAGCGAGGACAAATAGTTACTTGCTCGAAAACGATTCGTAGCCATCTTTCAATCTACGACATTTGTTTCTGAGATTGGTCAAGTTTCATAATATAATTTAATGTATTAAAAAGTATATACATATAACGAACGAACGGTACGTCGCATATTTTGATTTAGGAATATTCTCAAATTCGAATAAGAGGTGATGAGAAGTGTGCGTACGTATAGCGAGTCGAAGGTACAGAGGGAAATTTAGAAAGAGGAGTTTTCAGCGAGTGAGAAACTTCGTTGGACTCGTGGAACGCCTGATAGCGACATTCGTATAAGGAATATCGTAAGTTTAGCTATATGAAATTGCCTCCGTAATTTCGTCCACGCGCCCGAGAATCTCTTCGTTCGGGTAAAGGTGCTGGATTTGATTTTACTTGAGTCTACTTAACTTTCCGAGACAGCGGGATTATATCTTTCTGCAAGCGTTCTCTCTTCCTCTTGCTTTCTCTCTTTCCCTCTTCTACGAGCTATTTCCGTCTCCTTCTCTCACTTTCTCTCTCTCTTTCTCGCTACCGACTAGCTCGGCGGGTATCTTCTACCCAACGGCAGCGGTAGCGGCAGCTTGCAGTAAGCTCGTCCGAGCGTGATGGAACTTAAGTCTGGTTTAAGGTTGAGTTCCGTACCGATTTTGCAAAAGTTTATTCTCCTAGAATTAACAGGGTAAGCTCGGGATTCGCAGGCTTCGCGGAACATGTCTGCGACTACTCAGAAACTGCAAATATTCTTGATATAATATAGCGTTCGCCGAAAATGCAGATGCCGTCGGCCCGTGCACGTAGCAGCACGTGTCTAGGTGAACTCTCGTTATTCCGTGTGAAACGCGGAACAAGACGATGAGTCTAATTCTTTAACACTATTCCGACCAAGGAAACTCTACATTCTAAGTTAGAAACAATCGTTTCCTTTGCATTTAAATTCACGAGGGAAAATATATTTGATTTTGCATAGAAACGTTCCATCGTATGATCGATTTAAACGATGATTCTGATTCACCGATCGTACTCCGCACGTTCGTTGGAATATTCCATGCAGTGTTTTTTCTGTTATCCATCCATAATTCTACGGACCCAGAGACTTACGAGACGATTAGCATGCCAGCACGATCGAATTACTATTAGACGGTACTTAATTCGAGTTTATTTAGAAAACGTACCCATAACGAAGGCGTGAGAGAAATATTCACGACTCGTAACGCGCGGCTTCCACTCGGAGAAAATCGATTATTCTAATCGCGATCGGATCTTCTTCTATCGAAATCGTCGATTTTAATAAAAGCAAAGCCAATTCGAACGGTTTGCTTACAAGCGCATCGCGAAACCATCAAGTCTCATTCCGTTCGTAGATTGGTTCGAGCGCGATGCATACGACGACCCCCCGTTGCCAGGAGAGAGATTTGATTTACATTTTAATGCAATGCCAGGATAAGTCTCTTTTAATTAGCGCTACATTATAATCGATGCAAATCTCTCAGTTTTAATTAGCGGCCATCTCGGCGTAAGAGAATTTTAATAAATTATATTAATCCGACCTCACGCGAAACTCGTTTCACCGTGAATATCGATAGTCGGGAGCAAGAATTATCGGTGAGATCAAATATGGAATATCCGTTATTGAAGTTGATGCTTTTTGGGTTAGAAATGACCAAAGATTCGTTTAAAATATTGCACCGTTCGTTGCCATAACATTTTCTGGGATATTATTATAATCTCTTTCTAAAATTTGAATACATTTAATTAATCATACTGGATTCGAACAACGGCAGCACGAAACGCGTATATTTCCCTTTTCACTCCGACGTCTCAAAAATATTGTTGACACTTTGGGATCGAAGCAAAAAAAGTCACCTGGATACGTCGTAACGGATGTATTTCAGCCCTGCCAATTACTCTTCTTCTCTCATTCCCTTTCTCCTCTATGTATAATTACACTTGGATTGTCGCATACAACGGACAAGAGTTCGTACTTTAGCCAGCCACCCGACCGATATCTGTCCTATTCGTGGAGTCCTTTGTCCGTTATCGGGGGCTTTCGCAAAACGATTTCTTTTGTTCGGCGCTCGAAGCTTTCATGAACGGATTGACAGAGAGCCACCGGCGTTAGTGTTGTCCGCATAAACATACAGAAGGTATCGTTGTCGGTTAATGAAAGGATCGAATCGTTACGATGATAATGTACCACATATGTATGTGTACATAGATAAAGGGGAAGTTCTATTATTGGCAAAAGTTTAAGGATTTTTTCAAATAACTAATTTCAACTTAATAAACGAACGTCAAAAATTAATTATTCTAGAGTATCTCCCTATATTTATGGATTACAATTACAGTAGTCTTTTTGATCTCGGTGGAAGAACCAAATTTTAAAATGATATAGCGAGAGAGGTATACGAGTGGTGTATCTAATTTCACCGACTCAAAACTTTACTTTCATAATCATCCTATAAAGCATTTGTTCTCGTGCCTTCTCTGTTTCTCCAACACGATGGTAACTACGGTCTCTCGTTGGCGTCGTCGTCGTCGTTACAATGGCGCTCCCCTTTCAACAATAACATTATTCTCTGTGCGTGACTATAATGAGCTCGAGCACGTCACTTAAAGAGTCTCTCTCTCTCTCTTTCTTTCTCTCTCTTGCGCGGCATTCGCGAAGAAGCCGAAGTATACGAAGCGTTTCTCTACGTCCCGTTGGAAACTTCACTCGAGGGGATACGGAGCGGTATTATAACTCGAAGATATCTCGAAGGCCTCGGGAGCACTCAACGGGTGGAGGATGGGTAGGAGGCTTGGTTGAGTAAGGCGCTGGCAACTATTTTCCTAGAATTGTCATTTAACTCCTCGAAGTGCTCAACCGTTCGGCTAAATCCTCGAACGCGCGACGCCGTTTACGCATGGCATACGATTACGGAAAGCTTTTCCTTACCTACATCTTGGATTCTATCGACGTAGAGATGAATCTGTGTTTTTCTCTTCGGAGTATACCTTCGGCCGATGCGAAATTACGAAGGCAACGTATGCGCGAGAAACGAACAAAGATAAAAGAGAGAGAGAGGGACAAGGGTATCGCGTTCTTGAAATTCCTGCACGGAATTTCCTATCGTCGCACAGTGGGGCCAAACGCGAAAAACGTGATCAAAATTATTTTTTCTTGTTTTTTCTTTTGAAAACGTTTAAACATAATGAAACAAGCATAAAAAATGATTCGCGAACCAACTCGAAAGATGAAAGGATAAAAAAGTATTTGTTATTGTTTAAAAACTGCTCAGCCGACGTGCAAGATATAAATTCAGCAGCAAATAACACAACCTTAAAGAAAATTGTGTGCTCTTTCTAATGGTGTTCTTAAATTTGCACTACCTTTAATACTTTCCGACTTATAAGCGATTTCGCAAGGGAAGGACGACTAACTTGAAGAAATCATAAAATGTAAAATAACTCTAAGACGGTTGAAAATCTTATCATGGTATATTAGAACTTTTTTGTTATATTTAAGGTGTAGAACCACCTCCCAAAGTTTTTCAGATTTATCGCTAGACATCTTGTAATGTACACTTTGTAACGAGCTATAACTTTGTAAAAGGCAAAGCGCCAGACTTCTCATGTGGTTTAAACAATAGTTTAGGATATGGGTAATTGAAATCAACAGGAATTTGTTATGGCGCTTTGCCTTTTAGAGAGATATAGCTCTTTTGTACACTTTGTACACTTTGTAACGAGCTATATCTCTCTAAAAGGCAAAGCGCCATAACAAATTCCTGTTGATTTCAATTACCCATATCCTAAACTATTGTTTAAACCACATGAGAAGTCTGGCGCTTTGCCTTTTACAAAGTTATAGCTCGTTACAAAGTGTACATTACAAGATGTCTAGCGATAAATCTGAAAAACTTTGGGAGGTGGTTCTACACCTTAAATATAACAAAAAAGTTCTAATATACCATGATAAGATTTTCAACCGTCTTAGAGTTATTTTACATTTTATGATTTCTTCAAGTTAGTCGTCCTTCCCTTGTGAAATCGCTTATAAGTCGGAAAGTATTAAAGGTAGTGCAAATTTAAGAACACCATTAGAAAGAGCACACAATTTTCTTTAAGGTGGTGTTATTTGCTGCTGAATTTATATCTTGCACGTCGGCTGAGCAGTCTTTAAACAATAACAAATACTTTTTTATCCTTTCATCTTTCGAGTTGGTTCGCGAATCATTTTTTATGCTTGTTTCATTATGTTTACACGTTTCCAAAAGGAAAAACAAGAAAAAATAATTTTGATCACGTTTTTCGCGTTTGGCCCCACTGTGCGTCGAAGCGTTCCACAAATCGGTGGCCTCGGGAAGAAAAGGACGGTCGATATCCTAAGGAGAATGAGAAAAAGAGAGAGAGAAAGGTGTTTTCGAATTTGCGATTTCCGCGAGACGCGTCTAGGGGCACGCTCTTCGATTCATCGTACGAAATGGAACGGACGGAGAAGTGGGGGAAGGAAGAGAAGGAGAGTATATTTCCAATACACGTATTTACCGGTGCGAAGGAGAGGAGGTCGTCGAACGAGAACGTGGGTGGAAGAGGCGAGTTATATTTTCAGAAAGAGAGAGAAGGGGTGAGAGCCGTACGTACAAATGGTAGGACGAGGCGCGCTGCAAATTTTATCGAGTGTGAATTCGCGCGACCCATATTCCTTCCGGTCATTAATCTTGTCCACGAGGAACGATGAATTCGAGGGAAGACGTATACCGCGTACACGTTGGTGGCACCGCCGCCGTCGTTTGAGTCTCCACCTCTTCTTCCTTCCACTTTCGGCTTCACCGAGTTCACTCGTCCTCTCTCTCACTTCATGTCTCACTTTGCCAGCCAGCAACGACGTGGGCGTCGCGTGGATCGTGTATCTCCGTCTCTCTCTCTCTCTCTATTTCTCTCTGATAACGTATGCTTTCGGAGGAGTGCACCGGCCGATGCAACTTTAACGAGAAGAAAATACAACCTACGTCCTGCCTTTTCCACGTTTTACAAATTATTTCTCCCAGAGTCGTCTCCTCCGGTTGGCGCGACTTCCAAAGAGACTACCCTCGAATCTCGTCTCCTTTTTTTCCCCCATCCCATTCTCTACCCTCCAAGCGAAACTTTCCGGATTCGTGGATCTCGCCATGCTCGGGAACAGGGGGATAATTGAAAAAGCGGTAATTTGTCCGGAAGTTGAATGGCGATCGTTATGGGCGCATCGCGTTCAATATGTTCCACGAGCGAGAAGGACGCCTTCCGTAGATTTTATGCCGTTTCTTTTGCTTTTTAACCATTCCTCTTTCGGTATCTACCCTTCGCGACAGTGAATAACGAGAGAGTCTTCGAATAATAAATCGTACAAGGGGATCCAGTTTGATCGACGTTCGTCCATCGCGAGATAGTTATTAACCCTTGTAGATATTGGTCTTAGCGGTGGTGGGTTGTAGTGGGAAAAAGGGGAGAAAGTGTAAGAGAGAAAGAGATAGGGACTATAAAATTTCCTCTCGCTCTCTCCGTACACGAGTATCTTAGATATTTATTCGGATATTTGCTTCGCCACCAGGCAAAGTGGAGGGAAGAAGGGGGAGGAGTGTAGCTTTAATAAATTTGGCACGAGTATAGCGCGCGAAGACTCGAGGGAAAACTCGCCTTTGCTCTCCTTGACCTCTTCTTACCTCTTACGAGGGAAAAGGAGAGAAAGGCGAGTAGCGAGGAGAGGTACGGAAGCGTTTAGTCGGTGATGGATTAAGAAGGGAAGTGGAAAGCAAAGGGAGGAAGAGGCGGGTATATACGATCGCTTTCCACGAGGCAAGGCACATCCTCCGACCTCCACGTCTCCCCCACCGCTCGGTCGCCGTTTTGTAATCTGGAAAAACATTTTTCCGCCTTCGAATTCTCCGTTTGAACGGGAGTTGAAGGAGGGGATGTTGCGGGTGTGTAGCTCAAGGAGAGGGTGAGCTTGCGGAGGAAAAGGCAGCCCGTAAGTCGCGGTAAGCCTACTACGGGCGTGCTTACGGAGGATTCCCTCTTGGGCTCTATCAGCATTCGGATAAGCCGCATCCGGTATTACGCTGTTCCTACCTTGCCAACAACGTGGTTTTGCCCCGGTAAAAACTGCAATCGAGCGAAATACACCGAAGCAGGTTGAGGAAGATTAGGATGGAAAAGAAGAGCTCGAGTCCGTCGTTTTCGGTACGCGTTTCCTCGCGCGCGCGCACGCGTATCACGCGGCCGAAGGTAGGTAGATGGGAAAGGTTGGGTTGGTTCGTTAGTTGGTAGGTGGATGACGAGAAAAGGAGCGACGCAAAGTACTACCATCGCTGGAGCGAGCTATCCTACTTTCCTGATACACATCCTTGATCCAGTTAGCCCGGTGAACCTTTATCGGGTTCGTCGTTCGACCCGGACTCCTTTTCTTCTCGAGATTGACATTGAATTAGTCTTCGAGTAGAGCGTCGTTATCGTTGTTCCCTAGCGTTGCTCTTACAACGATCGGAATGGAGTTTCGAGCGTTTCCGAAATTCGGAAGTTCCGACGATCGATCGAGCGAAAACTACGAAGACGCTTTTGAAATTTTCTCGGGTCGTTTCTTGGCAGCATAGGAAAAAAACGTCGTAGTTCTTTTTTTCCTCTCCCAAGTCGATACAACGAGATAACATCGATGAAGGATATCGAAGCAAACTTCGAGGATGCGCCGGTGAATTTAAATATCGTGGGACAAGAACGGCCGAGAGATCGGCGAGTCGCTCTCTTTTATCGGTCGGCGTGTTTTCGTGACAGCCTTTCTGAGAAGCGAGCGAGTACCCGTTTATCGTGTATCTACCAGGGCATCTGTTACCCTATCAACGCGGCCTCGTTCTGCCAATGAAATACGTAGTACGTGTATGTGTATACCGCTCGGAAGGACCCGATAACCTTATTTACAAAAATATATAGGTATATGTATAAATCTACCAAGGCGCGAGCCTCTCTCTTTTTCTTAAGTCACGATGGAAAGCTTGACCGGTCGATCGATTCCGTTGTTATAAAAAATAAAAATAGACAATTCGAATATTTATAGATCGTGCATCGACATATTTGTCAGACGATGTCCCGATGACAACGAGAGTGGTAGTATATACGGCTCGGGTTAACGGTCAACTATTCTTACGTTACCCCGGTAAAATATACATATAGCCTATGGTAGTCGGAGTTTAAGAGGGTGCAAAGTTACAGCAATTTTCTCCCTGCTACGGCAACACGAAAAGGTAGTCGGCAACGCGGGACGAGGTAAAAAGAGGGTAGGAAAAGAAGACACGAATGCGTTAGCTCGCGGTCTCGTGTTTAAATCCGTGGTCGCGGCTCCGTTGACATATCGTGGGCGGACAGGGTGCCATACTTCACCGAGACAGGAACACGGCCTCGATTTTAGGGAGGACATACTAGATTTCGCGATCTAGTTACACGAGCGCAGTTTCCCACGCGGTCGGAATGCGACTAAGCAGATTAAAGCTTGTTGCGGCGAATGGAATCGCGCGCGCGGGCAAGTTCGCAAGAGAATGAGAGAGATAGAAAGAGAAGAGCGCGCGGTCCGGAGAATAGTCCTCGACGACAAAAGGCACCTGACGATTTGGTAATGCGACCAGCCCGCGGATTCACGAAGCACCGCCAAAATCCTTTCGCTAATTGTGCATTTATACGGCATTTCCCGCACGATATACGTGACTTCCGCTAATCCGTCGCCTATTGAGATCTTTTTAAAAAGACCGAGGAACGTACTCCGAGAACGAAGATCTGAACTTTGTTGGAACTTTCCACGTTTCAGTAGGAAATTCTTCGATTAGAAAATATGCGGGTCCTGTAACGTTAAATGTTTGTTCTATCTATCGAGTACGATGCAGGTAATATTTAGAGATTTCTTGGAATTTGTTATGTAAACGTAAAATGTTTTTCGTGACTCGTTCGTACGTAAGCAGGCCTTATAATATTCCGATTAATTTCACGCGGAATCCCTATGCAATTCTCTTGCAGTACATTTTTCGAAAATACGAGACCAAATAAAGTCGAGCTACAGTGGCAAGAGAGAGAGTGAGAGTAGAAATGTTCACGCGCTATTTTCATACGCACGTACGCGCGTACACGACCGCGTGTTAGTATATAAAAGGCTGCGGTACGAGAATCGTAAATCCGAGAGTAAATTGCCGGAACCTCGTTTTTGTTTTAATTCGTTCGGGGTAGGTGAGCGCGCGAACGCGAACGAGCCGCCGCAATCCGCCGGGACGCCATTAATCTAAGTGCCTGCACAAGCGTAAAATTGATGAAAATAACATAATGAGGAGTTAATTGGTCGCGGTAACGACTACCAAGCGGATTTAATCAAACTCATTGTACGGGGTATTCGCTTTTACGATTTCTCACGTTGCACCTCGAACCTTTTTACCCGGAATCATCCTGGTGTACGATTTTCGTATCGTAAGATAGAAAAAAGGAAAGGAAGAAAAGAAAACATCGTAGCTATTCGTCGATAGAACAAGAACAATCACGTAGAACGATTCGTTCGTTCGTTTCGCGAAGGAACGGGTATCGCGCGTAACGCGTCGTCGATGAAAAGGTAGGAAAAGCGGGATGGAAAAGCTGTGGGAAAACGGGACGCGGTACGTTCTGTTTTCTTTCTTTTCTTCTTTCCTTCTTCTTTTTTCTTCTTTTTCTTCATTTCAGTTCCACATGCCGAGGAAACAGAGGGAAAGAGAGAGAAGACACTTCGTTCTTTCCATTCATCCTTTTCCGAAAGGCCGTACGCGTTTTTCCTCTATTCTTTCCTTCTCTCTCTTTGCCTCTCTCATTCTCTCCCTCTCTCTAGAAGGTAATCCCACCGTGTCAGATCAGAGACAGCTCGGTATCCCTTGCTGAGTGCGCTCGTCTGTTCTCTCCTCCTGGATGCCTCCGGTGTTAGCTCTTTTCTGAAAAAGGTCCACCGCTCGCGCCACTAGCCTCGTCTCTTCCCGTAGCCTCGGTCAAGTGGAACGATACCGAGCATGCGATATATCCGGCACGTCTACATAGAGCAGAGAGAGAGAGAGTCCTATCTGAAATCGAAACATTTCCGAGGAATTTTCGTTTCTAATGGAATGAGGGACTTCTCTGTCCCACCCATCCCGTCCCTTCGATCTCTAGTCGAAAGTACTCGGGAAATCCTCTTCTCGGCACTAAAGTGGATCTTCATCGAGAATCGAGGCCACCTATCGCGTAGCGGCTTCTGTTTTTCTCCCCACACACCCCTCGATTTGACCCGAGAAATCAAGCCCTTCCCTCTATTTCTTCTCATCCAAGATAAGTTCGTTTTGTTTCATTCGAAAGACGTATCCTGCCTTCGATCGGCTTTGTCGTGTAGTTTCTTCGTTAGTAAATAAGAAATCGAACGTGGTTTTCTCTTATTTATCATCTTTACCCTCACTCTAGTTTAAACGTTGCTCCAACATACCTCTTACTCCGTTGCTGTTTCTTCGCGTTTACCGGAGCGTAAATCGACCTTACGTTTTCAATTAAACCTCCGTGGAAAACAATATTCAGCACTTATTCCGAGCTTTGCACCAGATTTTTTCATTATCGTGTTATACCATGCGCGTATGTGGGCGAAAGCAAAAAAAAAAAAAGAGAGAGGGAGAGAGATGGTGAAAATAAGTACGGCATACGCTTGTAAGAAGATAAATCGTTACACCGGCAATACCGGAATATTGGGAAAACGTATTTCATTAGAACGTGGCACAAGCTCGTGCGAACCATTTCTCGTATTTGGTATTAAACAGCGATAAGAATAAAATGGCTGCGCGATTATCGTGCGAACGAACATCGATCGGCTCGAAATAATCTCATAGAAACGCGAAGGGATACACTAGGTCAATTCTACGAAAATCGTGCTGCAATTCGAATCGATGAAATTCTACGCCTGCTTATCGGTCGAAAATCCTTTGTAAATACGTAAAGTCGAGAATTCCTGACGTTCGAAAGGATTCTATTCGTTAATCGAGCAACTTCTCCAGGGAACTTTATAATTACGTTCGCGTTTATATGTATATATGTAGGTATATACGTTTGCCTGGAAATTAAAGGATCGAGGCATCGTAGGAAAAGAGTGGGGGGGAGAGAGAGAGAAGGGACAAGGCTTACCGACGATCTTACTAATTAGCGTCGGGAGTCTTTGCGGGCGCTGCGCCGCCGACTTTTGTACTTTTCCCTTGAATTCGTAAAGGAAAGCACCGGAGCTTTCTCGTAGCTTCGAACGTGTTTCTTAGATTCACCGCTTACGGCCTTTCCGTTCGCGATATAACAACTCGTACCAGCACCGCGGCGGCGCTCTCGAAAGTCTCACGTGTAGTAACTTGGTACGGGCGCGGCGTTGCTTTCATTAATTGTTTTCCTTTAAGAACGAGCCGAGTTTACTCGCTCGAAACGGATTCTAATTATACTCGCTTCGAGCTCGTAATCGTCGAGTAGCTCGGGCTAGACTAAAATCTCGAGAGAGGAAGAGAGAATTTAGTTACCTTGCGACTATCTACGACGCGTGGGTTATGCGAATGGAGCGTGAAAAAAGAAATATGCGCGTGACGAAACGAGGGCACGATACGATATACGGCGATGTTGGAGCGTGAAACTGTGTCGTAATGCAAATTCGCGATTGAAATGAGGGATCCCGGAATTTAGGTTTCCAATTCGATAGCCGCGCTCGGGAATACGTCGAGAATTCGAGGAAGAATTCCAGCTCGATTCGGGCACGCGACGAGTTTAGTTTATTCGTGGCCGGAGAGAGATGGAAAAGGATAGATACGAAGAGAAAAAGAAAGAAAGAGAAAAGAAGATGGGAAGAAAGAGAGGGAGCCCATCGGTCGTGGGAGGCGTAGAAGAGATTGATGGTGGAGCCAGTCATGTGGTTCTAATTTGCCCTCTATTACCGCGCCATAAATTTCTCCGACAAAAAAGGTGACCGCGATATCGTTATGGGTGTGCCTCTGCCTTACACCCCGACGTAAAGGATGTCGGTGAAAAATTACGCGTAGGAGGAAAGAAACTTTTCGAGCCATTCGAGATGTACAATAGTTTCGTCCAATGTCTTTTCGTACATTGACACCCAATATGTGTATTTTTCACTTACATATTTCTTATTTTGACCACATCCATCTCAGATTGTCGTAAAATAAACCGGACGTATTACAATTGCGTTTGTATCGACGTTGAAACCCTGCGTCGCATCTAACGATAACAACGACCCGATCCCAAGTTTCGTCGTGCTCCGTCCATCCGATAGATACACGTCGCCATCGCTTTGCAACCTATTATGGTAATAACCGAGCATGCTTTTGTAAGTATGTAAATGCTCTCGGAAAGGTATGTTTCTAAGTGGCTGTCAGGACCAAGTTCCGGGCTGCGAGCGATGAGACGCGTACCATTTTGTCGCGTGGTGCAGCTAGCGAGACGCTTGTGTTAGTTGAACGCGGAAACGTCGCATTACATTGTCCCGTTTTACGTAACGACGAGAGGCGATTATTACACGAATTATAATAAAGGTGGAAAATGAAGAGACACGTAATAGGACGACCGCTCTAATTAAAATCCTGCAATTGATTTATTATTTCCCCTTTTTTTTTCTTTTTACGTTCCGTTCATGTTTTATCATTTCACGTGAACTCGCTCGACAACGGTTGACTGTCGGACGAGATATACAAGCCAACCGAAGAGGAGATTCGCAGGTGCGCTTTATTATTTCACGTAATTCGCGCGGATGTTATCAGCGGGCGTTCCGCCCTATCGATTCGCGTTCCGATGCATAAAGTCGTCGCTTGGACGGCAACGAACGCGACGGTCCCGTTGTCATCGTCGTCCTCGTAGTCATAAACGGAATACATATTCGGATGGAACAAATATTGACAGATACATTTTAGCGACGACGATGTCACGACTCGCCGTGCTCGGCGTTCAATCTCTTTATCGTGGCGGCGAATCTGTCGAAGAAAATCGGTAATCGGCTTGACAACGTGCAACCGGGGACGAGCAACGAGCGTGAAAACGGGCGGTTTTCGATCGAACGAGCTTTTGCGAACGACGCGTGCGCCTTTTTACCGTATGTATTAGGTTCGACCCTAGAAACAAAGGTTTACCTATAGCATTTCTCGCGTAACGTTGCGCGATATACTATTTTACTCTACGATTATCGCAATATTTATTGTCCTTTTCACTCGCAATGAAACTTATCGGCATCTCAGCCATTATATGTCACGCATACGTGTTTACCTTACGTAGCGAGACAGTCTAAACTACGTCTCTGTTTCGGAAACTGTTTCGGACATGTTCAGCGTTACCTCAAGCTGAGTTACTGAGACATTTAGCGAGGTAACCAGTGCGCGCGCGGCAGGAATTAGTTCTGCGGTTTCGCAGAGACTGCAAGTTCGTCGGCTCGGCATGGCGATGGTAAATTTTTCTCTCTCTCCTTTTCCTTTCTCCAACATGGAAATTGTACGCCTCTCACGGACAGCTATACGATCCCGCAACGAACGTTTTTTCCCTTTCGAACCGATACTATCGTGCACACCCCTTTCGAAAGATACGGCAGAGATTATTAGGAAATAAAAACGAGGGAGTTAGTCGATACGTTAATTAACGATTTAATACAAATTTATAACTTCGAATTCGTTGCAATTTCCTATTTTATATCGTGCAAGAAGATTCACGAGCTTCGGTTACAAACGATTTTTTTCTTAGTCTCTCTCTGTTCCTTGCGCCCTCCTTCGCTTTAACGGTGAGAAGAGAACGCGAGTTGGTCAGCGTGTGCGGTAATACTAAAGGGAATACCCCGTAGGTTAGGAGAACGAACACGACGAGGGTGGAAGGAAGCCGAGTGGAAATTACGCGATGCAAACTCCCTTATAGGACAGGTTAAAGATTTTTTATAGCGACTCCGCCTCCGGTCTCAGATTTTCAGCCGTGATACTACCGAGCGATTATAAAAGGAAAAGAGAGCGAGTGAGAAAGAAAGAAAGAAAGGAAACTCGCTCCGAAAGGAATAAGTTACGCTTGGAAGGAGCGAGCTTTGTACCTTCTTTTTTTTCTCCATCGATGCGATCTCAACGTTCATCGATCGCCGATTTGATAGTATCTAATGATAACAAGGAAAATATAACGTAGTTACCGATCAGCGTACGTCGTGGCTGTTAAAACCAAAATTTACACTTCGTGCTTTCATTAAATTTCCGGCTGAGTCCTACGCTGGAACGTAATATTTTGGGAGAAACAGATGACTGTGCAGTTTGCAATGCGCAATAAAAAGATGCCGGCGTGTCGGAGGCGCCTCGGCAGCACGACGCGGGAGTCTAATTATTCCCAGACACGAGCCAACACGCATTCCCAGAAAATGTAGGTTAAACGTCGAGCCCGTTGTCCGATTCGAGGAGTCGAGTCCTGTTACGAGAAGCGATCGAAACAACGCGAAGTTGTTTACTAATTAGTGCATTTTTTAGTTTCACTTTGCGCAGTTTGCGAGACGATTGCTACCAATATTTTTTTTTGTAGGGTTTCAAGGGCTAAACTGTATGTAAAAATGTTGATTGGAGATGCTGTCAACGTGCTCTGGTAGAATATGTTCGAAGTGTCCGTATACTTTTCCTCCCCTCTCTCTTCCTTCGCGTTAGTTCGTACGCGTGGCAGGAAACGATGGAATATCGTTAAATATTTGCTTCCCTTTCCACGAAGCACGCTCGATGCATCTTTCATCCGTCGTAAGATCGCCGTTCACGGTTTAAAGCTGACTTCTTCGTTGGTGCTTCTCTCGAGAAGAGGATGCTCTTCTCTCTTGTCTCCTCTTTCTCTCTCTTGCCGTTGAATAGAACTCCGTCTAAAGCGAGATAGTCTCGATTCGCTTTCATCGCGATCTCCGAGGATGCTTCACAATCAGTCCCGTTCAATACCGAGCTATAGATATCCCATAACGGGTTTGATACAACTAGAGAAGTCGTATATATGTATGTACGTAGCTTCGGGGCTCGTTACAACGCCGGTTGCAACTTTTCTCCGATAGCAATGAGAAAGATGTAAATAAAATAGAGAGTCCTCTTGCAAATAAAAACGAGCAAATATTGTTCATCGAAATTTGCTTTTTTTCCTCGAAACTAAATTACAAAAAAAAAAATTTTCTCGAACCTCGTCGACTCCAGAAAAATTGTTCAACTCCCGTCGAATCATTAGCGCGTGTATCGTAATATTAGCTTCGACAACTTTCCAGCTGGCATTCATCTTGCCTTCGAAAGTTTACGACCTCGAATACCGTGTGCCGAAGGATTACCAGGGAAAATTGCGAGTGGGTGGACGAAAAAAGTGAGCCGGGTTTGTCGAAAGACTATGGCTACGGGATGACGACAAGGAGACTATGCCGAAGGCCATCGTTCGCATCCAAATTAGCCTTCGGCGTTTGTCGAACTCCTACGCACGTATTTTTCCCCTCTCTTTTTTCCTCTTTCTCGGAGGATTTTTCTTTTCTTTTTTTTTTGTCTTATTTTTACACATCGAACGGATCTTACTCCTTTTCCCTTTTAATTCGTTCGTTTCTCGTTTGAATCTCAAAGGGTGAAAATCATTAAGGAGACGTTTAAGCTGCTTAAACTTTTTTAATATTATTTCTTTCAGTTTGGATCATGTTTATAACGATTCGTCGTGGGTGGGTCGTGAAAGGGAGGGTCTCTATAGAATACCTAAATTATATACTTTTCCGGTAACGTATAGATAGATAGATCAGGACACTTTCTTTTTTTATATATATAGCTATGCACGTAACCGGAGATATCCACCTACTTTAAAGATCTCTTGAAAAGAGCAAGAAGGTGGTGTAAGGTTTTCTCGCCGAATGGCGGCTGTCTTTCTTTCGAAAAATCAGGATCACGTTATTGGACGGCCGCGTCGATCGGATTTCGCAGCTCGTCGAAGGTAGTAGTACCTAATGGAAAATGGAAGGTTCGCGGCTCGCTCCTCTTCCTGGAATTTCCGAAAGAATCTCGTCTTTCGAATAACGCGCGTTCCGTGCGAGCGTAGGTTCGATGCTCGCCGGAAATGACTTTTCGTGAGCGTCCCGATAGAAAAGATAATAAGGTAAGGAAAAAAAAAAAAAAAAAAACAAGGGAAACGTTCTTATTCGATTAACCTACGCACTATTTTCCCTACTCATACTATTCCCTTCATCTTGAATTCTCGAAGGAATCCATTTGAAGAAAACGCTTCGGCACCATTTCAAGAAATAATTACAACGACAAAGGAGTGTCTGGGCGTAAGGAAAAATCGTGTTGCTCCTCGCAGACTCGAAAAGGGGGAAGGCTTCTTATTTAAAAGTACGGCAGCCACCGACGCGGTACTTGGGCGTGGACTTCATTCACTTACCATTACCGGTGCGGCCCTCCGGCTGGGCGAGTACAGAAATGTCGCACTTTACCGCGCCACGGAAGGAAGTAGTTAGGTTTTATAACCTCGGGTAATAATCGTTTTCGGGGTCTATAGCTCGCACGATGTCTCGATCTTAAGCGTCGTCGCGAGCTCGCTCAAGGACGCGTTCGTAGGTGGAATCCACCGAAATATCGCATTAACATAATCCTCGCGTGGCTCGTAACACCGTTAACTTCCAAATTGGTCGTGCTTTGGGTAGGCGATCTCTTTCCTCCTACCGATTCGGTACTTATTTCGAATGTCACGCTATTCCCCTGTACCACGGTAAAAAGCTGAGCCAGGCGCTGACTTTTAAACGATAATGCTTTTTCGAGAGACTCGTTCTCCCTGGCCACTTTCCACCGACGACGTCCTTCGGTTTACCGAGCGAGCCACTTAGCGCGAGCTTCCTGGATATCTGCTGCGAGACTCTTTCTTACGTGAAATAGGATCTTGTGTTGGTTAGAGAAAGACAGAAGAGAAAAAAAAGGAGAGAAAGAGAAGCGAGGGGATAGAAATCTTGCACAGGTCGTCGTTCTCTTTGCGAGAAATAAAGTGTTATATAGATACAAGGACGTACACGCACTCGCGCACTTAACCGAGCGACGTGTAACAAAGGGACTGGCGCAAACGATATTTCGAGAAACGGAACGAGGATAGTCTCTCTCCCTCTCGTCCCTTTTTCTATGATACCGTGGTTCGACGATGATCGATGGTCACGACCCCATTATCACGGGATGCCGTAGCGTTGCTCGTTTTCAGGCATCACCGGTAGAGACATAAGTATCGTCCTGTCCGGCTCGAACCCGTCGTCACACCGGCATGCCAGGGCACACACTTTCGGGGGTGCGGGCTGTACTCGCTAACGAACATTCGTCCCAATATCCACCGGTCGAGGCAAACATTGGCAATTAATTCTAACCGTACGCCACGAATGCGCAGTATCTGTCCGCTATCAGTTTGGAGCTCCAGGGAGTACGTGTATGTGACAGCCGAGCCCATTTCCCTACCGGCTCGTCCCCTCTACCACTATCCCCACCTCCTCGTTTCCACGACCCACCCCTCGCTCTCCAGCGCAGCCGTCTCATCGGGACGACCGGCTACCCTCTTCGTGTACACCGTCACAAGCTTAAATCGTCGAGCCCAGAGGAGATCCAAAGGGTTCAAACTCTCGGTCCCGCTTATCCTCCTGACCGTTCAACTATGCCGGCTCGTTTCACCTATTTACCTCTTCGTTTTCTTTAGTCTTATCGCTTGGAACGAAACCTAATCTCTGTTCGATTTTTTTTCTCTCCAATCGATTGGTTTTTGGAATTACAAACGAAGAATAATGTTAAAAGATACGATCCATCCTCATTTTTTTATTCTCTTCTTTATGCAAACTCGTACCAGACCGAATGCGTGCGAGCGAGAAGCACCGCCAGTCCGCGGTTAATGATCTCTATACCTTGTTGCAGCACGTGGTCCCGAAACGGTCCTCGGTACATAACGTTAACGAGGGATCTTTAATGTAGCGGGCGCGCGAGAGCATACCGAATGTGTGCTTCGAAACTACGAACTCGGAACTTGGACCGCGTCCACGCGGAACGCTGTTTCCCGTTCGTTGCGAATTTCTAACGTCGCTCGTTCCTTCTCGTAATTATTAATGCGTTGGCTCCGGAAATTCACCGTCGCGTGAAAACGAGCCGCGTTGGTAGTCCTCGATCGTCCACGTACTTATAAATAAAACCACGCTGGAGGAATTCGTCCTCGCGAACTTTGCATTTCGATATAGCGAATATAATCGAGGGATAAATAATTAAACGGTTGTTTTTTTATTACGTTTCAGTTTAGGTGAACATTTCGTGTATTAAACGTCCCGTTTATGACAGATGGAATCGATCTTATTAACGACATACAATTTTCGTTTTCCTAAGGGAATTACGTTCGGTCTTATCCAATAAGGAGTGACGAGTTACCCAGTCTTCATATTCACGTTTATGGCACAACGATGGTCAGTATTATATTGGCCACCCTATACCGTGTAAGACGTTCTCGAGCCTTTCTCGTAAACGAGAAAGAAGAGAAGAGATATAGGTGCTTTCCTTCGCGAAGAGAAAAAAGCCGCATGTATTGAAACGAATTCCCTTGTGTTTATGGTTCAACGAAGCGGTTTGAATATACGCCCGAGCGTATATCCCTTCGATATTGCCGGAAGAATTTTTCGTATAGCGCACTTCCATGTACTACTAGCACACGATACTACCACGACCACCCTTGGTCCGTGTTCCCTCGGTAACGCGCGCGCATATCTTACAATATATTCGCGGATTATCTAACCACCCGGAAGAAATCTACGTTGGAATGCGTTAAATCGAAGAACATCAATATCGGATTTCCTGCTTATTTCATTTTCGACTCTTCTCGCGCGGGTAGACCCGCGTCCCTCCACTTTTCGCGACTCCTCGAGTAGGTATATTCGAAATTGATCGTCGTCTGTTCGTGTTTCTCTACTCGAAATCTACGTATAAATAGAAATATGGTATTTTATACTAACTGGACGAAGAAAGAGACGGGAAGACGGAATAACGGAAATGTAGATTATTTCCTTATCGAATAAATCTGTGCCCAAGTCGTATTTAAGATCCTATTGCCATCGTTTCCCTATCGGGATATTTATAAAGTATCGAGTTCGCTGAAGTTGATTAGTTCTTTTTTCGATCGCGTTTACGAGCCACGCGCCTTAAAGGTAGCGACGTAATAGAGCAGAGGTGAGGACAAGAGTCGGTGGCGCTTTTGTTAGGCATTTTTCTTCGCGTTCCACTACCAAGACACTCTTTCCTCCACTCTCTCATGTTTCTAGGAGGTAGATTCTTAAAGAGTAACCCTAAAGCTCTCGACGGTTCAATTGGTTGTAGCGACATTATCCTCCTCCTCCGATGAGATTCTATAGGTTTTCAAGGGTAAACGTAATACATACACCAAGATGTGCGGCGCGACTAACGCGTCTCCCCAACTGCTGGAAAAGCTTCGATCGAAGCCACGAAGAAAAAGAAGAAGGCCACTCGTCGTTTTCCTTCCCTGCAACGCGTCGAACCTACGAAAGTTGTAAAAAGGAAATGGCATGACTGGCGACCATCTTTCGCGCATAACCCCGGCTTCTTTTCCTCTCGCTTCGTGGCATCTCATTTTATAAAACCCAGCCCCATTTTACCAGCCCGCACGTAAATAGAGGCCGACCTTATCGCGCTTGCAACGGTTATCGAGCGTGAACTTTCTCGCGCTTTTAACATCTATGATCGTTCTAAGAAATTTCTGCTCTTTCACGTGTGTTAAAATACAATGGACGATAATCGTAATAAGTAGGTACATAGAGAAAGGATTGGACCGATTCTTCGATTGGACTACCACGTTTTTTTTTTATAAATCTGACTAAATTTCTTTTCTTAGCATTTATACCGAACTTGAGTCTACAAAAATGTAAAAAAATGGTGCAGCAATCTTATCCTAGTTTTTCAATAAATTTAAAGTCAAGTAGTTGTAGGTATTAGGAAATTTCGCAAGGTTCTCTCGTAAGAGATAACGATAATACGATTATCATTAACGTTCATCGATTTTTCGTCTTTGCTCCAAGCTTACGTTCAATTTAACTCGATCGTTCTCGTCCAAAGAGATTTTTCCTTCGAATTTGGCGATCACGCGAGAGTACTCCCGTCAAGGTCCATTCCAGTCGTAATCTTTTCGGCCAGTAATTCCGTTCGAAGTAATTACACTTTGAAGCGTAAGCCTCGCGCAACGCGACCGCGCCACAGGGATGCTAGGTATGTACGATCGAGTCCTTATCTCACGGCAAATTTCACGAAGCCGTAGCATAGAACGTAGATATTAATCCTAGCAAAACGGCGAAGCCCGAACACAGGGAGTTGGAAAGAGCGATTTAGGCGGAAGCTGCCGAGATGGCGAATAAATTTCCTGAACAGGAGATTACTCCAATACTAGTTTCCAGTTTTCTCTCCTTCCTACTTTCTCTCTCTCTCTCTTACACACAGACAACACTATCTTGTACCGTGTAGACACTCGGACGATGCATCGGCAGATTTCTTTCCCCAACTGTTCTACTTCGAATGAATGCGAGGGAAACGCTGAACAGATTTTTTTTTCTTTTCTATAACGCGCTTCGATACTCGAGCATTACCTAACGAAAATGAAGAGGAATCGTATGAGAAGCGCGGATACCTTTCGCATAATATCGTAATGCAACGAGCAGGAAATAGTATCGGAGCTATGAGAGAAGGAGCGAAAGGGCGTTACGGTATTCCACGCACGGTAAAGAGAAGTCCACGGCGGTGCCACCGGAATCGTTCTTTACGTTCTCCTCTGTAATATGTATATATGAGTATGCGAAGGGAAACGTATGGGCTCCCTCGAGTTCCGTGAAAATTGTAGCCGCTTCGTAGCTCGGAAAGGCGGTACATTTGCATCTTCCTCCGCTGCTGGTACGAGCGAGGGTATTGCTCATGAATATAGACAGATATGATCGTCTCTCTCTCTTGGTAGACTTTGCGCGAGCAAAGGGCAAAGCCGATCGCTTCGATGCCGGTCCAAAGTCGACGACGTCGTCGTTCGCTCGTTCTCGAGAACTACGAAAAACGAGATCTCGTCGATATAAAATTAAAGAGAAGCGAAACGACTTTTCTTTTGTCTCTTGATGCCATTTGTAAGAGATTTCAAAGAACGTCAAAGTATAGGATCGGTACGTACGTAACGACCGATGCGGAATTCTTTTCCGCGAAAACCGATAGTATGCGTTCGGACGTCGTTTCTTCATCGCTTGGTAATCCAACTAGCATGCATGTTTTTCCAGGAACCTTTTCGCTAGGGTTTATACAAAACCTGATTTTCGAAACTCGGTTTTTTAATTTAACAAATGTATTAAAAAAAAAATACGTATCTACGTCTATAGAAATAAATTAGTGAGAAGACATTTTTCTTAGCTACTGTGCAAACTCATCACACATTCAGAAGTTTTTTTAAAATAAAAAATAAATGTAGGTATCACAGAAATTGGACGTTAGTCGTGCGAGAATTGAGACAAGCGCCACGGTGTGATAAATCAGATATTACGCGAGAAGAGCATCTAAGTGTAAGACTCGCGAATATTACGAAGACACGGCCGTCATTTCGTCGTGTAATTCTCGAGGAGATGCTCAAGGTGACGGACACGGTTGAATGCATCGAACGAGGGTGGAAAGTGCAAGGAGGAAGAAGACGTGGGTCCGGAAGAGTGCTCCTAATTGTAACAAACAGCCGCTTTTATCCAGTCTTTCGAGAGAGAAAGAGAGGGTAAGTCTCGGTGGCCCCTGCGCAGATTACTTCCACGCCCTAGGCCCTTCTCTCGCGCAATTTCGTTCTTCTGAATCTCAATGGCGCGTAGACTCTGCCAGTGAAATTCGTGGCTTCGTCGTTACGCTCTCGGTAGAGAGAGAGAGGATCCTTCTTCTTCATCTCTATATCTCCTTAGCTTCCATAGTTCATAGCTCGAGTCGCGATCGACGCTTTCAAAGATTATTACATCCCTGTCTCTCTCGTTCTCCCTTGCATAAATAACATACCGTATATACCTACGTAGAACGCGTGAATATAACGTTCGTTTTCTGTTCGTTCCAGCGTAAACTCGCCCTTCAATTTTTGTCTATAATCTTGCGTATAATAATAAGCGCTCGTTCGCGTTAATCCTTTGCCTTAGCTCATCGTTCCTCGTCTTTTCGTTCGTTCATCTTAATTGTTTTCCTCCCGTTGGCCTCTTCCCATAGAGTTGCGGGTACTGCCAAAGAAGAAGTTCGGTCTACTTTTCATATCTCCTTCGAGATTGCCTTCGCGAGCGACGATATATAAGCGAGACACCAATACGAGTCTCTTCTTTCACGAAGACCCTCGACATCCATGACACTCTCCTTCTCTCTTTCTCCCCCATTTCTCCTCTCTCTTTCTCCCTCGCCGCGGGCCAAGACTTTGATTTAACTTTCATTTACCTTGAGGTTGCCGATGGAAAATATAATTATAATATTTCGAAGATGGGCCACTCGTGCTTTTCTTACTGAACTGGAAAATAAGCGAGCACCGGTGCTGCCCGAGTAGAGCTACTACTTCGATAAATGGCTACCCTCCGTAAAGGACGATCTTTTTTTTCTTCCTCTTCTTGCTTCCGCTACATTTTTCTTTCTTTTTTTTTTTGTCAAGATTAATGATATTCGCGAGCACCCTATACGAGTGCGTCGAGAACTCGAAACGTTCTTCGTTAGCGTTTGTTCGTTCGAAGGCTCGCGACGGTGGGTAATTTCATCGAAAGTTTCCAGCTAATTTCAAAGTTTAAGATCGACGCTACCGTGACACGATATTCGACGAAACGCAATCGCTTCTTCTTTGGACGTTCCACTCGCGAGTCCCCGGCGATGTCTTGTTTACGAGTACGTAGAAAGGGTGCTGCCACGAAGTCGTGAAAGGAAAGGAACGGTAGGAGGGCGGGAAAGGAAGAAGTCGGCTTGGTAAATATGTAACAAGGGGACCCTCCTTCTTCATCCTCCTCGAGTTCGGTGAAGTTCGGCAAACATTAGATGCCGTTCGACGATCGACGATCGCTGACTTTTTAATCCAACGAGGGAACAGAAAGTTTAGCGACTCCTCGAAGCGCGCTGCTTTTCCGTCTTGCTATCTCCTTTATTACGCTCCCTTCGGACGAATACCAGATGCGGTTAGAACTTTCGTTGCGAGGCTTCCCGCGGCGAGAGATTATAATCGGTTTACTCGATCTAACTCTTTATCTCCGTTCTCTCTTTTACTATCGTTACTACGCGCCGTACTTACCCATATTAACGAACCGCGACTGCGAACAACTTTTTCGCTCGCTTCCTCCGTTATTTCTTTATTTATCTAGCCTTATCGCGTTTCGAAACGATCGCGTCTTTCCTCTTTATCCCGGTTTATCGTCGGATTTGCAAGGACCGCGAGGACTTCGATTCTAGGTACATACGTCGGGCAATTTCGCGAGTCGTCGAAAAGTTTTCAGACATCAGCGCGCATTTCTAAGCGAACGAGGAGAGACCGAGGGTGAACCTTATTTATTGGTGAAAAGTCCGTCCAGTCGGGCTACGAATCGCGTAGCCCTTTGTATCCTTTGTGAAACTCGTAAAACTTTCTCCCGTGAGCTTGCCGCGGTGAAATCGTATCCGCTTCTTAGTCCCCGCCAACGTCGAGGCGATTCGCTCTCGTCTACCCGTCCTCCTCGAAATTACATGTTTAAAAACAAAACTCCTGGAAGCAGGGAGGTCGACGCGAAAGTCCCGCCGCGATAAGGCCATGAAAAGGTTTGTTGACTCTACCCGCGCGAGGAAGCGCCAATAAAAGGCAAGTTTCTCGAACAGATTTATTTCGAAAAGTCGCGAGCGTGTTGTACTTTCTTTCCTCGCGACTTTGCTCGGACTCTTTTCTCGACTCACACCGTCCTCGCGCTTCTATCTCCGTGTCGTTCGAATAAAGGCGAAAGCTCCACTTTCCGGCTGGCTTTCATTCGACAGCTTCATGCCCTCCTCGCGATTTAGCGATGCCATTTTTTCTCCTGCCTCTTTAAGGTCGCCCTCTTGATACTACGAACCTCTCTCCCGTTTACCCGACAAGTATTTATTAGCTTCAACGAAATCATTCCACGAACCGATCTCATTTTTTCACGCATCGTGATTTTGTAATCTTTTTTAAATACAAAGTATCCGTTGGAAATGTAAATTAAAATGCCATTCGTGTTACAGGAAACGAGACGCGTTATTATTACGTTCCCGTTGCTTCGGATTCACAAACCGCGGACTCCTTTGTTTGCAAGCGCGCAATCACACAAACGAAGTGAATTAGCAACGTAGGAAGATTAATTAATTCGCTATCTCTCTGCGAGCACCTTTCCTCTCTCTCTCTTACTCTTTCCATTTCCCGAATGACGCGCGTATCAGCTAGCAAATTAATGACCTGAGACAAGCAACAGAAGCAATTTACGTGTGTTATACATAAGGGTGCTATGTTGCACTCGGAGAACGACGATGAAACGCGATAATGGTTTCCTAAATACGGCAATTGTTCTCGAAAGAAGAACGAAGATGGATAGATAAAGAGAGATGCGGTTTAGGGCGTACGCGTTTGCTAGGATATATCGGGTGACTCGTCTAAAACTAATCCATGAACGCTAGAGAGATAACATTTAAATATTACACACGAAATCGTTCGAATTAATAGAATTCTTATTCGTGACGTAAGATAAGTATTTATTTTTTAACAACCGAGCAAAAAACGTTGCAAGATATTCCTAATCTTAAACGAACCACCCGTTGTGTATCCACCGTCTCCGTTTTTGCCTACCGGTCGAAGAAAAAGCGAAGGCGAGGAAAGTACGAGAAGGGACAATGCCTTGACATATCGTCCTGTCATCGGCACGACGACGAGCAAGTTGTTCCGTAACCTGACCGAATTCAGACGCCAACGGAATACCTTCGCGTACTTATCTCTTATCCGACGAAGGTGGAGCTCACCCTTGGCGGCTTTCTTTCGTGCAAGAGTTATCGCGGTTCGAGTTCAATGAAAGCCTGTTATCCTGGGCCGAGAAAGATGAACGTTTTCACAAAACGCTGCGTCGTCTACAAGCCACTCCGGCGTGTTAGTCGACAACGTGACGACTATCGATCAGAGGTGTCCGTTCTCACCGATCCCCTTCTCTACCCCTGTTTCCACCCTCGTTCTCATCCACGGCTCCTTCTCACCCGTGAAAGCATCCGCCACCTTTCCTTTCCACTTCATCGTTTTACATATGCTCCTCTCGTAGCCAGCGACTCTATAACTCGTGCGTGTTTACGGCCGTGCTACTCGTGTTTCCTATCTAGCCGTGTAGGTATACGTGGATTACGCGATGTTATTTTATTTTAGGACGAGAAGATAATGGGAATTTGGGCTAGATGGTCGTGGTCATTGTCGATGAAGAGATCGATCGCTTTTCAAGTACAGGGTGTCCAGCTTCAAGTTCAACACAGGAAAACTACGTGTGAACATTAATGATTCGAGTCGAAAAGTCTAGTATCATTTTTCGAAATTCACGCCTAGTATGGCGTACAAGTGAAATGTTATTAGTCGGTGATCGATCTTTGTTAGGTCGTTAACTAAGCCGAATTTCGTAAAAGTTTATTACACTTTTCGATTCAAGTTCATATCGTGCACGTGTAGTTTCTCGGTAAGGAACTCGAAGCTGGACACCCAGTATACATAGGTTGCCTGATATGTAGATATTAGGTTGGTACGTATAAGTACGCTCCTACGAGTAGATTAGAATCGTAAGAGGGTCACGGTCGTACGAACTGGGTCTCGAAATATGCATTATCGAAGTTCGCTTCCTACCTATATGTCGAAGGAGAATGGCGAGATAGAGATAGCGCGATTTATTTGCCTACGGTCCAGACAATGTAGCGGTCCAAAGCCATATCGGACGTGTACGCGTCTCGAGAATTCGATCAAATTTGTAAGGGTGAGTTCGTATATTTTCGTTACGGCTTGGAAACGTATATATACCTACGTACACCAGCTACCGTCTGTTTTTTTAATAGGAGAATGGGACACAAACGTAAGGTCCGGTTACTCGACACACTTTCGTCGGGATATGAAATTTTAAACGATCTTGCCCTCCTCGTACCTTATGCATTTATTTCTTGACATTTACCGCGTGGATATTCAGAGCCCCTCCGAGATAACTTTATAACCCCCTTTCCTCTACCGTCTCGCGTATGTATCCACCTACCGCGTGGCTGGTACCGAAAGCTCGAAAGAAAGGGAAGGCCTTTCGCAAACTTTTGTTCGACCCCTTCGAATGAAAAATTTGTGAACCTTCCTACGTTCTTTCTCCATTCGACGACAAGAAGAAAGAAGGAGGAGAAGGTAGAGAAGAAAGGAAAACCGGGGTTTACATCGAGCCCTGCGACAAGGAGTATGCGAGAAAGCCATTTCGGTCGAGGAGTCTCTTCGAGTTATACCAGACAATTCGTCCAAATAACGTGGCATTAGAAAAGAAAGATAAAGAAACAGAGAGAGAGAGAGAACATATCCCGTCGATGTATAATCCTGATGATCGGTAGGCCAACTCGAGCATGAGCCGAGTGTGCGCGCACGGATATTGTTCACCGAGGTTCGAGCTCCGAGTATTAATTATTATTCGAAGCAGGTCGACGTCGAAACTAGCAACTACGCAGCTTCGATCCCCGAGCATCCTCGTCGTCCCGGCTGCTGCCGCCAGTCCCGTACATACGTATAAGGACACTTGTCCCGATTTCCTGTTCGTTGCATTATCGGTACTGCGGTAGTGAGAGAATAAGGTAGGTGGGGGGATCTGTTGGTTGGTGCTCTGCGGGGTAGCAGCACGCGGAGACTCGTGTCAAGTTTGATAATCCCCGGCATCTCCCGAAGATATTAGCATAATCTGCGAATTCATTGGTCGCTCGAGGTGCCCTACTCTCTATCTCCATCTCTGCCGTTCACCTTGGTGCAGCTCGGATGCAACGAAGGTGGGGATAGAATAGATAAGGGCAACGGCCTCGCGTCAAAGAATCGATTCGACCCCGTCCATATCGGTAATATCCAAGTTTTCCCGAGTTTCGACTACATCGGCAACAACCACCCCCGTTTCCTCCCACTTTTGGCCTTCTCTGTTTGTTTTCTCGACTCGCCGCTCGTTCTGCTACCTCTATATCCTCCCCTCTCGCACGCTTGTTTATCACGTACGATGCTTCCGTGTACGCGGCAACGTCACCGGCTCTCACGATGTGTTCCAAAAGGATTCATTATCGATTCGTTGTACGTACGTACCTAACCCGTGTACGTGCATAGGTTAAGCGTGTAAAAGAGGAAGGAAATAAAAATCGATGCACGATGTAGCGTAGGTACAAATTTTTTTCGCACGCTTTTTTTTCAGAAAATCGTGGTAAAATAACGCGACGCGACACTAGACAATTTTTTTTTTTTTTTGATAAACGCGGAAACCTCCTGGTTAATAGAGGGCGTGGGAGTTATGAAAAGGGTGAGGGTAGGAAGGAACGTAGAACGTTTCGAAAGGTATTTCGTGCGGAATTTAGCGCTATGGTTGCATATAGCGAGGACTTTTCGAAACGTGGGTATCGTTTTTCACGTTCCCCGTCGATCGGTCGGTCTATACCAGCAAAATTCAATCATTTGTGTCAACGAAGTGGCATTACACGCATGCGTACTCACTTTTTCTCTTACTCTCTTTAGCTGTCTCTCGAAATAAAAACGCTTTTTCGTCGGTGAGATAGCGCATGTGCTCGAAAGAGTCGTTTAATCGTTTACGACTATGCAGATCGAGCGAGCTCGAAACGCCTGTAGCACCCGCGTCTCCGTGCTCGCTCACGCGGACACAGCTTCTCTGTTTATCCGTGCGTGCGTACGTGTGTGAGAAAAACTGAGAGAGAGAGAGAGAGAGATATAAAGAGATAAAGAGTTTGCTACAGCTACGATGTAAAAACGCTACGTTACGCCGGTCAGCCTCGGTGAATTTTATATGCGTTAACCCGTTTGGTTTTCGCGCGATAAATATTTATAATCCTTCCCTTTTTCGCTTCGTTTCAAAGGATGTAGCATCGAACAGAGGAGAAGACTTTTACCGTAGTCTACTATCGCTGTTTCCAGCGATATCCTTGCTGAACGATACCCCTCACCGTCCCACTCTCTGTGCGTCGCGACGTTTGAAAAGTTAATTCGAGCCTTTTCTATTCGATCTCTCGAAATGAGAAAAGGTCCGACCAGCGTGGTTTGCCAAAGTACGTCGAGTTGTTTATTAAGATGAAACTTCTCGAAGCGTGTCCGAGAGAGATTGAAGCAATTTTAAGCGAGACTTTTCCAATCGCCGCCTCGTTCTCTCTTCCTTCACTTTGTACTTTCGGTAAAATATATATCGAAGCGATCTTTTTAAGGGTCGCCGCTCGAATTAGCTTCTCGACTCACCGGGCGTAGGTACCCTCGTCGTCGTGTCATGCACCAAATATCCTTCGTTAGTCCCCTTGTTTCTGAAAAAGCGCTTTAAAACGGTTTACCTAACGCTTTTGACGTGGGAATCTTTTTCTAAAATTATCGCATCCCCCTCCTCTATTCCTTCTCTCTCTCTGTGCGTGCGTGCACGCGCACTGGAGAAAGGGTTTGCGTAAGCGTTCGCTGTTCCGTGCCAGATGCTGCTAAAGCAAGAAAAAAGGTGAGGCTTTGTGCTTGGCGGGAGAAGAGGGCCCTGTGTGCATCCTGTGGCAATCGAGTTTCTCCCTACACCGACGAAAGAGAGATAGAGAGAGAATGCGTTCTTATGAATACTTCACGCTTCCTATTTTAGAAAGCTGTAAAAGCACGCCGGTTACGGTGAAATTTGCATGAAATTAAGGGCAGAGCGGTCCGTAAACCGTTAACGGTGAAAATCCAAAGAAGAGAGAACGGATAGAGAAGAGGGAGGGAGAGATTCGTGGCATCTATAACGATGAATTAAATAGAATATTCGATGACGCGACAAAAAGAATGAAAATATTCTCGAACCCGCATAAAGAAAGACAGAGGGAGAGAGTCTAACCTCGTCGAGATTTTATGCGGGAAAAATCGATACCGCGGTGGTGGTTGGAACGATAAATACCATTCAAAAAGTAGGATATATTTCGTAGGAAAAATATCGAGAACGCATTGTGAACTCTGCATGGCACGTAGCGATATTTCTTACGTTCACGACTATACGAGATGGTGGTGGCTAAAATCGGTAAATCGCAGTTTTTACCGTGACCTACTTATTTCCGTTGTTTTTGAATAAAAGTTTCGTTATTTTTGCACTTTTCGACCATGACGTATTTACAATCTTTACGTTCTTTCGTATTTACTTTATAAACTCGAACGTAACCGTGTACGCTCTCAAATATTATTCGAATATCCCATTAAAGCCGATGTATCCTTCGATTACATGTAATCTAATTGCGTTTTCGCGTTTTCTCAATCTAGCTTTTGTTTTAAAATAGACTAACAAATTTGGATGCTACGATTCATTGACCGTGTTAAAATATTCTTTTCTCGTTAAAAGCTTTCTGAAATCCGTAATATCATAGGTCGGGATTTTAACCACGGTTCGGATTTAATATTTTTCTGTAAAACATTTTAGATAGGTAGCAGGGTTTATGGAATAAGAAAAATCTATTTTCAATAAACACCGTTTTGCAACAGTCGAGGCTTAAAATGGTAAACCTCTATTCGCAATTTTCCAGCCTTTTGAAGAGTCAAATCAAAGTTTAGATCGCTCATTAAACTTCAATTTGGATCTTCTAAACCCAGCATAGGATCTTGTAGAGCGAAAACGAGTTTTCCATTCGGGCGACGTATAAAAACTTCAAAGAAATCAGATTTACGGGAAACAAATCAAGGTAAAAATTTCGCTTCGGGACCCCGCGAATTATACAGAGCACCGTAGTGGAAGCATCGCTTTTATTTCTCTTTTTCACATATAAGAGAACTGACGTGCAAGAACACGATGGAAGACGTACAGGATGGTCGGGCTTAAAGGACGCGAATGGTAGACGAAATAGGATGCAAAGAAGGAAGGAGAACCTTCGGAGGGTCTCGAGAGTAAAGGAAATAAAATGTCGGTGGAAAAGTGGAGGAAGAAGAAGCTTCTCACTGTTTCCCTGGCGTCAAGTTAAGGAGACGTTATTGTTTCTCCTTGTCGAGTAATGCGAATAGAAAAGAGGAAGAGAACGAGAGAGAAATGGATAGATAGATAGAGAAAAAACCGACGGTTTGCAGAACGATGGTATTAAAAGCGTGGCGCGTCGTTCGAGAGCGCGATTAAATGCCCCACACCTGTGTTCTACCCTTCACGGTTAATTTCCAAAGTAAGCCAGATTCGTTCGCTTTACGGGCAGTCCGATCGGGATGGGATAGATAAATCGGTGCACTTCGAAATCGTCGATCGTGTTAATCGTGCGATAGACGGAGAGAAAGAGAATTGACGAAAAAGTAAGCTAGAGACAGAATACGATACGAAAAGGCCGCCGTCGAGTTGGCTCGACATAAATCAAATTTATCAAGGAAGAAGCGTTTCCATGTTGTAAGCCTGTTTAGTTTCGAAATCGATCGACTCTGAGAGAGCGAAAGGAAGAAAAAGAAGTAATAACGACAGAAATAGAGAGAGGGAGAGAGGCGCGTGCATTACGCGAATCAGTCTGGAAAAAGGGTTTTGTTACGACGGTGGTAGCGACTCGATCTTACTCACGCGTCTAACCTTCCATTTTCTTTATGACCTCGACGACGCACCCCTGGCCCTTCGAATGCTTGCGCGTTGGAGAGAAATAAGGAAGAGAGACAAAATGTGGAAAAAACGGGAGAAAGAGAGAGACAGTGTCGGTCGATTACCGAAATGACTGCGAGTTGACGCGCGTTGCAATTAACGGAGTGGTTTAGTATCATCGGCGTTGAGTATGTTTTACCGTCGCTGAACCTTCCCTTTTTTTCTTTCTTTCGGAACGATTCGTACACTCGACGGTCGACTATCTATGCTCATATTTGCATAGACCTTTTCTAATTCGCTTTTGAAATCGCTTGGGACAAGGACTATCGTCCCTTAAAATGAAGATGATTTCGTGTTTTACTTCGATCGATCCGTTTTTCCTAGTTCTACGATTGACGACGTCGCGCCCGTTACAAAATCCCGTCCAGTTCTAGCCGTTACCATAGCAACCGTTGAGTTACCGATTCTCTTGCGTCGCATCTCGTCGCACAGCTTTGGTACACAGCTGTGACACTTGCTAGGATTTTGAATAGCTACGAAATAAAAGACGACACGTTTTTCCGATTATACGATACCTCGGTCAAAGATACGATCGTACAAAGCAAACAGTTACCCTTGTGGAAATTAAATAAGATATCGTCCTACTTTTTCGTCGCGCCGTTTGCACAGCTGCATCTGAAATTTATAGTCACCGAAAATACGACGCATATTAAAATAACTTCTCTATCGATTACCGTTTTCTTTTCTGTGGTAAAAGGGAAGTAATAAAGTATTAGGAACCAAGTTATTTAGACATCTAAAGTAAAATATCTCGTATTTCAGAAAGGCTGGGTTACGATTATTTACGAAGGTACGCTGAAAGGCAGGGGCCAACGATGCTCCTCGAAGCACTCGAATCGAAGCTCTCGGTGTGTTTTTAAGTCGCAACCTTGGCTCGCCGTCATCGATTTCGCTCCACCTCCAGTAGTGCTTTTATAAACTCGCGCAAGCACGGCACGTTCCTACGAGACAATAACTTTATCCTCTTTTCATACTCCTCGTTTTTTTCTCGGGTGATCCGGGATTCGGTATTAGCTGCTTCGCGAAAAGGGTGATCGCTTTTTTTGGGGCTTCGCCTTATTTGAATAATATAGAAAATAGCATCGCGAAAAAATATAAGAAGAGATATTCGCTTTGGCATCGACTCGTAGGGCAAAAAAAAGGAGGGCTTTCGTCGTTCGACGCTATAAAGCGAGGTAGACGCGAGTAACGAGTGCGCACGAACGACAAATAAAATTTTATTTGGACGATAAATTAAGTGAACAAAAAAGTTATTCCAACGGAGACCGTTTGCATTGAGGATCGTTATAAACGCGGGAAACACCGAGCGATGTTTGTTTCACGGTAACCCATATTTAAATCGCTGTCCAATTCGAGGCTCGGCCGTACGATGAATACTCGACGCGCGACAAGCGAAATTTGAAATGTAGCCGTCCGTGGACCGATCGTCGAGCGAACGGTCCGTCAAAGCGCCACGAATTTTCGTCGGTCCATCGGCTAGCGACACGTTTGTCTAATGAGCATCTATATTTCCCTCGGACTGACGCAACCGTTTTAGCGTCAATCGCAGGACACCGAGCGAGCCGTTAGCCGAGCGAATTTCAATTCCCGCTAGCGCGGTGGGACGACCCAACGTACGACCAAACACGACTCGAATTCTGTTCGCCGATATGAATGCAAATTTTCTTGCGAAATATAACATATGGAAATCGTAACGTAGCACAGTGGGCTGAAACGGGCGAATAGTGGACTTAGGCGCGACGAAAAATCAACTTCCTTAAAAAAATGTTCTCTATTCCACGCCACTCATTGAGGTTAAGAACCAAGCGCGTTTTTTTTATAATGGTGTCCCCAGGAGGCCTAATCCACTTAGAAGTTGTAAAAAACAAATCTTATTTGCCAATTTTCCTCCTTGGTGGTTTCTTGATTTTTCGTCGCGTCCACTGTTCGGCCGCTTCAGCGCCAGTGCGTCCTACCTTGTAAAAAAGAATCGTTTGTTTCTTACCTATTTAACATTTATCACGGACGAGGATCAATTATCGAGCCCGATATCTAGTTCGTTAGCTTTCACGTAGTACCTACCTATCGTCGAACGTTTCGATCGAGTTACGAAAATAGTTAAAGGAATTAGATGGCTAACGTTTGGTGATGCGACGGTGGTAGTCCAGCGAAAGAGCGAAGGAGATAGATAGAGAAAGTCTATTTGACCTAAGGAACGAAGAGCAGCACCGTATCGAGATTCGAAGGTTCTAGCCTTCGGTCCGTAACCTCGAGAGACCGATGACTTCCTCGATAATTGACTCGGTCTTCTTCTTCGAGCCATAACCCACGACCATGTAATTTATGGCACCTACGTGCCGCTGCCAGTACTTTTCGTGCTTTTCTCTCCGCGATGCGTTTCGAGCGTATTTCAACTCGACGTTTCGCCACAGGGTGTTTCGTGTTTTGCTAGGCTACCAGCCACCGTTCGGTACCAACCGCATATATCGTTATTGCTCGTGACACGCCGATGTCTTATATTTATTTATTACTTAGCCCCGTTTTTTTCCACCGATCCCTGTTCCTTCCTTATTTTGTCTCGTTACAGAACGGAATTGTTTTAAGTCGATGTTTTGTTTTTTTGTACTTCTTCATCGTCGTCTCTCTTTAAATTCACCTCTATTTTCCAGCGTCGCGTGCCATTAAAGCACTCTCCCGCGTACCTTACACTCGTTTGCACTTTCGTTAACAATAGCTGCGCGACTTCCTCGATCGATCCGTAGGTTCTTTCTCCTTCTCTCTCTCTTCCCCTGACACTCGAACTCGTGCACCCTTAAATACCTCTCGCGCGCAATCGGTCTACCTACGAGATTATTTTCATTCCTTCTCTTGAAATTCTGTCATACTTATCGGATAGGGGATCGTACCATCGATCATACCCCTTTTAATAGAAAGCAAATTTTAGCTATGGTACGGAGCTTTAATGGCGATGAAAATACGTAATGATAGATTTTTTAGACAACTGAAAAGGTAAAACGAGGACATCCGCCCGTTGCATTTTTCTTGAGCTCTATTATTACTTTCATCGGTACTACTACGATCGCGAGAACGAGTTGAAGTCTTTTAAATTCGTCTTCCACGTTCCACTCGACCGAGATCGTTTTTACGTGTACTTATTTACGTTGAGGTGGGAGGGGGAGAGGGCTAGGTACCTTCGTCGTTAAGAAATAACACCGACTTGCTTTTTCCCAACTATCCGCCTTTCCCGTTTTCTTTTTTACTTTCTCTCTCTCTCTCTCTCTTGTAACGCTCGCGTTTCCTGCGAAGATTCGTTAACCGAAAAGTTAGCTCGCGGCGATGTACTTTCTTCGTTTCTGCGACCGACCGCGACGAGTTTCGCGACTCGCTGGATCATGACTGTCGTTTTTTCCCTCTTCTTTTCCAAGCTCGTTTTCGTAGTATCGTTAAAATTTCATCGTCAGAGATATCGTGGCCGACTTCAGAAACGAATGAACGGATTAAATACTTTAAACCTTCTTCGAATTTACATATTATATTCATATATAAAACTCTATTACGAACGAGTTCATTGACAGAGATAATTTTATCACTTTGGACGAATTTCTCTCAGTTTCTAATTCTAATTCCGAAGATCGTCATCTTATCGGAACTCTGTGAATGAATTTTGGTGCATCTTTTGAGCGATCTATACAGGGCCGAATTGTCCGGATAAATTTGTCAAAAATCGATGCATTTCGAATTTGCCCGATCAAAAGCCCGTTCGAAAGAGGAAAGTCTCTAATTTACGAATATGACAGTGTGGCTTCGATAGGATGACTGGTTAAAAAGTTACAGCAATTTTTCTCTTGAAAACGACCCATACCTACTCCGACACTTAAAAAATTTATTTTTCAACACTCCGTAACGATATCGAAAAACGGACAACGGGACAGTATTCTGCATGCTTTCTTCTTTCTAAATCTTGATGCATAAATCAAGATTTTTTGTCAAAAATCGATGCATCTCGAATTTGCCCGATCAAATACTAGTTCGAAAGAGTAAAGTCTCCTCTTTACGAATATGCAAGTCGCGTTTCGATAGGATGGCTGGTTGGAAAGATACAGCAGTTTGAAGCTCGAAAAAGACCCATACTCCGACACTTAAAAGATTAATTTCTCATCACTCCGCAACGATATCGAAAAACGGACAACGGAACATTATTCTACATGCTTTTATCTTTAAAATGAGCCATTAAACATTGAAATCGGCGGTGGTGACCATTTTGGCAAAAATCATGATGCATAGGTCAGGATTTTTGTCAAAAATCGAAGTATCTCGAATTTGCCCGATCAAATACTCGTTCGAAAGAGGAAAGTTTCCTCTTTACGAATATGCAAGTCGCGTTTCGATAGGATGACTGGTTAAAAAGTTACAGCAATTTTTCTCTTGAAAATGACCCATACTCTGACACTTAAAAAATTTATTTTTCAACACTCCGCAACGATATCGAAAAACGGCCAACGGGACAGTATTCTGCATGCTTTCTTCTTTCTAAATCTTGATGCATACATCAGGATTTTTGTAAAAAATCGATGCATCTCGAATTTGCCCGATCAAATACTAGTTCGAAAGAGTAAAGTCTTCTCTTTACGAATATGCAAGTCGCGTTTCGATAGGATGACTGGTTAAAAAGTTACAGCAATTTTTCTCTTGAAAACAACCCATACTCTGACACTTAAAAGATTAATTTCTCATCACTGCTTAACGATATCGAAAAACGGACAACGGAACATTATTCTGCATGCTTTCTTCTTTAAAATGAGCCATTAAACATTGAAATCGCCGGTGGTGTCCATTTCCGCAAAAGTCGATGCATCTGGAATTTGCCCGATCAAAACCTCGTTCGAAAGAGGAAAGTCCCTCGTCGAAGACTCTCAATTGGTCAATCCGTTGCGGAGTTATGGCCGGACAAACAAAAAAAAAAGCAACATCGCCGACTGTCGAATAGTGTAGCCTCCTCCTTTTTCGCAGTCGGTTAAAAATCAAGGTACACTTACAGCTTTCCTAATGCTTTCCCACTAATGTACAAACCGACGTAATTTTTTATGCGCTTCGTAGCCATTCGTGGTGACTCGATAAGCGAATGAAACGGGTCATATGATGCTCGGAAAAGGAAAAATACGCGAAGAGGTGAACGGAAAAGAGAGCGGGAGAGATGGAATACGTTTATGACGCGCGTAAGATGGACGACGAGAGCGTTTTGCGAGCTATACGACGTCTTGTAAAATGCGACCGGTAAATTGCACTTCTTACGAGCACGGCCCGGCTCGTAAACATTCATATTTCGTTGTTTGATGCGCCGAGCTACCGCTTATACGATATCTCGATAAAAAATGTCTCTCGCATTACCGTGAAATTCCGCGTGCAAGCTCTCGCTGGCTACCGCAAGTCTATCGACCGTTTCTCTCTCTCTCTATCTCTCTCGTACTCTTTTGATGCCCTTTAGCGAACAAGGGACAAGACGTTGCCCGGAGCAACGTCGAAAGTTTCGTAATCAGCTCCAGACGATGTTAGAGATTATTGCGCGTTTCCGTATGCACCGACGCTGTCGAGAAAAGAGGAATAGAGAGAGAGTGTGCAAGTAAGAGGAATGGAGTCTTATTTTACACGAGAATTGTGCCGTAGCTGGCAAAGTAAAGCACCGGCGTTGTCTTTTGCATATTAACGCTTTCTTTCTCTCTGTTACTCCTTACTACTGTTCGAAGGAAAAGAGAAGAAAGTAAAGGGGAAAAAAAAGAAATCTGGATCGCGTTTAACATTTCGATAAATTTATATATCAACGATAAAACGTATCTACGGTACGAAGACATTTATTTTAAAGATATACCTAAATAATCTCTTTGGAGAAGCGGGGTAGAGTCTTCTCCTATCTTGGCAGAAGTCGTCGAAAGAGCTTGCAGGGCGTTCTACTGCTTCGAAAAAGCCGTCATCGGCTGTGGCTTTGGATTTGTCGAGGCTTAGCCCGGATCACGAAGGCGATATCAAACCGGCTTAGAAGATCGCTCTTTCGTTCCTACGCTGGCTCGTGTCGTTTGATAGACTAATGTTCCACGTACGCGTACGCTATTACAAAGTTTATTCCGTAATTTGAGTTTAAAGGAACGATGCTAAAACTCTTTATTAAAAAGTGGCAAAGAAAATATAGAAATTTGTAAACTTTTCAAAACGAATAGAATAATTTTATTATATTTGATACGTTATGTTGATAAAAAAACTCTATACCAAAAGACCAACCAACGAAGGATAACCATCGGACGTCGAATATCAAATAGTATCTCGATCGATTGACGTTTCCCTGTTATAAACGTTTAGGATTCGGATGTTTATACCGGGAACGAATCATTGGTGGTCCCCTAACAATGTAGGTACATATGTACTTTCACGCGACCCTACGCGTTTAATTCTATGGCGAAACGCACCGACCGCCGGGTAATAAATATCGATAATCGATACATCCGTCGTCTGTCTCTCTCTCTTTAAAAAAAAAAAAAAAAAAATAGGTTAAAAAAAATGGAGAGGACGAGGAAAAACGCGTGCCCGCGGCGAGTACCGTGCGAGATCGGAAAACGCAGCATTCGATTCGGTGCTTTCGAAAGCTCGCAGCACACCTTGGATTCATATTAAAAAGCTCAAGCCTCGAAGAGCAGCTTTTTCAGGCCGTAATGACCGAGCGTGAATGGTAAATTAGCAGGCTCCTCTGCGAAAGCAATTATCTTACACGCCTATCTTCTCTCTCTCTTTTGCTCTATCTCCGTCGTTGTCTTTTGCTTCCTCGCGGTACGACCTGAAGCGACGTTTTCCATCTACCTCTCTCTCTCTTTTCCTCTCTGTCTATCCCTCTTTCTTTACGCCCTTCGGCCAGCCAGATTACCAGCAGCGAACGCCATCGGCGGTGGCCCGTACGAGCGGCATTGCTCGGCTTTTACGTATTCGAGCTTCTCGCACGGAAAATCGCTCTTACATTCGAATCAAAAAGCTCGTCCGGTCGCTGAAAGTGGTTCGCTTCGCTCGCGGTTAAAGGTTCATTGTGAGATAGCTTAATCCTTCGGTTTCAGCTACTATTTCTCCCCTTTTCCTCTCTCTCTTTGCCGCGTTCGAGCGTCATCACTACCACCGCTAACCTTCTCTCTCTCGTTATATATCTCTTTCGAGCCCCGCAAAGCATCGGCAGTGATGAGGCAATTTCTATCGACGTTGCTCGCGTCGTCGTGTCCCTTTGTCGGTGACGCGTGTGTTCCCTTTCTCTCGCTTTTTATTTTTTTTTTTGCGCTTTCCCTTCGTTCGCAAAAGGCACCGGTAACGAGCTTTCCAAAAAATATTCCTTCGTAAAAAACCACGAACGATGACGCTTCCAGACTCTTCCTTCTCTAGTACAAGAAACTCACTTCGCGAATCATGGTCCGACGTAGTATCTTTCGTCGATCCAAATGCTTCGAAATATTTTATCTCCTGGTTGACTTTTTTTCTCGAAAGGAACATCGTTGCGAAAACTCGAAAAAGTATCTTTGTGTGTTCATATGTACCGATGTACACAAGTACTACGTTTGAATCTAAGTGTTTGGATGTACGTACACACGGGAAATCGAGCGATCCCTTTCGACTTTCGAAACTCTCTCTCGGATACCGCGGGCGAAGGGCCGACGGCTATGCTGAGATGTAATATCAACATCGTGGAATCAGCCGCGAGGCGAATGAAAGAGAGAGAGAAGAGGTGGAGAGTGGAGAACGGATATTACTCGCATCGGAACCCACACGAAATTTGCTTTCCGATGTATGTATCTACGCTACAACGAGAGGGTTGATACACCCGCGATGATCACCCCTCCCGAGGCCGTTAGGAAAAACTTTTTCGTATAAAAATCGTTAGAGTCACTTTTGTTTTTTCCAACCCGTCATCTTTTTACTCCGCGTTTATTCGCCCGGGAGGCAATTTTTAACTCTATCTTTTACTCTCCCGCGCATATATCCGATCGATATTGCACGCTTTTTGATCCGATCACTAAACCGCGTACTCTACGGTATACCTATCTATCGGTACGACGAATTCGAAGTTGATTCTCATGAAATATAATCTTTCATTTAAATTAACACCGTTTGATAATACAAATAAACTACAACGAACGAGCGTATCCAAGATATCGAGAGAGCTGCTTTCTCGCTTGCGTTCGCTTTTGCGATAATCATAACACGGTACGTTATAAAGCGACGTTACGCGCTTCGCGTGGAATTAATCGCGCGGAATTACGCACATATTACGGTCACGTCGATAATTAAACGCTTAAAATCCTGCGTTGGAAGCGAACGCCAGCCTCGGAACGCCTTTCGAAAGGACGACGACTTAGTTTACTCTCTCTCTCTCTCACAAACGCTCTCGTTGTTCAACCTACGAAGGAAGGCGGGGTTTAATTAATTAATACGATGAAACGAAGGGGTGGTTCGATCTCAACTCTCGCGGAAAATATCCGTACGCGTAGGTACGCAACGAGAATCGCGCGCCAACGCGTGCATGCTAACGTACGCGAGCGCGCGTACTCGTGATATATTTACTTAATAAACGTAGCGAACGGCAGGAAAATTTAAACGAAATTTATTCGGTGAAAACAGCGTGCGGGAGGACCACCGGTTCGCTCAGTTGCGTTTCTCTCTCTCTCTCGGCAGCTCTCTCATTCGTTGTTTGCCGGTGGTTCGAAATGGTGGAACGGAAGAGACCCTCTACGAACGAGAGAGAAATGAAATCGGAATATAGGATAAAGCGCGTGCCTCCGACCAGCCGTGTGTCCGAAAAAGAGAACGAGAAAGAGGAGCTAGAAAAAATAGTGGCGAAAGAACGAGCCGTTATAACGAAGTGAAAAATTTCAGTGGGAGAAAGGGAGATGGATGGATAGAGAGAGATGGTAAGCGTGTGCGTGAACGTTGGTATTCGGTTTGGATGGCAGTGGAAAAAGTGGAAAATATGCCGACGGCACCGCGCCGGCACGTTTTTCGTGCGACGGAAATGTGTCAAATTCGCGCGTGCTCCGTCCGCTACATTCATTCGGCATCCGGCCGAGCGATCTCGTCGTTGCAGCCACTGCTGCTGTTGCTGGCAGAGCATACCCACCAACACCATCGAGAACGCGATGATGATGGCGATGCTCTGGCCGCCGCCGGTCGGCTTGCGAAAAAATCCACTGGTATTTCGTTTCCCCTCTTCGGAACAGTCCGTTCGTCCGGACCATCGCTCCACCGATAGTTGCCGAACTCTCTCTCTCTCTCGAAAATTTTATCAACGCTTCTCTCTTTCTCTCAATTCCTCTTCCGTGATGCTCGCTAATTTTTGCCTGCTGCAGCTGCTCGTTTCGAAACCCGACGATCTTCTTTCGTTACCGCTAGAGCGCAGCTGTTGCATGCGATAAAAGTCGTATAAATGTCGATCCCTGCTCATTTTCATGCTCGTCATTACTCCGTCGTTAATGTCATTAAGCTTTTATAATCAATTTCGGTAAGGTCTCGAAGCTAGGTAAATCGATCGCGAAGGATGAAGAAGGGGAGACGAATCGAGTCGCGGGAAGATAATTATGCAGGATTAATGAGAATTTCAATAGTCCTGCTTATTTCAAACACATCACCGTACGAATGAATCGGTCATTCGTTCGTTTCGATGAAAGACGAGTTAATGGCTCCTACTTAATATTCACCGTATGCGAGCTCGGAGTAACGGGGGAGTCGAATATTCGCTTGGGATATTTACGAGCTGCAAAAAGGCATCGATTTACGAGGGAAAATTCGTAGTGTGTGTATAGGTGTAGGTCGGTGACAGAGAGTCGCCGTCGAACGCGTTAGAGTTTTCTGCCGGAAATCGGGGGAAGAAGCGGTCGCCCCGTTTCTATGTACGGAGACAAAAAAGCTTCGGGAGATACGGTATGGGGCGTATTTACATTTTTTTCTGCGAGCACCCAGTAGCGAATGGAGACGGTGGAGGTATAGCAAATAGTGGACGTTCCCGCTTAGCGAGAAAGCCCAGAAACTCGAATCCGATGCGTCTCTACCACCATCTCTTTTTCCACACACACACACATACACGAGTTTATCGGTAGACTGCGAAATTTTACTCGAGATCGAAGGGACTCGACGTATTCGAGATACACGCTCGCTTGCGCGCGTTCTCTCGCGAGCTTACGCTTCGGTCGGTCCGTTCGAATAGAAAATCACGTTGAAGTCGGAAAAATTCGACGACACGCTTGAAACAGAGGGAAGAGTTCACTCGTGGGAACGCCGTCGTGAATGGCCGCAATTGCTCGCGAGATTCCTTTCTGCATTTCTCTCTTTGGGGCAACGCGAGAGATTTTCAAAGAGCGCGTCTCTCGCGTAACGCGTTCTCGAGCGGCGTCGTACACCAAGCTCGGAGTTCTCGCATTGTCGTCGTCTCCTCTCGGGTCGTCTACGCTCGACTACTCTCCGAGTACCTTTTTTTTTAAATTTCCTACGAATTATCGTTCGAAGCTCGAAGATTCCTCGACGACGAAGCGTACAAACCACGTTTTCTTCCTTTAAAATCCTATTGGGAATATTTTTTCTCTCTTTTTTTATTTTCTCGCTTTACTCTCATCCTCCAAGTTAGACGCGGAGCCCGCGATAAATTCGACGAGTTTCTATTGGAACGAACGAAACGAGCAACAACGAGCGAAACCATTCCTCGCGAAATAGTTGACGCGATGTAACGCACGAGCGAGCGAGCATTCCGCTGGTGCATTTTCTACTCTCCCGGCGTTATAATCATCCGTATTTAGTGTTTCCTAGCTTCATGCTCGTACAAAAGCTAGCCTCTATCGTATAATGTACCCTTAATGTCTATCACTTTATTATTTCCAGTTTTAATTACCCACCTTGGTTGATCATTAATCGCGCCCGGCTAATTGGCGAGAACATTAGAAGGTACCGGCCACGAAATCGTACGCCCGGAACTAGAGAAGCCCCTAGATAATTTCCTTTTTTACCTCCATTTTCTTTCGCGTTGAAGATGACCGTGCCATCGGCAGTTTCGTGTACCATCATTGTGTAGGATCGTTTCGTACCGTTAGAAAATCATCCTCTTAACGTTCGAGGAATTTCAGCTACCCGCTCGACATCTATTTCTTCCTTAACTCGGCCTTAATTACCTCTCGAAGTCCGCGCCGGCGTCGACGTTCTCCGCTCATTACAGAATTCCGATCGAATTCTTTGCGAGTTTCCTCTCGTCGTTCGCTCGTTTTCACCGTGATTTTCCGTGCCGATCGACCTTCTTCATCCTTCTCGTCTCTTTCGTATATTCCTGAATTCGCGATAAAGCGCGCGACTCCATCGCCCCGGAGTACAACTTTCGACTAATGTTCCTCTTGAACTAGCCGGAGTCGTACGAAAATGAATGTCGCGCACGTGAGTCTAACGTACCTCCATAAGTTTTGAGTCGACGATGTGCGAGGTAAACTACATCTAGCACGATCATTTTGATCGTAGGCCATTATCGATGGAACGTAAGGAATTCGAAATTTTGCAAATTCTTTCCCTTGCCGCCTTGATTTTTCTACCGTAGGGTAAAGTCGGGTAATGTATACTCAAATATCTCTAAACTGTATCTACGTATTGATCAGGATTTACCATCATGTTTTTATATTACCTACACTTTAATCATTCTTGTAATTGGTGGTTACATTAGTCCATGAAACATAACATTGAACATAAATTCTATTTCAAATTAATATTACGGTGTACCATAATACTCTACAAAGAAGCAGAATTCATTAGATATTTCCCAAGATAGTTAGAAAATTAAATAACATAAAATTTTCTGAAACTGACGTGTAAATTTTAGGCAAAAAATAATTTCCTCGCCCGAGAAGATTCGATCGGGATGTTTTTGAAGTCTCCTCGACAGTGTACGCTCGTTTCGGAGCTGGCTTCGAAGTTTCGCTTTACACTCCGTGCACGTCAAATTCGTTCGGGTTGAATTTTTCAGGCTCGTGTAAACGTGAAAAAAGAAAGTAAAAAAGAGAGTAACAGAGAGAGAGAGAGGAGTGACGCGTGGGTGTTAGGCGATGCGTATTGGGAAAAGAAAAATTTATATGGGGCTTTCCAAGGGATCGTAACGTTGTTACGATCTAAATGGTAACAAATAGGTGGACGTGGCGGGGTGGATACGGTAGAAGTGGTCGTACGATGCAAGGGTTGTTTGGAAACTCGTTCGTCGTTATTGTATGCGGCGGTCGGCGTTACGTCGTAAACAATTCACAAATAATCAAGGGAAATGGAAATTATTGCCATGGGGGGGCCGAGCAGCTGCGCCTTTCGTGTTCTTCCGCGTCTCCTTTTCACCGGCCACGGAAAGAGAAACTTTTCGTATAACGCCGAGCCACGAGTTTGTTGCCGGCACGAAATTATACACTTGTTTTGCTGAATTGATAACGAAAACTTTTCTTCGCGGCGACGAGAACGCGGTCGAGAAGAGGACGGCCTGTTTTGCGAGAGGCGATCTCACGAACGAACTTTTTTTTTCTCTCTCTTTCTGTTTGTCCGTCTCCCCCTCTCTTTCTCTTTAAGTGCTTCTAACCTTGAAGAATTCCCGCTCTACGAGTCGAAAGAAGAGACGAAGATGATTTAAAGGGACGGTTCGGTCTCGGTGCACGACGCGATCGATCATCTTCTCGACTCGAAGTGAGTTCTAGCGATGCACCTGCCGAGTAGCCGATATTATTAAAAGACGTTTTCGTTTCTCTTCCTCGTTTTTGTCGCCGCGTTGAGAGAAAAAAAACGAAGTAGGTTTTATAAGATAGAGAGAGAGAGGGAGAGAGATCGGAGATTCGATGCGTTCGCGAGATCGATGAGTTATCGCGAATAGAGAGCTCTTGGAAAGCTTTCAACGCTTTTAGATCGATCGAGATGAACTCGTCCTCTTCTCTGGTTCACGTCCATTTTCTTGTGTCCCTTTTCACCTTCTATATACGACCGTTTGAACTTTACTTCCTCGAATCTCTTTAATATATCGATTATTTCGATTCTTTATTTCCCTATTTGGAACGATATTGCTTGTCTGAAATTTCGACGATTCGTCATTTATAAGAGATACGATTAAAAACGTAAACGGGACGTTAACGGAGACGCGGTTGAGAGTCTCGCCGGTCCGATCATATGACGCCAAGCTTATATATTAGTTATCATATTCTCAGACATTCACCCTTCCAAACACTTCACCGCGCGCAGTCCTCCGTGCTGCGAGCAAGTGCGCGCGAGCGTGGTAGGGAGTCCTAGACAAACATTTACGCTTCTAACTTATATGGCGATTTCTCCTGCACTTCGCCCTCTCTCCCTTTTGCTTTCTCTCTCGCTCTCATATTTGGATTAGTCGCGATTTCGAGTTAGTGCAAGATTTCGAAACTCTCCGATGATCTTTCGATCGTGACCATGCAATTTTCTTCGCCATCGAACGTCTTACATTTCCTTTAAATTCCTTTAACTCCTCATGTCTCAATTCTAGCTTCGATTTTAGACTGAATAATTCTCTGTAACGTATACAGAGTAGATCGCATAAATGGGAACACCTACTTCTTTTTCTAATTTCGCCACAAAGCAGTGAGTAACATATGATTTGAAATAAAATGGTACAAAGTTGGAAACGCGTCAACAGTCAAGTGGTAGGAATACATTCGTTACAATGGACCATTCTACAGTTCGCCATAACAAAAAAATATTGTTAATTCGAAAGAAATCGTATAAGAAAATATTGCCACAGTTATCCCGTAGTTGGTATATATTTCACGAAAGTCTTTCCGTAAGTAGGTCACGAAAGAACGCGTTGTACCTATCGACGTCTACGTTTTTCCATTTCTAGAATCCCCCTAACTGAGATTGAAAGTACAATATAGCGTGGAAGAGCGGCGGGAAACCGCGAAGGAAGTTCGAGGAAAGTCTCATCAAAATATACGTGCGCCCGCTAGTTTATAAGATCTTTCTGTCGGTCCTGTTTCTTCTCGCGTGCGAGAAAACAGCTCCATCGACGCCCTTTCTCTCTGACTCTTTCTCGCACCTTCCGCGAGCGATAAATAATCGCGCTAAACGCGTCGCGAAACTTTTTGCCGTTGTTTGCAACGAGAAGAAGCGATTTACAACTTTCGCCTCCCCTGTAAAACCGTTATTGTTGACGTTAAGAATTTATCCCGCGCACCGGTGAAACTGGAACGTGAGTTTTCTTACCGTGAAATAGAAGGTGCCGACTTTGGTGAAATTATCGGAGCAGAGAGTAACCGGGAGAGCGCGAGCGTGAATGACAAAACGCGTTAGTTCGTAGACGTTTGGTACGAATTATAGCGTGACTTTGGTGAGAAGTCGATCGGGAGACAGGGCCATCGATCGGGGAAAGATTTGTGCCACCAAGTGTCATTGTCTATCGTGAGAAGTTTACATAAAAGTTTGAAGACAAATTTTGTTGGTTTTTATTTTTTATAAATAACGGGCATAGTTATTCATCGTGGCAATGCTCCCTTCGACCGTATCAGTTTTACAATAAATTCAACGAACGTATACACGAACGAGGGATCGAAGCAAGATGAGAAAATTTTTTTCTCGCGTACGAGTATCGAAAGGAAATTAAAGTCGTGGTCATCTATAGGCTCTCTCTTTCCAGGTTTTTTCAATAAATTGCCAACGTGGACGAGTAAAAATCAGTTTATTCGAGTGTAATGTCATGCGCAAGCTCGCCTTGCGTCGATAGCAAACGAAAGTAGTATTGGTTTCGCTAATTGTGCTTTCGCTTATCCTCCCTTTGCTCGTACGGGTTTCAATGAAATTTAATATTTGAGACTTCGTAGCCTGAAAATACGCAATATCAATATCGCCTGGGCGTGTTTTCGAATAGGTCGCGCGTGATGTTCGCCGATATGGGTATAAGCAAAAGGCGAGGCCAGTTTTCTCATATAATACGCTTTACCCGATACCTTCGTTCCGAAATGACACAGTAGGATTAAAAAATATCGTTCGTCCTTTTCCAACGAAAACAACAGATTCGTTCGTATGATATTTTTCAATAAAATTATAACGAACGTATCGGACAATCGATGGGTCGAGCATAATTTATTAAATACGACATTACGGCAGGAAAATTTCGGTAATGTCGTCGTAACTCGTTTGAATTTTATATATAAATTTATATATAAACATTTCTCGCTTAATTCGTTTCGAAACGTTTCACGAATAAAGTATCCCTTCTCGCAGAGGTGGCAGGCGTCCAAATATTCGTCACGTTGATTATCTCGAACGATAAACAATTGGTCGAAACGTTTCGATTTACAATTGTCCAACGATAGTAGATTATAGCGGAACATTAATTTAATCGGTCGTAGTAAACGCGGGATCGTCGCTCGTTAGAATAGCATTCGCGTGCGAGTTATTAGTTCTTATTGTCGGTCGATGCTAAATTATCGACAAATATGCATAGACGAGTGGGTGGTAGGGAGGCGGATGAGCGTGGGTGAAAGCGTTCTAGCGCGGAGGGTCGCAAATGTTTGTAATGCGGTGCGGCTCGTGTTCACCGCTCCCACTTTGGGAGCGCGTAGGCGTAGTAAAGTACACAATGGCTAAACGCCCACGCGCATTTTGACGTGCTCGTACATATGTAGGTAACCTACCCCGTGTGCGAGAAGTTTCAGTGGAACGCAAAAGAAAGAGAGGAGAAACGAAGTCGGACGGGTCTATTAGCAATTTATTTTCGCGAGCTCGGCGATACATCAAGCTCGGTGTACCTAACTAACTTTTGGAATTCTCTCGACGTACGTAATACCGACACCATTAGGTGGAAACACGAGATTATGGTATCGGCGAATTTTAATAACAAAGATACGACTCCGGGCGTTTCGCTATAATATCGGTCGAAAAACGTGCATCGATAATCTCTCTTTCTCGTTGAAAAAGTGAACGATCTCATCGACGAACGTTCGGTTAATTATTGTAACGTCGAGATTAAATAGCGTGGAGGTAACGAGTTAATCCCATCAATGATGTATTTAATATCGTTCCGGGCGAATAAGCGCGCATACATAAATCATTGGCCACCGCTTCGGTAGATAGATATAGGTATGTATAACAAAAGATAAAAATGTAACGGGCTTAACAAGTTTCGCGACTATGAATAATTATAGCTTACAACGACGTGATTTTCGAGCGGCGTGTTTCGGTGTCGGGGTTATCCCGGGCGACGGGCGTTCATTACACGCCGCTCGTGTCAGCGGCGCGGAGCGTATCGGAGTGTAGGAAACTAATTAGAAATCGTACGAGCGCGTTATCGCACGAAGTTTCCACCGAATGTCGTTGTTGTATTCTAAGCTGAATGTATGAAGGGTATATCTAGAGAGAGTCGGAGAAGAGATAAAGCAGACAAAGATAACGAAAGTAAGAGAGAAAAAAAAAAGTAGAAGAGTAAGATCGTGCATCTCGTTTAGTCAGACTCGTCGAGGCTTAGCTCCTTGAAGATTGTAGGTCAACGGAGCTTACGGGCGAGCTTGTGCAGTTCGAGGAATCGTTTACTTATTTACGAGTCGTCGTCTTGTAATTAGCTGGCTCTCCTTCGTAGAATATTCGAAAGTAACGTTGCCGGTCGTTGCTACCGACGTAGGCCGGCAAAGCGAAGGGAGAGAGAGAAGTTATAAAGGATCTAAATAATTCCGATTGTAAATAACGTTGGAAGAGGAGACGACGGCACAATGCCGAGATCTAAATAATTCCAGGTGCGGGCGAGCTTTCATCGTAATCAGTCGAGCATGACGGCAGTAAGGCAATCGAACCGCTGTGGTCGAACGTCATTGTTTGCCCATCCCCTAAGGCTAACCACCGACACCCACAATATTACAGAATTACTACATGCCCTGTCTACCCTGTCTCTACCTCGGTCCAATATCGCGCGTACATTACGAACATACATTGGAAAGCCTCGCTGTCTCCGATATTAGTTCCAATGACGGCCACGGAAATTGGATTGATAATGCTAATTAAATTGGTTTGTTTGTTAATTGGACTTACATGGAATAGCCGACGAAGTCGTTCTAGTCGCATATTTCAACTTGCTAGCTTCTGCGAATCGTTTGCGACAAGTCAGACAGCGAAACGGTTTCTCTCTCTCTTTCTCTCTAATCGAATTAATCGTGACGATCGATCGACTACGGTCGATGGAAAGTATGAACGAGGAGAGGGTTTGCGAGTTATGCTCGTCGACAAAAAAAATTGCTCTCCCAAAGTTAAATCGCTACGATCCGTTGATACTTCGTTTACGTTTAACCAGCTTTACTCGAGCTACGAGGTTTTCCGAAAAAAAAAATCGAAAAGAGATCGGTCGTTCGTTGCAGAGAATAGAGGAGAGGGGTTGAGGTGGGAAAGAGCGAAGTGGAAAATATAAAACGCGCGTTCGTGCGTCGCGAGAGGGAAGGATTACGACACGGTAGAGCGGTAAAATGTTGCTGAAAAATATTCTACGAAAGGCTTCCTCGTCGAGGACCATAGAGCTATAAGCATGGGGAAAACGTCGTCGTCGCTCGTGGGACACGAAAGCTTCGACGATTTTGGGAAAAAGGGACGATCGTGGAGAGGGAGAAAATAGGAAGAAACGAAGGAAAGAAAGAGAAAAGGAGATAGAAAAGAAAAAGGACGCGAAACGTTTATAGGATATTGCGATGGTGACCTTATTTCGCGAGGATTTTCAAGCGGTAATTGTTCGTTCCCCTCTCCACGATTTGTGCCACTCTCTTGGATAACGATTGAGAAACACAGAAAGCGGAGCATCGGAGAGCATTCATTCTCCGAGGCGAAGCTGTCTCTATTTTCCAGTTTCGATCTTCGAGTACTAGGACGTGTCCTCCTTTTACGCTTCGTACAATGGACCGTGTACCGTCGTGGTAGGAGAGAGAGAGCGGACAGCCACACGACACCAACAACTTCGCGTATACGTCATCACCGTCGAGGACTCGTAGACGTAGCGTAAAATATCACACAGCGAGATTCTCGAGGTTTAACGCCCTCGCAGGGACTCCAACCGCGTACCATCGCTCGTAAATTAAAACCTTTCGGATAGACCGATAGAATACTACGCGAACTCGCGTGTTTCCTCGTCATTTTGTCTCGTTTTACCGGTGGCATGTGGTCGTAGTAGATTGACGAATACGGTGCAAAAAAACATCGCTACACGATGTTCTTCCGTTCGTAATAATTTCACGACTCCCGTACGAACATAATGCGTACATACGTACCAATGTATTGTGTACCAACGTACCTGCGGGAGAGAAAGTGCGAAACGTAGAACGGCAATAACCGCTTCGAGGTTCTCGTCGAATCGTCGAAACACCAACGAAAAATGTGTGTGTGTACGCGCGTAGAGAGGAGAGAATAGAAACGCTGTGGAATAGGAGCGTTGACCATTATTAAGGTATTCACCGTTGCGAAAGGACGTAAGCTCGGAACAATTGCTTTTGTAAAATCGCGCGCGCGGCTTTCCAGCGCGTGTTGCGCATTCAAGCGGAAAGTAGGTCGGTTCCAACGGTGGTAGCACGGCCGCTTCCGACGGGGCAAAGCGTAGTTTGGTCACGTTGTAGATATCAATTATTATTCGACCCTCGAAACGGGCAGCCCGGGCTAACGTACCCACCCCCTCAACCCCGAAACGCATCGTATATCCAATTATAAATTTCGCGCGGCTTTATTAAAGTCTCATCGCCCGACTCTCGCGCGAGAAACGTTCCGTTGTCTCGTTACACTTTACGAAACGATCGGATGACCACGGTTTTCGTGCGCTTCTCCATCGTGCTAACGTACTAAAGAATCTCGTGCAAATCAGTGAATACTGCTGTTGATTTCTTTTTAGTTATAATTCCTTTTTTCGAGAGGGAATTTGTATCACGGAAATTAAACGAGTTCCATTTTGTTAATAACTACATTCGGGATGCAACGGTGAATAGAATTATTCGTTACTTGTTTGTTGTCGTAAGAAGAAAATGAATCAAGGAAGTGACACGATCGTTGCTACTAACTCTAGATTCGAGTACTACAGCGATGACGTGTCTCGTCTCGCGAGAGAAAAATCTAGCCTGCCTCCTCCCCCCTAAAACAAAAGTGTCCACTTCCGAGCTATTTTATCTTAACCGCCGCAGGTTTTCTCGAGTCAGCTCGATGGCGAGCGGAGGATGCGGAATAAGGAGAGGAAAGATAGAGAGAGAAAAGGTAGAACGGTTCGAGTCTCGGGAGTAAGGGAGGATAAGAAGGTAGTTAGTATGAGGAGACATTAGTGGCGGGCAACTGGGGCGGCCGTGCTTCTCTCTCTCTCGCACACTCTCTGTTTCTCTTGTACTCCTATCTTCCCATCTCTCTTTCCCTCCTTCTCTATTTTCTTCATCTTCCGACCATCCCCTAACGTTAATTCCACCATCGACCTTGCTATCTCTTTCTTCCTCCCATAGTCTTTCGTCCCTGTGTGTCTTCGTAAGAATCAATAGTGAAACGCTGAGAGAGAGAAGGAGAAAGAGAGAGAGAACGAGAAAATAAGGTCGCCGCGAGTTCGCCCCGTTTGCAGGGCCGACAACGCGAACGTGACTACGCTTTTGCTGTGGGACAACGTCGAGAAACGCGTCGTCGTTTCTCTTCGTTGGCATTCGTCTCGCCTTGACACGGAAACCGACTACCACCGAGAATCGTGATCACGCGCAAAGATATGAAACACCACGCGTTTCCTTTACCCTCGTCCGACAACACACGTGACTATTTTTACGTTTTATTTAGAACTTGCGGAATATTTTATCGGTTCACAGAAATAAAAGAAATCTGTCAAAAAATTGGTTCAAACAACAAGAGACAGGAAACCGAATAGAGCATCCGGTCAGAAAAGAACCAAGGAATATCGACGTACCACTTTCGGACACTTTTCAGAGTCACTTAATCGGTCCGGAAGTATGAAAATTCAGGCACCTCGCTTTAAATCAAATTCGTTCGGATTAAAGCTTTCCCGGTTCGTTATTAAAACGACGTTGATTTTCTCCGTGGGCTCTCGGTCACGTAACTATGTCGACGACCCTTCTCCGAGGATTTCGTTAACGACCAATCGAAGACGGCGACGATAACGTTGTTATTTCAATGGTGGACAGCGTTTAGACGAGTTACCTATTATATCTATAGATATAATATAAAAAAAAAAGGAACAAGGAATTATCTTATAACGAGAGCGATCGTTAATCGATTATTTTATTTTTTTCGCAATTCTCTCGTCAGCTTTTAAAATCTCTATCATCTTTCCCAGAGCTTTTCATCATACCCAAACTACAAACATAAAATCGGTTTGCGCTTCGCTGGGAGGCACACACGTCGGGAAGCGCGCGTAGTGTTCTCATCGGCGTGGAGAAGTAGAGGGAAAGAGGAGTACCACCGAGTATTCTGTCACGTCCATGCCTCGCGCGCTAGAACGCGATGAAACGTCCGTGGGGTGCATGCTCGTCGAGAAACGCCGATGCATTTTGACGGGCCTTTCTACGGTGAAGCTGCGGGACAGTCAGAAAAGCGTGTAGATAGGGTAGTCTGTGGGAGAACCGGATATACATGCGTATATAACACGTGTGTCTGTCTAGGGGTGCAGGAGTAGGATATATCTATATATCGAAGCAGCACACGTCGACGCGAAGCTATGAAGTACGAGCGAAGCTCGCGGTATCGGTGACAACGGTAATCACGGCTTTCTGCTTTAACCATTTATCTCCTGGCTCTTTCAATCTTCGCTCCTTGCAGCAATTTTGTCCGTTACGAAGATTTCCTGATATTTATTTGATCAACTTTTCCAAGTATAAAGTACAGATTTGAGAGGAACTCGGGTCTCGTAACGATCCACTTTGAAAATCATCCATCCCTTAGCAACGGTAACGTCTTATATTTATTAAAAGATCTCAAACGACTCCGGGAGTGGTATTTAAACGATTAGATCGAGGTTCTTTAATTTTAAACCGAAGTATTAATCTTATAAACGCGATATTCCGGGGGAATAGACCTCTTTAGATACGCGAGTTCGTGCGTTAATCATCGGTTAACACGCTATCCTCGAAGAATATAATCGTCAAGCGTAAACGGTTGTAATATAAAAATGAATTTCCTCTCCTACTAAATAATAACAACGACTCGGTTGAGAATTCGAAGCGATGTCGAGTATACCACGTAAAGCATCGATGTTGATAACCACGAGCTACCGTATCTCTGGTGAGTACGAGGTACGCGCGACATTAAATTTATTACGTTTATATTATCGTCAAGAACGATCGAGAAACGATAACGATGAACGTCGTAAGTAACGTCGAAACTTAATAATATATCTATATAACCTAGAAAAGGGTTAGAATTATTACGATTAATGCCATCTCGAAGGCATTTACCTCGGGATTATTGAGATTGCGCCATTGAGTTGGCGCGAATATAACCGAAAGCACGAGCTTGCGAAATTGAATTTAATCGAATGCCGAAGCATTACAGGGGTCGTACCTGCGATCGAATCGATGTAACCACAGATTTGCAGAACCGTTGCTTCGTGATCGATCTGGGGGAAAGCTTATCCCTCTAAACTTACCTCTTAAATCTAATCTATCTTCGTGGCGATTCGACAAAGGGGAATCGCGGAGACGGGTATGGCATCGTTTGGGTTAAACGGTACGGATAGCGCGTTGATACCAAATGGATCGGGCGATCCTCGGGGCGACGCGACGGCTCGTTCGTTTCCATGACGTCATTTATAATCATTAAGATCAAGCAGGTATCCATGTACGCGTGGAGTAGACACGTAGCGTAGGTAGGTAGTCGAGATTACCTATCGTCTCTTCTCGATCGATTTATATTTATATCGTCGACCGATCGTTCCGTTTAAACGGCGAAGCGTTCCGAGTAATTAACCGACCGTGCTAGAACGTACCCGAGGTGATATTGGGAAGCGATCGTAACCGAAAGTGTTGGTCGAGACGTGCGAGAGATTCGGCCGGGCTGCAATATCATTCCGTGCGTTATGTATGGGCCGTTCGGAGTAACGGTTAATCAGATTAGATTTAAAGGTCCCCGGCGAGTACGTAAATCGAGTCTCGTGGTATATTCGCCGATGTTCGAACGTTCGCGAGATAGGAGAATTCGAAGCGTACCTACCTACCCGAGCGACCGAAAGAATTAACGACTTCGAAAGGTAACTCCTCGTGTCCTAACGAACCTGAGATTTATCTCATCGAACGGTCGTGTTCCAGGTGACGTTATCGCAAGAATTTCTTCGCGGCAGTCGATAGACCGGAGCGACGTAAAAATTGAAAAAGCTTCTAGGAGGTACGTGCACGATGGTCCCTCGCGCACTATCTGTAATTATACCTTTCACGAGCGGTAATACAGCTGGCAGGAGGTGGGTGGTACGACCGAACGGTGGAGGATAACAGAGGCGAACGAGCAAAGGCGTACCGGCGAAGGCGAGAAGGCTCTCCTGACACGCGATTTTCCTTCTTTGAAACTCGAACGAACGTGCGGAGAAAGAGAGAATCAACTCGCGAAATATTTCAACTTTATTCAAAAGTATTCTCTCTTTCGTACGCATATACCTATCTACGTTTTTTCTTTCTTTCTGCCTCCGTATATTCCTATCCCACTTTCGCGATTTATTTTAATCAGGCGTTCGTTAGCCAGCAATGCTATTTTTATACGCCTACGCGACCCATTCGCATCTCTAATCAGAGTAGAAGTAATCTTTCGCCTCGACCTAAAACTCGGCCGCTTTATGCCGAACTCGAGAGCCCGACTATTTTCTTATCTCTGGTGAAACTTCCCGAGACTATAGTCCCGATTCGTCTTGGTTCGCCAGTTTAAAGTTTGTTTAGTTTTGAAATTTTTACATTGAAATTCTCCGCTCCCTTCTCACGCGAAGACCGCTCGGTTTACAGGAGTACCGTATCTACCCAACTCAAGTTTCTACTAATGCATTTGTATGCGTCTCATCTTCCTACTCTTTCTTTTCCCACGCTTATCTTTACCTCTTAATACGCGAAACGTCATATCCTTTTTTCGGTTATTTCGCGGTCGGGAATTTTTGCGCCAAAGCACCACGAAAAATAGAGTGTAAGCCGGCAAAGTTACGATGTGTGAAATAGGTAAATGACGTCATTATAGTTACGACGACGCGAAATCTTTCTTCCCTCTTTTCTTTTCACCATTCCTTTCCTTCTTACCACAGTCGCATTACATGCTCGCTACATTAACGTTCCGGCCGAAAGAATGCGCGATATAAAAGCACCATCTCGCGACTAAAATATCGACCTAATTATAATGCGTTTGTCAGCTTTACTCTCACCATTTTCCTTAGAACGTAAGGAACGATAGAGGCGAGTATGGCCGATCTCTCTCGAGTATTCCTGACGGAATAAGAAAATACTTACGAGCACCGCGGAGCTATTTTTCTTCGGTCGATTTTTAAACACCCACCTGCCCGTAAGCCTCGTAATTCATATCTCGTAATTCCACTAACCACCGTTAGGTATAATTCCGAAGCGCGCGCGCGTTTGGCTCGACGGAGTTGATTTTAATCGTGCGAGCGCACTTCGCTTGATTTATCCGAATCGGGGTTTGCCTTTAGAAAAATGGGAGAAGAAGAGGGCGGAAGGAGTAACGAAAGGAGGAAGGAAAGAGGAAGAGAGAAAAATAAAGGAAAGATGAGGATGAGAGAAGCGACAAGGCAAAAACGATCCGATTCCCCGTTATATGCAAAGAACTTGGGACCGGCAGTTTTATCCGAAGGGTCAGAATTTTAATGGGTTGAAATGTAAGATGGAGAAAATGGCGGAAGGGAGAGAGAAGATGTTCATCGATAACGAGCACGTCGTTAGCATGGATGCAATTATCGATCATAAACTTGTCCGTATAATAGCGGGCCGCTGTCACTGCGTCTGCGGCCGGCAGTAATGATATCCTTTCCTTCCAACTGTTTCGCATTATACGAGTGACTCGTGTTTCCGAATAATTTTCCACCATTACCGTTCAGGATACCAAACGCACCGCCGCCGTCGTCGTCGTCGTTTATAATCGCTCCGGGCCATACACGTTAAAATTTACTCGTGATCCTATTTACGCAATGAGCCAGCTATCTCGTACACAGAAAACTCGTTTTACGAAGGAGGAGGCAAAGGAGTAGAGATGAATCTCGTTAATTCGATCGTGTAAAGTCGAGAATAGGAAAGAAAAAAAAAAGGAGATAGAAGGAAAGGAAATAGAGGCCGATTTCGAGCCATTTCCGAGCCATTTTCAAGCCGTTTTCAAGCCGTTGTTCGCGTTTCCTACTTTCGACGCTCGAAAGGAGCGACAAGTAAAAGCGAATCGCATTGTTTGCCTCGGGATAGGGCGCGTCTCTCGTGAGTCGCACAGTATAGCGAGAAAAAGAGAGTGAGAGAGAAAGAGGGAAGTAGAAACACTAATGTTAAAGTTGATACAAAGAACGCCAGAGCAGTTTTCTTGGGCGACGTCGCAGCAGGTCTTTTTACTATTTCTATACATACCCTTTTCTATCTACATCTCTCACTCTCTCTGTCTCAGTTACTCCCCGGCGTCACTTACTCCCTCGAGATAGAAGTGTGACATTTTTATCTGCGCGTTTGCCCTGCAGCAATTCCGGACAGTTTCTCTCGCTCTTCCCCTCCTTCGTTTACTTTACCCCGAACATCAAAAGGTACCGAAGAAGAGAAAGAAAGGGAGAGAAAACTCGACGAAGAAAAAAAGGATACGGAAATGATAAGAACTAGGTTAAATAAAAGTTACATATCGATCGAATCTTTCGACGGTAACCATCGTTCCTTTCAACTTCGTTTGCCGATATCGAACGGACCTTTAACGGTGGTAATCGAGGTCTTCTTTCGACCGAAAAGCGATCTCGATAATTTTCCCAAATATTTCCGACTTTTAACTTTGGCTGATCGAACCTACTCGCTCGTACACTTTCCACTCGTCTATTCCTCTCGTAGCTGTGCTGGTGAAGGATGGTGATACAATGGTGATGGAGGTTGGGAGGCTCATTTGTTACAAAAGGTGTATTACGACGTGGAACGCTGTTATTGTACTAAACATGGCTGAGAAACGGGCACTTGTTCCAGAAGGGTGGTAGAGCTTTCGCTCTCGTCTACGTTACGCGGACGATCGAGTCGAATAATTCCGCTCGGTCGTTAATGTCTAGGAAAAGTCGGCATTTTAAGTACGCTCTTACATGTATTATTATTAATATTTATCCGTGCCATTGCCCGGGTGCATTCGACGCACGCGGGATAATGCATTTTCTCGATATTATTATCGATTTTAATACACGAATTCTCGTAACCACGGACCAGGGGAGTCGTAAGAGATAATTATAAAAAATAACGCTATACGTTTGGAAGCTAGCGCGTTAACGCGTTAACTGCAACCAGAGTCGATATTGCACGAAAAGGTATCTTCGATTAGTTGTAGTACAACGTCACTGACGTGTAGTCGTATATGATTCCATTATCGTTCGCAGTACAATAATAATGTAGAAAACATAAAAGGTTGGAAATTACGTTTTGTATAGGTAATTGTTATGTGCAATTATTGATTATTTGCATTAATGATTCCTCACCGATTTTAATGATCTTGAAATATATCGTCAAAAGGTGTATAGACGTACCGAGTATATTAACCGATCTGTCTATTTAACATCTCTCTTTGTTCTCTTAAAAGAAAAGAACAAATAACGAGCTAATGAATTTTTTCAACATTTTTCAAATTAAAAGAATACGAGTAATCGCGATATCCCTTTCACGAGGTCGTATTAACAATGTAAATTCGTACGTGTTTCGTGCACGGCAGGCTTCCTACTCGTACTCATCCTTGAGATACGTAATAATTCCATTGTTCGTAATTACGCCTTCCGTTAAAACTTGAATACGCTCGACGTCCCACGTGCTGGAGGCTTTATATCGCTAGAAGCGTGTCGCGAGGTGAAAAACTCGGATTATCTTCGTAATTTCGTACGTGTTCGAAGACGAGTCGAAAGATTCTTTTCTATTTTTACGTAGCTAGTGATATGAGCAAAGAAAGAACAAATGGATGACAATTTATCTTGCCATAGTCCACGTTCGCATTTTATTGGATTCTACGTTTATCTTCTTTTAATCGATCGAGTCGATCTAAACGATTTACGATTCCATCTTTTGCCAGAAGAATTTTTTTTTTTTTTCACTAGGTCGAGCTTTCTTTCTCCGAGCGTCGTCGTGGAAGTATCGCGAATAAATATAAGCCGGTGGCGGGCCATCAGGAGGCATTAAAAAGTCTTAACCCGTGCAGCAAGACGTAACGTCGTGTTAAAGCGAGGGACGACGGTCGGAATAAATATCAGGGGCTTCTGGAGCACGTTGCCGGCGACCTCGCCATTGGTTTGTTCCACTACGCTCGGAAAAGACGAGGATAGAGAAAGAGAGAGAATGCGGGCAAAGTATAGTTGGCGTACGCTTGTAGAAACTGCTCGTTCGGCTGCCTATAACCGTGCTAACAATACCCTGATCGTGTACACGCATACATCAGTAATAAAGTAAAGCAACTGTAAGCCCCTTAGGTAAGGCCGTACACCATAGTGTAACTAGAGATTATACCGTCGCAGCGTGCTCCTCGTAAATTGATATTAAACTTTCGTCATAATACCGGAGATTTTTCGTTCGATTATATACCGGACCGTATCCGCTCTCTGGTACGTGAAATTTTCGTAGGGGAAGTTCGTGATATTTTTTTCACGAGGCGCGCGCGCACGATAAGCAAGCACTTCTTTTTCTTACTTTTTCAAATCGATGAAATCTCATAGATAGGAGCGTTTATGCTTCAGCGACGAGGGCGGATCAAAGTGTAATCCCTCGAGGGAGAAGATTTAATGAATTCGATATCGATTAACGTGGATGAAAATTACTTTTTTTCCCTTTTTCCTCAATTTTTATTATTTCTATTTTTATTTTGCACAGAATTAAACGGAATATTTGAGTTTTTGGAAGCGTTCTCGGTGAGAAAAAATAAGCACGCTACGTGAGCCGATAAAACGTGCCATTTTCGAAACGAACCTTCGACGTTGCGCCGGCCGTGATAAAATACGGACGCTTAGGGTGATAATAATTTCTCGTTTCTATCGGTCTGCCATCGTAATAAGTATCCATTAGGTTGAAGATTAGAAACGTTATTTCAGCCGCGTCGACATCGGATTTACCACATACATGCTACGTTTCTCCAATTTTCTTCGTTTCTTTTCTGCTGTTTTTATAGACTCGCTAGAGAGTTCTCCTAGATCGAAAAAGACGAAATACGATGAAGAAGAAGAGTGGATACCAGCGCGTGGAATAACGTAACCCAAAAGTTAAGATTCCCGTTGCGCGTGTTCCCGATATTCGCAACTTGTTTAAATATTTACGCGCCATCTTTGACATCGCGTCGTTTAAAGCACGTTCATCCGCAAGACGCTCGGTTACGCGAGATCGTTTGATCTCGGCGGTTAAACTATTCTAAACGTGATACCAGTTTCGTGTCGATCCCCGGAGAGACTAACGAGTACTACGCGAATCTCGACTACCGCGTAAAAGTTGCGATTAAGGATCGTCGTTGTGTTAAAAGCCGATTCGATGCTAAAATATGTATACGCGTTATAATTGAGCTAAACGATTCGCTAAATCTCCCTCTCTCTCTTTCGCTACGATAGTATACATTCGTTAGAGGGGAAAAAGAGACGCAGGACGTTTTACTTTCCGCAACGTAGTACCCATTTATTATAGGATATCCAACATCGCGGTATGATATATAACAAGTAGTCACAATATAAGTTCTATGGTATATAGGTATATGTAACCCTCGCATGTCCGAGGCAATTTGAATCAAAGGGATCACGTAAACCGGCTAGAATTTAGCCGACTGCCTTTTTTCCAACCTCTAAATCCTATTACTCAAAATGACTTTAAACGAGAAATAAAGGCTGACGCGAAACTAAAGCGGGACGAATTTCTAAGGGAGTTTAAACTGAGAAAATTAGACGCTTTATGCGGTATACCTATTCTCCTCTCTTTCTCTCACTATGACATCCTTCATGGAAATAAAGCTTCAAACGAGAGTATCAGGGAAGTAGTGTAATATGTTTCCAACGACTCGTGGAAATACGTCGCGCGTCGAGTCACTTTTATTATTTTAGTCGCATTGGATAAATCGTATGGTCGCGTAAAACTTCCTACGTATTTTGTACGGCTACGGGATTTTAATATAATTTTTTATCTTTCCCGGGGATGGCGGCTTCTCTCTTTCGAAGAGACATTGAATTCTCTTGCCTTGTTTGTTTTTTCCTCTCTCTCTCTCTCTTGTATCTACCCCTTCCATCGAAGACAACTTCACTCGCACGTGGCACCCAGGGGCTCGCGGCCTCGTACGCTCTCCAACTGTGTACCTCGCAATAAATGCTCGTCGTCGGACGCGATCCATTTGGTTTTATTTCCTCTTATAATGAAAATCGAGCGAAGCGCGGCCGGCCAACACGTGTTACGGATGGTCTGGCCGGATGCCTGCTGTCATCGCCGAGGTGGACGGGGGCTAACGCGTCTACGGCTACTTTGTAAATGGTCGAGCCTGTTGTATTCGCCTCGTCCAAGAGCCATTGCCGCGAGTTAACAGGTACATACGTTTTACATATATATATATATATATTCTTCCAAGCGAGGACAATGAGGCAACATTATACGACATCGAGCAGTGCATAACGTGACGTTCGCTCAAGTTGCAAATTTCGTATCTTGTAACTTCATTTCCCCTTTCGAGCGCTATTATTGTATCATATAAATTCTCTTGAAAACGATTTTTAAAAAGCGAACGGGCGACGATATAAAATTTTTCTGACAAATAATCCACAGCCGTGGGATCGTTAAATTTTCAAAGGATCTTTGGAGAGATAGAAGGACGGGGAGAAAGCAAGATTGTTATTGCCAGTCCTAGCAGGAGAACGTTGGGGACATCTGGAAACACTGTCGGAGCGAAGTAAATCGTTCCACTCGAGCCAACGCCCGGTCATACGAAACCTACCCTCGACTCGCGATGACAGCTGACACGCGTTGCCTGCACGGAAATAGGATTTGCCATCCTCGCGGTGGCGAAGAGAAAGCTCCGATGAAACGAGCCGAAGGCGAAACAAAAACCGCGTGCGTCTTTGATGGAAGAATGAAGGATAGTTTTTCATTACTTTCGATTCAACATTTTTCGCAGAAAACTTTCAAAGATAAATCGAATTTTTCATCGTTGAGCTTCTCCGAGTTCTCGATCATAGTCGCAAAATGAAATTTCGTCGAAGCTAGAACGTGTATTACTTTGGAAACCTGTGACTCTCTTTCGCGCGTGCGATGGCGTCGACGGAATTAAAATGTTTATGAATAAAATATCGTGAGCTATCGATTATATCTCGAGCGTAGTAAGAGTTCAAAGATGAAGTGGGTCTTGGGACACGGTGGAAAGGTGAAGAACCGAACGGATCGCGTTGTGGCCGGCAACGAGAAACGTGCCGCATCGAGGTTACCTCGCTCGCTCGCTGAAACACCAGCATGAAAGCTCAAGGATACTCCGTATCGTTCGCGAACGATTTCCAATAAAATCCAGACTCGGGGATAGAAATTACGAGAGCTCGAGGAGAAAAAATATGATCGCGATCGGCCGAGACCAATTAACGGTCGACCGTTCGTTAAGATCCACCTCGAGTATCGAGACGTAATAAGAGCTTCGACGCGTGCCCGGATTGGAATGAATTTTTCTAACGATAAATGAATTTTTTCAATTTTTCCTTCGAGCTAATCGATCGTGCTGCCGATCATCGATATTTGGCTAAATTCTCTACCGTCTTCTCCGTTCTCTATTTCTCTCTTTTTGTAGAGAAACTTTAAAGGGAAAGGAAAAAAAAGAGAATTCCATTTGGAGAGAAGGAAAATAATAACGTATCTTTTGATAGAACACCCGGCACACAATGGTGAATACGTGGAACCCGTTATAGAGACGCGATTTCCTCGATGCACTTTAATCCCAGTGAAACCCTCCTGTCCCGAGTAAGCGAGCCCGCGGAGAACGGAGAAGCGGAACGAAGCAAATGCATTCTGCCGCAGTCGAAATGGAGCAATGCGGATCTCGAGCAACAGTTCTAATTTGTAAGCCGTCACTACCGAACGATAGAACACTTTTTACCGTTCGACGGATATTCGAATTAGTGGGATGCGCGTCGCCACGGTGCACGAAATTATATACGGATTGAACTATATATCTACCGATTAATTATATACGACCGATGTCCCGTCGTTCGTTACACGCGATTAATAATAAAACGTTCGATCAATCGTCCGATTGCTACGGTTATGAAATGAAAGATCGAGCGTCCTGCAATAAATTAAGATATTTCCTAATATTTCTCAATCCTTCCGTTCACCAAACACTTCAAAACCACGAATAGGTGGTACACGAACGTTTCTTTCCATAGGCGCGTACGAAGATGACAGATTATCGATACAAATCTCGTCCTCTTCTTCCCTTATTCGAATCGACGTTGATGGAACGCTCGAACGCAGCCTGATTTTAAACGGCGATCCGACGTCGCCGAATCTTTCGCGATATACCTCCTTTCACGTTTCTTCTTCGATATACGACCACGAAGAATTTTTCGAAATGGATTTGACCGACTTGCATCTTGATCGTTTTTCGACGTTTCGTGAAATTCATCTCTCAACCGTCTCTAGTCTTTCCAAAGGCTCTCTTTCTTATATTATTACGGTTCTCCTAGCGAAATCGTGAATTTCCTCTTCGGCTGACGGCGATTAATTAGTTTCTCTTGGTTTCGACGTTTGCACGAGGCTATCGCGACTATCCTCGTAGTATTCCCTCCGTTTTAGTATGCGCTTCGTATTTCCAGCACCAGCGTGTCTATTTGCCTTCTCTCTTTCTCTCTACACTCATCGTTAACATTTACTCCTCCACGCTAATCCTCGTCGCTTCTCCGTCCTCGAATTCATCTTACGATCCATGAGACGTGTAATTTTCTCTAGAGCATAGCTACCGGGTATCGAAGTTTTCTCTTTGGGAAAAATAACAGCTCGAAGGGCTACCGGCGGTTCGACGATTTTTGATCCCTTCGAACAGGCAGGAAAATTATAGAGTTCCCCGATCGCCCCGAGTGGAACGCCGGCATAATAATTATAATTGAGTTAATAGTCGGCGAAAGCGCAACCGCTGGAAAATTGCGTTGCCGCGGTCCGTTGCATTCGATCGAATCCTCGCAGTCGCAAGCACAACCGCCTGCGGTAAGCATAGACGCGGACTACGTTCACGGAGACTCTTCGTGCGAAAAAACAAGTTTTCTCGTTTTCTTCGCAATTGTTTCGCTTTTCGATACTTTTAATACATTTCTCCCCCCTTCGGCTATCTCTTTATTTTTTCCTCATCCAATCGATATTATAAATGTCATAAATATCAATTATTTCCATTTAGGATCTCGAATGAATTTAACAGAAAGTTCAAACATGAATGATACAATATGCTTCGTTCGATACTAGCTTCGACGTTGACAAACAAAAAATAAGGGAAACGAAAGAAACGTCGATAACCACGGTTTTTCTTTGAGCTATACCAGACATGCACGATCCGTCTCCGATTAAGAGAACGACGTAGAAGACATTTTCTCGTGACTCGATAAAGAAAAAAGAAACGTCACAAGTGTCCCGTTTCGATTCTGGAGGATAACCCAGCCGGTGTCTTTTCTTCTTCCTTTCGATCGAAGGTGGTGGAAGAAAACGTGTGTGTGTCTTGCGAGGAGGGGTCGTGAGGACGCGCTATTACGCGAAGAAAGAAAGAAAAGGACAGAGAACGTTATACCCTGGCCGATATCTAGGTCGTGAGCGTAGTCAATCCGCGACGTGCCCGAAAGGTTAACATTCGGCTGGCACGTTCCAGATCCTAAGAAATTTTCACGGCGTCGACGTCGCGACGCTCGCACGAGAAAGAGAGCAAAGCACGCGAAAGCAGACATTTTTATGCATGTATTCACACGGCTCCCCGATGCATACTGCGGCCTTTTACGTGTCGCCCACGCGCGTCTCTTTCTAAGAATGTCTTGCGAACGCTTGCGCGTCCAAGTGTGTGTGAGTTTTTGGATTCGTGTGTTAGTAGCAGCGTGACCGTAGGTACCAGCTTGCACGGCTCCCGATACAACCGATAAATATTTGCGCATGGGGCTACAGGGAAATTTCCTGAAAATGCACTCCCCCTCTTTGCGTCTTTTCCTTCATCTTTCTTTTCTTTTATACCTTTTCTTCGTCTTTCCTTCCGTAAATCCACCCGAGTCGAAATTTTAACCGCGAATTGACCCATAGGAATGGTCTGTTAGGTGTTGTAGATTAAAAGTGAAGCTTATGGAATGGGAGAAATATATGGAGAATGAATATTGGTTTCGAGTGGCAGTTATATCCGCTTTTAAACATTTGAAGTTCAAAATGATATTTATAAACGTCGATATGACCCTTCAGACCTTATAAATGTAGGTTTTTAAGTGTCAAAATGTGATTTATACAAGACCATATCACTCTCCTAGTTCGTAGGGTCAAATCGAAGTTTAGATTTCTCGTTAAACCTATTAAGCCTACCACAGCATCTTGTAGAGTAAAGAAACTATGTTTTCGAGAGCCAAACCAAGCGATTCGAGACGAGCTTTAAATTTAGTTGAAATGACGATGACATATCGACAATATATTTTAAATCTATAAATGTTATTTCATCGAATGGCACCGAGAAAATCGTGATCCCGTGGGAGGTGAGATTCTGTGTTTTATTGATTTCGAAAGTGGTACGCATTCGGATAAATGCTTCCCGGCGCAGCATTCTCAACATAGTTAAAGTACCGTATCATTCCATACATACGTGCATACATACATAGATTTGGTTACGTGCGTTTGTATATACCTAAAGGAAACGGATGAAGAACGGCTTGATCGATCCACACGGAAGCTCGTATTCAACGTGCTCCCGCTTTGAGACCACTGGGAAACCTTTTATATTCCGCCGTTTCCTGATACCATGCGGATATTTGTATCTCTGCTTCTTCCTTAGATACTTCCTTATTGGGTTTTCCTAAAGTAATACTTTGCCTCAAAGATGTTCGAAACCCCCCCTCTCTCAAGATATATATCGTGACGCATAAAGACCACGCGTTTGCATTAGCATACTTCCGGAGGGGGGCGGATTTTCGCAACGTTTGATCTTTGTACATAAACGGTTTACCAATTTCTATACTTCCTCCATTCGTTACGCTTCGCCGAGGTTCTCTGCAGCTTTTCACACGGCCGCTGTGTGCAAGATTGAACGATTTCGCACGATAAACCGCGTATAGTCGATCTTCGCGAGAAAAGACGGTGATAGTATCTCGAGTCGCGAGGTTATGGAGATACCAAGAATTTCGTGTTTTTCGAATTAAAATCGCTTTGTGGAAAGTACATTAGGAGAAAAAGCACTTGTAAAAATGGAGAGAGAGAAAAGGAATAGGATAATTCGATCTTCTCGAATAGGGTAATGCGTGGATAATGCTCGGTTGTTTCTACCGCCCGATTCGTTCTCTCTCTCTCTATTTCTCACTCTCTTTTCTTTTTCCTTGCACTTTTTCCACTTCTCTCTCCCTCTCTATCGTGCGTGGTAACACGATAACAGCGAACGCTGACCAACGCAGCGTGCAAATGATTCGGGTTGTGCCACTCCGAGTTCTTTGCATGCGCATACTCGCGAGTCTACGTGCACGGAAAAAGGTAGTTTACCATTGTTTCTCGTTATATTCACGTGCATTCAATTTTAGAGAAGAGAGTTTATGTCTACGGCGATGCCGTTCCGAGGATCGGTGATATTCGAGGAACAGAGGCCGCACGTAGCGAGTGTCGCGGACGTTTTATTCATAGAACGATGGGTTGTTTTTAAAAGAGGACTGTTTTTTGGAAGGCATAGAAAAGAATCGATAAAAGAGAGGATGGGAGCACTCGGTGTCGCCCCGTCCTGCAACTTACTGCATAATACAGCCGAACGTCGATATAGCTTCACCGATAACTCGACTCCTCTTTTTTTAGTCGTGTACTCCTCGCGGACAAATTGGAAAGCGGTCTATTCTTCGATTTTCCTGGATTAGGAAGAAAAGTCTCGGATGGTTTTCTCTACAAATTTTCGAGCCACCTTGCCGGTTCTTGGATTCGATCCAGGACGCGGGATATGCTTTAAAGTGACGTACTTATACCTATGGTTGGCATATTTGAAGAAAAAAGAAATGATCGAGCGAGATAAAAACGGTGTCACGATCCTTGTAGATTATGGATTGGATTCCACGGTCGCACCAGTCGATCCCACACGTTCGCCGAGTAGAAAATTAATCGGGATGGAAAGTTATATTGCTTTTCTGTGCCACGAGTCGGTTAGAGAAATGCAGAAAGTTTAGCTCGCCCTTGGGAATCAGCTGATCGATCCCTTCTACCCTTCGACTACGGGACTTTATACTTTTTTCACGACGCAGCCTCTACGAACGAGCTCGAGCGCAGGCGCGAAGAATTCGCGCCTAAAAAAACATGTTGTCCATCTCTCCCAGAATTCCGGTCACGTACTTTAGTTTATCATTCCACCTTCTCGCTGCATTCTCCTCGGTATGCCCTAATTTGTAACGTACATCAAAGAAATCCTTATTTCTCCTTCCTTCCACATCATATTCAACTAATATAACGTTAGACCTACGTATAACGGGATAAGTTATTACGACCGTTCTTTATAACCGTCTTTTAGGAACAAAACGTTTGACATAAAATTTACGGTATAAAAGACACCGACCTTATTAGACGTGTCTACGATTTCGTACGAAACCTTTTATCTTAATCTTTCCGAGCCGGAATAAAAAGTTTTTTCTATCGTAGAATGTTCCGCACGATGCGCTTATTATCGTTCCAACCACTCTCCGAGTGCAAGAAGGTATCTTTCCAAAGAATCCTGAGATCTCTTCTTCGCTCGAAAAACCGTCGTTACGAATCTCGTCGGGTTTTCGAAGGATTCACGAACGCACGAAGCTTTGGCATTCCCAACGAAATAAATCGCTCGATGGTGCACCGTCGCAGTCGACGGTATAACGCACGAATTTACCATATTTTTCTCCAGGTTTTCCTCTCTTCGTTTCTCTCTCCATCTCGTTCTTTCGGAACGACTCACCGGTCTCATAATGCCTATCTGCATTCGTAAAATAAACGTACGACCGAAAGTCTCTTTCTCGTTCTCTCTCGGGTGGCTCTGCGCCGGACGCAAACGGGACTTATTACAGATGCAGTCGGCGTGGCTGAGCGTTAAACGGATTTGTCGTTTCAACGAGAAAGTTAATACCTCCGTTTACGGCCGGTACGGCTGGTAATTTATTGTTCTAGCCTCTCCTTCTCTCTTCATCTGTCCCTTTCTGTTTCTCTCTCTCTATCCTGGCAGAGTACTCGAGAATGCCGTTGCCAGTTTCGACAGAAAAAGGAATTAAAATTTTGTTCTTTTCCCTAATCGATGCGAGACACGTCCTTGGAATCTCTTTTCCACTTCTTCTCGTTCTAGCGAAAGTGTCGTTTAAGCTGATCGGGGATATAAAGTTTTTAAACGCCGCGTCGGACTCGAATGACGCCATTGGAATGACATTTTTCGCTTAATCACGTCGTATGAAAAGTCAAACGCTCGTCGCAAAGACGTTTAAAACGTGTGGGGTATCGATATTACGAAGATCCAATAAGACTTTCGCGTTTAACCTGTAGGGGAGACCGGGGCTAAAAGTCCCAGGGGCAAGTTGTCCCAGTCGTAGTTTTGGTATCTTGGGGTGGAAGGAGAAACGCGTCCGGTGCATGGTGTACAGGTCTTAGTGAGTAAAAAAAAATGTAGTGGTGGTCATGGAAAAAGACCCATACTCCGACACTTAAAAGATTAATTTCTCATCATTGCTTAGCGATATCGAAAAACGGACAACGGGACAGTATTTTGCATGCTTTCTTCTTTCTAAATCTTGATGCATACAGCAGGATTTTTGTGAAAAATCGATGCATCTCGAATTTGCCCGATCAAATACTAGTTCGAAAGAGTAAAGTCTCTTCTTTACGAATATGCAAGTCGCGTTTCGATAGGATGGCTGGTTGGAAAGATACAGCAGTTTGAAGCTTGGAAAAAACCCATACTCCGACACTTAAAAGATTAATTTCTCATCATTGCTTAACGCTATCGAAAAACGGACAACGGAACATTATTCTGCATGCTTTTATCTTTAAAATGAGCTATTAAACATTGAAATCGGCGGTGGTGACCATTTTGGCAAAAATCATGATGCATAGGTCAGGATTTTTGTCAAAAATCGAAGTATCTCGAATTTGCCCGATCAAATACTCGTTCGAAAGAGGAAAGTCTCTAATTTACGAATATGCAAGTCGCGTTTCGATAGGATGACTGGTTAAAAAGTTACAGCAATTTTTCTCTTGAAAACGACCCATACTCCGACACTTAAAAAGTTTATTTTTCAACATTCCGCAACGATATCGAAAAACGGACACCGGGACAGTATTCTGCATGCTTTCTTCTTTCTAAATCTTGATTCATACATCAGGATTTTTGTAAAAAATCGATGCATCTCGAATTTGCCCGATCAAATAATCGTTCGAACGAGAAAAGTCTCCTCATTACGAAAATGCAAGTCGCGTTTCGATAGGATGGCTGGTTGGAAAGATACAGCAGTTTTAAGCTTGAAAAAGACCCATACTCCGATACTTAAAAGATTAATTTCTCATCACTCCGCAACGATATCGAAAAACGGACAACGGAACATTATTCTCCATGCTTTTATCTTTAAAATGAGCCATTAAACATTGAAATCGGCGATGGTGACCATTTTCGCAAAAATCATGATGCATACATCAGGATTTTTCCTTGGAAACCTTGGAAAACTAGCCCCATGGCGTGAGACAACTTACCCCGCAGCGGGGCAAGTTGTCCTAAAAAAACTCGGTCGCTTGAAATTGAAGAAAAACGTGTTAAAAACTTCCCAATGCAAGCGGAAAAATTTCCATGTATTGCTAAGAAGTTGAACTTTATGATGGTCACCAAAAAATTCGGAAATATAAGCTACAGAAATCTGTAGAAACAAAAAACCTAAAATTGGGACAACTAGCCCCGGTCTCCCCTATTTATATTGTCTTCAAACGTGCGTAGGAGAAATTATTTTCAGAATCTCATAGAGAAAGCTTCGGTGTGCAGTGTCATATAAAACGATACAGTGTTTGGGAGTGCACGAAAGAGTCATATTTTTTGATCTCGTTTATTTAAAAAAACAATATCGTATACCTGCCGTTTTTCGTACTAATCCAGTCCAATTTGGTAGCTAGGTGCTCTTTCGACGATAACAGCAACTCGACTAACTTTATCTCCCATTTCGGCTCGTAGGAGCTTGAAAAATAGTTGGAACGAAGCTGGAGTCACTCGATACGCGATTTCAATCGAAGCTACTGCGCTCGATCGACTACAAAAAATGATACGGTCGAATCGATGAAAGGATGGAGGGGAGAAGGGGTGGTGGGTGGTAGAAGTACCGGGTTAAAAAAAAGTTTTTCGATGTAAGCGCGCGAGCGTGCTCCCACGAGAATCATTTCCATGGATCTGGGAATGGCGTTACTTTCGAGCTAGCTCGATCCACCAGAAGCGGCATGGTGAAAAATGAAACGCGCAACTTCGTAAAAGCTTGCCGACGATGGCCGGGTAAAATAAGCGGCTTTTCGGATTCTGATGCGGTAAATATTGTAAGATAAGTTTGGAAATACCATTTTCTTGATTAATGCGGTAAAGAGTATGTCGGTTCTTTCACGGCTGTTCCTTGCAGAACACCTCTTGCCAATAATAAGTTAAAAGTCAGAATTTTGCGATTATCGTAAGACTCTTATGCATTAGATTCATAATTCATCGTATTAATTTAACCACGTTGCGAATACGTTTAAATTCGAGCGAAATGAAAGAGCACCGAATCTTTTGGCTCGTTTCGCGCGTAGAAGAAAGAGTAAACGGCATTAGGACTCGCACAGATACTCGCGTAGTCTGAATTATCCTCGGATGATTTGCAGTCGACGTTGCAACGAATCGTCGTCGTGATTAATAGCGACATAAGTAACGGCGGTACTGCTCCTACCAGGCGTCTAATTAAATACGTCCTCGTTCCGGTGAGGCCGCTCACACGGAACTTCCTAATTTGCTGTTTTCAAGTTTCCACGCTTTCTCGCGCCTCGACCTCGAGCCCAAAAGAGAAAAAAAAACCGAAAGAAGGAGAGGAGGGGATGGATTCTAACAAAACGGTAGGAGGAAAGTCGATGTAATGATATCGGACGTTCATCGAGTTTATCGCTTTATCGCGTATTCCAGAGCGCGCTTGCGCGTACGGCCACAAGAGCATCTCGATTCAATGAAAATAGTGGAACTCGTCGAAGCGTGAAAACGCTCGCGGTGCATGTACCTTGCTGCATGTGAGAGAGGAAGGGAGAGAGAGCTAGCACGCGCTCGCTTTATTCTCGTACGACGCAGGAAAATCCCGTGGTTGATGTAGCGAGTTATTGTGCTTTGCCAGTCCAATCTCGGTCAACTTCACTCAGTGGCTGAGTGACTGAGTGCCGTGCTTCGTTTATTGACGTTTGCTTCCGCACGGAAAAACCAATTCTCCTATGGGATTCATGGCGAAAACGCATCGCGGTAGCGGAAGAGAGAAAGTGTGAGAAAGAAAGAGTCACGCACCGACGCGGTAACTTTGTTTCGTTTACAACTCTCGTGCGAATTTTAGAAAGTCTAATTCGCTAAGTGAATTTATGTTGGCGTAGATGCAAATTTTCACAAATATTTTCCTTAAATATCGTCGTATGTACTTTATTGAAATATCTACGCTTAGAGCGAAATGTTATCGAATTTCATATTCGTGTCTTTGAAAGGACAACAGCGTGGTTCTCGCGTTCCGCTATAACGTTTAAACGAGCAACGTCGAGAGCAAAGACTCCGTTAGCAGAAACTCTAGAAGCGTGAGCTGTGTGGTGGTAAAGAGATGCGAAGGAAGGAGAGGCGAGGACGATGAATAAAGGATCGAGCGGGAGAAGCGCGCGTAGATTACACGGCAAGGTGCTTCGATAAGATTCGTTAAGAATCGCAAAGAAAGCGGAGAGGGTCTTGGTGTCGAACCGAGAGAGTTATATCGACGTTCGTGGAACAGAGAGAGGAAGAACGTCTTTAAAAATTTCACAGGAGGCTCGATGTCTCGTCGAAAGTTTCCTTTTCCCACTTCTCCAGATATCTTATTTATGTCGCCCTTTAAATCATCTAGAGTAGTTTCAGTGAGAAAACTGCTCTCTAACAATCTAAACGTTTTTTTTCCTCTCTCTATCCTTCTTTCCTTCGCTTTCTTGCTTCGAGGTCTTCAACCCCTTCCACAACCGAGAGAGAGAGAGAGACACTAATATTTAATCTGCGTGAAAATTGACGCGCCAGACCCCTCGTACCCGAAATGAGATGAAAAATTTAAGATTAATTCGAGGAGAACATCGGTCCTCGGGAAACGTCCTATCTCTTTCTCACTTTTTCTCACACACTTGGATACTCTACCTACCTATACTTTCGGCCAAGGTAAAAACCTCTACCACCGTTAAGGGAGGAGGCCGCTCGTCTCCTTGGCTCGCGGTAATGGCCAATCCTCGAGCTTAATCAAGCAATCTGTCCTCGACGATAAAAGTAACTTTCCCATCGGGAGACTCGCCAAGGGAAAGCAAAACGGTTTCGATGAGGACCGAAAGATTCCCGAAGCTTCGACTAGGAATATCGTCTTTGAAAATCGACCGATCAAAGCGATACACGACGTACGTAAAGTTTGTGCATGCAATATTCACGCGAACTCGGATCGGATTTCGTGTTCTTGGTAGATTCCAACACGACGGCGAGTCTCGGGCTTCCATTTAGTTGATCGTTTCGGAGATAATAATTTACAGTGTTGACCCGACGAGGCTGCCGTTGGACGATTAATTTCTTCTTTGCGCGACCATTTAGAATTCGTAAAGATCGATTTAAAGGGAGGAGAGGAAGGAGAGACGTATTTACGCTTCTCGGTGAGAAAACCAATAAATTTCGAGATATCTGGGTCGGAGTCGACTCGATTCGCCGAAGATATTCAAACGTCGGTCCAATTCTCGCTCGGTATCTTCGACTGCCCCTCTCTCCCTTTCTTGCTATGTATAGGTACTCTGCTAGGTATATACCTATATATACATCCTAATCTGCCATCGACAAGGGAAAGGAAGACGGTAATCCCGCGGATTGTTTGTTTTCCAGCGTTTCGAGGCGAATCGAGGGAGAGTGCGAGTTTAAGGGGTGAACACTCCCTCTCTGTGCCACTCTCTGACTCTCTTTGGCAAGAGAGAGAGAAGGGGGCGATGTCTTAACTGCATGCCACCCGTAAAGCTCGGCTTATCTGGAATTTATAGTAAAGCGGGTCGTTTCTTCGCTAGCCGAGAACTTTGCCCGGTACAAGCATTAAGGGGCGGCGCCAGGTAATGGCCGCTTTCTACGAAATCGGTGCACGGATGAGTGGCTGCCGTGTCGCGATGTCGACCGTCAACCCTTTACCATTTCGGCTCTGATTCGCTTTCGGTACAGATGAGGATCGTCTTTGCTTTGGATCCAAGCGGTAGAATATCGAACGCCGCTAGGGGGGTACGTTCGAATCGTCTTCGATGCAAACTTCGATCCCAAACTCCGAGTAGAAAATCCAAGCTAGAACCTTTAAGACGAAAATGGAAAGCGAACTGGAAAGCACCTCGATATATTTATTTTTCCAACGAAATCTCGGCCGGTCGATTTACTTCGCTCGTTTCTGCTGCGATCTGATAACTGCTACGGGAACCACGGCTTCGTGGCAAGGTAATTTCAACGTTCTTCGCTCGCGTAAACAACGCGAATGGACGAGGTGGGAAAGCGATCTACCATATCGATTCTTCTGCCAAGCGAGTGAGAATTTTTCATCTTCGGCAGAATCGTTTTAACCAAGAAGAAAAGAGAAAAAGAAGAGTGTTCGCGATTAAGATAGGTAAGAGTCTTTAATCATGTCCCTCGTTGAAAATCGTAATCGAATTAAATTTCGCTAAAGATGCAGAACGCCGGGAGAACAGAAGGTGGGCACTTTCCTTGATTGCTCGTCATTTAGGATCCCTCCTTCTTCCGATTCGCGCGAGCTTCCATCGCAGGTCGAACGTTCTCGAGAGCTCGGTTCGTTCGATAAGTCGGACAATGCGGTCTTTTCGTGAAAGCTGAAAGGAAACATCCCACAGTGTCCTCTGACTCTTTTCAGGAAAAGGGGGTATTAACGAGGAACGCTTTCGTGGCTAAGAAGTAAAGAAAGGAAAGAAAGAAAGAACTCGACTCGATCGCGCCCGTACGTTCAATTTCTCGTATTCTACGCGACTCGAACGCGAAACGGCGATTATCTAGCGAGTTTGGACAGAGAACGGGCATCGTAACGCCTCCCGACCGTAAACGATCGCTCGCGACACAAATTATTGTTTGCCAGGTCATCCTCGTGAGGGATATTAGAGGTGATATTAGCGTGAGACCGTTCGGTATAGAAACGGGATCGACGCTCTGAGAAATTAATTGTTGACCGATAATCAATAGAATTGCGAGCGCGGTCGCGCGCGCGCAACTTCCTAGAGGCAAACCTCCGATAGTACCAATCGCAAACGTTTCGAAAGCTTTGCGGTAGGTAGGTTGCCTTGTTTGCCAGCGGATATGCGCTTTAACCGTTTCATATCCGGTTTGTCCTCAAGGTACGAGCACGTATATGTAGATAGTTTATAATCGAAGAAATATTCCATAACTCGTACCACCGTCCACGTTACAGTTTCCTATTGAAAGTCATCTCCGGAACTCGGGCATGTTTTATCAGACAACATAGAGGTTTACTGAAAGATCGGAAACGTACCGACGCGTACGTGGTGCAAAGAATCCCCGAAATCGACGGCCTATCAATTCAAGGCTGGGTGCAAAGAAGAATAAAGAGAAGGGGGTGGAAGAGATAACGTAGACGCCGCGAGAGAGGAAACACGGAAGAAGAGTGACGAGAAAAGAGAAGAGAAAGGGTAAAAAAAAAGAAAAAAAGGGAACGGCATGCGCTAGAGGGTGGTGTTAGATGACGCTCGAGTGACAGGGGTGGGGGGAACTGGGCCACGGTGCTATCGATGCATTCGAGTGAAACCGTATGCTCTTCCTATTCCTCCGTTCCTTCGCATCCCTCTTGCCGTCGCGTTCACTCGCATTCAGTTTGAAGCTCACTCGTTCTCCCTTTCTTTCCTTTCTGTGTGCCGAAACGTTTCGAAACCGCACGCTCTAGCCTTTTCTCAGAATGGTGCAGCAGTAATCGTGCATGTGTCGAGCGCACGGGCTTCTCTATACGACACACGCGCGTCGTCGTAGTTGCCTATCATGCTCGCGCGCTTGAACAGAGAAAAAGAAAAATAGAGAAAGATAGAGAGAGAGTCGAACTACTTTTTTTTTGTCTCGTTCTCTCGTAGAATGACCGGCGAAACGTCTCTCTATGTGGATACTCGAGGCACATAATCGATTCTTGGCCCCTCTTTGCCTCGCTTCTCTCTTTCACTTACTTTCTCTTTTTTTTCCATTCTTATTCTTCTTCTTAGACGATGAGAAAGGAGAGAGAGACGGATTTTATCGGTGGCTCCCGACGATTCTTGTCGGTTAGCGGTACACGTGCCCGTGTAAAAATATTTACCATAGCTCTGTCTCTCTTTCCTTTGCGAAAAATATACTCTAGCGAAGTACCTCGTGCGGAAGAGGTCGTGCTTTTTCAGATATTAAAGGATTATACGGCCTTTGCGGCTTTTTTAGGCACACACTCGCGCACGTGGATACCTACGTTGGAGAGAGAGACAGACAAACAGAGAAGGGAGAAACAAGAGGACGAGCAGAATTTACGCTTCCGTGCAGACGGCAATGTCTTTTTTATAATCTAGTAAACCATCTCCACTTTCGCATGCTTACTTCTCTTTATACACACGTACGCGTCCCGAAACTTGGGAAGGCTCTTTGTAGTGATATTTCGAGCAAAACTCTGTCGTAGAGAGGGAGATGAGAAACCGCTTCGTTTTTCGTCGAACTAATTCGGTGGGCGATCCCTTTGAAAATTAGTTTACTATAACAAGAGTTTCTTGTGCCTATCGACCACTAATCGTCGCTCCTAATGATACTGTCTCTGTCAAAGACAACTTAAAAAAAAAAAAACACAAGAATTGAAGAAGACGGCGTTTATTGAACCAGAATACGGTATATAACATTTGTAATGCAAGCTCGATCCAATAAGCGACGCGAACACGAGAAGATTCGTTAGGCGAATTAAGAAAATCGTTAACGTTCTGTGCCGCACGGGAAACAAAGCCCCATTCCGTTTCCTTCTACCGTTTGTCTCCTTTTATTACAATTCCTGACATTCTTTCCGCTCTCTTCTCAAAGTGCGTCCTTCGTTTTCCTTAGACTCCTGGGGCTTCAATTGTATACCACTAAAGACGCTAAACTCTTCTTCTCCCTTCGAATAAAATACTAAATATTTTTTTGGTTCGTTCAACTCGAGAAACGGTACTATGAATGTTCACTACTCTGTTATAAGCGTGTGATTTATGGTTTACTTAAATGAGATTTTATCTTTACGTAAATTCTATCGAAACATCTATTTTTTTTTTCAATTTCGTTGAACTCATATATGCATATGTATGTATATGTACATGAGGGATTCGGATGTGACGAGGCAAAAAAAATAACACTTTAATGGCTACAACAATACAAGGATATAAAAACAATCACACGAAGAGGATATTAATTCGACTGTTCTCTACGAACGCTAACGATCGACAGAACTCGTTTTTTTTCCGTGGACCAATCGTTACTCGTGATCGTCATTTACTCGTGCGACACGATTATAGGTTTTACGTAATACACTCCAAACTATTTTGGGGCAGGGGATAGGAACTGCATAAAAAAAGGCACCAACACAAAGATATTGTTCGAAACATATTTTTTTTATGCGGTGAATAGGAAATCCCACAAAAACAGATTTGAGTTTACTAGAAAAGACATTCACGATGGTCGGTAAGCTGGACAATGCTCGCGACAACTGTCCCCTCATACATATGTCCAAGCAACGCGAGGTCAAAATATCACGAAGCTAAGCCGAACGATAAACGAAAGGGTTTTGAGGAAGGGTTCGACGCGACTAAAGATACGGACGTGTTTGGGTTTGGACAGTGTTCTTTTGGAAAGTCGTAAGTCATCTCTACGTCTTATCGATGTAAACAGGCACGCTCGTAGTAACGCGGTCGCTTTAGAGAAATCAAAAGGAAAATTCTGCAGTTGGGTCATTCGGTGGCTTTCGCGAAGTCGTGGACGAAGTTTCGTAACTTACTAATCGTTCGTGGTCTCCGAGCAAAACATTATGGAGTTCTCTCGTGAGTATTTCGGCTTTAAGCTTACCGACCTAACTTTCCGCTGTGCGTGTCTCTTTTTCTCTCTCTCTCTCTTTCTTCCTATCTCTTTCTCTCACACTTTCATACAAAAATGAGAGACAAATCCGTGCTTTACGTGATTCACGTAGAAGCGAAAAGCTTGGTGAACTTTTTTTTCGAAAAAATCCTTTCCTAGTTCTCTCGTCGAACTTCTCGTAACTCGAGAGTTAAAGGAAAAGGTTTCGATGATAAAATGAAGAAGGAAAGGAGAGTTTTCTAACGGCGTGGAATAAAATCGGACATTAAACGCGTGGTTGGAAGGGATCTTTTCTCCTGTCCTTGTTACGCCGTACTGTGTCGACGTAATTGCAGCGAAACTTCATTTGACGCAAGCCACCCGAGGAGTCGTTATACGGTTCGCCATAGATGAAAAGTAAATGCGCATTATGTAGACGAATAATAACAACGTTTCGCGAATGGTAATGGCTCGCTCTTCCCCCTCTTTCTCCCGTAACCTCCTTCGTCTCATTCTTCTCACTCTCCTCCTCGTTCGCTCTTTCCACGGTGCTTCGCGACACGGGTAATCCCGTAATAAACAAGTATCTTATTATGCACCTCGTTAGACTTATAAACGGTTTATCTGTTCCGTTTCTCTTTCTCCACGGCGGAATTTATACCCGTTTACATTTCGAAGAAAAATGTTTGTCGTAGGACGTCTCGTCCGTCGTTAATATTAAAACAAGTTCTTCCTTATTTTCCTTCCCTCCTAATTTGATTCTCTCGTAGCCGGTTATTGCGCGAAGAACCCTCGAAAAGCAATAACATCTTTCGCACGCACGACAAACTCATGAAAATCTCGTAACGCCGAGAGAAATGTTGGACGAGAAATCTGGACCGTGCGATTTTCAAGCTACCCCGTAAACAGAGTTTCCCGGTATGTTACCTCGGAGATTCACGATTTCATACTCGGGCTAGATTTAGACTAACACATCCCGGAGTACTTCCGTTCGGATTCAAGATTTCTGACTGGTAATGCGCGGACGCGAATATTTCCCGCAAAGTGGAATTTCACTGCGGTATATTCAACCCCCTACCCCCTTTTACTGCCTCTCTCTCACTGGCTGGTACGAATCTCTCGCACGAACATTCTCACAGCAATTCGAATCTCTCTGATGGTTTGTCCCTAGGTCGATGTCAAGCGTGTAAGTACGTAGGAATTATTGGAAACGATAGTACACGGGGTATGTCGATATGAGAGAATCTATTTGGAACTAGCCTACGAAAATATAATCCGATCGAGTTTCGAAATCACCTCGAAGCGTTTATACAACTCGTGGTACCAGGTTTGCGGAGGAAATATAAAGTGCCTCTGACTTTCCTGGCTTTACGATAAGTCCGCGTCTTGCGATAACGACGTATTAAATATTCTCTCGTTCGACTTAATTCCAGTTGAAAACTGGGCATTACTTAAAAGATGATACAGAGGAAAAAGGACAATTTTTGGAAAGTATACGCGATCGTCTCCAGACCAGTACGCGTAGATATACCTACAACGCACATACTTCAATATTTTTTCATCAAAATTCACGCGTGCATTACGCGAAGAGTTATCTTCACCTCGTTACGTGTTTCGGACTGTCGCGAGAGTTAGAATTTTTGCAGGGACAAGCTCTCGAGCCGCACCGCGTTAAAACCGAACCTTTTCATACATTCCTCGGATTTACATTAGGGAATAGTTCACGAGCGAAAGAATTCGAATGGCATAGTACGCATCCGACTCGTCCGCATATTTTACGAAATTATCTACGGAAATTACGAGGGGCTCGAGCTTAATAAGCGAAATGAAAAATGTACTTTTCCGAATACTATCGGGCGACGTAGCAGGAAGTACAGTAGTACGAGGTTTGCAAAGTTTTCGAGAGGGTATTTTTAATATTTATTTCATAACTTGGACCCTACGCGTTTCTACTTTCTCCTCCCTCTTCCTTCATCGCAGGGTAAAAGAAAAGAGTTAAAAGAGTATAACGAACTCTCCGGTGTAAACGGTGGTGAGAGAGGCGGCACGATGTCTACGTAACGGGTACCGGAATAATTATCAGCATCCCACTGTGCCGAATGCATAAATATTCATAAACCATTTCAAGATATTCCAACTAACGGGCAACGTTACCGCGAACCTTGTCCTTAATTAACAGCTCGACGAAATGGACTGTCGATGGAAGAGAACCCGAGATTGTTCGTTGGCGAGACCTTGAATATACTTAAAGCCGGCCCGTGCTGTTAGATTTTCTATACATAAGGGGCGTATAACAGGCACGCGAATATCGAATACTGATAATGCTATTTTCTTCCCCCGATAATCCGGGTCGAACGTTCCTTCGCTAATCGTTTTTCTATTAATTCCGAGCCCGTTCGTCCTTGCTTCCTCGCGATATACCCATTCGATAATAATTGCTTTCGCTAATTAACGAACCACGGAAACGCACTCGGGTATCCGAGTCTCTCTTTCCGTCTCTCTCTGCCCCGATTCGGGCGATAACGCGCGAGAAGCACGAACCGTCAATATTTTCCCGCTTATAACTTTCGAAAAAGATTTCCCGAAGCTCTCTCGTAAATGTATCACATTCTCTCTCTCTCTCTCTCTCTTGCCCAGTCCATCTCTCTCACTCGTTTCTCGACCAGTCTCGCTAGCACGAGAAGGCGCGTCTTAATTTTTAAAGTAAAGTTTAAAACTCGAACCACCGTGGATTGAAGTACTTCTAATTAACTTCATAACAAACTTAAGACCGAGCGAGAGCGTTCCCTTAGCCGCCTTACGAAAACGGCTACGGAAACGTTCGTTCCGACGTTTAACGTAGCAATTCGTCGTTAATATTCCATCGTCGTTGCACCTTCTTCGTCTTCTTCTCTCGGACCAAGAAACGTGAATTTTCGTCTTAAGCAATTTTAAGGGGCAACGACTTGATCTCGTTACGCGAAATACCACCACCGGTACTTTCCATATTTATTGTACAACGAACGTATGCTTCCGGGTATCTTCGAAGGGAACGAAAGTCTGCGAGTCTGTAAAAATAAAATAATTAGTTATTAAAGCAATCTTTCATCGTTAATAAAGTAGAAATCGATTTGGTTTCTGATCGAATTTGATTCCAAAATAAGAGCGGTCAATTTAATTTTGAACGATATCGGTTTCGGGAGAAAACGATATCCATCGATTCCGTCTTTTTATAACTTTTCTCAGACGTATATATACCTTCACGTTTCTCGATATTATACGTGTATAGAGATCGTGGAACAACGTCTCGGTAGGGTTTGCGCGCGATTCGAGTATCGCGAGAGGCAAGTCGGGGCAATTGTCTGTAAATGATGAATGTCTCTACGAGGTGGATAGGAAGCGCGGTGTTACGTGTAGGAGAACACCCGAGAGAGAGAGGAAGGAAGTAGAGTAGCGGTAGAGTAGGGGTCGTGAGAGTAGGATGAGAGAAGAGGAGGGTTAGAGGGATCAAATGACAATTACCACCGCAGAACGGCCCTTGGACAATGACGTATGTACCGTTTCATGCTGGCCGAGGGCGAGAGAGAACGGCATATTCCAGCGTGACACAAAGGATAATGCATGCTCCTTCCAACCCAGCTCGACGAGTCCTTCACGGGGACTCTCCTTAACGTCGTAAGCCTCTTTCCTCTCCGCGATTAGCATTCACCGGTGGAATCGTTCCACGCTTTTTCACTCGATAAAGGAGCTTGACGTTCAAAATTCGAGTGAAAAAAAGTCATCCTCCAAATTATTTATCGATTCCGGTGAAGTTGAAAAGATTTGAATATTTTTGTTTTTATTCCCTTCCCTCTCCTAGCAACGAGAGATGCCTCTTTTCCGTACAGTTTGTTCCAAATTCAGAAGACGCCGCCACGAGAACGACTAAACGACGAGAATCGTGTCGATAAGTTAACGTTGGAGACGAACTTCCGTCGGAAGTCGAAAGTTTTGAAATTGATTGCAAGACCACGGTCTCGAATTCTCGAGAAATCGTTTCGAGGGGAAGCTCTCGAGGAGCCGGCTATATCGTAATAATGTAGCTATACCGTCGTAAACGATAATCGAAGTAGGGTGAGGAAGGCTTCCGTCTTTTCTACGGTGGGAAGGAACCGAGAGAAAGACGTATCTTTCTTTCTTCTCGTTTAATTATTCACCGTGGCTGACAGGTATTACGTAACCGAATTTAATCACGATCGGACGCGTCGATAATGTAACAGTTGCGACTCGATCGTTTGAATTTCAGATAGAACGAATGCCGGCTCGTCGCCAGATGCGCGCTGGCTAATTTGTGAATAAGAAAATTCAATCTGTTCGTAACACTTTCCCAAGAAAGTCGCTCGGCTGCGTCGCTCCTGGCATCGACCGAAAAATTTCTTCCTCGCTCGAGTAGGTACACGCTCGTAACGATCTCTTACGTAACGCAAAGGACGCTTCTTTCTTCGTCGTCTCCCCTTTTACTCCCACCTTTTTCTTTCTTTTTGTAATTCCTTATTTTACACCTCGACATTTTTTATACCGTCGTCGTTGCAACGGCGCGTTAAAAAGAAATATTAGCGAAGAAAACGAACTCGTTCCTCGAACGTATCGCGTTCTCGTATACTTTTTGCTCGTACTTGTTTCCACTTCTTTTTCTCCGTATCGCGCGACATTCGTTAAGGCCTTATTTATCCTCGAACCTTGTTTCCACGAGAATCAAAGAGAGAGTCGCGAACGTAACGCACACGAGTTTTTTTTTCGCTATCGATACTCGTATATCAACTGCTATTCAATCAAGATATCTTGTTCCAAGGCCTGGCTACAAACCATCCCTAAGCACCAATCATGACGGCTGCGCTTGATAGATGGATTCGATTCACGATAAAGGTATAGTAGCGGTCCTCCTCAGGATCTTAGCAGAGACATATAAGGCTTATTTATAATCTTCCGATCGATCAATCCACGTCGATCGTCGGTTGCGTAAACTCGAAAAGAAAACACAGGTTTTCCTTTTACATGGATAATAAAGAATCCTTCTCGGCGTTCTCGATATCATAATAATCCAAGCGAAGCGAAACGTTCGACGACGACGACGTCGTGTCGTTAAAGGAGGTCATTGCTACGAAAGAGCTTCCATGATTTAAAAGGGATAAAAATAGAAGACGACGCGTGGCAAAGCGAAGTTGTGGAAAAAACAGCTTTACAAAATGTTTTTTTTTTTTTTCTTACCGATCGAGAATATTATTTTATTCGTCGAGAGAGAGACGTGACTGAATCTCTCGCGAAAGTGACAGGTGCGATTCACGGAGTATCGTTAATCTTTCAAAAGGAACGACGAGAAAACGTTGGATCTGTATAGATCGTGACGCGTTACGTTCGAAACATATTGCAAATCCATTACGATCCGGAATAGGTACTCCCGGGCTCGTAAACTTTATCGCATCGTCCACGGTCAAGCGCGCGGTCATTCAAAATGCATCCCTGATATTTCCATGGCCCTTGCACGAGCACCAAGTGCATTCCACTGCACTACTATACCATAAAACTTTGAATTCACGTCTGGGAAGATGTATCGCCGGTGGTTGGCCTCCCCTCGGCGCCCGCAATTTACGACTTTTCGCAAATTCACCACGAGTGAATTAACTTCGATGGTTTGGTCGATGAAAGTTTTGTGGTACGGTGAAAACTAGTAGAGAGAAAAGGGTAAAGCTCTTGCTTCTTCTTTTTTTCGTTATATCTTCGTAATTTTGTTGCTTCGCGTTTTCTCTTATTCGGCACGAAGTAAAAACGAGAGAGATTTGGCCACTCGCGTCTATTTAACTGATTTCCCGGCACAACGTAGGAAAACATTTAAAACGTGGCCTCGCCTCGGAACTTTTTCTTGGCTTTTCACGTTCGTGCTTTCAGGCTTTTCCTCCACCAGCACGCGGCCTTTGTCCTACATTCGGCGCTTTGTACGATGATTTTTAGCGTTCACCCCTTTCCTTCGCTCTCTCTTCTTCTCATGCTCCATTGTTTTCCATCGTCCGAACGAGAAAAACAGGTAAGAGAGAGAGAGAACATCTAACGGGATATTAGCTCGACGAGAAAAATTCGTAAACTTCGATGAAGTTCCATCGTTTATAACAAACCGCTCGAGATAAAGGGTGCAGCAACCTCCGAGCGTTGAAAGAAGAAAATTTTTCGCTCCTTTACCACGACATGCCTTCGACCACAAATTTCCTGGCGGAGGTAAGGCGCCGACTTTCGATCGATCTGGGTCCACTGACCTACATTAAAATCCGAATCGCGACCGACACCGAGATAGCGCAGTTTCCTAGAGCAGGAGAGAGAGATGGAAAGAGGTGGAGGAGAATAGCGGGACAATCCCCACGGTCGATCGTGTATTTGAGAGCTGGATAAATGGGGGATCGGTAGGTGGATTAGATACGGCGACCGGTCGAAGAGAGAGGGGTAAATCGAAGAGGGAGAACCATAGGGTTCGCGCGAAACGTGGTGCAAGTGTGTACGGATAGACGGAGAGAGAAGATACGCGTATGTACACAGAACGCGTTACTCCACCGTCCCTGAATCGACGAGAGGTGGGGTAGGAGGAGTCACTTGACCTTTCGACTCGACATCGTGATCCGTCAGTTACAAGCAATTAGGCACAGTGGCGTACATGCTCGAGCAGAGCGTCATCTGTAGCTGGTTCTACTTATCTGCTGGCCGTTCGAACCCGATGTAACCGGTATTATCAATCTGGCGAGCATATCGTGCCTCGGCAGCCCTACCCTGTACACCGACTATCGGACTAATCTACTCAGCCGTCTATATATGTATGAACGTTAGAGAGAGAGAGGGCCCGAGCGTCGATGGTGCAAACATCGCCATTGTGTCTATCCATTGGACTGCACTGCGGGTGTACTCAGGATAATAGCATTGAAAATGATTCTATTCTCGGAAATAATGGTGCGGCCGCGCGCATCCATTTACGCATCTAATGCGAGATATACTCGCCACGAGACAACGATTGCAATGGGGGCAGCAACAACGAGAGAATTCCTACCTTTTTCGACATTTTTTTACGTGCGGCCTTTTTTTTGTTTTCAGACGTCAAATTATGTTTACGGACGACAAACGCGGCGTCCAAGTTTCTCCCTTTATTTCTCGTACTTTTATATATACTTTAGCTATTTTATGTTGGTTGATTGACAGACCGTACACCTTACCACGAACCAATTCCGCACGATTTCTTCGTGACTGAAAACTTTCCTCGTGCGCGTGCACGCGCGTTATCATTATCATCGGGCGTTATTTAATTCGACGAAAGTTTTAACGAGACGGAAACGAGAAATTAACGAGGACGTTGTAACGGTCGATTAATCGCTAAAGACCGTGCATTCGACTGAAATTTATATTCTGGTACATGCACACATATACATACGTATATATACGTGCCTACGTCCTCGACTATTATTTCGTACGATGCATGCGGAATGGTTTAATGTGAAAGATCGAATAAGATCGGTGAGAGAATGGAAAGAGAGAGAGAGAGAGAGAAACAGGTAGGAACACTCGAACGACGTATTTACGGTTTCGTTGAAAAGCGAGCTGGGACGATCGTGGGTGTAGAACAGAAACGATGTAAAGGTGGTACCGAGGAACGGGAGTTGAGTGTGAGAGGTGGGGACAGAAAGAGAACGGGCAAGAGAGGCGGGGAAACTGTATTAGTGACAATGGAGTGGATACGCGTAACGGCGGCACGTACCAGGAGGAATTCGTTTGTTTCGACAAATGGAATTGGTAACAGGATTATGACCATTACTTCCTTGCATCGCAACTAGCGGAGCCAGCGACGGCTTTCTAGTAGCATCGGGCACTCGTCAGGTTCGCGGTAATGGCATCGACTCGCCTACTACCCCGTTCGGCCTCTCGCCCTACCCTTTTTCACCATCATCCCCGTACTGCATTAACTCCCCCCTCCCTCGCATTACGCCGCAGGAATACGGCGAACGATCGAGAGAGGAGCGAAATCCCGTGAATCGAACGTCCTCCTCTCGCGCCCGTGTCCCACACGTTTTTTTCAAACCTCACCCCCCCCTTCTCCCATTCTTCTTTCTTCATTCTTTCCTTCTCATTCTTCTCTCACATTTCTTTCTTCCATCAGACGAAACAATTTTGCGAAATAAAGGTTTCAATTACGCGAAGTGCGTCCTGGAAGGAGGGAAAAAAATAAAAGCCCCGTCCATCGACCCACTTTCGAGCGTGGCATTGTAGATGAGCGGAGGGTACGTGGAAAGGGGGGTAGAGGGAAACGTGCAGGTGCACGTGCGATAATTAATCCCCGTTAAATTGTCGCGAGTTAAAGCCGCCGCGATGTATATACAGTTTGCGACGGCCACCCTACCAACCTCCCAGGCACCCGTTTCTATCCCACTCCAGGCAGCCAACCAGCCACCACCATGCGACACTAATAAAATTGCCGATCGTTAGTTTCGATGTGCCGTCGGTGGTATTCGGATGCGATCGGTCATTAATTTATTGTTTCACTTACTCGACGAATTGCAATTAGTATCGCGCGTAAATCTCTCCTCGCTTGCAACACTTTCTAATCCTTTCTTTATTTCTTCTCACACTTTCTAGCTCTATCTAAAGTTTTGCTTTTCTTTCCGTGGCAAGGTGTTTACACCGTTATTATTCATCGGCACTCTCGCGGGGAGCGAGAGCGTAACAATTTATTCGTCTTACTCTGGGGAAAATTTTATGAGGCAAATTCTCTTTGGGTTGAGTAAAAAGGAATTTCGTTGCTGCTCTGCCACTGCTACGAACTAACCCAAGCGACGTTTAGAAGCTGCGGAAGCGTTACGTACCTGCCTGCCTACCGCTTTGCTACTGCAGTGGATTAACGCGAAGAGTCTGAAATTAGCGCGTTGTTGAAACGCCACACTTTTTTCGGCACCTATGTGCCTTCGTTTATAATAGAACGAAGTTACTTTAGAAACTGAATGCTCGGACCGCGTTCTTCACGAAAAAATATGAGTTTTGCATATACGTTTCTCAGTGTGAACGATTTTCGAGGATTTTGGAAAAACTCGAATACCTACCTACTCTTTTTCTTCCCTTCCCCTATTCTTCCCTTCTTCGAGATAGGAACGGTCGCATTGTCGCGTCGGGTTTTCCTACGGAAAGGCGATAGCCGTCGAACGTCTTTTCTCCGTAGAATCTCCTTGTTCCATTCCAGTGCGAAAGTACAACTCGAATTTCCCCGAATCTACTTACCGATTCGGGCGAGAAACGCCACTAGTTTCGTAGAATTAGTTTATCGTTTCCGGGAGAGAGGAAGAGAAAGAGTGAGAAAAAGTGTGTGAGGAAGAAGGAGGGGAGGAAATGCGGAATCAACGCGAGGGAGGCTAGATCTCCTTAACGCCTTTTCTTCCACAGAAGGAAAAATAGAAGCGAGGTGTTTCGATAAATCGAGTAAGGTAGAAGACGCCTCTCTCTCGTTCTTTCTCTTTTTCTCGTCGGAGGTAGGTCCTACAAAATTTACGAAGCGTAATAATTCCGTGCGAGCTTTTCAGCGAGATAAAAAAAGAACAGATTTCGCGGAGAAGAGATATGCGGACTCGAAACATTTCTCGTCTCTTTCCCTCCCTCTTTTTCCTCATTCTCCTTTCCCGTAGTAATAAATTCATAAATGCCGATGAATCGGAATTTATTATCCTAGGTCGCGAGACGATCGGATTCCTTCTCTACTTTTCCAGCCGTTTTCCCACTTTATCCGAGATAGAAAACTTTTTACTCGCGCGGTTCTCTCGCCCGAGAAACGGATATTACAGAGGTATGCAAGGTTTTGCACTGATAAAACTCGCTCGGACTGTCTCGCTTTCCGCCTCGCGTCAAAAGCATGCTCTTTTCGTTAATTAAGCGCAGATCCGGCGGCCATCGGCCGGGAGAAGCCGGTGAGGAAATTATACGCATGCGGAAAGAACCAGGGTGAATGGTGGTAGTTCCTATCGCGTTGCATAATTTCTTCTCGTACTTACTTCCTCCTCGTGCGATACAAAAGATACTACCGCGCGTGCGGGTAGAGTGGACCCGGAAAGATGTACCTACTTTACGCAAAGCGCCAATTAACCTCCCGCGTAAGAATTTTATGCTCTTTTGAGAAAAGATGAGGAAGACGAATGCTCGGTACGCGGAGGTGAATTAGGATTGCAAAATCAGACAGATAGGAGCTACCATCTCGCTACTCTGCGCGCTCCATTTCCAGGCGCCGCCTTTCCTTTGTCCGAGGATATTGACTCGCCAGACTCGCGTTCTCCTCGGTTTTAACGCCGTGGCCGCGCTCGCTCGTTCTTGTTTCTTTCGCGATGAGGAGATCGCGTAATTGAAGTTACGAAGTTTCCTAACTAAGAGCTCGTCAAACAGTACGATATACGTTCCTTAAGGTACCTCCAACTTTTTCCTTCTTCCACCTTTTACCGATGGATATATTACGGAATATTTCGCGAGAATCGAATTAACGACGACCGACCACCCCGCATAAAAAATTTTCATTAATCGATTTTCTTAACTCTTTTAGAGCCCAATTTGATAACAGTTCTTGTGAAAAGGAACTGGTTTAGGGTAATAAAAAAGAACACATATTTTTCGAAAAATCAATAATTTTATTTAGGTATTCATATTAGAGAGTGTGGCATTACTGTAACATATTACTGCTGTCATACAAAAAGGCATAAATAAACTTATCTATTCATTTATCTAGAAATTTACAAGAAAATAACACTATTTTTTGTTTAAATTGAAAAGTTGCACGAGTACAAGCTTTTTTAAACTGACAACTTTATTGCAAAACTGTCGTATGAAGCTATGATGGGTCAAACTTCTGAGCCAGGACCGCGCTATGGCCGATACCTATCGTACTCGTGGATACCGGCAGACGAATTTTCTGCTGGAGTGCGAATCGAACGATCCTCGATTAGCGCTTTCCCGCTAATCGACTCGTAAGAGTTCACGCGTCGTGGCAAACGCGCCGGCTTAACCCGCATCGAGTGTCAATCCCGACGAAATCACTGTCTGTGTATCCACAATGGCGGGGTAGATATTCGGGTGCGCGGAGATCGCTAGAGGACGGTCGTACACGGCATATAGGGAAACGTTTGTAGGTAAACGGTACACAAGTGGCAGTAGCGACGGCAATGGCGGAACAGGTAGTAGACGGCAGGAGCGGTAACAGGAGTAGTGCCACCGGCTAATGAAGATGTTTGTCAATACTGACACGTTACTATATGCCGTAACCGTTACTCTCTATACCTTAGCTTCAACTATAGCAAACCACCGGCACAACAACCATCGACATACGCCTCCTCTTGAACCTTCCTGTCCGTGCGTCGAGCCTCTACACACGTTAGAACGGCATAGGAAGGTCCTCCTCGGCTAACCCGATGGTGCTCGACGGAGTAGGCAAGACGTGCTTCGTTACAGTTAATATCGAGTTATAACCGAATCACGTTGCGTTGCAGCAAGTTAAATCTTACTTAGGCGTCCCAGGCGTTACTCACTGACAATTACCTCCGCCGTCACGCTAACTAGATGCGCGGGGCTCGTGCGACCGAGATCGAGGGACCGCCTCGTGTATCTACCGCTGACGATGATGTTGAAAATCGATGGACGTGGAACGAGATGTTCTATCAAACTATCTCTCGATGATCCATGATTAACGATTGCTTTACGATCGATCATTCGACGAAACATTATGGTAAAGTATCCAAAGGTTCGATATACCATGCTTGGAATAACAATATAGCGAACGCACGATCATAAACGTGTAAGGAATACGCGAGGTGGAATTTAAGTTAGCATCCAACTTTCCTCGACAAATGACGTGCCATTAAGGCGGTCTCTGACGATATATCGACACGCCACTGTCGTTTTATAGCCCGAGCCACTTTGAACAAGCTTTCAAAGGATTTCGAAAGTTTCCTCCGATAGTTTGCTAATATCGACGGATGGAATACTTCCACGGTGATTTTTGACTTCGACCTGATTTCTTTTTTGTTATCCTACTTTAATTCGTATATCGTTCGCAAATTTAAGGTTTTTCAATGGCAAAGTACCTACTCGATATCGAATGAATACGTTACATTACGTTTATTTAAATAGCTGTCAGTTAATAAATAGCACTTTTGGTTTATATTTCATTTCGATGGAGTTTACATTTACCGATAGATATATGAAATCGTTCAAAGGGACACGTAGACTTTCAATTACATCGCAGCGTCAATAAAACTTGATCCACGCACGAACACGGCCGAACGCATATCACGGTTGCACAGAAATTACTAAACATTTATCGTATTTATCTCTTCCGTATTTCGATTGCAACGACGAAGGGTGAAAACACTTTTGATATCTAAAATTCAATGCCAGGTACGATAGTTCCGAACGATTAGCTCGCTACGAACGGGTGGAGCTGGGCGACGTATAAAATTAGCGCCGGTGCACGTGGCGTTATCGTAAAGACTACAAAGTAACGTTCGAATCCCGAGCTGAAATAAAAGGAGAAACCGCGAGGGCTCGTAGGTGTCAGCGATTCCGAACGCAGCATCCCTATTTTACGAGCAACGCAGCTGCTTCGAATTGGTTTAGTTCTCTAGTGCTACTCCATGGGGGTACATCGAATCTTCTATTAGGTTCAAGGAGATTTTCATAGGGTCGTCGTTGCCTCCGGCCGACGCCTCGAGATTTTCCAGCACGAAGGACCATCCAGTACCTACCTAGTCCACGCGGATAACTTCGATCCACTCGCAGCACGTTCTCTCGTCGTCCACCTCGACGTAGGGACGCACGATAAAAATTCGCTTTTCGAGATTCCCTCGAACCGCTCGTCGCGCTTTGGCCCGGCACGTAGATACGTAGCGTCTAGCTTCGATAAACCTCGGCAGTGACGTGCTTTATTACGTTACTACCTCTACGGATATATACTTGCGTTATACCGGCGCGATCATCAATTTTAAAGTTACACGGGAAAGTTTATTCCGCTCTTGTGGCGCAAAGGACGAAGCTATTGTGAAGTTGTTGGAGTTGTCGAGACCAACCCGACCTCTTCCGCTCTCCCACCACCTCCCAGGTTTCTCTCTACCTCTTCTTCTTCCGCTAAGCTACGACGACCAAAACCTCCCACATACTTGTTCTCTTACTTTGGTCAAGGAGCTACATACCGTAGCGGTTGACAGCCTACGTTCCGCACAGCTGGTATTCTCTTTCTTTCCTCGTCTTTCTAAAGAATTTTTGTCTCCCAGGGTTAAGAAAGAAAGGATACCAAACGAACCCGATAAATTCTAACTCGCTCTTATCGTTGAATTCGTTCCTACTCCCGCTGCTCTCTTTCTTTCGTCGAACACGCGATATTCGGGTCAACCCTTAATATCGTTTTTGCCCGAATGCAATTTGTAATCAACGATTAATCGCGTTACGTCCGACGCAACGCGTCTATTTATAATTAATCACATTCTTGTTCGTATGTTTGACGTTAGAATTTGTCCATCCCATTTGTATGATTGATACTACAGATAATCGACGAGCATTTTATGGGATGGGTCGACGGAACGAACGATCATCTTATAGGTACTCCGCGTTTCGATCTAATTAAATCCATCAATTAGCATTGATTAATACGTTGCGCGTGACGTATGGTTGGCAAATTTTCGAAAGTATCGTAATTTTGCCAGCCACGTCGGGAAATACGCGTAGCTTGTTTCCACTCGGCTACATTTTTTCCACCGGTCTTTAATATCGCAGATTAAATTTACCGGACTGCGTCGCGTAGGCGTTTTACGTTGCGATATTCGATAGTCTGAATGAAAATGGATATCGTTTGTATAATATACGTTCGCTTTTGCCGATCATCTAGCGATTATTATTTGAGCTCGTAGAGAAACCTATAGTGAAATATCCTTTGTCCGAAGCGTTGCACGTAATAACGGCGGTATAAGCAATAAAATTATAATTTAAAATGACTAAAGTGCACACTTTTATTTCAACTTGAAGTCAAAAATAATAAATAATTTTTATTATTTGAGCAAATGAGACACAACCTACTCCTCGAAACCAGCCAAGAATTAATTCACAACAGATGCTGTCGTTGGCTGTAGCACCATGCTAATGAATTATTGTATGTCATCGATTATTGATGCATGTGTAATATTTCAAGTTAGTCTGACGTCTAGAAGTGAGTGAAAACTTCCAAGATTCGATTACACACGTACGTGTCAAATGAATAAAATCGTGTTAATATAAAATAGAACAAATGTCTCGCCCTCGATTTGTTTATTTAAAGAATTTTCTATATTTGACGGTAAATCGTTACCAGGTCGAATAACATATTACATAACGCACTCGCGTTTCAAAACGCGCGACTCGTTCAATTATAAACGAACCTGATCGGGCCGAGACAAATTCGATCGGTCCATCGGAACTCGTTAGCTCGAACGTCTTTACAACAAATACGTTCTCACGCGCACTATGAAACGATAAATGTTTCCAACGAAAATGTTTTACCGTATGGTAATTCGAGCCGAAGGGCCGAGCTGCAAAACGCTAAACGCATAAAAGCACGCGTAATGATTTTGACCCGATTCGTTACCGGAAGTGTCCGACTTGCGCCACACGATTCTACAGGCTCGAAAGGCATCGGGGAGCACACGTGCAAACGGAATCGTATAATTCCAAGTAAATCCTTCCGTCGAACGAACGTATTATTATCAGCTCGCTCGTCGATTCGAATTCACGCGGATTTTCTCTCGGTTTTATAATTAAAACGTTCCGTACGTCCGTCCACCGGCATTCTCCTTTTCAAAGATTATCGGCTTTTACGAGGATCTCATTAAATTCGCTCCTTCGACGACGGATTAAACTCTAACGATCTGAGATATATTCGTCTTTTCGCGCGAACCTTATCGGATTTCCGCGATTTCCGCGGAACACGACTTTTCTCTTCTTTTTTTTCTCTCTTTTATTTTTAGCGCTCGCCCTCGAAAAGGAACAATAACGGACCCACGCCAATTGCGTATAATTTGTATTCCGGGAACGGACGGAATCGGTAAGTCATTTTAGCGCGGCGCGAGGTGACAATAAATTATGCTCGCGGCATGGTCCGCGACGCACAGGTAGATACGAGCTCGATAAGAGATGTCGCACGATAAATTCGATGGATAATCGGTACGGCATATCGAACGTTTCCCGCTGGAATAAATACACGTTTTTCGATCGATCCTATCTGCCGACAATGTGCGGAGCAGTGCGAAAGCGCGACGATAACCCGCCATATGCGCCATTGCAAAATAATAGAACGCTAATCGATCGATGCCGTTCTACCGTATTTCGTTTTTGTATTTTTCTACGATCCACCTGCGCTGCCTCGAGCGTTTACGTCGATTAGCGCGATAAAGCTCGTCCTAGAAATCGTTTAACTGATTTCTTCTTAGAAAAAGCTGATTCGGTCATTGCTGTTGCGATTAGTTCCGAAAAAAAATATAGAGAATTATTTACAAAGCTGACGATCGCATCGATTATAATGATATTGAAGTATGTTTTCAAGGTCAAGTAATTACCAAAATGTAATATCAAGTCGATAAAAATAAGTTTTTATCGAAGCCTCGCACTTTTGGAACACAATCGCGAGCGCCGTAGTTATGTCACGTAGTTTCGAAGCAGAACCTCTGTCATGGGTGATGAGCTCGAGTCCACTAACCTAGTTACAAGTTAAGTGAGCTAGATTGGGTGCAGTAAATTATCCTTGCCCACCTCTCTAAACCATTCTAATCCTTTCCTATCGACGTTCACGGAGTTCTATAACGTCCGAGGCAACTCTCCGTGCAAACGACGTAACGGAAAATAGAATTAAGCGTTAAAAATAGCCGATAGATCGTCGAAGTTTTAATAAAATCATCTGCCCCTTTCCTATCGCTTCTACAGCGAACCCGAGTGAAATAACAAAGATACATAAATATATTTATGTTGCAGAACGATCGCCGACGTCGCCAGTGTCAGTCACAATAGGTGAGTAAGGCAGGAATTTCATTAACTGGGAATACCGATATCTCTGAATTTTTCTCATAATTCGTGGAGTATGAAATTAAGAGAGAGGGAGAGGGAGCAACCCCGGTTGCCAGGACGTATCTCGAACGCAACGATTATAACGTTCAAATTTTGAAGGAAAATATTCACCGGCCGGTTACCGCAGGAAATGAAATATTCTCTCTCACCTGCGGTATTGCGATTTCGCGATAAAGCTAAAGACAAACATAATATTAAAACAAACACCGCGGAACGAAAGCGTTCGCATGTCGGCCGAGTAAACGTAGAAATTGTGGAATTACATGGGATGGCCGTCGTTAAAAGCAGATGGTTTAAATGAGATGGTCGGAAGATCGAATCATGAATTTTTCTCGATTTTTGTCGACACCCCATCCTTCGATCTCGTACAATATTTTGAACCCGAAAATGAAGATACCTACTACCGTGATTCATTGGCGATGCTTTAAAGTTTTGTCGTGGCTCTTGTCACGAAAGCTTAATAACCCGGTCGTTTACCCGTTTATCAATCATCATCTTTTGTATGCTCGTGAATCATGATCGCCCATTAAGAGACGAACTCACGAAGTAGCGTTAAAATTTGTTTCTTTACTTTCAATTCGATGCGCTCACGGAACTATCCGGACGGCCTTAAACGTTTCCGCGAGTACGCCGCTCGTAATTCTTTTGGAAATAACGGAGGATTTCGTGTTTATTTTTGTTACGTTTTTTCTTCTCCTCCTTCCGTTTCCTCTTCTCATTTCTTTTTTTGTTCGCTCAGTCTAGCAACGAAAGTTTATTCGGCACTATGGGGCGAGAGCTTAGGGGTGTAGATTCACGGAGGACCTCTTCGAAAGTGGCGAGAGCCTTTGGCTGTTATATATACGTATAGGTGTCAGAGCTTTATAGGCGCCTCTTTTTACCGGAGCTTTGTCGTCCGTCTTGCCTTCCTCGAAAGCTCGCATTCCACCCTCCTTCTACCCGTCTTCTTCGCCACTTTCCCAGCGTTCTTCGCTTCTACGCCATGTCTCTCCTTCCACACGTCGAGTCACACTGCCCGAAGCTACGTTGCAGCTTACAGTCTCTCTCTCTCTCTCTCTCTGTTTATCTTTAGCCGTGAGCTTTTGTGTTTGCGCAAGCTCTCCCATGCTTGGGTCCAACGTCGCCGCGTACCCACATCTCCACGTTCGTGCTTCGTAGCATAGAAAGAGAGAAATAGAGAAAGAGAGTAGTAGAGGGGGGGAGGTAGCAAGAGAGAAGGTGGTCCTCTATTTATTTAGTTTTTACTTGCAGTTTGTGGAGCCTGTACGGGCGAAATGCTTAATTACCGTAAGGGTCGGCCAGTGTTGACCGACCTTTATAAATGTTTCTCCAAGGAGCCGTCCGATGGATCCTAATGACTCGAGAGAAAAAGCTAGCCGGACGTCCGCGAACTTCTTTAATCTTTACAAGAGGAAACGATACAAAATCGTATCGTCTAACTCGTTTATCTATCCGCTTTGTCGACGAGGAGATTAAAAGCGTCAATTTTTACGCAATTTCTGGTATTAGATGTCTCTCTCTCTTTCTCCCTCTCATTGTTTTTGTGTTCAGGTGTAGCCGCTCGTGTGTCCGAACGAAACGCGTTTTTTTTTATCGCGCCGCTGTATTTATCGATTCGTACAAAATACGCGAGAGCGATCGTAAAAAAAAAAACTTTTTTTTATCTTCACCATCGAAATACCCTCGTCCTGCTTAATTAACGGCGTGTCCTGTAATAAACGACTTTTATTCGCGTCGGAGTCGTTCGAGCGTCCGGAAAAATTGATTACCCGGACGTCGTGTCTCCCAATTAGTTTCGATGATCGAACATCCTACCCCGGTATAGCGAACGATTATGTCGACAGGGGCGAGAGTACCGCTAAAGGACGTGTATATGTGCATATAGTCGGTGAAGGTGCGGGCGTTTGGAATTTTGAATACTGACCTGGTTTAAAGAGAACTCCGTGAAGCGCGCGTGGTTTTGTGAAATACACACCTTCGCTAGCTCGCTCGTTCCGAGACGCTCCGTCAGTCGTTTCGCTCGAGATACTTCGAAAGTCCCGATGTGTTCAGTTTTGGAGAAGGACACGCTGCGAAACTCCCCGTGTGTCTAGCGACTCGACTACCGCTACTCCACCTCCCGCACTTCCTGACATTAGCACGTCTTTCTGTAAAAACTTTGTTAACTTAACGCGTTTGTCTCGTTCCGTCCTCTTGCTTGTTTTAGGTTTGTTATTTGGACTAGTCGGAGAGAGAGAATACCGATTATTCTTTAACCATTGCATCGATCATTTAAATCGGGATTTATAAAGTGTAGCCCGCGGTCCAATTGTGGCTCGCAGTGTCGGAGTATGGGTCTTTTCCAAGCTTCAAACTGCTGTATCTTTCCAACCAGCCATCCTATCGAACCGCGACTTGCATATTCGTAAAGAAGAGACTTTATTCTTTCGAACTAGTATTTGATCGGGCAAATTCGAGACGCTTCGATTTTTTACAAAAATCCTGATGTATGAATCAAGATTTAGAAAAAAGAAAGCACGCAGAATACTGTCCCGTTGTCCGTTTTTCGATATCGTTGCGGAGTGATGAAAAATAAATTTTTTAAGTGTCGGAGTATGGGTCGTTTTCAAGAGAAAAATTGCTGTAACTTTTTAACCAGTCATCCTATCGAAACGCGACTTGCATATTCGTAAATTAGAGACTTTCCTCTTTCGAACGAGTATTTGATCGGGCAAATTCGAGATACTTCGATTTTTGACAAAAATCCTGACCTATGCATCATGATTTTTGCCAAAATGGTCACCACCGCCGATTTCAATGTTTAATAGCTCATTTTAAAGATAAAAGCATGCAGAATAATGTTCCGTTGTCCGTTTTTCGATAGCGTTAAGCAATGATGAGAAATTAATCTTTTAAGTGTCGGAGTATGGGTTTTTTCCAAGCTTCAAACTGCTGTATCTTTCCAACCAGCCATCCTATCGAACCGCGACTTGCATATTCGTAAAGAAGAGACTTTACTCTTTCGAACTAGTATTTGATCGGGCAAATTCAAGATGCATCGATTTTTCACAAAAATCCTGCTGTATGCATCAAGATTTAGAAAGAAGAAAGCATGCAAAATACTGTCCCGTTGTCCGTTTTTCGATATCGCTAAGCAATGATGAGAAATTAATCTTTTAAGTGTCGGAGTATGGGTCTTTTTCCATGACCACCACTACATTTTTTTTTTACTCACTAAGACCTGTACACCATGCACCGGACGCGTTTCCCCTTCCACCCTAAAATACCAAAACTATGACTGGGACAACTTGCCCCTGGGACTTTTAGCCCCGGTCTCCCCTACAGTTTGACATACGACATACAACATACAAATATTTGGCAATTTACAATTTGGACCACCTACGGAAAACTTGGGGATTGAGATCGACCCCAGCATACACCTCGCGATCACGTTTCAACTAGTCCACTCTACTTTTGCTCTTTCGGGATAAATGTACCTACTTACTGGACGAAGAACCTGAGATCTTCGTTAATTCAAAGATAAGCGAGATGACGACGCGTCACTCTTGTTTTCACCGGTTCATACATCTTCCGTCTCTAACTTGTTGCGTTCGTGCCGCCGCGTCGAAAGCCTTCTACACATTTACACGCGCGCATCGCGACACGTTACCTTCACCCTCGAGCGTAGTGGGATCGAAAAAACATTCAGAGCCACGAACCATCAGCCGCTTTTTTCACAAACGATAATATTAAATCCCTTCGAATCCATTTGCAACGGAATTCTAAACGAACGAACGATTTTTCTACCGAGTCCTACCGACTGTACAAGCTTAATCGACCGTATAAAAAATACGGCGAATTAATGCACGAGAGAAGATTTTCCTAATAAAACCTCCCACCTCCCTAAAAAAAAAAGAAATGGTATCAAAAGCAACTCGAATTCGTTTTTCGCTCGTCTCGCGCAGCGTGCGTTTATTTGCCGGATTTATATCGATACAAGCGATAAAGTGTCCGCCGTGCAACAAAACGTGTAAATTGCTATTGCATTTATTTATTAGACCGAGAGAGGGTACGTGTGCTCGCACGTAAAACGCGCGGAGTGTTCCGAACAAAAAAAAAGTGAGGGAAAAAACGGTACAATCGTATAAATGGAGAGACGGGCAACGTTGACCTCACGGTAAAACGCGTAAGCGCGCATAGAGATACCGAATGAGACCGAGTTACGACGGAAACGTTGCGAAAAAGCAAAGATCTCTATCGGCTTGCGTTTCGCGAAGATCCGTACGAACGACGAGTACGAGAGAGAAAGGGGGTAGAAACAACGAGAGAGAGAAAGGGAGAAGGCGGATTATCGAGCTGCGACAGCAACGGCAGCAGCCGATATATTCGTGGAAACTCGCGTTAAAAAGTCCGGTGTCGTTGCCACGGGCAATGTTCGCGAGGGTGGTTTTTGCAATTAGCGATATCGGCTATGTCACCCTCCAGGTTGGCGAGCTAGCGTCATCCCGGCTAGCTTTGGCCAATGTGTGCGTCACCGCGCACCTTCCAGGGGGAGGACACCGTGTGCTTTGGCGTTTCGCCAAATTTTCACCGTTCGTTCCACCCTTCTCCGAGTCACCCTCCTCCGTATATATACATACATACATCCACTACCATACACCGTGCTACATATACATCGATGCCCACGGGCAGACGCGTTATCAAACGATTTATATCGGTGTTTTGTAAAATTTGTAGAGCCGCTTGCGACTGGCAGGGACCGTTTCAGGGACCGTTCCAGGGTCAGCTCCATGTAGTTACGCGGCAAACGTTACCAGCAGCGCGCCAAACGGTGGCTGGCTGGTGAACCCTTCGAGAAAGGGTTCCGCGTGCCGTTCCACGAGTTACCGTTATATGCCCCGAGGTAAAAGATATCGCGGTAGTATTATCGGCATTAATTCCAGGGACAACGTTAATGACCTTTCGACTGGTCACCGAGAGACGAGCTCGTTGCTCTTCGCCTATTATCTTTCGGATTAATCTTTGATTTCTTTTTTCTTATTAGTATCAAGCTCTTTCTAAAATTAATTGACAATTTTTTTGTGAGATGAAATTTAAAAAATAATTGGATTAAATACTGCTTTAATTTGTTCAAATGTTACAAGAACGTGTCTCGTTTTATATTCTTTTTCTATCGTTAGAGAGTCTCTTCGTTCATTTTATCGCACGAAATACATTTCAGCATATTACGTGCTCGCATACTAGAGCACTTGCCGTTATCATTAATAATCCGAATTCTCCGATTAGGTGATTAGGTTCTCGAGAGGAAGAGAGGTGGAGAGAGAGAAATGGGACGATCAAAATTGGCTTCGCTCTGCGAATCTATTGAGAGGCAGGACCAAGTGAGATAGATAGAAGGAGACAGAGAGAGAAATTCACGGCTGGAATATTCTCATCGATCGTAGAAGCCATTGCGGAATCACGTCGAATAGGCTTTGTGAGATAGCGTTCGAACGGTTCGGCGGTATTTCGATCCGGCTTCAAAGATAAGACCAGCGGCGTTTCCTTCGCCGAAATTTAGGATTGACGAGTCATCCGTACGTTCTTATCAATGAGGAATAACGCATAGACTTTTTTATAGGTAATTATTCGTTGAATTTTTTTTTTTCAACAAACAAAGAGTCTCTTCCAAAGCTACCCCTTGCTTGTTGCTATCGGTAATCGATCATTCCCGGACTCACGTCGTAATGTTTGCATTACGCGCGCCGAATTAAAATTCACGGTGAGCGCGTATCGCCTCGTCGCCTGGCAGAACGCGCGCGCAAGCGCGCTTACGACCTCCTGTATTATATTACGGCTTGTAACGGGGCTATGCATATTGTAGCGGATTATGCATATTTTTAAAATAATGTGTAGGTTAAGGCAGGACTACCTCGCTCCGATGGATTACGATTACGTATTCATTTCCCGGTTAAAAGGGAGACAAATTTTTAACCGCTATGGAGTTGGTAGCAACGTACGTACGGGGAGTCGTAATTTTTTAATAAAAATTCGCCAGGACGAGGTCATCTCGCTCGTATTAAAAAAGGAAGTAAAAAGTTTAAAACAATAAAAACGTAGAACGCAGAGATATAGGAATTCGCTATTTAATCGATACCTTTCGCATCGAATTTCATTCGATGATATCCCATTAACTACGCTCGGAGCGTCAACGACGAGGCGAGTACTTTAACGTAATAGTAACCAGCCGGTAAGGGAGTAAACGGACTTCGCTTTAGGGTCGGCCCATATTGCCTCCGGGAAAATCGTCGAATGAGAATACGGTCCCGAATTTTCGACCAACGGAAGTAGCTACCGAGAAATTTTGCTTGGAACAGAGAAGTCGGTGGTTCTTCGTTAAGGAAACTTGCCCGGGAGACGCGAATAAGACTACGACGCCTGGCGTGAGAGAGATCGACAAATGGTGAGAAAGGAAGAAAGAGATAGAGAGAGAGAGAATGGAGAGGACTTGGACCAAGGCGATTGCATAAAGGACGCAGCTGCGAGGACGCTTGAGAGGATTCTTAAGGGAATCCGCGAGAGCGCCGTTTTCCTGGAAAACGTCGGAGAACAAAGAGCGGAATAAGCTGAAATAATTGCCAATTACAAAACCAAGGCGGATATTAACATTATCTCTGGGTCCAAGAGCGTTACGGCGGAACGAACCCGTGCGACATTCTTCCAGGCGAATGTTGTGTGTCCATCCACTTTGCTGTGGAATATGGCAAAGAGAGAGAGTGAGAGGCAAACGTAAAAAAGTGAGATAAAGAAAAAGACGAGATCCGAAGAAAAGTCTCCGAGCGATAAGCGCGCAACGGCTCGTACGGTTATCTCGAGATAAAAGTGAGGAGCTCGACGAGCTAGCGCGCGCTTTCGAGCAATTATCGTTTCAACTTTCGAATCTCTTTTTCCTTTGAATCGTGCTGAAGCGCGAGAGCTTAAAAACGGCCGTCGAGTGGCCGCACGAGAGTACCCGCGTCAAAAGCTAGCGCTGTTCGCTCGAAGGAAAGCGATACTTTTCGCGACGTCCACCCGATACGCTAGCTTCTTCTTTTCTTTTTTTCTTCGAGATCTTACATCGTTGTTATCGTCTAAACAATAAAATAATTCGTTACTCGTAGAAAGCATATGAAAATGTTACCTTCGAATGCTCCTCGTAAATGATAATTCATGAAAAATGTATTTCACGATGGTATCTCTCAGACGGTGGAGAAAATAACGATCTGGAAGAAAGAATTCTGCAATTTTTATTTCGTGACCGTAAGTGTCCTTGACCTTTTGCCGCCTCATTAAGCGCAGCGTATATTCTTTTTCCCTCGGCAACTCTCAGTCGCATCGTTTTGTCGAGCCCACATCCACTCGTTTTCCCCGGCGGGGATTCAAGATTAAATCGTAACGTATTAATTAAACGTCCCACGATGTAGCCCTGATAAATATTCGCATTTTCTCTTCTCTCTCTTTCTCTCGACGACAAGAGTCCCCATCGAGAGACGAATAAGTAGCGCCCGATTTTTGCCTTTCATATTCAATGCGCTCGCAAAGCGTGGAATCACAGAATATAACGAAGGATCGCGGTTCGTTTCGCGACATGAACATGAGAATAATATCCGTATCGTCGAAGCTCTTCGAGATGTACCTACTTTACGAGATATTTCAACGATTTTAAAAAGCACGCTCGCGAACTGCCCTCGACGAGGTAGGAGAGGGTGCATCGCGGTAAGCGGTCGATGCATTTCTTTGCCGAGCTTTTCGTGGCGCGAATGAATAAATTTCTCCTCGAAATCGAACGGGGTAACGACGATAACGAGTGGAGATTACCGGTGGCACGTAGAGAAATAAGAAGTGCTCATTCGTTCGTCGCACGGTACAGGCAAATAAAGAACGTGTCTCGATGCATAAATCAACGGCACTTCTTCTTCTTATCGTCGTCGCATTAATTGGCGAGCAAGGGAAAAAAAAAGAGTCCGGTTCGATGTCGAGAGTCAATCGTTTCTTTTACGTGAATATCCGGGCCAACCGGAGAGAGTCTCCTTTGAAATAGCAAAGTGGAAACTGAGTACGCTAAGGGACAGAGAGTGAAGAAACGTAAAATACGAGAGAGAGAGAGGGATGGGGAGATAGAGGAGGAGAGACGATGTTGTATTCGTAAACGTTCGTAATCGTCTTATCGACGTTTCGACTTACCGCTTCTCCCCAATCCAGAATCGCTCTTGGTGTGCGTTTGTATTAATTAAAAAGTAATTAATCAGAATTAAGTCGAATTAAAGGGAGGATAGAGCCGGCGAACGTCCTTCTTGCCTAGTCGATAAAGGAGAGTTGATAAAGGTAAAAAAAAAAGGGAGAGAGAGTCGTCGGTCGGGGTGAACGCTAAAGGAAAGAAAGGAGGAGAAGGAAGGTCGAAGGGCGATGGAAAAAAGCAAGGACGGTTGCAACGTTGGGGCCATCCAAGGACAATGTCAATATTTAAGGAGACGGCAATTCGTTTAGGGAAGTTCGGGGATGCCACGCTATTACGTTCGAGTTGATCGGATTTCTATAGTCTCGCGGTACTGAGAGAGTTCTTTAATTACCTGGACAAAAATCGATGCCTCGAACAGATAATTTCATATTTTATTTATATCATTTAGCGATGTAAAGTGCCCAATCTTTAGTACCGTTAGTATCCAGTAACTCATTCGTTCGTATTTCAAGAGTTTTTACAAAAAAAAAGAATTAAAGGCAAGAACGAATAAAAGTTCGAAATGTTTTGCACGAGATAATAGACATATACGTTCGGACTATTCGTCAAAGGGTAAAACCACGCGTATAGCTACGTGATATATAGAGTGATAGAGCTTTAGGCAAAAAACTCGGTTACCAGACGTCTCTCTAGCGGTCCGGCGATACGTTCCTCGTCGTTACACGTCCGAAAACTAGCCGGTGGGGTGGAGGAAAATAGAGAAGGAGGGAGAAAACGGGGATGGGAAAAAGTTTTCACTCGTACGAGCTCTTTCGTCGATTTATAGAAACCACCGGCAGGCAGCAGGACGGGATCGTTCCGGGAGCTTGCACGGCGTAAGCTCTACGCCAACTCACAGCTTTTGCGTATAGATCTTTCTCTCTGTCTGCCCCTCTTCCTTTCTATCTCTTTCTACGTACACTTCGGTCTTCCTTCGTGACATACGACGGTTCTTGTACGATTTTACTTTAAGAAGCTTCATGAAAATACGAATAGTCTATAGAAATTGCTATGGCAAATGCGATGATCGACAAATAAATCATATGTTTTTATGTTCAGAGAGCCCCCCTCTATAAAATAAGCCACCGGATGTTTTCTAGACATTAACTATTTTTCTTTCGTTACAATCAAATTTGATATTTTTTCGCCGTCTCTATTTTTCTCTTCCATTTTCTGTCTCCGCAAATCTCCGATAATAATAGAGTCAAATAAACCGTTTTAAACGAGCGAAGATAACGCTATCTAAAAACGAATACGAAAATCTCGCTCGAAAGCGTCGAATTCAGGCAATCATATATTTAAAAAATGCGCTTTATTGAAGGTGCTTCGAGCGATCCTTTCGAGCTCGTAAGAATTTCTAAACGCGATAGATACGTTCGAGAAAAGCCGTGAAGCTTTCCTTCTTTCTCTCTCTCCCCCTCTATCGTTCGCCTTAGGAAAAGCAATAGAGGCAAACGGCGCAAGGGTACAATTTATTATCTCGCGGTAAACCCGTCGAGCGTGGAACGAATCGTTCGCTCGCAACTTTTTCGCAAAGTCCCTTTTCGAGGACGAAGCTCGCTCGCCGAATCCATGATCGGAAAATGGTGGATGGAGTTGTTGGGTGCCGGTCGAGAAGCCGACTTTACTTGTAGTTCACGTCGCGAGAGTAACGTTTTGCGAGGTTCGAATGTCGTACAGTGACGTCGTCGTCGCTCGATGATGCGGAACATCTCCCAGAAAAGTTACGTTCCACGATAGAAACCGGTGGAATATCCTACGTATTTGAATCATTCTCTATCTCTCTCTTTCTTTTCCATTCAGACACGTTCCGAGGAGTTACCGATAGGCGAGCGTTCTTTCGACGATAATATGCGAGAGGATCGGGGTCTGAAAATCGAGTAGAATACCACCGCTTGCATTTCTTTTCGATCGAACGACCGAACACAATCTCTATGTAACGTCGAGAGAGTGGCTTAACGATCGATGTCTGAAAATTCTACGAGTGCTGATAAAAAATTGTCCGAGTAAAAGTTGGTCGTGGCCACCGACGAATGTCCGGGATATCCCCTCCACTAAAAAAAAAAAAAGATTCAGTGAAATCGAGTTCATTCTCGATAAGTTTCTAAAAAGAGTCTTTCGAAAAAAGATTCTCACGTGTCCCTTCTCTTTTGTCACCGCTGGTATAGGTCTATAATAAACCTATATACACACGTAATATCAGAGTTATCCTCTTCGTCGAACAATGAGTCACTTTCATTGTCCTCTCGTTGGCGAGAGGAAAATCGAGCCGAGGAAAGTCGATCGCATAGTATATACTGGAAATATAGAAGAAAGAGATAGAGAGAGCAGGCGAGGGTGGTTAGCTCGTTTCTGTCGTTGTTATCCGAAACAGATCGGCCCGTTTCGATCGTAGAAACGGACGTTCGTTTGTAAGAGAGAAAAGAAGGGTGAGGGTTCGTAGGGGTATCGCTTACGCGCCGAGACTGCCAACGAGATATCGTTAAGGCGAAGATGTACGATAATGCCGGTGTATGAATGCCGGCGACGTAACGTATCGTCGGCATTACCTATGATTTATCGGCGAAACTTTTCGATCTACTTATCCCGATCGGCCGTTTTCCCGTCCCGTCCTACCGCGGTCTTTCTTCACCCTCTTGTTTTTCCTCGCCTTTATGGAGACCGTATGGAAAATAACATACGCCACCGCACGGGACACGAGCTTCAACTTACGAGGATAATGCGCGAAAGATCATCGAGTCGTGAAAGTTTCTTCTCGAGGGGCATACAAAAACGACAGATATTGTTACAGGTTTATCTTGAATCACGTTTATCGCTTTCGATGGGTCGTTTGAATGTAATTAAATTGGTATATAGGATTTGTCAAGGACGTAATATTTGGAGAAAGAAACGCGTAATGAAATTGCATCCTGTCTATTCAAATTTAATTTGATAAATGTCTAGAAAAGACTCCCCCTTTCGAAGGGGGGTGACCTTATTTTGTAGAGGAAGGCTCCTTGAACATAACAACATATGTCGTATGCGTCTGTCACCGCAGCATAAAACAATATGATATTATTGAATCCTAGACACAACCCAAACACTGGTATGTGTCGGAATAAGACATAGGCTAGCCTCACACATACAATATTATTGACAATCCAATATTGACAATAATATTGCTCTTGCCTAGCTTATTGCTTGTTCAATATAACATTATGGTCCGCAAACATGCAATATTATTGTCAATATTCACATTATTGTCAATAATATTACACGTGTGTGGCTAGCCATATATAAACCAGTGTATGTGTCCGGTCTTGCTCTTACATAAATCAGTGTTCGATTTGAAATTAATTGATCGCCAAGATATGCGGTTTGAAAATTGCATTTTTAGTATGATCATATTTTTAATCGGTTTCGAAAAAGGAGGAAATTATTTAATTCGACGGAGAACATTCGGAAGGGAGAACATTTTCTAGACATTTACCTTTTAATTTTCACATTCCAACGGAATCAGAAGCGATCCTTGCCACATGGAACGACCCTTCCGTATATACAGTGGTGAGCTCTTTAATACAATAAATCGCGTAGGTACACTCTCTCTCCCACTCTCGTACTTTCCGCAAAGTGGCCGCAATCGGATTCGTCGGGTACGATTACGCTAGAACGCAGGAAGAGTGGCTCGAACGAGCAGGTAGTAGTCCACGTGCTTGGAAGGCGCGATTTAATGACGGCTGTACGCGTCCCTCTACGTGAGAGCGCGAGCTCTGGACAAGGAGAGAGCCCAAATAATTATGCGAGACTTTCCAATTACGAATCACGCCCGAACGATTCCCTCGCGACACTTGCCAGCCAGACGTTATCTGCCTTCGGAATCCGCTCGATTCCGCTTGGAGATCGGTAACGAAAGCACGCGCTCGTTTCTCCCTTCAACGTTTTCGTGAGGAGATCGAGCACCGGGTAGACCTTCGAGCATAATCGTTCGATGTAGGTACGCACCAAGGTATAATTTCTTTCCCCACGCGTAAGTATATTTTTTTCAACGATAAATTTCCAACGATTTTTGCGTTTATAGCGTTCTCTCGACGACGCTTTAACGCACCAGGGAATTAATGAATTTCCATTTTAGTATAATAACGCTCGAGGTAGCCGAGCTTTCGTGTCACGAATGCTTCAATTTTTGACGATCTACGGCTTCGTTCGAACGCTCTCTCTCTTTCACCCTCTCTCTCTCTCTCTCTATATCTATCTCGGTTAGCCGCACTCGTGCACGTTCATTTTGCTAGATTTCAAATCTAATTATAGAACCTATCGTCCTATATAGGTACTACCACGTTTGGGTTATCGGGAACGATCGATTTTTTAATAATTCAGGGCTTCAAACGATTATTGTAGAATAACGTATTATTAAAGTGGTTCTCCCATCGTTCATCGTAGATGTATACCGTTCAATTCTAAAGGGAACTTCTCTTTTTCGTCTTTCCTCTACTTTCTGGTCCAATTCCGTCTCTCGTCGCTACTACTATCTCCGCTGCTATCTTCCTTTTTACTCCCTGTCTCTCGCAGATAGGAGATGGAACGTAGTAGTAGCCTCGGGCCAGCGTATGTCGGGGTGTATCTTCGCGTAGGACGGGTCAAGCGCCGACCAGCGGCAAACAAAAGGCGCGAAAATATCGTCGGCCACGTCTGCAAAAGTAGCCTTCGTCGAATCCTATCTATTTTCTCCTTTTCCTCAAAAATTTCAAATAGACACATAGAAAGGTTATTTCTTTCGACTCGATTCGTTCTGGAAAAAAAATTGCTTCGTAATATAAATAACTAAAATCGTGTTGGTCGATGTTCGAGAATATCGGAAAAATAGGGCTAACTAACCGGTGTACATAGTAAAAACGGATCAGCCGTGATATCGCACGAGTTACCCGTTTACGATATTATCCTTCTGTCTCTCGTTTCCACGCGCCTTCGTAAAAGTACAGTCGAGTATAGTGGTAGTTGAGATTAAAGTTCGGCCAGCCTGGTCTGCCCGTCGGCTAGACGCTCGTAAGTAGCGTCTAGTTTTAAAGCGGTCGGCGGCCATCGAGACGATTATGAGCGTGCCGAGATTATGCGGCCTACGTTCGCGCGTAGGTACGTCCGAGCGAAATAGCCACTTCTCGCGACGCGTTGGTAGTAAGGGGTGGTTATGCTCGAGGATGAAAAGGAACGTTCCTCCTAATGAGCTGGCTCGTAGCCAGCCTCTTGTTCTCGAAAAGATATTCACCTTACGAATCGAGCGTCGCTTGATGCTACCTTCGAACGGTCGAAGTAGAACAGATGAAAACAGATCGAAAAGCGGCTGCTACGCGACTCGCTCGCGGGGTATAGTTTGGACGATAAAGACGAAATACCGTGCTAGTAAATTAGCTGAAATCAGACCTGGGCATTTCTGAAATGACGTTATTTGAAATATTAACGCTAAACCTACCACGACTGGTCGAATGACCGTTTATACGTTTCTTGTTTCTCGATTTTCGTAAATAATAAAGTTACTTTCATAGAAATTTATTATCAATAATATTTCGTAATTTTGTACGAAAGAGTTTACATTTTTTGAAATATTATTTCAAATGACATGTTATTTTATTTTATAATTATTTGAAATAATTGTGAAATTGTTCTACGATTAATCTATGAATTTTTTAATTTTTGAAATGCCCGCCATTTAGAAACGATCGTGCCTAAAAAGGGGCACGCATAGGGGCTTTGTAAGATTTCGCTCTCTCCAGGATACGTCACGCAAATACACCGGCACCTATGACACCACGAAAGCTCTAACAATACTCCCGAGCCCTCGATCCAGGAAGAAGAAACTACACCAGAAAAGTCCAAGTGGCGACCTTGGAGGCGTCTGTGATGCGTAGGTGCTGGCCGAGGTGTCCCTAAAGTAAAAGGGTTGCACCTGAACCCTTCACCTGAAATGAACCACGAGCCAAAGTCGTGGCGCCTCTCAAAGAATGAACGCGCGCCCCGTCTTAAATCTCGCGCGCCAAGGGCGCGAAGATCGAGCGCGTGGGGGGCCGGCACTCGAACCAATCAACGATGGAAATCGCCGAAGAAAAGCAAGGCAATCTGGCGACACCGCGGAGTGGCTCGCGGGGAAGGGGAAGCGCCTCGCAACCCGGAAGAAAACCGTTACGAGAAGCAGTTGTGCGGGAAGAGTCGTAGCGACATGTGCGGGAGTGGTATCGGGAGCGAACAAGAAGATATACGCAATGAGAGAGAAAGGGAGAGAGCGACCGCTTAACACCCGCAGCGAGACAATGATCGTCTACCGTAAGCGGAAAAGAACAGGGTAATCCTAGGTCGTAGCGGTGTAGGTATGTAAGTCAGTAATCTTATAAACGCCATGGGTTGCGAGAATATCTTTCACACTCGAGCTTGTAACGTAATATCTCAATTTTAACGAGACGAAAGGTATTCTCGACCGACCCATAAGACGTTGTTAACCCCTTCGCTAAAGGAATGGTAATCGAATTTTACGATTTTGTATTATAAATTCTTGTAATTAGCCGTTTGACTGAGTTTTTTCGTTGCTTTTCGCTCAACCTTCGAACGTTCTAAGATCTCGCGTATTCGTTTCGAAGAAAAGTCGCTCGCTAACGCCTCGGTAATTTTCTCGCGGAAGAACGGAAGGCTAAGAAGCTTCCCATAAGAACGAGAGTTGAGCTTCATATCAAGTTTTACGTTATTAATTAATAACTGGTAATAATATGTGATTATCTGAAAGCTAATACGTCGAAAAGTAGCGATATCTTTGTCGAAGAGGCTGCGGAAGACGAAGCGATACCTCGACGACCGTTACGCGCCCTTTCTAGACAAAGACGCGCGTGAGGCGAGACCGCGGAGGGAGAGAGAAAGGCGATTCCGCGTAGCCGCCTAAACGAAAGTCGTAATGGCGGGATAAAAAGGACCAATTCTCTCTTTGCTTATAATTGTTAATATCGATAGCTTTAAATTGAGCTATTTACGTTTTTTGACACACGTACATATAATTTGTGGAAAAAAAAAACTAAAATGCGCGATTTTCACGTCTACGAAATAGTATTCTTTACGCTTCTTATATTTTCGAGATAATCAACATCCTTCCTAGTTCATCTTTGTATTTTTGACCGTTAATTTCCAAGATTTATAAGTAGACGCGGAAAAAACTGCGTATTTCGCTTATTCGAAGTAACGCGTGTAACCCGATACCTCTAGAGACAGAAAAACTGGCGAAGAACTTCGACGAATTCGCGTAGCAACGTCCAACGGCTAATGCGTTCTCGGAATTTCGTTCGAAGTACATCGGCGTAGACTTTCAAATTTTTTTTTTTATTCCGAGATTTCAGAAAGACGAATTATCTTTATTATCCCGTTTTCTTGTAAAAGCATAGGCGTCGGTACCAATTTATATTTCGGGCATTTATGATGAAATAATTACCTCGTCCGACTGTAATTGCTTTTCAAGTTATGTAATGATAATTTACATATACATTTACATATCGATAAATATTTTTTTTTTTTCAAATAATAGTACTATAAATAAAAGTCCGAAATCAATTATTTCAAATAATTATTTCTTATTTTCGTTTGAAATACATCTTGCCCAGATCTGACGCAAATTTCATTGCAACACAAAACACCCATAGTTGGCCAAACTTTAGCAAGTCGAGCTTTTTTGTTTTGTTTGTAAGGCACGGGGTTAAATTCTGACAAAAATTCCAAGCTACGCTACGAGACTCGAGTGTGACAAGCACGAAGTCGAGTGGGGAACACACCGCGAACCATTCCCACGAAAATATTAATGTCCGTGTAGAGAAGGTCTCATTTTGAAAATGGTTAGCTGAATCACGGGTAGCTAGCGCGCGCGTCGTGCTTACGATAGACGGAAATTGAAAGCACTTTGAAATATCACCTTTACATCGACGTACCTACGCGAGCTCGACGAAAATTTCAAGTGGCACTAGATCTTTTTGAATGCGCTCTCGCACCGAGGAAAAGAGAAGGTAACGTAATTCGAGTTTCGCGGAAACCCTTCCTTCGTCTGGAATTACTTTCAGCGGTCTCCCGATCGGTTCGAGGAACGATCGAGCGCGAAATATTGCGAGTGGATATTCGCCAGCTTGCGAAATGAGAAAAATAAGCAAAGAAAGAAGAAGAAAAAAAAAAAGTACGCTGCGGGATGTAAAGAAGGAAGAAGGGGGTAAGAAGAAAAAGGTAGAAAAGGGATAAAGAAGCTGTACTCTTTCGGTGCAGCGCGATATTACGGGATCCGCGATAAAATCGACGGTACCACGGCGGTGGATAGAAACGAGGAAAGAGAGAGGGAATGACGCGATCCGGGAAACGACGCGTTCCTTTCCTTTTCATTCGCCACTTCAATGATGGATTACCCAAGAGTAACAACCTTTTTTCCTCTTTTCTCCAGTACTCTTCTTCTTTTTTTTTCATCCCCTCTTTTTCCGTCATTCTCTACGTCCCAAGACCGTCTCTGCGTTGACCCGGTAGCATGCGCGAGAGCGCGCGCGTGCACGGAACGCGAAAGCATAATAATGCTAGACCTCGCGCTGTGCTCGAGGGGTGGAGGTGGGTGGTACGAGGGGGAGGAGGCAGCCGCGACGTGGCCTCTTGTTCTTTCGAACAATGGGACGTTACTTTGTTTTCTGACGTAGCACCGGCGCGTTTCGGGCCGAGCATACACGCGGAATCTAATCCATATCCTGCCTGGGAGGATGAAATTTACTACTTTAATAACATTGCTCGCGGGCGAGGTCAGGAGGTGGCGCTCCCGCGTATATAACACCCCCAACCACCGACTATACGTTCGTATGTGTGTACGTACGCCAAACTTGTTTCTCGCAGTAGCGACGTCATCGTTCGCCGACGGACGAAACGATTTCGAGCATTTGGCCCGAGTCGTTGTGTTGTTCGCCGCCATTGTTACGCCGCCGAGTGTGTCTACGTGTGCGTTCACGCGTTAAACCCTCTTCGTCGTCATCTCTCTTTCCCTCTTTCTCTCCTTTTCACTCGTCGTCGACTCGACGAACTTCAAGAGAGTACTCTACTTTGCGGGCTCGAAAAAACCGAAATTTTTTTTTTATTCCGCTTTTTCTTCTGCCTCGAGATTTGTCAAGTATGTTCCACAAGTTTTACGTTATAATTTGAGAGATCGACTGTACGGTAGCCCTCGCGTAAAAGAGATAATAGATACCATTAAGAAAAGAAAAAAAATAGAATCGTATCGAATGAAATTCATTAATCAATGTTTATCCCGATTGAAAAAGGTAATTCAAAAAGAAACATACGTTATATCGCTTATAGTCGAGGCGTATACCAACGGTGTTTATACAGAAACATAATTCTCATTGAACGTGAAATCATCGAAAATTTAGCGACCACGCACGAGAGAGACGGAACATCGCCGTTCCAATTCTTTCGATCGTTCACCGAATGAAAACGAATACGCGTCATCGATACGCGCACGGCTCGTTTGTTCTCCCGTTATTTGCGTTTAATTTTCACTTTGAAGCGGGTTTATTGACGAGAAATGAGAAAAGGAAATCTTTTGCCTGGCGTTACAATTAATGCTGCAAGCTCCCGTGCTTCGATATGACCGGTATGATATAAAACGTACTGATTTTTGCTTCGTTCAAATAAACCATCCTCTTGAATACCGCAAAATATTTGCTCTTAACTGCGTTTTTTTCTACCGATTAAAAGTACGCTAATAGCGTTTCGTTTTGTACCTCGACGATCAATTAGCGAACGCGAAGGATCATTTACGTGTGCGTATGTGCGAGAGAGAGACGTACCAAGTAGATAGGATCATCGAGAGGATAAAAAAAAAATGTCCCCTTCGCTGCGTGTCCCTGGTGAGAGCGAAGCGTTCGATAGAAATTGGAAGATACCCTTACACGTATACGTATAAACGTATACGCACGTAGACACGAAGCACCTTACGATTCGCTAGAATATTCCATCCTACCTCCCCTCCCACGCGTATCTACACGCCTAGACTCTTAGGGGTGCGGATTGGGGGAAGGCCACTCCTTTATTTTCTTTACCTGCGTGAGACGGTCACGTGTTACCGAGGAGAGAGAAAAGAAAGAAGAAGCGTACGAAGTATAGGAGAAAAAGGTATGAGAGAGAGAAAGGGGGTTGGGATACATAACGTAACGGATGGACGAGCGAGCTAGATGGGTAAGGCTATACTCGAAAGCTAAACTACTTTGGCCCGAAGCGCGGCGGGGTTACCGAGACTCTCGAGTGCCGCCAGTTTCTACTGTAATCCAATAGAGACCCTAAGACCTTTACCACTTCGACTCGATACGGAACGCGAATAAGTCTGCTACCGTAGACACCAACGACGACGAACTCTGGCTATATTCCTTTTCTCTCTCGGTACACCGACAAGAGAGAGAGTATACGTATGTAAATTTCAATATGGCGTGCCAGAGCCGCACGCTTTTTCACCGCGTCTGCCTATTCGTAGAGAGGGAGAACGACCGACCAAACTTTTCCTACAATGGACAACAACAGAGTTATACGCGATACGAAACACGCGACTAGGAAATTTTTTTTCCCGGAACTCTCGCAATTCGAAGCTCGTACGTACGTAGGTACATACGTATGCGGAACGAGCGGCCCTTTACAGACGCTTTTTTTCCATCCCCGGCAGACGGTGGTGAATTACAATCAGGATTTTTTCACTAGCCAGGCCGCGTTCGATCGAAATTTAAGGTACGCGAGATATCTTTGTTTCGACGTTTTCAAAATAACATTGCAAGGTGCGTCGAGCTTTCGGCGGTCTACTTTTTTCTCGTTTTCGTCTTTATCCCCTTAAATCCTCTTTATACGGCAAACAGTGACCCTTCTAATCTACCATTCCAACACGCGGTCACTCGGTGTTCGTTTGTTAAACGTTCTACGGTTTGTCTCGACACGACTCTCTCTCTCTTTTGCATACTCCGCAAAGCTCGTTTGCTCTTCTCTGCCGACCACCACCGATGTATACTTTATTTTCAAGCTCTAGCCACGTTTACTCTCGCTTTCGCAACGATTCGAATCTCGCGCCGGTAAACGAGAAATATTCGCTCGTTGTCCGATTCTCTTATCGTACGTCCCATAAATCTCTTACGCGCGAGGAGGCTTTTTTCAAATTCGCAAATAATTTCCATCCGTGCGAGATACGTACGTAGGTACTCGAGGCCTTCGGCACGAAAAATCCTCCTCTTTTCGTCGTTATCGTTCTCCTTGACGGAACTTTGAATGCTTACGAGCCTTCGATTCCCGCGTCGTTCCTCCTAGGAAAGTTCGGAGGTAATAATACTCGAGGATGACTCGTGGTACGGAATAATATATCTCGATTCGCCCTTCTTTTATTTCTCCCTCATTTCTTTTTCCTTCTTCGAAGCTAAATTTTATCAAGGACCTTATTTCATGTAGTATCGAACGTAAAAAGGTCGCGTCGAATCGTAGGTCGTTCGGAGAACGGCGAAAGTTCGGATAAATTTTTCAAAAGGCACATCCACGAAACAAGTTCGCAGAATACGCGATGTTAGAAGCCCCTCTCACGTAGCGGCTCATCAGCAACGGAATTGGCCATACTCTCTCTCTCTCCCTCTTTATTTCTATCTCTCCTCGTCTTAGCATCGAGTTTTTCTTGACCCGAAAAGTTGAAAATGCTCTCGTAATTATTAATCGAGTCACGTACTAAAATAATCCGTGGTAGAAAAATCCGAGGACGATCGAAGACGTCGGTTTAACAACGCGTAACCCAGCTTCCGTATCGATCTAATATATTTTTGTCACATTCTTGGGCTCATTACATGACTGATTAGTTTGAAGGTATTTATCCGTTTTGTCTACTGTTAAAGAAATTTTTTTGCAAAATATTTCTTCCGAATCGGTGAAGTAATCCCTCGCACGCTTTGCCGGAAAGTACATGAAAATGTATGTGCGTTCACGAATTGTACGATGGTAAAACAGTTTCCGAATTATCTGAGTACCCTTCCGTGTAAGGGTTGCTAGCGTCGATAATGCAGAGGGGTCGATATTACCGATAAGGTCGGTAAACTAGAGACGGTCTTGTACCAAAGGGTGGTTTATTACCGATGGAGCATCGGTCAACGTTTTTCCCGGAAAATCCGCTAGCTCGAAAGACAAGGGCTGGATAATATTAACGACCATGGATATTATAGCGACTAAAATTATAAAAATATATCCAAAAATTTTAAAGACACCTTTTTACCCATTATGAATAATAAGCAAGCATCGCCTAAAATAAGATAAAATCCCTATTCTTGTATTTTTTATCCAATTAGGAAAAGAACTATTCAATTTGAGAATCGATAGCAAAATTTTCTCGTAAATTGATGTCGACTACTTTCTCCCACGATAACGCGTAACGTCAGATAAAAATATCCACGACGTTGGTGGCTCGTTACTCGAACGATATAGAGTCTCCCGGAAGTAACGTTGGACGTCCCGATAGATAGCCGTATCCCCTGTCGCACTTTTTTATCGAGCCCGTCGCGATAAAATAATACGAACGGCATTGTTCCGTGATATCGATCGAAAGGACGAACGAACGTTGGTGCGCGCGTAGGAAAACGCGTCTCGCGTGAAAAGGGGCGCACCTTCGAATCGAGAGACGATATTTTCCGGTAGTGGTATAAGCCGATGTACGGTCAGCCCTCGGTAGGAAAAAAAAGGTAATCCGACAAAAGAGGAATAGCCGACGACGACGATTCTAAAGGATGCGCGCGCATCGAGGATACACCTCGGGGCTATAGACGTCTCCATTATGTCTTACCCCGGGGTTATCATTATAGCATTGTCTTCGCTTGGAAATGCACGCGAGGGGAGCCCGAGTACAACGCCGACGACGTGTCGTTAAACGCTTCCCTGGTCAGGCTCTATTTTCCTCGGCACGAGCTTATTTTCCTTTTATGCAGATTGTGATAATAAAGTCTCGATCGAAAGTTCGATCGTGTCTGGTTTAGCTTTCAACGTGATCTTCGAATTTATTTTTAAGTTAACTTTAAATTTTCAATGCAAATTGATCCTTTTTAAATCGTGTAATTCATATAGGGATCAAATGTATAACTAACTAAGGACGAGTCTCGATTGTATGCGATATTTATTAGCAGAATATACCTACGATGGTTAAACCACGTAATTTTCGAATAAAGTTTGGTACATTGCGCTGGAAAGACGATAGGAAATCTCATCGAAACATCCACGGATATTTTATGTTTCCTGAATGCGCGTTCCGATCGAGGAAACTTTGGGAAGACGAGGCATCTCGTTTTCCAAGGATACTCTTCTATGAAGAACGAATGGAGAAAAGGAAGAAAAAGGGTATAAAGTTAATCAAGCGAATATGGTGATAACGATAGTCGTAAGATATTACTCTCTCTCTTCGGCAGCAAAGCTATCGAATAATACCGACGTTCTATCATCGCTAAGACCATTCGCGAAGCGTCGAGATTTATGTACGGTACATTCGAGTTAAATATTCGAGTCGCATTTCACCCGGATCGAAGTCGGATTAAAGCGATCTCTTTCTTTCTCGACTACTACTAGCGCGAAAAATACGCGTCGATCCGCTTAAAATAACGCGACTATGCTAGACACCACGGCTATAGGAATAATCGTAGCGTGGTAGATGACCTTCGTTACGACGAGCAAATTGTTGTCTTCGATGCTTAAGGACGTGGGTTGTCCGGCTCGTTAATGTAACAACGACGGTACTGGGGTGATTACTGGCTTTGGGAATTGTTTAATAACTTCATTTGGGTACGATGATAGGGAGAAGATTGATACCGCGGGTATGCATCGTAGAATACGGTCTTCTTCTTTATATTTTTATGAAGCTTCGATTACCACGGTCATTAAAATTCTATCTTGCAATGGAGATTTATTTATCTTTCCATTAAATTTTGTTGTTGATTCACATGTCGATTCTGGTAACTCTAAACTGGATTATAATAAGTCGATATAACGAAAGAGAGAGATGCAGGATTTCCATCTCTTTTTTAAGAAGTAAAAAATGAAAGGGACTGGAAAAGGCGACGATGCTCGCGTCTCGCTTGTATACAGAAAAAAGGGCAAGGAGTGAATGAGGAAAAGAAAGAGGGAGCGAGTAAGGGTCTGCGATGAAGAAGGAAAGAGAGAGAGAGCAAAGTAGAGTAGAAGGAACGCGCGCGAGAAGGGGGAGAGTATGGCACGCGTCGCGTTTCTTCTTTTTCCTCTGACATTGGAGAGTGATTAAAAACTTGATCCTGCCACGGCGCGCCTCTCCGTCTTTATCCGTCTATCCAGCCGCCGCCGTCCTTCCGAGTTCGCTTCCTCCCTTTCGTTTGCGATATAGGAGAGCGGACAATATGGCGGAATAATTGTTGTTCGGCCGGGAAGTAGAGTCGAGAGAGAAAGAAAGAAAGACGAGGAGGGGGTGGCCCGATAGTGTCGGATTACTGTCGGTATTGTGAAGTCTACGGACATGATAAGGAGAAAGAGAGAGACGGGCAAAAGAAAAATCGGGTAAGGTGGCAAGGAACGGTAGGAAAAAGATAGAGGACTGTGTTTTTATTTCTTTTTCTTTATCGTACGAAGAGGATGCAGAAGAAACGAAGAAGTTATTAGAAATACCGAAAGAGAGCACAATACCGGCTGGCTCGGGTACGTGGCCTTCCATTCTCTCTGTCTCTTTCCTCTTTTTCTCTTGCCCTCGCGTCTACCCTCCTCTACGGAATACACGGACCGACGATGGAAGAGATGGCTTTCGAGGGATCGGACGAGGGTAGGGGAAAGAGGAAAAGTAAAGAGAGAGAGAAGAACATCGGCGTATCTTGGCGCTTTCTTTATTTGCCGCGATTTATTTCAGGCTAGAGAAACGCGTTGCGGAGAGTAGCCCGCGCGCGCGTTCGACGGCGAGAGGGCGAACGAATGGGTGAGAGGGACGGCGTAGTCGGCCAAGTGGAAAAATGTGATATTCCCTGACAAATGGACGATGGCGGCTTGTGGCAGAGATGTACGTTTAAATGCGATTGTTTATTTCGTGCTCGATTGCCCGCTAATACCAATTTGCGATGTTTCGCGGTTTATCGGACGCCACGATTTCTTTTTTTTCCTTTTTTTTTCGGTACTCGACAGAGCGGGACAACCGCCCGGCGCTGCGGGTGAAGTATTGTTCGAAATTCAATGATTCGAAATTTCATCGTTATCGCGGTATATTAACGAGTCTCTCTCTCTCTCGCTTCTCGCTCGTTCCGCATCTCCCGTACACTCCGGGGAAAGAGAGAGAGATTTTCGTGCGATGCGTTTTAGCCTCAACGTATTCCAAGCTCTCGTCCGATGTACATACCTACGAAATGCAAAGTGCTCGCAAAAGGCGAACGGTTGTTAACAACCGGATCATTATACGAGAGCTTGCATCATTACGAATACGCCCGTTGCTTTTAATCGTTTCTCAGGGAAAATGATTTTCTCGAGATTAAAATCGTTCGATATAACTACGATTTCGCGAAATCTTTCTACGGACGATCTATAAAGGATCGATCGAGTTGGTTGTAAAAAGAAGAGTGGACGTCGATAAAATTAGATTTATAACTAAAGGATCGACGTTCTCGAAGAGAAATAGACCGAGACGCGTTTATAGGCATCGGTTGTTTTTACGTTCTCAGGAGGAAAGAATAATCGTCATAAAAAGAAATGTAAGCGATGGCTGTTGGGTGGCCATGGTCGTTCGGATAAGTCCGAGTCGATGGAAAACGATCCAAGGGTGTTGGCTGCTCGGGGTGAGCGGGCTCGAGATATCGACGGGTGGATGCGGCTATCGCCGGGGGTAATTGTTATCCGATAGACCGGCGGAAAGGGTTGGCAAAGGATGGATGTGACGTCACCGAGAACAGTTTCGCCTATAATTGGACTCGCGATCGGTTCTCCACCCCCACTGGCACTTTGCGAGCGTTAATGCTTCATTTATACTTTTTATACCAAATTTTTCACGAGGACAACATCGATGGAGCTTCTTTGCTCCGAGTTTCTTAACACGTTTCGTGCCACACAGAACTTTCCATTCAGGTTTGCTACATTTTCGTTGAAAAGAAAAAATTCAATAACTGAATGACACCAACATCTTCTGATAATCATGATTTTTGGACTACTAAACTAATAAGTATATCATAACGGAAAGTCTTTAAAAATCAATGTAGCACGGAACGTGTTAAAAAAGAAGGAAAGTTTTTGCATCAAGGAACGCGAGAAATTGGTTAACCCAAATCACGAGACAAGATTTCGGTTGTGGTCGCCGAGGAGAAAAAATTTTCGAAGGATCCAAAGCAATTTTTCTTCTCCACGACGACAGCGACTTGCCGAGTTATGAAAAATAATACGGCAAGTTAAACGAGCGTGCTCGATAGCTCACAAAGTAAGAGAGAGAGAGAGAACGCGAAAGCTATTACGGCACGATCATGGCACGATCGAGGAAAGTTTTAATTGCCGGTATCAATTCACATAACTCGCACAAAACCGAGTAGTCTAGGCTCTCTCTCTTCTACCTACGTACGGCAGGAAGTTCGTGGGAGATGCATATCGATGCCCGTCAGCGCGAAATCATTCCTCGCAAGTTTTAATTGCCATTGTCTGTTAATGCGAGGCTTATGGCCTAACAATATCTATACGCGACCATTGATATCACCAACGACGTGGGAGCGTGTACCCCCTTGCGAATATCTTTGCGATAGCGTAAAACGACGTTTTGTACGAGAGCGTCGATAATTTCCCCAAGAATGGAGACTGTTTTTCTTGTTTCCAACATTTCCAGACGACCGGGGGAGACGTTCAACCGGTTACGCGTGATTGAAATCGAGGATAAAAAAGTAAATAAAAATATGACAAAAAGTTATATTACTTTGAAAAGTACCCATCCACATGATAAATACTTCAGACTAACGATACCCCTAGCAAAAAGTCGGTATAAAAAGAAATCTGAAAAATGGTACGATATAAGTAACCTCGTCTACCCTTTTTACCACGAAGATCACGATTAATAAAAGAAGAGCTTACTATACCCGATGCCAAGCTCCGAGAACTCGATCGCGTGTATTACCGTAGGTTCAAGTGCGAGAGTAGGTATACCTATAATTAACCAAGAAGTCTTAGCGAGGTGACGGTAGGATAAAATGAAATCCTATTCATAGAACCAGTTTCTGGATCTCACGGCCTTGGTTATTCTTGATCGGTCTATGTAATAGTTGGACACGTATGTCGGAGTTCCGCGTATAGCCCTAGAGTCGTCGTTATGCGTGCCCGAAGCAGATTTTCCAGTGATACGCTCGGCATTCGCGCGTTGGCGCCGACCGCTTGAATTGCGCTGATTGTATTCTCATGCAAAATATGTCGCGCGTAATGACTGGACTGTTCCGCGCCCACTGTATACATTATACGATAGCCGTATAATTATCGTTCGTACGCTTTCTTTCTTTCTCTCTGTCGCGACCTCGCCCTTTCTAATACGCGTGGGTACTTTTTTTCCAGGAACAGTTCTAATGCAATTTTGCGTCTACCGTGCGTCTTCGTGATAAAATATTATATACCGAGTAGTATATATACACAGGCATAATCTTAATCCATATCCCGGTGTCCGTCTGCATTTAATTGATATGTCTCTCTCCCTCTCTGATCCTCTTTTCTGAAGTTAATAGAGCGGGAACGTTAATCAATCAGACATGGGCGCAATTAACGTGCTCTTTTGGCAGGTATTCTATCCCGGATAGGAACATCTGACGTGAATTTCTTTAATCAGTCACTTTCTATGGTAGGAGGTGAGAGAGAAAAGTAGCGAAGAGAGAGCGAGAAGATAGGTAGACTCTACCGGGTGGACGAGACGGCTCGGAAAGTAGACGAAGGGACTCGAACAACAGAGGGGAACGGTAAACGAGGAATAAGTTGTAACGCGAAATGAATCGGCCGAGTGAAACTGACAGGTGATTTTTTAGTAATCGAACCTCCGCGCCCAGCGCACTTATTCTCTACAGTCCTACCGAGCAAACTGGCGCATCGAAGGTCTCCGGTGTCCCTTTTGCCGATGGGTGGGCACTTTGTTTCCCCGGCATCGAAAAATGAGACCGAAGGTATTCGTTTTAATCGAGCCCATTAGCGAAATGGATTCCACGGAGACGGGAATATCGCGAATCGGAATAACGAGCGAGCGTAAATGCGTAATACGGATAAGCGGCTAAATGTATCTATAATTTCAAGTAATCACGTCGACGGGGAGACGTCATCATCAGCGTGCATTGTAGCAGACGACTATTAGGCACGTCTAGATCCCAGGCATGGTTGTGACAAACGTGTTATAATCATAACGTCTATGATTTCACGATAATGCGGCTAAGCGACCGAGTCTCCGACCGGATGAAATTTTTGGATTTTTCTAATAAAATGAACAAAAAAAAAAAGTACAAAAGCAGGTCGAGTAAAGTATCTATGGACGATTCTTAGAGATCGAAGGTTCGAGACGTTTCGTAAAAGAATTTTTCTCTCGAAATCACGACGAGAGCAATTACTTTAAAAACGATCGTCTCCTGACTCGAGTGGAGTCGCTCGAAGGGACGCGCGCGGAGAAGAGCCACAGGAGTCTAGAGGAAGTGGATTGCGCAGGGACAGCGTTAATAAATCTCCGGTAATTAGAAAGAATGTCCCGACGGTACGGAATTGCCGATGGGCCGGAGGTGGCCGGCCTGTTCATTTTTTACGCTACGCGAGCGTTAAGATCTTTTAATGCATGGTTATAAATGATATGCGAAACCGGAGTAGGTACTCCTTGATACGCCATAGGCGCGTACACATCCGAGCTGTCAAGCAACCCTTGCTCGTTAGCCAGCGTGAATTTGTCAGAATTAAATTTTAGCTAAAATTAGTTAAGGGTAACTCGGCGCCAGGGTGGCGAATATTATTCAAAGAGCCAACGTCTTCCTCCTTGATTTTTCTTACGAATTATTTCTTCACAATTTTCTCCGTTGTGTCGTGCCGAGTTTCGATCGATCCTCGGACACTGTTGACAGTCACACAAATCGTTTCCTTTGTACGCTGTATTAATCCATTAACCGCGACGGACAAAATAAACGTCGCGACGTCGCGACGAGGAAGGTTCCGAAACGCTTCGTTGTTGTAGTCTAGTTCCGAACCGTAAATCAGAAGATAATAGTCCCACCGGCAGGAAATATAGTTAAACGTCTCGATTGCAACAGCCTTCCTCGCAAGTCCGGTTGGCAATAGTAATTAAGTGCTAGCGTGTACCGTCTGTCTTTCTCTCGAAGGGAAACCTTCCGGAAGCGAGGGTAGATGTAATTAGGATGAGTTGCGACGCCGACAGCGACTAAACCCTCGCTCCTCTTACGCGAGCGCGCCTTCGGTTACGTTTAGAATACGCTCGAGCGCTCGCCAAACCCCGCCGCGTACTATTTACTTCCAACGATCGAAATTGAGAAAATCCGAGAAAACGTGCCGAGTTTTGGTGTGTTACTTCGTTGATGAAAGGACGAGAATCGTGGCGTAGTCAGAAATTACTGATTTTGCCTTTGATTAAAGAACCGTTGCGCGAACAACGAATGTAAAGTAATTAAGGAAAATCTTTACAAAAGATTTCATATTCCGCGATGACGCTATTAAATACTTCGATTAACGTTTAATACATTAAGAACCGTGTCACGAATGTAAAATCTCGCTAAAGGTTGGTAGTAATAAATGAAACTAAGTACCTAGTCGAAATCCCGTTTAAGTCGAAGGTCGGCTTATCGCGGGATTAGAGTAAGATATATTCGTGGTACTTTTTGAAAAAGTATGCCTCGTTAAACTAGAAAAAGAAAGGATAGAGAGGCTCGCGGGGAACATTTTACGGTATGTAAAAGATCGCGTGTACGCGGTACTTCACGTGACGCTTGAATAATAACGAGCCTGATAAGCGAGTCTAGAATTAACAAATAAAACACTTTCTAGACGGAAATAAGTAGTGTTCTAGGATCTAGATAATGCGTAATAGAAAAACTTCGTCTTAGGCGACCAAGTTTAAAGTGTAGAAAGAGAGAGAGAGATCTTAAGCTGGTATTGCGATAAAAGCGACCGAGTCCGGCTAAATATAGTTTTAATTAAAACGTAAACGCCGTTCGAACGATATTAATAACGAACATACTATATTACACGCTCGATCCTTTATCATTTCGATAATCCGTGAAGCTCTTTATGAGAGCAACGTATAGATATAGGGAATATTAAAGAAGCAATTTCTCAAAGTTCTTATCGGCACTCGGCTCGTCGAACAAAGTTCAATCTCTCCGGACCACCCAAATCAATTTCTTAAAACGACGATGCCGCGACGGTAATCTGCTTTCTTAAGTTCGTAAAGTCTAGCTAGCGTTGGTGTATCGCGAGTACGAGTTGAGAAGAAGAGAAAGAGAGGGTGGGTAGACGGTTATATCCGAATAATTAGCGAGATGGGATACTTAGCTAAGTATCCGCAGTAGGCCACACGATCGCGGGGAGAGAATCTTGGGAAGCGGTGGAGGAGACTCCGGATGGCTGCCGACCGGCTCTGTAATTTCGATAATTACGGGTTAATGCGTTTAGCCGCGGTGCACACGTAGCGCCGGCATGATTCCACGGATACGTGAGATACCTGCAAATTAATTAAGCAATTGCTATAGAAGCCCACGGAAACGTATCTTTGTTCTCGCGTACGATGAGGGACCTCCGATCCATCTTTAATACTCTTTCGATCCTTTGAATCTTTTTTTTACCGCTTCCGTACAAAAATCACACTTCTTTCCCCGAATCGAAGAGAATCTGCAAAAATTCTGTTCCAAGTAAACGGTGGAATTTCTTTTATCAACGTTAAAGCAGCCTCGCGGGAAAGAAGCGCCGAGTATGCAGAATATTTATAATGACTGAGAATGTTTTTAATTCGTATTTACATTCGTTAGAATTCGCTCCAGTTTCTTTAAAAAAGAAAAAGAGAGAAAGAACATCTTGCCACGACTTGGACGATTTATTTTCTCAGCACCAACTCAGCGACACGTTAAAACAACGCGAGGAGGTCTTGCCCGACTAATACTCGTTCTTCTCTACTTTTCCTCTCTCTCTCATCGACATTGGATATTTCGCGCGGAGTCTGAGAAACGCATACAAAGATAAAGTGCGCGCGGGCGTTCGACCGAGAGAGAGAGAGAGACGTATCTACACATATCGATCGAGGGCACGCTCGTCGGCCATTACGAGGCGCGCTTACATTTCCTGGCATGGCTTTTCTTAAAAGTTTTCCCTCGTCGGTAAGGAGCTTCCCTTATGATGAAACAATATCGTGCGCTGCCTTTTTCCAGGCCACTCCACCTCTCTCTCTGGGTTACGTCTTTCAGCTTTGCTGCGCGCGCGCTCTCACGTTTCACCCACTCACGATTTTCGTCGCCACCCCATCTGCATTCCTAGTCCCAACGAGCCGCAAAGGAATTCCAATTTTAAACAAAAGTTTCCTGACGGCGGTAACCTCTATGCTTTCTCTCCTCGTCCACCCCTCGCCTCCCCCATTGCCTCCCAGCCCGTGTTCCCTCTCTTTCCAACCGAGCGTCGCGGATTCTAACCGCGCGTTCATGCATAGTGTTACGAATAGCATGTGCCACGACGTCGGGGGCCAAGCAAGCCTTTACCACCTACGATCTTTCCCCGTTTTATTTTTTCCCCTTTTTTTTTCTATTATTTTTTTTACTCCCTTTTCCCAGTAGCACGTCGACGAATTTCGGGTATCCACCGAGCGAGAGAAAACGAATTATTCGCGAGAAATAACGTTCGAAAAGTCTTTCGCTTTACTGTCCAAGGATTTCGGTAGGAAGTTGCCGTACCTTCTTCGTTGCCGAGAGAGAAGGGCAACGCGATGGCAATAATAAACGATCGTTAATCCGTAAATCCGTTTGCAAACGGCAGAAAGCACGCGCTATATATGCGCCATCGACTCGAGACGTATCGCCTCTGCGTCTGTTGCAATATCGATAAAACATTGATCCTCCATTCGTGCCTGAAGCCTCTCGTATAGGATTCGCGATACCGTTAGGCAACCGTTCGCTGCCCGTTCCCCTTCTCTCTCTATACGTGAATTCGTATGCGTATACATATATATTAATACGTATGAACGAACGTATATACGGATAGACGAACACGTATGTGCTCATACGGACGAGCATGAACGCGTGCGTGCATATCGAGCGCAGTTTCGATAGGATTATATTTGATTCTCGTGCGTACACGCCTTGCTCGTTGAGCTCGCATATACGTATATACAGGGTGTCCTACATCCACTATCTCAGCTGAAAACTGGATGGGCACGAGTCGAAAAGTCTAATAAACTTTTTCGACTCGAGTTGTACGCGTGTGGTTTTTGTCTGAGATAGGTGGTGTGTGGGACATACTGTATAAACCCTCGTATAACACGGCCTTTACATTTCGAAAAAATGTTTAAAGCGAATCCGCGTTATACGAAACTTATGCCTTTTCGAAGGATTCAACGATAGTGAAAGTTAGATCGGTTAAATACAGATTTTATTGAGATTGATCCCGTGACGAAAATAACATAGCTGATTTATAGAAAATTCGTCTCTGTTTTCATCGCTCGTCGTCGGTGATGAAGTATTTCGGCAGATGTTAAGAATGGCAACCGAGAGGGAAACTTTTCTTTTTAATTCTTCTTTCTGTTTTAATGAGACGTAATTCTTTCCGATGCGGAGATTATCCTTCCGAGTTTGATATAAAATATTGCGCTCCTGTAGCGAACTGGATACGAGTTGTCCCAATTAAATTTGATACTCCATCTGAAAAAGTAATATTTTGCTTTTTTTTTATTCTAATTATACCTGAAGATAAGTAATAAAAAGCAATCGAGTTCAAAGGCACCAGCTAGTAATCATGCTACTTTTAATATTCTCATATTAGTTATTGCGCACAATTGTGCGTAGGAGATAATTATCTCGCGTAGCTCTGCTCGCGTGAATATCTTTCGAAAGATAGCAAAATAGAATTTCGAACGGTACAGAATGAATTTTATGTTAAAATGTTAATAAGGCAATTTCAAAATCATATGAATCATATTAAAACGCGCAGCAGATATCTGCCCAAAACAACCGATAACACCAAAAGTTTTTCATTTCTTTGATATTTCGCCGGATAGAAGGAGAGGGGACAACTTGCGAGTTGTTCACCGGCAGGGTCGACAAACGACGGTTCAAACACCGCGGTGCAAAATTCACAATCTAATCCAACTAAGGAAATTAGTCGCAACTTCCTGGGCGCTTGCTACGCATACGCCGTCCCTTCGTCGGCCTCTCTTGCATTCCCAGAAACTTAGATCAAAGGGGATACCAAGCGTTGGAAAGTGGGGGGTGGGTCGAGAGAGCGTGCTCTCTCCTCTGTATCGGTCTCTAATATCGTGGGATTTGACAGGGGCATGGTAGATATATTAATGATATTTAAAGCTACCAAATTATCATAAATTCTTATCTAATTTATAAGACCTTTCGTTTATACAATTGTAACTAATAAAAAAGAGAGGCTCTAACCTTCGATTACAGCTTATTATTACTAATGAGAGATGAGCTAATGCATCTAAACATTCACCGGGGCAAAGCCCGAGTCACCTACATGCTAGTACAAAATAAATATACTTACGTCCCTGACAGACACACCTGTGGCAGTAAGGGTTAAGACGTACGTGAAAATACATCTATACATGGACGACCGTGAAGTTAAATAGAAAGAGAGAAACAGAGAGATATCCAGAGACACAGCGATTTACGGCAGCTCAAATTTGCGGGAATACGCGTGGATTTCCGGGTTCGGTGCGCGAATCGGTTAACGAAAGTACCTTCGAAGCGTTCTTTTCCGGCTGGATACGGTCGCTCGAACGATAGGACGACGATGGAGAGAAAGTCCCGTCGGTAAAGGAAGGACGCGAGTGTGTTGGGGAGCGTAACGGCAACACTTCCGGGACGCAATATCGTTTCGAACGAGGCAGACTGTAATTCCCACTTGCTTGGTCTTCGGAGGCAAGAGAGAGGAAGAGCAGAGAGAGAGATGGCAGAAGCTGCGTCTGTTGATTATCCGAGCGGCAAACACGGCGCATTGTTATCGATTGGGCCAACAATCTACCGCCCCCATATTGACGCAATACTGCCTCGCAGTTGCATAATGAATGGTTGGCTAATGACCCTACGGAGGTTGCGGAAACCGCAGCGAGAGGATGCTGGTCTCGAGGCACGAAGCGTTTCCGGCATCGGACGTTACTACATCGCCGCCACGACCGAGTTATTTCGCCGATCGTCCACCGTTCCTAGCTTACACGCGCACTCCTGTATAATGCAAACGCGTTTAGGTATCCTTGCACGAAGAAAGACTTTATCTTTATTACGTTCCTTTCATCGTTTTTGTCTTTACTCGATAAAGATCGGTGGATACGCCGGAGAGAAATTTCTTGGATATTGTATTAGAAAAATACAGGATACGTAGGAGATATACTTTATCGGGGATGTATATTCGTATCGAAAGAAAAGAGATAGAGGTTTGATTAGGTCGAGTGTACGCTCCACGATTGCGTGCATACGTCGATATATAGGTTTATTGAAATACGAGTAGATACCGCGGGTATTCAATAATGCATTCGATAATGCTTCCCTTTTCTTTACGAACCTTTACGAAATTGCATAGAGCGTTATCATATATATGTGTATACATATCTAGATAGATATTCGAATCGATGTATTATAACGTAGCACGTGTTTGCCAGAGATAAAAGATGGCTTTTAAAACGTCGACCCCTTTTGCTTTCAGCTCTGTCGAATACGTGGAAGCTAACAAGCAGATTCTGACCACCAGTCTGACGCGTCACTGTAAGTATCTCTATGCCGTAGGACGAATCTCTCGTCGCGATGTTTCCACTTGCTTCTTATCTCGCGTTAGAGAACTCTTCTAATGGCTCTTTATCCTCCCTCTCTTATTTTCATTGTCTCTTTCTTTCTCTCTCGAAGACATTTCGCTGGCATTTTTTTACTTACCGAGAAAGATGAAGTCTCACGATCCTCTAAATGCAAGGACGAGTCGGGCTTTACTTAAAAATGTTCCAAGCGTGATTCTTTTGTAGTCTACGTTAAGTAGAAAGAGAAGGACGGACCAGACTGCTTTTCCGTCACTTTGCTCGAGTCGCGTCGCGGTTAAGGACGAAACGTTTAAACGTGAAACAAAAAGAGAGAAACAAGAAGGGACGTTCGGGGTCGCGACTTTCCTTAGGAATTTCTACTTTTGTACGTCGAGGCTCGGAATAACGACTCTAATCTCCTTACGCAGAAAACCGTTTTTGCGAGGTCCGAACGAAAATGCGAGTGGCGTCGCGGGTTGACCGGTCGCGTATAAGAGACTTACAATTTACTTCGAAGGTAAGAGGCTTTTCGTCGCGACTGCTTCGAGCTCGCCTTTGCGTTTTCTTCGTTAAGTATAGCGAAGGGTATAGCGGACAACGACACCTGTTCTTCTCCTATCTTTTTATACATATAAAATTCCTTGAGAGATGTAGTAAATAATTGGGTTAGGCACAAGAACGCAACAAATTGAAACCAAATAGATAGAATAGGGGTTACTTAGAATAGGGGTAAAGTTACAGCAATTTTTCTCTTGAAAACGACCAATACTCCGACACTTAAAAAATTTATTTTTCAACGCTCCGCAACGATATCGAAAAACGGACAACGGGATAGTATTCTGCATGCTTTCTTCTTTCTAAATCTTGATTCATACATCAAGATTTTTGTCAAAAATCGAAGCATCTCGAATTTGCCCGATCAAATACTCGTTCGAAAGAGGAAAGCCTCTTCTTTACGAATATGCAAGTCTCGTTTCGATAGGATGGCTGGTTCGAAAGATACAGCAGTTTGAAGCTTGGAAAAAACCCATACTTCGACACTTAAAAGATTAATTTCTCATCACTGCTTAACGATATCGAAAAACGGACAACGGAACATTATTCTCCATAATTTTATCTTTAAAATGAGCCCTTAAACATTGAAATCGGCGGTGGTGACCATTTTGACAAAAATCATGATGCATAGGTCAGGATTTTTGTCAAAAATCGAAGTATCTCGGATTTGCCCGATCAAATACTTGTTCGAAAGAGGAAAGCCTCTTCTCTACGAATATGCAAGTCTCGTTTCGATAGGATGGCTGGTTCGAAAGATACAGCAGTTTGAAGCTCGAAAACGACCCATACTCCGACACTTACAAAATTAATTTCTCATCATTGCGTAACGATATCGAAAAACGGACAACGGAACATTATTCTACATGCTTTTTTCTTTAAAATGAGCCATTAAACATTGAAATCGGCGGTGGTGACCATTTTGGCAAAAATCATGATGCATAGATCAGGAAAAATGTCCATGTATTGCTAAAAAGTTGAACTTTATGATGGTCACCAAAAAATTCGAAAATATAAGTTACAGAAATCTGTAGAAACAAAAAACCTAAAATTGGGACAACTAGCCCCGGTCTCCTCTATACATTTTATTTGACAAAATCAGGTACATAAAAGTATTTTATTATATATATCCGTGTCAAACGATGTTCCGTCGTACCTAATTAGTCCGAACAAAGATCAACAAAATACAAGATTATTTCTGTACCACGTCATACTTTAACGACGTATTACAAATGAACGCCACGTCGAAAAATTATCCGATAAGCGAAGAAGAGTTCTCCGGAGGGTTCGAAATTCGTAGCACGTACACCTACCCGTCGACGTGTGTAGTTCCAAGCATTGCCGCGCACGCGCTCGAACGGCACGAGAAACGTCTTCCCGAAAGCGTGTTCGTGGACGTCCGGCCGAGTGAATCATTTCCCGTTTCTACGCACGACGCTCCAGGGAGCACCGTAGGACAATCCAATTTCTGGAACCGGTTTTACGCTTCGAAGATATCGTCCTCGAGATTCGAACGGGCGGCAACTTCGCTCGCTCTTTATGCTTTTAACGCGAATCATCGGCGATTCCACGAATATCCCTTTTCTCGCTCGGCTACTCGCGTTCTAATCAATTCTCTAGAGATTAATATGTAATAACTATTTACAACATTAACGAAGAGCTCATTATCGGATCGCGCGACTCCATTCGTTCGAACCGATACGTTATATGATATTGGAGAGTCTCGATTACGAGCGTGCATGATGGAAAAAATTAATTATAACTCATAGAGGTGGAATTATCAGATTCGTCGAGAGAATCCCCACCATCGCTCACTCGGAAATTTATCACACACCTTTTGAGGATTAAATCGTGGTTTAATTAAATAATAAATGCTCTTACGGGCTCGCTCGCGCGAAATTTAATTGTTTCCATTATATGCGGGACTATTCGAGGTTTAAATCCCATAGGTGGGATTCGTACGAGGTTTACGAGTCTTACGAAGTTCGATGAAGATTCGAAGCTTCGTCGCTTCATCTTTCTTGCTTTTTCGTAAAAAAGAATCGAAGAAAAGTTAAGAGAAATTAAACGCGAACGTTTCGAACAAGAGTCTCTATGAACATCCCAATCGTTTCTCGCTCGATTTGTAAGATCAACCTTTAGCAACGTGCTGGAAGAAGATATCTTCGTAGGAAATCGCGGAGATCGATTTCTCGTGGGTGCGGGACAAATCCCTCGTAGCATCCGGAAGGCCGCGGAAACAGATCAGCCGGGCCGATTGTGCGGTGCGTAATCCCGCAGCGAGAATCGTTAAATGGCTCGTGTGACTTAGCGTTAGTTAGAAAGCAAGAGGATAGGAGAGAGAAGTCGGGGAGAGAGGGGATCGCTAGGGCCAAAGTGGGTTTACATCGCAGTTAAGTTTCGTCGTAACGCCTGTACGACGACGACTGGTACGAAGAGGGAGACAAGGGACGCCAGTTCGGTGGCGTTAAACCGTCTTTCCGCAGTCGGTGACGACGCCACCGTGAGCGGATTTACCGACCATTTGGCAAATGAAGACGAAACTGCCTCGTAGATTACTAAAGGAGCGACCTTAAAGCATACGCGTGCTTCGGGAGCCTCCGATAGTTACCGTCCTTCGATACCGATCTCTAGATACGATCACTCCGGATGTCTTCCTTCGTTTCACGAGTCGACTCTACGTTTAACAGTCTTCTCGCTTACTCCTAATTGCCAAATGATCCTTTCTAATCGACTCGAACGTCGTTCTCGTGCCAAAGGGAGATCGGATCTCAAGATCGTCGATTTAATGGCAATGTGTTTTATCGAATAAATACAATTCCGAATTTCAAACGATTCGGAATCTTCTACGAGTATAGGGACGAATTTCACGTGGCAGACAGGGGAAATCGACAAGGCGAATAATTACGAGAGACCACGCGGAAAAGTCGTGAGCGATTTTAAACGGGTCGAGGAGAAGGGGTTGAGGAATACGCGCGATAGTCGAGCAACCGATGCAAGCGACAAAAGCCATCGTCGTCGTCGACGTTTCTTTCCCTCTCGCCGCGCTCTTTTTTTTCCCTATACCCCAGGCAGAAAAGAGAGGTCCGGCAATCGGAGCGTTTATTTTCAATAGGGCATCGTCTGAACATTTTCCTCCCGATATTACCCTTTGTAGTAAATTAAGCGATAATCGTTTCCACCTCTACTCTTTCTCTTTCTCGATCTCATTTGTCTGCTATCTTTGTTCCCTCTCCCACTCTTTCATCTCATCGTACGTCAATCGCACGCTCCTACTAAAATATCTCTCTTGAAATAGTTCCTTCATTTTTTTGTTCTCTTCATAACCTAGCCCAAGACCGAGAGAATCCCGGAAAATTTGCACGAGGACACGATTTATCGAGTTCGCGATATTAAAAGAATTTGAAGAAGGTGGAAAGCTGAAATCAAAATTCGCGAACAATAACTCCGATCGCTAGGAGATTTTGCTGTGCGATTTGAAAGCTGGAAAAAAAAAAAAAGAGGAAGGGTGTCGAGGGAAGAGAGACGGAGTACGGTGGCTGAGAGAACGCGATACGCGGTGGCAAAAGTTAACGAGATGGAGTTAATTAAATTCCGCGCGGACAATCGCTGGTGGGAAAATTTGACAATGGACGCTCATATGCGCGTTCGTGCGCGTTACGCTCGTTTCGCTTGTGCGTCGTTTGCACGTATTACGTATGTAGTAGCTAGGTTGTACGTTGGAGGAGGGCATATACGGAGGGAGAAGGACGGCCGGACGTAGGTGCACCGAGAGATACGTACGGGATCGAGGGTGGTGGCTACGGTTGGCCGAACTCCGATGAATCGATGACCGCTTTTAGTAATGATGTGTACATGGCAGGAGGCCGTCCACTTCGTCGATGGAAGCCGGGGTCAACGCCAGGACGCTCCTCTATCTATCCCTCTCTCTCTTTCCCTCCATCGCCACGGTGTGTGCCGGAACGCGTGTAGTGGCAGGCAGAGTTTGTCGAGGGGGACTTATTACGTCCCTGGAATTACCATATAAATTATCGCGCGATGAACCCGCCAGAGTGCGAAACCGTGCAGGCTACGGCCTTTGTCGAGGTTTCGGTTATGGTTAATCGGCCGCGTCGTTTAATTGACATTCTGCACCGCAAAATGCCGGTGCCCGCTCTTCCACCCACTCCTCGTCCCGGTACCCTTTCAAAATCGTCTCATTCGATCCTTTTGTAATTTTCTTTCTCGGGCCTCCGAGCTCGCAACGATATTAGAGAGTACTCGCGTTTTGGCTTTCCTGATATTTTTCCTGTAACTTCGTTTCTTCGATGTTTTGTCGAAAATTTTCTTCCAGGACGAAGACTACTCGGCTGCTCTCTTTATCTCTTTTTATTAACAGGCTTATATTAGCTTCGCTTGTAACTAACTGAATATGAATAACTCTATATGTAATCAGAGTGACAATACAATAATTTGGTACCATCGAATTGATCCGATTACAAAGCCAAAAGGTGGATAGTGTTTCGTGATCCTGATGGATAGCCCGTTTTTTTATTTTTTTAAACTATATCGTTTTTCCATCTTCGTAGCGATGCAGCGTTAAAACGCAAGATTTATAACGTCGGGACGAAAGCGTTACGATAACCGTCACGGAGATACCGTGAAACGCGATCAACGCGTTTGCTCGGCCGTAACGTAGTCGAATTAATTTGCAAACATGATTGGAAGTACGATCGGTAGCGGTTTACCGTATTATTAATACATTGTACACACTCGTAATTTATCGTACAACGCGTGCGTGCTCTCTTCTCTTTTCCACTCTTCCTAACCCCACCTCCTTGCCGCGGCTCTTCCCTTGTCTCTTGCTATTCCACGTTGCTAATTAAATAGCATCGCAACGCGAATAATTCTTTATCGAGATGGAAATAATAAAAGCGTAAGCCGAGAGCAAAGGGATGCCGAGACGCTGACAGACGTGGAGTTATTACCATTATTAATATTATTATTACCATTATTATTGTTACTCCGACTTCCATTGTTCTCTCTTTCCACGCCGGACTGAAAGCAAAAGAATGGGATATTATTTTTGCAGTTTATAATTCTGAAACGTTCTTCCCCGGTTATCTGATTCTCTGAACGCGGAGAATGTCGAGGAACACCGATATACGACTGCTCGAGTCGAGAAAGTAACTGAAATAATAACGGGTAAATAAGGCTTCCGGCTGAAAACCTTGGGAACGTGGCTGTACGTGCATTCGTGGTTAAGAAATTTTAGGATCGATTCCGCGTTGCTTCGGCCGCTCTTTGTGGCCGCTAAAGAGACTTTACGAGGTTCTCGATAACTCCAGGGATAATTACGTATAAAATTTCGTTAAAGTCTGTAACGAAGAACAATCGATCGAGGAAGAGACGAGGAAGAAAAGGGAGGGATGGATGGAAGCACGGAACGAAGGATCTTCTACCACGTATATAATACGTACTACACACATATATGTGCTTACATACGTATGTAGTACATACTTTAGGAATGGTAGAGTCTCTCTCTTTATCTCTCGGGAAGAAGTAAATAATTAGATGAAACCACCCTCGGGAAGCACGGCCATATCGTAAAGGGGCAAAATGGCGAAAAGAGGAGGCCCGCATTTTCGGAAACGTTATCGAGATTAAAGCCGTATAATTATCTTTGCCCACGTGATACCACCGACGTGGTCCAAGAGATAGAGAACGCGAAGACTCTCGGAATCGTATCTCGCTCGTTTGTTCGTTGACGAGCCCGGAGGAAAGAAGGAGAAGCGAAAGAAGAGAGAGAGAGAGAAGCATGCTCGATGAATATGCAAAAGTTCTTCTCGTAGCATATCTGGATACGCGGGGCTCTATGTTTCATGCATTCAGATACCCTTCTTACGTCCACGAAGGAGCTACGAAGAGTCGCGAGAAGAAGGGCCCGACTCGAACAATGTCGTCTAGTGTTACTTTCATTAAACGTCGTTTAAAAAGGCAGGCCACATTTCTCGTGAAATTCCCACCACGACGCGCTATGCAAATCCTCGCTCGATTCGCCGGCAGTGCCGCGAACACGAGGAAACTCTTAAAGCCTTTTATAGTATGGCCTCTCTAACGACTGAAAGTCGCCCTCCTCGTCGACCCTTTATCGCTCTTTTCACGCGCCCGCGTGCGAGTATATTCGCGTAGGTGTTAACCGAGTAACTACCTACCAAATGTGTACGTGTCTCTCTACGTATGCATGTACCCGTAGATACGTCTTAAGATTTTTAACCTGCTTTCGAGAATACGAAGGACGTTCACGCGCACCACGTCTGATTTATATGTCCACGAGCCACTTCGAGCTCGCGACGCGGTATGAAAACGACGACGTGGAAACGCGATGGAATCCGTCGACCGTTTAGCATTCTCTCGCTCCGTTCGTTACTACCCCCTAAAGCAGAGTTTTGATAAAAAGTATTTTTATTTCGCAACACGTAGTTCACCTTCGAAAAATCGCATTAAATCTTTTCCACCTGGCGGTACTTTCTTGTACGTAGCTATATACTCTCGTACGTACGTGCGTACGAGGTTCGCCGTCGATAGCTCGATACGTATTGACTTTCATGAACGATGGCGGGAAATAAAGTGACAGGAGGTTACACGCAATGCATTTATTTGTTCTTCGCTAGGTGGATGGTAGAAATTGTCGTTAAGAGAGTATCGGAAAAGTTTCACGTTTCGGTCGACACATTGCTTTTGGAAAGAAAAGAAAGAGAGAATGCAAGAGAACAATTTCTTGGCAATAATATACACGTGTGACCCACCCCGACGATGAGAGAATAACTTTCCACTCTCTTCTCTCCCCTTTTCTTTCCGACGATCTTCTCATCCTTCTCTCTCTCCCCATCGAACAGAAACCGCAGAATCTACTCTCGCCGGCAGTTACTCCTCCCTCGTTTGCTTGTAATTTACGTCGACGATCTTTATTTGCTTAGGTGGTGCGCGCCGGGTTAGAGAGCATCATGGTGCCAGCATACGTTGTAATGAAAATTCGATGTGTAGGATAGGTTGAAAACGTTTAAGTATATTACTTGGGATCTCGAATCGTCCAATGTAATCCGCGTAGTAATCTCGCTCGAGAAGTTATTCGCCCTTTGCTATGTTTTTATCTCCCAAACAATTTTTATCGTACACACCGACCATCGAGTTATCAACTTTTAAACGAAATTCTTTAAAAGTTATGGGAGAGAAAGAAAGAGAGAATAGGTGCCCCGTTTGTACACGGTTATGACCCGTTATAAAAGCATTCTATTAAAACGACGTGGCTCGTTTCGACGAGATGACGAGGCGACGCGACAGAATTCGATGATGATAAGAAAAAGAAAGTGCATAAAACGTTCACCCGTTTCGAGGATATTTCGCTCGTAGGGAGCTTTGTTTAGAATTAGTGTCCGAGGGTCAGATTTTGACCGAAGCCGAAGGTTTAACTTTGATAAGAAATTCTAGAATACTCGCTAACAACTATAATAATATCGATGCAAATTGTGTAGGAATTATTTGGGATTAGGTATGCATGATAGTAGTAGGTAAAAGAAGTACTCGGTAAGATTTATATATTTATTTCTTTATTGAAATGAAAGAAGATAACAGTACTTAACAACCAGGGCGTTGCAATTTAGCCTAATTGTACTTAAATTATTTATATAAATTATATAATATTACAGCCATTAATACTTGGAAATTTCCTGGACAAACCATCGGCTGATCGTTGGCCGAAGATGCTTTTTTTAGCCGAGAGTTCAATTGGTTATTATTTATAACTCGATACAGCACTTTTGACGTCCTCGGCGCACTTTATGTATCGTTGGGAACGAAGAAGGTCGAGGTGTCGGTGCTTCGAAAACAGGCTAAGGATACGAAGGGCCGACAAAACATAATGCCGTTAGAGTACCCTTATACGGAGAAGAGACTCGATGCGAGCCGTTAGTCGTTATTGAGGCGAGCGAGAAAAGTGGCTACGAGAGGTGCCTGGCTATGCAAAAGGGCACGTTTCCAACGGCAAGGCTTATCCGATCTTCTTCTACCCCACCACTACGTCCAACCACGACGTCGAATTTACGACGCACTGAGATTTATTAACTCGACTCTTAATGCCGGCGGATATTCCTTCGTAAATTATTGCGACTACCGTGAAATCGTCTAACTTCGCTCTCCTTCTCGCTTACTTCGTCTCGAACCGTTCGATATCTTTACGACCACGTTCTTACGATATCGTTTTCTACTCTGCATCCTTTGAGATACAAGAAAAATGTATAAACTTCTTAGGAAATTCATCTCTCCTACATTCGTGTATTCGAGTGAAACAGAGTCGAAGAAAGTTAAAAAAGCGAGAATCTCGCATTAATATGAAACGAAAAAATGCGAGACTACTGGGAGCGGTTCAATAAGGACTAGAGAACTCGTCGAACGATCGTTGTATTTCTCATTGTTGTATCCCAGCCGCTCGAAGTACGTTGCTTTCGTTTCATTAAATTTTCACGTTGTATTTGCCGAGAAAATTCCCCGATCAATTTCCGTCGGAGATGCTTCTCTCTCTCTCGCCCTTTGTGTCGAAGGACGGTGTTTGTTTTCTTTAATTAAATAGTCGTTTGCTTTGTCGGGTTATTTTTTACGAGGGCTCACGTTATTCTCCTTCGAGTCTTTCTCGGGGAGGAACGCACTCGAACGTAATTCAAGAAAGGATCACTACGAAAGGAATGGAATGTTCTTATTACTTATCGGATCTCTACTTTCTCGTCGTTCTTGTTGAAAAGGAAGCAAGCGTTTGCTCGCAAACAATTCTATCTCGCTGAGGTGTATCGATAGAGGAGAGGTATTTCATATCCTTTAAAGGAGAATAGTTTAGAGCGAGATAAAAGAGTAAGCGTGATTTCCAAGAAGAAGAAGAATTTCGGTTTCTCGTAATTCGTTGTTGACGAAGATCGCAGGGTGTTCGATCTTTCGAACTCCTGCAAGAGGAGATATCGAGAGAAGGCGTGACGGTACGGACCCTCCTCTTCGCGGTGGCAATTCCAAACTGAAATTTCATAGTCCAAGGAACAGTGAGTGATCTTAAGGCAACGATCGTTCCGTTCGACTCGGAGCATCGATCAGCGAGCTCTGCAATCAAGAGACTCGCTGCGAGGACGATTCCATGGGAATGTCGAGTGGCATCCACCACTCGATTAGCCGACACCGTAGACAGACCGGAGATCTTACGAATCGACGAGAGGAAATAAATCGATTAGTTCATTTATTCTTTCTAATTTTATCTGCTCTTTCTTTAAATTACGTTTGTAAATTGAGCGTGGAGTCTAGCCAATGTTTAGAGTAGGATAATAACTATAACTAACCAAATAAACTCGATTTTTGTTACAGATGCTGCAGTGATGGAGAGCGAAGGCACATTGGGCCGCGGTCACTCGAACGGGGGCCGTGGGCTGCGCCGTCAACGGTCCCTCGAATGGCGAGAACGGCGCGGCTACGGGCACAGCGCTCAATCGAGTAGCGACGACGAGGATAAAGCTCATCGCGTCGTTGCACCTTCGGGGACTTCCTCCACCAACAGAGGAGCTCGAAGTCCCGGTCAAGTCTTCGCCTCTATTCTCGCGCAGCACTATGTTGGTAAGCTTCCCAAATGCCTGTTTAACAAAAAAAAGCTATATTAAATCAAAAGAAATAGTTTTAGCTCGGATCAGATCCTTCGAGTTTATTCTTCTACCGGTACTCGCGATAAAGTTTCGAAACTTTATCGTAAGACGATTCGACTCGACTAACTTCGAAGTAAATAGTTCATGATCGATCTTATGTAAAACGGAATCGTGTATTATGGATCTTTAGCGGAATTAAATACGCGAAACAAGGATGTAAGCGGGCTTCGCTCGTTAAGTTTCACTCTGTCACTCAACTTTCGAAAGCTTTTAATGGTATACATCAGAGCCGTGCTTTCGCCTCCTTCGCATTGATCTCGTACAGCAATAAGCGAGTTTTGCGTGCCTCGTTCATCATATTCCATCAAACACTCGGAAGGTTGCCCATTCACTTCGCTACCCTTAATCTCTTCCCCAGCCTCCAAGCAAACGTGTAGATTAAAGGATTTGCGAAATTAGTTTTACTTCCTTGCGGTATATGTATTATACATATACATCTGTATGTATGTATACATATATATATCGAAGCACCACCGGATATTAACTTTTGAGATGAAATCAAGATACCAGGGTCCTCGTTCGAGACGATGTCGTCTTTCTAACGTTATCTTTCCAGGATTAGGATAAAGATTACGATCGAATCAAAAATTTTTTAACGAACTAGAAAAGACTCACGGTTAGCCCCTCGTCGTTCTCCGGCTCTCCGATATTTTGCTAAATAAAAGTTAATACGAGGTATCGAAACCGCAGAACTCTACTATATCGCGAATCCGCAAATATGGGGTACGATCTTCGGAGCGGTTAATGAAAAACGTAATAGATTCTAGTCGTATATCTATACGTGTGTGGCGAAACGCTTTTACTCTCTCTTTCTCGAAATTCTTCCTTTTTACCGTTCGATTCTCCTCTTCTTCGCTCGACGAAGGCCATTTCATCGATTCATCTTGAAAGGGGACAAAGCGGGGGGGGCGAGCTCGAACGGAAGGGAGGAACTCAATTAATAGCGGTCCTCCGTTTATACTATATTTCTTGGTTGCGGTATCAAGCGAACTGCAACAGCTCACCTCACGTCTGTCTGCATTTGTTCCAATTCACTGGCCGCCGATTACCGCTGCCCCTTCGTTCGAGATCCACCTCCTGCCAACCCCTCTCTCTCATCCTCTTCCTATCTGCCTTCCCCATTTTCATCCCTATTCTCCCATTTCCTCTTTCTCCTGCCCAACCCAGACATCGGCCCACCGAAGGATATAGTGTCACGTAACCGCACGAAGAAGTTTATCGAAGGAGACGACGATACGCCTTTTCCTTTCTTTTCATTTCTTCTCTAAAGTCCATCGATCTGCTTCTCTGGACTCTACGCAAATCGATACGAAGCCTGAAAAATTATTTCATATTTTATTAAAGAATAAAAATTTTAGTATGTTAATAACTTAAGGTTTTTAACGCAACCACGTTTACGTACTTGTATTTATAGAACTCATGACCCAGTGCAATAAACTTTCTCTCTCTCTTTCTCACATTCCAAGAGGTGGGGGAAGGATTGAGCGGTCGGAGTCGCGATTGCCGCAATGCAGACGTTGCCACCGCCTTAAAATCGCCTTGTTAATTATCTCCCCGCATCGATTTCGCGCCGTTCCCAAGCGAGATAATCAACGAAAATTGCCGAATCAGAAGGCGATGGATCCGCGAAAGGAACGCGATCGACGTCTCGATGAGGGAAAAAGCTTGCACGCGTTTCTCACCTTCTCTTCCTTCCCTTTAACATCGAATATACGAACATGCTTTATTTTGCAAAACAGGATTATCTTGTGCAATTAAGATGGCGCTTACATCAAAAGTTCAGATCTAACTAGTGGTCTAGTGGATACTTTTACAACTGAAGTTCCATACAAGATTTTCTTCCTTGCCTCTACCCTTCATAGATTTATCTTTACTTATTATTAAACTAATGGCAAACAGGTTTTTTTTTTTATTACAAGATTACCATCATTGATATGACAAAACGGACCTGTAAATACACGTACCTATCCTATCGTACGTACGTCCAGTCGTATTGTTCCGTTATCGTAGCCGTTATCGTCTTCTTCCGCCTACTCGTATTGCTCGTTAGTGTATGCACGATATATCTTGTTACCATCGATCCCTCCGACCGGTCGCTCGCTCCTACCAGCCAGCCCGTGAAATTTCCGCTATAAGGTATCCTCTTTCCTTTCGAACGACATATCTTTTACGGTTTTCCGAGCGACCCTCCTCCTTCCTCCCTGTAACAATGGTATCCAATGTGTCACATTACCTACGAGAGGTAGAGGCTACTACCAAACCAACACCATCGTCCTAGCACCCTTTTCGCATCGACGTAGATGGCGGCTCTTAATCTCCGTCCGTTCGGTCATCAATACGTTGATGCCTTCGCCGAGGGAGGTCCAGCTCGGACGGTCCAGCCATATAACCTGCCTGGCGTTATATTGTCAGCTCATTACACCGGTGACGTTACGTATCATGCTTTACTGCCTCCCGGATCGAAAATATTGACCTCTCTCCTATATCGCGATGTACATATACCTCGTACGCTACGTTTGCTTTTACTCTTACATATGCGTTCGTTTATATCCGGCAAAATGGATTCGAGCGTGAAGCTTTCGAATTGTTACGAATTGCTATCGATTAGGTATGTTAGATTTTATGGGTGCGCTAGTTATCGTATGGGAAGATCAGATGTGAAAGTATAGTAGATTCTTTTTAAGTAATTATTTAAGCAATGTTCTCAAAGTGTCTAGACGCGATTGCTAAATAATAATACTTTTGGAATTATATGAAAATTTTTAAGAAAGTTTCAACCCTGCCCCCGTTACTGTCTCAAATTTCAAGGAAAGCACCGACGCCCGTCCTCGTCGATCGTTATACCCCCTTGGGAGAGAGAGAAAGAGAGGAATGAATAATTTAAGGATGTCGAATCGTACGATCGAGAATCCACGTGTCTGGGAATCGCTTTGAACGTCAAATTATCGCAGGACCTCCTTGCACGATCACTCGAATAATTGCGTTACAGACAGTCGATCCATTTAAATCACTCCATTGCCGACAAATGCTTCATTAAAATTCACCGTATCGGCTTCCTATCGCGCCGATCGCGTTACGTAATAGGGAAATATCGATGAATCTCCGTTCCGGTTAACTCGATTACGTCTTCTTCCGAAGATTTCCTCTAGCATCGTCGCAACGTTCCTCTTTGTCTTCCCAGACTGAGTTCTCAGGTATTACGTCGAACCGTTGCAATGAATTCCCCGTTGATTTCTCTAACAATTGATAATGTATGTTAAAATACGTATAAAAAGCAACATAAGGAAAAACGGTGTTATGCGGATGAGATGTATTCGCGAGATTTCCGGACAACGAAGAATTCTGTCTATTGATTTCTTATAAATGTATTTAAAACGTTTATCCCAAAGATCATAAACAGACCGTGTCGTACCATTACAGGTCGAAAGAATTGAAGAATCCTTAAAATGACAAGATTTTCCAAGTTCGCGGGATCAACGACCCACGGTCGAGTTCCTGCGGGATAATTTCGTTGTACGTAATGGCGATTCTAAAACATCGGATAATATTCGTAGAGAGGGTGGAATGCAAATGAGCGGTGGGCGAGTGTTAGGCCTACATAACCGTAAGCACCGGTTCGGAGACACGAGGTTGCTCGCTAGCACGAGCGAGCAGCCTATGTCGCGCACCGGCCGCCACCGCAACATGGTCCAGCGCAGTATGCCAGTACATATGTACCTCTATGCATCGCCTATAAATTTCCTGACAAATCCCACCACCCTCTCCACCACCTTAATGTCTCTCGCGCGTTCAACCGTTCCTTCTCTCCACGGTGTCGTCTTCTTAACACCGAGAGGAGAAGTAGCAACCAAAGTGAAAGTTTACGAAGTCATTCGTTGTTTCGTTCCAAGCTCGAGTCTTTCGGTGTAGAGAGAGAGAAATTTGGATTACGGGGATTACCGTACGTGTGGGAAGCAAGATAAGAAAGATAGGAGGAAAGGTTTCCCTTGCGGATTTCGAAATTCTTCGATCGGGTTTTCAAGTTGATCCCAATGAGACTATCGATGTTATATTTTGTGATACGACTTCACGGTGAACTTTGCGATTAGATCGTGAGAAATAAATGTCAGATTTACTTACTTTAAATTATTTACCAACTATTTTCCTACAGTCGTAAAACGTGGCTTCGGTGATGACAGCGTGATTAGCTTCTGAAAGAGATAGAGAGGAAGAGAATCCATCGTTACTATCCTAACAGGACGGCGAATGATCATAGAGTTCGTTCGACCCTCCGTTCTCTTGCACTCACCTTCGTAAATATCGCTCTCGTTTTACGCAGATGTGGCTTTTCATCGGCAAAATAAACAGCCGGGAGGTAAGGTTACCCTAACGAGAAGGCTTGATCCGCTCGAAATGATGTTTCTCCAGACTCGTTATTGCTAGCTTGTAATTAAGCCGTGCTTCTTTTAGACGAATCAAAACGTGCCACGCCTTATCCTTCTTCGATATTTTCCGAAGCTAAGTAAACGCGAGCTATGCGCGCGTCTTCCTGGTAGTTCGAGTTTAATAATCTCGATAATGGAGCTCGGTTGTCGTAGTTTCGCGAATTTGTCACGAAGGATGGGAAGTATAGAACTTCTCGTCGATCCGTTGCACTTACGCGATTACAGATAATAACATTTTTTTCCTTCGGAGGACGCCGATAAATTATCCAAGTTTTCAAGGCATCGTCGAGCGATGGGACCCTGTGTACCGTCCTGAAATTAAATTCATCCGAGGTGGCCGTAATTGCGAAAGAGCACCGAGCTCTCACGCGGCGAGAGCCACGAGAGTAGGAGGAGAAAGTTTAGCGGATCGGTAGCCTGTCGTCGTTGTTGTCGTCGTTGTTGTTGTTGTTGTTAGCGTAGATTAGATCCCGGACGCAAGTGTTGCCATAAGAAAGTAAGAGAGCAATGAAAAAGAAGGGAAAGAGAGAGAAGAAAAAAGATAAGAGAAAGTAGAAAGCCGATAGGGGTTTCTCATTATTTTAAGTGACTTCGGAAGCGGTAGCGCGTATATGCACACCATATATCACCACTTGCCACTCAGCCCTTGCAGTATCGTATAATCGAGTTGTCAGGCAAACTACCCCTTACGGAGAGAATGGGTCCACTACTATCGTTGTGTCGTCGCCGCAGACGCCACCGACGCCATAGTACTCGCCTAATGCACGCGTTATTACGTTACGCGCATTTAAAACTCTTCCCCTATTAGCAGTTCGCCGTCGTCTGGATCGATTGTGAGGCACCTACGCGACCTTCTCTGCCTATCCTAACCTTATACGCTTAGCTATACCTATCCTCCGAGACACCGAGGCTGTTCAGGTGTAACTTAGTTTCGCCGGTTTGGTGGATTTAACGTTGGAAATGTAATTAAACGAATACGCCGGATATATGCGGACTCGAAAAGCTGCCCACCGATACGCCTGCGAGCGCTCTGGTCCACGTTTAACCAGCGTCGCCAAACTTCGCTTATCGCCTTTTGTGTTAAAAGGAGAATTCAATTCCGGGGAAAATCGTGTTCGGTCTCTCGCGAGACACACCTGGATCCTTGGGCTATGCCTCACGCGTACGTTAGATGGAATGATTATTATGGTAGAAAAATCAATCGGCGATCGATCGTTTATTTTATTTTTTATATTTGAAAAGACTCGCCCTATATTCGAGCGTGGTATCTATATCTTATACCTACCTACATCCAAAAATAAAAAAAGGTATAACTTATCTAATTCCAATGTCAAATATCCTCGCACTTACCTTTATAATTCATCGTACGGAGTCCACGGGCAGGATTAAAAGTTCCAATTACCCGCTGGCGCGGTCGTTGGAAATAATTAAGAATGCTAACGAGGTTATCTAATGAAATTCTTAATTAACACCGTATCGTTTCTTCGTCCTTTCTTCTTCTCTCATTTTCCTTTTTTTTTTCTTCTCTCCGCTTTACCGAGTCTCGTCTTTCTCGGTGAAGAGGAAGATAGAAAATCTCGCGGTTTTCCGCCAAAGCTCGAGAATTTCGAAAGATTCGTCGGCATTTGGTCGGAGAGAGAAGCGAAATACCGTTGGCACCCTTCATATCGGAATAATAACGGTAGGTACCACCGGCGGCCGCACATCCATATTCGTTTTGCGGGATAAGAAGAGCGAGCCTACCTAGCGTAACTCGTGCGCGAGCTCGCTTAATAATGTAGAGACGGAGAATACCCCTAGTCTCGGAACGCCGTGTGTAAGTCGTGATTAATATTTCAGATGTCAGAGGTTGGCCAGTTCGCGGGGGTGGCGAGAGAAGGCCGATGGGGGTGTGCTTCGAGAAGCAAACTACACGGAAGGACTGACCATTGGCGAAGGTGCCCGAGCTTTCGTTGTGTCCGGTTCCTTGTTAATTATTCGCAAAGGAAATTAATGTTCTCCTTGCAATAATTTACGCCGGGGCCCGCGTAAACGGAATTATTCACGCTTCGTGACTCCCCGGAAGTTCGGCCGCGATTTTCGCGCGACGATGCGCCACGAGTTTCTCGTTGCCTGATTTCGTGCGACCGGTGCGATTCGTGACTACGCTCGAGGAAATGTGGAGATTAGTTTGGACGTAGCGAAGATGGAGGTTATTTTTTTATTTATTTTTTAGACGAGACTTTCGCAATTTCACTCGTTTCGTTGTTAATAGCGAAGTTTACTGCCAATTTCTTCCGCTAGAGGCGCCACCGAACTATACAAATGTCGATATCAAGACCTTTTTTGTCTGTGCATCAAAACCAAACTTTCGACCTAACGATTTTTCACGGAGAGCTTCGTTCTTTCTTTATAATCCGACTTGGCCAGGTGACGACAAATTTTTAATGCGACTATCTCCGAGTCACCGATTTGCCAACGAGGAAAATGAAAATTTCACGATCGAGCTTTACCGTTCGTTCTTCGAGACTATTTTCCCTCTTAAAAATTCTCACGAACCGAGCGAAATCGATCGCGCCAGTTTCTTGCCGCATTTGCAATATAATGGATTTACCGAGATCGTCGCTTAACTGTCCGCATCTCGCTATCGTGGCGCTGTTTTAGCGCAAACGATAACCCGTTGAAATACGTTACGAGCTCGCCGTTTCCGGCGAGCGTAACCGTAAGGGGGCCTTAGATCTTCTAATCTATTTGACACATTGCTTGCCGCAGACCGGCGATTGTTTCGTAGGACGGTCGAATCACGAACCGCCTCGTAGAGCCTCGTCGTTCGATTACGTCAACGTTCCGTAATAAATTAAGGCGAAATAGTGGATGGAAAATGAAATTTAACGAAATTTTTCTTCGATATGTATCATTCTCTTCGACGAGTCTCTCTCGAGTATAGGTGATCGAAAGAAAAAAAAAAAGGCATCGACGTACATTTTTCATGCATTCTAGAAAATAATTTACAGTATACATGTAGCAAATAAATCACGTTGATACGTTTCCTCTCCCCGATAACGAAAAAGAAATCTCGACTGATTGGCTTTTCATTACTAACAAGCGCCGTGATTGAAGTCGTCTAATCTTCCACCTCTGCCGACTCATATTTCACGTATTTTTGTTCGCCGCTTCGTGGATCGATTTATCCGTCACTGAAAAACGATACTCCTCTCTCTGCTCGCTTTAAATAAATCGCCATAACGAATCGTCGAAATAATTAAACGGTCGGACGAGCTTAATCGTTTCGTTTTTACGAAGTAGAACGCACGATCGCGCGTGGTAAAGAATTTTCTTACGGACGAGACTTTGATTTTTTTTCAGCGAATCGTGGAAGAAAGAAGTAGAAAAGATATCTATGCCCTAACGATAAAATATGTACGCGATGCCTTCTTCGATTTTGCGAGAGCTTCGCCGGGACTTTGGTCGATAGCACGGCATTCTTCGATGGCAGGAATGCGATATCGGCCCGGCACGTTGATATATACTTCATAGTTTTGAGTATTACGAGGAAAGTTCTCGTGTACCTCGTAAAATATACAACGGATACGCGTACCTATTCATTAGTAGGTTCGAGGAGAGAGAGGGCGTAGGAAACCGGAAGATGGTTCGTCGTTAACGGTTTTTCTTGAAAACTTTGATATTTTTTCTCTTCCTCAATCGACTCCATAAATTTCAAAGTAATGTCATTAATATATTATTTTATAGGTTATCTATGGATTACGAGATTCGAGAAATAGCATGGATTTTATTTTCGAATACGCGCGGTACATATTCATAAGGAATTTAGCAATTATTCGATCATTTTGATACTTCGTGTCTCCTTCCCATAAAGCAAATCGCAATAACGTTTCCTTAACCCTCCTGGGGCTCAAAATGGTAATCTCTCGACGCTTCTTATCCCTCCGGGTCTCCGATGGCAGTGCTGCGTCAGTAGCAGCAGCTGTGTTTCTGATCCGACGTTTTAATTTGCCTTGTTATTATCCACCCTCTATCAAAAAGGACATCCCATTGAAAACGATTTCTTCGTCTATCCCTTTCACGAAGCTAGGGAACTAGCAAATTATCGGATAAATTTATGCCGACCGTAATGCTCGAAAAAAAGTAATCCTCGAGTTTATTTCAAAAATAAATCGTGAGGAACCGTACGTGTAAAAAAATTGGTATTTTCATTGGAACGTATCTATCTATGTATGTCGAAGTTCGTGTTACGGATTTAAACTAACAACTATGAGAACGATACGAATCGCGATTAAATTCTGTCGAAAACTCGCGCATTCTACAAACGGATATAAATGCTCCCGTGTAAGTAAAGCCTACACGGGTTCTCTTTTTATTACTTGCTTCAAAATATTAATTTTAAACATTCTAAACAAAATACATACGTTTCCGGTCGCTATGACTCTTAGAAAATCGTTCGAAACGTTCTCAACAAAAAAATGATCGAATCGATAGGGATTATAAAACGGAGAAAAACAAAACGAATTAAATCGAGATTCGACGCGTCCACCTTGCACGTACATACGTTTATTCGGCAAATAAAATGTCGAGACAGTTCGAACGAAAGCTACTACCTACGTGAAAGTTACTTGCTTCATCGTTTTTCCCCGTTCGATCCTATGCGAGCGGGAGCGTAAAATCTCGCAAATATTTGGCTATGCGCGTGGATGGATTAAATTTTTTTCTGTGCGCTTACGAATTCCACAGAGAGTGCGAGGGAGAAAGGTAAAGAGAGAGAGTTACATCGCGTTTGTCGGATATTCTCTCTTTTTTTTTTTTTCATTCGTCGCGCACGATTTTTTTAATCCACTTTTTGCACACGTTCGTTAACATCGGTTCGAATGCAACGTTCGGAAGAAAATAAGTATAGCGTATGGATGGAATAGAATTCTTTGAGCATATCTTTTACCATCCTCGTTGAAAACGACGACATTTTATTTGCCTTCGTAACAATAGAAAAATATATTTTTGTCTTTTTTGTTAAATAAAAATCATATCTCCACGATAGGTTGTTTTCATCAACCGCGTTTCTCTCATTTCATGGTTTTCCTTGAATAAAATGCTTACTGAAAAACAAGAAAATTATTTCAATCTTCTCGTTATTAGCTAGGGTATATTTTGCGAGGAAAAAAAGGAGCATCGACTTCGTTGAAGATGATCGTTGTTACGTGACTCGTTTTCCCGAAGGTACACACGGCGCGTTATAGGCCGTGTTTCTATCAAAGAACTCGACCGTTTAAGAGGCAGAAGCGAGAATAGCGATGAGAGAGTGGTAGGGCTGGTGGAACAGAGAAAAGGGCCGGGCGCGCTTTCAACGGGAAGCCACTTTGCACCTGTTGAAGGTATAACTTCTTGAAGCTTCCCCTCCATCTCTCGACGTGTATCTCGTACGCTCAAGGCCATCGTGCACTCTTCGTGCTCTCAAAGTTATCAGAAATGTGTCACCGAATATCTTCTACGCATTTTAGCCTGGACGACGTATCGGAAATTGCTTTTCGACGCGGACCCACTCGCAGCGCACAGCGGCACGCCGCGCCGCACCATCGCTTTTGTTCCTCGTGCGTGTGACACATGTTAGAAAAATGCAAACTCCTATCCCGCACCCTTCCGACATCTTTCCCGTCTTTCTCCTCGATTCCTGCCAAACTGATTTTACGTCGGAAGTAGTCTTTTTTTAGTCCCGCGCGAGCAAACTCGGGATATTTTCTAAAGATACAAAGCGTTGGTATCGTCCAATTTCCGAAAAAAATTCATTCAACGTTTAAATATCATTCGGACAATGAGATTTTACGGGTTATTATATCGCTGCAGTGATGTTAAATTCGAATCGTCCGATATCCGGTAATTAATTTTCATATCCCGATCGTACGTTTAGAAGTAGATAAGCGCGATATCGTTTATCAAACGCGTACTTCGTTAAAATCAGGATCTAAATAAAAGTGTATGGTAATTTTATTACGTTTTTTTTCTTACACCAGCACAATTCGAAAGAGATATTAAATACGAATTTCGGTTACAGGGAATTTGAAAATCCGTTGGATTCGTTTCTATGGATATGTGCCTTCTCTACCCAATTCCCCCAAAACGCGGACGGTAGCTTCGAGGGGTGCGCGGAGTTCATATTGATTTAGGCATCGAAGAACGCGAGATTCCAAACTCTGGGGATATTGGAAATATTTAAATTTCTCTAATGCATGTAAAAACAAGCCTCCCGGCACTCTTTATAAAAAAAAAAGTCGATAGGATTTAAACTCTCTTCTCCTTGTTATTACCTGCATATATCGCTGTTGCGTATGGATAACGATTAAACCGATTTAACCGTGGGTATTTCCTTCTAAATGTGTCACTTTCTTTCACAAAAAAAAGAACATACCCTGCACCACGAAAAATATGTCATCGCGTTGCTTTTCCTCGAGCGATATTTCACGTTTCTAAGGCAATTTATTACCAGCGGTGTGTTATGGATGGAAATCAGGCAAATCGAAGCGAGGTTGCCTTTACGAGATACATACCCTTACGACTTGTTAGAAAATACGATTACAAATAACGTATCGCGACATTACCGACTCGGGAAGCAAAACCTTTGGACTTTCTTCGAATGCTCGTGTCGGAGTTAAAAATCGTTGTCGGCTTCTTTTGCCGCACGTACCGAATCGTTGCGTGGATCTCTTCCGAAGTGGCACACGCGTGTCCCCGAATAATCTGCAGCATATTATGGAATATCAGAAAGTTATACCGTTCTCGGGTAATAGGTGTAAACGATTACAAATTACAAATTGCCACGCAACGTCCGTATCGCGTCGCGTATCACCGTTCTTTTTCCAAAGCGCGTACGCGAACGTTTACGATCGCTTAAGCTTTTAACTTTATCGACGAAGAATGAAATAAATTATTAAGAGAAACAAAGAACCCTACCACGTTAAAAGATATCACCTAAAAAGCGAAAAATAAGTTCGAATGTTGGAAAACGATATCACTGACCCGTAAAACGGTGTCATTTGAAAAATATAAAATACATTTCCCTTCAATGATCTCGATCGAGCCACCATCGTACCTATACTATATCGAATCAAGGAATATACTCCCCAAGGAAAGTAACGCGACGCTCGTCGTGCGACGTCCATCGAGCCGGGACGAAGAAGATTTCTCGTCTCAAAATTTGTGACTACCTACTCGTAATCGAAAACGGGTTTCTTCCCTCGAATAAACGTCCGTGGAAGGTTTCGAAAGCCCCGGAGGCGAACTCTTCCGTAAGTTTCGGACCAACGTCGCCGAGCAGCCACGAGGACGACGAGAAGCGCATTCGATGGCCGAGCCGCTTGGTTCGCTGCCATGGCAACGATCCCCTACAAACAAAATGCGTCGTACACAGGGCGAGCGGCCGTTTCCCTCCTCTTTCACTCTCTTCTCCCTCGACCAGCCGCTATGCGTTTAGCCAGCTGCGGAAGCGAAACGTCGTCGTCGACTCGAAGAAACGCCGGGTCTCGCTGGAGACACGCCGCTGTAAATTGTCTCCTGCGCGCGTTCTCGCGATGCTTTCTGTCCAACCACCTCCTAGTCCTCTTTCACTACCGAAGATAAATCGTTCGGTGGCGCTAACTCGCGCGAGGAACGAGAGCGTCGAAAGCAACGGCGACGTGGTCGAGCACGCGATCGACTACTGTGATTAACCTTCTGTCTGTCTCTCTTTCTCTCTTGCTCTTCGATTAAAGATAACCATTGACTGTTCATTCGGTTCGGCCCACGGCTAATCCAACGATCGATTATTCGCTTATCGCCGACCGTATGACGAATGGTCCGACGACAACATCGAATTTCCGAGTATTCTCGCTTCCAAATATTCGCGATAGGCTTTGCCGATAAGTCGTTCACTCGTGGTCTGATGGATGCTGGATAGGTATATCTCGTTCGTTTCTTACACGTTGATTTGACAAATGGTGAAACACCTGAGCAATTTATTTCGAATTTTCAGAATCTATTAATAATACACTTGGAAAACATACTGGACAAAAATCATTTTAGAAATTTCGTTGACGAACGGATTCTCTTAAATTCGAATCCATACGGATTAGAAAATCCAATAAAAGAAGGTAAAACGATGAAAGAGCAAGAGAGAGAATACCGTGGGCTGTCTGCGTGGCTGGAAAAGAGGGGTTGGGAGGGTTTGGAGAGCAAAGGAGTCGAAGGAGGATGAGAAAGATGAAGAGGAGAAGGGGAGATGAAGTGGGAGGAGAGTGACGGAGGAAGAGAGATAGGGAAGAGGCATAACACAATTACATGTGGGGTTGATGCCGGGGCTCTCAGCTTGCGAGAGTACCGTGGCTCGTCGTGAACGAGAGAGAGAGCTAGGTGAGGGTCCGTGGGGCCAACGTGGGGCAGCCCCAACGGTGGTGGGTGCCAAGATTGAATATGAAAGTTTAATGCGAGCAATATCAGCGCCACTGGCTCGGCTCTCGGCTACTCACTCTCAGACGTCTCGACTATCAGACCCGCGCATCTTGCCTTCTTCCATCTCCTTCCCTCTCTTTCTTTATATCGCCAACTCACTCGCAACCGCTTCCCTCTTCGGATCTTTGATCTTTTACCGTGCTGGAAACTGAAAATAGTGCAGGAGATAACGCTCTCTTTCTACGATTATCTGTAGCAATGGAGAACCGGGGTGCCCGTACAATGTAATGTCTAATGTTAACAACATGTCCTATTAATTACAAAGTAGCTTTTAAGAATTACCGAAAGTAGATACTCTTTTTCTTTTTAATTCCATGTCATTCGTAGAGCATCGTGATCGATCGTCCCTGGTACGATTACAATCTTTGTCGTTGGGGCAAAGAGTGGTGGAGAGGGAAAAAGAAAAGGCGAGGACCGATCGTCGATTACCGTTCGTACGCGAAGAAGGCAACGATAGAGAGTCGGGTAGAAGGGTAGTGGCGAGAAAGGATAATAATCAATTAAAAAGTTAGTACCGCGCGAGGATATTTCGCTTGCGGATGAATTTCACGGGCTTGCTAAGGCGTTTAGTGACTACGCCTTCGGCTATTTGTAAAACTTTCCCCATTAATTACCGACAACGTTCGATCCTCTCTTCTCGTCCTCTTTTCTCTCGGCCTATCGAAGTCTTTGAAAATAGAGAGAGAGAGAGAGCGCGTCTTTTTCTCGTCCGCACACCCCTTTTGTCTTCTCACGCATCGGGGTAAGAACTTTAATAGAGGATTAGAGAGAGAACCTTCTTGCGAGAACGACAATTAGCTGCCAATTAACAGAACAAACATCGCGCAGCGGCGCGTCAACCCCTAAGCGCGCTGAGTCACACTTTCGATAAAGTCGACGAGAGCGTGTGCCGTTCTTGGGTCATGTTTTCCCCCGATTTTCACTTTCCTTCGGGAAGGATTATCCCGGAGGCCCTCGGGAAGAGAAAGGAAAATCGTTTTCGCTTCCAGCGATTTGGTTCTCAACTCGGTGTTGTCGTTCCTTTAAAATAATAGCGTATCATGACTCGTATGCTACTTGGAAGGAAGTTAGGGTCAACTCAACATCGTCGAGCGTTTTAATAATTTACATTATACTAATATTATAAAAAGAAAAGATTTGTTTTTTTGTTTGTAATGAATAAATTTTACCTGTAGAAAGTTACATTATCAGCTAGTAAGATAGAGACAGTTCGAACTCTGGGATAACATATAGTTTAACCGATATTACATGAAAAATATTAAAATTGATGAATCGATTAATGGAAAACGTAAAGAACATAAGGATTTTATTATTATCAATGTTTATAGCGATTTACGAATAAATACTAAACCCACAATTTTTTTCAATAACGTTTCAGGTGCCGGTGGTGATCGTTCTTATCGCACGGGATCGGACACGGAGGGTGCCGCGACGACGGACAACCCTACGACGCCGTTTCCAACGCCGCCACCAACGTTGACGCCGAATCATCGACAAGCTTCCCCGTTTCCTCTCGAAAGCACCAATTCTCGGCGGCATCATTACAACGGGAGCGTATCCTCGGACAGATCTCGCAATGGAAACGGTAGGGAGTTAATTAGATTCAACGAACGAGTTAGCCAGCACGCGAAACGATACTTACGGGATCCGCGAGATGAAGCTCGTAAATGTATATCTTTTCGCGAGATCTTGCGATTTTCATTAACATTTTTAACACGTTCGTCGTCGAAAGATTTCGTGTGCACGGGTTCTCGTCGAGTAGGAACGCCTGAAACTCTAACGTGGATTATAAACGAGGACTCGGAAATATGGAGTTTGCACAGTTTGTACACGTTTATACGTATATAACAGCTATGTATACTTTTATCTCATAAAATACTTCAAAGAGAAAAGAGCTTACCCTCGCGACGAAGAGATTTAAATATAAAATGAAAAAGAAGAAAAAAAAAAAATCAACTAGGACAGTCGGAAAAAGCTCTCTTTCCCTATAAAAATACGAAACATAACGGCCGAGTGTACCGTAAGTACCGAATTTCGTGCCTTTTACCTCGCGGCACTTTTGCATCGGGAGACTTTTTCCAGGAGCAAAGTATTCGATTCGTCCGATCGCGATAGACGGAGGCAATGGCCGTCGAGAATTCGAAACGTTTCGAGGTTAAAAGCGAGCGATATCGTCTGATCGAGAATCTTGGTATCGTGCAGGTGAAACGGTGTATGCGGCACCGAGCAAAAAGACGAATACCGGAGGAGGAGGTACCTTAGGTCGAAGAACACGTCGAGGTCACGCAAGCGCCTTGAGCAGTAGCTCGACGGCCAGCGACCGTTCCGAAACTGTCTTCCCCGACGAGCACTCCCGTATCCACCTTGGGAATGGTGAGCGAGCCTGCAATTACGGACTTTTCTTTATCATTCGTATCATTCGTTATCCATATTTCGTTCACCGCATGCCTTCCCTGTCCGTTCGCTCGTTTCAAAACGATCGTATCGAACGAACGATGGAAAATTATTGTTTGCATTCTTTCAAAAAAAAAATATTCGATTTTACGCTTATCCACAAATTCGATCGCTCTACGCAGAAACGATGTTAATTACGCCGTTGACACGGCATTGATAATGATGATAATGACGGAACGGGATGGGTCTATCGATTGGCGAACGAACATGAGAGAGAGAGATAAAGCTCAGTTCCAGGAATCGCAACGTAAAACTTGCCGCGCGGCGATAAGTTAACGATCCATGCCTCAAACGCGATTACGGTGCTAACGTGGTTATCGGCTGGTATCGAGCCCCTGGCCGAAGTTAAATCGGGTTTCGCGTAAACGTGTTTCTCGTTAAAGGCTTAATATTAATAGTCTTCCGTGTAACGGAACGTAAAGATCCGATCGGTCGGGATCTTCGACGGGCGATACTTCGATGAGATTTACGAGACAAAGAACGGGGAACGAGATCGTTGTTTCCCGTGGAATAATGATTAATCGTAATCTTAGAACGAAGGGAATGAAGCTTTCACGAAAAACCCTATTCGACTTGATATTGCGAGAGAACTTGAGGGTATACCAGACCTCGTACCTACGAATTCCTTTGAACTCGGGTGAAATCTTAACGAGAGATGGACGAGGCCGGTAGTACAATGCTGTAATCGACGAACTACCATGTGCGTTGGCTCATTAAATAACTAAGGGACTTTCCGTTACAAAGTTGGCTCCGTTGTTGTTCCAGAGGAGTCGCCGGTAGTCGGTGGTAACTAAAGGTAGCCAAGGGTAGAAAGGAGCAGAGCGAGCGAGAAAGAGGAGTACCGTATATATATATATATATACTCGTATGTGTTTGGTGAAAGAGAGGGGATTCGCGAGGTAACCGAGTTAGCGAGAACTGGCTAGTTAGAGAATAGCTCACCATCCAAGTTACCGTAGCTGCGTCTGCTATATTGTTTTGGAATGCCGGGAGGATTTAGGCCTAGCAACCTTAGTGTTTCGTCCACTACGCACTCACACTACTTACGTCGCACCGTGTAAAGCAGTTTTAGCAAAGCTCGTTGCTGCTGAACTGGGAAGAGATATAGAGAGATGAGAAAGTAGCTTTGCGGCTTTGAACCCACTGTCGAGCGGTGACCACCATGCCGACGATCCACCCAACCTTCTCCCCTACCTACTTCGCTGAGCCACCTACTACCAGGCTTAACTTTTAAACGAAATTTCGCGGCATCCCGCCCAAGCCTTTCCTCTCTACGAGTGTCGATGTTACGAAATCCTTTTGAGAGAATTAGGATCGAACGACGGAGAAGAAGATCGAAGCTCCTACTAAGAGTTTGCCTACGAAGAGAGATCCAGATTTTACGAAAGGTTACGTGCGGCAGCTATCCGGGAGATTTCTCAACCGGGAATAGTCGGATGCGCGTGACGCTTTGGGAGAGCGGATCGACAGGGCCGAAGTTTCGGACGTTGATGTATCAGTAACACAGGAACGAGCGATGTTCTGGGGGGATCTTATGGCGGGGTATCGCGTGCGCGGAAGCGTTGTTACACCGGTTGACACGAGTGACGGCACCGCATGCCGATAAATTCCCTGCTTTTGCTACGAACTCAACGGCGTCGTTCGCGTATATTACCGTGGAAGGCACTCGATCGAACTCATATTATATGCTTGTGATACGTGCTTGGATGGGAGTTCTTCGACCGTGACGATCTTGTCATCTTGAATTTATTATTAAAATTTGTGCGCGACTATCGAACTTTTTAACAGGATTCATAGTTTTTCAAAGTAGTGGTACTTGGACGCATAAAACGTTTTTACAATACAGAAAAATTCCTGTTTATTTTTTATTGAGACTGGGTTCGAACCACTTGGGTCCCCCCTACTGCATAAAACCTGGAAAAGCAATAAGACCTTATCATTCTCCAAGAAGTTTCTAAAAACCGACCAACTAACACACATTTCACCCTCCTCAAGACAGAAACGCTCGTAAGTGAAAGGGATTCGCGAGAAGTTTCTCAACGTGATTACCGGTATATCGTAAGCAGTAATTCGAGTCTGAATCTCCGATGGGATATTGCTCGGAGGAATGTCCCTGCGGTCTAATGGAGGCATGTCGCGGCATCTATTAGCAAATGGCTCCCAATGGTCAGGGCTTACCCACGTTAACCTCGTGCGCACCACCGGCAGAAAGACGATTGATATTACATTAGACCGTCGGAGTCTAATGTAGGCCAGTCGAGTAGCACGTTATTGAATTGCCGGGCGAGCGAACGCGAGAACGCGCCCGCGCGCGCTTGTACCGGCACAGTTGCGGTAATTTGTCACCGTAAATCTGTTCATCGTGTAACGTATAGGTGTGTAACACGCACCGAATGCATATATTACGTATCAGGAGCTAAAGGTAGCATTGAATTGGCTCTGATTTTTTATAAGGATATTGTTTGAGGGGGTTTAGGGAAGACCGGGGCTAGTTGTCCCAATTTTAGGTTTTTTGTTTCTACAGATTTCTGTAGCTTATATTTTCGAATTTGTTGGGGACCATCATAAACTTCAACTTCTTAGCAATCCATGGAAATTTTTCCTGATGTATGCATCATGATTTTTGTGAAAATGGACACCACCGCCGATTTCAATGTTTAATGGCTCATTTGAAAGAAGAAAGCATGCAGAATACTGTCCCGTTGTCCGTTTTTCGATATCGTTGCGGAGTGATGAGAAATTGATCTTTGAAGTGTCGGAGCATGGGTCGTTTTCAAGAGAAAAATTGCTGTAACTTTTTAACCAGTCATCCTATCGAAACGCGACTTGCATATTCGTAAAGAAGAGACTTTACTCTTCCGAACGAGTATTTGATCGGGCAAATCCGAGATACTTCGATTTTTGACAAAAATCCTGACCTATGCATCATGATTTTTGCCAAAATGGTCACCACCGCCGATTTCAATGTTTAATGGCTCATTTGAAAGAAAAAGGCATGTAGAATAATGTTCCGTTGTCCGTTTTTCGATAGCGTTAAGCAATGATGAGAAATCAATCTTTTAAGTGTCGGAGTATGGGTTTTTTCCAAGCTTCAAACTGCTGTATCTTTCCAACCAGCCATCCTATCGAAACGCGACTTGCATATTCGTAAAGAAGAGACTTTTCTCTTTCGAACGAGTATTTGATCGGGCAAATTCGAGATGCATCGATTTTTTGTCAAAAATCCTGATGTATGAATCAAGATTTAGAAAGAAGAAAGCATGCAGAATACTGTCCCGGTGTCCGTTTTTCGATATCGTTGCGGAGTGTCGAAAAATAAATTTTTTAACAGGACGTCTACGCGTTTTTCCAAACCTGGCAAAAGAATCGGTCCGTTATTCTCTCGCGAGCGACGAATCCCATTCTCGCATAGGGTTGGCAGACGGGGAAACGAAAAAGAAACTCGGTTATCAATTTCGGGCCAGGGCGAAACGTTTTAACCGCGTATTGGGGTAAAATGTTGAACGGGCCGGAATGGGCGTGCCTGGATTAGTGCCAGGCTCGATCCAAGTAGGAATAATTTTAAGTACCACTCGAAAACTATGCCAATAGACCGTGTTCGCCATTACCGTTACCGGTGTTCCTTATTCTAGCTGAGAATCTATGAAGATTTTATTGCCGTATACAAATTCCTTTCTACTGACACAGTTTCGAACATCCGACCGATCAGACTCGATATTTTTTTTTCTTTTGTCGCGTCGAACGAACCCAGGTTCGTAAGCGATCGGTCGTCGGAGAATACGAAGGATAGAAGGGTAGGCGTGAAAATGGCGGAGCAGCGCGCGAAATAATTCGTATTTACATGAATATGTATTCCCCGACGTGGAGGAGGCGTTAGAGCATCAAATCGAATTAACGGGGCGATCCGCTAACCGCATCAAGTCACTGTCGGCCACCTTGCACTCCCTTGCAATGTCTGACTAACCCTTCTCACCACCACCCACCGATGAAGGTGGTATCACCCGCTCGAATCAAATGTCAGTGATGTGCCGCAACGTACGATCCGTAATTGGCTTCCACGGTTCGCCCGCTTCGTACCGGGCAACGTCGTCTCTCGCTCCTTGATGTTTCTGATTAAATTTTGCGAAACGATCCGATCGACGCATACCGACTTTCGTACCTACGTGCATTCTCGAACGATTCCTTCGATATTCTCCCCTATGCACCACCATGCATTGTATTCGTTCGAGGAAATCCAATTTTATTATCGTCATTGATGCTGCCAAGTCGAACGGAATAAGATGCTAGCTATAAATCGTGTCGGGACGATTATCAGTCATGAAATATAATAAAAAAAAAAAAGAAACGATATAATCTCGAGCGTTTCGATCGACATCAGTCTCCCCAGCAACGAGAGATATAATTGTCGGCAGAATGTAATTTAGCGGAATCACGTGGATCCATCGCCGTTCTAAACGCGAATAATACACCCTTCGCGCTTGATGAGAAATTTATATAGTTCGATTGTACACATAATAGGAATATGAGGGTATAACGCTTAATTGATACTTCGCGCACAGATTGACGAAGCTTTCAACTGCAATAGCATTTCGTTACCTCGTTTCCACGTAATTCGATATCGGTTGTATGGATGCTGGACCTACGATAGACCACAATACCTACGATGATCCGAAATAAAGACGATGAAAATATTTTTCCCTTTCGAGAGTGCCTTATATTCCGCGTTCTCTCTCTTTGAAAAGGGATCTCGCGAAAAGAGAGCGGCTGGATTTATACGTTCTATATAAACTAGTCTCTCGCTTTCTCTCTATTTCACGATCGGAAGAAGTTCGTTACGATCGGGGAGATAATCGACTCTCGAAAGAGAAATGGATAAAAATAATGGATCGTTCGTCGACTCGACGATGGGGCAACCGGCAGAAATTGTCCTCCGCGTTGTCCGTAGATAGGATATCGATTTTCTAATTGAGCGTTACAGGTGTTTGCAGCATCGGGAAGGGGAATTGTTCAATAACTAGAACGAATGTACCTACGTATGTATTTCGAGGGTAAAGTTGTCCGAGAAACGCGACGGTCCCGGCTGCCGCTGACAGGAACGCATTGCGCATTTCACGGTCCGGTTTAATTAAGCAATTATTACTGCTTATTGCAGTAGATATCGGCCTCCCACGTCGCGGTTCGTTCGTTTCGCTCGTTCTCGTAATACGAACGTTCAAGGAAATATTTGATCGGATAATCTCCCAACTCGATTTAACCGGTCATTGTCATTTTTCATCTTCATCCGTCTCTCTTTGATAAATCACGATGATAAATGTGTCGATCGTGTCGAAGAAATCACATTTTGCATGACGTCCGCACCGTTTCACCCCCCCCCCCCCCCGATTCTCATGACACACTCTCGCACGATTCTCACCGCTCGTCGAATTCATATCGATCATCTCGCACAAGCACCATCGCAAATTTATAGCACTAATGCACTTTTGTCTATGCACATTCCCGGATGCACAGGTCTCTCCAGGCCTATTTACTTCACAGGTATGTAAATTGCATCGAGCCTAGCACGTTTTCTCCTTTATTTTATCATTATTAGCTGTATATTGTCGAATTCCTATTTAAACGAGTTGCTACGAGTATACTAAACGGTATACATGATTTTAAATTAAATTAATGCCGCGGTGACCCCCCTATAAAACATACGTTGCTCCTCTCCAAGAAGGAAGTCGTTTTTTAGACATTTACAAACCGTCGTATATTTTATTAAAAACATCGATAGCGTCTCTCGCTTTCTTGAATAATTTTCTTCGAGATTACGATGACCGCGTAAGTTATAACCGTAATGGATTTTAATCCGCAAGACCCGGGACCGAAATTCCATTATCCGGCATCAGAGTTACCGCAAGCAAGTTACATAGCTTCGCGAAAGCGCGATAGACCACTGTATCGCAGTTAACCTTGATTTACAATAATGCGCTCTGTAACATTAACAACCTCTAATGGTTACGTATTGCTTCAATTGTGTGCATATATATATATATGTATGCGCATACGTAGACGTAGGGTACTTACGTGTGAACGTAGGTACGAGCGTATCCGAGGCTATAGATATACACGGACGTATACATAGGACCTGGTTCGGAGTCGCATCGGTTTATTGCACCGCTATCCGTAGTTACGACTAATTTTCTGCGACTCGCAGGAATTACAGGTTCACGTAAGGAGAGCTCGACGCAACGTCCCACTCCTCGAAATCCTTCGCATTTTGCTTTTTATTCGCGAAGAAGGAGGCACGTAATTCGAAATGAATTTTTCGCATTCTTCCGTTTACGCGAAGTGGAAGGGCGTTTCCGAGAGGGAGCAAAGAACTCGGCGAAATACTTGCGTTGCTTTGTGCGCGCGAGGACGGGGCGGTTGGTTCTTTTGCGCTCTTTGCGTTTATGTAACTTTAATTATTCGTCGGAAGGAGTTCCTTACGAGTTTGAACAAGTTTGTAAGTAACTCGACTACGGAAAGTCCGCAACACAAAGCCCCGAGGGCCAGCGACGAGGTACGCGCGCGGACGTTCGAGCGACCGGGGGCCGGTCGGAATTGGAAAATTTTTCGTATTCCGTGGAAAACTTTAAACGTCCTAATTTGTTTATACGCGAAGCTCGGTAAATGAAAAAAATGAGTTTCGAGAAAATCGCGTTCGCGGTTACCCCTCTTTTATTCCTCCCTCTCTCGCAAACTCTCGTTACTTTGTACAATTATTATATTGTTTCATTCCCTGGCATGTTTTTCACCAATCTCCACCCAAAACCCGACTATAATATATTATAACCCCATGTACGAGCAAACCTCTGTACACTTATATCCATGACCGTTTCATATTTAATGCAAGAGCATTTGATATCCCACGAGCGAGAGAGAGAGAAGTGCGCTTTAATTACAAATTGACCCTTAATTATTCGCTGACTCGCTAGTTCTCGAGCGAATCGATACTACCACTTGCGTCACGAGATGTAGCGATAAAATGAGATTAACGTTGGTGAACGCGCGTCGGTACTTTCATCTCGCGAGGACTGTTCTCGCGTTAGAACACATTGTGCGTCATACCCACGTCATACCGATGCACGCATACATACGTAACTACGTACGGATCTACTTAGTCGTGTACCTACATCGCTTCCCCTTCGCGTTATTTTCGGATAATAGCTGCAGCACCCCCTTCTCGGTTGAAACGAAAGATCGATGCTCCAATTAGACTATTTCCTAATTACAAAAGCACGCTCTCGCGCATTCTTCGCGCTCCCTAGCATTTCTAATAACGTCTAATCGATCCTACATCGCTTAATTATTCTGGATTACCGGACACTGCGATCGCGATAATCCGTCCGAATCTATGAGAGAGAGAAAAAGGGGTGGTGATAAACGTTGATTGTTATAGAACGCGCTCGAGCGGCTTTTAAAGCGTTCATTTGTCCCATAACGAGAACGAATTATAATTCCAACGAGGTGGTGCTTCACATTCGATGGAAATTATTTAAACGATTACTCTTTACAGACACCGGAAGGGATTCTCCTCCGGAACCAGCACCACCGGAAGTTCCTCCACGTGGGCCATCTTTGCACGCGACGCACACGCTTCGTACGCAACAAACTCGAAACGGATGCCCACCCAACGCACCTCCTAATTTTCCTGTGTCAACCGATCAGATACCTTCGGAAGCCTACTCGGGTAAGTGCTAGAAAAATATATAAGGAATGATTTTTTATACAGAGACCCGAAATCAGAGTTATATTTAAAAATAACTTAGTCATCATTAAATATTTTTGAGTAATAGATTTTTAAAGTCTATTATTTTTAAATATAACTCTCATCTCGGGTCTCGGTTTTAGATTTAAACGAGAGAGAAAAATTTTCGACGATGCAGCATAGTTTTGTCCAAAGTTTGAAAAACTGTGAAAATAGTTGCTAGACTAAGGTTAGGAAACGGCGTTTGGCTTTCGAGCCAACGAACGTTTAATTTGGCCGTAGAGCCGCTCTCGCATGGGTTATACGAGGGCGCGGTGCCACGTAACGCGGGGAATCTGTTTAAACTAATGGATAGTGGAGCAGGGGTTATGCATTAACGCCCCCGTAAATTCATTGCAAATATACTCGGCGTATATTCGTTTCTGTATATTTCTAGGTACATACCGTCGGTATATCGCCGAGCCGACTAAATAGTCGTTTGTACGCGCCCGCAACGGTCCCCGAGCATTTGATGCGCTCGCGTACGCGCGATTTACATACTACATTCGATTCGCGTTTAACTGCTGTCGTAAACACTTCTACGATAATAGGGAGCGAGGGTATTAACAAGTGCGGTTATCGGCTCGCGTTATTCGACCGTCCGGTACTGCGACGCTTTCTTTTTTTCCCGACGACCGTGAATTTCGGATAATTCAAAAAGCAAAAATTAAAAAAAGATAACAAAAAAAGTGAGAGATTTATCGGGTCGTTTTATTAGTCGGGATTACGCCGTGATATCTTATACCGGGTACCAAAAAAAAAATATCTCCGGGTGAAAGTATTCGTGAAGTTAACACCCCGAGAAAAAAAAAGAATTGACCTTTTTTTTTAACCCCACGAAGTTAATCGGATCACAAATCGGAAATTTTATATCGACCAACGTTCGGTGGAAAGAATCGGTACGATAGCTTTTCGGCGTGAACCGGCGGCGGAGGTAGCGGCGCCGGCTCGAATCGATCCGGCCCGTTAGGACACATTATTTGAAATAAACGCTGCGCGGGATTTTGTCTAGAATAAAAATCGGTCTTTCCGTCCGCTGTAATATCGAATGCATTGCATTTCCGTAGGATCATCCGAATTTTATGGGACACATTGCACCGGTATATCGGTTCTGTGCATGGTTCGCTCTGCTTACATGTGAATTTATTGTAATGCATTCTCGATAAGCCGTATTGTTTTACGAAGCGCAAAGTTTCATTGAATGCGGCGGTGCTCTTTGTCGCAGAACGCGACCCGTATTTCTCCCTTCCTACCGTATAAAAACAGTACGGTCAACTTCGTTTCGCATTTTCATTGTTTTCTCCCTTCTCTCCCTTACCCTATTTTTATTTTATATACCTAGACTATCGATTTCGTCGTTTAACCTCTTGTCCTATGATTTAATTTGGAACACGATGAAACTGGTATTAGAAATTGAAACAAAAAGGATTTAGTTACAAGCAATATCGTTCACAAATTTTCCCAAACAAAGAGTAACGAAATTCATTAAAATTGAACCATGTACGACTCCTGCTTTACATGTTTACCGTAAGGGGTTAAAGCGACGCACTAACAACGTTGTCTAACGAAAAAATGGGGTAACTCTAAATTATGTGGAATAAGGACGAATAAGCAGTCACTTTCTCCGACATTTTTCCACGATAAAATCGCGAATTCATGATTTTCTCCTGTACCGTTAATAAAATCGGTGCTTCGGAAACGCTCTTGCGTCAAAGTTAATACTACCTACCGCGAAACGTCGTTTATCGCGACGGATTTTCAATCGAACGCGAGTAAACCCACGGGCCGTGCTCTTATTATGTAGATTATTCGAGCGCGGGCACTCCGATTATACCCTACCTACCGTCCACGTGCGTAATGAAAATTTATATCAATATTATGCATGCCGTATAACTTTCTGATAAAAGTCGGTTTAGTCTCTTGCTACGGCGAATTTTTTAAAATCCGATGAATTTTAATTACGATCTTTAACGAAATCGTGGTATGAAAAAAATACGAGATGGTATAACGAGCGGACTCGGTAATTAAAATCAATTAATAACAACCTGGGTAGATTATCGGTATCGTTAAAAAGAAAGTTAACAAAAAGTTGCTGGATTAATCGAAGGATCGTTGATATTAATAACCGTAGCGTGTTTTGAAGAAAGAAAAAAAAAAAAAAGAGATATTCGTCGGTCGGGACTCGTCGGACCGGGAAAAGTTCCGACAAAAATTTGTCGGGAATAGTAGCGAGCTTTTCGGAACGAGCCGTACATCGCAACGCGAGCTTTGGACCGCGAGAGAACCGCGTACGCGTAGGAGTAACGATTCTTTGCCGGAATAATGAAAGCGACGTGCCGTTTCTCTCTCTCATCCAAGTTTCGGCCGAGTTTGCTACATCGTACGCGCCAGGCTCGCGTGTAGGTATATGTAGGTATTGTATCATTTTTGCTCTCTTTCGGTGTCGTTCAGCGAATAAAAATCTTTTCAACTTTTTTTGTTGTCGCGTCGAATCTATCCTTCGAACGAGGGTCAAAAGAATCGCTCGACGTCTTGTCTCTCGAAATTTTCTCGATCGATGCGTGGACGTCGATCAGACGTAAAAAAAAGAAAAGTCATAAAAAACGATTCCGTTAGAACGTTCGTTCGGAAGCCGAGAGAAGTTTTATTACGTCGAAAGGAAATCGGAGTAGATGGAATCGGTGTGGTAACTCGATTTCGCATAAATTTCCATCGTCGTCGCGTCGGTGTACGCTCTTCCCCGAGACGGTACTGGTAAAAGTGGATGGTGGAAGGACGATATGAATTTTCGTAAGAGCTCGTATCATTCTCAACGTTTGTTACTCGGCGAGTCGAGTACCTAGGCGCGCGCCCGCCTAGCATAAACCGCAATTTTTCGAACAACAACGGCTGAGAGAGAAAAGTGTATCTTTATACATAGTATATACCCTATATATATATTCGTTTATACATAGGTATAAGTGCAACTCGAGAGTCAGCTTCTTCTTTCGCGAGAAGAGAGAAAGGAATTCATGGTACTCGGGAGAGCCGCCGCGTGGAAACGGATATTATTATCTGAGATGCTTAAATTTTAAGTATTTTTGCATACCATGGAATTAGAAGTAACTATACCTTTTTCCTCCAGGGAAAACGATAAGAAGGCTCGGGATCTCCGTTTGCACGACGTTCTTATCAAAAGCAAATAGTATTCTTTTCTAACAATTTCTCGGTAGGTATTACTTTTTTCCCTGGAGGAACGCATATCAATTTCTAGCAAAAAAGAAAACATGCCACGGTATCGGCTAGATGAAATAATCGACGACGAAACGTGGGTAGTAAACCGAGTCGCTTAATGATACTCTATAACGCAGGTATAAGTTCGAGTGGCCGTCCGTAGTTTCGACAAGTTCGCGAAGAGAGCACGCATGAGTATTCACCGTGGGTGTCTCTCTACCGACGTGTCTTTACTCTCGACTTTGTGTACGAGCCACTTCTCGAGATAATTGTCGGTGTAACTTTGAACGACGAACGAAACTTACTCGTCCACGTTCTTCTCTTCTTCGAGCACGATTCAGTCATTCGGGGTAACCGAGCGCAGGGGGTAAGCGTGGGCGTTTTAAGAGAGGGGGTGGGTATTTTGATGGATCGACAAGTGGCACCGAAGTGGCGAATTAGTTTTGATATTTAAATTCACTAGTTTCATTCGTTATATTTCGCGTCACTAACACCTAACTTTTCTTATTTCGTGAAACAATTCAGAAATTTTTGGATTTTGTTGTGACTTATAGTTTAATAAATGCTTTATCTAAAAAAAAGTAATTAGATTATCCCAGTCCTTATAGTTTGGGTGCAGCAAAGTTTCAATATGACCCTTATTACTCCGTCGATCAAATTAGAGACCTACCGGAGCTTAAATCGCGTTGTACTTCAATGATAAAAATCTTCCTAGCGATCGACGTGGTCGAATAGACTTTTTGATTTCCAGAAAATAGTTTCCAAAGGAAAGTTCCCATCTATCTATCTCTTTCTAACGCGTAGCGAGTAATTTCTTCCACTATCCTGAACAAGGACGAGCCACGTTGTTTGCTCACGCCAGGGGTAGGAGGAAGATGGGAAAGGGACGACGGAGTTGGCGGGGTGGGGTCGAAAGGCGGGCAAATGTTTGCCTTCTTCTGGGCTTTCCCGGCTTCACCCGACTAATGTCTCGCCGTTGGCAACGCCCGCTCGCTAAAGCGGACGGAAATTTTATTAGTATAATCGTCGTATTAGACGCGTGCGCGCGAGCGCACGAGCTTGGGGTCGTTGCACGTAGCGTGGAAAGCGCGTGGATAGCGATCGATCGATCGAAAGAGAGAGAGGGAAAAAGAAATGAAAAAAGAATACCTCGATTGATATCTCTGTTTGGTCTTGCGAGTACGAAATAGAGACGACGGACATCGTCACGCTGAACGATTCTATAATCGTTAATCGGTTATTATATTATAAGAAACTGTTTAAAATGATTGAATCTTCGTTCTAAAATCAACGAAATTTAATTATTAATGCCGTGATTCTCGTTTATCGCGTGGTATAAACTTGGAACAATATCGACGAATCCTCGACGCGAATAGGGAATTTCTAAAGATAAGTATCTTCGATCGTTCGAACTCGAGGTAATGGCACAAGGTCGTATTTCTCGACGCGATTCGTGGGCGTCGTAGCCTATATTAATTACTACCTCGCTAATTGCTACTTATTAGAGAGTGTGGCGGGCAGACAGGGAACGCACGCCACACCGAGCCGTAGTACTCTCCTAACCTGCTCGTTTCGAGTCTCGTAACGTTGTCGATTAAATCTTACCCCAGGTTAGATACGTTCTAACTACGAGCAGGTCTCGACGACGATCGAGATCCTTTGTCGCGGGTCTTTCCGTGAAAATCGATTTTTTTATGTCACAAGTAGCTGTAACCAAAATAACGAAATAATAGGGTCACCCAAGTTCTCTCCCTACAGCATCCGTTTTTTTCTCCTCTATATAATTAACCCTTCGAATTTTTCTCGCTAAAAAGCGAAGCCCCTCCTAGTATTCGGAATATCGCTCGGAGGAGGACGCTCGAGAAGCGAAAGGTCGAAACGCGTCGAGCAAAGTGTTTCGCGTCAAACGGTATCGCCCGGAATATTCATGAACGAATACGATGGGTACTAATAGTCGTTCGTAAAGTAAAACGTTACTCCATCGTCATGGAGATTTTCTTGCATATTCATCTCCCCGGAGCGCGAGGGCGTTTACATATCGTTGCAGTAGTACGAGTCAATTATTTCTCCTCTTTTCCCTTCGAACTATAGGAACCGCATTCCCGTTTTTTTTTATACGCGTCCTATGACACCAAGAGGGTGGTAATGTTCTGGTAAGATCAAATTAATGAGTCACTTATTTTGTTTGAACTTTATCGAGAAGCAAACTTAGAGCACTATGACTCATTGTGTATCGAAAAAAGATAAAGTTCTCTCCCGAGTCGAAATTTAAACTTCGGTTTGTATTGTAGGTTTTGGAAACTTAAAAACTTACATTTGTAGAGTTTGAAGAGTCTAAACGAAGTTTATAAGCTTCACTTTTAATCTCAAACTCCTAACAAAGACTCGATCTTTTTCTTATTTCTTCCAAAACAATCAAAATCGAGTATCTCAAAATGATCGCGTTTCAAAGGGGAAAGTACAAGCGGCACAGTTATTTCGTTATACTCGGTGCACCGACTCGATGGGCGTCTCTCTACTGTCTCTCGCTTTTATATGACGTACGAACTCCGAAATGGGCTAAATGATTCTCGTCGGATTAACGTTGATGCAATTAGCCGATCTAATATCAATTTCGACCTATACACCGGAGACCTCTCTCTCTCTCTTACTCTCGAGACCAGTAGGGTCGTGCCCGTCTTACCTCGCCTTCATTCCGCTCGATTTATGTCGAGCCTAAGGGACCCGAAATGAAGGAGTGTAAACGGTATTACGACTAAACGTAAATTAATCAGCGACTCCCGTTACTCCGAAAGACCGAGTTGGACGTTGATAAATAAAAGAGAAAGAGCGAGCGAGTATTCGTTTATTACATCTATAGGCTGAAAGTCTGTGAAGACGTAGAATAAGATATTTAAAAAAATAAAAGTATATAATATAAACAAAAATGAAAGTAGGGGAGACCGGGGCTAAAAGTCCCAGGGGCAGGTTGTCCCCTGGGGGACAAGGATCTTCCAATTTTTCTCTTGAAAACGACCCATACTCCGACACTTAAAAAATTTATTTCTCAACACTCCGCAACGATATCGAAAAACGGACAACGGGACAGTATTCTGCATGCTTTCTTCTTTCTAAATCTTGATTCATACATCAGGATTTTTGACAAAAAATCGATGCATCTCGAATTTGCTCGATCAAATACTCGTTCGAAAGAGAAAAGTCTCTTCTTTACGAATATGCAAGTCGCGTTTCGATAGGATGGCTGGTTGGAAAGATACAGCAGTTTGAAGCTTGGAAAAAACCCATACTCCGACACTTAAAAGATTAATTTCTCATCATTGCTTAACGCTATCGAAAAACGGACAACGGAACATTATTCTACATGCCTTTTTCTTTAAAATGAGCCATTAAACATTGAAATCGGCGGTGGTGACCATTTTGGCAAAAATCATGATGCATAGGTCAGGATTTTTGTCAAAAATCGAAGTATCTCGGATTTGCCCGATCAAATACTCGTTCGAAAGAGGAAAGCCTCTTCTCTACGAATATGCAAGTCTCGTTTCGATAGGATGGCTGGTTCGAAAGATACAGCAGTTTGAAGCTCGAAAAAAACCCATACTCCGACACTTAAAAAATTAATTTCTCATCATTGCTAAGCGATATCGAAAAACGGACAACGGGACAATATTCTACATGCTTTATTCTTTCAAATGAGCCCTTAAACATTGAAATCGGCGGTGGTGACCATTTTGGCAAAAATCATGATGCATAGATCAGGAAAAATTTCCATGTATTGCTAAGAAGTTAAACTTTATGATGGTCACCAAAAAATTCGAAAATATAAGCTATAGAAATCTGTCGAAACAAAAAACCTAAAATTAGGACAACTAGCCCCGGTCTCCCCTATACAAAAAAGGGAGAACGAGTTGATGGAAACACGCGAGACTCGTGTACGTCTGGGCGCGCCTGTTAAAATGGGAAACGTTGCGTGGTATCGATTACAAATTACTCCACGCGAATTTACAGCGCGACCATCCGCGAGGAAGACCCGTCGGCCGTTTTTATTATTTAACTGCGATGAACGTAACGCGGTAGAAGTCATCGACCGGCCGATTTTCCGTCTGTCTGATGAAAAGTGCGAGTGATAGAGAGAAAGGGCGGGCGGGATCAAAAATTTCGGCATCGTCGTAACCCGATCGCTCGTTATCACGATTATTGTGCGTTTTCGGGTCCGAACAAACGCACCCCGGGGCGATCGGTGGCGATTGAATGAGGATGATGCGAGAGTCCCGATGCCACGTCGATGTTGGACACTTTGATTTCGCTTTTATAAACCGAGGGATACAGCGAGAGCAAATAAACACGGAGACTCGCGCGTGCAGAAGCCACTTCATATTTTAGAGCAAACGAATAAACTTCCAGGGCGACTAGTGGCGTACATTAAGCAAGCTAATCCTCCCAACGATGGGTAGAGAAGGGGTGGGTTGCCTCTGGTGCACGCTAGTTTCTAGTGCCACCGCTGATTATCCGCCCGCACTACCGGTTTAAACCGCTTTGTTTATTTTCCTTTAAATAGAGATATTTTCGAGGACGCCGCGTATTAAAGTCGTAGTATTCCAAATACGCGTTGTACTTACTCTTTGCAGCACGGAGAAGTATCGAAAGGGTGGGCTCGATGCGCTATATATCCGCTACTATTATCCTAATAAGAGTTATATAGCGAACGATAAATACCGGGCGCGAACCGTGCGAACGTACTCCCAGGAAACAGATAGCGGAGCGTTCGATTCATCGATTATCCATTAGGTATATTAGAGAGAAAGGGATAGAAATTGGTGGTAGAAGGCTCGCGGCTTCGCGCAAAAATTACCCCGAATCCTTTTACGCTCTACCAAGTGGCTAATCGGACTCGGCGAGCTCGCTAATTACCGGATCGTGATTCGTTTGCTAATCGTTTTTTAATCAACCAAGTAGAGTCCAACGGTCGTTGTTACTCGTCCCGTTCCACGCGAGCCATGTTACTCCTAGAGAAATCTTCTCTCGTTTTACGTAATCGCTGAGAAAGGGAGTAAGATCGTGGATTGCTAAGTTCGTGGTGGTTAGAAGTAACCGGTATTACTACATACTGGTCGGAGTCAGCTCGGTATTTGTACAAGCGCGTGCTCCGATAAGAGAAGCGCATTTCAGAAATAACCCTCGGCAGGCTTAACTCTCTCTCCCTGCTTCTCTTTTCGCGTGATGCTCCGCTTCCTATAAATCCTCGACTCCGTTGCCCTCCTTGCCAACGTGTTCCCTCATTGTGGTACCAAGCGACATAACTCAAACTGTCCTCGTGGTGCCGAGCGAGGCTTGGATTTAGCGCGAGATTTTATCATCGAGACAACAATAGCGCCGCCTCCACCTCCTTCGCTCCACCTCTTCTTCTTCGCCGGTACTCGAAATACTTATCGTGACCGGCGGTCGCTCGCGCCAGACCCGCAAATTTATAAGACGTTCGCCAAACTCTACCTGCCAGCTCCTGTGCCAGGTGTCACGAAGTCGCGCCGAGTGCTGGAAGCAGAAATTCCAAGGGCGGCTTCGACAGCCTTCGGAACGTGATATATGCACGCGAGAATATATCTAACGTGACTCCCTACGTGACTTTTCGCGATCGTACGCGATATCTCGATCGCGTAGGTTCGTTCTTTCTTTTTTTTTTCTTTTTTGGTACCTAACGGAGTGAATAATTTATATTTTATTTCTATAAGCATGTATACCTAAGTAAATTTGCATTTAATATACGTTAAGAGTATGTACTCGATCCTCGATATGGAATTCTTACTCAATGATTCACACGTTCGCCTCGATATCGCGATCGGAATAAATGCATATCGTGGAAGGAAAGCCATTAAAAACGACGTCTTCGCTCGCATTAATACGAAAGCACGATTATCCGGGAGGAAAAGTGGCGGGCCGGGTGGCGGAAATACAGGACGATTCTGACGACAACGAATGGAAACTAATAAGTGTCGGGGAATGCGAAAAGCATGCGAAAAGGTACGATTAATGCGAGGGAATTAGGGCTTACGCGTCGCGATTATCGAATTTACGCATCGAATTGCGCGGGCCTTAGCTCGCGGAAAAATATTGCAAGGACGGCGAGACACCCACTTTTCGGTTGAAAGCAATTTTCAGCTTAAAGGCTTCCACGGGCTTTTATGGCGTCGATATATATATATATATATATATTTCCAATAATATCTGCCGCGAGGAGGACGACTGTGGCTCGCAAACGCGTCCCGCCTACCGTACCGTCGAGGGATAGCAAACAGACAGGAGAAAGAGAGAGAGGAATAGTTTACAATCAAAATCCGGCCAACGTGAGCAAATTTCGTTTCTGCGACGTGCCAAAAAAAAGAATGGAATTTAATTTTGCTAACGAGCAATTTTTTCTTAACGACCCTTACCTCCACGATCTTTTCGATCCTTTGTTTAACCCTAGATCTGGTAAAATCTGGATGGTTTATGTTAATAACCAAATTAGAAATTAATTAATAGTTATTAATTAAGGAATAAAAATGAAAAAGCTATTGGACGAGTGTTTAGCGATCTAGGGTTAACCTAAAGAAAATCCTCTTACATTATTTCATTACATTTGGTAAATGATTAAGCACGGCCGTTTATTGTACATCTCGTTTCCTCGCGTTCCCTAGACGCGGCTTCGTTTAAACGCAATCGTCTTATCTCCCGTGTCCCATGACTTTGGCGTACTTAATAGGACCAACCGAATTCCAGGGACGAGCCCTGACGAGGGAGCAATAAGAAAGTGCGAGAGTTCGCTGCTTGGGAGGGTAAGAAACTGTTTGTCACGTAATTAATTTGAGATCAGGAAGGTGAAGTTCAGGATTGGAAGGGGTGGTTGGATCGTATGGGATGAGGTCCGACAAAGACCAGCATTTGTGGGATCGCCCACGTACTCGCTTCAAGGTGACGGAACGAGAGAAAGGGAGAAAAAGAGTAGAACGAGGAGTGTAGGCGAAGAAAAACGAAGTTAATCTGAAAAAAAATATCTACTTACGTTGGCGTATGTTATAGTCCTTTGACGAATACGTTTGACTAACAAGAGAGAAGAAGTAACCCGGAAATTCAACAAATTATGAAACTGCATACAAGTAATCCTTAACTCTATTTTTTTGTTGGTGTTATACTTCACTTCTAAGGGATGGAATCATCCTTTGAAAAAATTTCGGAATCATATTTTATATTTAAACCAAGCGTACTGAAAAAGATTTCTAATTCTGGACAAAAAAAACTGATTACGAGTTAACGATTGCAATTTAATTATCTCGCAACGCGCTTTATCGAATCTATTAGTTTTTCATGAATAAATATGTCAGAAATATTGGCACGAGCTAATCGAACGACCCAGATATATAACAAAAAAAAAAATCCAATACGTTATCTTTATCCTATATTAGTTACATTCTTAAATAAATAAAAGCATTGAAAAGTTTCGCTCGAAAATACCGAGACACGGGGATCGCGTAGAAGAGCAATTTGCACACGGTTTCGAGAAGATAAAGAAAGTAGGTGGGGGTGTTGCGGTAAGAGAACGAAGAAAGGAAAGTGAGCGAAAGAAAGGAAGCGAAGGAGAGAGATTCCCGTCGGAAGAAACTTGCGACGGGCATTAAGTCGTGCGCGATCCTATTAAACTTCTGTAAATCGAATTTTCCTTCCTTGGAAAAGCAGTGTTTCATGTAAGTGGATTGCGGAACGATTCAATGAGCATTATTATGCGCGCCGTAATGCGACGCGAAATAGCGAACGGCAGGAAGCGTCGTTGAAAGGAAAGCGCTCGCGATTTATCCCATTTAACTCCCGATTGAAAAGGTTCGCCGCGGCGTATTATTCGTCCCCGATGCCAGCTGGATTATTTTTAGACTCGATCGAGAAAACTTCGTGCGCGCGTTCCGTTTCGCGCGTTTTAAAGAGCATGCCGTTAACGTTCCAACGCGTTCCCGTCGATCATTTTCACTCGGTCACTCGCAAACTGCATAATGCGAACTCACCTTTAATGGAAGGGGGGAGGGAGAGAGAGAGAGGTGACCCAGTTGCAAGCTGCACACGGTGGATCGAGGCCACTGACGCAGCATGACGAGGTCATAATTTTAAATGTGTATGCAGCAAAGGCCCTTTTCGCTACGGTCAATGCAACGAGCTACAAAAGTCACGTCGGCCAATCCAATTTCGATAGGAGATATCCGCTCTCTCCTCGCATCGAGATATAGCGCAACGATTTCTACCGGAGAAAATAAATTCGGCTCTCGCAATATCCGCAGAATACCGTCTGAACGCGGAAACGCGCGGATTCCGTTTGAAAACGTAATATCCGCGCGAGAGAGACGCTTTACTTACGTAATGACATCTCTCTTCCGCGAGTTGTCTCTATTCCATTTCTCTTCCGTCCTTTGTATCTTTATTCGATTATGTATGGCTTTGAATAGATATAGACGACTCAAAGCTGGCACGAAATTTCTACGTAATTCCCTTAAAATTGGTGCTCAGATTTTTTATCAGAGATCTCTGATGGCATCGTAGATCTCTCGCTTTTCGTTCTTGGAATCTCGATACCGATATTCAACCGGCAAATAATTGAATCTTAACGTTTCTTACGCACGAAGAACTCCATCGGTTCCGCTCGTGATACGCGGCCCTTTTGTTTTGAAAAGCATGGAAATACATTTTGAAAGCCAAAGTTTCTCCAGACTCGTGGATAAATTTCAAAGAATAACACGAAGCAACAATGATTCCCTGTTACGTTACTAGTCGTCGTCGTCTTTCTGCCTCGCGGAGATGATGTTATGCGCCGAAGCGGGTAAACACAAACTTAACCAAAACTTTTAGCTACGGTGGTGCTCTCTTCTGCTCGCGATTTATGCATTCTTCATCCTAGCTACGTCTTATTAAATCGACCGCCGCCGTCACGATGCGTCGATCCGTCAAAGAAAACAAATTCGTAATTGAGGTATCCATCTCCGAGGAGAAATTTCACGAATAATCGTTATCGCGAATTCCGGTAGAAAAATACGAAGGGCGGGTAATAAAAGTGGCAGATATAAAAAAGAGGGCAGGCTTGCATTTTTTTTCATCGAACACGTAAAACTCGTCCCCGTGGCCGGTGGCTAATACAATTAGTAACGTGTTCCAGGAAGATTACAGAGGAGTTAACAGGACTGGCGGGGTAGGGTGCGTTTTAAATAACGATTAGAATGAACTATTACGCGCTTATCGCGAGCTTACATAATGTTCCGTTAGTAACGATCATAAGTTGCATGCAGGAACCGTCAGAATCCCAAAGGTGGTGGCGTGACCGCATCGCGTATTCGGATAATAGTGACCTATACGTGTGTATACGTACGTCCAAGTATGCGTATACTCGACGAGGGAGAAAGAGCCGGTGCACGCAGGCGCGTTAAAGGTTACACGCCGGTCGGGAAGCTTTCGCAGGACTTATGGACACTCTTGGATCGTGTTTGTACGCTTGAAAATTTATATCGACTATCGCGAGACTCGTCTATGATCCGAACAAGCGGCAGAAAGGAAGAAAAAAAACAATTTACACGGCTGCGTTAAAAGTTTCATTCCACGGATGAGATAACGCCCCGCGCGCTTCTTCTAAACCGTGTTACGCGTTAATTAATAAACTACGCGAACGATAACGTCGAGCGATGCTACGAGAGAAAGTAGGTAGCAATTAAATGTCCGCGTAATAAAAAAAATGATAGGTGAACGTCTTTCCTTTTTATGGAAAAATTTCATCGCAGAAATTCCCTTTCCATGGCTGTAAAAGCGAAGGCTGTATCGAACGGTAAGCCCTCGATGCTCCCCCTACGTATATCTGAATTAATATTCGTTGGCTTATTTCATTTCGAACCGATCAAGGTGTTGCGTTCTTGAAATTCTCAGCAAATTGTCCCCTTCGCGCCCCTTCCGTTTCCTTTTCTCTTTCCCTCCCACGTATGGACCGCTCTATCTCTCGCCATCTCTCTCTATCCCGGCCCTTTGCCACCGTCTCTTCATATTATTTCCGGCGACGGTCCCCCAAGCCGTTATCCACATTCTGGAAAATTCCTATATATCGGACATATAGGAGGGAGCCACTACGGAAAGAGAATGGCCGGAGAAAGATAGAGAAAGATAGAAACGTTATATACGGTGAGAGGATAAAATGTCGTCCGGTCAGCGTGTGACATAATTAGTAGAAACATCCTAGGCATCGGACACTTCGAAAATAATTGAGATACGCCGGTGGCAGCTCGATTCGCACCCACGTCTTTTCCTTCACGCCTGGATAATTTATCTCCCACGTGCACGCGTCCATGTACATATTTATATAGCCATATATCCATTACGCGGAATCTGAGCCGCCCCGGGAGTATTCGAAGAATGCGAAACGTCGTTATCTTTCCTCGACGGATTCTCGAGAGAAAGCTCGGTCGTCCGTAACGCGACGTACGCTAATCGACCAATTTCACTTTGATGAGAATTTTAGGAATAAAAGTTAAAGTGATAAAACTAAAATCCGACTATGGAAAAGTATGAGGCTTAGGGAAGTTAGTGCTTTGAAAAATTAGAATAAATAGACGAGGTAAAATCAGCGAGGACCACTCTATTTTGAATAATTACAAAAAAAAAGATATACTAGAAGAGTATCGGGCTCCTATCCAGAATATCTTGGCAGTGAATCGCGCAATTATCGGGGCACACCTTCCAATTCTAAAGTTCGATGAATCAAATATGGTTTCTCGGATATACCGGTGCAAAACGTACGATGAATTCGATATCGATATATACCTACCTATAGCCAAGAAAGAGAAGCAGAAGATGAGGAAAAAGTAATCGAAAGAACGGAGTCCCGAATAAAGGAAGAAAGAAAGAAACGTCGTCGGGGGTTGTACGGTTCTTACTCTCGGAGGTTGCCTGGCGAAAGGGCGCTTAAACTTTCATGCTCGGGAAATCGTGCCAGGGCGATTTCAAGTATGCATAGGTTAATCAAAAAGTCGAGTATGGTGGGTGGGGGAGTTAAAGGCAAGGAGAACGACTACGTTCGATTTTCGGAAGGCGGCGGTAAGTGGGAGAGAGAAGCTAAGTCGAAGAGAAACGACTACTCACCGGGGGATATGCGAAAGGCGGTTGCTCCTACTAAAAAGCTATCGTCTATGAGAAGTCCCGTGCGTCTACGTGTACGCTCGTACGTGTGCTCGCGTGTTTGCGAGAGCCGCTACGTTAAACCGCCACTCGGTTGGTAAATGGTGCAACGGGTTAAAATATAATGGCGATGCCACGCACGTTTGCCACTCCCGACGGCGGCACGGCTAGAGAATCGAGCTATGCATAGGAGATTATTCCTTAAGCCCATCCTGGAATAAGATATCGGCAGTTTTCTGCAAGGCAAGGACCTTCCTCCAAGCTCTCCCAGGAGTATCTCTCGCGAAGATTACCGTCGACGACGCCGCTGGTCATTTTCTCTTCTACTTTCTCTACCAGTAGCATCGCTGCTATCGCCGCTCCTTCCACCCGGCGCTACTACGTTCCCTCGTTTAATGAATATTTCCGAACGGAGAAATCTCGAAATTCATGAACGTTCTTCGCTCACTCGCGCGTTTTAAACTCCGACGGAATCGTGCTGAATATTTTCGCGACTCTCGAGAAAATTTGTCACCTCGAAATTCTATTCGAATATTTCGAAATGTTTTTTACAATTTGCACGCGTTAGACGAAAGGATTCTCACGTATTATGAGATACAAATATTATCGAAGCTCGAATTAAACATTATAAATGTTTAATTAATAACTCGTTAACTAAGCCAAATTTCAAAAAAATTTATAAGACTTTTCGACTCGAGCCTACAATATACACCCGCAGTTTCCTGGTGGGAAAAATCAAATGAGACACCCCGTATATATTCTATATTTAACCGAAATAAATAAAAACGTACAGCACGATGCCGTAACGAACAACCTGGCACTGTCACGTCGATCACGCGTGCCGACATCGCGCGTCTACGTTTATGTAAAACAGGTTCTGTATAAAATCCAACGAAATAACGGACGTTAGCACGAAACGGTAACGCGGACGTTAATCGTTAACGCGGAAAATTCGTGTAGGTAGAACGTAAAGGCGTGCCTGCGAGCACCAGAGGTTTCCTCAAAGACTTCCATGCAATTACATCGGACAGGATGGGTAATTAAACCGTCGGCAACGGGGCTAGTGTGCGCGTATTATATTTGAAAGTTAATCGGTGAGAGAGTATAAAGACGAACCGTCTCCGCAAACACGACGCATCGGGTTACCGGATGTTTGCGCGGCATACCACCAAAAGACACGAAAGCCGCAACCGCGGGATTCGAGACTGCCTATATTCTACCGTCAAGGCGATCATTGATTCAAGATTTCCTCTCTTCCTTCATTATTCACGAGCATCGGCCGCCCTTCCATCGCCCGTGATACAACTACGTTAAATTTTAACTCTTAACGCATCCTTCCATTTTCCTCTCTCTTTCCTCTTTCGATTTTCCGTCTATACGAAAAAAGAACAAAAAAAAATCATTTCAACTTCGCGTAAACATTTTCCCTCGTCGTCCCGTCGAATTTTGATTTACGCCTCGGAGACACTCGAGCGAGAAACTCGCGTCAAGTTTCGCTAATGGGATTTACATCTTGCTCGAGTTCAGTCAGCCAACAAGATCCATGACTCATCTTTAGACGTTGACGAACACTGGTGTAATAATGATAATAATAATAATCGTTATAATTCAGCCCTCTTACTCGATCTCTCTTCCTCTCTCATTAATTGTTATCCGTCGTCTCTCTCTCTTTCTTAAACAACTTTCGCGTCAGTCAGAGACATCGATACGGGTGCTACTTCGATCGTGCACGATGTTAATTAAGCCCGAGTTTACCCTTCCAGAATCGTTTTCGAGAAAAGCGAGAAGTCTACGGTGCGTTAAGGAAATCTTCGCTCGAGCTAGCTTTCCTCTTGGCTGAAATCCTTGGAATATCTCGTTGTAAATACGCACTTTCTCGTTTAACGCTACGTAGACTCTCGATACGATCTATATATTCCTCTAACACTTGGACAAAGAATTTATACGATGACTCTGCCATCCCTTTTGTATGGTACACGAAGTAAAAAAAGGTTGATTAAAAATAAACCGAATGTTCGTTTAGCGAAAATCGAAATTGAAAGTGGAACCGTCCATTGTGTATAGAAGTATTCAATTTGGTGTAAAGGGAAAAAGATAAAACACGAGCTACAATCGTAACGTCGATATTCGCGAACGCCCTACATATACACGTATGCATACATACATATACATATATTTAGCAGAGGTTCGTCCGGTGTATATATTAATATGCAATAGGACTCGCTCGCTCGAGTCAGAGATTTTAACCTTTGTACGCGTATAAAGCGAAACGGTGCCGAACATTCCGACCGGGTGCTATCGTCCTCTTTCCTTTCCCTCTGTTTCATTCCTTTTTTTCTGTGCAAAATACCATCGAAGATCTAGATACATATTTTCCTGCGTAAAACGAACAAACGACGGACTCCCGTATGTTTCCATAAAACCCAACATCTCACGGAAGATCTCCGTGAAATAATTCAAAGCTCTTTCACGGATCAACTATAAATGCCAATTAACCTTTGACGAGAATCTCTTGCTCCGTGACGAAGAAATCCCGCGATGAAATTCAACCGGCATAAATAAACCTAGTATAAAGAAGAAAGCAAATGAAAAGGGAAAAACGTAACGCTCATCGAATAGGATAGAAAGAATAATTTTGTTTAATACCGTCTGAACCGATTTAACGCGTTTAACAGCAGCCGTAGCGACGATGCAAAGATATCGGTTCCTGTTCAGAGTACCCTTGTCGGCACATTTAACAGTCAGATGCGAAGGCTCTTTCCGTCGTGCCCTTTTTTTTGTCGTCGTCGACGGTAACCGTCGGAACCAAAGCTCCGTGAAACTCAAGAGCCGACGCGGTCTGCCTTTTGCTTTTCGCGCGAAGGATTAACTTCGTCCGTCCGTTCGTTCGGTCCGAGCTTTTTCCCGGTTGCGACAGAGGAGGGAAAGGAGGATGAGGTTTTGCGAAAGGGTGGGAGGAAGCGTAACGTTGTAGAGAGAAGGGTAGAAAAGGGATGCCGGGAAAACCATGAAGGAAAAGAGAGATAGAGAGTCCACCCACACAAGCACACGGCTTTGAAAAAGGGCTAGGAGAAAACTCGCGCGGGTCGTACGAGCAGCAACGTTAAAGTATTCGAGCCCACCCTACCCACCACCGTCTTCTTTCCACTTACAGCCCATATAATTCCCCCTTCGTCCGTGCATCATACACTCACTTATTTTTGCGCTACAGCGAGCGGGCCGTTGGGTTAAGCTCGAGATGTACGAGATCCTGTGTGTGTGTGTACATGTGTATCAGAGAGAGAAGTCGAGGGGTAGAATCGAAAAACGCTGCCAGGGGACAGACCCCTATGTAGAGGAGAGAGCCACGCTCGGATAAATTATTACTCTCGTCTTCGCCGTGGCAATATCTGTGCTAATAGGAAATCACGAAGGGCTTCGCGTACGTTCGTCCTTTGCCAACCGAGTTCCACTTTCTTCTCGTTGAAGAAACGCGAAGCCGAGTAACGACGTGCTAGGAAAACTCCTTTTACGAACCCCGTCGTGCGATCGTCGTCTCGCGGCGATACCAAATCATCCCTTTTCACGAGACTACTACTACCATTCGTCCTTCTTCTTTTTTTTTTCCTTTTCTTTTGCTCGCGACACACCGTCTGTGCGTCAACCATCTCGATCGAGACGCGTTTCACATTCATAAGCGAATCGATGCCTACTTCGACTTCTTTTTTTTTTTCGTTTTCATCGTTCAACCAGAGGGAGTGAGCGAGATTGGATTCAGAGTGATAAAAAAGAGATCACGCTCGTCGAGTAGAAGATCTTTATCGATAACGATGGATTATTTACGAGGTCTTATAACTTTCGAGAGAATAAAGGCTCGTGCGAGCGGTAGTAGCAATCGTCCGTCAGCCATAACGACGTGTACGAGCTTTAAACTTTTTATTATCGTTGCCAGGAAGTCTCGGAGCATCGTACTAGGCATTTCATTAAATGTTCTCATCGGATTCTATTATCCACGCTTCGACTTATGACTCATGGCTCGTGCGGAAGGGAGGAAAGAGAGCGAGGCCTCCCCGACAAATTAAAACCGCCATGGTTAAATTAACGTAACCCTCGGCGCGATGAGCGTCTAATAAAACAACGTACCGTACCGTGTAATGAGGGGTAGGAGCGGATTTAATGTTCCCGCGGGCTATATAGTCGATAAAGGTCATTTCAAACTCTCCCTTATTTTTTATATCCCGTCTTTTTTATTCTAAACAATTTCTCATGGCAGTAAAAATTGTATAAACCGCATTAGTCTAAATGTAAACTCCCACTGCAAAGATATCGATTTCTTTCAATCGCCTATTAGATTTAAGACTTGTTTACACCGTATTCTATCTGTATTCATTCTATTTTGTGTCTAATACTTTACATTATGCAAAATGATCATCAATCATTTATATTCCATATACCAATTAAGCCCGCATATATGCACTTATGATGCAAATGAATTAAATCGTCGAGCTGTGGACGATAAAATCGGTCCAGGTAGAACGAATTTGCGGGCGTAGAGAAAATTCTTGAGAAAGGTGGACACCAAGCGTAGGAGAGAATTAATGTGCCGTCTGATATCACCGGACGAGCGTCAGGTGGTTACTCGGGGAGTGACGAATCACGGCTTGTTCGCGCCTTTACGAGGTAGTTTTTCTATTCGGTTCCCCGCTCGACGAAACGGTGGAAAAGCTCGAGATAACTAGTTGCGCTTCTATACGGGGCTTGCGCGAAGCGGATGGGAGACCAGGATGGAAAGAAAGTGGGATAGAGAGAGAGTGTAAAGGGGTGGGAGGGAACGGAGAGACCCAGAAACTTTTTTGGTAGCGGGTCTTCCGCGCCATAAATCTTTCGTGTATTAAAAATAATTGCTTTAAGCCACTCCGCGTTTACGCCGTACTCTATGTTCCTCGCGAGTGTATATAACGTATATACGTGCATACGTGTGTCGTAGATATGTAGATACACACACACACACACGTGTACATAAACATAATACACGAGGACAGAGAGAGGAGTTTCTGCAGGGGCGGTAAGAAGAAAAGAAAAGCGTTGCGCGCCATCGTATTATCTATAGGCCGAGCAGCAGCCTTGCATACCGGTTCTCTGTCCAACCCTTTCTCGTTCTCCCTGCCCGTTCTTAAATCTTTTTAACGAGAGAGCGCTTTTCAACGTTCATAACGACCGAACTCGGCAAAAGAGTCTACTTTTTCCGGCTTGTCCCTCGGACCGGAGCGTGAAAATATCGCAGCGGGCTTTAATTGAAAACGCGCGCGGATCTTCTGAAGCGCCCGGAGAATCGTGCTCGGGAGTCTAATGCGAACACGTTATTTTTTTTTTTTTCGTGTTTTTTTGTTTTTTTGAGAGAGACGTAAAGAGACCGCTTGATAAAACGCGTTCGTTCGTTTATGAAAAACAAAATAATTTTATTAAATTTCTGCTCGGGTTCTTGGGAATGACTCTTTAAAGCGACGTATTATGACGATACGAGTAACGGCTACGATTAAGCGAAGGTGGGGTGGGCTGATGGGACGATTTTCGAAAGCCGTAGCGCGACTGCTCACCCTTCGCCAAAGGGTCGCCTCTATGATTAATATGACAATACCACCAGGATTGGGACAATTTGCGTAACATTGGACGAAATTGATCCGGCGGCCTCCGGAAACCGTTCGCGTCAGACCCTCCATTTCCTCCGTGGAGGCGTTAATTACCGTCATTCGTTAATATTATACGTATTTGGGGCATCCAGTGCTATCTATCCTTTCCAATTTTTCTTTACCCATTGTCATTTATACTCGCGAAGACTATCTTTCCACCTTTCTTTCGTTGATCGCGATTAGATGATTTTTTATATAAAAAATATTTTTACATACCCTAGACGAATCAAAGTCATTCTTTACGTAACAATATGTAGGTTTACTATATGCAGGAGAATGCGATAAATTCTGATAGCGTGTCAGAAATGCAAGAGAGTCGATTTAGCCCGGGTACCCGTTCGTAACCAACAATAACGGCATTTCCGTAGATCAACGAAACGTTAGCGCCGGATAGGACGTGGGAGCGGTGGCGCGGAGTGACCGCGTTATTTAAACAAAAACGCCGGTAGAACGGAACGAGATATTGATGGAAGAGCCCGATTTAATTTACCCTTTTTGCGATTTAATAACGGCCATTCCGCATTTGGATTCACGGATTTTTCGGATGCTTTGTCAGAGACCGACGTTATCGTTAACAAGTTCAGCCGCGTTTATTGGCTTTTAAAATATCTAAAACGTCGAAAATTGTTTGTCTATAGATCCTTTCGCTCTCTTTATCGCTTTATCTCTCGTTGTTGGTCAATTATTCGACAAACGCTTCGACTTTGTCGTTTAACGTGCAGCATTGATTTTTTTTTTTTGTAAAAGTAAGAGTGAAAAAAAGAATTCAAGCGTTAGGACGTTTCCTTGGCGTCTTTTGCCGGAGTCTCCGACATTCTTGCGGTGATGTGTGCGAAATTGCGAGGGTACACTTTTACCTCTACATTTTGAGATTGCATTCCGCGAATAGTCTCAAATTTTTGCCTCGCTAGAAGCCCCGCGGGAGCAATTTTATCATGCCAGGTGCCGCACCTGCCGTGCGGTTACGCGCTTAGCGGGATGAATTTCATAGAAAAATTGTTACACCGCAATGAGAGAGAGAGAGCCGAGGCCGCACGCGAGCATCGACCCTCTTCGCTTCGTTCTACCGCCCGCGAGCCGAAGAGAAAATTTTATTAAAGCCTTTCCTTCCCTACAATTTCCATCCGAGAGCGTAATGCGAACTTTAATTTTCCACTTTTCTACAAACTTTCTTCCTCTACGATATCTACGCTGTTTTAAATCTTATTTAATGATCATCGATGAGTCTAGTTTAGGTACATTTTGCATACGTACGTATTTATGTGTAATATTTAATCTTTATGTGGATTAGAAAAGTACCTTCTTCTATTTTAATAGTTACGTCTTTAGTAGTTCCATGACATCTTAAAATAAGTTATCAAGTATATTTTCTTATTTTTTTAAATTCATTAGTACAAGTTTTTATAGCTTCAAATGGGGTTATAGGCACCCCAATACTTTGGTATATTTCTTATTAGAAATTTGTAATAAAGAAACACAGATCTTTTTATTATATTTTTATTCCAAAAAAATGTCAGAACATAATACAATACATTGTAATAAAAAAATTGTTTATCAAACGCATAAAGGTTAATAACATCGAAAGGAAAAAAATGAAATAAAATTGTTCGTTCAGAAATTATAGGGATAGCATCAATATTGTATTGCAAAGCTCTCGCTTACGCGACCAAACGGGAATTAATGTCCATAGATGAATCGTTCTATTTGAAGAGCTTTATCGTTCGAATATATACATGCCTATAGAACGTGAATACACATATCCATAGAACATACATAGGTAGTAGCTGTTTCGCCATTCGCGTTGAAAACACCTGTTCATCGGACGTCCCTCGACATTTTCCGGAACGATCGTGCAACAGCCACGCCCGTGGCATTAGATTGCCGTCATTAACGCTTTCCAGCCAGTGTTTGCTCGACCCGTGTTGCTCGCGAGCGTAGAGAGAGAAAAAAATAGTCTGGCCGAAACGCACAGTTTGCACCTCCTTTTATAAAATCGTTGCTTTCCTTCGGGCGAGATAATTCGCGCCCACGCGTTCTCTTCCTACAACGTTGCGCTCGAAACTCGACTCGACGCGATGAAAAAGTCAGCTTGAAAGTTTCTGGTGACTTGATAAATAGTAAAGCTCCGTGTGCAGAGCTCGAAGAACGAGGACTCTAATTTTTTTTAAAGATTTGCAATATGTTTTTTACGCATCCGGTAGCACGAATCGAAGTAAAGCAGTAAACACTTTATAGAGATGGCACGTAACGAGGAGATTTATCGACTTCCTTCTAACATCCAAAAGTAAAGAAGTTATTGTCGCGTTCGTTACGAGTCTTTAAAAAGTCAGCGATCGAATGCTGGATATTGACCCGGTACGGTTGCGAAGTAGTGAAAACGAGTTTCGATCGGACACGATTGGACTAAGTAGTTAGAGTCAAGTTTCTTCGAACTTGTAAAGAATTAAGTAGTAATATCTGTATGTTCTCTGACGGTAGCAAATAAATTGTAGATTTTTCAATAACTTTGTCGATGAATTAATAACACTTTACATATGTTATAATTTAACAATAAAGAAAAATTATGGTAAATTTTACCGAGAAATTGTCTCACGAGTAAAAAATTTTCGGACGAGCGTAATCCACGAGCGCATCGAGACGACGTAAAAAGTGAAAGGAGAATGGAAAGGCCATTGAAAGAAATTGATAGGCGGGGAAGGGCCGCGTGGGCGCCTCGGGCAACGCGACGGCCGCCGTTGAGTCGAAACGCGTTCGACCCCTCTCAGAAAACGTGAGAGAGGACATGGTAATTTGTGCCGCGACAATCGTACCCGTGGGAGCTCTTCGCGTCGCGAGCTAGGAACTGCTAGGAGCTTCCGACACGCGCGAGATTGCAAAAACGAAGGGGAGGAGTCGGCAGTTTTTTTTTGCCAGCTATTTATAGACAATGTCGACGATCTTTCGAAAATTTCCTTTCTCTATCTTTCTCTTGATTCAATTCTACTAATTTTCTACACATCGGCTACTCTAAACCACGCTCGGTATCGAAGTGACGCGCTAATTGATGCGATCGCAGTCCGTATCGGCGCGCGCGCGCCGAAAACTAGAGGCGTTTATATTAAAATGGAATGCGTGCGTTCTCTGCTGTGGCTATATAGTATATGTACATATATATGTATATATATATATATATATATATATACAATTATATGTCTACCCACCGCAGCATATTCCACGCAACCGGCCATATTGTCGGTCCCGAGAAGCTCATCGAATTCATCGTCGCGACGCATCGACGGATTCGAATCCGATCGATCGTGTACTCGTATATTCGCAAATCAAGCTCGTTCGAGCGTGCTACGACTATACGTGGGACTATCCTAAACGATCAATTTCGAGTTATATGAATTTTTCGATGATCCAATTAATTCGCTCGATCGATGCTCTTCCTCTCGATTTAAATCGGTGTAGTACGTAAGCTGGCTCGATCGTAAAGTGAAAAACTTCGATGTTTGTACTTCGAGCTTTGGTTTGTACTTTTAATGAAAAACAAGAACGTTGACGGGGTAGTTTCAAGCAAATCGTTGTTTACGAAGTACAGACATTAATGGCATCGTCAAAGGAACGTCCAAGGGAATTGATACACTTTGTACGGGTCTAATCGCGCACGGACTCTCTCCATCTTTAGGAAGCTCGAGAGAAATACGGATGGCCGTAGAGAGGTACTACCTGTCATGGAATATCCAAAGCTTCCATCTTCCATTGCACAGCGATATGCTCTTACTCTCTATGGCAGAGTTTGGGGTTCTCGATCATTCGGACATTAAGACCCAGGCTCTAACAGAGTATCGGAGTATCGCGTTGGGAATCGCTCGACTCTCTTCGATCGGTGCTTCGTCTTTGTTCCAGTATACGTACATACCTATGTATGTATTGTGCGTAATATATATCTCGCGTATGTATCACTTCGAACATCGAAGGATCCGCCATTATTTCAGAGAAATCGTCTCGATTGGCGGAAGTTGTCTATTTTCCTAATTTTTCTCACTCTTTCAAGATAAAAAATAAAGTAGCTACAGCTGATTCGTACAATCGCAATACAGTTTTATGGTCTGTGCGAAGAGAGGGAAAAAAGAGATGGTTTAGAGGGTGAGAGTTACAGCGTGCAGATGTTCAGATTATTGCCACTTGTAATAATTCACGTAACGCGGTAGAACGAACTCCGTCGACTCTAATTACGCATCGCTCGTTAATGATAGTCGTAAAAAGTGAAAAAAATGTTAACCATTGGGATCGTGTAACGAGTGAAGCTCCAAAGGGATGGAGGATTAACGAGAGTTACGTCATTCTTCTTTGTCCGCGATCGAGCGATGAACGATCCAATTACATCCCATAACCCACCATCCGCATAAATTCGATTCAAAACGTATCGATCGTTGTATCTTTTTCTCCAATTCGAATAACGATTAAAACGATGTTTATCATATAAAAAAAAAAAAAATGAAAATATCCTGCAATAAAGTTAATTAACTTTGTGGAATAACGCGAGAGAGAACGAACGGATCGAGAGAGTGATCGACGCGTTGCCAGGAGCGATGTGGCTGAAGTTTCCTCGTCGTTCCAATACACGAGGCCGATAAGAGACGCGTAATGTCGGCTCGTGCGGCAGCCTGTCCCGGAATTCCACGACGGGTCTCGCAGGTACCACGTGAGCTCGCGCGATCCACGCTACAACGTCAAGAGATTGCGCTACAATAGAATAACGCGGGTACCATCCCGCTGTAGGTGCTATATTTTGATATAATGCCAGCTCGATGTCTCCGTTTGTGTGCGTGCGCTATCGCGTACGTATCGTCGTCGACGAGATTCACGCTGGTCCTATATATACGATTGTTTGTTTGCGTGGCTACGTGTGCGCGTATTTGCGTGAGGGAATATATGGACTATGGTCCACGCGACGTCCGCGCCTGAAGTCGAACATGTTCGTGTGGGTATATGTATTCGTATGGGTGGTGCTTGGGAAGAGAAAGAGAGGGGGAGAACACCTGCGTATATAAGCACGGTCTTGTAATTGTAATACACGTTACAAAGTGGTCGTAGGAGGAACGTAGCAGAGTAGAACGAGGAAGCGCATATATTCTCTCGTGAGCCTGCGTCTAAAGCAGCGGCCCATCAAAGCCGTTCCCGCGACAATATGACAATATGACAATGGATGCTCTCGGGGTGTACCGATCGACTAAATACCGAAGGGTCTCCGACTGCTATATTATGATCGGCCAAGCGATCGGAATAGCTTCCTGCGAACGAACGAGTGCGAATATAATATTTATGCTTATAATTTTCTACATTCTCTGGACACTTTTTTTGTTTTGTTTTTTTTTTGGTCGTAGAAATTTAATACGTAAAAGGACACCCTTTCTCTTTTCCACGCCAGAACGATGTTACGTGCGTGCTTTCGAATTAAAGCGACAAGAGGGTGAGAGAGAGAGAGTAAGTAAATGCGCGTGTAAATATTTCTCGTAAAAAGAATTCGCGGAACGACGAGTGCTGCCCTGATTGCACGGAATTACATTGCGCGCGTTCACGCACGAAGGTCGAGCGTGACGATGAAAAAGGGAGAGACTAGATCGAAGGGTGGTGACGAAGGGAGAAGAAACGATTTCGTCACGGAGATCGCAAAAATGTGGCGAGTCCTTCCGCGTTCCTCTTTTTTCCGCTATCCGGTCACGCCGTCCTGTTTACACGTCGCGGCCGATCCGCGCTAGAGAGTTCCGACCGCACGCGATTCGCCCGAACGAATCGGCGCTGTGTGTACTTTGCGTACGGCGTTCGAGCTTCTGTTTGGATAACGCCGATAACGTCGTTAAATTCTCTTCGTGTACGCGCGTGTTACGACAACGCGTGAGTTTCACGCGTAAATTCCATTTGCTAAACAATAAGATTTACTTTCGGCCCCTCATCGATCGACGTTGTTTCCTTGCCATCCGTTGCTTCTAAATCATGAAAATGACATGATTCGTAAAGGACACGTTTCTGGATAAGGCTATTAACCCTTCTTGCTCGAGTCGTCTGTGACTTTAGCGACGGATATACAATAATAGAAACTATAAGTAAGTTATGGGAACACTGTCCCTGCCACAGACTTATCGTTTGCATGGATAAACTTATCGTAGGGAAGTTATATTTATAGTCTGTTGTAGCTTACATGAGGTGTTCCGTAATTGAGTCTACAAGGTGTCATGGCCTCTACAGATTATGTTAGTACTTTCATCAATTTACAGCCCAAGATTTTGACTTTCTAGCGATCTATCGATCAACCATAAATTTGTTCTCTATCCCGAGACAAGTTCCCTAAAAGATTTCTCGGGCAAATCTCGGTTCCTTTCGAGCTTCAAAACGATGTAGGAGTAGCAGGAGAATGTTTCAGCTTGCGAGAATATTGCTGTATATATAACCGAATGCGCACGCTATATCTCGTACGACCCAATTGGCCAAGTTTGATAATACAATGATAAGCACCGCCGGTATCTCCACGTATCTCTATTCTCTATGTATCTATACTCGTGCTATGCAATACGTAAACGCGGAAATATTACCGTCCCTTCTCTCTCCCTTGCGTGTGTACGCCCGCGAACTAGTGCTCGGCACCCGCGGCTCCGAATTACCTACAAATCCCAAAGTGCCGATATCGTTTATTTCTCTCCGTGCTTGCATAATTTGTCCCACTCTACTCGCGATCGACGTTAATTAAACGAGATACAACCGGTGGCTGACTCTTCTCATTTTCCTGTCATCTTTTAGTTTGAATATATTATAATCGCGTCCATATATGGAAAAGAAAATTAAAGAAAAATACGATAACATCATAAACGCATTCGTCCTTTGACGCATTCTTCATAAAGAAAAATTACAAAAATCGTAAAAAACTTAACATTGTTTAACACTTTAACATTATTTTTCTACCACTTGTACTACCTATTAGCCATTAGCCTTAAATACATTAGCTTTCCAATTTCAATTTCTAAATTCTTTACGTGATATAAGAAATGTCCGTAAACCTAGTGTTAAACCCTCAAACATTACCGAATACGAAAATGTCGAAATATCGATAGACCAGAATCTTCGTTAAAGCTCGATCGAGTAAGAAAACACCCTAAAAGGGAGAGAGAGTCTGTGTGTGTGAGAGAGAGAGAAAGATGTTGTTTCCTAGCACGAAACTCGGAGTTCGAGCTCGTGATAATAAAATAGCGAAGAACGAAGCGGAAGCGAAGGAGTGGGGGTGGAGGGTTCGAAGCGAATAGCATTTAGGTATAAGCCCATAAACAAGATGATACGATCTAGGTGTAACGATGTTTCCAACAAAATTAGAGGGAAGCTGCAAACAACCCCGTCTCAGTTCTCGTTCATCCCCGTTTAACCTCACACCTCCCTCCTTTAACGTTGCTCCTACCACCCACTCCTCCCGTTGCCTTCGTCACCAGTTTCCTTCTCTCCTTGCCGCGTCCACCGCAGCCGGTTCGCGCCACCACCACCGTCGGTACCGCGGCAACCCTTCATTCGACTCGTTAGGGTGGCTCGAAACGCGATACCAAACAGTAATGAAAAGCCTATCCCGTTCTCTCCTCCTAGAGCCGTTTATGCCCGGGCCGTAATACGTTCGTACAAGGCTCGCATTATCGATGCCTGTACTTGACAGATATCGTGGAGTTTCACAAATGAGCAATGTCAGCGCGTTGTCGCTCGCTCACTCGAGCCATTATTTGTTGCGCGATCCTCGAAAGCTTCTCGCGTCCGTGAGTTCAAACGGCGGTGGTGCTGGTTTCTGACTCCCCCTTCCCCAAGATTTTAATCGCACCGACCGAGGCTCGAACCAACCGATTTAGTGATTTCCATGGAGATCCCGGAGAGTAATCCGTGATTTAAATAACATCGTTCCGGGGCAAGCTCGCGTAGTCCGGTCGAACCGGGTGCGTTCATTTTAATCTCGAGGATGTAAAAAATAGAAATATCCAGTTTCGTTGGGCTAAACTTTTGGGAGAACGAAAGAGTGGAAAAAGTAGAAAAAAAATTAAGGAAGGTGCTGCTCGCGTTTCCTTCAGCTTCTCAAACACGAGCGAGGTCTTCTCCACGAAACTTTACCTTTGGCTTCCAACAAAGAAGAATTTTTATTGCTCCCCGTGGTTGTCTCGTAACGTCGACCGATCGAAACATCATTTTCGCTGGCGGTAGTAACTTCTCTTCGGTAAAAAAATAATAGAAAAATAAGTTAATAATTCGTAGTACGCTCGAGTATCCATGATCGATCAATCACTTCGATATAACCCGGAAATAAATACATCACCATTTACCCTGTCAAACGTCTGACGAGTAAATCCTCTTCTCGCGAGTAAGATACGTCCCTCCTTTTTCACACAGACGCATCTCCCCGATCGTGCTTCGAACGATGATTCGCACGGAATTCTCGCGAGCAAACATCGAAGGCTGCGATATCTCTTCCCCTCGTTCGCTTTCTTTTCTCGCGTGGCTCGGTACAAGACAAACACACGGGTAGCAGCGGAACAGTTTCCGTAGCGCGCGACCAAGGAGCGACGCGTTAAATAAAGCACGTACTTCTCGCAGTCCCGTCGTGCGTTTAATCTCTCCGGAACCGAATACCACCCTCCTTCGCCTAGTCACCCCATCGAGCTGTATATACGTCCGTATGTCCTACGTGCTATATACGTGTCTCTCGCACCTACACGACGACGACGCTACGATTTATTAGTATTTACGTCCTGCAATATGCAAAGCGTACGACGTCGTCGTCCTCTCTTTTCTTTTCTTTTCTCCGACGCGAAAATGGCGTGCCCTTTGCCTCCCTCCTTCTCTTTTACTCGCACACAGTGGGCAACCCTTAGCCTAGTTCGTAATTAATTCGTTTGATTTATATCGGCAAAGGACTCGGAATGCTAATTCGTATTTACTTATTAGCGACGCATCCGAAGCTGCCGGCTCCACCATATTGTTTCACGGACTATCCGCGAACGCCAGCGGGGTGGACTTCCCTTTCTTCGTGCCCTTTTTACCTTCTCCCCTCTCTTCACCTCGCTTTTGCCTTTCCGTATATAATACGCGTCTCTCTCTTTCTCTCTGTCTCGCTTTGTGTCTCCGTTATAGGTACCTTTCCCTGCCTTCCCGTCTATCTACCCATCTCTCTTTCTCCGCGGCAGCTTCTCTTCCATCACTCCCCCCCATTACGATCCAACGATGGCTCAGGTTCGTACAAAGGACACCACCGAATAGTCGGGAGGGTGTGCCGGGGCGAGAGACAGTCGATAATTAAAGTAGCTCCTTTGTTCGACTTAGATCGATAGGTCCTTTGACGAGGTAGGTGTACGAAAGAAAATTATACGTCTTCCCCTGTTGGCTTCCGGTTTGTTTCTTTCTCCTCCTTCTCAGACTACTCCGCCTTCTTCCACGCCGTCCATTCACGCGTCTCTCCCTCCCACTTTCTTTTCTTGTTCAACTAAATACCGCCTGTTTTCTCTCGCTTCTACTTCTCTTACTTCTTTTTTCTTTTCTACTCGTTTTGTTTTAATCTTTCTCTCTTTCCTTCTGTTTTCGCTTTTCTCTCGTTGGTACGTCTATGCTTACTTAAAATGATGCTCCGTAACCCTACGTAATTGAATCTTCGAGAATGAGGTTCTCTCTGCTCGACTCTATTTGCTTTTTGAACAATGATTTCGAGTAGAGATCTACCAATTGTTTTCAAGTACCAATAAAAAATGCGACGAAACACTTTGTTCATTGTCCAAGATAACTAATATCATTTTTTCTTACATTTTACCTTCATTGGCACTTCATTTTTATTAAGTTTGATTGATTAATAATGCAACAATATTTTTTATGTCCTTAAAACTAATTAATTTCGTTATATTACGTCCATCAATAATACTAAAATCTGAAGCGACTGGTCGGTTAGTAGTCCGTACATCTCTAATTTCGAGAGATCCTTCGAAAATCGTTCTCATCGTCGCCGATGACATTATCGCGCGCATATCGTTTCTCCCTAATAGTTTAATTCGCGTTTCGTCTTTAATCGACGATCGTTCCCTCGTAAATTAAAAAACGTTTCCGAAATGGTTCGCTAATGCGCACGGTTTGTATGCAAAATGGTTTATGATTGCTCCGGTCTGCGGTCCGGTAAAATAGATTAACGTCGTCACACATTAGTTAATGCCAATGAAGCTGCGATGACGTTAAATATTGACGGTAATGCCGCCTCTCGTGTGCAAACTATAAAATCTATCGGCTTCGCCGAAATCCGGAGATACGAGTGCTCGTATTATTAAATCGTCACGATCGCGCAATTATACCATCTCCCCTTCTCCTCTACTTCACGTGTCGAGCGAACGAATTCCGTATGTTACGACTTCTCCTATAAATCGTACGAATTCTCTCGAAAATTTCACAAATGTATGCCACTCAAGGTGGGAGGCATAAATGTAACGGGAATTAGGAATGCGAATAAATTAATGGAATTTTTTTTTGTAACTGTGAATCGGTCGAATTAGTTTTGGACGATTTTCGTATACTTGGTACACGCGAAAACATTATCTAATACCAGCTAAAAAGTAGATTTTTATTCGCCACTCCTGACAACAAAGAACCCCTTCCTACGTATAAATGCATACGATCCCGAACGCGACTGATTTACACATCCTTTGAGCGTGATCGGTTCGTATGGCATCCGTGCCACCTTCTCACCCTCGTCCACCTCCTCTCGCTTCTCCTAACTATCTCTCTCGAATCCCTCTCTCCCTCCCTTCTCCTCCTTTGAGTCGACGACACGACGAGGCATTTTAAGCAAACTGCAGGCGAGTCCAAAGAAGAGGGGCACCGTGAGGGTTAATTAAAGTATTTCAATGGATATTCGTGCATCGAACTATCCCCCCATACGAGCCTTTTATCCAGCTACCCTTTCGCCGACGGACACTGCAAACAAGCGCCTCCAGCGTCCGCCCGAGCCAGCATCGAGAGGGAATCGCTCTTTCTATAAGCGCCGGACATGTTGTTAATACGCGCAGGAAGTTAAATATTGTCGACGATTCTTCCAATCCTTTTTCTTCCTCCTTTTCTATTGGTACGCGCGAAGTAAAGCCCTTCTGGGCCCTCAAAAATATTGAACTTCGGTATTCCTATCTTCGTAACATCGAAATATCTTTCGTTTCGCGTTTGCTTTCGTAATATTTCGAAACTGACTCTATTTGCGATAACAAGATAGATACCACATAGCCTCGACTTCGCGAAGTTACATAGAAAGCGAGAAAAAAATCTGTGTCTTTCGAAAAACCAACTCCCCTAGCCCAAAAATTGTCCAATAAACGGTAGAACCTTACGGGACACGACCGGTCGCGAGCACGCTACTCCTTCATATTCCCGTTTGCCTTTCCCTGTATTTTCGCACACTGTTAGTAACAGAGAGAGGGATTCGCGTATTTCTCGTACGTGTTTGTACACACAGAGGCATGCGCGGGTGCATACATAGAAGCGGAACAGAGGCGGTATATTGGTTCAAACCCCGCGCACTCAGCGCTCATGAATATGCCGGAGCACGGTGGTTCGACCCTGCCAGCAACTCTCCCACCCCTTTGAACCCCCGGTCAATCTCGCTCCGGCTACATTGTATCGAGAAAGGGGTGACCGAGAGGAGGTTTGGCTGACGCGCGCGCGAGCGAACGCGAGCTAACACCCAACTACGAGGAAAGCAGAAGCGAGCCTGTTTATATCGAACGATTTTCGATGATAACGTCGACGGGCGTTCCTCCGTTTCCATCGATTGTTATTTCAATGGATGAAGCTCGAGCACGCTTCCTCCATCATCCTGCTCGATAATGCACGATTCGCCCGAGATAAACGCTCCGTTTAGGTGTTGACCTCGGTAGAGAGACTTCGTTAGGTTCGAATCTTTTCTAAAATTGTCATAGTTCTTTTATAGAATCTTACGTTCGTAGATCGTGTTCTAATGTTACGAATCGTTACGAGGATATTTTAAACGATCATAGGATTTAGAAGGGATTTGTCTTTCGGGAACAACTCGAATCTTCGATCGTACTAATTTGTCCGCCGTGAGAAAGAACGAGGCGTTTATCCAAACACGATGGTTTCTCGATAAGGCGAATCGCCGGTCCCGAAGCTCGGCGATGATACGCGTATTCGTAAGTAGCGCCATATTCATATCTATATCTCTATACCGTTGGCTCCTTATACAAAGCGCTTTCTTTACTACCTCGTACGCTTCTATTACCCTTGGCTACGTCGTTCCACTACCGGCGTTCGGGTGCTCGTAGCGCGCACGGGTAATATTGAAATTTCTCGTGCCGGCGAAAGGAAAAAAATAAAACGAGATAAAGAGAGAGAGAAAGGTGGGGGAGAGAAGCCTTGCTTTCGTATTTATTATTTCATAGGGTGTATTGTCGCCCGGATAATGCCTTCCGTCGTAGTACGTTCACTTTGCTGCACTTAAAATCCTTTTTCGTGGTGAACCCGATAAAGGAGGCAGAATTTCATTTTCCTTGAGACAAGAGTAGCTCTTTCGTCGTTCTAAATTCAGTTCCGTGGAGACCGTTTCTTCTCTCCCTTCTTTCTCTTCCCTCTATCTCTTTTTTTACTTCTCTGCTTTCTATGTCTAGCTTAGGGGGGGCGATTTCGGTACACCCAAGGATGCTATCGTCGTAAATCGATCGTATCGTATGCTGGAACGTGTGCTTGATTTTTCTTTAATATTCGATCTTTTTAATACTAAAACGCTACATAATTATGATTAAACTCATCTTAGGACTAGTACAACATGGTTGGGATCTTTTTGACCATTCATCTCGAATGCTCTTCCGGCTGTACCTACTCGAGGCAATTCGAAGCACCTCGCGATCACCTTTCAAATCGGCCGACTCTCTCCTCCACTCGACAAATGTCCTCTCTTGAAACAGACAACGAATTGGACAACGTCTCATCTCACTCTCTCACATACACACGCGTTCGGGTGTCCGTTTACGCATTTCGACCGGTAACACATATCGGGCACGCGATTTCCACGTCTCTAATCGAGCTTTCGTGTCTACCGTACTTGGATCGTATGATGGCTGAAGGGATGACTACCTCGAGGCTTCCTACGGTGATTAGGAAAGTTACCGTGTGCTTGAGACTCGAAGCCCGCCGTCTGAGCTTGTACCGGCGCTTGTCGACCATCTCGTTCTATCCGTCCCTTCTCTCTCTCTTCCTCTAGTTCTCTTCGTCCGTCTCGCTCCTGTTCTCTCTCTCAGTTTCGCTCACCAAGCCTAGCTCCTTCCACCTGAATCGCGTAGCCCACCTTCCTACCCACGTCCCGACTCATATCTCGTTGCTGTTGTAATCCTCAATTAATGCACAAGTAACGCTAACTACGCAAACTCACAAACTTTGCGCACACATCGCCCCAACGAACGAGGGGGAAAGGAAGAGAGAGAGGAGAGAAAGAGAGGATGTTCGGAGAGACCGCGAAAGCTGCGTTGCTAGAACGACGTTAGCCTCTCTCTCTCTTCGTTCCTAGCTTCGCACTAGGCAGGATATAAACGATACGCGGAGCCCAGAGAGATAAAGAGGGAAAGAGAGGGAGCTCGCGTCGTCGGCGGATTACGTTATCCCCGAAGTGCTAGACCGGAGAGTTGCCTGACGTTGTTTACAATTTGTTAAAATTAAGACGATTTGCAGGAGAAAAGAGAGAGAGGATCTTGGTAGAAGCGACGTAAGATCGTCGCACGCCTTCTCGAATCACGATCGCAACGTAAATCCTTTCCCAGTAATTCGGAGCGACATCGAAGCGATCCCTGAGCGCGAGGCTATTTGTTTTCATGAGACTCGGATGAACGCGTTGTTGCTCGTACGGTGTCCCATCGTTGCACATTTTCTTTCTTGGTTTCTTTTTTGGTCTCGAGATTTTTAAACCTCGATAAATTCGAACTTTCCAATCTACTAAAGAATCGAAATTGTAGGTTCGATTTGGGTGTCAATAATTTTCTGTATGAAGTTGGAGACAGGAAGCAAGGCTTATGGAATATGAAAAATATACTTCCAATAAGCACTTATGTCTGCATTCGAACATGTTCCAATTTCACCCTTCACATTCTATATATTATTCCATTCACATACTCTCAGCCCTTTGAAGGGTTCAATCTGAGTTTAGATCACTCATTAAACTTTAATCTAGACTTAACAAAGATTTATAGAAACTTCGAAAAAGTTGCAAATTTCGAAGCAACAATTGAATACATATAAACGGTGTCTAAGGTTTCATCATCAACTACAAAAACCGCTTAATTTCCCTGCTCTAAAGACAAATTCAATAATATCCTATATATCGTCCACCAATGATTTGAATCAGACTAAAAGTTCAGCGACTCGAAAATAAACTATATTTTCTATCGATCTCGAATCGGCCCAACCAAAATCCTCGGCATTTTGCCGAACGGGCCAAGCTGAGCCGTGCCTCGCGCGCGAAAGATATCCGCACGCGTGAACGCACGAACACGTTCGATAAATTCCAAACAGCGGATCATGGTCGGTTCGACGAGAGAGAGAGGGGATCGAAGGGTGAACACAACGGGGAACGTCGAGAGAGAGAGGACGGGCAACTAACTCGCTGATTAACCAAATATCAGCTCCGCTGGACAAACGTCCAAGCAAACATTGGACGAGCTGTCACCGGCATGCCACCGGGATCAAAGTTCCAGTTATAAAGGAAGAGAGCTTTCATTTCCTCTCTTTTCCCCAATTTTTGGTCGAGTCCCGACGAGCGGCAACTACGACCAGGTTCGAATCGACGGCTTCGACGTTTACCTGGAAAAAAGCAAAACACCTCCGCTTCTCGTAGTAAAATTATTCGTCGAGGATTGCCGATCCTTCGCGAATGAATCTATCATGACGTTCGCTCGAATTTCTCGAATAAATACGTAGCGTGTGCGAGCAGACGCAGGTGCGCGCACGGATGGTATAACCGATGGTATAACGAGAGCGAGAGAGAAACTTTATCGTAGATAGTAAAGCAAAGTCGGTAGAAAAATAACAAGAAAGACGAAGTAACGGCTGCTGTATGAAGTAAGGAAGCATCGAATCCACGATACAATTAACAATAATTAATTACGTACCATCCTGACGAACTTTTTTGATTAACGAAATTGAAATACACTGAAAAACAAACTATGAAATTCAGACGGTATATTATTTAACCAAACGTTCACCGTTCGTGAAACAAAGAAAATAAACAAGAAAGGTATACCATTTATGCGAAGAGAGAAAGAAAGGGGGAGGCCAAGAGATAGACAAGAATACGTCGCGTCGACCGCGAAATGTCTCGTTCTATGGTAATTTGGCTTTATTTCGCGAATACGATGTTCTCGTGCCGCCACTCGCGCATGAATTTATGGAAATACAGTCGATGTTTAAACGGCGTATCAGCAGCCGAGTCCGTCAGCCGCGCGACGTCGTTTCCTTTAATATTCTACTTCGTTTTGCCTCTCGTACCGTCGGCGCCGTACGCTTCGGTTTATCGTTTTATAAACAGCCAGTGCGAGCGTGGATGGAACGATACCAATCCTCTCTGGATTTCTATATTCGTCGAAAGATTCGTAACGATCGTTTAGCATCTACTTACTTTATATCGACTCGAGTTATGTACATACATTTGTAAAGAGAAAATTATGCATATGTAAAACAGGTTGATCTTCCACTCGATTGGCGTCATCTAGATCCAACACTTTCCCGATTGCTCGCGTTACGAGGGGCCCGAATCATGAATAACGAGACAAGAGAAGGCACGAGCTCTTTTCGTTATGAAAATATGATCCGACGATCTAGTCGTTAACGTAAATCCTTGCTAAGGCTGACGCGGTCGCTCGTTTCAAGGGGATAGACGAATCACGACAGATGGGCCTTGGAATCTCCGATTAAGTGGACCAACCACTACCATCGTTGGTATCATCACCGTCACCTTACGTCCCGTGGTCTAGAAATCCATCCGTAGAGGAGGTGCATTAGGCAAGGCGTTCGCAAACCAAATCGACCCATCTGGTTACCCCTCTAACCCGTAGAGAAACGATTGGAAACGGGAATATTTCGTTACGGATCATCTGACCTAATCGCCACGCGAACATTCACGAACCGGCACGCCGATAAGTTTCGCGTTAGCTCCATCGACGCTATCACGAACATCGATTAAGATAATAGCTTCGGGTAATATCGCCGTTATATTTTGTTGCGCGAAAATCGCACGGATGTATGCCTCTGACGTGACGAATATCGGGATGAGTCTCGAGGAGTCATAAATTGATGCAGCTTACCGCCTTTTCTCGTATACACGATATACGCATTAATTATTGGCAGGGACGTGATTTTAGGTAGCTTTTACTTGGATGAGTTATTTCGGTATTTATTGCGTGACATTAATGGGACGATTTGGAAAAATTATTCCTCGTAGCGTCTTTACGTGATTCCTTCATAAATTTTCGATACAATTTCGATGGCAGATTAATTTTTCCATCCCTTATAAAATTGAAAAGTATATGTAAAATTTTCGGTCTTCGTTACTCCGATTGGTCATCCATTCATGACTTCGGTATTTCGAGAGACCGTGAATACCCTTTTCCCGTAAACGCATTACCATATTTGCATGCCTCTTTCTCTCCACCTTCTCCACCCAGAACCTCTGGTATTCTCCGGTATGAACGAAGGAAAAGCGCGTGTTAGGTAAACGCGCGTGCATACGGGATAGAATGCCGACTGGCTACCGACAACAACGACTCTCGATGGTGGTCCATTCTCCTCTGTTTACAGTGACCGAAACGCGCCGGAATTACGACCGCAAATAAAATAAAAACGGATTAATGCAAAGATAAATAAGTCATACGCTGGCCACAAAGTCAAATTCATTTTTTCTGAACGTATTTCATTGGAGGTTTTTCTGCTCGATCGATACTTTTTCTGCCAAAAAATTAAAAATGTTTTTCCCCGGTTTCTTTTCTTTTTTAATACCTTTCGATAAGTATTGCGGTTACTCGCTCGATGATGATACAACGAATGATAATTTGAACCGCGCAGCGTTTTCGGACGTTCTGCGTTAAACGGCGCGGATGGCAGCCATTTCCGAGAGCTCTCGCGACAGCGCTTCTAAAATTACGAGGGAGGAACTAATTTTCCACTTGCCTTATCAATTGTGTCTTCGGGCTTATTGGGCGATGACCGGAAAGTCCGCCGCAAAAAGCTCGGTTTGGTAACCATAATTTTATTACACACTTCGCTGCCGCGGGCACCTAATAAAATGTTCGCGTGGCTTTTATTAACTTAGGGACGGAGTAATACGCGACATTAACCCTTCCGCGGAGATCATCGTCGCGAAAGTATTCCCCGGAGCTCGATCAAGTTCGTGGAACGGTGTTTTCCTCGTTCTTGGTCTATTTTAAATTCACTTTAGGAAAATCTTTGATGAAGAAAGCTGAAATCAAGTATCATTAAGGCTGTTCACCACCTTGTGTTCTCCTGGTTACAAATTTTGACCGATTTTGACGAACAAGGGCTTACTCGAAAGCTGACAGACTTATTGTGGGAATAATCTTTTTTAAATTTGAAAAGAATAATCTTCCTTAGAAATCTTTCAGCTTTCGAGTAAGACCTTGTTCATCCAAATCGTCCAAAAAATATGTTTCCTAATGATTATTATAGAAAATACATTATAGATCAAAAGCTTAATGACGAAGACGTTAAAGTTCCCGTCTTTGCGAAGCACCGAATATCAGAATATTTTCTTCCGAATGGAATACCCGTGTTTACGACCGCAAGCTGCTAAATTGACAGCCAACCACCGAAGCATATTATGGTGATGGAGTGCAATCGTCGCACTTCGACCGCACGATCGCTTCGAAAGCCGCTATTGTACGCGGGAGAGGACAGACGCGCGTCTATACGCGACTATGACGAGCAGCTCGTGTTCCTCTCTGTGTGCTTCGTACGAACAAGAGAGAGAGATAGATATGCAGACAGAAAGGGAGGGATAGGTGAAGAGAGAAAGGGGGGAGGGCGGAGAAAGTGAAAAAAAGGAGTTATACAATTGGTAATCAGGGTACCATTGACGGATGAAATGATATCTGAATGGCCGAAATTAGCGTCAGCGAGCTGCGATAATTGGATGGCGATGCATGCCCCGAATGCGTGCGTGGTGTGCAGGATGAAGAGAGAGAGAGATGGTTAAACGGGAGAGGGGGCGGTAGCACGCTGGTGAGCGCATTCTCACCGATTCTGATTTGCCGTGCGTGTTTCCGCTTGTCAAAGGGTTAAATGCGTGTAAATGTCCGAGCTCGTGGCTCGTATGATCGCATCATCAGCGTCCCGCGTATTCCGCGTAAGGAGACTTAGAGTCGTGTTTCTGAGAAAATTCTTATTCTATCCCTCGAACTCTTGACATTTTTCACGATCGAATCGCGAGTGGTAGCGAGCGTATCGCGAAGGTTTTACGCTTGCGAGGGAAAAGCTCAACGATAAGTCCGCCCGAAGTCATTTTCTAACGATAAACGTTTCATACTCTCCAGATTATTTTTATCCCTTCGTAGAAGATCGTACTCATATTCGGTATAATAAATCTACCGGCTATGGTGTTCCTCGACGTCGATCCTTCGTCACGAACGTATCCCAACTTAATTGTTAGCTGATATCCGACGGAGAGCACTCCAACGAGCCCCGGGCTAAAAGTATTTACCGAAGGTGAAATCGAGCAGGAAGTTCGTAAGAGCACCGTAGAGAGAAAGGTTAATACTACAGGTCGTTTCGCTACGATCGCTATATAGGTTTAGTAATACGGCAAATAGCCTCTTTGTCGAACAGAGAAAGGTATCGATTCGCAACTTTATGGTCGGGCCAGCCGCGACTCCTCTTCGTCGAAAGAGCGTTTAAAAGATAGCGAGGTGAATGGAACGCGGTTGGCTATATGGGAGAGAGAAAAAAAAGAGGGAAGAAGGACTAAGCGATAAGTGGGTTCACGCTCGTTGTGTTTCCGTCGATCAGTGCATAAGGATTTATGAATCACGATGAGTCTTCCTTCTTTTTGTGCAAAAATTTCCCATCGTCGCACATAAAAAATTATTTTATGGTATCATTTAATTCAAAACTCTTCTCAAAGCTAACACTTTGACTGCCACCGAATGTTGTAAGAATTTTATCCCGAGTAATCGTAATAAAATTGTCATATGATTAAATGAGACTATATTCTTATCAGTAGTGTCTTTACATCACTGGTAGTTATCCATGATTATCGATGGTGATCGCCACAGTCTCACTGAAGAAATAGGTCGATCGATAAATGAAAAAATGAAATTACGATCACGAGAAGTTAGCCCGGTGCTGATTTAAAATTTCAACCCGGACTCCGCGAATTTCTTTTCGATTTAACGGTACGATCACGGAAAATCGTTCGATGGTAAAATTTCGTTGGCATTATCCGACGCGTCACGTACGAGCGGCGCGTTAATATTTTCAACCGTGCTGGGCCGTCATAACTTTTCGCGATTTTCAATAACTCCTCGATACCTCTTCAACGAGCGCGTGGAAAGCACGCGCCCGCGAAAATAATTACTTTCGAGTGAGAAATTCGCTTCCGCGTTTACCTACGTATACTCGTACGTTTGCGACCGCTTTTTCCTTGTACCGATTGTACTTTGGTCTTGACATCGCTCTCTTTTTTTTTTTTTTATTAAAATTTTTTCTTTACCCGAGCCTTCTTAAGCTTTTCTCCTGGAATATACTTTCCACTGTCGTCCTCTTTCTCCCTTTTTCTCCTCCCGCTCGAGTACCGTTCTCATAATCCAATAGGCGAAGCGGTAGACGAGTGAGCGTGGTTAAGGTATTCCTTTGTGGCGAACGTCGGAATATGTCTCGGCCTCGGATAATGAAATTAGAGTCGCGTTCCATTTGCGAGTCTTGCGGGGCAATATTCTTCAATTATAGGCAAAGGGGGAGGGAGAGAGAGAATGTTCGGGCGGAAACGCATCGCGAATGTTGCAAATAGGAGAGTGCCTTTCGAGAAGCGGCACTTCTGAAAACGTGATTGCGGAAGAAGAGAAAAATAAGACGTGGTAAAGGAGGAAAAGTGTGCGAGATAGAGAGAGGACGTTCAGTCGTGTAGGTCCTTTGGTAAGCCACGCTTTCACGTAGTCGCAAGAAGAAGGATGCTGCTCCGCTCGAACCATCTTTCCTATGAAAAGTGCTGGCACTTGGAGCCGTCTATATTCCGTGCTATCGCTTTATAGACGTTGTAAAGGAAGCCATGCCTTTTGCGGAATGCACGTAAACGAATACGTTATGTATAGGTATATATATCTCGTGTGACGTTTCTCCTGCAAATTCTCGATCTTTTCCCAACCTATCTATCCGTTCTTTTTGTTCTACCATCATTTATTAATCCTACGGCAAACGTTTCCACGTAAATTCGGATTCTCGATTTTATTCTTCTCTCTTCCTATCTAATGGACGAAGCATCATCCAGCTCGTACGTAGGTAAGTACGTACGTAAGGTATAAAACGTAAGTGTACGCGTAAAAGGGATGGTACGCGCGCCCTTTCAAGACGATTAACTCCACCAATGGAATCGCTTTGATTCCATTCGATCCTATCGCCTTAAAAGCTTTCGTTAGCCGTGGGTATATACTATACGAGAACTTTTCGGGTATCGAACAACGCGCTTTCTTCGATCCGAAGATGGTTTTAAGCTATCGGCTCTTAGTTTACGAGTTTCTTCGTTTAACGAGAGAGAGATATCGAACTTTGTTCTCTCTTTCTTTTTCTATTATATTCGATCGGAGATTGTAACGAATGTTGCAAAAAAAAATCTCAAAAGAAATATTCCCGTAAGGTACATTTCGTTCGCATTCCAATGACCGAGAGAATGGCCTTTTAAAAGCGAACGTCGTTCGAAAGTAGCGCACGTAGAGTCATCCGCATGCCGAAAGGATTAGCCGTGGTATTTTTTAATAGTCTTAAGGTAGGAACTCCGAGGTGGATGCAAATGGAACGGTCGGAGCGACGTGTAGGAGCCTAATTAAGGCCGAGGCTCCTCCGATGCGTACGTGTTGTCTGGACCACGATGCTGACCCAAGGAGAGAGAAAACCACAGAGAGCGAGAGAGAAAGCCGAAAGGGTGGAAAGGACACCACGAGCACCGTCGTACGAATCAACGTGGTATGGGTGCCGCTGGTGGTCACATATTCACGTAATAACGTAGGTAACCGTGGCACGTAACGGTGGCGCAACGCCGGGAGAATGGCTGCTGATTGCCAGCCAGCGCAAATTTAACGCGAGATTCTCCACAAATCTCGCCTGGTGTGTATACCGGAGCGAAGCCCTATCGCTATATTATAACCAGAAGAATCGGTAACTCGCGAAGAAATTTTCTAATAAGTTTATTGCCACCGATATCGAGATGAAGTGGTTCAAATTTGTCTTTCTTCCATACTAGATTTTACTATCTACCTGGTTTATATTTTAAGTCGTTTGGATATTTTTGGAAAGATCTACCAAGAGATTTCTTCTCAATCTATGGTAAAACGATGTTGATTTAACGACGTTAACGACGAGAATGCAGTTTGGTCTCATAAAACGATTACCACGACCGACCGAATAATACTCGGCTTCATCCAAAGTGATATTTTTACCGAACGCGGGGGTGGCGGGAAAAAAGTACAGCTCGAACAGCTCACAACAAACTTTATTTACCGTCGGTACTCCTGATATCGTAAAAAGCATGCGGCAGTTAAACGCCCTCGAATTTCCGGCGGGTAATTCTCGCTGATTACGCGATTCGATTGAGCTCGAGCGTACCTGGCCTATACGTGTACGTATTCGTATGCATACGTCATATACACGGACACGTTCGTAGGTGCGGGCACATATTTAAAGCGAGCGCGAAAGATCTTGACTATAAAAATGATCGTGGCAAAAAAACGAGCCGCGCTCGGCCGGTCGAAAAAATTCCGACATGATTTTCCATGGCAGTTTCTCTTTTTCTTTCGCTCTCGTGGCGCGACGAGAGAGACCTTCGCAAAAACGCGCAGGGTACGTTCGCGCGCACTCACAGCGACGCGTTAAAACGCGAAACCAAAAGCCGCGGCAGTGCGGCTCGCGGTGGTCACGGTGCGCGATGGTGGTTGGTTGTGCAACGAGAGAGAGGGAGAGAGAAGTTGATGGACGTGCTCGGGGCGCAGCGTAACGTAGGATCAAAACGTGGATAACAATTAATTCGATTTGCACCGCGGTGATGTCGCCCGAATTAGCCCGGGTGAAAAGGACAGCGGTTTTCGACCGCCAACTTCTCCTACGCTTCGCCTATGGTTCGCGAATACGCGCGCTTGTGTAAGTTCGCGTACACGGTTTCCCGCGATTTAAATTTAAATTCTCGACAGATCCATTTTGCTTCACGGTTGAAAATATCCTTCTCTCCTTTAACCTCTGAACTTCCCGTAGATATATTCTACCCTTCCTTCTTCTTCTTTTCTATGCTGGAAGGTTTAGCTGAATGGAAAAATAAAAAAGCCAACGCGTTTTCTACAGACGACTCTCTCTCTCTCTCTTTTACGGCCATTCGTCGCAACTTCGCTTTTCATAATTGGTCCACGGCATTTTCTGCGGCTGGCACGCTAATGAGCGGTGTATTGGCAGCCTGTCTAATTTATCTGTGCCGGTGCGTGTGCTGCCGCCGTCGCTGTCGTTGCTCCGCTCGCACCACCACCGTTATTGCCCTCTACCGTTTCCCCCCTTCACCTCGCTTCCACCGCACGGCCGATCGATTATCCGGCTTAACCGCCGCGTAATGGGCAACGTGGCTTTCGTTACGAGAACCGTCGACCGCCGCGTCGCTGCTCGCGCGACCGTTTGTAACCGGATAGAGAAATAGAGGAGCGAGAGTCGTAGGAAAAGCTGACGGATGAAAATCAAATTCGTCGTTTCGGCTATTTCAAACTATTTCTCACGATTATTTATTAAAAGAAAATGGGTACATCAAAATTTTTGTGAAAAATCGATGCATCTAAAATTTGCCCGATCAGACATTCGTTCGAAAGAGGAAAGTCTCTTCTTTACGAATATGGCAGTGCGGCATCGATAGGATGGCTGGTTGGAAAGATACAGCAGTTTGAAACTCGAAAAAAACCCATACTCCGACACTTAAAAGATTAATTTCTCATCATTGCTTAACGCTATCGAAAAACGGACAACGGAACAGTATTCTGCATGCTTTCTTCTTTCTAAATCTTGATTCATACATCAGGATTTTTGACAAAAAATCGATGCATCTCGAATTTGCCCGATCAAATACTCGTTCGAAAGAGAAAAGTCTCTTCTTTACGAATATGCAAGTCGCGTTTCGATAGGATGGCTGGTTGGAAAGATACAGCAGTTTGAAGCTTGGAAAAAACCCATACTCCGACACTTAAAAGATTAATTTCTCATCATTGCTTAACGCTATCGAAAAACGGACAACGGAACATTATTCTACATGCTTTTATCTTTAAAATGAGCCATTAAACATTGAAATCGGCGGTGGTGACCATTTTGGCAAAAATCATGATGCATAGGTCAGGATTTTTGTCAAAAATCGAAGTATCTCGGATTTGCCCGATCAACTACTCGTTCGAAAGGGGAAAGTCCCTATTTTACGAATATGGCTGTGTGGCTTCGATAGGATGACTGGTTAAAAAGTTACAGCAATTTTTCTCTTGAAAACGACCCATACTACGACACTTAAAAAATTTATTTTTCAACACTCCGCAACGATATCGAAAAACGGACAACGGGACAGTATTCTGCATGCTTCCTTCTTTAAAATGAGCCATCAAACATTAAAATTGGCGGTGGTGTCCATTTTGGCCCAAAAAATATCAAAGGCCTAATTGTATCTCAAAAGATCTAGGAAAAGTAATAAGAAATCCGAAATACACTTTTCTTTTTTGATTAACACGACTATGATAGAAGCTGCGAGTCGTGTAGCAAGTAACGACAAAGAGATAAAGCTTGGAAAATATTGCCTCCCCGAAAGTGTTTATCGCACGAAGGAGAGAAGAGAATACGATCGGGGATCGATCGTACGTTCGTTATCGGTTAAAACGTATTTTCGTTTCCCACCGAGGACTGGTAATTAGAGAATGGAGAATGGAGTTCGCGACCGCAGAGGATTCGCGCGGCCCCCGATATCGATTCGTATTTCTCCTGGATTAAGGACAAAATATACGCTGCCGTAAGTGCGTTTAAATGTGCTCGTGGGAAGAGAGAAAGACACGAGTATCTTCTTGATGGACAATAATTCATCGCGACCGAGCGTGAGCAAGCTCGCATTTCCTTTCTAATACATTTATCGAACACTATAAAACATCCTTTTTGGTATATAATACTAAGAAAAATGAAGGAGAGTGCGAGAAAATTAAAACTGTTTTCTTTTTTCCTTACTAGATTCGTATCAAAAGGCAGAGATACCTCCCGGTATCAAGAAATTAATTAAACCTGTCTCATAAATACATCTTCGTCTCGTGGAACGTCACGAAATTGTATTATTAAGGAACCTCACAAAGCGGTGAGGTTCTCCGCGAGGTAATGGATATTTGCGAGCGTACGTATATGATACATACGCACGGCACATTCTCGAGCGTAACACCGGTGAGTCTCTTGCGGCCTAATTATGCTCGCTGAAAGACTACGACCGAACGTGCATTCGGTTCATTCTCAGAGGCAGGTAGGTATAACGTCGTAGTCTCCGTGGCTAGGTCTCCCTACATGCGAAGTAAATAATCGTTCTTTACCATGCACCCGAGGATGCATACGTACCTCCTGGCGTTTCTTCAATAGCTTCGTCTTTTATGTTCTCAGAAAAATTCTAAGATTTTATTTATCACGTTAATTCGAGAAAGAAAAGAGACCATTATTATGTTTGGTAGTGTCAGGGTATAAAAAACAAGCACCAAAGCATTTCTCTTCTTTACTAAAGTATTTAATAAAAACTTTCAGACCGTACCACCATGTGGTCTCCACTCTTTCTCTCGCCATACCTTTCTTTCTCTCTCACGCCCTTACTATCTATCTATCCATGGAACAAAGACAAAATTAAAAATTCGTGCTGAAATCACAAATGTCCTCGAGGCAAAGACAGCTATTAGGCTTATCGCGACAACTTGGGCTTTCTTTTGTACAAAGCATCTCATACGACTATGCGTATATATAGTTTGGAGAACCCTCGTTCATACTCCGAGCACGGTGCTATCGCCTAATTCGAAACCCTCCGGGTTCGGTATTTGATTGACGTTCGCTACATCGAAGCGAGGAACAAAGCGATGAAATGGGAGGGTGGACCACCTGCATAGGGTTTTCCTCGGAGCTCGCACTTATTTACTTCCGTGCCAACGAACACGAAAGAACCTTCCTGGTTGGGGCAGCCCGGAGTAATCTTTATAATACCGCCAGGTGCATCAGGTAAACGTCGACCCTATCGATATCATCGTTGTCCCTTCTCGAAAGCAATGATTATTACTCGTGGTACGTCCTATTCGCTACGTCGAAGCTCGTAATAACGTGACGCGCGTGACCAAATTCAAAGACAGTAACGGCCGGAACAAAGAAAAGAAAAAAAATAAAGCCTCACGGCGAGTAACGATCGGTTATCGATTAAGCTCGTTATTCCGGGTACTCGGCTTCCGCTTCGTAGTTTTCAATCGTGCTTCCAAAGCGAACGGTCCTTTATCGATATCGTCGGGTTGTAAAGAAAGAAAATCGACTGGCTGTATCGCGATGTAGCCGTTGAAGACGTCGTAATAAAATCGTCAGAAGTGATATAAGAGCGTACTTTTTCACGCGCCGATGAAGCGCACGAGTTTCTTTTATTGTGGAGAAAAAAGAGAATGGTAAGTTCCATCGCGTGGATTATGTTGGAACGTTTTAATCGATAAGCTTATATCGAAATAACGAAACAAGAAAATCCTATTACTAATTTAGAATGTTAGAATTACTGTCTTATCGGTTGCTTTCAAAACCAAAGTAAAGGCTTAGCTTGTAAAGCATGAAAAGTTTTGAAGGGCCGATCGATCGACGATTACTAATTTAAAGAATCGTTCGCGGGAGCACCATATGGTCGGAATAAAAGCGGTCGATCGGCCGAAAAACGCAGACATAATTGTAGGGAACCCCATAGAGATTCAACGTTAAGCCGACTTAATGGGCACGTTGTTGCAGTCCTACCCTTCGAAGAGAACGGATAATTCTGAAGCGATCTAAACTCGTCGAAGTGGAAGAACGAGACAAGGATGAGAGAGAGTATATCATTACGGATCCCGACTCACAATTATATTCTTTGTTATGCCGTGGTGTGGATAAAGAACGACGTGCTGGCCGTTCGTTTCGCCGTATCATCGGTCGAAATTATGGTATTTGGATAATAAACTTTTGGGTTGGGTTATGCCCGAACAAACGAAAAATAAGTATTTTTCAAACATTTAATAATAAATTTATTGGTACGCGACCTCTTATACATCGTATATATTAAATCTGCCATAAAAAGTAATATAATCGTATCCCGCGTCGGTTTAATCGGTCCACGAAGCGGAATTGTAAACGAGAAAACAAGGACGGTAATGGTGGTCGCGTGAGCGATGACTTCCGCATTTCCATCGCATTTGTCGTACCTTCCTGAATTGGGCAAAAATATCAAGGCTCTCCCTTTTCGAACCCAGCCGGATCTCGCAGGGACAGTTCCTCAAGGGATGACATTCAGACCGTGTTGCCTCGTCCCGAGCAGTCTTTCCGACATTTTGATGAGGTGGGATTTGGCCGGGAGCCAGTGCAAATGCCATTCCGTTTCTCTCTACTCTCCTTTCCTCCTTGTTGTTTCCTTCCTTCCTTCGCCCGCTCATCTTTTCGAGTCACCCTCCGTTTCGGTCCTCTTCTCCCTGTCCTTTCCGAGTATTCCGATTCTCGTTATCGCACTGTCATACTTTCCTATGATTTACAAGGTCCGTACGTATCGCGCACGCACCTGCGATACGCGAATATATTTATTAGCACCCGTGCGATAAATAACATTATATCGCCAGACGACTTAAATTATTAACTACATCAGACTCTGTTCCTTCCGAACGAAGAAACTCGTCCTACGATATTAACTTTACATCGTAACGATCGACAGCTGTTCGAATGAGAAAAGTTAAAAAAAAGAGGTTGGTTGGTTGATCGACGAGAGTAATTTGTGTCACGCACGATCGACGTATGACCCACCTATCCTAATAAAAACACGACAAAAAACTAACTCACTCGGGTGTTTTCGAAAGTGGGTCACGCTTGTATGAAAACGCAACATGCATCGTCTCGTGTACCATAAATATAATCAAACATTACGCGTTCTTTTTTTTATATCTACCGATACGACAGGTACGCGCATACAACGTTGTAGCGTGCGCTTATCGATCCGGACCAGTTCGTTACTTAGGTACGCTCAAATAAATTCTCTCCGGTGTTACTTGAACGGTTGTTTACCCATGCATTTTGTATACCCTTGGTCCAGCAAGTGGTAGTTCGTCGAAATAAACCAAGACAACGCTGGCTAGTTTGCCCAACGAATTGATCGCCATTATCAATTCCTCGATCGTGCTTACGTCAGCGATCCGAGCTTTTTGCCTACGGTTCGCACGACACAGTTATATCGATGCTCTATAAATCTCGCTGCGTGAGTACGCGCGTACGCGAGAGAGAGAGAGAAAGGGGGAACGGTCTCCACGATCATTGAAAATCATTAAAAACATCCGCAGTAGGGTGGATCCGAACGATCTCGCAGGAAGAAGTCGGTCGTTCGTTTTTCATCACTCCCCCTCTTTCGAGCTGGACCACCGACTGTTTTATTGCAGCCTAATCGCCGAAGGAACCTCCTCTCGCGACGGGGTTGCACGAAAGAGTAGCATCGCGGCCACGGCCGATATTGCGAAATAATTTTTCAACGCGCATTAACATCCCGACACGTGTCTGGTCCATTTGTCAAGCTCTCTCTATTTCCCTTCGATCGTGCGGTAGGTAGTACAACTCTATCGGTGGAAAGTTCCTACGAATATAATACCTACTCTCTTATTCTCTTTTTTCAATGCCCCACGTGCACACGAAAAAGCAGGAGTAAAGCAATAAAGACGGGACCGATAGCAGTCGACGAAACCGAGGCTTTGGTTCATAACACGAATACATTTACGCGCGTATACGATCGTTAGTCACGTGTACCATACGATGCAAACCTTCATACATGCGCACACATGGCCGTAGCCTTCATAACGATCACGAAGAAATTTATTAAAACTCACAATCAACGCGTCTACGGGGTAGAAGCGTAGTGTTTTGCGTTACGCTACGCGTTCGCTCGCTCGAGGCCGCAGAGCCGAGAGAATATAATAATTTTAATACGGGCAGTGCCCCGTGTGTCACGCGGCCGTTCGCTTCAAATGCACTCCCCTTCCGATGCAACGCTTCGCTGCTTTCCCACTTGCCTATCCGCCTGCCTGCCTACTTGCTTCGACGTTTTTGCACACTCGCGATAGCTTTCGCGTTACTACGAATTTTATGGAGGACTTCGTGTCGTAATTTCTACCCTGGTTCGTGAAAAATCGAAAGATTCTACGGTAGTCCGGTGTAAGAACTAGGTGCTGTAAATTTTCGAAAGTAGAACGAGGTCTCTCGTTTAACCCTTAATTTCTCGCGTTATACTTTACTATGATCTTGATTCTATATAATTTTATTAATGAATATAATAAAAAACAGTAGAAAGTGTATTTTATTATACTTCTGAAATTGGGTAAGTAATTTATAATATATAAATAAATAAAAGTAATTAAAGGTTAAAATAGTTAGCAACAACACATTGCAGCATAAATAGTCGATTCGTGTCACTCTCCGTGTATCGGTAATTACGCACCTCGAACTTGTCTCACGGTTTGTCATGAAAAATGAACGCACGCACACGTTCGGAAGCAGCACGAATTCAAGAGCGATATAAATCCCTGTGGCTGATGATACGACGGCTCGTGGTTAATTCCGGATAGAGGAACAAATCCAGTGAGAATCTGAAAGCAGATCCGAAGCATGGAGGCCGCGTCACGGGCCGACGTCGAACGCGAAAGTGATAGCTGCTCGTCGAAGTTTGGACCTCGGTCGAATATCACGCTGGGAATTATGAGGGGGCGATTACCCTGGATTTCCTCGTATACCGTCTATACGTGCATACGGATACGCGTATATATATAATATTTATGTATAGGTATATACTCGGTGGACCGATAAAATATCCGATGAATTATGGGAAGGTGAAAGCATCGAGAATGGCAAAACTCGAGGGAAGAATCGAGGTCACGTGTCTCGCACTGTCTCATTCGCTCTTTCTCTCGCCCTTTTGTGCGTGCCATTGCGATGAGATTTATTACTCGCTCGACCGAGACTGATTACCGATTGCACCTAATCCCGAAACTTTACCGTTCGATATCTCTGCTTTCCTACTCTTCCCTTTGAGTTTTTCGAGGAAGAGAGAACATATTTCGAGCTTACGACGCACGCTCCCGATGTTTGAATTGTCTCGTCGAGTACCCTCGATCGCGTGTGCGAGATAACGAATGGGGATTGAGAAAATCGGTATCGAGGATAACTAGTGGTAGAATCGAGGTGATTTTGCATCAATAAGATAAGTTGGTAATGTGGAATAACATTTTTTTGTGTGAGGCTTCGTTTTCGAGAAAATTTACTTTAACTATTCTGTCGTTTATTGCACACCCACGACAATTTGGGGGGAACCCAGAAATTACAAAAAATTCCCTCTCATCTAGCACTAAGTTGGTTAAAAAATAAAATAAAATTGCCCATCATCGTGATCTCAGCCTACTAAATAGCAATTACATCCTCCCATAAAATCAATTTTCTAGCAAATTAGGAAAGAGATACACGTATACGTTGATACACGGAAGGGAGGTAGGCGAGAAGGGTAGGGCAAAATGGAGATATTCCGTATCCTTCGGAAGGGATGCACCCGATCCTGTATTCATATTGCGTCGAGCGAACACGATGGCGGAGATTTAATTAGCGCGATGCATCTTGCTTTCGATTTCCTCCGTTTCTCACGCGCGAGAAGCGAGCGCTCTTGTGGACTCGCTCGCGGCACTCTCTCTCTCTCTTCCGTATGCGCGCGTGTACAGCACTAACTTGGAATTGCATTCGTCCACGGAGAAATTGACGAGGCGGATGCATATATACGTACGTGCTAGGCAAACCGGAACAGTTCCGTCGCCGGTAACGATACTACGCGGATAGTCGACGTAATACAATGTAAAATATGGCGGTTCTACCATCCTGCCTCGTGTTCTAATTATGGTCTATCGCTAACGTGCACCGCCTCTAGACTTACATACGCGTTCTACTAAATGGAAAATTAGTGGGCAATACTTATTAATCATGCGTAATCAAAACGTTAATCCGAGTAATTGATTAATGTTCGGTGATAATGCGAACGGATGCCTCTAGACGGTGGTATTAGGCATACGAACAAAAAGGAACCCTTGCTTTTTCTTCATTTTCTCTTTAGTATCCATCGACGAAACGAGCAAAGAAAATACGAATGCGAGATACAGGCTATGGAATTTTGCGTGACCTTTTTTACCGTCTCTAACCCTATGAAAGTTTTTCCTATCGTCGCACATCCATCGATAACGTTGCTAGTATTTTAGATTCGACTCGTACACACATACACACCGTATTTTAGACAATGTTACCCATAGTCTCGTATACTTGTTGTCCAGAGGCAGCTCGTACTTCGCTGTCTCTGTCGTGCGAGAACGCAGGAGCCCGTAAAAACGAACGTGACGGAGGGAGGATAGAAACACGCGGAGGCTCACCATGGAAACGGAAAGAGAATGAGAGAGAGAGGAGAAGGATAAAAAAGGAAAAGTAGAGGGTGACCAGAGAGAATGCATGCGAGGGGTGCCGCTCTCTGCGAAACCACGTCAGGAGCATCGACAATGTTTTACAATTCGCTATGCCGACGTATGCCCTTTAATTTTTCGCGGATTAAGGAGGAATAGAAGTTTATCGAAAGTTATGGCCGGCGCGTACGCAAAATACATAGGATGTACGAGCGTGCGTCAAACCACGTATATCTACGTCTATGTATATTTATATAGCTTTATGTGTGTGTAGGTAATAGCACATACGCGTACGGAGACGGGTACACCGAAGTGGAATCTAATAAAAGCGAGACGAGTCACCGTCCCGTTTTATTGCGCGAAGAGAAGACTACACGGTCACGTTCTGTATATTCACGCGTGTAGGTGTGCCTGTCTTACTCTCTCTCTTTCTCACCCTCTATCTCTCCTTTTTTCTTACGTATATACTACCACGCGATAAGTACAAAAAGAGGGAGGACGTCTCGAAGTCTCTCGGCGTAAGTGACATTCGCCTGGTGTAATTTCTCTCATAATTTCCCTCGTAAGGTTATAGCCGCATAAACAGTTTAGAATTGTCACGCCCGGGGAAATCTATGCCGTAACTGCCGGGGAGCAACTTTGCAAAAACGTTTCGGATTTAATGGCGTTTCTTCCGGCACCTTCAACGCTGGCCCACCAACGCTCGTGCTCTACAACGAATCTGTGTATAAGAGAGAGAGTGGGAAACATTTTTACGAGAGGGTACGAGACTTTCTTTCCCAGCTCTTGATAATAATAACCGCACTCGTGCAAATAGAGATCGCGTTTTTCCCTGTTACGCACGTTCGTGACTCGTCGCTTTGATTTTTTTTTTTCCTTTTCCTCTCCATCTCTTCTTTTTCCTCCCTCTCTCTTCCGCTCGCGCGTTAACGAAACGCCGATGAACAATTTGTATTTTTCCTTTTAGCCCTTTTTTCGTGGAGAAGTGCACCCGGTAATAGTCCGTCGACCATCGGCGAAAGATTCGACAAAAAGAGCTAACGAGCTTTTCGAGATCGGTCCGGTTATCGTTTACCGTGTACCTAGATTGTAGATTATTTAGAGAGACGAGCTCTCGACTGGATTCAATAGCCAGACGAGGTACTCGGTGGAACGAGCTTCTCGATTCGGATTATCTCGTTCGCTCGAGATTTGCCGGGGATGAATTTTCTCTTTTCGTTGGAAAACCGCTCCGGTTTTTCCTACCGCGCTTGCTAAGATAAACATCGTATTTACCGGCCGTTAAATCGCAGCACGTAAGCATACATAGATGCGGTACCTACGTAGAAAGAAAAACGCCTAACCTTTGCCTAACGTTTGGTAAAGAGGTCGGGTAAAAAGTTTCGCCTTAGCTCTAACTAAGAATATCGGAGGGCAGGTGGGTTTTCTCGGAGAGTCTTTTATTTGACTTCGAATTAGCCGCCTCGATGCGGTTTAAGAATGGATGGAACCGAGTGTCTGCAGTTTTCTGGTTCGTGCTTTGTTTAGAAATCGCGCGATTGCACCCTCTCCTATCGCTCGAAACTTATTCTCCTGCGTTAACGTAATTGGATCGGCTAGAATTGCAAGCGAGAAAGCGCATTCGACTATCGAGAGCCGCGGCAAGGAACGTTTCTTTCTCTCACCAAATTTCCATATGTAAATTCATATTTTTTAGAATATTTCCTTTTTTTTTGTCTACGTAGGTACATTGAAAACTATGTATGTGGGTAGTCTCTCGTTCTCTTCTTTCCTTCGTACATATTAAAAACCATTTCACGCGATATAGCGGAGTTACTGTCAGGTCATTACCGTTCCAACAGGTCGCGTATTACGGCATTCAATTTTGACCGTTATATTCTCTTCGTGAAAACAAGAGAAACTTCGGTACGTCAGAAACCTGAGCGACGTAGAACATACCACCTCGTATTTTCTTTCTCGGAAAGAAAACGGAAATACTTCAGCCTGGAGAGCTACCCCACGAATTTTATTAATAGCACCGCCGACGCATACTCGCACATACATACATATATCTAGGTATGGACACGAGCAAGTAGCAGCGATGACCAGCGCTTCTCGAGCGGCGTATAAATAATTCACCGAACGAACGCGATGCCGGTGACTAGGATGGAACAATGTAAAGCTCGAGGGGTTGCCGGTAAAGTGAATGAACGAAGTGACGAGTTATATTACACGATGAGCTCGAGAAACGCTTGTTTGCTGCGAGTCCTCGGTATCCTATGTACGCGTATACGCGTCGTCGTAACACGGCCGTTGCGTTATACGTATACCGATAAATACATAGTCGGAAAATGGATGCCGGTGTAGAGACGACACGCTCCTCGTTGATTGAATGCGAGCATCGCCCCCAATGGAAGAAAATTTCGCGAGGTATGTCGTGTGCCAATGGTCAGGAGATGAATATGAATGAAAACGGGGTTTTCGCTTCGCTAGAGTTCGCCCAGGTTTTACGTTTCTCCTATTTGTCAAACGGACCCAGAGTAATAAAAGTGGCTCTAATTTTATCCTCGTTGCCTCTTGAAGAGAAAGGACGACACGGGAACTTTCTCGCTTTTTCCCCGTCTCCCTCTTTTTCGGATGTTTCACTTGGCGCGGAACTCGCTTGGCCCGCGCGAAACGTATTTGCTAAAAAAATCTATGGACGATCGATCGATGAGAGAGAAGAAAGACAATGCGAGACAGAGAGAACGAATGGTTCGTGTAAACGATTCTTCGATTTACGACGAACGAAGCGACCGTCGATCCCCGGCTCGTTTAGAAACCACCCTTCTTTTTATCTTTCCATCTCTAGAAGCTAATAGGATTGCCTGAGCGAATCGAAGCTTTTCTTTTTCCTCCTGTGAAACTTACGATCCGTTATCGGTGCGATAAGAATTTCACGAGATTTACCTTTTGCTCCACGAAAAATTCCCTTTTATCAAAATAAGATTTTCTTAAAATTTTTTTTTTTTTTTTCTTAAAAAATAATCTTCGTCGCCTCCTTATCTCCAGACACGCACGCGCGTTACCTGTCCAAGGAAATAAACGCCTTAAAAAGAGAATCTTGCGAGTGTCTACATTATTAGCAAGGCCGGTTCTCATCACGAACACTCCGAACTCCCCGTTTCCTTTGTTATCAAGCGCCGGATCCGTTTTATTATTCCGCGCTCGGCTTTTCAATAATGTACCTCGATACAAGCAGGTACCTCTAGCTCGGATACCACCACCGGAGCAACACTACCAACCGTGCTTTGCCTTTTCCTCGCAATCGATCGTTTTCCATTTCGATATCCTCTTTCACGATGCGCCAAGCCGCGCCTTCTGCACGACAAAGAGTACCTAGCTTCGCTTTTCTCTCCTTCTTCCCTTTGCCTCTCCCACGCATACCCTTTATCTCCATCTCTCTCGTTTCAACGTCAACAAAGCTCCCAACACGTCGGTGCTAAAATATCGTGTTACGTATGAGGAAAATGGTAGGAGGAGTAGATAGTTGGCGCGGTAACTTCGTCGAGAATAGTTCGATGCTCACGACGAGCCGATAAATCGAACAATCTGTTCGGGACGTTGTCATGAATATTATCCGAGATATGTATGTAGAACGCGCGAAGCAGCCTCGCGAAGGAACGATCTCGAGTAGGTACCGAAGGTATGCGAATCGGCACGTAAATTTAAATCTCGAACGAAGGAAGCATCGTTTTCCGATCGTTTCCTACGTCTCGTTGTTTATTATCCGATATATGTTTCTCCGTCTCTCTCGCTTTCTTCTTTCTTCTTCTCTCAATCATATCCTCTCTGCGATTTCCTCGTGCACCGGTCGTATATGAATTTAATATTGGTTATTTACTCGCTCGTAGAACAAGACCCCTACGAACGAAGGGTTTACTAACGTTGACGAACAAAATACACATAGCCGTGAGCGCGTTGATTCGTGGAGAGTTCACGTCGACGATAGCTACGCTTCGATGCCTAACGTAATTTTCGGAGAGAATTATAAACGAAGGAGCGGAATGATCGATACGATCGAACGGCTTTCGAGTTTCCTGCCAATATGTAGGTATATGTATAATTGTGTAGTGTGAAATGTGAAAATGTGCAAATAATTCTAATGTCGTATCGTAGTTAATTACAAAATGGAGAAAATGAATAAATAAAATAAGAAAATTAGTAGTTTCGTATCTAAGTAATATAAAAAAAAGTAAGAATATCGCGAAACATTTTTCGCTCGCTCGCGAATCGACTTCGCGTCTGCAAAATTAATTAAATCACAAGCTACACGCCCTTATTACTTAAAACGCTTTTAATACTTTGCTAACAAACTAATTTAAGGCCGGTTGATCAAAGTACCACCAACACACATTCCACAATTTACTTACCATGTATGCTTTTAAGCTATAAAGATGTTGTAAGGGCGCTCTCGCGTCTCTTCGGTGCTTTCAACTACTTAATTGGTGCTTCCCAAACGGAGGCACGATCGACGTTCTCTACGAGAAATTTAATCGCGTGCTTTTCAAACGACCGAGAACGATCGAAGTGTATATTATAGAAAAAGCTATCGACTCGGCTGGCACGAAACGCTGTCTTATAATAACTTACGACGAAGGTAATCGATTAACGAAAACGTTTTCCTCCGAGTCGATCTCTTTCTCGTAGCGTGAAAAGAGTTTCCCAAAAAATAAAAAGTTATGTAGGAAACAAGGTTAGCAACGAATTTGATCGGAGAACGTTTGGATAGGCAGAGAAACGATGGGAGAGGATTGGCAGAGGAGAGTCGAAGAATCGCGGACGCTGATATCCATCTTTTACGACAGCGTTCAGATTCAATTTACTTCTCAATATCAAGCAACTCTCGTGCTTCTTGGTACGAGCTCGATATCCTTGCTTTTCCCCTCCTCTCTGTTCTTCTCCATTTTAGCCCTTTTGGCTCCACTCTTTCTCCTTTTCTTTTTCTCCGGTTTATAGAAAATATCCTGGAGCGTCGTCGTTCGCTTGAAATATGTTTGCGTAGTTTAGAAATATTACATTGCGGATGGTCGGTTGTTCGACGATAAAATCGTCGAAAAAGTAGGAAAATACAATAGTAGCATCTTACCTTCTACCGTCCTTATCGTCTGAGAGAAAGAGGAGGAAAAGAGATTGGAAGAAATGGATTCTCGGATGATGAGAGATGATCGATACGAGGAGATCTTCTCGAACATTTTTGAGTTCGCTTCTTTTTCCTTCGAAGATGTTGCTTCGAAAACTTTTCAAAAACGATTCTCTAAACGTTCGACAACGAAGTTGTCCATGATAGCGAAACGTTCGTAAATCTCGTAATAATACTTGAGAGGAACAAGACATTGAAATAAAAGCAATTTAAAGGACAGCCGGTGAACGTTCGACGTTCGTTACAGCGGTGGACCCTTAACGGTGTCTCGTTGGATACATCGCGGACCTTCTAATGGCTTCTGAATGACAGTTACATTTCCAGCTTCTCCGTAGCAGCATGTTCGTTAAAAGCGAACTATGGATACGACTCATTAGTATTCGATTGGAAATACGAGAACGCGTACGTCAGTTAGATTATTGACGCTTATCCCGACGAACGGTCTTCGAATGTTACGTCGATGCCAAATGCAGATAAAAAAAAATGAAAACCTAACCCACGGACAAGGATATTTTTTGTCACGTCCGTTTTAACTCTCGAAAGATTTGCGTCTCATCGATCCTCGCGGCCAACGCGCGCTAACTTTACAATTCTGAAACGCCTCTCGGAACCCTCTTCGCTGCATTATCCCGAAGACAAATGCGTGGCGATTTCTCGGCATGCCCCTACAAAGTTTTACCCCTTTACACCGTATCCCCTTCGAGTTTTCCACGATGATACCCCCGGCCCCTCTTAAGTTCGTGCGATAGAGAGACCCGATCACGGCGAGATCTCTCCGTGACTCCTTGAAATTCGGGACACCCTTGCTAATTTTAACGCGAGGGTCCAACGGATTGACGCGCCCTCGCGCATTACGGCTCCTGTCGTGTCTCATTTAGATCTACCACCGATGCATCCTGTCGTTTATGTAAGCTACGATTTTGATCGTTCAATCGAACAACAAAACGAGACAACGTATCGAGTGACGTTTTGTGAACACGACGACGACGATTCCAAGGTTTTATTCCGATCTCTACGAATTAGTGATGGATTCGAGACAAGAATCGGACATATTTGTCCTGTGAAAAAAATTTGTGAAAAAAATCAAGACAAAATCTTGAAAGTCTCGTCTCCCCGACCATCGCTAATGGAAATACGTTAGGAATCAAAACGTTTTCTAAAACGATCGATAATAATCTATCAAGTTCCCTCCTCTCGATGCAAGGACAAACGAATTCGTCGATCGTCGTCCTCGTTACGTCCTTCGATGAATCACTCCTCGAGACGTCACCCCAAAATGATACGTCGACGTTCGTCGTTTAACGAGTCCTCGTGAACGTCAATGTCCAAATAAATTAAGTGCTCGTACCGGACTGGCTCTCTCCTTCGTTATATAGAGACTGGTCTAAGAGAGAAAATCGATAAGGCGAACAATGGTCGAACGTTACTCTCACGTTTGTTTCCTTAAAGGAACTCTCGAGTTCGACGAATCCTTAGACGCTTCGAGTCCCGTCTTAATAGATCTACGTTCGGTATCGTACCACGCGATTCGAAGGTGTCGCAAAAGTTACATACACCGTGGAAGGAAAAGCGTGAAAGAAAGCTATGGAAAAAGAGAAAAGAAGAGAGAGAGAGAAATCGAGCCAGCAATCTACTACTTGGTTCCATTCAATCAGCCATCGATTTCTTCGATTTATTGGTCGGTTTAGGGAGAAGACGTATGGACGGTGCCGCCGTCGGCTGTCGTTACTTTGGTTTAGGGGATGACCGCCTATATTTCCATTTCCTCCCTCGTTCTCCATGGCACCACCGTTCTAGCACCACCACACCCCGTTCGACCCTCTTCGCCAAAGCTGCTGGATATATCTATCCACGTACGGTACGAGAGATATTCCGACGCTCGCGAACTGTCCAACTGGCTTTACGCGAGAGAGAGCACCGACGGCCGACTTTTCGAATCCACTGAAAACTCGCTGACGGCGAAGTTTCATCGGAAAAATCTTCTCTCTCTTCCCTTTACCCTCTCCTCCATCTGCCCCACTCTTCGCTCGTCTTTCTCTCTCTCTCTCGCACACTTTCCACTTCCATTTCTTTTTTACGAGCAACTTTTCGGGGACACCGCGAGGAAAATTCGAGAATCGACGTTACGTATTATATATTTCCTGGAGCGTCCTTCCGTGAAGTGGAATAGTAAACGTGGTCGTTTCTAGTAAAGTCCACTTTTCTTTGGCTATCGAAATCCAGCGATTTTTTGCTACGATAAAATATCGTTACGAGAAGCCAGACTCGAGCGTGCTCTTTGGAATACGTTTTTCTATCCTTAACCCGAGTTTCGTATACCCGCTAATCGCGTCTAACGTGACAAATTAATGAACTCCAGTGATTAGTAATTATACATCGGGTGGTAGTACCAATTGTACGAGCCGGTAATCCTATTGTCCGTGCGTTTCGATATTTCGACGCGTTAAACACACGTCGAGACATAATGACGGATCAATGCGCGAATATAATTTATTTGCGGAAATTCCGACCGCCGATCGTAACTGGAAATTCCGAACGGTTTCGCGCGTTTAGTTATACGTATTTGAGAACGGCTTTGAAATTCGTTTTCCGCGCGGAGGGAAAAAGAGGGGTAGTGGGGGCTCGTTAAACAGGTTGATAAATTTACTATTTTCCTCGAGACTCTTTAATATATCTGACCGGGATATTAGCGTTTCGTCATTATCCCTTTTCCCGTGGCAAATAACGGGTGAGTTAAGCAAACTATAGACGAACAATTTACTTTTAATCAGACATTTTGCGATATGCGTATTGACACGCGAAACAAAAGGGCGATGCCGATATTTATTAATAGCTCGGTGAAAATGTACAACGTACGAGATGTCGGAGAATATACGCTAATTCAAAGTGGACGGCTCGAATCGATGATGAACGAGCGATACGCGATCTAATATTAGAACCCGACCTCATCCTACCTAGGCTTCTAACCAGGATGTATGACCGATCTCTCACGATCGGGAAAGGAATACGATCAATTTTGTGGTTCGTATTCTCGCGATTATTTTAACGCTCGATATCGAACGATTTATAAAGGAGGGTAAACTTGTTCCCTCCTTTCTTCTTCTTTTTCTTCTTCTCCCTTTCGAATGAAACGAAAGAAAAGGCGATCTCTCTCGCCGTTCGGTATTATTGTGAAACTTGGATCCGTTACGACGAAGGGGAGGAAGATACTCGCCGTTTGTTTTTCCTTTAGCGAGGAGTAATATCTCGAAGATGGCCAGGGAGGAATCGTCAAATGCCGATGAAAGTTGTAATACCTTCGCTGCTCGTAACATCGTCGGACGGATAACGAAGGTGGCAGGACGAGCGTCGATGCCGGTACGGATCGATACGTCATAGGTTCAAATTGGCGGAAGCCGCTGAAACGACACTCCAGGGGTATAAAAGGGAAGAAAAAAAAGAAAAAAATAAGCAAAAGAAAGGACAGTAATATCGGCCGGCATTATTACGGTATGCCGGTCTCGCGACGGTTATTGTACGGCACGCTGCTGGAAGGCATGAATATTTTGTTGAGTTTCGTAATCTTTTTTTCCCTTCTGAAAACTCTGCCGCGAGTAGTCGAAGAAATGGTGTTCCGTGGAGGAAAAAAAGGGAGGGAGAGAACCGTCCTACGAAGTTGTCTCGCGTTAGCGAGCATTATACTCGCTTTCTCTATTTCATTTCGAAATATTTTCACACCTTCCCTTCTGTTCTTGGTACCTGGCGATTTATTAATTTTTTCTTTATGCATTTCCATCTTTTCTTGTAATTAGAGATTGTCAGAGAAAAATTCGTGTCGATTGTTTTTTATCCAGGGTGACATAATCATAACTAATTTCTAAAATAACTCATAATATAAATAAACATGACGTGTAAGGAAATAAAATTATATATACGAGTTCTAAAGTGGCCAGGTACTAGGAGGTTTACCCTAACAAGCTATTTCAAATAATAATTCTCATTTACTCGTTCGATATACTCCATATAAATTTCCACAATAAGTTCAATGATAAGAACCAAACCCTTGAGAGAATTAGACGAGTAGAGAATCTCTCGGGGAATCGATTTTCTTGCCGGCTTGGTTGGAAGTGAAAGAAAAAAAAATAGAGAAAGGTGAAGGCTATAAAAGAGGAAGGAGAAAAAGATAGGGTGAAATAAAGAAAGAGTAAAGGATAAAAAAGATCGGAATGGTATTAATGGAGGCGGTTGCAAATGAAACGGAGCTATCGTGCGTCGACGATGGGTGTTCCCGGTGGTAGTCGACGACGAGGCCGCATTGGGAGGAGGGACGTATCGCGAGGGGCAAGAGGAACGACGCGTGTGACAAACGACGGAGGTGAAAAGGGCGAAGGTGCGGAGTGGAAAAGAAAACAATTCGTGGAGGCGCTGCCGACGTGTTCGTGCAAAGAACGGCACACACAGACTACGCGAAGGCGACGACTCGTGCTCTACGCTTAACGGAACCGCCAACGGCGATACAGCAACGACAGCAACGACGACGTCGCTTCCACGAGTGGCACGTAATCGTTTACACGGAGCTTCTCTCTCTTTCTTGCTCGTACTCTCTTCACCAATACCGTTGAAAGTACACGCACATACATATACATGTGTATATAGTATATATATATATATGTATATATTGCAAGTCCATGGAAGAGAAATACGACGGACCGTTAAGTTAGTCAACCGGCTGGCACAAGGGACGCATGGAATTCGTTTGCGTTTTAATGAACATGCGAATGATCACGGTTCTTCCAGCCGTAGTTCGACCTACGACAACCAGAAGCACTTTTCCTTTTGCACCTTTTAAACCTCCTCCTCTTACTCTACTTGTTTTTTTTCATTCGACGGCTTTACCACGATTGACGAGTAATCGCGAAACACGATTACCGTTTTAAACGAGAATAATGGAACGAACGGAAACATTATTTTTTTCGACAGATATATTTTCTTCGTAACTTTTGATCAAATAGATTTTTTAAACGTACTTCCGAGACTCGAATAGTAAACACGAACACGCGAGATTCGGAAAAAGTTCGATCCTCGAAACGATTCGCTAATGTCGTTACGTACAGGAAATAGCGGTAAGAGGTAGGAGACGAAGAGAGAGATCAAGATTTAATATACTTGCAAGAACTTTCAATAGCTGCCATTTGAGTCCTGATCGGAGCGCATTTTAAATTTATATCCTGATTTCCCTCCGGATAAGTAGATACACGCAGGTTCCGCGCGAGCTTGAAATAATTCGGGGCAACGAGTTCGAAGCTATCAATAATTCCGTACCAACAAAACCATTTACCTACCTCGACGTAGATATTATTCTATTGATGAGTTCGGTTAATCGTTGGATAGGAGGTAACTAAAAGGATCGTAAGAAATAAATACGGAATGCTTATTATTAGTTGCCAATAACCTCGACTGTTGATTCGACTTAAAATAAACGCAATAAAAAAAAAAGGAATGCTTATTATTAATTGAAAATCTTATTTAACACTTCTCTAGAATCGAGAATTTTTTAGTTTGTTCTTTCTCATTCAAGTTTCTTCTTTCTCTCATCGTTTAACCTTCCGACAAACGACATAGTGAGAACTAATAAATGGAAAATAAAAACACACGGGCTCGACGAAATGATTTTATCCGATCGTGAGATTCTACCTAAAATGGGGATCGAGGCAAACGATGAAATCGAAGGCGAAGGACATAAAATAAAAGTAAATGGAAACGTAGGTGGTGGCACGCGAAATCCGCGCGATATGCGAAGAGAGGCAGCAAGAATTGCGCGCGTGTATTGATCTTCGGGACAGTGTGTAAGAGAAAGAGAGAGAGTGCGACATGTGGGTGGGTTGTATAGGGGAAGAAGCGAGAGGCCCGATGGGAAGGGTGGAAGCACGAGGGTCGCGTGGAAGATCAGAGGTCGGACGAGGCTTTACGTTCGTCCGCTCGAAATATCATTGCACGACGACGCACAGATATCTGCATGTGAGCTTTCGATTCCAAGAGAAGGCCACGAGTAGGTGGAAATTATAATCGAGAGATCTCGAGTAAAAGCTCGGTGTTCTTGAAATCGTTTCGATTTGGCATCCTCCTTATCCGTACGTACGAAGGCTACTCGTTGAATCCTGGGAAATGTAAATATTCTACGCGAGAACGTGGCGAGTTAGTTTTTTCCGTCGCTCGGATAAAATCATAGAAAATCGCGAAATGCGAACGATTCGTGCGGATAGCCACGAAGAAGGAAAAGAGGGTGGGAGAGAAAAGGGATCACCGACACAAAGAAGTTCGAACCGGTGGAAAGGTCTACCCCAACTTAATCGTGCGCATACCATATGTCCGGACACATCCGGACGGTTATGGCGGACGTGTCCACACTTTCCTAAATTGCCTACCAGGATCATAGCCCGGTCTACTAGCCGGAAATTCAGCCGGCTTCCCAGCTTCTTTCGACTTATCATCCCCGTAATCGTCGACGTCGGCCAAAGGATATAATCTGGTGGAGCGCGAACTGGATATTCATACGTGTGCACCTACACGTGCCTCGGGCACTCTTTAACGTTATTACTCGAAAATTCGTATCTTCCCCTTTCGACAAATTGAATTTTCTATTTGAAATTTATCGCACGATTTTATGACGTACAACAACGGCGACGGGTTAATCGATAGAAATGAATTATTTCTGCGTAGACCGGAGCGGTAAAAATTTCGCAACGACGAGACGTATCGTGCCGCTCGCAATTAGATATTTCAAATATTAACGTTATTATCCCAATTTCGCGAGACGAGCGACTACCTCGTAGGCACTTAAAGCACGAACAAACTAACTTTAAAGCTTTTCAACCGTTTTATAAAGCATACCGAGCAGATAATCGACGGGTTAAGAGCGTACGAGTAGGTAGGTATAATGCTCTCTTTCGTGCCCACCCGGAAAACGAGTACATGAAAACGTATTTCGTGGTATATTTTTGTTAGAAGCTTAAATTACTAATCGACGGGATACGAACTAAAGAGTCCTAATTGAGATAATAATAGAAAGAATCAGAGCTACTAAGAATGGTGTATTGATTCTTACAGTGCGTTTTTTCACTTTTTACGAGATGGTTTCGTGTCAGGGATTGTTTAAACGTTTAATTTAAGTTTTATAATTCGTACAATCTTCATGAAATTCCGGCCGAATATCATCCAAAATTGGAAATCACGAGTCTCGCGCGTTTGCCCGTCGCGATCGACGTCGCGTCACGTTTCACGGGTCGCGCGTTCGTCCGTGAGAGACGAGATCTCGAGGAGCATCTGGAATCCGGCGCGCGTGGCATTCCCATTCGAAGATTTATCCTTGCGGTATCGCGTAATGACGGAACATCGCGGGCAGCAGCACGGTGCATAACTGTCGGCTCGAATAACGCGCGTTTCGACATCGCGTCGGTGACGATGCGACGCGATCAAGATTTCGCATCCTCGAGAGCAACCCCTCGTGATGCGCACGTGACGTTTCCCCACGATCCGCTATGCTCACCCACTCTCTTCTTTTTTTTCTTTTACACCAAAAGAGACGACGTTACGTCTAACGGAATATCCTTATCGCGGTACGACGATCTACCAGCGAATGCATGTGTGCTCTCGTATGAAAGAGAACGCGTTACACGCGCCGATATTACCGACATAAAAGGTGATCCGACGAGGCGACAAGTAATTCTCACGAGGCGAAGATAACATCGGGCACGCCCGATGTCGAAACATCGTTACCGCTATCGACGTGTTCGGCAGGACGACGATGTCGCGTCGTCGACCTCCCTCTCTACCACTGGGACTTCTTTTTACTCTCCAACCTTTTCCTACTTTGATATAAGGGGAGACTCTTTTTGGTAGAAATACTCGGCGATTTTTATCTCGTCGAAGTAACTAACCGAGTGAATCTAGCTTCTGTTTTATTTAAGAAAAATAAATCGTTTGGGAGAGTAAAGATGTGAGAAAAGTGATGACTATTTGGTAATATAGCGTTTAACCGGCGATCGCTAGCTAAAGCTATAACCGATATAACGAAACTCTGTAGAAATCGGTGAAAAATCAGTTCTCGAATTTATGAGAAAAATATTCTTTCCATTCTCTCTCTTTCTCGCACTCGTACGATACCATAACGACGCGATACGTTTAAAAGCGACGAATATCAGACGGACGACGAGAGATAGCCGCGCGTCAACGACGACAACGACTACTACGATGAAGATGACGAGGAGGACGGGGCGTCGACGCTGGTTGGACGAGGAGAAACGAATAAAAGCAAGAGTCTCGAGAGCGTTTTGCAGATATTCCCGTCGGCCGCTATCTCTTTTTACGAGCACCGATTGCACGCTCGCGTGCTTCCAGATAGCCCGTGCAACGCGCGGAGAACGCGGGCTAGAGAGGGTGGTGCGTTCTACCTCTGAAATAATATTACCAGTGGGGGGTTATCCGTACCACCGCGCTCAGCTGCTTTCTCTCTATTTCTCTCGCTCGGTGTTTTCTCTTTTTTTCCTTCTTTTTTTTTATTCGCTACATGTGCGTCGACGCGTAGGTCGAGAAAGAGAGAGTCTTCCTCCTTCGGCAGGATAATCGTTCACGCGATATCCCTGTTATTCCAGCAGATTTAAATAATATTCGCCTTAACAGATTTTAAAACGAGTTTCATTATTTTTCTCGTTTTCCACCGTAATTCCTGCCCCACGGGGAGATATATTTCGCCTTTGCCACTCTATTCCAACCCCGTTCCTCTCTCTCTATTTTACGTTCACTTTCGTTCCTTCTCCCTCTTTATCATCATCTTCGTCAGTCTCACCCTCCACTGGCACGCCACTCTGCACCCTATCGTGCCACTAACTCCGCCGCGTACAAGCGACTTCTATCGTTTCGCGCCGTTTATGTTTATACGCGAGAAACGACGGGCTTCTCGCGTTTCATCAAATTTAAATCCGTCCGTCTTTTCTTTTTTTTTTCATGACTTTCCAAGTTTAAAAGCTACCACGCGTAACGTATTAACATGAACCGAAAAGACCGGTCATCATTTTCACTTATTTTTCGTTTCTATCTATTTAATCTAGAAAGCAATTCGTCCAATTAAGAGTGAAAAAATGACGATCACTCCTCGACGAGATATCCAACGTTCGGATATTCGATTTTCGCTTAGCGCGTTGTCCGAAATATGGTGGACGGATTTGTGCGCGTATCGACGGCTATTACGATTGATGAGCACACGGTGGACGGTTCGGTGACGACAACGGGACCGATAACGACACCACTGGTACACCTACGTTGCATAGAAGCTGAGGTACAACGAGAGTGAGTGAGAGGAGAGAACGATGAAGGCCCATCCTTCGAATATTAACGAGACTAACGCCGTTCCGTGGCAGAAGTTACGAAATCTGGCGTTAAGCGTTGCTTCGGACGAAGGGTGTACTACTAGCTGCGTGCCTGGGAAAGCGTTGCCCGGATTTACCGATGGTGTAACGTTTTCGTCGAAGCGTGGGGAGAACCAACGAGTATATATGTGTGTGTATGAGAGGGGGTTGAACGAGTGGAAGAAGAAGACCCGGAGGCGAAATGGTACGAAGAGGGTGCAGAAAGCCCTTATCTTACCTGAACTCCTCCGTTGCAGTCAGGCATTCATAAAGTCTCGAGTTAAGCCTCTCTCCCTCTCTAACACACCGACAACTATCCCAGCTTCCGCAGTCACGGTGCCTTGTAACGGCTTGACCGAGAAGATATAATCCGCAGCACACACTGGTTACGATCCATTAGTTGGCTCTACTTACATGCGCTCTATATATCCCTTCAGCCTTCTCCTCTCTCTCTGTGTCTACTTCACTCACTCTCTTTATCTACTCGCAATTTCAAATAGACCGTACGAAGAACGCGTTTAATCGAGTTCCTCCTTCACGTGATTCAGTCGACGCGTCCGTTTCTCGACGACCCTCGTCCGGTCCTTTTTCTTTAGACCCTTTCCACTCTTTCTCTACTTTTCTTACTCGGCACAAGTTCCACTCGCTTTTCTCGCATTTTCCCTCTGTGCCGCTTAATTAAACGATGAAGTTAATAAGGAATCCGATTTGATCGGTGATCCAATATCGTGTTCGAGATGAAATAGTCCAAGTCTTTATTTTCGAGTTCCGTCTTCTACCGTTTTCACGATCACGTTTCCTCCATTTCGATTCGTTAAAACAATCTAGGGTGAGTTATTCGTAGAGCGTCTGTGAATACAAGTTTCATAAGACCGGCTCGAGACGACGACGACAACTAGGAGGACCCGAAGAAAATTACTTTCCTAAGATCGATAAAGCGTGTTTTTCATCGTACGAGAAAAACATCGGTGTGTACGTAATATGTACGTATCGCGAGAGAGCGGACAGATGCCGAGTATTCTCGTTCTATTGGCCGCCGCTTGCCTCCTACCATGATATCCTACAAGTTATAAGATTACTTTTCTTTCTTTACTTCTTTTCTGCCTCCTTTCTTTCTTCGGGCGAGAAGCTCGCGTAGGTTGACATTGTCGAAGGACCGACCAAACGAAAGAAAAAGTCAAATTTAAAAGTGCCGGAACAAAGAAAGAGCGAGAGAAGAAGAGATAATTAGCGAAGTTGAGTCGTAGATAACGAAGCATACGTAGAAAGGCAATTACACGGTAAACCAGTTCTCGTATATGTGCTTGTAACGAGCTACCGTTTGTATAAACTTACACAAGGTTTCCACTCTTACACGAATTGCCGTTTATTTCGATCCATCGGAGTGTTCACCGATTCCCTCTCCTACTCTCGTTCTCCGTTAATTGGAGATGCCGCATCGGTACATTATGTTCCGATTGTAACGAGTCGCGAAACACGAGCGTCGAAACGTCCAGCCTCGATAACGCTCTCTCGCACTCGTTAATTTTATAAAACGGTCGTTAAGGAGTCTTCTATATATTTAAATAGCCTACCTTTCTTTCTTTCGTTCGTTCTTTCTTTTCCGTTTCACCAGACTCCTCCTGGTCGATCCGTACCACGAGAGCTCGTTAAAAAATACCTGATGAATATGCATTAACCGACAGACCGACCGACCGAGAGACCGAGCGACCTTTAACGATCGCGGCAAATTAGAATATATACGCTCTCGCGAAAGTTATGTAATTTCGTGTCCCTTGTAATTAGCGAGTGTGTAGGTAGGTAGCCCCGAGCATCCTTCCTCGTTGGCTTACTTTCCTGGGACGCGCATATCTTTGCAAATATTATGAAGAGGCTAGCGGTTGTAGTACGCGAAGAGTGGCTACGTAGGGATCAACGATCGCTTTTTACAACGATCCTTTTGAATTTATCTCCGGTGTACGATCGACGATGAGCTCTTCGACCGAACGTAGGTACGCGTCGCGCATTAAAACTCTTTATCGCAACGGCGAAAGCTCTTTTGCGCGTAAAGCTTCGCCGAGTGGTAATACGCGTTCTCGTGGAACTGTTTCGTTCCTTCTCTATTGGTGGTATTACATAAATACGAATTACGTTTATTCATAGCAAGACCTAGAGGTCCATTCACTCCTCGTCGGAAATCCGAAGACGTCTGCTTCCTCTCTCTGCAATGTCATACTTAATAGCTTTCAAGTATTTATTCATAACCGAAATATCCGTGTCTCGTTTTCCGTAAAGTGGAACACGGAATACTTTCGTCGTAATTGGAATTTATAAGTAAAGTCTACTCAAAGAATTCTTATCCGTGTCTCCAGACGCTTACACTTAATCTGCTATTTTTCACTCGTATACTTTTTAACGACTCATAATCGATCGATATAGAGGAATTTTATTGCCGACGGACGATAATGTCGATAACGTGCGAGGATGATCGGCTTTTTAAAAATGCTTGCTAATACGCGAATAATTTACGAATATCCGTCCTTCGATAGACGCGCGATAAGTGCGCGATAGATGCATCGCGAGAATTCTGCGACAGAAATTACACGTCGGCCTTGTTTTCCGCTCTCTCGGGCACGGATAATATGTACTCGACTAAGGATCGATTGGTTTCCGATGTTATTTGGAGAATGAAACTATGGAGGAAGTCGGCGAAACGATAAAAAATTGTACGGACGGACGGGCGGTGCGATACCAGCGCAAATGGATAGTCGTCGCTTTACTTTCGTTATTTTCCAACCATTTCCCTCGCCGACTTCGAAACGTCCACGCTATTATATAGGCGTTCTTTTACCTAAAACCAATCTGTAACGTATGATACATGGCTAGCTCGCGCTATATAGCCACGAGACCATGCTCGCGAATATGCGCGCGCGAACACGTTGGACCCCAAAGACCCTGATGTATGTGGAACAGGGACGGCTCATTGGTCTGTTTTAGGAAAACGCTTCCCGTCCCGCGGGCGTATTTCGCTTCTGCCGTTTTCCACTTCCGAACGTTATTGGAATCATCCTTCAAACTCCTTCGTACGAGACGATCGCGATATCGACGAGATAACGACCGAGGTGGATACGTATCGAACATTTTATGGAAAAAATCGATTTCACGTATTTTCATCGAGTAACTCTGCGCGAACGTGTTTATTTTCCATCGTTTTAATTGGTATATTCGAGTAAACCGGGATATCATTGGTAAGTACTTACGGAGCGAGAGTGGAGCGAAATAAAGTTTATTATTACGTCATTGGACAGAGAGTACAGTAGTAAATCATACAATAATGCATATGAAAAAGAAAAGAATTATATTAACCATATATTTGGGAAGTAATGTGAGTCAATTTATGAATTAAGAGTTCAGTTTGCATCGCATCACTTTCCAAATAAAACATTAATTAATTAATTATATACAAAAGAATACTTATGAGTATAATAATCCATCCATAAGACCGTAAGAGCAGAGAAGCACCCAAGGAGGAGAGAAAAAAGACCACTAACGATAGAATATGAATACTGTCCAAAATAAATGGACAAAAGATGCAGGGTGACCAAGCCGAAATCATAAGCCGTAGTAAGAGGCCTATATACGAAAGAGAAAATAGTTGAAGGGTCTAGCTTCGAAGGGAGAACGAGAGAGGTCGAACACATTTGTCTGTCGCATCGGATGAACGCTATCGCGACGAATCCGAGCGGGACTCCGAGGAAATTTGGACCGCGCGGCGAACTTGATTTATTCTCATACTTGGCGCTTTAAACGTATCTTAACCCACGTAAAATATGTCCCTTCGGTGATCCTCCGCTCGACCCCGCGATCCGTTCGCCCGTTACATCGATCGTCCGAGCACGACATTCGCGGATGAACGAACTCGCGCCCCCTCGAAGAGGATCGATCGTCTTCCTGGGAACTATTAAGTCGGTAGAAGTAAATGCATGTGAACGAGCGAGCGAGTTAATTCGAAATTATTCGTGTTTATTTGAAATTCACGGTAATGATTAAAACGTCGCGTGGGGCGAGATGAATTTTTTTTTTTTTTTTTTTCTACGAGCTTCACGTTAAATGTTCCGAAACGAAATGTGTGCTTTCTGAGAAAAATGGTAAAGAATAAAAGAGAGAAGGAAAACGTACGGAGACGAGCGTAGGGACGGAAAAAGCGTAGAAACCGCCTTCTTAATAATACATCGGTCCCACAAGGTTCGCGTATTTTTCTGGCAACACATTGCCAACGATTCATTAATTGCTGACCTTGTTAGCGTAGCATTGTGAAGCGACAGTCCCGTGGCGGTGCTCGAGCCGGCGCCCGCGGGAGCGAACGAGCCGGGAACGAAAGGAATGAGAGAGTGAGTGAGAGATAGAGAGAGGGCACGAGTCCGCTTGGCATTGTCATGCATTCAGCCCCGGCACATAATAATGCCGAGCTCCTTTGTCGTTTATACTCCCTCCTGTTTTCTGTTTCGCACTAGTCACGGACCGCATCGCCCTCCTACTATTCCCCAGAATATTCCCTTTTCCCCTTCGCGTTCTTAGACGCACCTCACCGTGCAGAAAGTACCTTCGATTCTCTCCAACTTGTTTCTTGAACTGGGACGAGCTTTGCCTACACGAAATCAATAAAAGTATATCGCTGGTAATTTTTACTGTGCTAAAGAAATGTTTTAAATTTATATTAAAGTAAAGTCCACTCATACAATTTTAAGGTAAACGTCTAGAAAAGGTTTCTCAACTCCGATCACATTGACCTTGACATGTGTTGTCAACGTCACCCTCCTGAGTGACCTTCGGAAGGTTTTAGACGTCGGTCGTTTTTTTATTACAAAGTTATTAACAAAATGTCTTATTTTTTAAATAGGTGATTCTTTGAACATAAAAATATATGTTTTATGCGTCGTTCACCGTAGCATAAAAAAATATGATGGTATTAAAATCAAGACGCACCCCAACTCTAAACAGCGATACGTGTATAAATATGCCGTAGAAGACCCAAACCTAACCTAAAATAAGTGCTATATATTGCAAATTATTGCCTAAAACCTTCCGAAGGTCACTCGGAAGGGTGACAACGTAGGTCATCGGAGGTGAGGGACCTTTTTCCAAACATTTACAAATGTTAATTACGTTATATCTTTTCGATATACGGAAGAAAATAGTCGCTTAGAGAAACTCCATCGAACGGCGTCGGACCGTACTCGAAAGTAGTCACGGTCGCGTTACGATCAGCCGAAGGAAAACCAACTCGTAGAGAAAACGTGGACCGTGTTTACGACGGTACCTTTGCTTCCTTTCTCCCACACATGCAACGATAGTCGTAGGAAAACTCCTAGCACCGTTCGTTTCTCCGTCTTGGAAATTTTCCCGTTCGATTACGAATCGATGCGCTGACGAGCGAAAAGGAAGTAGGAACGTCGGTGTTTACAGCGATCGAGCGGAAGGGGATAACCGACGTCCAGCGTCTCGGGACTGTCGCGAAATCGAAAGATCATCGGACTCGATAGGGTTCGACCAAGCGGAAAATCCTCGAGTCCACTTTCGAAAGAAGGACGTTGTCGTCGTGACTGCCCGCCGACATCATCTTCGTTTTTTCCCCTAGAAAGCGGGGAAGAAAAAAGAACGATGAAATATAGAGTAGCCATTAGCTAGAAGTTGGTGGGAGGATAGAGGGGAGTTGAAAGAGAAGGAAACTCGACCGATGCGCTTACGGATAACGATATAAACGGTATCTTGCCAGGACAATGATAATAATCGTAATAATAATCGTGATAATAATAATAATAATCATCGAAGGAGGTAAAGCTATCCGGAAAGTCGAGTCGAAGAAGAAAGGGATAGAGGAGAGTGGAAAAGAAGAAGCAAAGGGGGATGAAGAGGAGGGATCGAAGGTGAAGATGGCGAGGAAGAAGGTGGCGGCGGTGATGGTGGGTCGCGTTCGGATGTTAGAGCGACCGCCGCGCTCTGACGAGGGACAACTGGGCCAATCGATACCGCAGGCCGTGGAGGCGGCTGCGGCGCGTTGCCGAGAGAACGGGGGAGCTAGCCGAGCTTACAGAGCGAGAGCGAGAGAGATGGAGTATGATAGAGAAAATGAGGGAGAGAGAGAGAGAAAGTGAGCGAGGAAGGTGCCACCAGGATGTCCTCCCCTCCGTCCATCCTTCGATGGCGCCACCGTCGAACCCTCGCGCCATCTCGCTCTCTCTCGCGTGCGTAACGTGCAGCCGCCTACGAGAACGCTCGACTTTGCTCGACTCTGCGCAGAATCGGCTCACGTCGGCTGCGCTGTACCACAATGTTGTCGAGCTCGTTTTATCGTTCCGTGCGACGATTCTCTACCGTGTTCTTAACGTCCTTACCGATTGATAATTCATCGCAGAGGGTGTAACGGGTTGTCGTGTCGTCGAACCCGTGAAAGGAAGATTCAAAGTGTTTGTCTCTCGTCTTCGTACGTTCGATCTTCTTCTACCACTACTACTACTTCTGTTTCTTCGTCGTGTCTATCTCTCTCTCGTTCGTGGGACGCGCACGTCGGTCAGGAGAGAGAGAGAGAGAGATACTTCGTCGCGGAGACCAGTCCACCGGTCCTCGAGTCGCTACCACCGAGAGAGGAGGGGAGAGGGATAGAGACACGAGTGGATAGTAAAGGGAGAGAGAGGGGTGATTAAGGGGTGGGAGGAAGTGAGTGTTCGAAAAGGGGTGGAAGAAAAGAGTGAAAGATAACGGAAAGTGTACGAAGCATGCCTTCGATGGATTGCCATAAATTTCGACGATGGTGTCGCGTTAAAGAGGGGAAACAAGGGAGGCGGGAGAGAAACGAGGAATAACCGGTCACGTGTGTTTGTCGAGAGTATCGCTTTTTTGTTTACATCCGAAAAGGGTAACCTGTCGTCTTCCAACTCTCTCTCTCTCGGTTTGCATCTCGTGCTTCAAGCGATAAAACTATCTTCGGAAGTTTCAAGTCTGCCCTAGCGTGGGATGCAAATAACTCGTTGAGTTTCTATCGGAACCGATCGATGGCGGACGGTGTTGCGTAGAAAACAACATTATATATTCGCTCTTGCTCTCTATCTCGTTTTTCCTCGGACATAGTTTAACCGTGACTGTTTCCCAGAAAGTGTGAACGTCCCTTTAAATTGGTGTTGGTCTCTCTCTCTCTTGCTACGTTGCTCGAACGATCGAACTCTCGTAATTCCGTCCGTTTCCGCGCGCGGAATCGTACGCTCGCGAATCGTTCTCCTCGTTGTCGTCAACCACCAGTCGAACGGATTTCGGGGCCGTCACCGAAATAATAGCAGGAACAATCCTAGAACGGAAGTGGCGAATGGTCGATGTCGTCGTTGTGTTTGAGATGGAAGTGAGTAATAGCGGAGCAAAGTGACCACTGTATTGCTCGCGATGATCATCGTACGGCCATAAACTGTCGGCCGAGTGATTCAATTGCTACCGCAAACCGAGCCATTCGACAACTATGCATCACTACTACACGCAAGAAGACATAGACCGCGTCGGTAAGTTTCAAAAGATGATCGGCTATCGCGATTGAAACGCGACAGTCGAGTCGCGCGATCCTTTCTACGGTGGAACGATGAAAATGTTATCGTTGATTCGCGAGGGAGATAACGAGAACTGGGAACTTTTCTTTCTTCGATTTAAGCTTCGTCGTTACCGTTATACTCTTGGTGTAACGGCTGGAGCATTTATTTTTTTATTTGCTCCGACAAGAATCTTTGATAATACCCTGCTCACGAAATGTTAAGAGTTCGCAAACTTCCCAAACATAATTTATTATACAGAATATCTACATTCATCTTGCGTAGGCGCGTTATACGCGCGGTTTAGCCAACGTGACACCCAGCTTATTCTCGGGGGTTTAATATGTCATCCCGAAAATGGATCAAATCTCGATACTTTTGAACGTTTGATTCGCGAATAATTTGTCGCTCATAGACCACTTCGAACGTCTGTCAGTGTTAATAAATCACGCGGAAAACGTACAAGCCTGGACTGTCCGTAATAGACGGATTACGGTTATATAATGATCGATCGTTTCCGATAAGTTCGGGAGGCCGTGTCTTTTTTTTTTTTTCAACTTTTCAATCCCGCGGGAAACAGGTCCGAATCGTTCGAGCGATATACCGAGAAACGTAAAGGGGTTGGTGCCAACTCGAATATAATTATTTGCAGAAAAAGCCGTGTTTCGGGAATTGTATACCATTACCAAGTTCATCGTCGTTACTTAAATGACTCGACACCCTAATCTACAATGCAGATCCGTTGTTGGCGCATAACTTCGTTGAATTATCGGACGATGCTTATACAGGTGTGCGGTATACGCGCAAGCGCACACACACACGTACACATAAATTTATATCCGTTCGAACTCGAGTTCGTTTCCGGTTAACGTTACACCGTTTCGCGCCATCGTTTCCGCCTTTTTGTCGGCGTAATGAGCGAACGACGAGCGAAAGTCAAAAACGCTCGACATCGTTCGTATAATAATTAGAATATATAAACGATAAACAACAACGCGCACAAAGTTCGAACTTGGAACGGAGTTTGTACGCTCCCGTAACCGGAATAAAGTTAATTAAAGCGTGATTAATCGACGGTGCAGCTGTTTTTGGCCGTGACGAATAAGCTGTAATTTAATCATACTCCGGTTACCGACAATTAATTGCAATTCAATCCGCGGCAGTATAGTTGCGCGCAGTTTATGATAGCTAACCCGTTCTAGTTCTAGCGCAAATCGTAATAGAGTTTACTTCGTCGATCGAATTTGGATTACGTGATCGTGATCATGGATAGGACTAATTGCGATCAATTAACCGGGTCAAACGAACTGGCGTTCGTTCGAATCGATTTGATCGCCGATTTGTGTAAAGCTTTATGGAGTTCTCGATGGTATCGTTAAAGTAAACGATAACGCGGTTTAAATCTGGATATACTGGGGAGTACCCTCGCTCGCAAATATTCTCGTCACGATATACATTTTTTCCCCCCCACCTCGAGCACGCGGTGAGCGAAGCACGCACACGGTATTCTTAACGTTAACGCACCTATTTAGAAAATGTATGCAAGTTAGACCTCTCGTGCGTACCGGTCCCGTCCCTTCTTCCACCCCTCTCTCCTAACCAAGATTATATTAGCTTCCCGCGCTTTCCACGCGGCGGTCTTACCCGGAATTTAAATAGGAACGGATACGTTACGTGCGCGAGACGAGGAAACGAAATAAAATTCTGGCGTGGAGCCAAAAAGGTATAAAAAAAAAGAGAAGAAAAGAGATGGAAAATTTTCCTTCTCCTCGCGATCCTAAAATTCGGACCAATTTCACTTCGACGGATTATCCTTCGCGTACGATAACAGCACAAAAAAAAAATGGAAATACCGACGTTGAATATTATTAATTCTTTATAAAGCTTGGCTCTTCTTTTTTACTTCGCTTTGCTCGAAAACTCGTTCTCGTAACGCTTAATAAAATAGAATCGCGATGTTTTTCGTAAAAAAAAAAAGGCTCGTTCCTCTCGAACCCGTTATCGTATTTATATCCCAGATCGGTATATTTACGAGCTCGCTCCCTCGTTTAAGTCAGACGTTAAATACCTACCTCGAAAAAAAAGAGAAGACTCACAAAGCGAGGCGACCCTTAACGTCAGTTAAAATCCAGAACGGTAGGAACCTACCTCAACGAAGTCAACACCCCAATAATACCCGAGACGGGTCCTGTGTATTTACCGTTGATTTAAATAGCCCGCTTCAATAGCGACGAACTCGCGCACGGGCGAGTAAAACAATAAGGAAGCGAAAGAGTAGGACACGGCTCGCATTGTTCCAGAGAGCGATCGACGCACGTACGACCCCCTCCCCCATCCTACATCACTCTACCTCTCCCAGTCCCTTCTTCCTCTCGCGTCACCCCTCACCCACGCAACAACAACGCATTGTGCTTTAAGGCCCCGTTGCTCGTAAGCAAATTAGAACGGTGCGCACGTGGCTCGCATAAGTCGACCCAGTGTCTCTAACTGTGCGCCTTAGTATATGTATATTTACCACGCCAGGGTGGATTTGTAATAGGTTTGCCAACTTTAAAAAATTGATTTGCGAGAAAATAGCGATTTAAGCTTTTATACATATTAAAAACATATAAAATCTTTCAGAAAACAAATAGAAACATAAGAAAGTAAATTTATAACATTTTTTGCTTAATTTTTATTAGATTCTAATCTATATTTATTTTTTATTACAATCTACTTCCTTTCACATCAATTTTCTCTTCTTCACATGTCCCGAGTACACGTATCGGTAATTACGATACTTTATCAGTTGGTTCTAGTCACCGTGCTTGGAATAAATGTCTGTTAGACGCTTTCTCAGGCCAGTAAATGCAGAGAAATTCAGCAGGATACCTGCGATCGTCGTTGTCGTCAGGGTGGTGGAGGTCTCGTTCGGTGATTCGCAGCCGGCAATATGCTGCGACTAATTGAATTCGGAGAAATCGATTGGATGCGGGTGGTATTCCATTGTGCGTCCTCGCTCGAAGGATATTCGAATGTGCGGCTCGAGCACCCTTCCTGTTACCCCTCTCTTTCTCTCTCATTTTATCCGACTAGATATCCGGCTATCCATATCTTTTCTCTCTCGCTCTCCGTCGGTTTGTCCGTACGTCTCTCTCGCACGCTTCGAGAAAGGGGCGAAAGCCCGCGCGTCGGTCTATTTAGATTCGTAGATGCTCCTGCCTAGGGTGCTTTGAATTTTTATCGTCCTCGTTGGGGTCGTCAGGTGCGCGACGAATTCGGGCAAAATGTGCCGTCGGATACCCCGATAGTACCGAGGCGAAATTTCGTGTTCCTAAATTAAATAATGCTACCCTCGACCGATCGAATTAATTTAGTAGGATTAATGGTCGTACATATTGCGTTTAGGTCAAATGGAGGTAATTAAGTAATTAAATATCCAATACCATTAACATCGATTGTTCTTGCTCTTTAACCAATTTCCGTCGACGCGTTTCTCGTTTATAAGCCGCGAGGATATTTTTTTTCCCTACGAAATGACTCACTTTGGTGGTAATCCAATCTGAAAAGTGTTATTTTATGCCCCTCTCTTCCCCTCTCGTTTTAGTGCCATACAATAATATCGTTGGGACGAAGTCGTAACGATATCTGTTTTTCTTCGTTCCCCTCCTACGCGTAATATCTAAAACGCTTTAAACGCGTTTCCGACTATAACGCCATCGACTCTTTCTCTCTATCTCTTTCCTCCTTCATCATTGTTTGCACAAAGCGAGAAGTTAGACACGCTAGGGCAAGTAGTCGATAATTAATAAGTATAGTTTACACAAATATACGGTGCAGCGAAGATAAAGCAAACAAACTCGGATGAATACACGGACAAAATGCAAATATTCTCCGCGAGGGGCTTAAGACTCTTATCTAAAATGAAATTACGCAGGCTGCCGGTAGTGGCGGCTTCGTAAACAAATCGCAAACGTGGCAGCCTCCCTTTTCGTAATTCGCTCTTATTTATCTTCTCCCCTGGATAAAACGTATTTTCGAATTGTCTTGAATGCTCTCTCATCGTGTTCTGGTATATCCGTGATTATGCTGGCTCGAGATACCAATTTAACGAACGATAAATACGATATAGTATACCTATCCTCCGATTTATATAATACTAAATCGAAAAATGCTAAAATTTACATATTTCTGTCATTAGGGGAGACCGGGGCTAAAAGTCCCAGGGGCAAGTTGTCCCAGTCATAGTTTTGGTATCTTAGGGTGGAAGGGGAAACGCGTCCGGTGCATGGGGTACAGGTCTTAGTGAGTAAAAAAAAGTATAGTGGTGGTCGTTGTGTTTAGTCTTCCCATCTCTAGGCACTAATGAAAATCGATTGCACACGAGTTCACACATGTAATAGAAAGAGAATTTTGTAAGCTTCATTTCCTTGCCAGAATTTTTAAAAAACTCCTTGATCGGACTGAACTATGACCCGAGAGACAAACCTATGAAAATGGGGCAAGTTGTCTCACACGTCGAGGTAAGTTGTCCCGACAATGAGATCTGGGACAACTTGCCCCATCCTCATTTTTTTGCTGTAACGTTTGTTTTTATCATTAGTTTTCGACAGAATTCAGGTTTTCGTTCATGATGCATACATCAGGATTTTTGTCAAAAATCGATGCATCTCAAATTTGCCCGATCAAATACTCGTTCGAAAGAGGAAAGTCTCTAATTTACGAATATGGCAGTGTGGCTTCGATAGGATGACTGGTTAAAAAGTTACAGCGATTTTTCTCTTGAAAACGACCCATAATCCGACACTTAAAAAATTTATTTTTCGACACTCCGCAACGATATCGAAAAACGGCCAACGGGACAGTATTCTGCATACTTTCTTCTTTCTAAATATTGATGCATACATCAGAATTTTTGTAAAAAATCGATGCATCTCGAATTTGTCCGATCAAATAATCGTTCGAAAGAGGAAAGTCTCCTCTTTACGAAAATGCAAGTCGCGTTTCGATAGGATGGCTGGTTGGAAAGATACAGCAGTTTGAAGCTCGAAAAAAACCCATACTCCGACACTTAAATTATTAATTTCTTATCATTGCTTAACGATATCGAAAAACGGACAACGGAACATTATTCTGCATGCTTTTATCTTTAAAATAAGCCATTAAACATTGAAATCGGCGGTGGTGACCATTTTGGCAAAAATCATGATGCATAGGTCAGGATTTTTGTCAAAAATCGAAGTATGTCGGATTTGCCCGATCAAATACTCGTTCGAAAGAGGAAAGTCTCTTCTTTACGAATATGGTAGTGCGGCTTCGATAGGATGGCTGGTTCGAAAGATACAGCAGTTTGAAGCTCGAAAAGGACCTATACTCCGACACTTAAAAAATTAATTTCTCATCATTGCTAAGCGATATCGAAAAACGGACAACGGGACAATATTCTACATGCTTTATTCTTTCAAATGAGCCCTTAAACATTGAAATCGGCGGTGGTGACCATTTTGGCAAAAATCATGATGCATACATCAGGAAAAATGTCCATGTATTGCTAAGAAGTTGAAATTTATGATGGTCACCAAAAAATTCGAAAATATAAGCTATAGAAATCTGTAGAAACAAAAAACCTAAAATTGGGACAACTGGCCCCGGTCTCCCCTACATATCATTTGTTTTTAATTCGTTATTTACAAAAATCATTTTTAAAAAAGTACAGTGTAAATCTGTTTAGGTGACGTTGATTCCTGCAGACCGAAATTAGGGTTTACATTTAGGAGATTGAAATTTACCTCATCTTTTGTTTGTACATGAACATACGGTTACTTGCAGTGTCAATGAAATAGTCTATCGATACAAGCTCCGCGCTTTACTCGTTGGATGGCATCGAGGAACGATTTATTTGCTCGTCGAATTTTATAGACGAATGACACGGTTCTTGCCGTAAATATTGAATATATCGGCTCTTCGGTACGAAATAGAAAAGGTAGTCTCTCTTTCTCTATCTTATCCATTCGTTCGTTCGTTTCTCCGCAGAGTCGGCCGCGCCGTCTCCATTCCGTGCAGTGGCATTAATGCGCTCGCATATAATTATTCAAGAGGCCGGAAAAGCAGGAGCGACGAGGAAGATGGGAAAACGATAGGGGCTCGTCGTTTATTAGCGCCGTGCAATTAATGCTTTCAGAGTGCACGCTGAAACGGGCTCTCTATGTGGGTCGCCAAGACGAGACGGCAATTCTACTGCGAATGAATCGTCCTTTGCCTCTTCCTACCACGCCTCTCCCTCCCCACGAAACTGCAACGCGAACGGTTAAAGTCTCCGAAGTAAAAACGATTACCCTGCGGTAATCGAGAGACCGAGCGAGAGAGGCAGAAGAGAATAGACATCGCACACAAGTAACTATGCTAAAGAGAAATATAGAAATAGAGAGAAAGAGAGTTTAAGAGAGAGACAGGATCGTTCGAGCAAATTCTCCCTTTTCTCGAGGCAACCCCTTTTTCGTCCTTCACCCTTTCACGTATCCACCAACGTATATAACCGCGCGCGTGAACCGAGCCGGTGAATTTCACTTTGGCAAACAAAAATCATTCCCGGAATGATTTGTCGCCGTGAAAAATTATACGGGCCTACGGGTTTCTATCTTTTTCATAAAAGAAAGGGGGGGAAAAGAGAGGAGAAGAGTGAGTTAGTGTGCGATCGAGTTCGGATGGATGAGCGCACAGTGGTCGCGAGGAGTCGATGTAACCGCTCTTCCCCTCTCTCTTTCTCTCGTTGGAACAATTCAAGGCGCCGTGGCGATCGATGAGAGGAGAAGGGAATATGGACGATGAATAAAAGGGGAATTTCTCTTGAGGATTCCGATCGTGACGCGTAGCGCGTGGACGATGAACGCGATCTTTACCTCATCTTCCTCTCGTCGAGACGTCCTATCTTTTATCACTCCTGCTTTCCACCTTTTTTCTTTTATTCCGCCGTTGTGTAATAGATAGCAAAAAATCGATATGGCTATGGAAAGAAATATGAAACAGGATGATTAAGATTGTTTATTTTTATCCAAATTTTGTTCTCTGTTTTCATCCTGTATTAGCGATAAAGCTCTCGGTTTCCAACCGGAACATAAACGCACGCGCTCGATTAACAATGAGGATCTACGTAATGGCGCATGAACGTTGGCTAAATATTAGCTGAATATTTAATTTAATCAGACGTTAGCTCAAATTCACAGCTAATTACCGAGTTTCGACTTTAAACATTAGGGCATTAATTACACGAACGCGCTACTGGCAAACACACCAAGATACGAATTTTGGAGCAAATTCAGCCCTCGCTCTCTCTCGCTGCTATACTACAGAAATTCTCTGGAATTAATACAGATTCGTTTATATTAATATAGATAGACTCGGATGCATAATCGAGCGACGCCCGTCAGTTAACTCGGGGGGAAAAAGATTTACTTTAATGACAACGTCGTTAACTGCTTGACACATCGGTATATTAAAGTAAAACTTCGTGGAAGTCGAACGTGAAATAAATTATCCTCGCGTTGAACGTCAGAAATACATTTTCGATTCGATAAAATATACCTAAGATAGATTGGAGGTAATTGATCGACGTCTCTAAAATTCTGATACTTAAATACGTGTGTGTATCGTTAGTTCGATTCAAGACGATCGAATCTTTGACGTAGATACGTTTAATCGAGAGTACGGAACACCAAAATTCGACGGTGGTCCGACAGCTGCTCGAGGAACGGATTACGGAAGAATGGTTGGAGAAAGAGGGGAACGAAAGGATTAATGCAGAAAACTGTGGTTAACTCGATTCTTCATAAAATGGTTGCCGCTAATAAGATTCGCACGGTACAAAAGCGCTAACCTAAAACATGTTACGTGGTGCAAATTCGCGATCCGGGTAGTAGCTGGCCCGTCATCGAGGGCAAAATTTTACTGCATCCTTTCTCACCCTCTCTCGTTCTCCATCCCTCTTTCGAAATTTTATAGGAGAGAGTCCATTTCGAGTTACTGTAATACGTATCCGTATAACCGGAAAACCAAATTAAAGGGACGTGTCTATCAATTCTTTTCAGGGCAAATTTTCTAGTAATTTTGTGGGAAGCTATAGTCGTTTTTCCTACTGGAATAATTCAACGATAATTATGCATCACTCGTTAAAAATTACGTCATTTAATCATTCGGGTTACATGTATCACAACTGAAACAAAATCCAAAAATAGAATTTTAAATTCTATTTCTAAATTTCTATTTTTACTCCAAGTCTCTTATACTTGTACGCTTTCACGTGATAAATAGCGAATCCGCAATACCCACGATCGAGTAATAATAATCGCGAGAGATGGGAGAAAAGTCGCAGAATTTTGGAAGCAAACGGGAGACGCGGTACGTTTTCCACGCGGAAAAGCGTCGGAGAGGGAGGATCGGGGAGGTTGGGGGTCGGACACACAGTATTCTGGTAATCTGGACGGGGGCCAGGAGCTAATTCCCACAGTTTGAGTTGATGAAGAGAACGAGACCATTTCGCAGGGAAGCTAGTTAAACTTCAGCCACTTCTATTTCCGGCTTGTTCCTAATAGCGAACATTTGATGCGAGTGCTACGTACGCACACGCGTTCTTTCGACGTAGAGTGGATACGTACGTGTATATGCTCGACATCGAGAGTACAACCTCCAACGACTACTATGTAAGCGATCCGGCCAGCTTTTTGACTCGGTCGTAACGGTTAATCCACGAAATTTCAGCTTTTAAACTTATCCTATGAGGACATCAAACAAAATAGGATTTTTACGCGTTACCAAAGGATTATGTACCACTTTTTTTGTATTTTTATTCTTTAATATTGGAATTTATCGTACCTACGGTTTCTGCGATAACAAGAGCGTAGCTATTTCATTTACTTTATTTTATGTTTTTTCCTATGAAATTTTCGGTCGAGTTCGCAGAGCTAACGATTTATCGTCGGCAAGATGTTTCCAATGGCGTATATAATTCCCTCGTTGTCAGGGCGATAGGCGTCGGGTCAGTCTGGAAGCAATTATTTCGTAGGAGAAACGTCTAGACCGAGTCATATCGATCTGTCTCGAGTCTACGGTGGTGATCCGACGGCGGATCGTGTCCTAATAAACATTCATTACCCGACGAGCCGAGGACGACCCCAGAGATATTGCCAATGACGATGGTTTGTATAGGATGCCGGCTCGAAAAGAGACGGACGGAGGGATATAATACGAGCAAACGAGGAGTCTCGCTTTCACCGAAATTGTCTGAGCACGTTCGAGCGCTCTCGGCTAGCTTCAAACGCGTATAAGCGTCTTCCTGTTGCACTCGACGTATAAATCGCTACGGCATTAATAAATCAAGGATAGAAAATATTTATTTATCCACGATCTTGGAAAACTACACGGTAGTAATATTTTTATAACAATTTTTCAACGAGACATCCTCGTTAGTACGTTTCGACGATCGTTTCGACTAGAAAGTAACGAAACGTTCAGCGAAATAAGCGAGACGCGATCGCTGGAGCATCCAGTCGCGAAGATAGCGTATAAGCTAAGGACGAGTGAAGGAGAGTGGAAAGAAAACGGGCGGACGGGGAAAACGAGTCCGTTGTCGTCGTAAAGAAAGTTGGAGGAGAGCTCGCGCGGGCGAAGGCACTGTTGGATCTTATTGCGTCTGAACTCGAGGGGAGCTTAGATTTCTCCTTGGACGTACGGAGATTGCTGCTGTCAGATTTCTCTCTCGGTGTGTTCCAGCGAGAGGCATCTGAAATGGGAAAGTCGAGACTCGCCGGCTAGGCGTTACTCCTAACTCGGACTCCTCTTTCCGCCTCTCTCTACCTCGCTCTTCTCTACACTTTTCCTTTCCCCGTGAGATACAAAAATCTATGCGGACGCGTACGACAAATTCTCTCCTTCCAATTCGCTCTCTCTTTCTCTCCCTATGCGCAAAACTTATCTTTTACATATCAATGAGTTTCCTAAATCGAAACAATGTTGAGGAATAAACCAGACACCACCTTTTTATTACCTTATATCCGAACAAATTTGTTTGGTATCTCAGACGACGAATAGTTGCACGTACACCTATTTCCATTAACCGGTGTTAAAGTATTACACCGTTAGGTACATATAAAATGCTTTGACTCGTTCATTTTAGTTGAAAAAAGTCTCTTTCAAAAAGAATAAATTAGGTCAGCTTTTGCGGCAACGTTTTTCCGTCGAAAAAGTACGTTATACCCGTGGAAAAGTGGCTGGAATCGTTCCGCGACGCGTTGAAATTATCTCGCGAAAGCCACGAGTTCTCGCGTAATACCTACGTGAGATTATCGCACGAAGAGGGTATATAAAGCTCGATGCCCGTAGCTCTACGTGTTGGGTGCTTTAATCATCGCGAAGCAAACGGTAAGAATCGTTGTAAAAAGTTAGCAAGAGCATCTTCGAGTCGTACGTTTTACCGCTCCCATCATCTGTCGGCGTACGTAAAAAAAAAGGAGATACATTTTCAGGATATAAAAAGGAGAGAAGGATTCGCGTTCTTTCGAGTTTACGAGGAGCTTTCCTCGAGAGCGTCGTTTCCTTCTTTCTCTCGCGACCTCGATCAAGAAACTCTCTTCGAGCGTTGGTAGAAAAAGTGGTTGATGAATTTGCAGGAGAATCGGCTAAACACAAGTACAAGCAAGAAATTATTTTGCAAGGGGAAAATAATTCGCTCGAATCGAAGCATAAGTTTCGAGGTAGGAAGCGTCAACGATAATAACGCGTCGTTCGATAGCCGTAAGATGTAAAGCGCTAATCAGAATGTCCGAGCACGCATTCTCCCGGATTACGTCGTCCCACGGAACACGTCAAACGTTCGACGGCTCGTGTATTATGGAGGCAACGTTGCTCGTTGCTGGATATGTGCCGACGGTTTGTCCTCCGCACACTTCGCACCACCACCCCTCCAAGCAAGCGCACCACCTCTCGTAGACCACTTCGTCCGAGTCGACGAACCGATCGAGAGGGCGAGACTACTACTATTGGAAATCGCCCTGTGCCGCCATTATCGTTAATCAAGCCAGTGTTTACCGAGTCTCGCTAGTCTCTTTCTCGAGAAAGAGGGAGAGAGACTGGCACGCTTTACGAGCGAGAAGACGCGAATTTATCGAGTTTCGCGATATGTCTCCTCTCTCTCTTTCAGTAACTCGATACTACTTTCCTTCTCTAGTCGTTCGCATCTCGAAACGACGTTACGCTTTATTTGCATGTACGTCGCATGTACGTTTGCCTTTCGTTCGAGAAGCCTCTCTTACACTTTAACGAGCGTTCGATGCATTATGATATCGCGTTCCACGAGAAAGAAGGAAGGTACTATGATCTATGGTTATGTTGTTTGTCGAACGGGGGACTGTCGTAGTAAATGACTTAAAGTGTACCGGACATTAGCTCGGTTTCCCTTCGATACGCTTATCCATTATTATCATAGCAAATTTTTATATCGACTCTTATAATATTTATAAAATTGAGAAAAAAAAAGAATGGAAAATTATGGTCGATTTTACGAGAGATTCTCGAGTAACCGTAGATAGGTTATAAGAGAAAGTCGCGATCTTGAGATCGAGTACGCGTCGTCTTCCAGGAAGACCGGATATGCGCGATGGTGTACGTACATATATAACGATAGCAGAGGCAAACTCCCGAAGGAGAGAAAAAGGTAAGCGTCGCGCTCCAGAGATTCCCTGGCGGACAGCCAAACAGGCAACAACGAAGTAGAGAACCCTCACAGAGAGGGAGACTCTTTCCCTTTACTTCACCTGACGCTCTTCCGGTCTCCTCTCTTTTTTCTATCTCTCTCTACCGTTTTCTCTCTTTTCTTTCTCTCCTCATCACTTATCTCACTCGCACCCGAAATTCCATTTTCCAACGCGTTCCCCTTCTCTTCCAGCTCTACGCCTCCACCTCATCGTCCCTCTTCGTTCTTTCGACTGTCACTTTGCCGTACTCGCTGTCACACCCCTCCCTTGCACACACACACACACACCCCTAAACAAACCCCTTCTCACCCTTTCCCTAGAGCGTGCCACTATCACTCTCGTTATCACTCACGTTTCCGGCCTTCTACCTCCGCCCAACCGTATTACAGCTACTACTCTGATTTTTCGCTCTTTTTACCAACGCCTCTCTTCTTTCCTTCTCTAATTTTTTTTTTCTTCTCCTTTTCACTATTCTCGTCGTTTTACGCTCGATAGAAAAAGATTGGAGTTAATTTTTGTCGAGAGAAAGTTTGATTGCTTTTCCACTTTCGTTTGTCGATTTAAATCATGACAACGATTAAATGTATACTTTATCGTTGAGTAGAAACGAGTCGATCGCGTTTATCCGTTGATACAAAGTTTTGTTGGAAACTCGTTCGATAAACAAACTTGGGTTAATTCGGCAAGGCGTTCAAACGGTCGTTTTCTATGTTTGTAGAACGACGGAAAAATGATCGCGCGGAGCTTACGTGCTTTGAGAGAGAGGAAGCCTGGTCAGTCCCTTTATAACCGTGTGGATAGATACTCGTCGTGCTCGTTTCTCTGTGGCAGAGAAACACACGAGCTTGGTAAACCAAAAATATATATATATATATACATATATAGGTATATACCTACGCGGGGGTTGGTTCAAAGCTTCGGCGAATGTGGAAACCGTATCGTCGACCTACTTGCTCTCTTTCTCTTCTATCTCTTTCTGTCCTGCCATTAGCGGATAATGATACTTTTTTCGAACAAAACCCCGCCCGTGAACTCCATCGTTCCGCCCAGCCTCCCGTGAACATTTCATGTTCGAACGAAAATCGTACCGGACGATTTTCCCGAAATTGCTCTCGATCCAGGGATCTACGAAACGAGAACGAAACGACTCGAAATACCAATCCCGTCGGAGTCTCGTCGAACGATTTTCCTCGTACCGAACCGCCTGACAAATTTTTCCTACCGAATAAAATACGATTAACCATGAGTATCTCTGTATTCCTGTTCAATCCTTTTTTTTTTTTTTTGTTTATTACAAAGCTCCTCGATCGATTCTTCCTTCGGTATCATCGTTCTCCGTTATATCTCACCGATCGAGGGACCACCGCTCCTTTATCCTCGAAACGCAACTCAAAGGATAATAGCTTTGGTAACCCTTGTCACCGAAACGCAAACTAATCGAAGCGCTGCCGAGTTCAATTATGCAGGATAACCGGGGAAGAACGATATCGAGAAATTCCTTTCCACGAACGATATATGTACATTCATACATATATATACATGCATACATAGGTAGGCAGCCAGAGGATGTTTCGAAGCTACGTGGATATTCGAGGGGTTTATTTTGCTTTTCCGGTAATGCGTTCCCACGAGACAGGCGACACGTTGAAGGGGTGTGCTCGCTCCCCCATAACGTTAACGGCCTCTCGGTAGGTGAAATCGAACGAAAGTAGCGAGTTACGTAGGCCGATGGAGGAAGAATCGGGAGGTTTCTTCGCGTGGTAGAAAGTTAGTAGATACGTTCAAAATATCTGTTGAATTTCCGAGTGGTTTTTCCTAAAGCTTCTTTGGCTTTCGGTGACTCGCTTCCCGTACGTACCTTTCGTGTTCCTATCACCATGACTACAAACGGAAACAAACGTCTCTCTTCGTTTGGTGACCCTTGCTATCGAAACTCAACCTCTCTCTGTTTTTACCGGTACATACGCGTGTGTGTGTCAAACGGCATTGAACCATTCGCGTCTGGCAGTCGCCAATTTATGGTCAACTTGCTAAAGCGAACACGACGAGCTTCTACCGTTTGAGATCTTATGCGAATAAAGAAAACGCATTGCTTTGAGATGAAGTTATAGAGAAAGACAAGGAAATTTATCTCTAGAGAGTTTTGAGTTTTGTCATTAATTGTCGAGGTGGCCGCGGAGTGGCGCGCGAGTGCGGTAACCAAAACCTGCCATGTGTTCTTATTTCCGTAATTTATCCATAACTATAAGGTAAATTCATTTCAATTTCTCGTGAAAGATCCTTCACATATCCTAAATTAGAAAATATCATCGAAGAAAATAAAACTTAATGAATCGCGTTGCCAGAATACCGTATACCGATGTACCGACACGGCTTAAGTATGATCGCCGTCATTTGCGTCTGACAGCTGCCAATTTGTAAGCCTGAAATGACAAAGACCGTGGCGTTGCTCTATGCTGGAATCTGTCGGGTAGGGTCCCTTCGCGTTTCTCGGAAATGATCGCTTTGTAGTCGAAAACAGTGGCCGGTGCCTTGTCAACGTTGGCTCTGATTCGTCCAGCGTTATATTGCGCTTGCCGTTACGCGGACGTCGTCGTGTTGGATGGAAATGATAAGTGAAATGATGGAGCGTCATTAGAGCATGCTTTTTGGAAACGTAATAAAGTTTTATAAAATGGTTATATAATTTAACCGTAGAAAGAAAAAAAGATTCGAAAGGACGAGCTAGGTAGATATATGATTTATTTTCGACGTATGAACACATTCATCGTCATTTGTTCACCCGGAAGAGAGTGAAATCCAAGTCCATGAAATCCACGTGCCCGTACGACATCGGCGAGATTTTCGTAATCTGCGGGAAGAGAAAGCAGCGAAGAGGAGGCATCCCTTGACGGCGCGGCAGTAAGTCATACTTTGCTTCCGGGGGTTCAGCGGGGGGGAAGAAACGATCTCCGAAGCGTAGACAATGACAAATTGCCAAAGAAACGGGAGAAGAGAGGACGAAAAGAAGTTCGCGGGTACATCGACTCTCCGTTGCGAATCAAGCGAAGTCCCTCCTTTTTTCAACCCCGATTTCAAATCCCCCTTCTTGAAATTTATTCTCTCTCTCTTTGAGAAGTTGCGTCTAGTGTTATTATCGTTCGTTCGACTGACTTTATATCCAACGTTTCTCTTCAGAAATTAGAGAGAGAGAGAGAGGAAAGAATTTTCGCTAGATATATTCCAAAGTTGTTGATGAAATTCTAATGTTTTGTCCATATAATCTAATTGGAAGAGACTGCAGAGAAAGAGAGAGAAAGAGAGTATATATGTGTAGGTATAGACTGTACCTATGTATATAGATATAAAGAAAGCGAGACGGAAGAGGGAAAACGGAGATTATGCTGTCACCAACAGTCAGAGGGAGCCTTACGCCATTGTAAGTGGAGATTATAGACCAGGGAAAAAGCGTTTCGCGTTCTCGTAACAAAACGTTCGTTTCCTTGGTTCGGTGGTTGCTCGACGTCGTCGTCGGGCATTCGTAAAAAGGAAAGGGGACTAAAAAACATAATCGTCTTTGCAAAGAACAAACGTCGTAGGTACCTATACATAGTATATATATATTCTCGAAAACTCTCCTCGTGTATCGCGGTGTACGTCGATTCGCTCTTATGGCTAACGGAATCCTAGACGAGAGGATACTCGATCGCGCTTTCGAAAGAATTGAAGTAAGTTTGCTAGGTATATAAGTACACCCACGCATGGAATGAGATATAAAGAGAGAGAGTCTAAGTGCTTCTTTCGTGGGATAAAGAAGAGATCCCTCGCGTTTCCGAAGGAATCGCATCGATCATATCCCTTGACGGGAAGAAATTCTTTAATATAGGCGAAGCCAAAAGTTGATCGATACATTCGTCGAGGCTGCGACAGCAATGTAAAAAAAAAAAAAAAACAGAGGAAGAAGGGTAGAGTCCCGCGCGAAAAGTTACGACGATTCGCTCGTTCCTTTTTTTGGCGGGAAAAAGCGTCGGGCAGACGGGTACGACCGGTCGATAAAAGGGACGTCAGTGTAGGTTACATTAGTCATGATCTCATTAACTATACAGATAAAAGGATGGTAGTTCGCGACGTCCCATCAGCTAGAATATGCATGACGTTTCGAGCCAGTAGACCCAGGCTTATACATATACGGGAGAACGAAACGCGAACGGCAATGTCGACCTCTTCGTTCACGTCGTAACGGCTTCGAAGGAACGGAGAGGTACATGCGCGAGTCGATAAAAATTTCGATCTTCGATCGATTTCAAATTTGATTTATACTCCTTTCCGAAGTATCTCAATCCGTTTGAGCGGATAAATTACAGAAACTTTATCCCATTTACGTTATTTATCGCATGACAAATTTAAATTAACAAAAAAAAAAATACTATTTGTTTAATAATAAAAAGAAGGAAAAGCAAAGACAGGTATAATGCTCGTTCGAATTATATTTTTCTCTCTCACGGATCAACGAGATAGAACTCGAAGTTTCCTTCGAGTAAAAGCCGGAGGGAAAGGCAAGCGCGTCCTTCCTCGATCGGCGAATGTCACTTTACGTGGCGTGGTATTAACGGCGAACGATTTGGTGCATGTTGCAGAGTACTTGATGTCGGGAAGTCCACGAAGTTATCCAGCACGATCCCCCGGGGTTGCTTCCACGCCAACCGTGACCAGGTGAGTTAACCGACCTTCCATACGAATTTCCGCCGATGGAAACTCGACTAGAATCTCGACGCGTAGCTTACGAGAAGGACGTTCATCGAACGTTGGTTTCTTCGAGCATGTCTATTCGCAAAAAGAAAAAAAACCTGCAGAGAGAGGAGAGCTTCTCTCTCTTCTCGTACGATAAATTTTCATCGCTCGTTGCACCGCGCGAATCGCGAACTCGCCGTGCTCACGGTGCGTTAGGCTTTCGAGAAGCACCGAAGCGTCGCGCGTAAAGATTCTCGCGCGTCGAACGCGTCTTCGAACAAACGTTGCATCGTCTTTCGGACTCGAGCGAGAAGAAAACTTTCGACGAGAATTTAAATCAATCGTCCGTGGACGGACGAGAACGCGCCACGACGGTGGTAAGTACTCTACGGGAGAATTCGAAGCGGAAAGACGAAAAGAAGAAGTAGGAAGAGGGAGATACGTCTAAAGATGTTCCAATTCAAATGAGTTGAACTTTTAAAATATTTAGAATGTTGAACAGGACCTCGCGTAGCCGAGTATTTCCACTCTTTCCTTCCTTCTTTCTCGCTTCCTTTTTCATCTTTCTTACGGTCTCCTTCGCGAAGTAGTCGATCCTCGTCGGTGACGCGAACGAAATTTCGAATTAGCTCGGCTCTTTATTCTACCTCGTTACCGTTCTCCTCCGAACGCGCTACTCGCCGCCAAGTGGCCCGATGAAATTTTACTACTCGATTATATCCCCTTTCGCTTAATGGCACGTGAACGCTTTAGCCAAGGGTATTTTTAAGCTCTGGACGAATCTTCGAGAAGTATATATACATTTCTAATTCTTTCCTCTCCTTCTCTATCTTTCTCTCCTTCGCGTAACACTTTGCCATAGATATACAAGATCGTTCAAATAAGGCGTTACAAATTGTTTTCTCAGAAACTAATCAAAATATCGACTTTATTGTTGGAGCAATTAAATGGAACGGGGAGAGGGAGATTAATATATTAGTCGGCAAATTACTTTTTGTACCACTTTAATTTTATATACCACATTTTTTCATACAATGCATACTGTAAAAATTAGTTAGATACGACAACGGAACGGGAGGGAATCGAAGCGCGAAAAATCCCGTGCTGTAGGATCGTATGTTTAAATACTTTAGTATCCAACCTTTTCCTCCTTTGCCCAAAAATCGTTATCCTTTTTTCCTCCGGCCAGAGCCGTCAGCGAGATTACCCCCGTTCGTTCCTTCAACGTTAAAACTACTCGGCAATGAGTTTTTAAAAGCATCCGCCAATAATTTTGAACCGGCCACGCGTAGGGTGCAGCTCGAGATCAGAGAAAAAAGGGAAGACCGGGCAAAGTGGTGGAAGAGAAAAGAAAAAGAGAAAAAAAAAAATCTATTTCTCGACCGAATAGGACACGCAAACGCGGGACGTTCGTGTCGAGATCGAATCTCATTCGTGCGAGGGAATCCCGGAGATCAACGGTGGATTTACTTCTCTTGGGTCCGATCGAGTCTGGACAATAGGCGCATCGCCCTTTGCCTCTTTTTTTTTTCGTTGGCCCGTCCACTGCTTCTTGAGGTACGTGTTCCAGTCTTGGTAGAATGACGTGGAAAGGAAGGACCATCCGTGTCACCGGAAACAGCGGGTCAGCGAGACGGAAGGTACTCTGTTGCTGAGGCAACCGAGCTAAAAGAATACTCGTTGCTCTAGGTTTCAAGATAGATAGATAAAGAGAGAAAGGGGGAGCCAAAAGTTCCTCTTCTTTCTCTTTCTTCCACCTCATCCTTCCTTTCGACTCTTCCAACTAACTCGACTCGCATTATCCTTCTTTTCTCCGAAGACTACTAACGACCGGCTCGTCCGAAAACAACTATCAACGGCGTACTCGAGAACCACTACCCACCCTCGGGGAAACTTTCGAGTATTCTGTTCCTCGAATTTTCGTAAAACCTTCCCAGAGATTTACCTTGCCTTTCTATTTTGATTGCTCGTACGTGTACGCGTAAATACGATTTTAAAGTATCGTTAATTCGTTGTCTTTTTGTAAAGGAGTATCCTTACGATACTAATTACGCGTATTCTTTAGTCTAACAACAACTTTTTACCCAAAAGAGTACTAGGTTAAATCGTTTCTAGTAATCGTTAATAGCCAAAGAAAGAAATGAAGGAAAACTAGGATACGTTGGCGGCGAAATATGAAAGGCGACTTTACACGATGCTAAAAATCGTGATCTTCTACCCGGTTAAAAAGCTCGGTGCATTTTCTTTCAAAATATCAGGAACGGTATTGTCGTGTTTTACACGGAGATGGCCGTGACGTAAGAATTATGGCGCACGACGATAAGACTCCCCGAAGATTTATCGCTTAACGCTACCGAAACACGATACCCTTCTTCTTTCTCTGCCCAACCACCTCTTTCTCCTAGCGTATTCTTTGTTCGGCCACGACTATATATCCGGCGTTCCTTTCAATGTGTTCTCCCTTTTTGCCTTCGCGTATTTTCCCTGTTTACTCGATCGACTTCGCGTCGTCGTGTCGTGCCACGATCTTCCTTTAGACTTTCCTCACGCTATCTCTCTCGCGAACGCGAATATTCCTGTTCATCGAATCTCACGAGAGAGGCACGTACCTTCTAAAACGCTGTAGATACGGAACCACTGCTCCTAGCTTCTTCGACTCGTCGATAGATGGCACCCCTCGGTGGTCCTCGACCAACCTTTGACCCTTAACAGGTTGCATCGCTCGCACACGGATCGTATCTCCGAATCTATACAGTTTCCAACGTCATTGGCAATAGAATTTATTTTATATTTATGTTAAAAACGATCACTAAATATGGTAAAAGGTATAGCTATTACTCGTTTAAGGAATAGGCACAAGTTTTTCTCAATATAGCATTTATTAGAAATATCGATTACTTAACACTAATTTCTATGGTAACTCAAATGCTATTGCCATATACATTATACATAGTTATTTCCCAGTTTTAAATACCGCTCTAATCAACCTGAGAAGATCGTTGTATCAAAGCAGACGGTAATAACTTGACGTTCCTGTCCGTAGGAAATCTATTACATCGTTACCGAGGGTAGTTATCCGGATAGAAAAGTCCGTAACTATGAAAAATGAAAGGAAAACACGATGAACGGGGAATATTAATTAGAGAGAGAAAAGTTCTGGACACGAGAAAAGCGAGACACGGGACGAGAGTGAAAACGATGCGTACTCTTCGAGACGGGCGAAGTTGCGCGAAACCCCCGGCTTCCTTCCCTTCTTCGCGTTCTCGCGTTGCAAATATGCCTTTGTCTTCCCGCGGCACGCTACGTTGGTAGGAGGAGAACTATTTAAATGAATCAACATGGAAACCTTAATCTCGGTCGACGTCTTAATCCCAGCTTCAATTTGCACAAACCTCCCCAAAGCCCCCTACCATCCTTTTCCACCGTCCTCGCCCGCGTTAAACTTTCCGTCGTGCCGAATCGCCTCCCTCCCTCTTGCTTTTCTAGAAAACCTCTTTCTGTCTTTTTACTCACCCGTTTTCAGTCTCCACTTTCTCTTTCATCGCTTCCGGCCGCTTTCTTTTCAAAGTCTCGGGATCGCTCGTATAACGTTATTTCTCTTTTTCCACGTCGCGCAATTAATGCGTCTGCGAAACTCGGCAACGACGACCAAGACGTGGATTCTTTTAATTCGTTCTCGCGTTGGGAACGTCATTTCGCCAGGATCAGGAATATAAATGTTCCTCGTGACACTTTTGATAGAATTTTTATGATGGATAGTAAAAAAAAAAAAAGGAGTAATAATTCTTTAAAAAGAAAAAACAGCTGTGAGATAGTAACCATATTTGTCATTTTATCTATGGACCATCTTGGAATTGTTCGCGACGTGAAAAGTACGTCGATAAAATCGCTTATCGCCTATTAGCTATCGTCTCGACTTCGAGAGGGGTGACTAGCTGGCGCGAAAAAGGAGGGAAATAAAAGAGGCGTTCGGGACGACGGAAAGGGGAAAGAGAAAGTTCGGTCAGGGGTGAAACTCTACAAGTTGCGAGAAGAGAGAGAAGCGCTTTAAGCTCTCGACGGATGTCGCCACGCAAGCGAAAAATAAAAGGGACAGTCATAAACGAGAGCTCGAGGTGTCCGAGCGTACGCGTTAAACTTCGACCCCTCGTAACTACAATTAGTCGTAGAATCCTTATCCGACACTCGGCTGGTAATTGACCACGGTCAGATAAGGACGCGAAAAGTTAGACCCGTGCTATCCTAATTTTCGGCAGTTTCGCACGAACCGCACCCTCTGTGCTTGGTCGTCCATGGAGAAAAAAGAAAGGGGAAGAGAGAAAAGGGATACGTCGACAGCTCGGCGCTAATGTTTAATAAAAATCCTGCTTTGGCTCGCGTGACACGCCGCGATACGATCGGCAGTATTTTCGAGCAGGTGTTGTGCCCGCACGTGCTTCGCTCCCCTCCTTCTGTCTTCTCTCCCTCGTCGTCCACAAAAGTCTCTTCTCCACCAAGTGTATGGGGAGATCCTCTCTGTCTTTCATGCTGCGTTCAGCTAAAAGAAAAGAAAAATCTCAAGCAGATGGACGAAAGAATTTTCGATCTTATCGAATCGTACGATTTATGGCCACGGAAATCTCCTTCGAATTATAGATACTCACGGCTGAATATCTACTATTCGAGATTGTTTTTTCCCCTTTCTTCTTTTTCTTTTCTTTTCTTTAATCTCTGCAAGATCTTTCTACGGGATTTGACTGGATGTCAGCACTCGATCCGATACCGTAGACTTTCTTTCGTATTGCGCGGCGGTAGTACCTACCTCCAAACGGCGTTCCATTGTCGAACGTTCGAATCTAGGAAACTAGAATGACGATGGAGATAGAAGTACGTCTCGAGAGTACCATCGCATCCCGCGTCTTTATATTTTTCGTTTCCTTGAAAAACAGAATATACATATGCGACAAGTATTTTATAAAAATGAAAAAAATGTCTCGACGGAATTCTACGAGAAAATTTCTTTTCCAAACTTTTCCTACGAGTGATATCGAGAATAATTCGAGGTGACTATTAAATCATTCGTTAAAAGGATACGAACTCGCGCGCGGGTCAGTTAACTAAAAGCCACACGCGCGCAACGTTTTTAAGGGCGACTCGGTGTCGAGGCTGAAAAGCCTTGCCACGGAGGTAAAACGCGCGATAGGTGTGCGAAACTGGGTCGGCGCTTACCACAAAGAGACAGGAAAGTCCGAATGACAGTGTTCGCTCGCGTACCGGTGAATTTACATAAGATGCTTGCAAGGGTGAGGGTAAAAGCCCGAGAGAGACTATTCGTTCGGTCTTCGTCATATACGAACCACGTCTTAAACCAGCGAGTTTCAAAGTGTCGGTGCAAAGGTAATCCCTTCTATTCGCACTCAAATTCTCAAAGTTGTACGAGGCTCGCGAGAGCTTTCCCTCGTTGTCTCTCTCTCTCTTTTCTTCTTCTTTCCACCGCCCCTTTTCTTCCGCATGGAATATTGTCTTAGCGCCAGCTGAGATTTATTGCGGCTCTTCAACACTTAGATACTTCGCAGCTACCTCACCGGGAACTCGATTCCGACACCTGACCTCCATTCGTGCAACCTACTTGTTAAACCAGACGCGAGAGGAAACTTTCGAGACGCGAGCTCCAATCTGGCAGCTAGCAAATTTCTCCGACCGTTAAATCTAGAACCTCGGTGTCAGCGAAATTTGATACTTACGTCCTGTGACACTTTCGCGGATTCACCAGCAGCACCGAGCGTAGCTATCGTCCCTCTATCGGGACAACACTTATCGAGATTATACCTACGCGCGGTCGTATACCTCCCGTCTATCTCTCGTTTACGCGCGTTTATTATTCATCAACGACGCTGCTACCGGCTCCCTCCCTGGAAACGTCCGAACGAAAAACAGGGGTATTATAAAACGATAATTAAAGTTCTCCACGATTCTCACCATTATTGGAATTAATTACGATGATTAATCGAAAACTGAAAGCGAACGGGACGATTAACGAAAAGTCATTTCAACGATATTTGTTTTGCGTATTAAGCGGCGCGTCATTCGCGCGTATGATTACGTCCTACGTGCATATAAATGCGTATTATGCATGCATGCGTGCGTGCACGTAGATGCATAGCTACGTGGTTCGTAGGTATACCTACCTTACCACATACGATTAAGCGATAAGTAATGCGCGCGAGAGAGATGGCTCACGGAAATAAATTTCCGAGATATCTCCGAGTTTCGTGGGAACGAAACGAGGTTTCTCGCCCGTAAATCTTAATTCTAGATTCAAACGACCTTTTCGAGAAAAGTCAAATCGGCCGCTGTCGCGGATTTACAGGAGTAAAAAAGTTCTAATGGCGTCTCTCTCACTCGTGGTTATACGATCGACTATAAAGCAGGGAAACGAAGGGATGGAAAATCTTTATCGATTCTTCTTTGCTTTCTCGAAGATTCCCGCGTATTTTAGCTCGCGCATGCTGTAAGAATAAACGGGGTGGGCCGTAACTATGAAACTTTCGAGTGTAAACGAAATCCATCGTATATATCGAAAGCTTTATCGTGAATATCGTCAATATGCGATAAACTCGCTTAGCTACTCTCGTTGTCGTACGTCGATGTCCCCCGATCGACGATATTACGACAAAGTCTTGCTAAGCCATCCAAGTTCACTTGCCAAAACTTTGAATAGGCATAAAATTATAATTACTTGATTGTCGAACGAGGGCAAGCAAAGAATTACAAGATTGCCACTTGGATTATTAGCTGTCCCCGTCTGTAATGCTTTTTCCAACATTCAAGCTTGTTTTTCCCTTTTTTAGTTGACATCTTTCAACACAGTCAGGCTTTTTTAATAATTTATTTTCTTTTCTAAAGACATCACTAAACGTACCTCAAAGAGTTCATCGTTTCCCAAATCCGTGGGATACGCGACCGTGTAATTTACATCTCGAGCATATCTTTTACATTAAACTACGATTGGTTGTAAAGCGGTGTAAACGTTCCGTTTTATCCGCGAAAGCCCGTCCCCGACCGTAAACATTAATCCGGGCGATCGCGCGCGCGTGTCCACCCGCGATTACAGTCGATGCTATGTTAAATAGAGTTTATGCAAAAACCTTATCTACATGAGACATCGCGTCGTAATTTAGCCGACTGTCGACCGGTTATAGTGTTGCTATCGTAATCCAGGGTAAAACGGTCTAAAGAGAACACGAATCGCCGAACGTTCGGTTAATCGCGACTGGTTAACGTTCGTCAAAAGTATTTCCCATTTAACAATTTTGTCGCATTTTAATGCGAGCTATCAAAGAGAACTGAAGGTGCTATTTATTGAATTTCAAAGCGTAGAATCCGAACATGCTATCTTTTTCGGTTAAAAACCCCAGTCACTGCACTCAAAAATAAAATGAAACATTTGCCAAATAGATGTAGAAATATTTGCTATTCATTAAATTGGATCTTTCTCCAAATCTATTTTCATACAACGAAAGGGGTTTTCCTTTGCTCCTCTAAATTATAATGATTAACGAAGAAACTCGATTCGTTGGTACACTCGAAACAGGTTAAAATATCTCTTCCGTCACTTATCGTTTTCCTCCATCCGTCGTTCCCGCTTTGCACGCTCGATGATAACAAGAATGCCAGAAATAATATTCCTCTTCTGCCGAATATCTTTCCGTGCGGTCTTTTTGTTTCTTCTACCCCGGGGCCGCCTCGGATTACCAAGATATTTACTTACGCGTATACTCGCGAGAAATTTAACGACTACCGAGATCAAAGCTCGGCCGGAGCTTTCGTCGGATAACTCTTCGGGGAAGAATATTTTCGGAGATGGCTCGCCAAAGTCCGAGAAAGTAAATAACCAAAAATAGTTTTCCCATCGTGAGTAGACGACGTTTCGCGGATTCTCCCCTTTCTCGGTCTTTCCTCGTTAAAATTTCGAACCATCAACGGCCATCTCTCGCTTCCCTTTGCATCGATACGAAAAAAAGACACGCGCGAAGTAAACGTTTTCACGCCAATAAGTATTCTCGTTGATGTGCCCGTGCATTAATATCGCGCCTTACACATATATTTGAAGAGCTTGCCGGCAAGACGAAGGCTAATTAAAAGTGCAAATTAGACGGTGAAGTCTATCTCCCTTTGAATCAAAGCAAAAAAGGGATCTCGTCCGGAGAAGAGCGTGCGTACCTTCCCGCCCTTTCAAATCCTTCTCGTAGGAAAAAGAATTTGCATCACCGACGTGCCGCGTCGTCTCCGTTTTTTCAAAAAAAAAAAAGAAAACGAAGGAAAGAGAAAATAATAATAAAAAAGAAGGCGAAAGAGGTGGACGAAGAAATGGAAGAAGAAAAAAGAGAGAAACTCATGGAAGGGGTGAGAGGAACAGAAAGGAACTGGAAAGAAAAAAAGAAAACGGTGCGACGAACGGCGACGAATGTACGCTTCTTTGTAGAAAGAAAGAAATAGTGCGAGCGAGAGAGAGATCGAATGAAAGTGGAAAAGAGAGGGAAATAAACGACATATACACACACACACGTCGTCGTACCTAGGTAGAAACGTAGGAATGGGAAGTACCGTACGAGTTACGATGCGTGCGACTTCTCCTCTCGTGCTGAGAAAAAACTACGGGGTAAGGAAACAGAGGAAAGGAACGGTAGAGAGGAAAAAGGAAAACGTAAGGGGTGGAAGAGAGAGAGAACGTACGACGAGATTCGCAAAACCCGATACGGAATACCGAGGAGTCCGTATTCACCCCTACCTTCGAAGACCTCTCGCACCCTCCTCAAGCCCTGTCTTTCTTTCTCTCCCCTCTCTCTCCTGCCTCACTCTCTTTTTCCCTCTCTCTTTCTCGTGTGTCTGCCGCGGTAGACTTCCTGCAGTCAATATTATCGTTCTGCCGGACGTGGAACGAACGAAAAAGAAAGACGATCGATATAACGCGGCGAGCATTCCCGACGGTATTTGCGACATCGCAGACGTTCGACTCGACTCTCGATTTTAGATTCTCTCTCTTCCTTTCGTGTCTTGAACATTGTTTCTAGTCGACGCGAGACACGAATGTCGCATAATATTTTTTTACTTGTTAAAAACCGTAATGATTTTTCCTGACTCTCCAAAATCTTTAAAAATAATTTATAAGATTCATACTAAATTCAAGCATGTATTACCTATTATAACAATTGATTCGTTTTAATTTTGTCTTTCTATCAATTTGGCCGCTATGGGCACTTTCCAACTTGACCCTTCTACCCCTTATATGGAACACCCTGCATCGTAGAACAATCGACAAATTTTCCGATGCTACTTCGCAGAATCTACAAAGAAAATATAAGAAAGCAGCCTTTCGTTAGCACGGAACATGAGGAACGAGCGTCGTCGCTTAACGTAATTATGCCGAGCGAAATAAACGAAATTAGTTCGCTTTAGAAGCGTGCAAGTAGCAGGAAGCGAGAGTACCGCGATCTGCGACGGTAGTAGCACGTACGTACGTAGATAAATACATACGTACACCGCACCGCGCCATATTAACTTCTTTTTCAGTTTTCCTTCGTCGTAGTCGCGTTATATTCGAGGATGCTTCTTCCACTTTCGTCCTTCTTCCTTTTTTACTTCTCTTCTTCGTTCACCGCTCCTTTCATCGCGTTACCACCAGTTTTTACGACACTTTCGTACTTCCTCCGGCGTGCCGTTTCCTACGTTGCGAGGGAAAAATTTAGCGCCAGAATTAATTACAGTCCCGAAGCGAGATTCGAAGTTAACCTTAATAGTTTGCACGAAGTAGACTACTATCCACCGGACGAAAACGCTCGGATTGCTTTTTGTTCGATCCATGAGCACACCGAGAACGACGACCACGCTGGACTAATAACAAACCGCATAATTCGCACTCTCTAGCGTTCGTTTCGACTATGGTCATATCGTTCGCGCCATGCGACATTTCTCCCTCGATGTTTCGCCGACCGTTAAATTTGACGTTCCGCGAAACGCACGCTACCCCTATCGTTCTTCTTGTCGGGATTTCCTTTTTGTTCGTGGAAGATAGCTAAATTTTGGCTACGAACGAGTTAAAGTATTTCTAGAAACAAAAAATTATACAGAATCAACGGACCGTCAAAGTACGAGAAACAATTTCGAGATTTCAAACGAACAAAATTTCATTTTTAAAATCAGTCTTTTACCCAGATATACCGTATATTCGATAACTCTTTGTCTCATTGTACTCGGTTCTCTTCTTTGGCTCGTTGGATTTAAAATTTCCGAGTTCCCAGAGGCGAGAGCCCGATAATACCTACGGCACATAATTGCATCGTGGCTCGAAATGCGAATAAATATAATGCCGGGCATGAAAGAAGCCCAGAGTCATAATAAAACGTTATTCCGTTCCGTTATAAAGATACATTAGCGATATTATTTCATACCTAGCAGCAACTTCCTTGCTTTTCCTTCTTAGAGGCCATTATTCTGCTCGACAAGTACGTTCTCCGGTCTCGTAACTTTCGCCAGATATTAGCCTCTATTTTCATCCTTGGATATATATGTATAAAATATATATATAAATATATATGTGTGTGCTATCGGGTGAGAAAAAGCAGAAAACGCTTTTTCGGTACAACGTCGTCCTGGGACAAACCTTACGGAATTATTCAAAAGTGTCTGCGTTTTTTCTAACCTCTTACGTCCACTTTAAAATATTTCTATTTCTGGAATACAAATAAAATTTCCCGGGCCATTTTGACCAAGGGCTCGACGCGCGTGTCTTATCGTCGACCTTTTCTACCGATCCGTGCAAATAAGCATTTTATCGAGAGAGAGGGTTTGTTTAACATAAACTCGAGGATAAGCTTTCGATTATATAGAGCGCAACGTTTTATCGGAAATATTTAGATCGGAATTTGGATAACATCGAAAAAGAAATTTATTTCAAGGCCAAAGTTTCAATAAAATAATCGACGATATCATCGTCTCGCGTCATTTACCGATGAAAATTCGAGAATGGTACGCTTTAGGATGATCTCTCGGTGGTCCCGAAGCAGACCTTCGTTTTAGTCCCACGTCGTTGAGTCTTACGACATCGAGATAGTGGTTCCCTTTTTTCACACACCGCTTCTGGGAAGAGTTGTCGAGGCAAGATAGTCCGCGTAAGCGCGTCTGCTCTTCTCGTGTCAGCCTGCTCTTCGAGGGTCTGTATTTCCGTAACTATCGAGACACCGGAGATGCGTAGGATTATTTTGAAGTGGCTGCTCCGGCTGGTTCGTGATATTTTCAGGGCGCGTCTAGCATATCGAGATAGGCCTCGTTCGAACGAAAATAACGAAATCGTTGCTCGGGGAAGGGATAATTAAAAAATATCGAAGCGATGGAACGTTTCGCTAAAAAATGATATTGGTCGAGCTTTCGAGCGATAACTTTTACGCTTCGGCATCGAGCGAGAACAACGACGCGTTTCGTTACGTTCATCCGAACTAACCAACGCGCGCCGCTTTTCAAAGCGGTCCGTTTAATTATTTTCCGAGTCTACCTGCCAGGCACGTCGTTCTATCGGCGCGTTTATATTTTCGCTAATTATTATTTTAATGAGGAAACGCTGCATAGAGAGAGAGGGAAAGAGAACAGCTAGACGTTTTCGCGGAAAGAACGGCGCGCCAATCATCTCGCGTCGCTAAAAATCTACCGATAACAACAAACGGTGATCGTTAACGTCGCCGTCGTCTCGCGGAGTTCGCTACCGAAGGTCCATTTTCGGTACGCAATTAGAAAAGGGCCGGTCGTTAACCGCACGACTTGACCGGCTCCCTCCGTGTGCTCGACTTGTATCTCTAGCTAGCTACCGCCTGAGAATTACGCCCGATCGAGTACGGGCTCGTTAAACGAAATTATTTCGAAGATTAGACCCGACCGAAACGTTATACGCATAACGAGGATAGATAATTAGCGGAAGGCACGAAATGACCGTTAATTGCAGAATGCCCGGACGGACGCGTGCATATTAATTGGAATTATAACTAGTGGCAGCTAGAGACCGGGTATAATAACGTGGCTCGCAAGTTAAAGAGCAACTACTAGCGTACGAGGGTAGGGCCTTTGCGGTGGAACCACCGAAACTTTAATTCGATCGTCGTCGTCCACCATCATCCAGCCAACATCGACACCAAACCATCGAAGTCGCTTCGACGCGTAGATGAACCTTACTCTCGCCTCCACCTCCTTTTCCCTCTAACCAACCTTTGCCCTCGAGAAATTCACGGAACATCGTAGAGATCGTTCTCGATTTACGAGCATCGAACCTCCAAGATTTATAACCGCGAACTTCTCTCGTCCTTCGTACCATCGAAAATATATTACCAGCCACGAGGATGCTCCTCTACCCTCCGTGCTTTCTCGTCATTCTCGTTCCAAGGTCTTTTCGTCTCTCGGTGTGTGGTGTCGTATAGCCGAATTAGTTGGAGCAATCGCATAATCTTTAACGCGTTTTTCACGAAATCACCTCTCATTCTATCTCGCTCCGCGAAAATCGAGTTTGAGAAAGCTCGTTAAAGCGAACGAGCGCGTGCCTCGTGTTACGCACGTATTTGTCCCTCGCTCTCTTTGGTCGAAAAGGGACGACGTGGAAACGCCCGCCGCCGCGCGGTGCCACGAATCGATACAACAATGGAGTTATGCAGCTGTATCGTGGCATGGACTACGAGGAGGAAGGTAGGGGTGATCGACGGGGGGACGAAGGGGTGCAAAACGCGAAAACCTTCCACCACCGAGTCCCCTCCTCTCTCTATATCCCTTCTATCGTCCCTCGTCTCTCTATCATCCCGTTTGGCCGAACGATGGGGCCTCCGCATAATCCGCCTATATACGTATCCTCCGCGATGTACATACGCCGAGGGGTGCATAATTGCATCTAGATAAAACAGGTGAATGGTAAATCAAACTTGGATTTGCTCCCTTCGCCTCGTGATTACCGTAGCTAATTAAGGGAGTGAGAGAGAAGAAGAGAGTCTTTGGATTGAGAAAAAATATACAGGAAGAGGAGACGGATAATAAGACGGTGTATCGAGGCAAGAAAGATTCGTGGGTAAAGATAGTGGAATAATTTTCGGATTAGGGAATATGAAAAGTGGGATGCCGAAGGATTTTAGTCTGCTGGAGTTTGTAACGGTATATTTTATTATGATAGACGTTACTATAATCGGTTAATTACTTTGTGGTCTTTTTTTATATTTATTTGTCAAATATTTATACAACAAACAGGCTATTTGCTATCATTAGTAGGGGAGACCGGGGCTAGTTGTCCCAATTTTAGGTTTTTTGTTTCTACAGATTTCTGGAGCTTATATTTTCGAATTTTTTGGTGACCATCATAAAGTTCAACTTCTTAGCAATACATGGAAATTTTTCCTGATGTATGCATCATGATTTTTGCGAAAATGGACACCACCGCCGATTTCAATGTTTAATGGCTCATTTTAAAGAAGAAAGCATGCAGAATACTGTCCCGTTGTCCGTTTTTCGATATCGTTAAGCAATGATGAGAAATTAATCTTTTAAGTGTCGGAGTATGGGTCGTTTTCAAGTGAAAAATTGCTGTAACTTTTTAACCAATCATCCTATCGAAACGCGACTTGCATATTCGTAAAGAAGAGACTTTCCTCTTTCGAACGAGTATTTGATCGGGCAAATCCGAGATACTTCGATTTTTGACAAAAATCCTGACCTATGCATCATGATTTTTGCCAAAATGGTCACCACCGCCGATTTCAATGTTTAATGGCTCATTTTAAAGAAAAAAGCATGTAGAATAATGTTCCGTTGTCCGTTTTTCGATAGCGTTAAGCAATGATGAGAAATTAATCTTTTAAGTGTCGGAGTATGGGTTTTTTTCGAGCTTCAAACTGCTGTATCTTTCCAACCAGCCATCCTATCGAAGCGGGACTTGCATATTCGTAAAGAGGAGACTTTTCTCTTTCGAACGAGTATTTGATCGGGCAAATTCTAGATGCATCGATTTTTCACAAAAATCCTGCTGTATGCATCAAGATTTAGAAAGAAGAAAGCATGCAGAATACTATCCCGTTGTCCGTTTTTCGATATCGTTGCGGAGTGTTGAAAAATAAATTTTTTAAGTGTCGGAGTATGGGTCGTTTTCAAGAGAAAAATCGCTGTAACTTTTTAACCAGTCATCCTATCGAAGCCACCCTGCCACATTCGTAAATTAGAGACTTTCCTTTTTCGAACGAGTATTTGATCGGGCAAATTTGAGATGCATCGATTTTTGACAAAAATCCTGATGTATGCATCATGAACGAAAACCTGAATTCTGTCGAAAACTAATGATAAAAACAAACGTTACAGCAAAAAAATGAGGATGGGGCAAGTTGTCCCAGATCTCATTGTCGGGACAACTTACCCCGACGTGTGAGACAACTTGCCCCATTTTCATAGGTTTGTTTCTCGGGTAATAGTTCAGTCAGATCAAGGAGTTTACAATTAGTGTTAATAACGAGAATAATATAATAATAATCCTCGTCTATTGAGACGGTAATCCTTTTCGAAGAAAAGACGTCCGTGAGAGTTCGTAGTTCCGGTAGTCGGAACTGGAGCGAGGCACGCGCATGCCGAATAAAGCGGATGTAATTCCGCGCGAAATTAACCGTCGTACGAGGTAAGCTGAATCCAGATAGATAGGTGGCATTACATCGGGAATATTATGATCCATTCCGCGTTACAAGATGTTATATTACGTCCGCGGTAACCAATATTGCAGGCTAAGCCAGACGAAGAGCGGTAACCTATCTTGAGCTTACGGTAACTTCGCTTCTATGCGAGAGCGATTCAGCATATCGCGTCTTCGAGATGGACGGTCCACCCTCCCGGTAGTCTCTACGTAAATTCATCGGTCGTTCGATTCGAGTCGATGATGCGAATGCAGCGAATAATTTAACGTAAGGGGGATGTCTTTTATGGTAGACGTCTTTTTAGAAAAAAACGAGGTACCATTCGATTATCCATGAGAGAAAAAAGTAAGAAACTATCGTCAATGCCATCGATATTTCATCTGTAAAAATAAATCGGTTAAACGTCTCCCTGTTCGTGGGTCATGTATAGACAAAACTCGTCCCACTTTTCGTCATATGAGATAAGTGCTCTTCCGTGTAACGAAGACACATTTTCGCGCCGCGATGGTGGAAACCGAACGTTCGCTCTTAATAATAGATCCTGTTTGAGAAATACCGACCGTTCGTGCGATGATGCCGCGCTTCGAAAAACGTACCACCGTTCAGCGAAATTATTAATTACCTAACTATATTAATTAAAGTTGTACTTCGCGCTCTGTTATTTTTTTCGTTCGATAAAACTCCACGGTTAACGAGCGTTCCCCTCGTTAACAGTTTCGATATCGTTTCGTACGTACGTCATAATAATATCGAGTGTCTAGTCAAAACGGAGGAAAAAAAAGAATTTAAATCTTCAAAGCTGACGTATAAATTGCGTCGTCTAAAGATGGGGCTCGAGAAAGGATGGGAGAAGCTAGCTCGTGGTAGAAGGACGAGGGGAGTCGATTCCCTCGAACTCGAAGATGCAAACAGAAGAGTTGCCCTGTAATGCGAAACTTGTTATTGAGAAAGGTAGCCCCTGGCTGTAGGTTGCGGAGACTTAGACGCCGCACCGGAAACGCTATTACCTCGCGCTCTAACTCCATCTTACCTTCCAACGTCGCGCGTATATACCTATATATATCGTCCTCGACTTTGCCTTAGCGCTACGCGCGTTACGTAAAGGCCTGCCTTTCCGTCGTACCTAATACCACCATCGCTGCCGCGTCTTGTATAACCGCGAGAAATCCCACGGCAAGCAAGCTTTACGGAATTTCGACCCGTTCGCGATTGATGTTTCCTCGAAACTGACCCTTTAATCTTTTCGTGATTCGATCGAACCTTTTCTCTCGTATTTCCATCAAGGATTATTGAATTTGTATCGAAGTACGTACCAAAGATATATGAACATATTTTCAAAAGTTCGGTAAGTCGATCTAACAAAAAATGACAGTGGATACGTTCGAAGGTATCCTCGACTCGAGTAAGAAAAGTATATGCCTCTATATATAAAATTACATACGTATAATTGTAGTTTTGGTTATCAAGAATCTTGATAGATTTTTCTTGTTTTATCAAGAACCTAGAATTCTTGTCTCGCCGTCCATCGCTACGAGGATCGTTCCATCGATCGCGCGGACTCGAGAATCGAGCTATACAAAAAGTAATTTCGAGTGGATTTTATCATTCGCACTGTTTTCGTGTGTCGTTCAGCAAAGTATATATATGTATGGAACGAGAGAGATGCAAAAAAGGGGATTCATATATATACGAGATAATTATAGCTCGCAGTCCGAAGTTAATTGCTAGCATCGTAAAAAAACGCGATCGCGAGGCTCGTAGAGGCTCGTCATGGCAGCTAGGTACACGTAGGGTACTTCATAAACTCGATTCCCGTTCAAAAAGGTACGCGAGTGCCGTCGAGCGGCGATATATCGACGCGATCGGTATAAATATACATCCGCGAGGACACCGAGCCACTGTTTGTTTATGATTTACACCGAGCGTGGCACGTCGCATCAGACGAAATGCATATATGCGGAAGTATGAGTGACGCGTCGTCGTATATATCGGGCCGTTGCGATCGAAATTGAAATTAAAATGTATCCATCGCCGATCGTTCCCCGTACGCGTCGAAAAACATCGCCATAACGGAGCCGGCGACGCGTACGGACACTGCGTTAAGGACGAGAGGGGAACGTATTTATAAAAGACATATAGACAGAGAAAAATAAATTATGCGAATCGATCGAGAATCGTGATGACGCACGTTGGACATTCGAGAAAAAATTATTTACGTTTATGACGTTGCATCCTGAAAGAAAGATATGGTATAGAAGAAGAAGAGGAGATCCTGTTATGTTACGGAATGCTTCCCGCCACTTAAAGGCACTCAGGGTAAATAAATCGTTTCCCGGTCGAAACAGTGGATGCATCCGACGCTTCCTCCCTCCGTTGTGTGGTTTTTCGAGTAGGACGTTCTCTCTCTCTCTATACGAGAAAAAAGAAAACGCGCGCGCGCATACAACATAGGAACCCTCTTCGTTCCGCGCCCTCAAAGGCTTCGCGCATCGGAAGAATTCCCACGTCGAGAGTCGGACGCGAGTCTTCTTCCAACGAGATCTTCGAACGAAACGTTCTTTCGACGCTAACGACGCAACGTCGAATACATTTTCGAAACAGTAGTTCTCATCGAAAAGAAACTATACGTTTGGGGAATGTCACCAATATATTGGTTCATTGGGTGGTTCGCATTCCAAGACGAAGCATTCGTCGATGCTATCGATATTTCGCTTTTCTCTGACGTTTCGAGGAACGCGATTCCCGCCTTTCGAACTTTATGAATTTCAACCTAAAATCGTGCTTGGCGTCTTATCGAGAAAAATTAGAAATTAAGAGGGAAGAGGAGACAAAAATGAAGAAAAAATTGAAAGAATCCAAGAGGAGGATGGAGAGAGAGAGTAAGGTGAATTCGGGAGATCTAAAAGGACAGAGGAAGGGAAATCGTCCTGCAAGAATCCCCTTAATTATAACCGATCCATCAGCATTTCCCGGCGGGATTTAAGTAATTAAGTCCGATTTAACGAAGAATAGACGCCGGCGACGGGAATAAGAGTGGAATGCCTAGCTCCGACGGAAAAGAGGTTGCTCGGTGGTGTTGGCGGAAGCAAGAACGACAGGGGAGAGAAGGGGGGAAGAGTGGGTGTCGTAGCAGGGGATGAAAATGGACGAAAGGACGGGAACAAGGAGAAAAGCCGATGCCGAGTGGTCCGATATCAAAATAATTGCTCCATCGACTCGTGCTCTATCTCTCTTGCTCTCTCTTAAACGGTAGACGAAGATTCGTGCTTTGTTCTACGTGGCCACTACGCCACGTTAATGAGCGGAAATTGTTTCGTGGCTCGTCAAACTCGTCGCGTCTATTTCTCGCGAGTTATGGAATAAATCTTTCTGAAAGGGCCTTAAAAAATACAGCGTCGTCGATCCCCCCCACGCTGGTAAGCCACCGCGATTTGTCGAACCGAGCCACCCTTTTGTCGTATTACGGAACGTATTCTCTGTATTACGTCTCTACGAGAGGTTCTTTACTCGCTAACGCCGGCCGGCGCCGCCTTCTTTTTTTTCCCTTGCTCGTACACCTTAAATAATGCATGTGCTCGCTGATACGTACGTAGACTGGAGGTTCGACAACGAGAATGGAATAACGTTCGAGCTCTCCTCGTTAGAGGGACGAGAATTTAATGTTCGAATTGTAAAATAATAATTACCACGCTATTCATTCCGTGGAAAAACATACCGGCGCACCGTACTCCAGCTTTTTTACCAACGTATTATACATGTACTTTTATTATGCTAAATTTGTTGCTTTTTTAACATCGGCAACGACATTCAAAGAACATCGTTATCGAGAGCTCTGGAACTCGTTCCAGACGATTATCCAATTCCGTTCTCGGCGAACGAGTTCGACGAAGAACCTCCACCCCAGATCTAGGAGCTAGCGGCGTTTCGTCACGTGGAAGATGCAAAAGTTTTCGGTGCGCGTCACGTGGCGCGTCCCCGTGTTTCCTCGCTCTTGCCCACCGTGCCGCCGGCTTCTCGTTCGTTCGGATCAGGCAGGAATGCGAAACGGCTTGTTGATGGGCGAGATCGGAGCGGAGGTCGGTTACCATGGGTACACGGGGAATGATGCGTTACCTGGGTAACCCTGGCACAGCGGGCAGGGGGTTTCCCTCCTCCACCTTCACGCTCCTCCTGCTACTTCGTATACTACATGCATATGTATATGTGTATATATATATAGAAGCGTATATAGTAGCGGTAGGCAGTCCAGCAGCTACCCTGCCGACACCTCGCGATGCTTACCCACCCTCTTTTTTCCTCCCTTTTTTCAACTCCTCCACTTCCTCTCCTCCTTTCGTTACTCCTACCCCTCCTCGCTCGCTTCATTGCTCGTCCAATCACACAGCATTCAAAGTGACGAGACTTCGACGCCGCTACGATCAATTACGAGGAGGCGAACGGACGGAGGCGTTGCGGCTGTGAGAGCGAGAAAAGGAGAGAGAGAGAAAGTTTTTCGACGGGACGTTGCTCGAGGGTACGTTCGACTCCCACCCCCTTCTACTCCCTCTCTCGCTCGTACCCCGACTGAATACCTGCGAAGGCATTGTCCTTTTATCGCACGGTACCTTTTCATTTCTTTTAACTCGCCCACCGTGAAAGACTCTAAAGTGCTTTATGACGGCATTTTACCGAGCATTGTATCGATTTCGTGTTTCTCGATTCGTGAAAAGGAACGCGCCAGTAACGTACTCCACTTATCACCTTGTAAACGCGTTACGAAATGCATCGCCTAGTTTTCTTCATCCTACTAAAATTCTCTCTCCATTTTATCTTGAGATTTCTTAACGAGACGAATTAGATACGCTTTATATCTACCACGGATAGAATGTTTTATTCATGAAGATATTTATACGGTTGTTATATTCGACGAGTCGTGGAATACAAACGAGTTACCGTCTCGGTTTCTAAAAGCTGCGAGTGGCGCCAACGACGCGCTTTTTCCACGTGACCCGAGCGTATACTACTTTCTTTCAATTTATTCGTGGAAACGAACGTAAAACTGCTTAACGCGAGCACGCGATACCTTCGGTGCAATTAAAATCAATCTACGAAACAAACGAACGAATATATATATGTGTGTACAAATGGATATACACGAAAGACCCCTCACACCTACGCACAATACTTTTTTTCGCCCTTCGTACGTAGCACGTTCGTTCCGTAATTCGCTTCATCGCTCGTCCAATCACGTACCATTCAAAGTGACAGCTGGATCCTCGAATACACACGGCGAACACCGAATACGCGACATCAATTACGATAGACGCGACAAAATTTAACTCGACGACGTAGGCGACGTCAAGACAATTTTTGTTTCGTCACGAGGAAACTCTCGTTAAACTTCGTCACAAGCTGTCGGTGTGCTTTCGTCGACTTGTTTTTTTTTCTTTATCCTCGTGGGCTATCGCTTTCGAGCGATCCAAACGCGCCGCGCCTTCAAACGCTTGACGCGAAAACAAGAAGAGAGAGGATGTCGTCGTCGAGGGTTCCTAACGATCGAACCACGCTCGTCCTCGAATTTTGTAGGCACGTCGTGGCCCGTCAACCCCGCCCGCTAATCGCGATTATCTTAATGGACGTACAAAGCGTCATCAGGGTAAAACCGATCGATAGCCAACAGGTAATCTATACGTAAATCGTGTCGGCTGGTATCCACAAAGGATGGAACGCAGCCTGGGTGTATATGAGAGATTCTGTTGTCTAACGAGGAACGACATTCGAATCACGAAGCATCGCGATACGATAGTTAATGCCATTGCGCGTGACGTCTTCCGCGAAAGTGCTTATATTATCGAATTATTAAAAAAAGATTTTAATACACTTGTCGGGAAACCCTTCTCATCTTTTTTTTCAGCGTTACGACCGAATCTCTCCCTCTTTTTTCTCCCGAACCCTCCCATTCTCAGCCCTTTCACCGAACCGAGTAGTCGCCGACGTTTCGCCCTGCTTTCGACGCCGCCGCCGTGCGGTAATCAAATCCGTAACCGTGAAACGCGGCTGAATGCCTGATTTCAAGCGCAGAGTCGGATTTCAGAGCGCTCGTACGGTGGCCCCACCCCCTACTACCTCCCACTACCGCGTCGCATCGACTCCTCGCGCCACGTAGCGAGGCGGCGTAACCTAACCTAGAGAAACTCGATTTCTTTCGTTTTATCGGACGAAGTGCATTTACGATCGAGCCGTACGTTTAGCCCGATATACCGCCGTACTACTCGTGCTACCATCATCCACGACTACCACGCTACGTGTAGGTACACGCAGGTATATACGTGCTTAGATGTAAGCTCGAACCTTTCATCGACGGCGAGCGAGCTTTCGCGAGGGCGCAAATCACTTTTCACGCGCGATGGCGCCGAAAAGCTATGCGTTCGCGTGTGCGTGCACACTGCAACTCCCGCCTCTACTCCACCTACCGCTGCATATCCTGGAGGGAGCCTCGCGGCTGCCCTCAACCGGTCCGCCCGGCCCCACGTAAAACTCCAAACTCGCTCGATTAACCACGAAAGCTCTAATCGCTCCGAGAAAGCGCAGCTACTATGCTAGTATCAGGGCCGGCGTAACGGGGTATAGGATACCGGGTGAAACTATTTTTTGGCAAGCCCTTCTCGATAAAAAAAATATGGTTTTTTCTTTATACAGGGTAAACCACGAATCATGATCGGTAGAAATTATTAGCAGTCCAATCGAAAATGTTTATTATCAGCTTTTGCATGATTTTAAGAGAGCTTTAATGTGATTATAAAAAATACTTTTTCAATTCCTTTTTGTTTCTTCAAAGTTATCTTGATTTTTTGCAAATAAACATAATTTTTTTACGCCTATCTTTTAGAGGATTTTAAGAAGAATTCCCTAATGTTAATGAAGACAAAAGTGCGCACACTTGACCCGAATTACTCTGCGTACAAAATGACTGACGCTCTTATACAATTAATACAATTTAAAGAAAACAAAGATTCTCGATAACCTAATCTCATCTCGTCTGGTCGGCAATCTGTAAAAGTTCAACGAGCGTACAACCGGCTGGGCTTTAAGATCCAACGACTAAGCTGGACTCTTTCGATAGACCGATTCTCGTCCGTATAGTCTTTGATGAAAGGGTACAATAACGTCTGTGTTTTCTTCAAGTAGCAGATGTTACGCGCAGGCTTCTCTCTTACGTCAGAAAGAGAGGTTCTTTGTTGGAGCGTGCTTAAACGCACCGCGACGAATGCACGCTCTCGTTTCATATCGACGCGTCGTATTCAGCTTGGATCGAGTGGAGCTCATCCCAATGACAAATACGCTTAAACATACCGACGACAAAAAAGACGAATGGAGCGAGCGGGGGTCGAACGTACAACTAGTATTTCGAAGGGTCCAGGATTTAACCCGCGATTTTGGCGAGTTACGAGACAGAGAATGCCCGAAGCCATGCGGGATCGATTCCCAGAGAGGGATTTCGCGTAAAATAATTAGAATTGTTGCTTTGAGGAAGCAAAGCAACCTCTCCCTTCGCTCCCTGTAATCGCTACACATTTTATTTATCTTTTTTCGTACGGGAATGCAGTCATCGTCGGTAAGCAATATCTTCGACGTTGGGAAAAGACATCAGGGAATTTCGCGAGGTCTGAAAGTAAAAAAAAAAAAAAATAGAAGGAAGAAATAGAGTGGGCGGATAGGACGCGATACGAAGATATTCCGAGCGCTTTTGCGGAGTCACGACGGTAATGGAGAAATCTTCTCGAAAGCGGCGGTCCTTGATTAATCCTTTGAAAGATGCCACCGGTCGCGCTGTGGTATTGGTTTTTTTTTCGAGGAACAGCGAGTAACTAGAGGAATGATACTCCAGTCGGAGAAAAGCGGAAGATCGTAATCAAAGTTTGGATTAAAGGAACGGGAATTATTAAAAGGCTCTTGCCTACGCCTTTTTTTTTACTTGGTGTCGTTCCGATATAAGAATCATAACTCGGTATGCGATCGGGAGACGGTAAAGAGAACAATTTCTTCGAGTAATTATTTCCCCCTGCCCATCGTAATTTTTTTTTTGCAATCGTGGATCGATCTAGAACGAAACGTTTTCAGGGATCTCTATTGCATCGAAGCAGTAAATTTTCATCGGTCGGAGTGATCATCGCGTGCTCTAAAAAAAAAAAAAAAAATCACCGAAACGATTGACAACCGAAGTCGATGGTACAATGCTCTCGTTATCGCGGGAGTATATCGGTCAATCTCGTATCTACTCCGAGAGAGCTTTACGTCCGAAAAAAGGCTTTTCGATTTGAGGTCAAATCCCGCTGACAAAAAAATTGGGTTTCCACGCGCGCGCGGCTAACCGTCATTAATTTACGGTGCCGTCTCGTTTATTTTCTCTTTTTGGAAGTCGAGGTAAGCAAACGTAATGTATGTTGCTTCTACGATCGTAGCACGGTTCCGTGTATCGAGAAGTACGCTTTTGTACTTGGCTCGATCGAGTCCGACCGAGTTTCCTAGACTTTAATAGATCGCTCGAAGATCCAGGAAGAAGAAAAACGATATTCGAAATCGGTGTCGTTTGGAAAACTCGAATCTCGCGATGCCCCCTGTGACGATCGAAACTCTTGATAAAGCCCCGACCGAACCATCCAGTCTCCGACAACGGGTTCGTTAAAACTTCGTCCGAAGCTGTTCATGTTTAAATTAGAATTGCATTCTTCGACACGAATTTCCAGGGCAGGGTAGTAGTGGATCGAAGGGGACATGGGCGGACTTAAAACTTTCTCGTCTCGGGGTATAATGACGCAAAGTAGTACCCTTTTGGCGTCGTTCCCGAAATTCATTTATACGCCTTAAAATGATAGTGTAATTAACCGCGCGACGTGCTAACGCTTCGGACCCTAGGAGCGCATCTAATTCGATCTCCTTTAAAACTATAAATTCGCCTGGTAGATTCCACTTTCGATGGATCCTTGGTAACTTCGATGATGGGAATAAGATCGAGATGCGTGAGAGTATAGACAAAACGCAGGATGGATATCGTTGCGAAAAGTGATAACGAAGCCAAAAGTATTCGGCCGTAATAACGAATCATCGTCGAAGCGTCTGCAAAGTTTCGAGAGTATTTTCTCTTACTTCGTTCTATCTCTCTTTTTCCCCTCTTTGCGCCCGCGCACGGTTTCCTTCAATTTCTCCCTCTCTCTGTCCTCGCGTCGTTCACCCTTCCGTCGTTTTCTTTTCTCTCTTGCATTTAAATCGAGTAATATTCCTTGCGGTCGACTTTTCCATCGCTCAAAGTTAAAGGCTATGCATTTAGTGGCGCGCACATTTTATTCGTGTCGCAGCCACCCTTCCATCCTCTCTCTCTCTCTTACGTATAATCCAGTCTGCCCGTGTTGCTCGTAAAGCACGATGTGATAGATGACCGGTTAAGCGACGTGTACGTTCAACCTACCTTTTCTAACCTTACCGACCTACCTACCTATCTACCTATTACCCTCTCTTCTTCTCTCTCGCTCTTACGTGGGCTTGAGCGCGCGCACGCGCGTCACCCTCTCTTATCCCCAAACCACTAACATGCTACAAGCCCTCAAACGTTTATTCAATATCTGTCGAGGGGCTTGCTGTGGGCCTTGTATACGGCCAACCCGTCCATAAGACTCGTTATACCAGAATGCAAGCACCCTACATTCGAGTTTAAAAAGGTAGGCACGCAGCCAGCTGATTTCAACCCTCGTAGAGACGGGTTCGCGGACGCTAGCCCGGAGTTTCACGAGCTTCTCTTGGATCTCGTAGATCGCAAGAAACGCGTTCCATCTCGAATCGTAATTTTTAATCGCGATTTGAACCTCCAAAATGCTCTGTTAGAAGTTTGACATTAAAAATGTATTTGAGATTTCAAATTTCGACTCTGGATCGTTCTTACTTTAACTCTCTTTACATATATTACATACGTTTCCTACTTTAAAAAAAAATATAAATAATTTTTGCATGTCCCTTATCCACCCGATCCGTGCGACCGAACGTAAAGTACAACCGCGATCGGGCATCTAGGTCGCTATACGTACCTATATAAATTCACGGAGAAATACGATTCGTGGAAATAATAGTCGAGGAATCCGAGAAGAGTACGAGAGAGGAAGAGAGGGAAAGATAGAATCGAAATCGCAAAGACGCACGCGACAGGGCCCATTACCCCGATCGTTATCAACCCGACCGTAATTAACATTTTTGGTTCGAATCGCGGATTCGAGACACGCACTAGTCTAGTGAGAACGAGAGAGAGAGGGAGAAGGAAGAGAGACGAGGAAGAGAAGCGATAGAGCGAATCGCAGGACGCATCGCCCGTAATCTCGTCGTTGCACGCGAGGTGTGACCGGGCGAGATACGCGGCCCTTTCCCCACCCCTTTCATTCTCACCCCCGATTCTCTCTGGCGTCCGCTCGATTGTTTCGCGATTCTGGCCTCGGGAAATTAACTCTCGCGCGAGGCGTCGTCGTGTCGGTGGGGACAATGAACGAATCGAGACGAACGAGAGCCTCTCCCTTCCACACAAAGACAAAATATATATATATACTGATACGTAACGCATGTACGTATATACGCGTTCTCTGCTCTTCTCCCTGGAGATATAGAAATACGATTTGGAAATGACGCGCCATAAGGTGCCAAGAGAAGCAGGGTGTACACTCTCGTGCACTTTCAGTTCCCTCTCTCTCTCTCCCACTCGTTTACCGATCGTTCGTTTCTCGCCACGGTTTTCTCCGCAGGCTCGGCGAGCCTTCCAGTATTTGTTTGTTCGGCAATGCCGGCCATATGCCGGCTGCACGGGCATATTATACGGCGTTGCACGCCGTCATCGTGCGCCATCGTGCCAAACCAATGGACCCTTTGTTTTCGTTTCGGTTCAACGCACCGATCCTCCTAGCACCCTACTCCTCATCGAACTCTCTTTTTCTATCTCGCTCCGTTCCATAGCCCCCCATCTCTTTCTCGCCGAGCATCTCTCGCCTTTTACTCTTTTTGCATTCTCGGCGACTCACGAGCGTCACTTCGATATTTCTGCATTCTCGTGACGAGGGGGTTGATTCCGTGAGAGTAAGAGAGAGAAATAGAGTCGAGGGTCGCCGTTTACCCCGTCCTTCCACACCCTTCCACCACCACTTTCTCCTCCTCTTTTGTTTTTCTCCGCGCGCCTCGTCGCAATTTCGAGTAGGTAGTCGTCGACCGTTGGACAACGTGGCGTGTCTGGCTCGGGAATACCTTGCGGAGTTATTGTTCGAGGTGCCGAGCCTGTCGAATAAAGAAAAAGAGAGAGAGAAACAGCGAGATCGAAATTCAATCGAGTCCGTCGATAAGCCGATGCGATCCGAATTAATTTCGTGTTTGGATTTCATTAACGCCCTGCCGTCGCTTCGAGTCTCTCTCTGGCAGTCACTACTAACGGGATGCAATTGGAGGAGAAGTATACTTTGATGGTAATACGCTGCTTCCTACGAAAGCCGTTAATAGGAAGACCGTGAAATCGAGTGTCGCGTTACGATCGTCGAATCGTTATTATCTTAATAAACGATAGGTACTATCGTATGACTATGCCTTGCTAATGATTTCATAAACGGGTCTCTCTGTATATCTCATTTACGGAGGACAATGACACGTGATTCCGATGTAATGAGAGAGAAGACGATTCGAAAAAAAATCTTATCAACCTCTCACTCTATCCGTTGTTTTTTCCCTTCCCTTACCTCTTTTTTTCTTCTATGACGATGAAAGCCGTAACGATCGCAGGCTGCGCTCGACGAGCTCTCTCTCACGTGGCTAGAGAGAGAGAGTCACCGAGTAGATTGTAAGCAATACGCCGAGGTTCTTTATGCTGTCGTGAAAACGCGAACATATTTCCGCCATAATAATAACGCTTGACCCGACTGGCAGCCAGGTCGAAAGTGGGTTAATAACCTGCCTGTGAGCGTAAACGAGATCGATACTACCAACCGATGAGATCCTTTTCTTCGCGGCGTCTTCTTCGAGCGTGAAACGAGGAAGAAGATGCACAGCTAGAATCGTTTCTCAATTATCGAGGACGACATAACCGTGCTCGGCCAGAGTACTCGCTTCTCGAACTTTTGCATTCAATCGCGTTGCCCTCGGATGAAATTTCGAGCTTTCTATCTTTCTTGATTCTTCTAATCGTCCTTCGATAAGACTTCGAGCAAACCGATCGGCCGAACTTCGGACTGTCGTTATTCGACGAATAAGGAAACGGAATCGATTTTCTTCGGAACGTAAGAAACGCAGAGTTTGATAATCGAGTTTCTTCTCGGAGGAGTCAACGCTGGGAATATTTGCCGGGACGTTGAGCCTTCGCTAAAGTGGATAATTTTTAAATGGAAGTCGCACGCAGTCCCGCCTGCCGCCACGAAAACGGCGCACTTCGGAACGACGTTATCGATATACCTATCGGATCGGTGCTCCGCCTAAATTCGATAACAAAAAATAACCCAATTTCAAAACAATGTCAGTTTGCTCGAGGGAGAGAGAAAAAAGGAGAGAGAAAAAGAGAAGAAGGCAAGGGATAGGCGGATCGGTGTAGAAAGATGGAGAGAGAGAGAAAGGGTAAAAAAAATTTGACGAAGCTTTTAGCTCGTAATTCTATTAGCCAACGCTTTGGAGTGCATTATATACCCCGCTCTGTGTGTGGCCCTGTCATTTTCAGTGGCCACCGCCGCCAGAAGCGGACCGAGAGCGAAACGAGGCAAAAAACAAAGCCGTACGAGGAAAAAGGAGAGAAAGGAAGAAGGAAAATTGGAAGAAGACGAAGCGAGAGAGAGAGTAGCGATCGCCCTTCGTCTTTTTAACTCTCTCGACTTGCCAGGCTCGCGAGTCTTCTTACGTGGAACTCTAGATTCTTCTTTTTCTTCTTCGACCATTCGGAAATCGTAGGACCCGTGGAACGTGTCGTTCGACTGACAGCCGACAAAAACGAGAAGCACGTGCTGTCGGGCTAACGAATCCATCGAGTGGCTCTTCCTCTCTTTCCGTTTCTTTTTTTATAAATACATACTTGAAATTTGCCTCTCTCAAATTTTCCGGCTCACGTAATCCTAATTTTTAAACGATCGTTTCCAAGTGGGATACTACCCATGTTTCTCAGTTCCACTTTTTTTCTACAGACTTCGTTAGAGCATTGAAAAGGGATAAATGAAAAAAAAAACAATGTTCTCTCCTGAATGTGCAATTTTTTTCAATAAACAATAAGTTCGCGCGTTCACGTGTCTTCAACGTCGAGCGGTACGATATGCCGTCCTTCGGAGAAAATAAGTGCCATTTGAAAAAAAATTCCCTGAGTGCATGAAAGGCGATAGAAAGAGACAAGACCACAGCGAAACGAAGAGAGAGAGGTGACGGACCACGGAATCACGCGCATGACGGGAAATCGATTTTCAATTGGCAGGGCCGTTCACAAAAGGGATTTGTTACGAGACGGCTCGTTCGTGAACGCGACCGTGCGCGCTCGCAACGTTACATTCATACATACGTACCTTTCTTCGTCTACATGCAATAGCAGCAATAGTAACAACGCGCCAAGCATCACCACCGGTATACTATCGTTTCGAGAAGCATGTGTATCGAGAAACATGCTCGGTTGGAGCGAGTATAGATGCGAGAGAAGAGAGGGGATGCGAGTCTCTCTCCGTATTCTATACGCGTGGTTCTCGATCGAAAAAAGCGAAAAAAAGGGATAAAGAGAGAGAAAATCTCTCGACGCGAAACCGTTACAGTGTTTTTGTGATTTCTGAGGGCCTAGCGAACGTAATAACCAAGGGAAAAAGAGAGAGAGAACGAAACTTTGAAAGGAAAAACAAGCTTTTACCGATCGAAAGTAAATTTCGAGGCAAAGAAATGTTTCATAGTAAACGTGCCTCCTATTTTCTACTATTTCTCTCCTTTCCGTCTCTTTCATTCTCTTCGTTCGACTCGACGGGGCGTCTCGAGAATATACGCGACACATGCTTCGCAGATGCACCCTTCGGTTCGTTGGTGCACGTTGGATAACACATAAACGCTCTGACTCTAGAGAGAAAGAGAACGAGAGATGCTCAAAATTGGTCCCCTCGATGCAATATTTCACATCCGTATTGTGTTACACACCATGCTCGGCACAATGAGGCCCCCGGAGGAAGGAAAATGCGAAAGCAGGAGAAAGAGAGAGAGAGAGCTTCTCTTCGAGTCGCCTCGTTACCTGCTTCCTCCCTTGGAAAAACGTTTCGCTCTTTGTAGCTACTTTTTACGGTCCGCCTCGGATGAGATTTTTTTTTCTAAGCGTTCCGTATGTTCGATCGTGGTAGCCCAACGTTTCTTTGAAAAATATTACAATTTGTTAGAGCGTACAGGTAGTACGAGTATCCGACTGGTGGTCTCCAATAAATTTCTATGTTATCCGATGAAAGGAAGTAAGTGGATAGGTGTCGAGATATATAGTCGAAGACAAATTACTTCAAGATGCTCTTGTATTTATTCTTACTACTTCGTTATCCTTTCAACGAGGTCCCCTTTTCTCTCTTATTGTAGCAAACCGTGTCATTCCCTTCGCGTTGGTGAAGAAAGGAGTCGAACATCGGTGCTGTCAACGGTCTAACGCGAGATCGCTCTCGTGGGCGCCTATCGAAAGTATACTATTCGAAAGGCATTATGCGTTCTGTGAGGGGCCACTCGTTGACGCGCCTAGCACACAACACGATAATCGTCGACGTTCCGTGAATATATGCCCTCGTCTACGCAAGCGGCGGTATAGCAAAGCCTGCAAAGAGAGGACGCGTTTTACATCAAACGAAGGACCAATTTAGTCGTCGGCGCGTACACGCTTTTGTATCGGGGACAGAAGTGACGAATTAATTGGACGGCCCTCGACGTCGAAATTAAACGTACGCTTAGCCGTGAACAATGACTACCAATCATTTTTATTACATTTGCTTGTACGATAATTCGTGCTATTGTACCCTACCTACATACGAACGTTGCGTCGTACATAGAAAGCGCGGCAAAGGCGCGAACACCCGACACAACGATCCACGAAATTTTTTTCACCGAACCCGCTCACACTCGCCGATTTAGCGAGAACGATGCCTGCCCATTACGTTTAAGTGCCGGCACATTATTTGCCGAAAAAATAACAATGACGACGGCGCGCGAGAGCTTTGCCCAATTACTATTTAATGGCCGACACCCACCCCATCGCCATCGATAAGGGTAAACACGAACGGTGTTTCGCTTCCATGTTTGCTCTCGTAATACTGGCTACATCGTTCCAGCACTCGTCTTTTATCGATCCGGTGGCATAATTCTTCCTCTTCGTTCCTTTCGTATTATTAATACTTGCACTCTTTCGAACTGGTTCGACTTATTACATTTTTAAATTTGGCTTCTAGAGCGGGAAGAATAAAATCATTTGTAAAAAAAGCTTTTTACATTGTTCCAAACGTACTGCCAGGATAAGTTAAATAAAAGCTTTAAAAAACAATTTACGTTTTGGTAAAAACAGACGAAGTACTTTAAGTTACAAAAAAATTGTTTCAAGAAGTCGATCTTACCGAATTCACGCTATCTTAGCGCGATACGTCGAATACTCTAAATGTTAATCGAGCGAAGGGAGTCTCCGGCGGCGTTGTGACGAGAATGTCGTTGTCGTGAGAAAGCTCGATCCTCGCATACAAATACGAGCATTTGCACGGTTAAAAGCGGTGAAATTTCTCCGGCGGTAAAACTACTAGCAGTCGCGGTCGCGCCAAGGAAGATAATTACTCGACGGTGTTTTCTCATTTACATTCTATTCCGGACGAGCGAACGACGTCTAAATTACACTATTGTACGAGGGATAACGCCGGACGTTATTATATGTAAGCTTCTTCAAATTTGCTAGTAAAAAAAAGAAGGGAAGAAGTAGAAAGCGGTGCTTTTAACTTACTTAGGTATACCTTATATATTTCACCAATATAGAATAATTCGCAACGATAGCACGAGTAACGATCGACTCGTTGTGTTCGGTGGTACAAAGCGGTCTTTGAAATATGCAACGATCAACATACGAAACCGTCGTCGTTCCGCGTAGTGACGTGGAGCGCGTGACGGGGGATAGGTAGAGCTTTCGCGTACGCGTTCACGGTGGTTATGTCAAAAGCTCTACGAGTCCTTTGGTATCGAGCTCACGGTAATGGATACGCGTATTTTCACGAATTTCCATTTCGATCATACGACAAAATGTAATTTCGTTCCTACGAAAAGTCTACGAAGGGAGAGAGTCGAGTTTTTAGTTTTGTTTTAGTCAAAATATTATCGTAGAAGTTTCCGTACGTACCCATGGGATGGTTAATCGTAGGACGAGAGGGTGAGCTGTTAGACGTATACGAGGTAGAGAAACAGAGAAAGACAGTCGATACTTTTGATCGATTCTGTCAGAATGCATCGAGCAACATATTTAGTACAAGAGTCAGGACACGAGCAAGCGTCGAGGTAGGATTGGGTAAGTGCGCTCTACGAGGGGATTCTACAACCTTTTACCACCCTCTTCCACCCTACTAGCCGGCAGACCCACACACAGCTCGTAGAACCACACCGAGGGTCTGTGTTGTCCGTAAAATTGCTTGCACTCTCGATCCTCTCTCTCTCGCTTTCTGGCTCTTCCGGTGGCCATCCACTCGTCCCTATCCTCGTCCTACTCCCCTCTCGGCTCTTTTACTCTCTTCCTTTTCGTCCTCCCATCCGATACTCTTACGCATCTAAAATAAACTGACCATGCAGAGATTTTCACGTGTAGCCGAACTCGAATTGGGAAACGTCGAGTCGCGTCGTCGTCGTGTCGGACGATAAAAAGGGACGAAGGAAAATCTCAGAGGTCCAACTTTTTTTTTTTTTTTCTTTACTCCAAGGGTGCTCATCGATTCGGGTCAAGTCAGGTCACGCGCGTTACCAAGCTTTGTTTCCCAGGAATCACTTTCGATACGCTCGAATCGTCCGGTAATCAAAAAAGTTACTTTCGAGAGATAGCGAATTAAAGAGAGAGAAAAGGAAGGTTTTAAAAACCGTAACGTATACTTTTTCACGAGAAAATCACGTTTGTACACGCTCTTGACGCGCATAAAGCATTTGCCATGACCTCGAATCTCGGAAGAGCTCGCGCGCATGCGAAGTTCTCTACATACATCCGTCCATAGGTAACCGTAAAGTCGGCAAGTAAAGCTTCTTTAAAGCAAGCGCTTTTAAAGCGGCCGAGTTTTAAATCGCTTCGGTCGGTCCGCGTGTAGCCTAGCGACTCTCTGACCTCCGTATTCACGTGGTCGGTACCGTTCATAACGGCACGTTTTCGACAAAATTTCATCTTACACGCCCACACTCGTTTTATCCAAACGATGTACCTCACTGACTTGTATTAAATGCATTTTATATGAACACGCACCGCGTAACTGTCCTCTCTCTCTTTTTCACTTATTTTTTTTTGGGAGCTCTTCCCTCGCTATCTCGAGACATTAACTTTAGAAACAGGACTCTTTGCACTCTCGTTCGAGGAGGACGAAGAGAACGTCAAGTAAGAAGAAGAGGACGAATCGGTGGAGCAGAAAACGGTGTGCTCTTCGTCCGCTCCGGGGGCTTTTCTGCGTACCTTCCTCCTGTTTTCTCAGCGTAAACAGTTTTCGCGAAGAACGTAAAAGACAATCTCTCCGGTGGCCAACGCTAGTTTCCGCTCTGTAGCAGTTCTACTTTCTCTCTCCCTCCTTCCCCTCTCTCGCTGTGTTCGTTGCGGCGAAGGTACCTCGCTCTCCGATCGACAACTCCATTTTCTTCTTCACCCTCTGCCATCCCCTCCTCCTTTTACTCTTCGTGTCGCCATCCTGGCGCATCGATCCGTACCTATCTCCCTCTTTTGCTTCCTACCGACTGTTTACATGTAAACTCTTGCTTCAGCCTTAATGCGTAACTCGCGTGTCATCGTACGAATCTTTTTGCTATTTCACTCTCTTCGTCCGCATTAGTTTTAGTACCGAGTAACAAATTTTTATTTTTTTTTACTAAGTGAACATTCTCGTTGTCAATTGAAAGGAATTTTTGAAGGAGGCATTTATTCTTTGACAAATTGTCGTTAACGAAAGAGACTTCGTCCTAAGGAACAAATATCGATGCCGGGCGTATCGATCAAAGTCAATTTCGCGCGCGACGCCGTCTTCTCTTTCTTACTCGCGTAATGCGATTTAAATTTATGTAAATGTATTTCATGAAGGGTGTAACTGGAGAAAATCCGATAAAGAGGGTACGTAGGCACGCACAGCTCAATTTCTCTATCGATCTCGTATGCATGGAAAGTAAATCACCATATGTCTTCGGTAAAGCAACACGGTCTCTCTCCTATTCGAGGTAGGAGCTACCCGAGAGGTACCAGCGCCGTGTAAGACTCGCTTACGCGTGGATTAAACGAGGGGGAAATAATTTCCTGCGAGACAGAAAAAAAAACACCGATAGGAGAGAATTTTTAATACGTACAAATAAGGAAAAGAGAGGAGATGGTGGGATGGGGTACCGAATTTTAATATCACCACCTCCATCGTTTCTCTTTTCTTTTTCCTTTCTTTCCCGCGAATGTTCAGGCTGAAAAGCATCGACGCGAGACGTTCTAACAAGAGCTGGAAATAATCGTCGAAAGGCAATTTTCAAGTGAAGAAAAAGAGAGAGAGGAGAGGGAAGGAAAGATAAAAACGCTTTTTGCTTAAATTCAACGGCGAATTTAAAAGCGCTATTATCTTGCAAAGTTTCGAGCCGCTAGAGCCTCGGAGAATTACTTTTAATATAATTAAACGACGCGTACACGCGGAAAAAAACTGCAGCTCGCAGCAGTAGAAGCAACGACGATGGTAGCGGAACTGACTAGCACGGCGCGATGACCGTCGTCCTCGGTCGTGTAGGTGCCGCGAATAGAACTGCAAAAAAGTATGTGCATAGGTCGCAATTATGAAAATGAGTTTGGACGGACCGTGGGCTACGAGACAAAGCTTTGAGAGATAACATTGACCAAAGTTACGAGGTTTTGCTTCTCCATTATTCAAACAGAAGCTGGCCCGCGTGCCTGTTGTACTTTTATCCTGCGAACTACGCCGTTAGAAAAATATATACCGAGAAAGGGTAATTCGCGTTCGTTACGACGAATAGTCGTAGTCCTTCGTGAAACTCGCTCGTGGTTTAATGACACGGTATGTACCCGCACGCTTAATAGTACTCGGGGTTAACTCCATTGGGAAATCATATCAAATCGTTAAAGGAGGTAACGTCCTGCTTTTAACGTTTTTTTTTTTTCCCCTACGTCTTTTTTCATATCGGTCCGTGTTCAAAGACACGAACATATCGTCGCTTTTATTTTTTTTCATACGGTATGCCTAACTCGATCGAGAGGTTCCTCGTCGGGTTAGCATTTTTTAATGGATCGAATTTCGACAGGAAAGGAATCACTCGTACGTACGATATTCGGACTGAAAAAAAATGCTTGCGAAAGTAGAGAAAGATAGTGGAAAGAAGGATGGGATGGAAGCAAGAGCGGGAGAATCAGGCGCGGAAATTTTTAATCGAGTTTCCTGACATCAAAGTGCTCCCGTCATCGTTCCCTCCCATTTTTTCTCTCATCGTTCTCGTTTGGCTACCCTCCTCCCGTAGGCGCGCTCTTCGCTCGTCAGCTCGTTCGGACTCGAGAATTAATCGTCGTTTCTGAAAATAAGAGAAGGCGCGCTCGACCTCGAAAATTTGCCTCTTCTCGTTGTCGTCCCGTGTTGGCCGAGACGAAGGAACTCGACTCGCTCTCTTTACTATTTATGAACCGCCAACGGCGAGCCTGATTCCAATGAAAGATGAAGAACCACGGAGAGAGTAAGAAGAAAGAGAAGGAAAAGATGAAACGGAGAATTCGTGAATGGAAACCGGCGGGAAGAATAATTTTTAGAAGAAGCTGACCGAAATTGGCATCATCGAAAGAAAACAATTTCTAGAAAACGAAACCAAATTTTAAATATCGATAAACTTCTGTACCCACGTACGAGTCTGTTTCTTTATTAACGGTCTGTAGTTCATCTTCTCTTCTGAATTTTACACCCAGCTAATTTCATACATACTCCGACACTTAAAAAATTTATTTTTCAACACTCCGCAACGATATCGAAAAACGGACAACGGGAAAGTATTCTGCATGCTTTCTTCTTTCTAAATCTTGATGCATACATCAGGATTTTTGTACAAAATCGATGCATCTAGAATTTGCCCGATCAAATGCTCGTTCGAAAGAGAAAAGTCTCCTCTTTGCGAATATGCAAGTCCCGCTTCGATAGGATGGCTGGTTGGAAAGATACAGCAGTTTGAAGCTCGAAAAAGACCCATACTCCGACACTTCAAAGATTAATTTCTCATCATTGCTTAACGATATCGAAAAACGGACAACGGAACATTATTCTACATGCTTTTATCTTTAAAATGAGCCATTAAACATTGAAATCGGCGGTGGTGACCATTTTGGCAAAAATCATGATAGGTCAGGATTTTTGTCAAAAATTGAAGTATCTCGGATTTGCCCGATCAAATACTCGTTCGAAAGAGGAAAGTCTCTTCTTTACGAATATGCAAGTCGCGTTTCGATAGGATGACTGGTTCAAAAGTTACAGCAATTTTTCACTTGAAAACGACCCATACTCCGACACTTAAAAAATTAATTTCTCATCATTGCTAAGCGATATCGAAAAACGGACAACGGGACAATATTCTGCATGCTTTCTTCTTTCAAATGAGCCCTTAAACATTGAAATCGGCGGTGGTGACGATTTTGGCAAAAATCATGATACATACATCAGGAAAAATTTCCATGTATTGCTAAGAAGTTGAACTTTATGATGATCACCAAAAAATTCGAAAATATAAGCTACAGAAATCTGTAGAAACAAAAAACCTAAAATTGGGACAATTAGCCCCGGTCTCCCCTACTCCACGCGCGTAGGTACCTACTGATGGAATTATTCGCTCTCCCTCTCTTTTTTTTGTAAATATTTGTACATACTGTAGGTAACTGATCGTAACTTTTATCTTTACATCATTTTCTCTCAAAATTTTCCTTTCAAAAAATTCATTTAAGAAGAGATCTTCTATGTCGATCGATATTTACTTTTAACGTCGCAAAATAGACAGATAATAAGAGTAGCACGTAAATCATAAGAAATAAAAAGGATTTCTTCCACGGGAAACCAAGACCCCGTCGTTCCTGCCAATCGAAGCCTCTGATATTTCTCTCGAACGAAATCTGGAGCATCGCGACGCCTCTCTCTCTTATTCTTTGAAGCCATCCACTCTTCCATTACGTCCGACGATTTTATTCCTCCGGAAAAATGAAGTAACAAAATTACAGAGTCGGCCCGTCAGCAACAGACGCTGCTAAATCAACTCTGCCTCTCCCTTCGCTTCTCTCACCGTCGCTTCTTCCCAACCTTCGCCACCTCTCCCCCTTATCGTCCTCCTGCTTCAGCACTTCTTCCGTCGCTCTCGCTTTTCAACGGAGTCTTCTCGCTTTCCCTCCGGTCACCCTGTAATCTAGAAATCTATGATTCAACGCGCCACTCGTGCGTCTTCCACATCTGTTTTATGCCAGACACATTCGAGCACTCGATGTTGTTGCGACAATGACTTCCCTTCTTCTTGGTCTTCCAAGAATTTGATTAAATAAAATTACCGTTTCAAACGAATTAGCTTTGTAGGAATGAATAAAATATATCAGTATTTTTAATAACACGTAGCTGTTATTCTAGATGACATCGTAGGGTAAAAATTGTATCGTGACAAAACGTGAGCGATGCGAATGAATGTAAATATCTGTAAAAGAAGAATCTTGTTTCACCCAGTGTCGAGATGATCGCAACGAGGGAAAGGAAAGGCGTTGGGGAAAAACAGGGGTTGGATCGCGAGAGAAAAAGAAAGGAGGCGGGTCAAACGAGGTCGAACTTGGACTACTCTTCTCGGTCTCTCTTTCCCTGTCTTTTTTTTTCTTCTTTTTCCCACTTTCTCGCGACTGACGTTTTAAAATTTCATCGTTTCACCGACGCTTTCCTTTTTCGTCGGCTTGTCGCCGGTTTTATATCTTTCACTATATTATGCATGTCATCGAGTTTAGTTTTATTGCAGCGTAGAGATCCTGCTCTCTCTCTCCCCTCTTTCTCACTTTCCCGCTCTGACGTTGCCTGAATGGACAAGGACGGTCGGAGGGCGCAAATAGGACTTGGATTTCTCGAGGAATATTTCCCGAGAAATATCTCTGGACTGTGCAGCTCTCTCACCCCCATCCCTTTCTCTCCGTGTCGTCTCGCCAATTTACGAGACTTTACTTTCCCTACGATGATCAAAGATCATCGAATTTCTCGTCTCCGGTTCTGCCATTTGGAAGAATTACGGAGCTCGTAGAAACGAAAGAAGAAACTCTTCATTTTTCTAAAAGACTAGAGACGAGAAAAACGATAATTCTGTTTCGTCAGCTAAAAGCCAAGAACACTTTAATACGTGTCTGCCTGTGTGCGTGTATCGAGTCATTAGCAAAAGATCTCGAAAAAGCGCAGGGCCCGCCGAATAGGCGCGGAAAATGGAGAGGAATTGTTTTCGAGCGCATCGACGCCTAGAGGGTCAAACGAGCCAAGTCAGTCCCGTTGATTTATATCGTCCCGTAAGTTCTCCTTCGCTATTGTGCCACGCTCAGCATGACGATGGTCTCTTCGTGTAAGTGAGGCTGAATCATTCCATCTTATTTCTTTGCTCTCTCGTAATCAAATCGAATCGTGTGCTTCGAAATGAACGGAGCCCGACTCGTCGATATTTCACCAGCGATAAACGGTTCTCCAACGACTCTGCTAACTTTACTCAGCCACGAGAGTGTAATATGTTGAGCTTGGTAGATCTTTCTAGGACCGGTGAATGAAACGTTTCACGCACGAGCGAGAGAGTTTACGCGTGCTCTCGGGAAAAGCAGTAATCTTCTCGTACTCGCGTATATACGTGAATGGAGTACGTTATATTTATATGTGCATTCAGTTAAAAAGGATACACTTTTGCGCGACGTAATTCGTGGAAAATGCCGGGCCGGTCGAGCGTGGATAGGTGGGCGCATACGCCGCTAATCTTCCATGAAGTTTTGAATGCCAGTAACGATGATGCACTCGAAACACGAAGCCCGCAATCTCCCGTAATGAAGCGTAAAGCGCGCGCGAGCTGTCATGCGCGGCTAAACGACGCGACGACGACGATGAGGACTAAAGCGGTGCGTCCAGGCTCGCGAACAACGAGAACATTGCGAGGCTTATCTTGAAACGAGATGGCAAGGATCCATTGACCCGTTTTATTATTCAGCTTGTAGTTATATCAAATGATAGATTTTATGATGTGCACGATAGCCGTTGTAACATTCAGAAGTTTCATTCCAACGAATGGCAGACCGGACGTCACCGGCCTCGAAGGAGGGAAAGTTCCACGCCCCGGTGATTGCTACTCCGAAATCTCTCTCTCTTCTCTACTTTTTTTTTTTTTTTCTTTTCTTTAACTCCCTTCGCACACAAGTCACCCTAATGCCGTTCCTGCGCCCATCTTATCGCAGTGCCACGACGTTATTAACTTTCCCGTAATTTTAACTCGCTCGCTCTTCTCCCGGCACACAACATATTTCATGGAAAGAATAACAAAGAGCAGTTTAGGTACCTGGAACGATATAGCCGAGTGCGTATTATTTTCCTTCTTTCAATTTAAGCTCGCTGTAATGATCGGTGGGGGCCACGTGGCTACGAATTATCCAACCATCGCGTCTTCTTACCTCGTAGTTGCGAACATTGACGTGGGTTAGCGTGAACGAACAAAAGATTTGGAGGGCAGGCAAAGAAGAAAGTCGAAGGGTGGGTTAGAGAGAAAATGTCCCTTATTGGGCAACGCAACACCATGCGGGAGCTTCACCTGCGATCGAATGGCAGGTAGAAGCATAGAAAGGTAACGGTGAGTGCGAGGGCGTTTCGCAGGTGCTTTTGCACCCGCCCAAAATACGTCCCTGTAATTCGAGTAAAAGGGGAACCGCTTATTAGGCGGCACGCGTAATTATTGTAATCCCTGAGGTTTTCCGTTTCCACGTCTCGAATTCGTTTCCCTCGCGTTCTTTACCAAGAGAGAGAACGAAGGTAACGTCGTCCGTTGATTCGTCGATGCCGTCAAATTTCAAAGGCACCCGTGCAGTACGACCACCGGGACGATTCGATGCACCGGTGGATTCGATCGTCGCGATCTATCCTTCGGTCAGCGATATAGGTTTACCAAAGCAAAGAATTCCTAGATATCGAGTGTCTACAAACGAATTCTTTCGTCCGAACGGTGTAATCTTCGGAAATGCTATTAAATACACTTGAAAGGGCCATTTCGACACAAATACTTTAACCTTTTTGGATTCTCTTGGCCCGTGGATGTTAAGTTTAAATAGTTCTTTCTTTAGAAAGAGAGTTCCTGAGAATAATCCTTCGTTGTTTCGAGTCATCGAGCAGCGAGAACGATCGAGGTACGAAGCGATTTTGTCACGAAGCTGCGTTCTATCGACTCTCCACGTAGTAAAAGCGTGCTTAGGATAGCATGCTATCATTTCCCTTTCCCTACTGGACGTGGATTCGTCGGAACGGTTGGAAGGGGTTTTAATAGAGGAGACCGAAACTATGGTTCGGATCATTTTCGCCGAGAGAGTCGGTCTATTAGATGTACGGCTCTCGAACAACGCGCGCAGCCTCCCTGGACAAACTCGCAGGAAGCTTCGCGATTCGACGCACGCACAGTAATACCTGAACAAAAGGAGAAAGAGAGAAGGAGAAAGATAGAAGGAGTGGGAGAAAAGGAGCAGACCACTCCTACGGCCTCGACACGAGAAGCCCGCCATAACCTCGGCACTAGTAATTGAACGCAAGTGGTTGAAAGTACTTCTTGGCTCCCGGAAGCATCTCCTCTTCTCGACCACCACTTCTACCACCACCATCACCTCGGCAAAACCATCATCTCCGACGCTACAACTACCAACGTCTTCTCCCTTTCTCTTACATCTTTTTCCACCACCGTTCTTTCTTCTCCTCCTCGCACTTTTATTTCTTCTTTTTGGCTTCCTCTTTTCGCCTCCCTTTCGTCGTACCGTTTCCGAAGCAACCTGTCTTCTATCTCTCTCTTCTTGGAATCCTCTCGCTCGGTAGTACCAGCGAAGATCGAGGCAGGGGCTTATGATTAATCCAAAAGAGATTGAACTCGTTTGACCGTACCTACCATTCTGGCTCGTCTATCTTCTATATGTATTATTTTTTTCTTTCTTCTTTTTTCTTCGTTTAAAAGAGATCGAATTCACCGATCGCGACTATTTCAATGAATAAATAAGAAGAAATAAATGGATCGCTGGAATCGTTAAGAATATTTGTCTCTGGTTCCGTTTCCTTATCTCTCTTCTGTATCTACTCGTAAACGTCACCACCGAGACACAAAGCAGCTACGCTCGCTAATGGTCCCGAGAGAGAGCGAATAAACGATCCGGAGGATTTTAATACGGTAGACGCGTACCTACATAGATCATCTTGGAAAAATGATAAAACGATGATGAACCGAATGCACTGAAATATCTAGAGAAGACGGTAAAAGAAATTAGTTTGATAAAATAAATGAAAGGAGGGATTTGCGAACGAGGATGACACGTCGTTATGTTCGTCCGTCGTTCTAGGTTTACCTTGACACACATTCTCCCGGCTCGACTTCGTTATTAGGGGAACTCATTAACCCGTCCTGAAGGATAAGGGCGATTAACGTCGGTCGCTCGAGCTTACCATATAACCGATATGTAATCCCTTACAAGGTAGGATTAACGTCGGAGATAAGTGTGGCTATGAGAATTTCATTCTATCTTCGAACAGATTAAACAACTACGGTCATTGTAACTATTAATGAAAAATAAAAAGAAAACATTTCAATTTACTAAGAAAACCTTATGTCCAAAAGGACGATCACACGCATAAAGACTTAACTAAAAGAAAAGAACATTTTCTAGGTGAAAAATCATAAAAGAACAACATCTGGATAAAGTATATTTGAAAAAAACGCGAGAATCACGGACTACGGCCATTTCTTGGGACCCCATTGTCGCTTCCTCCGAAGTAAAACGCGTTTAGGTACGTTTTTATCGCGTAATCGCCGGTAACTCGGTCGACCCTCGTGTTTTCTCCCCTCTCGTAATCTTGACGAAGACCCGACGCGTCGTCAATAAAGTTGAGTGCACCGTGCGTCGTCCGCCTCCTCGTCGTTGTTGTCGTCGCTGAGCATCGACGGTACGATGCGATCTAATCTTCGATCGGTCCTCGACTAATCATGGGGAAAAGTCGAAGCTCGAAATTGGGAACGTAAGAGCGTCGAAATGAGATAATGTATCGATTCCCTCGTTTTCTTCGTTTTATGGTTCGCAAACTTCTCTATGGGTCTACGCTCTATTTCGTTAAACGAATTGATTATCTTCGTCGTTCAACGGTCCGTGTCATAAGTGGAGTATATCGTGGTAGGTATATACGGAGTTACGCAATCGTGTCTACAAGCGGAGATACTTGGACATGGTGTGTAATTCTATAAATATTGTTGGATCGAACGTTGACCTCCTAAGATATTAACCCTAGATCACTGAACATTCGTCCAATAGCTTTTTTATTTCTTTTCTATTCCTTAATTAATAACTAATAATACATCTTCTACGTTTTGATACTTTGTTTGTAATAAATAGAGGTCATATAAGTAACCTCGTAATCGAACGAAGGTCCTCTAATCTTTGTTTATATTATGGTTTGGGTTTGAACGCTGCTCGCAGTCTTTTATACTTCTTTCATTTCTTCAGCGAACGTCCTAGCCTAAAGACGTTTCTGTTTCAAAGCTATCAAAATCATTCAACAATTACGTCGCTGTACCATCTCTGACAATCCAATAATTCCACTCACGAGCGGTAAATCCACTCGATCAGCAATTATTTCTATTATTTTTCTAAAGCTAGCTTAGGGATCGGATCTAATCACGATTGGGCGTAGATACGTTCACACAAAACACGTTGTACGAAAGGGTTTCGCCGAGTGGGGAACACGGTAGGAGGATTATAGGACAAAGACATACGCACGATGTATCGTCGAATATCAACGAAATCGGATCGCATTGTGGTCGAAGATAACGCTCGTGGGAAGTAGGCAAGAGGAAAGGTGGGAGGGTTTCGTCGGCCGAGCTGAACGTGACGGCTTCTCTCCCTGTCATCTTCAACCCTTTATCGAACCCTCCTAGCAGAGCCAACGACGACAAGGCGCAATGAGTGGCCGGGCGTTATCATAAATAAAGAGCGGCTAAATTAGATTTCCAAATCAAGATGGCGGCAGCATTGTCTACGGTCGAGGCTGAATTAATTGGATTTCAGAACCAACTTTCCCGCGTCTCAACCCTCTCCACCCCTTTCTATCTCTCGCGAACTACGACGTGGTCCAGCACAGCATCCCTCAGCCAACGCGTCGTACCTTTCGAGCCAGTAACGTCATACGATTCTCCCTCTCTCTCATTCTCTTTATCATCAAGTCGACTAGGAGGAGCAGCACACCAACGACGACGACGGGCCTTCGACGGCTCGTTTCGCGAGGCCTGATTATGCATTTTCTATAGGAGCAAACCGCTGAATTCAGGAGCACGTCGAGGGTTCTAGGGTTCCTGGAGCTACTCGAGGGTTATTAAGGGATCACCGGGTCGGACAGATGCAAAGATAAACAAACCGTCCGTAATGAACGAGACGAACGGATCGCTCGAGAGCAGTCAGATACTTCGGTGTTCATTGTCATAGAGAGGAAGCACGGTCCCTCTCTTTCTCTCATTCGATTTCTCTCTTTCACGCTTTCCCTCGGGAGAGATATATTAAATCAACGCGCTTTCGCACCAGCCTCGTCCAGAGCGATTCACTTCGTGTCTCCTTCATCGAACACACGCTGTCTCTCTCTCTTCCTCGTTCGTTCTAATCTCCCTCCGTTTTGTCCATGACGAGGATTTATTTCCACGCGTGCCTACGTTCTTCCATTGTGTTCATCTAGAATCGACAATTCCTTCCTTCGGTCGATCCTGGTCTCGACTTCATGAACATTCATCGAGCCACGCGGTTGTGGGTACTGCATTCGAATTGTTTACTCGCGTCGAACCTACTCGATTCTATTAGACTCATATTCTCGTTGCCAGGTTAATATCTACAGGGTTGAATATTTTGAAGTTTGGAACAAACGTTGGTACATGGTACCAGTCTTTCGGGCTAGGTTGGAAATTGTGGATCCTTCGAGTATTCGATATTATTAATTCTTATCTCGGGTTCAAGATTTAAAATAGTTTCGGAACTGGTAAAAATAAAGGAAAGACGTTAATTTTTTTGAAACTCGGATGAAAGATCATCGAGATAAAGGTGTAGTTCGCGGTGAGTTCGAGACGAATCGCTTTCCGTTCGGTCGCGCGTAATTAATCCGGAAAAGCGGAGACGATACGCGCTCACGCTAACGACGAATCGGAGGAAATTGCGGGGTACTCCCTTGGAGTAAAGCTGCTTGCAGGATTAGATTCCAAGGGTTATTCTCCAAGGCGAAGATATCCGTTGCACCATCTACGAAACATCTTCGTCTCCCTCCCTCATCCTACAACTCCCTGTAAGGCACCATGGTTTTGATGTTACTGCGATACTTGAGAGCTCTGAACGCGACCGTTGCTGCTGTTGGCTACGGATTAGCACGTGGAGGTTTGCGCCTCATTACTCAAATACTGAAATGCCTTCCACGAAAGGCCCGGGAAACGCAAAATGTTGGATTAGGGGAGAAAGAGGGAGAGAGTGGAAGGCGAAAGGGAGATGCAAGCAGGAGAGAGCTTGTGGGTGGCAAAAGATCAAACCACGCGGAAACGGCGGCCCGTGGTTAGGGTCCCGCATGCACTGCCACGAAAGAGAGAGAAGGATGAGGGCGGTAAAGGGTGGATAGAGAGAGAAACGGACGAGGGTAAAGTAGAGGGTGGCCGAGTGATTCGGAGTAGCTACGCTCTGCTCCACTCGGTCCTACTCTCTCGCTCTCTCTTACTCTCTTTCTCTATCCATCTTGCTCCTCTCGGTGCTATATCTCCGTCTCTCGTGGTATTAAGATTAGCACAAAGCGCTGCCTACCATCGTTCTCCGGCAGCTCGGGTTTTCGATCTCCCACAGTCGTCCTCTCTCTCACTCTAGAGCCAGTACTACCTCGTCTCTGTACGTGGCGCGATATCTGGCTAGGCGCAGCGCTCCTCGTAATTTGTGGCATTTCTGCGAGTCTCCGAAAAGCTTTGCGCAAGAGATGCCCTTCTACCGTTCCCAGTACCGACATTGATTGCAATCACCGGCCAGGGGGATGCCAGCGGTCGTGAAGAAGGCGATAATGAAGCGTTCAGAATCGTGGAATGCTCCTACGATTGTGGATGCCCTAGACTCGTCTGTGATCTCTCCTGGGATTTGATTCTTACGGAGAGAGGGAGAGAGTGTGAGAAAGAGATATATATATATATATAATGGAGCAATGAAACAACACGGTTCTTTTCAATTATCACACGGAATCGAAAATTCGAAATCCTGTAGGTATTTTAGTTTTCCCCAGTTTTTTGACTTTCTGGGGTAAGAGTGCACGGGTAAGTGAGATGATTCCTAAACATCTTTCTACTGGATTTATTTCAGAAATTTTGAAATTTTCTTTCCGTTGTGATTTATAGTTTAATAAATGCTCTATCTAAAAATAGTAATTAGATTTTTAAAGACAAAAGTGCGCATACTTGACCCAAATGACTCTATATTTCATTGACGAATATATCGCTATTATCGACCGCTCAAAAACGCCTCGCACAACGCCCGGTAATTTTTGCGAATGACACGCGATTCTCGAGATATTAATCCGTAGGGAAGGACGAGAAGAAAGAGTCGGCGGTACTCAATCTCGAAGAAAAGGGTTGCGCGAAGGATCGTCCTATCGGTGCTTGAGAAGAAGACGCTAGGAAAAGTGTGTGTGAGAGAGAGAAAGAGCTAGTGAAAGAGAAAAGGGGGAGTCGTATAATCCTCTTGATGAGGTAGCTCGACGAGAGTCCTATCGCCTTTGTGCTCGTTCCCAAAAGTATTTACTCGAAGATCCTATCTCACGCTTCGTGCCGTTCCTCACGGTGGCTGAGACAATTTGCCTTGGATAAAATCTACCATTATCGTGCTATAATCACGGGCAAACGTCGAAACTTTTTCTTTATCGGTAGTCTTACATGGAATGTCAGGCCAAATTTGTAGGTAATATTCAATAACTTTGTAGTTTGGTGGACGAATGTATATGTACGTAATGGCTATCGTAAAATAAGTGTCGATAAACGTGTTCGTCATATACGGGATAGTTCTCTCCTGAGATATATCAGCCAGGGTCGATGGGATTACATCGTACACTAATGAATCCAACCCCTGTTGAACTATCGATAGCTCTGTCTATCGTGTAGGTTGCCTTTTCGAGGAGCGATGAAAATTTCTACGGAGTTAATTTCCCCGTCGAAATCGATCGCCCATCATCATTATCCTCGTTTCTTGGCCTTTCGAAGCGAAACGCGAGTGGATCGTCACGAAAGCTTCTCTCTCTCTCTGTCTCGCGTGCACCTAAACGTTAAAGGATAATGCTAAGCGTTCGTGGTCTCGACTTCGTCGTCGTCGGTGGGATCGTCGCCGTCCAGAAGGTTACTCGAACGATCGCGTGACTCGGACGTGCAGCCCTTACGCGGTTCAAGAAATAATCCCCGACCGTTTCCCTCAACATATTTTACCTTCAACGTAGAAGTTCTCTTCTTCCTGCTTTTCCCTTTCGAAAAATCCTGACCATTCACCGACGATCGTATTTTCGCTCGTTCTCCTAAATCTCATCGCTCTCCATTCCTCTCTCCCGTTTTTTCTCGCTTTCACCTGCGGAAAATCGGAATGCGGAGACCTGAATAGAAGCTCTGCCGATTTTGGTGCAAATTTTTCGTTCTCCCATTAACCCGGTAATTCATATTTCAAGTAATTAATTCGGCGTTGGCAACAAAAAGGAAGAAGCGGTGTTAAGCAGGGCACGCGGCTGCGTATCGCCGGTCTCGATAATTACGTTCCACTCTTCTCTCCCTCCCACATACACACACATACAAGGCACTCTTTTTTTCCCGTTGGCTACTCCGCGTTTTCGAAGCAATGCTTTTCAGCTAAAAGCTTTTTTACACGTAGAAAATGGAACGGATCGTCGGCTCTTCCAGCACCTACGTGCGATATAAAAACGAGATATGAATATCGTAGCCGGGGGTTACGTTCGTGCCCGCAAAACGTAACCTTTTGCTCTCCCTCTCGTCCCTTCGTTGTTCCAACCCCCCTTCTCTCTCGCTTCTACATCGGTTGGCTGGCACACACCGTATATTTATCCTAGCGAGAGCTCGCGATACACCTCGCTCTATCCTCTAGACAACCTTGCTTTCTATCCTCTTCTATCGTTCGCCCAAATGTCGCTGCTGCGTTACGTTAGCGTATACACCCCCGTCAAAGAGAAAATCCCTTAGATTTAGTTTTGCTCGCGATTACCCTCCCCCGGTAGCCTTTTTCTCTACCTCTTCTTCCTCATCTTCTATCTCTCTTTCCATCTTTTTGCGTCTTTCTCTCTCGTCACGTCCAAAAGGACGGTTCATGCTAATGCCAAACGGTCGTTGTACCTTCCGCCTACTCGAGGATTCTGCAAGGATGCGACTATCGCTGAACCACCATAGTAGTCGCGAGGATTATCTTCCGAGATCGTGGCGACTCGAGAAAAGAATACTCTTTATTTTTTTCATACAAACGTACGTCTCCTTAAGTTTCGTCTTCTTGGAGATTTCAAAAAGGATTAGGAATAAAACGATGTTTGTTTCTCCTACGACTATAAAATGTTTCTCCAACTTTTTCTCTATCCTTACAACCATCCTGTTGCGTATATCATTATCATATATAGGTCCATAATTTTATAAACTCGACTAACCGGTCGTACAACGCATCGATCGGTTCTCGTCTACTCGGTAACGGGTCTGTCGACAGCGTCAACAGAAGGTATAAGCTAACCCATTAATTAATTAGCTCGGTATAAGTCTTGCAAGTTCATTCGTGCGTCGATAACTTGTAACTTTGGTAGGACTTTACATAGATTAACTTCAGATTAACTCGGCGTTCGCTATACGCGCACACCCATGGACACGCACATTAAGTACGAGCGATGTAATTAATTCCAACAACTTTGAAACTCTATGACGAATTTTCTTTTAATCTTGAAAATTTAATATCTTCTACAAAAAACCATACAACGTAACGCAACTAGATGGTAGTCAATGGCTCGAGCTATAACTCCCGTTTCGATCCTCCCTTTTCGATGGATTAGTTTTTCGACAATCGTGTGTTTCGACATCGTGTCTCGGGATCGCGTGTACCCCAGGCGTATCGTGCGCGTCGATAAAACTAATTCCATGGCTCGCGTCGAAAGAAGGTGCAACGGGCGTTGCATTCGTAATGTGGCTCCCTCCCTTTTCGACGAAGGGATCGCGGAGCTTTATCATCGAAAACCTATCTGCGAGTCGATGAGTTTATCTCGATCTAGATTAAACCACGGCCCTCGAACGGGGCCGATGACGGAGAGATTAACGTCTCTCTCTTACACACACTCTCGATTTTTTCTTCCTCTCTAATACGACTCTACGAACGATCACCTTGCTTCTCTCTTATATTAATCGGATTTTCTTCTTTCTCTGTTACAGGTACGTGCACTTCCTATAAGCACTGACTTGCGAGGAAACCCCCAAGTTATGTGTCCCCTTGGAATATCGTGAGTCGCTTTAAATCGATTGTAAAAGTAATTGGAATAATTTCATTTTTTTTTTAATGAATAGAATTTGAGAAACCGTGTATATATGATTATCAAAGTCATTGGAATAGAGGGTGGGGTTTATTTTAGATTACTTAAAAAATCGAGAAACAAGAAATGTGGTACGTTTAGTGCCAATTGTTTTTTATATTAGCACTCATTCTTATGAGATATGAAAACCGAGACGGTTTATAAAAACGTTAAGATTCATTCGAAAGAAACCCTATATCACTCTTTTTATATCCAACAAATCTGTCTAGCCAGTCCGGTCGTTTAGTTGTATTAAACGAAAGTAAAATGAAAATTTGTCAGAGTAGACAAGGAGAGGGGGTGATCGTCGATAAAGTCTCCGGCACGGTTCTTATCGTGCGCAAACACATACTTGAGATTTTTCCAGGATTCTCTGAAGCGCGCAGCCGTATATGGCGCACGAGCGAGAGATTTACCTTTGACCGTGACGCGAAAGGAATTACAGTTAATAAATTCCAAGCGTCGTCTTCGGAGTCTCTCCCTTGTACGTCGAGTTCCTCTTAGCGCTTGAAAAAAGGGGGAGAGGATGGGTGGCGAGATAATATGCGATCCGACAGATCGCGAATCGAATTCGTCGTGAGAATTTTTTCGAGGAGGATTCTCTACGCGAGATCATTCCCCCTTTTCGTTTTTCTACCCACGGCTTCCCTCTTTTTTTTTTTTTTTTATCTTGACGAAGACGCAAAGAGACCAAGTCCCTTTGATCGAGTCGTCCTTTCAGGTTTCTCTTCGTTTTCCTCGTCGATCGTTCGACGAATCTCGACTTTCCTTCGCCCTGATTTCTTCCCTTTCCCGATTTCCTCTTTCTCTTCGTCATTGCTAATATTCGGAGACTGAATTTTCTATACCCTCTACGATCCTTAAGATCGTATCTCCTTTCACGATCTCGTAAATTGACGTCTAACGTGGACATAACTTTTTTTCAGTAATGTACAACATCCCCAAGGATACTTTTTTTTTTAGAAGCTTCTCTTTTTACACCAAAGATATATTTATCACGTTATACGAAAGACAGCGTTAAAAGGTAATATTCAACGTCGAGTCGTTAGACGTCAGGGCAGGTAAATAACAAACTAGTGCGAGTCGGTGTAACAATGGACCCCTTTCTTCTCTCTATCCCAAAGGTCAACTCGTTCTTCCGTTTTATTTTCTGTTTTTATTTTTTTTACGAGAATCTGGGCCACGATGCGCATCGCTTTGTTACATGGCTGGTACTATTCAGGAAGAAAAAGTGGCCGCGATGAGAAGGATCGAATCATTGTTATACAAACTACCGGTCCACGGGGAGCAGGAAAGTTTGAAAGCTCCCTAAACTATCGGGTTACGGAGCGGCCTGTGTTCTTCGTTGTGAAGAAAAAAATAACCAACTTGACCCGGACAGAGATTTTCGGATAGAGAGAGAGGGGGTCGAGCGTATTCCTAAGAGGAATCCGAGCGCGATGGGATAGGATAAGAAGGAAGAGGGATAGAGACACAAAAATAAAAAGATCATATACGGGAATAATAGCCCGAAGTCTGTGCCCCGCGTCTAGAAGAAGACACATACGGAACATATTCCATTGAAAGTAATTCTCCCAAGTTGTTTAAATTCGAAATGTCGCGACTCCGTGCACACGAGGATAAACTTTTCTTTTCGAACTTTCCACCTGGTCGAGAAAGAGGGAAAGAAGAAGAGAGAGTCTTGGATCGATTCTATACACGCACGAAAGACGGCCGTGGGCTCCCGTTCGCAAAGGGATTCACCGGTGTCCTTTCAATAATCCAACAAAACTCTATTCTTACGATTCCTTTTTCCTAGATAGAATTCTTTTTTAATCTTTTTTATCCGGAGCCTGAATCTTTCCTATTTCTCTCTTATTTTTTTCTAACCTTTCTAAACAGAACCGTATCGAGTGTCATCGATCTTTCGCAAGTCTGTCGAAAAAGTTTATTAGACTTTTCGACTCAAATCATCCATGCGAACATGTCGATTATCCCTTGGACATTTAGTTTGGGACACCCTGTATAATAGAGTCGAAAGTTTCGATAGACAAAATCGAAAATCCGTGTAGCGTGTATCTCGTCGAGTCGCCATTGCAAAAAGCGACTTTCGCGAGTATTCCAAGTGTTATCGTAACGGACACGCGGCATCGTGGCCCGAGAGAGGAGATTGACGAGAGAGAGGGGGGTGAATACTCGTCGAAGGTGCTCCAAATAATGGACGGCGCGAAAAAGGGACAACGCTTCGATGGAAGGACGGAAAGGTGGAAGACCGAGGAAGAGGGAGAAAAGAGGGGAGCCTTTGCAATAGCGTGGGTAAACAATACGGCAAGAGAAGTGAATGCACGTCGCGGTATCCCTTTGAAGGGTCTATCGTTTCTCGGAATTTCCATAATCTAAAGTCCAATGTGGTGCCGTTGGCCAGACGGATTTATCCGCGTTCTCGAAGCGCAACGAGGACAATGCCGCTCGAACCTTCCTCTGCTTTTCTCTCTCTCCGTCCTTTTTTTTAGCAGACCTCGAAGAGAGAAACTCGCCTTCGCGTTGAACGCGTAGGAGGCGAGGGCACGGACACCCACGAAAACCTGGCCCGTCAATCAAGACGGGCCTCCCTGCGAAAGCAAACAAACGGAGCTCGTCCCACGAGATAAAGTCCAGACGGACGCTATAATTGCGAATAAATAGAACCTCTCGACGATACGTAGAGTCGTGGTGATGGTTGTGTGGTGGTGTCCGAGGGAAACAAACCGGAGGACACCGAGATACTCTCTTATCCTCCTCTTTATTTCCTTTCTCTCCACGTTTTCGTGCTATCGAGCAGAAAGAGAGAGAGTGAATAAAAAAGAGATGAGCAACCGAGACTCGCAGAGATGGCGGCAGCTCTTGAACGCGAATCGAACGGAATAATTCTCACTGTGGCCGAAACCTATCACGCGGAGGACGAGAGAGAGAACGTCTCTCGATACGACGTCGCGTTTTCCCGGACACGCGCTTCGGTTTTTCCTACAGGGGAAAGCTTTTACCGCTTCGCGGACCAAGATTTAACGCCCGCTGTTGCGACTCGTCGATATTTCGTTGAATAAAGGGTACCTGCTCTCTTATACCAGTTCCCACAAATACTTTTCACGCGTTTATGCTATATACTTGTTGAATTAATCATTTGGTATTTGGAGAAAGATCAAAATTCGTTTCTTTATCAAAGAAAATATTTCAGATAAATAACCAAAGTTGAAGGCAATACGGGTCGTAAAGTTGGTAGACGAATGGTACTAAAATCATTAGGCAAAGAGCCGTTGATTTATGTCCGAGCAGACGAAACATAATTTTAGCCAATTATGAGTACCTACTCGGTATTTACAAGGCGCCTCGTAGGACGATACGTCCGCGAGATGATTCATAGATGTGTCTCGTTTTTGGTAAAGAGCCGCGCAGTAACGATACGCGGAGTAACACCAGCCCACTCTCTCTCTCTCACGATTTAGTAGCTCGTAATGGCTTCAAGAATTTCTCAGCTAAGAGAGAGAGAAAGATAGATAGAAGGAGTTAAAACGATCCTCTCGCAGCGCACCTTCCAGCTTTTTCCACTCGTTCTCCTTTGCTCCTCGTGATCTATGGTCCGTCCCTCCCCTTTCCGTGCACCGTCGAAGATCTTAACTCGAGTCGACAACGCGTTCCACGAAAAGTACGAGCGAGATGCACTTGTCCGTGGTAAGGGAAAGAAAGAACGAAAGAGAATGAGAGGATGAGAGAATGACAAAGATGGCAAGCTCTTCGATGAAAAGAAACCGGGACTGTGTAGCTGTTTTTTTTTTTTTTTTTTTTCCTTTTTTTCTTTAAGTCTTGTCACGCTCGAATGCGTTTCAGTGAGTATAAAAATAACGTTGCGAGGGAAGAAGATACCTACGCGCGTTCGAATAAACTTCTCGTCGCTTTGAACTCTCTCTTTCTCTATCTCGAACGGTTTCGCGCGCGGATAATTTGCAGGAGCGAAGAAAAGTTTTATAGAGAGACACGACGGCGGGTAGTAGAGACAGAGAAAGAGAGAATTCTTCGACGGCTAAGGCCGTAATTAAGCTCGGCTTCTCTCCACGTCGAAACTAATTAAAGCTAACTCGGAAAGCACCGGGAATACACCGATGAGATGAATTATGTTAATGCAAGCTCGGCGAACCGTGCAACAACGGCAAATGGTACGAATCACTATAATTTATCTTTTTCTCTCTACCCTTCTTTCGTATATCTATACCACGAAGTTTACAATATAAATTTTGCAAGCACGGAAGTTTTTTGTAGGAAACGTATCGTGGTCTAACTCGATCCCTGACCGGTTGGTATTATTTTTCGCTCAATGGAATTTGTTTTGTCTTGTAGGAGAACTTCTGGTCGCTGTCACGCGTCACTACAGACGTCGTTCGTCCATCAAACGGCTACCGTGCTTAACTTCGTACAGAATGAGGCTAACGTCTCGAGAAATAGAATGAGATAAACAGCGAGTGGATCGAGTTGCGAACAGGATAAAAGCTTCGTTGTGATAAGGATTCGAACGTAAGGAAATCATCGTTAGTCGTCCCGTAGTTGTCCCGACAATAAGATCTGGGACAACTTGCCCGATCCTCATTTTTTTGCTGTAACGTTTGTTTTTATCATTAGTTTTCGACAGAATTTAGGTTTTCGTTCATGATGCATACATCAGGATTTTTGTCAAAAATCGATGCATCTCAAATTTGCCCGATCAAATACTCGTTCGAAAGAGGAAAGTCTCTAATTTACGAATATGGCAGTGTGGCTTCGAAAGGATGACTGGTTAAAAAGTTACAGCGATTTTTCTCTTGAAAACGACCCATACTCTGACACTTAAAAAATTTATTTTTCAACACTCCGCAACGATATCGAAAAACGGACAACGGGACAGTATTCTGCATGCTCTCTTCTTTCTAAATCTTGATCCATACATCAGGATTTTTGTATAAAATCGATGCATCTAGAATTTGCCCGATCAAATGCTCGTTCGAAAGAGAAAAGTCTCCTCTTTACGAATATGCAAGTCCCGCTTCGATAGGATGGCTGGTTGGAAAGATACGGCAGTTTGAAGCTCGAAAAAAACCCATACTCCGACACTTAAAAGATTAATTTCTCATCATTGCTTAACGCTATCGAAAAACGGACAACGGAACATTATTCTGCATGCTTTTATCTTTAAAATGAGCCATTAAACATTGAAATCGGCGGTGGTGACAATTTTGGCAAAAATCATGATGCATAGGTCAGGATTTTTGTCAAAAATCGAAGTATCTCGGATTTGCCCGATCAAATACTCGTTCGAAAGAGGAAAGTCTCTAATTTACGAATATGGCAGTGTGGCTTCGATAGGATGACTGGTTAAAAAGTTACAGCGATTTTTCACTTGAAAACGATCCATACTCCGACACTTAAAAAATTAATTTCTCATCATTGCTAAGCGATATCGAAAAACGGACAACGGGACATTATTCTGCATGCTTTCTTCTTTCAAATGAGCCCTTAAACATTGAAATCGGCGGTGGTGACGATTTTGGCAAAAATCATGATGCATACATCAGGAAAAATGTCCATGTATTGCTAAGAAGTTGAACTTTATGATGGTCACCAAAAAATTCGAAAATATAAGCTACAGAAATCTGTAGAAACAAAAAACCTAAAATTGGGACAACTAGCCCCGGTCTTCCCTACTATCGGTCGTTTTAACGATCTATGGAAGATAAGTTTTATATTCCGTAAGAAAAATGTCTTTGCATTTATATTCCCAACTTTAGAATCACAAATGGGATCGTATCCATAATAAAAAAAAAAAAAAAACGAAAATATAGTATACACGGTATTCGACTCGTATTGTCATACCATCGCACGCTCGAGATGCGTACGTCCGTATGTGTGCAGCGAATAAGGCGGTAAATCATTGCACCGAGATTGATATTGGTTCTGGTCACACAGCATCGACGCCATTTGTCGATACATTCGATATACGAGCGTATCTCTACTCCTTTCCCCAACTATTTCTTATATTTATCCGCCGTCTTTTCCCCTTTTCTCGGTCTCTCTCTTTCGCTACGCTCGTCGTCCCAGTACGAAACAGCCTGCTCCCATCGGAACCACGAAATCACGTTTCCGTCCGGCAACTTTTGCTCTTTCGAAAGTTGTTCTCTCCCTCTGCGGTGAACTGCCCAGGCGGCTACTCACCCTTCCTTTTACCATTCCTCCTCGTACTGGCTGCACTCCTCTCCTTTCCGTAGACGCCTTTCGCGAAAAGGAATTGTTCGCGATAAATCTTTTTACCGATGGCCAAGCGATTTACTTACCTCGGGCTTCTTCGAAGAAAAATTCTCGATCAAATTCAATCATTTCCATTCGAATGGCTCGCACGTACTTTCGAAACTGTGACTTCCTAATCATCGGCAACGCTAGATGCTGCACACGTCCGGCCACGAAAGCGACGTACAAACTCGCTCGAGTTGAGAGAGAACTCTCGAAAATATTGCTCTCTGTAGGAGTGGTGGAAAGATCGCTCGGATTTCTTTTATGGATGGACCGTATTAACGTTCAACGCGATAACTTGAAACAGGAAAAGTATATAAATCTATTTACAATTTGCCGCAATAACGCGTTGACTTCCATGAGAATTTAAGTGTTCATTCAGAAATGATGTGTAATATGATTAAATAAGACTATATTCTTATCGATAGATCATTTATATCACTGTTAGTACATTATTAACAACGACGAGTCTCATACCTGAAAAATAACAAAGACAATTTTACAAAAAAAATATTTGAAGAATCCCGTAAGAGTAGGTCGACGAACTTTCGGAAATCGAAGATGGAGGATAACGTTTATGCTTCCTTACCTCGAAGGTCGAGGTACCGTCCAAGGGCGCACCTTCGAGCGGTCCTCGCCTCTATTCGATATGACCTCGGAAAATCGACCTGCTTTTTGGATGTCCCCCTTACGTCGTTCGATCCTTCGGTAAAGTACATTACCAGACCCTAATGGTCTTATCTATCCGGAAGTCTTTCACGATCATCCTACACGCGCCTCTGTATTTATACGTGCGCGTGTGTGTGTGTGCATACGTGCAGGATACGTACAGGGGCACCATATCAACCATATCTTGTAAAAGGATACGTTGAATCCTGTAAAATGTCGTCGAGCGCGCACTCAACTTCATAAATAAAGATTCCCTTGCACCGAGTCATATCGGAGGAGCTTTTTAAAATCTCCGCTTCGCAGAGAGAATGTGTAATACGAACGAGAAGAAGCATTCCGAAAATCCTCGCTTTCGTTGAATCGTCTTTTTTTATTTCTTTGATAGATATATACTACATCCATGTATATTTGTAGTCATTTGGGTCAAGTGTGCACATTTTTGTCTTTAAAGCTCCATTGCACCCAAACTATAAAGGATAGGAAAATCTAATTACTATTTTTAGAAAGACCATTTATTAGACTATAAAGCACAATGGAAACAAAATCCAAACATACTTTTAATATACTAATACTAGGTCGAGAAAGAGAGAGACTCTAGAATAATTTCCTCTTTCCTTCGTTATATTCTACTTTTACCTAGGCCAGGATATACATAAACGCAACGTACAGTCTAAGTGTACTTGCATACACGTATATATACATTTCGATAGAAGTTCAAGCGCATGAAGTACGCGTACTTGAAACCGTCGAGCCGCTCAAAGGTCAAACATTCGGATTATGATGGTTAATGCAGCTTTTTAAACGGGACACTAGAAATAATAATTACGTCGCGTGCTCAACGAGAATATTCATCGGTGAATTTCCATCGGCTTCGAGTTATAATACGCATCGTAATTCAGGAATATCGACGTTATGAAAAAAGAATAATCGCTTTTCGAAGATTCCCAATGAGAGGGATATTCACCGGTAACGGTATATATTTTTCCGTGAATTCGTCGCTCCCCTCGAGCTTTGACAGCCATCTGCCACGAAGTCGGCTACGGTCGTAACGTAAATGAAAGATGAACGTCAGGCCGACATAATTCTTCTTAGGACGATTATAGGACCGAGAGATGTAGGGACATTCTAGGCGCATCCATACTTCAATTTGACGGTTGGACGACCGCCTAACCCCTCGATGTTTCATCTCGCGTCACCAGAATTTTTGTTGTCTTCGAAACACGATATCGCAGTTAAAAGTCGTTCTTAATTTAAAATAGAGAATCGAATCGATGTTCGTTCCCGTGTATTTACATTTTCATACAGTAGCGAAGAAAAGAAAGAAAAGACACATTTTTAATCGACGCTCGCACGGATAGTGGTACGGGGCTATTCCGATCGCAAAGATTCTTCGGCATCTTCGTGAATAGTAGACGTTGCTATAGGGATGCCATCTAATATAAGAGAAAACTTTCGGAGCACTTTTGGAGTTTCTCGAAATACCCAGAAGTAATCGCATTCGCGGCGAGATCTACGATTGCGTACAGTTGGAAGGACGAGGATTCGCCGGCAAGTCGTTGCTTCTGCTCCGCTAACGAGAAACCCGATATGTTCTAAAGGCAGCATTTCGCCCGCGATATCGAACGAAACCATACGCAATTATGGAGATTGTATTCCGCAATGAGAATCCGCCCTTTCGTGCACGTTCGGTCGATGTCCCTAACAATCGTGGAAATTAATAACATATTTCCTATCGTTCCAATCGTTTGCGTTCTACAAAACCGATACGATTATCTCCTTTTTTCTCTCTCTCCGATATCCGTTCAGCTATTATATAATAATAGAGTAGATACTTTCGTTTGTACCCCTGAGACAAAATATATTCGATGGGCAGAGAAAGCAAGAAAATCGTTTCGCGGTAGCTCGAAAGATGGGAAGGTAATCGTCGAAGAACTCAACGAGGAAGAAGGAAAAACTCGCGCGTTTCTTTTCTTAACGACGTTGCCGAAGCTAAAGGTCATTATCGTCGTGGATTCTATACCGGAAGGGAAACCCGTGTACTTCAGGTAACTCGACTATAGCGTCCCGCCCTATTCTCTCTTCGAAGAATTAGCGACCACCTCCCGAGGACGTAACATTAGCCACGGAAACTCGGAAGGGACAAAAAGGAGCGACGAAAATTACATACTTCCGTTCCATCCTCTCGGTGTGTTTGTCTTGGAAACGTTTTAACGGTTGGAACTTGGACGAACGTAGTCTTCGTCAACATTGTTAACGGGAGGACGATGGCGGGAGAGAGCAAAGATTCAACAGAAATCGTGAAAAACGAAACTGGTCTCGTTTTCTTATAACGGGTGTACGTTCTTCTAGGCTTTTGATATCGGATTATCGAACGGAGATTGATGCAAAAAGTGTGTCGATCAAAAAATGTCTTACCTATGCTTTTTTATTGCTGCCAAATTAACAACGTATTTTAATAGTACAATATATGTTTATTGCACAGAATACATTACAATGAGAATCAGTATTAGAAAAAAAAATTACAAAAGAAGATATTACATTTTCCTGTAGTCTACATAACTTTAACTAGGCCTAAAATAAAAAAAAAACACACATTTCTGCACTGCATTTGTGTGGGATTTTCGATAAAAGAAGTTTATTTGAGGATAATTATACAATGAAAGGCAAGAATAGAAGAAGAAACAGATAGAGAGATGGACACTCAGTCCTACAAGTGCGAACAACGATTTTTACCGACACTCAGTCGACACGCACGTCCCTATATCCGGCTCTCGAAGGAATGGCCGAATTTTCGACCGCGTCTGACAATTGCTCGTTTCTTCTCGCTTGGTTTTGTTTTTCGCGAGCCACGCGAGCACGCGTTGCTACCGGGCTACGCCGGCGTTCCGGCGAGGACGACAAAGGAGTAGCGTTTCGAGAATTTTCGACGCTGTTCTCAACTCCTACAACTCGGCCATCCTGCATAGACATCGGACTCCGATGTCCGTCTATATCTAATTCGCCGTGGTTATTATTATAAGACGACTCATCGTCAGTGTCGCTCTCTTCGAAATCCGGCAACCACCGTTTCAGGTGGTCAGCTGATGCTGTCGTACGCTGAGGACCCTCATGTTCACCGACCTTAACAACGGCATATCTATCCGCGCATAGTATATCGGATATTTCATATGGCCCGAGAAATTTCGACGCGCATTTACTTCCGGTCATCATCTGCGTTCTTTTTATTGCGACTAAATCGCCAACACGATAGACATTCGCTTTTTTCCGCTTCCTATTATAGCTGCGACAGTTTTCGCGTTGAATTTTCTCTATCGCTTGTTTAGCTTGATTTCGTAATGCCTGTCGTTCATCTTGTATTTCGCTTATAATTTCACTTTCGATAATCGCTCTTAATTCTACGTCGTCGCGCAAACGCATGGTCTTACCTACTAACAGTTCGAAAGGAGATAAACCTGTACTTCTCGTCGGAGTAGAATTAATACATTGTTGTACGCGATCCACATACTTGAACCACGTCGCAGGATTCGGCGCGGATAGTTTAGTTAACATGGGTATTATTATCCTATTTATCCGTTCGACCTGTCCATTACCGCGCGGCACTCCTGTAGTGATTAACGTATGTTTTATGTTTTCTTCTTTACAATATTCTTCAAACGCGGTGGAAGTAAACGCGGTTCCCCTATCGGATATTATACGCGTTGGATTTCCGAAAATGACCGCTTGCTTTGTTAATCGAACGATAACTTCTTCCGCTGTTGTCGAACGCATTGGATACAACCACGAAAATTTTGTAAATGAGTCTATTACAACAAACACATGCGCATAACTCTTTTTTGTACTAGTTATCGGTCCTAAGTGATCAACATGATATACCTCAAGAGGGCTATCTCCTTTAGGAAGTGGTCGTAATAAACCTTCCTGTTTTCCCCCCTTCCGCTCCGCAAGAATACAAGAAATACAGTTTTTTACCACTCTCTCAATTTTCTGTTTCATGTTCGCAAACCAATACTCTCGTTTCAGGATTTGCTCGACTTTACGAACCGAGAAATGACCTATCTCATGAGCTTGCTTTATAACATCACGTTGCATCTTCTTAGGCACAACTAGCAATAAACTATCACCATACTTTTTATACAAAATGTCACGCTGTAACACGTAATCATCGCAAAGATTGTGTTTTATTAATTCAAAAATCGACTTTAGTGTTTCATCCTCTCGTTGCGCGTTCGATAACCGTACTAATAGGCTTGATCTAGCTTCTTCCACTAACATTACTACAGGCGGATTTCGACTGAGCGCGTCCACATGACGCATGGACTTTCCGGGTCGATGCTCGACGATACAATCAAACTCCTGCAATAAAAGAGCCCATCGTGCTACACGAACACACAAATCTTTTTTCCCTAATGTAAGTGAGAACGCGCGACAATCGGTTATTATCTTAAATTGAATTCCTAGAAGATAGATTCTAAATTTACTCAAAGCTTTTACAATAGCCAAAACTTCCAACTCGTAACTCGTGTATTTAGATTCTGCTTCTGATGTTTTCCAACTAGCATAGTGAACCGGATGGAAAGATTGATCATTAGGATCTTTCTGCAGTAATATCGCGCCTAAACCAAAACTAGACGCATCGGTGTGCAACTCGGTTTCGGCGCCCGTGCGGTAAAGCTTTAACAACGGTTCCCGACGTAACACATTTTTTAACTCCTCGAATGCGCGCAGTTGTTCTTCACCGAAATGGAACTTTACACTGTTTTTTAAAAGATTCGACAGAGGTCGCGCTATTGAGGCATAATTCGGAATGAATTTTCTAAAATATCCCGTGAGACCTAAAAAGCTCTGGACCCGCTTCGCGTTGTTCGGCACCGGGAATTTTGCTACTGCCGCCGTCTTATGTTCCGACGGTCGTATCGATCCATCCTCAATAACATACCCTAGATATTCGATTCGTCGCTGGAGAAATCGACACTTGGTCCAGTTTAATCTTAAGCCGAATTCGCTCGCTGTTTTTAATACCATGCGCAACTTACACGCTCCTTCTTTCTCGGTACGCGAGGGAATTATTAAGTCGTCCAAGTACGTCAACACGGTGCCCTTCGCTATCAACTCCCGGAATACTGCATTAATAAATTTCTGAAAGGTCGCCGGGGAGTTACACAAACCAAAGGGAACCCTTAAGAACTCGAAATGCCCGTCTGGCACTATGAATGCCGTATACCTATAACTATCCTCTTCCAGAAGAACATGAAAGAATCCGTCTTTCAAATCTAAAACGCTAAATAGCGTCGCTCCTTGTAGGCGGTCCAACTGATCTTCGATCAGTGGGAGGGGGTAACGGTCTTTTAAAATTTTCTTATTAAGTTTCCGATAATCTACGCAAAGCCGTATACTTCCGTCTTTCTTTCGCACGATAACTACTGGGCTCGCGTATTCCGACGTACTGGGCCTCACTATTCCGTCGCGTATCCACTGCTCAATTTGCTCGTTTACTTTTATTTTATCCTGCGGAGCGAGCCTTCGCGGATGTTGGTATACCGGACAATCGTCTTTTAAAATTATTTGCATCTTAACGTCTACGCGTTTGCTTTCTCGCGGCTCGTAAGAATCTACCATCTCTTCTAACTCGCGTCTTATGACCGGATCTTTTATAACGCTATTGTCTATGCAAGATCGCCGCGCGCTTCCGCCGTCATTGGCGTCGATCGCTTCGAAAGTATCGATACAATAAATTTCCGGAATTTCAACCGAGTCATTTGTCTCCTCGCTCTCGCTTGCGCGTCTCGATACGGTAGCGTCTGTCCCGTTAAAGCGGATGTTCGCGAATCTTAATAAATCCGAACCCAACAATAAACTATAATTCAAGCAAGAATCCGGAACTACATGTAAAGTAAGCGAATACTCATCCCCGTCAATGTGTACATTAGCTACGAAACTCCCGAACGTCGAAACATTTTCTGATCCCAGACTTTTACACGCGATCCCAGTACCGCCCAGCGGTGGCGAATCTAATCTTATATATTGTTCCATTCTTATTAAATGCAAATCGCTGCCTGTATCGAGGAGCGCAATGATTCTCCTACCTTTTATATCTACGGCCTTGTAGACCTTACAATCTTTTTTACTCACGACGATACATTCGTTCACCTGTTTCGCCTCTACCTTCGTGGTGCATTTAGCCGCTATGTGTCCGAAATTGTCGCACTTATAGCACCTCACACCCTTCTCTTTCAAAGGACATTCTCCACTCTGATGGCTCTTCGCACCACAGTTATAGCAGCGTCTTCTTTCCGAATTCTTCGTTCCAGGCTGAGGTACCACTCCTTTCGCTGCCTCCTTCTTCAGCGGTTGAGCTGGTTGCTTCGGCTTCGAACTGATGCTGGTCTTCATCGCCTCGTACTGATTTAATCTCATCCTCAGCTCTTTTATATCACGAGCACCGTAGAGAATGGCTTTATTAACGGGATCATCGGGTATTCCATCGATGATGTACTGAATTTTTGATTCTGTTTCAATATCGGCGTGGCTGGCTATCTCTAACATGCGATAAACGTACTCATGATGGGTTTCCCCGGCCTTCTTCGTCGTAGAAGCCAACTCCTTATGCACTTGCTTGGTAGTCACCGTCTTTCCAAATTCTTTTAACAAAGATCTCCTCAATCGCTCCCACGTACGACTGCACTTTTCAAAAGATACGAAAAGTTTCGCTGACCCTCTTAGTAGCTTCTTCGCATAAATGACTTTTTGCGAATCTGTCCATAAGCAAATCTCACTGGTTTCCTCGAAATCATCCATCCACCTACGGATGTGTTGCTTGCCGTCGCCACTAAAGGTTTGTAGTGAGTCTTCTACATCCTTAAATGAAAGAGGTTGCCGCATTGCCGCCGGAGCTCTCCTCTGCGGTAGGATCTCTTCCTCTTCTTCCTCTTCATCATCGCTATCTCTCTGGCCTTCGGACTCTTCATCTACGAGTTCATCGACACCTTCGCAATCCTTGTAGACGGTTTTATTAGCGTCTTCTTTACTTCCGCCCGCAACGACTCCTCCTTCAACTGTCTTTAGTCGTAGTTCTCCCTTCAAGCGTTCAACTAATTCGGCCTTGTTCCCCGTAACTTTTGAAGAGAATTTTCTCAACTCGGCCTTGAGCTGATCCACCGATAGACTTTCTACATCCAGCGATGAGGAACCTTCCATGTCGACGCAAATTCAACACTCTTAACGAGCACGCTAGACACTCAGTCGTATCTGACGCACACTATACGACACGAACACTCAGCTCGAATCGTCTCACTCAGAGTTCACACACGCGTAGCTCGATATAGTTCAATCCCGGACGAGCCCCCAATATTTGTGGGATTTTCGATAAAAGAAGTTTATTTGAGGATAATTATACAATGAAAGGCAAGAATAGAAGAAGAAACAGATAGAGAGATGGACACTCAGTCCTACAAGTGCGAACAACGATTTTTACCGACACTCAGTCGACACGCACGTCCCTATATCCGGCTCTCGAAGGAATGGCCGAATTTTCGACCGCGTCTGACAATTGCTCGTTTCTTCTCGCTTGGTTTTGTTTTTCGCGAGCCACGCGAGCACGCGTTGCTACCGGGCTACGCCGGCGTTCCGGCGAGGACGACAAAGGAGTAGCGTTTCGAGAATTTTCGACGCTGTTCTCAACTCCTACATTTGTATTACTCCTTTCTGAAAACGTCGGACTATCGGTGGGGCAGGATTGGCAAAGTGCCGGATTAAAGGAAGACTCCCGTATCTATCTTTCAACGTTCACCAAACTCAAAGGAGATATTTAGGCGTCTCGTTTCTCGCGACTCGTCTTGTATTTTCATTCGTTGACAGGTAATTCGGTAGCGGGTCGGTTGCACACGACGGCGTGGTACGCTATTATAAACTCGAGACAGGTAAAATAGAAGACAGAGAAGAAGGGACGCATTGATTCCGTGCACCTGATATATAAACAGAAGCGAGGAAGACGCGGGGGTGGTACCCGAGTAACGTAGAAGAGCATCAACGTTCTCCGTAGACAGCTAGGCGAAATGCAATCTCACGGATACTTCCAGGATATAGTACATATGTATACGTTTCCATTACTACGGACTTTGCCATACGTTTACGATGTATAATATGGGTTCTTATTTCGCGGAGTCTTCGGTCCAAGTAAATTTCTCCTCCTTCCAAGTTACTTTCGCGAGTCCTGTTCCCACGAGCGTAGCCGCAACGATCGTTGCGGTGGTAGTTATGGGAACCCCTGGAACCGCGTATTACTCGCGTAATATACTCGAGCGTTATACCACCCTGTATATATATATGTATATACCATATACTTATATATCATAGCCTGTATATGTGTTTACGTTCGTTGTATCTCCCATAACAACATTTTCTCCACTCTCTTTCCCTCTCTCTTGTTGTTTTTCATCGCTCGAAGACATCGAACTCACTCGATAAGGCCGTGATATAAAACTTATGCGAGCGGTAGAAGTGGGGCTATATATAATATTTAATGCAGGTCAACGATTTGAAGCGTACGTATAGGAAAAAGAGAGTAAGCGCGCTGCTATTTGATTCGCTTTGATTGCCAGATTGAATTCACCGCGCCGGGTTCCTATTCGAGAATGGTACGGAAGATCAATTTACATCGCGACCGGATGAATATCTCGGAAACCCGCTACACTCGAAGAGAGAGTCGACTTTTCGCGAAGGGTTATACAGAGAAATTTTCAAGACCGCGTACTTCCTTCAACGGATAATAACGAACTATTCTTGATCTCCCCCTATTTCTCCGTCTCGTAGCTCTCTTTCTCTCGGATATCTATCTCCCATGAATGATATTATTCCAAGATATGTTCATCCATGGAAACATTCCCCGGACAAACGTCGTTTCTTATTTCGAGAAATTGGTCCATCGCCCGGCACGAAGTTGTCGTTGGGCTTCGTGACTGAAAGGAAAACGCGAGGAGGATGAGGCACAGCAAAGGTGGGACAAAGCGATTAAAACTAAACTTTCCTTTGAGCGTGCTGCTACGGCGTTCAACGAGATAACAACGGGGGTAAGAGGGGAAAGCCACTTAGCCGGTCTTCGCCACTCCCTCGCTAGCAGCTCGTAGCAACATCCGGCCTGCTTCGTGGACCTCCCTGCTTTGCGGCACTCCTGAACGATCCAACGACGAAACTGCCGAGTTCCGTTCCATCGACGAGCTCGGTGGAAGAGAGAGAGGATCCTCTGTAATTAGCGTCTTCTTCCTTCGGCTCTTTGACCCGTCCGAAAGACAAGGCGGCCGAGGAAACAGATTACTACCTTCTCTGCGAGCTTCGAACAAACGCGTGCTGCTTTCGCCTCTCGAACCATGCTCTCTCTCTGTCTTTCTCTAGCGCTTCCACTTTCGTTTTATTTCGCGTGCACGAAATCGATAACCTTTTGAAGCAACATTTCCTCTCTCTCCACCAAAAATCAAACACCGTCATAGACGAACCGTGTAAAATTATACCCACGCGAAATCTTTAACGAGCGTCTCGTAACGACCGTCGCGAGACTCTCCGATGAGCACGAGAGGAGAAGTCGGGGGAAAAAAGCAGAGAAGCAATAAAAAGACTGAAGGAAGCGAGAGAAAGATGAGAAGGAAAAACAACGAGTTCCAATCTCGGGCCGCGGCTGGCGACATAAATTCGCTTGTTTTTTTTAAATTAACGAAACACTGGGCGGCCATGACAATTACAAGACAAATCAAGTGCTGTCAAGAAGCGTGCCGTTGTTACAGGCCGCGTTCGCCACGGATTCCGCGCTCGAGAAGAGAAAAATTATTGGGTCTCGAGGAAACAGCGAGTACCATAGAAAGAGAGAGAGCAGGGAACGGAAAGATAAAGAAAAAAAAAAAAGAGAGAATGACGTCGTTACGCCACCCGTTGAATTTATTCGGTCGTTCGCCTTATCCTCGGTCACGGAGAGTCACCCACAACCAACTCGCTCGCTCGCTATCACCTCCATTTTCTTCGCTCGATTCCGTTGCGTCGCGAATACACTACGCTTGTTTGAGTTAAACCATCCCCTCGATTATATACAAGCAGCCTGGCGTCGAGCTACTACGCCGCCCATCCAACTTCATACAAGTGCCGCCTATTTGGATCCCTATCCTATCCACTTCTGTTTACAGTCTACCGGTACACATCCCTCTCTTTCTCTCCCTTCCTCACCCTTTCTCTCGTTCCGTCTCGCTTCCTCCTTCGTACTTTCTCTTCCTTCGTCGAAACCGAGTCAAAGTTCTCATAGGGCTGACTTCCTCCGATGTAAGAAAGAGAGAGAGAGATAGGTCGTTGAAAGATAACTCGAAGGTAGATGAAGATAGTCTAGCGTTCTCAGCGTAACGTCCTCTTCCTCATCGCCTCTCTCTTCTTTCGCCGGCTGCGGTGCATCTGGCGTCGCCACGACTCGCCCTTTACCGCGACATCCCTCTTGCTAGTCATCCTCCACAACACGCTACCCACTCGCTATCTTAGTAGATACTCGCCACCTTCTTTTCGAGAATGCGTCTACGGTGACGCTGGCATATCGCCGAATGGCATATGCAACACGCATAGTACAGGATGTCCTACGTAAGTGGAACAAATTGTATATCTTAAACAGCTGAAAATAGAAGATCAGGCATTAAATGTTGCCCGATGCATCAGGAAAATTAGCATAAGTATTTTCCTACTTTTATCTAGGGCATAAAAAATTGCATCGATCACTGCATTCAAAAGTATGCATTTCCGTTTAAAAAATAAGTGCAGTTGCATTTTGCAATTCACAATATGATGCAGATCTCATATACATTTTTTAAGTGAAACCCTTTTAGTTTCAAAATTGTTTTAATGGATTTCCGATAATGGTCAATACATATTTCATAGTTTTTCAATAATTTCACGTCATCTTGTTACTTATTTTTATGTATAATCATCTCATTTATACATCGCGTTGCATATTTATAAATAATACTTATTACGAGGAACCTGTACGTCGATTCGCTCGACGAGGATCAGGTGATATTATTATTATACGAATTCATTTCTGAACGTAATAGATGTATCGAGGATTAATTTGATTAAAAGCTGCTAACATTCGTCATCGTAAAGTAACGAGTACGTGCGCGCGCACCGGTCGTAATTTCGGGACGATGCTTCGCGACCAAACGTAGAGTAATACCGCGAAAAGGGTTTTAATTGCGTAGACGGGAGGTCGCGCGTTTGACACCACATAAAAAGTTTAATCAAGTCTAATGAGCAGGCTCGTTCCGAACGATCCTCGTGGTTTATCGCTTTCCCGCGCAAGAAGATGGAACGGGCATCGAATTATCGCGATTGCCGTAGAAGCGTCGTCCTTGTCGGCTTACGAGCCACGATGATTAAACGTTCGATCATCGACCGAAGCTTAACGTTCGTAAGACGTTGGCCCGGACGACGAATAAAACGAGTTCGTGACCATTCAAGGATTTTTCGAAAAATTCAACTACAATATACAATTTTTATTAAAACCTTTCTTCATAAAAATAAGATTTAAAGTTTCATAATTTTTGGCATTTCTGGGTCACTTCCTTGTTAATGGAAAATGGAATTTTGGGTTTTTGTAATTTTACGTTCTCTATGCGATGTTATATCAGAATCACAGGTTACTGGTTGAAATTAATTATTTTGTTTAGCACTTGAAAGGGCTTAAAATTTCTTTTCAACCTAATATAGCCACACTCGCACCACGGGGAACGCGATGCAACGCGCCCTTTATTATCGAAGTAAAAACATCGTTAGATCGTTCTTGGCGTTCGTTCGCTCGTAGCCGACGCAGTGGGACGTTCCGCCAAACTCGTAGATGGTATCGTCCGAGAGAAATATCCAGCGGACTAGGGCGACTATATTCTACGAAAAATAATGAGGTAATCATCCGGGACCCTTGTCTTCCATCTAACACGGTCCTACAACATCGCGCGTATCGTCTTTCCATCATAGCACCTATAACAAGGCGAGGTCCCGAGAGTTATTTCAATCATAGGGAGAACGTAATATAATGCAAGGAGTTATACAAGATAGGCACCCAAAGCCGAACGTGAGTCTTTTAAAATAGAGATTTCAGGATACGAGAATGAAAAAGAACTTCGTTTCTTTCGAGCAACGTCATAATTCTTCGACCACGAGATCGTATTTTCTTATTATGGAAAATTAATTTAGGTACCTACTCTCTTTCTCCTTTGAAAAGGAACGAAGATTTAAATTACGTCTGTTTCGTAATATACATATGGATATAATCGATCATCTCCGAGACGACTAACTTTCGATCGATTTGTATCCTACAGGAAATAGCGAAGAGGAGGAAGTAAGGTAGAGAGTCTCTCTAGTCTCTCAACGGGTAGTACGCTCGACTCTGTAGATTTGGCGAATCGATAAAGCAGCGTCTACTTGCGCGGAGCGCCTTGACGTTTTCCGGATAACGAAGTCGGAGCTCTCGACGGCGCGTATTATTATCGACAAGCACAAGAGAATGAGAGAGAGGCAGGGTTTGGAAAGTAACGCGAGATCAGACACCGATCCGATATGCTTCTCGAACTCGGCGAACGTTCGAAGCCTGTTGGATGCACCGATAATTAACGAAACGTAATGGAATTATTCCGCGACAACTCCCCGAATGACGTTTACGAAGCGCGTGCGTCGTCGGTTCGTTAGTCCCTTCTCTCTCTTACTCTTTTTCGAAGCGTGCGTCAGGTGGAATTGCGATTTTGCGTGGTACGTGCTCGTCCATCAATTCGCTCGCGCTCGTCGTTTTTCCATTTCCGCGCGCGCGGTCCTCCCACGCGAGACACACGGGATCGACTTTTCGTCGAACGCGTCCTAAGCTGCTCTTTCGCATAGCTTTCGAGTTACTTTTATTTTTATAACGTCGATTAGAACAAAGTACTCTCAGCCACCAACTTTTTTAACGAGATCTAAGATTGTTGGAGAATTAAAAAAAAAGACTCGATCTTACCTACTTTATTCCACCGAAGAGACCCTACCCGAAATGAAATTAACGAGTGGAACATCGTAACGAATTCTAACGAGTCAAGTCGATACGTTCGATCCGTACGAAATTACTCACGGCTGATGGACATCCCGAGCGGGCCAGCTGCATTATATGTCATCAATTTCACGCAGCATTTTTAGCATTACCGAAAAAAATGAATAAGATAGCTCATAGGCTACGGACCGCTCCCTCTTTTTTTTTTTGCAGAGATGATTTTAATGTCGTAATTGCCCGATGGGAAACGAATCGTAATGTTTTCATGGTTCATTCTTCGAGAGGAATCTACTTTTAGTATGGCTCGTCGTAAAAATTGCCGCAGAGAGAGATAGGATTCTCTCCTACACCCTCTCACAAAAAAAAAAAGAGATAGAGAGTAGAGGAGCCGTACATCGTGAAAGAACGAGATCGAGGGTGAGCAGTTATATTGAAAGGGGCCTGCGATGGGCGAAGAGAGAGGGGTGTTTATTAAATCTTCCGTTAAAGGGAATGGAATTAATTTCGAAGGACATTTTTTATGCGCACCGTGCGATCGGTGAAAGACCGAGAGAAAGTGTGATGGAGAGGGAAAGACAGAGAGATCCTTTCATCTTCGCCGCGCCAGAGATAGGAATGGATGGTAGTACGTTTGAAAGGACCAAGTTCGGAACGACGACAGGAGCGAAGATCGAAAGCGAGTCAAGCCATGCGAGTAGTCCCGATAATTATTCCTGGGGAATACGCGAAAGGGAACCGAACCGTTAGCGATCCAGAATGTATCGTTCCGTGATCTTTGGAGAGAGACGCGCGCTCTTTGATGACACGAGTCGAAGCCACTCTCTTGTATCTCCGTAAAAAGGTAATGTTCTTTCTATACGTACATTTAAAATCCACGCTCTCGAGAAATTGCCTTCGACGGTACGCGGAAATCGTTTTATCACGCGAACGCAAAGGTGAACGGAGGGTGGGAATCATTAACAACCGGTGTTAAAATAATAATAACCCGATGCGAAAATACACGAGCCGACTAATTTTAAGTTACGTTAGACCATCGGTTCCTTTATTGCCATGAAACACGGAACGCTCGAGCGTTCCCCATGGGATTCAATAATCCTTCACTCGTTCGAAGTCGTTCCATCGACTGGCATCGTTATTTGTTAACGCGACCGTACACGCGAATTAAACTTACACCGGACTCGTTCGAACCACCCTGTTCTTTTCCTTTTTGTTTTTTAGAGCTACTAGGTAGATATTTCCCTTCTCCGAATACAGGAACGAAATATCGACGAGCTCGTAATCCCGACTTCGAAGCGTCGATGAGATAGGAATTACCGTTGCACGGTGGATCTTTTATAAAAAATGCCAACGAAAAGGCCAATGGCATGTTCTATTTATCATAATCGTTTCGTCATTCCCTTTTGCAAAAGCCATCAAAAATGCAGAAGAAGAGTCTCGCTGAAAGGCGAGCGGTCTCGTCGAATAGCGGCTTTTCTAGCTGACACTCGCCAACCCCTTTCTCTCTCAGACCTACCATCGTCATCGCTATTGCCAGCTTTCACCCACGATAGTCCATGTCGTTCGTATCCCTTTGGCGCACCCCCTTCCGCTTGGACGGCAAAGCGTAGTTAGCTAGCACGCGCGAACTCGACGCGAAACGCGTTAGCTCGCCTTCGCGAGCTTGCGTCGAAACGTTTCACCGCGATAGGCTCCACAAAGCCTTCCCTCTCATGGCGTCCTAAACGATTCTCTATTAAAGCGAATGGACGTTCGGAGTATCAAACGGGAAGCTTCGAGCCAACCCGATCGTTTCGTTATTAGCTCACGCCCCGTACACTTTACCTCGAAGAAGGACATAGGAATGGTGTTTTGTGAAACGAACGATACCTTCGATCTATTGTACTTTCGGTTTACGATGGGAGCACGGTGGTAAGCTCGTTGACTTCGACATTGTCCGTCGAAGTTGAGAGGAAAAAAAATAAAAGAAGGTATCGTCGAGCTCTTTCAGAGGAAACTCTCCCTCTCCTTTTCTCTCGTTCTCGTTTATCTGCTGAATCTCACGTGGCCAGAGGCGGAAACGTGGAACGAAATAGGAGGGAGAACGAAGGGACGATGCGAAAGGGGAGAATGACGGAGCGAAGAAGACGGCGGGAAAATGAAGAAAGGAGAGAGAAAAAGAATGAGGGTGGGAGAGAAAGTGAGGGGCCGAGCGGACAAGCGGAGCAGGTAACGCAGGCTATTACGTGGCTCTTTCTATGGCGGGTGCCCTTTTATTTCCAGCGCGTTCACCGACACCGATGCCAACCCTAACGCCACCGCCGCCGCGTCGGTGGTGCACCTACCGGCTTGTAGTTTCTCGTCGATCCTAAGCTTCCCTCTTGCCCGTTGGATTTTCACACACGCGGAATACATCCATTCATTTGGCTTTGAGCCTCAATGGTAATGTTATTGCATCGTTACCGAAGGTCGGGGCCATATTACTCTCTCTGTCTCTCTTCGGAGGCAACCCTTTTACTTCCTACCACGCTTCGCATCTTCGTCTGTACGTCCTTCACCTCTCTCTCTCTCCCCTATCTCTCTTTAGTTCTCTATGTTTCTACAGCTGAGTCCTATCTTCGTGAAGCCACAGTGGCGTCGCGGTAACTCCCCTCAAAGAAAATCTTTATAATAACGCGTAAATATAGAGAAGTTTTCTCGCATGTTTTACGAATTATACAATCGATGGATAACCATTCTTCGAAAGACTTTACATTGGCGTGACCGGAAAAATAGATGCACGCGAGATTCATAATCTTTCAACCTTCTTTCTTCTCAATAGATCGGCATCCGATTCGACCGTGATAATTGGTATTCCGAATTGAATTTCTACCCCCGTGGCGGCTATCGAAAGTTGAGGGGGGGGCGATATTCTTTTTCAGCGAGTCCCGTCCGTCGAATACGCCGACCTCAAGGACGCATTCCCTTCGCGATTCTCCGCGTTAAATTTGCCGAAGTCTGCTTTGCAATTCAATGAAAGAATCCAATCCTTAGGAAGGCCGGTTACCAACCGTCTACCTTTTTCCTCCTCTTTCTTTCTTTCTCAGGAACGTATCCTTGATCTGGCGTGAGCGAGCAGGAGAGAGAAAGAAAGACGTCGAAATTTGAATTTTGTGAAAATCATTGCGCGCCGCTTTTCACCGCAGAAACGAAGAGTAGTCGAAGCTTGCGAGAGAACGCTCGCGTACCGAGAAAGGGACGAGGAGCGACGTATTCGACTTTTATCGAGCTAACCCAGTTCTCCTTACTTCCAGACGCGCTCGTTCGGTAGCTCGCTCGCTCTGTCTCTCCAACGGAGGAAGTTGTCGCGCTTCTGATTCAAACGGAGAAATAGTAAAGTCTCGATCGACGTCCCCCGAAGGAAAATCTGCGGGACGCTTCGGAATACAAAAATATTTTCTTCGATCTTACGAGAACGAATGAATCCAGTGAAAAGTTTCATGGTAAAATATGTTAATGTGGTATATGTGAAACGCGTGTGCACGCGCTCGAAACGAGTTCTTTTCACTTTTATAAATATGTAGCAGCTTAAGCGAGTACCAAATATGTTTTATCTTTTTATAAACAAAAAAGTACAATTAACGAACTTGATCAAAGTTGAAAATAATGTTTAGTTCGTCTTATTTTTATACCTTCTACGTCTACTTCATCGGCAATAGACCCGTCAATCAATCGCGTTATTATTTTATGTTCGACGTAAAGGTTATATTTCGAGAACGCGTGCTTCCTAATGTCGGCGGAAGTTCTTCGAGAGCTAATCGAGCGCTCGCAATAACACAGCGTCGACGGAAATTGCCGGACTCGACGACTACCTTTCGGCCTTTCGATAGCAGAAGTAACGCGCATAGCGCGTGCGTTTGACGTTTAGCGTACATGGCTTCTCTCTCTCTCTATCTTTACCTCCTTCACTGGCATTCTCTCATAGCCACGAGAAAGAGCACGTGTTCTAAACAACGAGCCACGATTTCCTTTTCTCTCTCTCTATTTTCATTCGATCGTTAATATTAAGACTTGGAAATAGTATCGGATGCCAATTTTTTAAATATTTATTTATTTATTTGACGGGGTCAAATCCTTTGATTGATTACAGTTAAGTAATCACAGTTACAATATCCAGATCCTTACATACAAAGTTGGCATTATAACAAATTCGTGAGATGGGGTGTGTATGTAATGTTAAACATATGTCAAATTTATTTAAAATCATGTTTCGAACCAAATCTCTCGCGATCTCATCCGTCGACATCAAAGAAAAAAAAGTACGATAAGGCGGAAACCGTGCGCATGATTCAAAGTGCGAATGGTAGGCGGATGATACTGGCAGAAGGACGGCAGATGTTTTATCGACATTGGAGGTGTGATGGATCGTTGCGATATTATTGCATGGCGACGCAGCGCCAAGCGAATACGTGCGCAGTGTTCCGGCCGATGATGGTGGTGGTGCAAGGTGCAGGATGAGCGTGCTCGGACCCCTCGAGATGATGATGTGCTGCGTCATGCATTAAGGGACCAACGCGATTCGATCTGCTCGAACGAATAATACGTTCCTCGGCGTGCTTTGGATAAAGAGCCGGAGCGGAAAAGCGTTTGCTCCATTCAACCCCGCTCTCTTGCCATCCCCTTTTTTTGCCATCTCCAGCGCGATCTTCTTTTCTTTTTACTTCTTCCTCCTCTTTCTTCGTTTCACTTCGACGAATCCCTCGCGAGCATCGTATCGTCTTACAAGAAAGAGAGCTCTGCCGTGACTGGCTGCAACTTCTACCGTAAAACATCCTACCGCTAGTCAACGACTCTATCCTTTCTCGAAAACGCAGCCCTTTTTACAAGAAAGTAGGTATCTCTCGGAAGATAATTATGTTCGCGGTAGAGAACGTTTTACGATGGCTTTTTTTTTAAATATATATATACGTACAGCGCGGACGTTCGATACCTACACTTTTTCTTTCAACGTGGTAACGACAACGAATATGGTCTTTCTTCTTCCTTCCCGCGGAACGAGCCACGAAGGGGTATAATTTATGTAAGAGGAAGAAAGAGTTAACTTTTGTAACGTTTTATCGAGCCCCCTTTCGAGTACGTTGTCCCTCGGAACTCACATGTGTACAGGAATCATCGGTTTATTTTGGTATAACAATGGGAAAGCAGAAATAAAAAGAAACAGGTAGAGAGGTATAACGACGCGAGGGTATTTTTAGTATCGCAGAAGAACGTAAAACACGAACGTGTATAGCAACGATGTATACGTATCGTTACGGCACGTGCTCCTTTCTCACGCATGTCACGGTACTAATCATCGCGAGAATTTTTCTTCACCGATATCGATCGCCGGAGCGTATAACGTTCTCCATCTATCCCTTACCCCCTCGTACTTTTTTCCTTTCGCTCGACTCGCATTTTTCACTTTGGTGTTTAGGTCCTTGCACCGGACTCGCGCGCGCACCAGCGTCGTTAGAGCATCGATATTTTAGAGCGAAACCCGCCGAGAGCTGCCATTATCGTTTCAGCTTGCCTATCGCGTTCCGATGTTGATCGAATATATAACATTTATTAATGTTAATAACGTCGATCATCGTCGTCTCTAACGCGTTTCGAACGCGAAATCGGTGACCGCTCGCTCGACGGTTAATGGCATTATCATGGAATTCGATTCCTCGATAAATAGAAAATCGAGTGGAGGGACGAGTTAAAAATAATTCTTTTTTTATAAATATTAATTAATATAGAAGAAAGTGAGGTAATATGGACCACCAGTTTGATAAAATACTATAAAAAAGCTTGCAGAATGAATTTTCTAATAAAACTACTTGTATATTATAGGGAAACTAATGTACTTTCTTATACAAAATGATAAAAAAATTATCAGAATAATAAATATCTTAATATAATAAATAAATAATAAAAATTGTTTTACGTTGTCATGATTACCTTTTAGTACGTAGTATTTCGAAAGAGATATCGTAATAGGCAGCTATAATATTACAGTGGTCCATATTACTTTCAGTGTTCCACATTACCCTACTTTCCTCTATACTTTTTGATATTCTAGCTACGGTGGTGAACATATACCCGCACCAGAGACGCCACGAATTTCAAAGTTCGACTTCCAAACCGGTTTCCCTTTTACCGACCGCGAAATCTTTCGCAAATAACGAGCGTGACCGAGGTAGAGAGACGACAAACCCGAGTCGACGCGTTGTTTTCCCGTTTTCCAAGTGGACGTTGCTCGTATTTTCGCAGGAATACCGGAAGTGCCGTAAATATGACGACGAGAAGCGCGACAAAGTTCCGCAAACTCAAACCGTTTCGGCGTCCTATCCGGAACGTGCCTAATCCTCGTCGTTGCAGATTCGTCCGAGGATCCTCGGAGTTAATCCGTCTGCGAGTTATCGCTGCTGGTCCGAACTTCTAAACCCTCTCCTCCCACGCCTCATCCTCCTTATGGCAGACTGATTTAACGCACGATGGAAGCGATACCGCGTCGCGTCTCTCTTTACGCGGATTTAGTTACTAATTTTATGCAATGGGTAAAAATTGAGTTGCAAGATTTGATTCCTTCGAGTCAAGCCAATAAAAGCGAATAAAACCAAAAGTGAAATCGTGCCAAATGGAAACGTTTGTCATGATCGAAACGCTCCGCTTCTTCCACGCACCCCTTTTCTCACCCTCCCGAAAGACTACCGTGCTCTTTCATCGTCATAACGCACGATGGACTCGCTAGACATAAACAACGATTGAAGAGAAACGAGGGAGAGACAAGCGGGCCACTTCATAGTTCGTATGCAGAAAGTGACATCTGCAGGCGTGGGGTCGTGCAAGAAGAACTGTAATCCCGCGTGGGCGTTTGATGTCTACAACGATGGCGAAGTAGTATAAAAAGTAAGGGTGATTCCCTCCCTTCGGTCTCCCTCTTGACCGGATGAACGAAAAAAAAAGTAAAGAACGGTGCTCTCGTTCGCGTAGGAGGAGTAATCGGTGCGAAGTGGCACGTTGGAGGTCGCGTCCCGACCGACCCCATGCAGCGTAGCCGTGTTCGATGATTTACAACGAGAACTAGTAGGTACCTGCTTATTTTCCGCTCGCGAACGAATCATCGAACGTTTCTCGAACAGTCACGTAGGCATTTACCTTAACCATATACCGCGTTGTCATCTTCGAACTTTCTTTCTCTCTCTCCTTTTTTTAGGCTACCTCCAAAGCTGCTACGATTCTCAAGGTAGTTTACCGTTAAATAATGAATAAACATGTCCACGCGGTTAAGCGGCAACACAAAACCAGCTTGGATTTTCTCCCGTAATCGAGGAGAAGTTGCAAGAACGTCCGTTTACCTCCCGTGTCGTGGGACACGAGGTACAAGACACTGGCGCAGCTGGTGACTCGAGGCTTCTCGTACTTTACGAGCGATTACGAGGTTGGTCCGAGAGGAGGAAGAAGAAATTATCGGAAAGACACGGTGGCCCGTGGCTAGCCATAACTCGCCCGCTGGATATCTTTCGGCGGTTAGGTATACCCTACGACGACGGTGTTGTTCCTTCGAGAGGAAGACAGGAGAGAGATACTCTTTGGTGTTATCGCGTGCTAAAGTGGTAGAGAAAAACAGAGAGATGGATAGAGAGCTTAATAAATGAATACTCGATCGAACAAGGCTATCCATGGTGTATACCCTTCATTGTTTCGAATTTACAAGCTCTCGTGCCCTATCGAAGATAGAGACAGTGAGGAACGGTAGAGGGAAGGATCGGTGGGAGTCTATCGACGGTGACGTCGAGATGGAGGACGATCGATCAAAATCAAGGAAACTACCGGTCGATGCAATTAACATCCTGCCCCTCGAAATTACGCGAGCAACACGTCCGCGTAGAAGCGCGCGTTCCCGAGGAGAAAGCACGCCGTGCGAGATAGATAGATCGAGGGGGAGGAGGGCCGTGTTGGCGAACGGACGAGAGATCCGAGGTATATTAGCAGCATTAATTACGCGACCCTCGGACTCGTCACCGGGAGGGCGTTTGCTCCCTGTTTCAGACCAGCCTCCTCTTTCTCCACCTTCTAGCCACCCCTTTTCCCATAACGTTACGAACGACGAAAACGGGGATCAAATGGACGAAGGAACGAATGAACCAACGGACGGCTGAACGGAATCGTGGATGAAACGAACCCGTCGGTCGACGATGCGAGTCGAGTGCCTTCGCGTACTAGTCAATCCTTCCCTGGGTAAACAATCCCCGTCTCATCGCACTCCTATCAATTACCCCGAACCCTCTTCTTACCCTCGAAAGTGAGTGCCCGAAAATGCTCGACCCACCGTCGCCTCGGTGATTCCTTTTGCTTGGTGTTGGTAGATACGTTGTTCGCTGCGAACAACGCGATTTCGTTCACCAGCCCACCGTGTTTTCGGTTCTTCCATGAATCCCTGCGAGTTTGTCCGTGTCCAAAGAGTATATGTGTGCTGATCTATGTGTGTGTACGAGAGGGGAAAATGGTAGAAGGTTCTCTTATTAATTGCGTCCGAGTGGAATGTCTTCCGAACGGGCTCGTTCCACGGAAAAGCTTCTCTCCTAACAGCACAAACCAGTAGCCGCGTTCAGCTTACCTCAGCGACATAAGATTGCAACGTGTTCCGATAAAATCCCATTAACTTTATCTGCATTCCTCGCTCGGTGATCTACGAACGGACGTACGTATACTTCTCGCCCCCTGCCTCTCTTTATCGCAGTTCCTTCCTCTTCTTTCTCTTCCCGAGAGATACCTATCCGATACGCCACGATATTTAGTGCTCTATGTTCGTCGACCAATCGGATTTATCGAACTGGGCTCTTATGTACTTATCAAGAAGGAAGATCTATCAACCGTTTCGGTAACTTTGTCGATTCGTCGTATTCCGAAACTAGCCCCTTTAAATAGATCTTATTTTCTTTATCTTTCTAACAAAAAGAAAAATAGAAAACTTTTCCTCGTGGGTATCCTTGGCCTATTTTATATTATCCTTTGCCGATATATAGATATGTCAGGTATCGTCCCATCGATTTCCCTGCTTCTAATTAAAAGTTACATGTAACGCGAATCATTGGCCGGGCGTGGTTTAATCGTCGTTCCCCCTACGATTCTCTCTCTGTTCCACCTTGGTTCTAGAAGTCGGTGGACCAGCACCCATTAACCGATCCATTCGTCGGACGAGCGACTGGGAAAAGTCGTTCCCTGTTTAATTCCAAGTCCCGAGTATACGATCGAGTCACCTTGCGGAGTAATTACGCCAGTTAACGCGACTATCGGATTTTCACTTGACCTAAGCCCGATATAGAGCCACGTACCACGACTAACGTACCTTGGTATCGATCTCGAGACCGTTCGCGATTTCCAGAAAAATGAGGGCCAGGTGAAAGATCGCGTACGGAGGAAGGATTTTTTTTTTCGAAATGGACGTCTCGCGATTTCTAAGGTATCTCGTTAAAATTAATGACTATACACGCTTGGAAGAGAACGATCGGTTGTTGTGTTCTAGGTTGATTACAATGGATTAGATCGTGTAATTGGAACATTGTTAACTCGAAATTATAATTACGCGTTATTACAGCGGGCCAAATAAAAATCGGGGCCCTATTTATATGTCTACATATAGGGTTAATCCGGCCATAGTTCCAACGACGTTAATCCGTCGAAATCGAGAGTGACAACACCCACGAATTAACAAAGACTCTTACTACGTAATATTCCCGGTTTACGTGCACTGGTTAGCCCGATGGTGACGATGGTCGAGTCGTGCCAACATCTCGTTTACGATCGAACATCCCTATCGGCACGTTTCATAAACGCCTCGTCCCGTGCGATTCACGCGTAGCGTCGCCTTTCCGTGGACTCTCCACTCGACAACCGTGACCCCTGGTGTGTCACGCGTACACGTTTACACGGTACTACCCGGGGTGCGAGCACAAACGCGATGACAACAATCGAACTATTCCGAAGGGACACGAAAAGAAAATTTTCAAGCATGTATACGCAGGGATCGGTTTTACGTAAGGAGCGGAACCCTCGAAACATATGCCACGCTTTGCTCGGATTTCCTGTCCGCTGACCAAACATTCGAATCCCATCGTTGTGGATTCAGCTATCGATCTCGAAACTTGCCGTGTACTTTACGTTTTCCACGCTCTTTCGTGTTTATCGACTCGTGGAATGTTTATTCTACTTTTATTCGCTTTGGAAGCTGCGAATATTTTCTTCTTTTATATCGTCAAATTGTAATTAGCGTATTTTAAATGAATGCTTTTTCATCCAGTCGCGATCAATCGGTCTTCCTCGATCTTCGACTTTGTCGAAATGCGAAACACAGAGATCGAGAGAGGTAGGTAGAGAAGTACAAGCCGCGTTTCCCTTTAACAGCGAACGCGGTAGCCGCGCTAACCGCACATAAATCCACATCGACCCTTCACCTCGGAACCGCGCGCAGTGATTTAAGCACTCGCCGGCTCGGCCTAATATGGTTTCCTAAGTAGAGGAGTGTCATCGAGCGTGTGATTCCCCGTAATGGTCTTTCGCTTTCCGAGCCGTTAAGCAGCGTCGTCGTGCTTCGAGAGCATCGCGCGTACGTGTACCTATACATATGTGTGCGAAGGAAGAATGGAGAGAGAGAGATAGGCGCCAGTACGCGGTTAAGACATCTTACGAACGAAACGTCGCTCGGCCCCCATCTCTTTTTTGTCTTCTCCTCTTCGGGATAATACGTGCGTTTGATGTACCCAAGGAAAATCCTTCGAATGGATGCCCTCGACGCTTGTCCCTTTACGGCATCCAACAGTCGTAACGTTCTACGAAAGTAGCACGAAGGTATCCACTGTCCCTTGGAAACTTAAATTAATTAAACGCAGAAGACGTAGCAGAGTTTCACGAAGGTTTCTTCGTGTTATTCGGGTCTCGAAGTTACATAAAATCAATAGCCCGGGGTGTAACGTAGGAGGGTAGGAAAAAAAAAAAAAGAGAAAGACAGATTAAAATTCACACCGAGGCACGACATTTTCATAGCGAGTCTCGCAGCTATTGGTCTCCCATCGAGATCGCGTGGAGAAGCGCGATGAGAAGAGGGAGAGACGATATCGATCTTCTTCGTCCGGGAAAAGCTGAGGTATAAGAGTTTGGCTATGGTGGCTGCTGGCGAAGAAGAGGATAGCATCGGGACGTTTCGGTCTGTCGTATAAAACATAGAAGGGACGAAGCGTCACGTTCCTCCCGACGAAAGGTACCCGCTGGCGTTACGATCCCCCGATCTCATCGACCAACTCTCTTTTTCTCTCGTCGAGCTTCAACCACGCATCGTGCGTGCCGAACAATAACGTTTTTATAACCCACCCTTTTGGAATGTCGCGCGCTCGCAAAAGGGAGAGTAGTTCTCTCCGCAGAGTACGATGGATGAGCCTGTAAATGCGCGCCCACGGCCTCTTTTCGTCGCGCAATATCGCGCTACTCGCACCTAACCCGCGTTGAAATATATATAAGCGTACGCACGTGTGTCTACGTATTCGGTATATAGGATGATTCATAATATGTGAGTAATTAAGAGAGTCGAGGCCTAAAAATAATGAGAGATTATAAATGTGCGTGTCTGTGAATAATATAATCTTGCCCTATTTAGGGGCTACTATTGCTCGATGACCTGGAGCAATTATTCTAAATATTTTTTTTACAAACGCTCCTAGATAGCTAGCAAAAGTGACTAGCTTTTAAAATAAATTCATACAAAGCACATTACGCCCAAACCTGTTTTTGTGCAGGGACCGCATAAAAGAAAACGCACAAAAACAGGTTTGAGTGTATTATATAAACTTTTTTCTGCTCTCGAATCGCTATAGGGATGTTTATAACATGTTATGAAGCAACCTGTATAGAGATGGACTCGTCCGATTTCTCTCTCGCGACAAATAGAGCCTCTTCGAATGGCGTGGTTGGAAAGGCCTTCGGAAATCTTATCGGTCCCGATGACAACGCTCTTCCATCTCTCTCATCGATCCTAACGACCGAGGTTCCTTCGAGCAGCACGTGCGCCTTCTTCGAAGCGCTTCTTGCGGTTGAAAGCGTTCTCCTGTGGCTTACACGCGGCACGTTCGCGCGCCTCAACCTCCTTTTCGGCTTTTTGCTCCCACGCGGACTTTGATGGCGAGGAGCGATCTCGTGTTTCGGAGTTTACCCCTTTTTCTCTGGACCTTCGAATCTATCGTCGAAGGACAGCCAGGATAATTCGATTCTGAACAAAATCATTGATTTCTCGACCGAGTCTACGCGTATGTAGCAATTTCGTAGCATTTATAGTTTTACGGATAATCGTTCTGTTACAACCGTGCCCAGTCTCTCCTATATTAAAGTCAAGTGGAAAAGAAAAAAAAGATAACCATGAGAAGATGTAAATTCATTCCTATTTGAATTTCTCTATATATCAGGTAATATACGTTGCGACGATGCGGTTCGACGATACGTCGAAAATAATCGAACGCTTAATCGTTCGTGCGCGTAAGAGAATTAAGCTTATTACGCGTGTGCATCGTCCGTAGCGAGATATTGGAACATTCATTTCTGTATCACGTTTGATGCCGCTTTATCGATGCACGCTAAGCATTTCCATAAACTACGTTTATTAAAAGTAATTCGATAGCGGATGATTCGTAAATCGCGCGAAATCGACGGATCGCTCGTATCGTTTGAACTTTGTCTATTTCGTGGGACCACGCGGCGCGCGATAAACTTGCGAAAGTTCGAGATATCGTGGTTCGATATATAGTGGCTCGTATATTCTTCGAGGTCGATACGACAGTGATCAGCATAACGTCGAGGGAAATTGTTTGGGGAAAATCCAGAATTCTTGTACACCGTTTGAAACTCTCTGGAACTTATCTCTCCTTCGAGAGAGAAAGAAACGTGTAACGTTCGGAGAGGAGAAAGATACAAACGTGACTAAACCGTATTTGCTCGGTTTAAATCACGATGAAACTCGCGAGCTTCTTAAGAGAAACCTCGACGATCACGGTGAAATTCGAGCGTGCTATCTTCAAGCTCGAAAATATTTGAGTCGTCTAAAAATCTGTTATCGTTCGGGGAGCAAACATCTGCCTCGGCCGTGAGCGAGGAGTTTGTTTACGTGATGAAAAAGCACGGTTAACTCGAGTTCGTACTTGGCACGCTCGTTCGGTTGGCTCGAGGAAGAGGAGAAACGAAGGAAGATCGTGGTCGAGAGAGCGAGTCGACCGAAGGAAGACGAACTCTATCGTTTCGAGGGGGAAACGGACGCGGTGTTATTTTTTTCCTTCTTTTCCAAAAAAAAAAGCAAAGCCACCGTACGCGACGAGACGAAATCGAGCGATCTCGAATGAGAAGAAACAACATTTTGTTTCGACCATTTCAAGCAGAAAATCGACAAATAAATATTCTCCCATAGACAATCGAGCAGGCCTCGGACGTACTTGACCGAAAGTTTAGAAACCTCGCGAACAAATAGAATCCTCTCAACGTTTTCCGAGAACGAAATGGCAAAAAAATAGAGCCTGGCTGTTTATAAAGTCGGTCTCTCCTGTATCGTCGACGGTTCGACAGATATCGCCGGAGATCGGAAGCGTTTCCACGCGTTCGAACGATTTCCGACTCGAGAGATACGGACACGATTGTTAAAGAGGTGGAGAAGGAAGAGGTGGAAAGGAACAAGGAGCCGGAACAAGTTGAATCGGGACGGAGACTTTGGTTTTCGCCGATAAAAGAAAACGAGCGAACGAGAAGTGGGCGATGGGGGAAGAGAGGAAAGAAAAGCAAAAGGAGAAAAGAGAGAGAGGGTGGTGGACGATCGGGGTTTTCGCTTCGTCGAGGGGTTGCTAAAAAGAGTGAGATAGAAAGAGAGATAGAAAGAGGAAACACTGGGAGAAAGAGAGAGAAGCACGGTGGTTTCGAGGTCTGCCTCTTTTAAGCGTGCCGTGCGAGCACCGTCTAGCTCCTCCTCCGCCCGGTTAAACAAGCGACGTTTGCTCAATGTTTCAAACAAACCGAGCGGGCGAGACTTTATTTACAGTGAGTCGACGCATCGCGCCCCAGCGAGCTTTACGGAGAGTCTAGTCGCGCTCGCTCGCGTACTCTTCGCAAGCGAGTACTCTTTGCGTACACCGACTGCGTATTTCGCGTAGGACCGCGCGGTTAACGCGTCTCGTTGTGCCTTCCGAATGCGCGGAAGTTTATCGTCGCTTTTCGGGATTAACGTCGTCTTCCCGGGATCCGTATGCTGTTCTCCCGCTGTATATACATAGTACCTATGTACTTACGTATCTATAAAATTTTAATTTCATTCGTAACTTTGTAAACTTTATTTTGTCTATGAAAATCTCTGGCCCATTTCGGAAAAGTGCTCGTAACTTTTAAACTGCTGGGAAGATTTTCATCAAATGTAGCTAAAAACCATCCTGATTTAACTAGCTTTCGATTAACCTTTAGGTAGTCGCGCGGAAGTACTTACATTATTAGTCGTGTGGGGTCAGCAGGGTCCCTTGTAATGAGTCTCTCATATTTTGATAGCGCGTCTTGTAAAGTACTGATAAGTGAGAGGCTTAAAAGTTATAAAAAATCGCATTGAAATTATTCCATCCGTTCAAAACCCCTCGTTTATCGACATGGGGGTTAAAAAATATGAATAAAAACAACGTGTAACGATATATAAAATAAAATTGCATAAAATCTAGAAATACATTAACCGGCGATTAACGTAACACACCAGCCTCGTGCTACTCACGAATAGAACGGGAGGGAGCAGAGAGAATATAGAGGGCAAATCGAGATTACCCTCTGAATATCCAACGATATTCGACGGTGGCGAGGTAGCATCGATATGAAAAGTGACGTCTGCAAGCTCACGCAAACACGCACAAAGCATCGGAACGGCAGCAGCCGATGCATCTGGTCCACGCGTGCGTAGGTATCGTATCGTCGAACGACTCTCTCTTTCTCTTAAGCCGGTTACCGGAAATATATGCGCACGTCGCCGTTAAGCGCATCACGGCTTAATGATCGATTCGATCGTACCGTTAGCGCTAGCTGGACTACTACTACTAATTGCAGGCTAGGCTAGTCCATCGAATAGCTTCACGGAATTTCCTTAATACCACCTTTACATCGCTAGCATTTTCGACGTTTCGGCGTGAAAGCCCGAAGGCCTCGGTAGATCCTTTGGACCGTTACAATGTTTGGTAGGAAAGAGATAGATAGAGATTACTCGGCCATGATGACGATAAAGTACGAAGGAGATCGATCTACCTTCCGGTAGTGGTTGCTTCGAGAGAAAGTGAGAGGAAACGTCGGTTAAAATAGAAGATATCTCATAGGAAGAGAGAGAGAGAGTGGGACTGTGGGGTGTAGTATTGGCATCCGCCCAAACGGCGCGTTATCGTGCGCGTCGACGATGGCGGGTAAATGCAATAGGCAAACTCGATTTGAATTATGCCGGCGGGTTGGGAGGCGGAAGAGAAAGAGAGAGAAGGAGAAAGGGTAGGTAACCACTCTCGAGAGACAGACATCATAATATCCGCCGGGATATGGTATTACGCGGCTAGTACCTTGCAAAAGCGTTACGTAAACGTGGCCAGCGGCGGCGGTCGACGACAAGCCGGGGGTCGATTCGTCATTCGAGAAACGGTTCCGTGCACGGTTAATGGGCGATCGTAGGGCAGACAATGGTCGGTAGCATGGAGAACGCGCGCTCCTCGAGGCTCGTCGAGAGCGTTCTTAATGTCGTTCCATTCTTTAAATCGACCGGTACTCTTTTCCATCTCTTTTCTTTATTCTTCCCCCTTACCGCCCCTTTTTGGCTCCGTCTGTCTTTAGCTCGCTTATACGAATAGCGGAACTCGTTTCACCTTGGAAGGTCCATGCTTGGATATCGGTCCTTCTTTTTTTTTTTACTATAATACGTGACGTACACGGGTGCATAATGCAATGAGACCCCTCCCTTGGAATGTCTATGTAGGTATGTTCCGCAGTAGTACACGAAGCCGAATGTATTCACCCAATTATCTTCGCATCGGCGTACCGACCTCATCCTACTCTCCCTCCCTCTTTTTACATTCTCTTACGTCCGTTCATCCGTTCATCCCCCCCCTTCTTCTCTCTTTCTCCTCACAGAGCGATCCAGATACCGACGACGCGGCGCGCATTTGCATGGAACGCATTCATATGAAATCGAGCATTCTTTCCGACTCGACTTCGTCTCTTTAGTTTCTCTTTCACTCTCGTTCACTCTTTTCTCTCCCTATCATCCTATGTTTCGTCATCCTCCCGCATGGTACGTCTTTCCAGCCGAGACGTTCAAGTACCGCGGCAAATCCCTGCCGAGGACACTCGGGATATGGCCCGCGCTAGAGGAAATTGGTTCCGGTAATGACGACCGCGCGACCCCTTTTCTCATCCCCTCTTTCTCCTGTTTCATCCAGCAACGATAACGTTACGGTCCTTCACGCTCGACCATCGTGCTCCTATCTACTTACTTTTCTGTCGGGTATTCTCTTTTATTCTTTAACTACGAGAGCCAAAAACTTCTTCCTCTTCTTCATCGTCGATATCTTCGTGCTCGTTAAATTGTCGTGGAAAAAAAAAATTGGAAAAATCGAAGGGATGTCTGGGACGTTTTTTTTTATCGTAGATATTAGAGTTTTACGCTTTTATTCCTTATTGTTGATAGGTTTAAATACTAAAAGAAAATTAAAGCAATTATAATTAGCACCCCTTAAATTCTTACAGATACTTATCTTAAATTTAAACGCTTACAACATTATATATATTAAGGTTGGTGATTAGTATTTCCAACAATAGTCTCGAGAATTCTTCCTCTTTTTTTTTTTCCTCAGGCATGCATGTACGTTTAGGTTTCTCGCAGACAATCGACGTTGTTGCCTCCTCCCGTTCTACCACGCGCTCGGAAATGCGAGCGGAAATACGAACGGAAATGGCGAGTATGCTCGTCACGGACGACCGTGTGCGCCTACAGAAATGATATGCAAACGTAATCCGACGTATCCCGGAACGTCGGCAACGTTCTCTCGCGACGTCCCTTTCCACCTTCTCTCGTCGTTCTCTATGCGAGTCCGGCGCGTCTAAGACGTATTATGGCGTTCGGCATCGATCTTGTCGCGAAGCTGTACCGGCGACAAAATGGATATCGGAAAGTGTTAATTGAAACGATGAAGAAGGCAGAGGAGGATCGATCGATCGAGTAATCGCGCGCCTACGAAGCGCTACTACTCTCCACCTTTGATGAAAAAGAAAGAACGAGAAAAGTTGAAATTGATCCGCGTTCCATGATAGATCGCGCACACACAGCCGAGGATTATTTTTCAATTTCGCGGACGGGGGATATATAAGACTCGCCTATTGGATACGTTTGATTTAAATATTTCAAGGTGGAGGAACGATATTTGATCGTAGAACGTGATGTATCGCGTGGAATGCCATCGTATATGCGCCGCTTGGCGAGCTTCGCGAGAATAGCGTCGCCTGGATTAAACGCGAATGCATCCCGTGCGCTCGCTATCCTTCTATCACCCCCGCAGCGCACCTCCGTCTCTCTCGCTCCTCTTACAGTCTTTTGTCGAGTATCGTTTATACGATACACCCGATAGAAATTCTTAACTGCAATTATCGTTTCTGTCGACTGCTTTTTATTGCTTCAAGATATTCTTGTTTGATCGTTATATTTGAAAAATAACGTGAATAGATTTTTGTGACTCCATGATCGCGTTATCTCTACTATTTTTATAAAGAGAAGTCAGTTTTTTCTTTATAGTGCAGGATCTTTGAAGAATAATCAGTAGATCTATCTCACTCTGTCAGCTTTTCCAAACAAAATTATAAAAAATATTTCTATTTGTTTTTATTAATTTCCCTAAAATATTATAAAATGGAAAATTGACTTTCTATTCGCCTCCACCTCAATTGTCAATACGTTATAAATTCTATATACAATAATCGCGAGCGAAGCCACGACGTAAGATGCCAGTTTCCAATAAAGGAGAAAAAAAGTAAAAGCGAGCCAAAGAGAATTCATTTCCGTCTTATCTAAACCCAAATTCTCATTCTCTCTGTTTCTCTCATCGCATTCGCAAAGGAGAATCACGACCTCGTGCATCGCGAGATCTCGAGCGGCACGAGAGCCAAAGCGCTCGACAGCAATACGGTGCACGTGCCTCTCGCTCCCCTTCTCTCGGAGAATTCGCGGCTCGCAGATCCCGGAAAGCGCGCGCGGTCCTCCGCATCCGGGACGATCGTGTTTGAAAGAGCGGAGAAGTGCCTATCGAGAGTAAGCAAGAGAGAGAGATAAGAGACCGAAGGAGTGCTCGTGGCACGAACGAAACAGACCGCGATATCTCGAAACATCGAAAGACTACTATCGTCGTCTTGCCGTACCGCTGCTTCTCGTCATCGCGATCTCACAAAGCGGCCAAAAGAGAGATGAAAAAGAGAGAGAATGAGAGATAAGAGAAAAGAAATAGATTCAAAGGAGGGCCGACCTTCCGTCGGCATATGACGCACTGCGACTGAAGTGGGTACTCGTGATGGTGTTCGCTAACACGACTATACCGATATACGTCTTTTCTTGAATCGAGTTTGTATGTGTTTGTATATGAAAGAAAAATAAGAAGAGAGAGAAAAGGATTGCAGGATGGAAAGGAAGGAAGGAAGGAAGAACGAAAGGAAGGAAGGAAGGAAGGAAGGATACTCGCTTTCGGTAGAGCACAGCAGGCAGCGACGTTTTCTGTTTAAACGACATCAAAGGACCTGTCGCGAATTTTCTCCTCCGGGCTCTCGCGCGCGCGGACATGCCTTCGCTACTGACGTGAACGCACGCGCTCTAGGTACCCGCTAGCTCCTTCCTTCCTTCCTTTCCTTCGTTCGTCCGTGCCCCTATGAGAACCAAGCGCGTAGAGAGACTCGGAACACGTTAAAGTAAAAGAGAGAAAGGAGGGAGCGAGCGTTCCAGAGCGTAGTTCCAGAGTTCCCGAGGCCCGGAGAGTTTGGGGCATCAAAGAATGGTTGAACGTCGCCGCCACTGGCTGCCTCCGTGCGACTACTAAAAGGGTAAGCGTTGTATGTAGGCAGCCCGAGAGAGCGAGGTAGATTTTAGGGTGAACTCGTGGCGGATGGAGGCAGCGGGTGGAGACGGGATAAAACAACTTCTCCATCCATCTTCCGTCCTTTCTCTTCCTTCGCTCTAGACTACGGCGAGGAAGACCCGTCTCTGTGGATCCGAGTCCTTTGTATCGGTGTGCGTATATACAAGGGTATACGAGCAACGGGGTAGATAAGTGTATCAACGGTCGACGCGACGTATCGAGGATATAATTAAACTTCCTTCCGATCGCTCTCGTGGGCTGCATACGAGCGCCGGAAGGGTAGTTTCGTGAAAGAGAGGAAGGGGTGTCGAGTGCTTCTATGATTTCTTGCCAATAAGAGGGAGCCCCGGAAAGTTACTTGCTTTCCTGGCCAGTTTTCTCTCTGAACGAGAAGACTATAGGGGGAAAGGAAAACACGATCGTGATACAAGATTTTATCTTATGTTTTTCATCCTTCTTGTAAGCAACACGGAAGTATAGAACGATGTAACAAAAAAATTATGTGACGTTTCGAACGTTGCCTGATCCAATTTCGTGAACCTCTTACGAGCGATCACCCCGCGAAGCGAATCCGAAGACGCGAATGCATTTGCTTCGGCGAGCTTAAATTCCATTAGGTTAAATAAGTTAAGCTCTACGTGGCCGTTTCGACGTACTCCTTTCGCTTCTCGTGAACGTACAAATAGTGAAGGGAGAGAGAGAGAAGAAACTGGGTGCTCTTTGATCTTATCCAGGATTCACAGCTCTCTTTCTCTCTTTCTCGGCTTATACGACCACTTGCCTCGATTGCGAGCCATCGTGGAAAAAGCTGACGGTTTTCGAGCTTAATTGGGAACGAACCTAACGAGATCGGTCATTCTTTTTGTTTCGAATCTGTTGTCGAATGATTTCAACAATTTTTTTCTCCACCTGATCGATGAATAAATAATGCTTTCGCATAGGTTCACGACTCACTCCCGCAGTAAAGAATCGAAAATCTTCCGGTACATTAAGAATTCATCCGCATTACCCCGACGACGGAAGGATCGTAAGGCGTTCTGGACGATTTAACGGGGGCAGGAAGTCGATGATAGAAAAGTTCATTTGTGACGTGGAATGTCGTTCGCACATAACGCACGTGCGGCTTCTAGCTCCCTTTAAAGTCCTCGGGCTTCCCCTAAAAGACGCCGAAAGTGGAGGAAGGCTATGTGTACGCGTCGTACGCTCGCTTACCCCGCGTCCACGGCTATCGCTTTTTCTCTCTCGCTCTCCTTCCACGCGTTTGGAATAGTTCTTCCTGCGAAGCGCCGACTAAGCTGTGCTTCCGACTCGCAGACTAATTTTTCCCCTAAAAAATTCCGAACCATCTCCCCTCCTCGTTCTTTGACCACCTCCCATTCTTGAAAGGCTATTAAGAAGAAAAAGAGTGAGCGAGTATTCGTTTATTATATCTATGGGATTAAAGTCCGTAAAGACGAGAGTAATAAGCGTGAAAAAAGTTATTTACCAACATAAAAAATAGAAAAAAATTCGCATTTTGATCCATCGATAGTGCTAAATGTTTGCCCTGTATATTCTTTTGTCGACAATACAGAGAGAGAGACAGAAAGATCGTCGTGCACTCTTAAAAACACGTAGATCACGTTTCTCGAGCGATCGGTCAAGTTATCTCGGTAGCTAGCTCTTACGGGTTCGCGTAACGCGTAAGAAAAATTCGTACCTGTTGCGCGAGATCGATAAGTACGAAATAATCGGACGACGCTACTGAAATAGCTCTCACCGCGGTTTATCAAAAGTTCCTATCCCCTCCTTCGTTTTCTCCTCTTCTACGATAGGTCCTTTGACTTTTATAGAAAAATACCAACGACAAAGGAACGAGCTTTTAGCGTACAAAGCATATTTTCCATGCACGCACACACGGGAGAAAATATAGCCACCAAACGAGGGAGGTCCGCCCCGCATGGAATACACAAAGATTCCTTTGTTGTTTTAAACAACAACAAAAATGAACGCGAGGTAGAAAAAATCAGCGGTGCGCGTCCTTCGCGAAGCAATGTTGATCGAGATCGCGGCCCGCTCGGAGGTCGAGCGCATAGTCGTTTGAACGCTTTTCCACGCTACTGCCCTGCCTCGTTTCATAGAGAAGGATAAACGCGTGTCCCGGGCGCAAACGGAAATAATTGAACGAACAATTTCTCTTTTCTCCTAGCACGAATTTAGTATTTCCGAATAGGATATTGGGTAAAAAAGGGAAAATAGGAAGTTCTTCGAACACACGTCTATAAGAATCAAAATGTTAAAACAATATCTTCTTTCATCGATCACTTAAGACACATTTACAAATTATCCCAAACACTTCACACACAACATCTCAACTCAAAAAACATTTTCACCGTAAACCACAATCCCACGCACATCAAATTAACTTAAACATATTTGAAGCCAAAAAGAAGACTTTCACCGTTTTCCCCCGAAGCACGTAAGCTTTCGAAAAAAATGTATAGAACGCGCAACAGGGAAACGAAGGATGTGTGCCTCGTACACAGGACAACGACATTGGAAGGGGTTAGTTTCTGGTTGTGGCGCCCTCCGCTAGTCGGCGCTCGCTCTCGAGGGTCGCATAGCCGTGGGCGAAGGGAAACGTTCTCTCTCGTAGGTAGGTAGATAGGTAGGTAGATAGGAGCCGTAGGGTAGTAGAATCCGATCCGGTAGGCAAGGGATCGACGCGTGCGCAAACGTAGGGAGCAAGCGCGCGCGCGCGACACACGACGGCGAGGTGGTGGGGACGCACAGTGTCAGTTCGTGCCGGGCGTTGCGGCGCAGTCAGTGGCCCCTTCAGTCTTTGATCCGCAACTGTCGCGGGTGTGCGCGCGACGTTACTCGAACCAACGTTTTAACACCGAAGAGTGTGCGAGTGATAGAAGAAAAAGAGGATTAGATAAAAAAATCTTCAAACGTAATCTTTTTTTTAAATACGGTGGCAGGAAGCTATTATTCGTCTTAGCCTTTATTATCGGTAAAAGGCTTATGAAAATAAAAGGTGGAAAGTTGTGATTCGAATAGGCTGTTTAATTCTCTACTTAGTCTACTAAGTCCACGTTTGATACGTTCATCGAGTAATCATCGTCGTTTTGATCTAACCAAGAAATATATGACATTGTGAGCAACTTCGCGCGCCGCCGGTACTAATTCGAAAAATCAAAGTTATTCGTGAAGAGAAAGTGAAATTTTCGCGGACATGTGATTTCCATTCCTAGGATACACCGAAGATCGTTTCGAATTCATCGTTCTACGAGTCTCTCGAGTAAACCTCGCGCGTGTTCGTCGTAATCTCTGTGCAGTGAATCGAAGTCTCGAGTGTAAGAAAATTGTTCGCGTTGAAGATATACGTTAGAAGGATTCAAAAACGTGGAAAAATTATCGCGCGTGCAGGAGAGAAAGTCACTTTAGCTAGAAGAAAAGAGTGAGAAACATCCCTACGGAAGGGCCAGTGCTCGCGGCAGGGAGTTGAACTTTCTCGCTCGGTGTTGACAGATCGATAGGAAAGTTTGCTTACGCGAATTTCCGCGTCGTGTCCGTCGCTCGAGTTGTGCGCGCTGTTTCTCTCTCTCCGTTTCTCGTTGCTTACAACAAGCGGTTTCTCGAGCACGCGAGATCTCGTAGCTCGATAATTGTTTTAGGCTGAACGAATTCAAAGAAATTTCGAAGAAAACTGTCTCGAGTTAAAAGAGAAGAGAAGAAAGAGTTAGAAGATCGCTGCGAAGGAAACAGCAGCAACGACGGTGATAGATGCCGATCGCTGTGGTCAATCGGAGAATCTGACGGCTCGTCGAGCCGGGCATACGAAAGGCAGTCTGTCGTTCTCTCTACCATCGCGTCAATACCTGGTGGAGTATCGTAATCGAAAGGAGGATAAAAAGCATCAGCTAGGACAAAAGGATCAACGGCAAACGGAACACCGACAACGAAAGCAGCTCGGCGAGCAACATCGGGGCTCTTCGTGCCCCAGACTCGTCGACGAGGGTCGCGGAAAGTGTGCAACGGTGAAGGGTAACGGTGGATTCGGCGATTACTCGGCGGCTGGAGAGTTCGAGGTCTGGGGCGAGGAACGCGTCGCGACGGATGGTGTTATAGGAGTAGGAGGTGGGGGTGGGGGAGGTTCTTTGACAACGACGACGACGACGGCGAAACCGCCTTCGCGGCAGCAACGATGCGAAGGCGGTTCTGTCCTGAGACCGTTGCTGCACGTCACTCATTGTGAACTTCACTCTCCCCGCGAGGCCGAACTCCTCAGGCTGGATCATCTCGAGGCGCTCGATCACAAATCCTCGCTCGAGCGGGACACCTATTCGATGATGGATAATTTTCACAGCCCGGTGCCTCCGCCGCTACCACGACGTCACGTCCGGTAAGAAGACCACGCTGCGTGGATCATGCTACCTATCTATGATATATACCTATCTCTATCTATCTCGTAGGATCGACGATAGCGTTCTCCCGTCCTCCCGGAAGAGTCGCGCTATATTATCGCGATAACGCTTTATAGGCTCGTCCGTTAATCTCTCGCTCTCTCCCGTTGTTTATTCGTTCGCTCATCATCATCCTCGCTTCCTTCGTACCCCGAGTATATGTCGTCCCCCCTGTCCATCGAGACATTTTCAGGGAATACTTCTAACTCTCGTTGTTATTAGGTATCTAGGGTAAGCTGGTCTACGCGATCCCAAAAATTATGAAATTGTTTGCGATACGCAGCTAAGTTCAGTGGTGTTTTCAAGTGCAATTTTTTCGCAATTAGGTTGCACTTTTCTATTCCTTAATTAATAACTAATAATACATCTTTTAAATTCTGATACTACTCTCTGATGATTAGCGACAGAATACCGTCGATTTAAATTTAGTGATCCAGGGTTAACTGGAATATCGAACACCCTACGATCAACCATCAAAATTCTACCGATAACAAAAGTTGGATTAAGCTTAAACTTCGCGAACGATTTCATCCACCAAAAAATTCATTATATTTTTATGATTTTTTTTATGTACACGCTCGCAGCCATTTCCGACGAGTGCAAATACGTTCGCAGTTAAATCCTTCGCTAAAGCAAAGCTACCTGCTAGCGATCCATTTCAAACGCGCAAACAACTTCGTACCGAGCGACGTCGAGTGACACCGGACGCGTGTGCGACTTGCCCCCGAAATCATTGATCGGTTTGCTCGCGCGGAAACTCGACCGACGAACTTTCCCAGCCGAATTTCCACTTTGGCCTCGGCTTTAAGACGATACCCGGAGCATCGGAAAACACCTCGGTCCAAATGACGCGCGAATTATACGCTAATATCCCTGGGAATATTTTCATAAATATCGGCTCTAGGTATGGGGAGCGACGTATATTTCGACGGTAATCGTCCTTCAAGAGGGCCATTAATTATTTCCACGTTGGATCCTACCGTCGCTAGCGGCGAACCGTTCCGGGAGCACTAATTAGAGCATCCAAAACGCGTTAGTCGACGACTTCCTTATATCGTTCGTCCTCTCCCAGTTACGAACACTCGTAGATTCAGGCATATACCTTCGACTCTACGCGAGCAACCCTTCGATAAAACGATCAAGGATACCAAACTGCCTGCGATATTTTATGAATTATACAAGATAAATCAAGCTCGTATCGATATCTTCTCGGTCATCAACATCGAGCATTGATTGATTTCGACGTGTTCTCGAGCGAGCGATGATCGTCATTAACCCCATCCCTCGGGCGTGAAGCTCCGAATCGAGCTCCACTTGGAAGCGCGGGAGTACCTATATGGGCTCTCTCGAAACTGCCAAGTCTCTCCCACTCTCGTCCCGTCCCTTCGGTGCTTTCCGCGTGCACAGACATACGAGCAACGTCTAGTCGCTCGCAGATGCGCACACAGAGAACCGTTCGCCTTCCCTTTATGCTCGATAATCTAAAGTGCCAAACAGAGCGGCGCGTATTCCGACACTGCAAACACGAAACATCCGATGCAATCTGTGCGCTTCTACGTTCGCTCGGAACGCTACGGCAATCGCATCGCCCACAGCAGTCGCAGTGCAGCACCCCGATGTGCATTCGTAGCGTGCTCATCGCGTGTCTAGCGAACAACCGTCGTGTACACCTAAGACGATCGATGCGTGAGCATCGAAGACGACTCCGTGTGCATGAGATAGTTCTGTATTCTCGTCAAGAGAAAGAGACAGAAATTGGGGGGAAAGTTTCGATGGAAACTCGTTCGAGTTTCGTCAGCGGTTCTGCAAGTTTCTTGATACGTTTCCATCAACTTGAAATATCTTTTTAATATGTTCGATACTACGGACACGTTGGTTCATCGCTAAGCAATTACTATCACGGATAGTTGGTACCAGGTAAAAATTATCACGGTGTCTGAATGATAATAACTAAGTAATTTTTAAAGTTTCTTATGTTATCAGTAATAAATAATAATACTATAGGGTATAATACTAATGAGAGATCATTTTGACCCAGATTTTACCTAGATAAATAGTACGGCAAGAAGTTAAAGACTCTGGCGTGCTCAGGTCGTACATAATTTTATTTATAACTTATGTACAACCTAAACATACCCCTAAACAATCGTGTTTTCACATTATATTCGAAAAAGTCCAACTTTCATACCGCGACAATTAAATTTTCGACCTAGAACATAACGAAAGCTCGTGACACGAAACGTATCTCGTAAGATGCTCTATAACTTGCGACTACAAACGAAGACGACGTTCATCCTCGTGGCGCGCGTCGCGAGAGCGCAAGACGATCGATATGCACGCACCGAGCGAAACATTGCGAGAGAGGGCAAGACACGAGAGTCATCGGGCAGGTGCGGTAACGGCGTACCGTTGGAAAAGGCGAACGGAGAAGCTGCCGTTCTACGCGAGTTAAGGGTGGAACGAGGTAGAAAGTAGTGGAAAGGAAGGAAGGAACGCGAAGAACGTAAAAGACAAGCGAGGCACCAAGGTTTCACGGCGCCCCCGACGTTTCACGGTGAACGAAGCGCACCATCCCCTATAGCCATGCATCACCCTGTCCTAAAGCCACCCCCTACCGACGACGGTCACCTTTCACTGTGGTATACCAACTCGCGTGAATCTCTCTACAATCTTCTTCTTCTTTTACTACTTCTTCGTCGTGCCAGTCCGTGTATCATTTTGTTTTACTCATCGTTCTCGTATTATGCAGGCGTCTACATAATTTTTAGGGTATAAAGGGAATGAGGGTAATTATTTTGCTTTGAAAACATTATCGGGTTGTAAAAAAACCGCTTGGTAAAAATAGTACCTAACCTCCTAATTTGTTGCACACTCGTTTCGTTAGGTATATATCGTTAAAAAGAGAAAAAACTACATCTTGGAATAACCGAGATCGTATTTCCATAAAAACCTATATACTTTCGTCACGTGAAATTGGGAACAGAAATTCGTAGAATTTCTCTCTTCTCGATATTTAGCCAAATTCGACTCTTTCGTGGTAGGACGAAGGAAAGATAGAGAGAGAGAGAGATTGAACGAGAAAGTAAGAAGGGCAAGAAAGAGAAGGAAGGAAAGGAGATAGATACTTCTCGCCGGAAGAATAGCCAAGTAAAGGGAGAAAATTTTCTACGGGCAGAAGATAAGAGCTTTACATTCCACGTTACGGGCAGGACGGATGAGCGATGGTACGATTTCTCTCTCCGCGCAGAAATATTCCACTTGGCTAGGAATATTGGTACACCGATGATATTTTTCAGCTTCTATAAAGGGCCAGAAGAAGGAAAAAGTGGGAGGGAAACGACGGTGGTGGTCGCTTTCGAAACATCTGACAAAGCGCGCGCGTAGCCTCGAGTTATGGGATCGTTTTAAAAGAGCCGCTATAAAATCGCTGCGGACAGAATCCCGTGATCGAAAGCTTTGCGTGGAAGAACCGATGGATTAAGAAGAGAGAAAACTTCGAAAGGATTTCGCTATGTGGAATTTTGATTTTTGCCGTGTTCCGCGTTGATACCACCTTCTTCCAAACGAGATTATCTCATCGGAGAAATTCTAATTTCTCTCGCCGAATGGCTTTTAAGTTTAATACAGTCGCGTGCGTCGAACTTTCCGTAACTCGTTACCATAATCGCGTTGAATCTGACGCGAGCGACGCGCGCGAAACTCTTCCGACCGATTGCCCGGAGAGCTGCCGGAGCGTCGCTCGTTGTCGTTAAAACGACGTGTTTGTCTCTGCTTATACCCTCTAACATCTTTCTAACGTCGATCACGGAACGGTAATCTCGAACGTTGGATATCATCGATAAAATACCCCTTCTTTTTGAACCTCTCTAAAAATTTTCAAATTCTTCCTTCACCCTTTTCTCTCTCGAAACTTCCTTCTTAAGTCTTATAAAATCTTGAAGAAGCGCCACGAGAGCGGATCCTGTCTAGCCGAGTCAGCAGCGTGCACGCATTTGCACGCGTCGAGCGTGTCGCGAGCTCCGACGGGGATAAGAAACGAGAGAGAGTGCGGTAGACAGGTTCGTCGACGTATAGAAAGAGTCCGCTCGATATATAATATATTTACATGTACATAGGTATACCTACGGTATATACGCGTATGCAGAGTCGGTTACTATCTCGCTGCTGCATTTACGGGAAATCGACGTTGGAAGTAGCTCGTAGAATATCTAAGCGAGTATATCCAGCATCGCGTCACTTAGACGGGCCAGACGCAGTCTCGGCAATTGATAGGTAGTCACGCTAGGCTGACCTCAAGGGACATCGGTTCGTATAGAGCTTCTACTACCCCTTTCCCCGTGTTCGCTTCTCCCGTAAAATCTACTCCCAGCCTTCGTAGCTTCCGCCTCGTATCTTTCGTCTCTACCCTCATCCTCTCTCTGCTTCTATCTCGGCCTTTTCCACCATCTCGCTCGCGCTTTTCATCCTCTCTCTCTCTTCGTCTTTACCCTCTTCCACCTACTCCTCCTCGTCCTTTGTGTAACCTCCCACCCACGTCTCAACATGTCGGCCCAGACTCGCTACTACCACCATGTCTTTCTCTCTTGGATATCTCAGCGTAGGGGAAGAGTGGCATGAAAGAGCCACTTTTTGAAAGAGCCACTATCATTTACACAGTAGTTTTTGAACAAATGTTGGACGAATTAGTTTTTGAAAATCTAGTGAAGTTTTTGCTAGTTTAACTAGCAACCAGTTTTGCCACTTAAAAACTATAATTCGTCCAACATTCGTTCGAAAAATACTATATAATATGATAGTGGCTCCTTCAAAAAGTGGCTCTTTCATGCCACTCTTCCCCTACTTTTGCCATCGCGCTTAAACGACTCCGCATCCTTTCGAGCCGTGCTTCGAGTAGTATCCTCGTCTCTTTCCTTTCTCCGTCTATTCTCCAGCTATATTTTTTTTCTTTTCCTTTTTTTAACCTTACCTTATTCTTTTTATTTCTCTTCATCTTTCTCGTACCAACCCTTGTTTCTCTCCGACGCCAGAGAAGAAGAACTCGAGACAAGTATCCGTCACGATACTCGCAAGTTTATCGTTGCCTACGGCAATTCGCGAAAGCTCCTCCTGTCACCGACCGGCTTTATACTCTCTTTCTCGACTCGTTGCAACACGAGATAACGAGAAAACAACTATCGATCGTCGACGAATTAAGACAAGATTGTTAGCGTGGCCCTTTCAATCGATTCGTCGATATATTTTCCGAAAAAGAAAAAAGCTACTCGAGTGCTTCTTTGAAAGGAGAAATCCAAAGTCATCTCGCCGCCTTAAGAGGAGACTCGGTACTTCCCGTAGCGAAGCAAAAGACTTATCTAAATCCGACGGACTTTTCTTTATCAATTTCTAAGAGATTCCCGACGTTCGCGAGAGAGAGAATCGATTAATTAATCCTCTTTCGAAGGAGGGTAGAGGCGTGCGCGTGAAATCTTTACTTTACTTCGACTAGCTGTCTTTTGATAACGTCGGTGGCGATCATGGGAAGTTTGTCCTAGAACTTTTATTTCTCCCTTTCTCTTTACTACGAAGAGAGAAAGAGAGATAGACAATAGGTAATAAAGTCTGGTAGAATTGATAAAGAAATGCCAGGATACCTCATTTAAATCTCACACAAACTCAACGATATACGTACGTAAGAGAATACACGTACGAGTGGTACCCTCCCTATTATTTCGTGACAAGCGTGTCAACCGAGCCCGCATAATTGAACGTCCGGGAAAAAAATTCTAATAAATCTTCCCGTTCGATAATCTCAATAATACATCCAACGTTCTCGAAAATGTCACTTCTTTGCTCATCTCCTCGATTGCTCTTCTCCCTCGTTTTAAGCAACTAAACAACGGTGTTCGAAGTCTCGTTCTATAGCCCTTGTCGTCGTTACTCTCGTCATGATCATTTCGAATTAACTTTCCTTCACTTACGCAATTAAAGTTTAAGCGGACGGACGCGAGTGTCCCGGCGTGTTGCGTGTCGGGCTGACGAGAAGTAAGCGAGGAAGAGGGATGGATGAACGAAGGAAGAAGATGAAATAAGGGAGGAATAGGAAGAAAGAGAGAGAGGAAATACGGACCACCCGTCGTCGTCTTTCGAACCGATTCGGCGACTGTTTTGTCCTTAAGAGGCATTTAACGCCCGACCGTCTGCAGAGGACTCGTCGTAATTTAAAGTCAATCTCCTTTATTATCCGTAGTACGTGTACCGTCGAGTTTCGTCTTCTCTCTCTCACACAGAACCTCGCCGGCATAGTAGACTTCGTCGTTAACTAAGTCTTCCCTTCGTTCGAGGTAGAAGAAGAGAAAGTCTATGACGGAGAACGAGAGAAAGGAAGTCAAAGAGAATGGGAGAATCGTTCGATGCTAGACAAAGCGTCGCGTCGTCTTCGCTCTCGCGTTACTTAATACATCCCTTTCTCGCGGGAACCTTCGACGATCGGATTAAGCTCGGTACGCAGCTTCGTCGCAGCTGGATCGAGCTGTGCTATTCTTATGCCACGGTGTATTACCCTATTCTTCGTCTTTTTTCCATCTTTTCTTTTTTTATTTACCTTACCCCAGAGAGATTTCCCTCGCAAAATTGCATCTCGATAATGAGAGGAAACAGGAGGGAGAGTGGTGGGTCACGCACGCATCTAGCTTGATTGACCTCGTATTATCGGTGATCACGCTGCCGTTCGTTGACTAACTCGTGATATAGTTGAAGCAAAGTGCATAAGATGCCTTTTTTGTAGTCTATAGACAAAAGACTAGAATGTTTATCTTACTTAAATTATCATCGTTGAATAACTTAGCAAAAATTACCTTGGAAAAAAAATATTCTTATCAAATATTGGTACCATGCACATTAGGTAACAAATATTTTTGGCATCCCAATAACCTAGAGACATATTTAGGTTGCCTTATTTAAATGGACCACCCTATATACCGAGGAGGAGCGAAGTAAATTGGACGATATGGGGATTAGAAACTTAGACTCGAGGATAGAGATCCAGGTCGATCCAGGAGCCGAGGTCGGCCGATCTCACGTACAAAGCGTTAGTCGAACGATCGCCGGGGGACTTAAGGGATCTATTCGCAAAGTACCCTTCCAAAAAAGCGGAGACTAAGAAGGGACCCTTTGTGTATATCGGTGGATGGGATCCTTCATTAGCATCTTAATAAAGTGAACCTCCAGAATCGAGAGAAAAGGACGTTCCTTTTGAAATGTTCTCTTCTTCCTTAAAAAATGACGACATAAAATAAGTAAACGAATTTCTAGTCCTAGTCTCGGAAAAAATACAAAGTCGCAAAATACGGAAGGAAAAATATAGCAAGAAGACTTTGCATACAGCTATATCAATTTTCCTTATACAAAGGGGTCTCGAAAACATCGAACGTTGACATCGTGAGGCGTCGGGAAAGTTCGATCAGAGTAGTTGGTACACGTATCCCTTCGTGTGTCAGCACCCGGCACAGAGGTCTGAATAAATGATCGCAATTGAGCGCGTAAGTACGGAGTACGGTATTCTTTCTTTCTCTCTCTCCCACTCACTCTCAGGTATAGATATATAGCTTTTCGAACGCGTCGACGATAAATAAGCCTCGCTAACTGCACTTCGTTTCGTTTTTCTCGGAAACGTCGGTACGGTCGAGGAGAGCAAGAGCTAAAAAAAACGAAAAGAAAAGGAGAGACGGCGGAGCGGATTAAAGGTAGAAGATATTTTTTTCACGGAAGTGGAACGATGAAATTCCGAGAGAACGCGTTTAAATGGACGCGCGGAATGCCGAAAGGAAAGTAAAGACTTTACGGAGACGAGAGAAAATAAAGGAGGTGAGAGAAACGCGTGGGTAGATTCTGCGACTAGGAAGATCTAAACGGTTGCGCTGGCTAAGTAATTCATCGTCTGGCACAGCGTCTAACCACGCACCGTGTAAATATCGTTCGTCATCTCTCTGTTCTCTCTCTTTTTCTCATACACGTTCTCGTATTCCAGCTAACACGTCCGGCGTTTTGCTTTTTTTTCTTTCTTTCGGCCCTTCTTTTTTCACTTTCCATCTTCGATGCAGCAAAGAGCAGCCAAGTTTCTTTTCCACCTACGCGCCTCCTCGCCATTATATACCCTAATGTAAATAAATGCGGCACGCTCGACGAAACGCGGACCGTTAACCGTTAATGACGGTGGACTACGGCAATGAGGGAAGGAAGTAAAGAGAAGAGGAGAAAGAAAAAGAAAATGCTTACGGGACGTGCGCGAAAAAGAAAAGTGGAAGTCGTTCGGTTAGGGTGGACCGAGCACACCGTTGGAAGATGAAAAAGGAAGGAGGTAGGTATAGATAGAGAGAAAGAGAGAAGGCTGGATAAAATGTGACCAAGCTCGAGACGAAGGACAAAAGGACACAAAAAAGGGAAGGTTCCGAGGGTGGACGGTCGCGCATCCTCCTCGCACGCAGACGCAGTTATCTGTTCCAATTAACCTCTTACATTTCGTTCCCCTCTCGGAGTCACCATCTTCTTCTCTTCTCCTTCTTTATACGCGAACCTTTATCCTCCCCCTCTCTCTCTCTCTTATTCTCCCTCTGGAGAGCTGAAATTGAATCGACGCTGGTCACGGTTCTCGGAACGGATGACGCGAATCGTAGAAGCTTCGTTTCCGTTCTGTACTCAAGAAGTGGAGGAAAAGAGACGAGAGGAGGAAAGAAATACTCCAGATCGATCGACATTTTTTTTTATTCAAGAGAGAAAAAGAAAGGAGAGACAAAACGGTCGGACATCCACGGTTGAGCGTAGCTCGAACGCTAGTGAACCGACAGTTTTCTCGAATGGTTACTCCGCGTTCGCCGAAAATAGAGAGAAGGCTCCCTTTTTTTCTTCTTCCGAATTTCTTCCACCGTACTCGCACTGCCAAACGATGAACACGGTCAGATATTTAGGAGAGTTAGGTTACTCGTAACGTTTCTAACCTTTTCCACTCACCTGAACGCTTCGTCTCTTCTGCTTTTCAAGTTTCCCGTTTTTTCCTTTTGTTAGAGCGAAATATATCTTAAATGACACTTCAAAGATTAATTTCTCATCATTGCTTAGCGATATCGAAAAACGGACAACGGGACATTATTCTGCATGCTTTCTTCTTTCTAAATCTTGATGCATACAGCAGGATTTTTATGAAAAATCGATGCATCTAGAATTTGCCCGATCAAATACTCGTTCGAAAGAGAAAAGTCTCCTCTTTACGAATATGCAAGTCGCGTTTCGATAGGATGTCTGGTTGGAAAGATACAGCAGTTTGAAGCTCGAAAAAAACCCATACTCCGACACTTAAAAGATTAATTTCTCATCATTGCTTAACGCTATCGAAAAACGGACAACGGAACATTATTCTACATGCTTTTTTCTATAAAATGAGCCGTTAAACATTGAAATCGGCGGTGGTGACTATTTTGGCAAAAATCATGATGCATAGGTCAGGATTTTTGTCAAAAATCGAAGTATCTCGGATTTGCCCGATCAAATACTCGTTCGAAAGAGGAAAGTCTCTTCTTTACGAATATGGTAGTGCGGCTTCGATAGGATGACTGGTTCAAAAGTTACAGCAATTTTTCACTTGAAAACGACCCATACTCCGACACTTAAAAAATTAATTTCTCATCATTGCTTAACGATATCGAAAAACGGACAACGGGACATTATTCTGCATGCTTTCTTCTTTCAAATGAGCCCTTAAACATTGAAATCGGCGGTGGTGACGATTTTGGCAAAAATCATGATGCATACATCAGAAAAAATGTCCATGTATTGCTAAGAAGTGGAACTTTATGATGGTCACCAAAAAATTCGAAAATATAAGCTACAGAAATCTGTAGAAACAAAAAACCTAAAATTGGGACAACTAGCCCCGGTCTCCCCTACAACTTTTTAGTTAAAGATATTTTTCATGGGTGTAGAATACTTAACCAAAATTCGATTAAAAATTTGTTAAGTATCGTTTGGTAATGTACAAACAAAAAAAAATAGGAAGAGATGACTATTGGCTACGCGTTAAGCTCGCGAAGTAATAATAATCGTACGCGAACGTCGCGGGGTTGAATCGATATTAGGGGTTGAACGTAAAGTGGAGATGGCAGGCGGAAAGTGATGGCTGGACGGGAAAACGTGATTGCGGATAAACGAGAACGGACGGTGGACCGTTGTAAAAAGTGATCGAATTTGGCGCGATCGATTTTTGGTAATCGCAATCTCTTTCATTATCGTAAATTCCATTGCGTGCGCGTATCGCGTTTCGTTTAACGGGTCAACCGGGAGTACGTGGATAGTGAAAGATTTAACGAAAAGTAGCGGAGAGACGAGGGGAAAATATTTCGTTAGCACGAAAAATTTCCAGATTGATCGAACGGTTTTATAATTACGCAAACGGATGCACGAGATACTAATTATTTGGAACATTAATTTTAAAGAGCTATTGGTTTATAGTGGACGCGAAACGTACGATGCACGTATTATGTCTCGTTACATTACTATGTAACGCGATTAATCGATCCTCGTACATGCATATCATCGGAAAGTCGTTTCGGGAACGCGCTCGTACTTCGTTATACACAAAAATGCATCCATCATTATCTTTTATTACAACGGCTAACGATCGTTGACTTTTTCATCGTTCGAAATTCTTCCTCGAAAGCATTTTCTTCGCGAACCACCACGCTCGTCGACCCATCTCCTTTTTTTCCACTTCCAACCGCTATTTAAAAAAAAAAATTAAAAAAACAATTCTCGTCCAATAGAATTCGTCCGCTTGTTATTTCAAATAATCGGCATTCTCTTGAATATACACGTAACGGATAATCGTACATTTAACATTGAATGCGGCCGGTACATTTATTCGAGATAAAAAAAAAAAAATATCAATGAACGCTCTCGGTATATTTTCCGCATTGCCTCGATAAAAACGTGACGTGTAATTATATCGTTCACGCTCGTCGTGCGATTACAGTAAAATTGAGCGTTATTTTTGAGAATTACTCGTAAAGCGGATACGTATGGTCTCTGTAATAATGATTTTTTCACGCAATCTTTTTTCCTACAATCGTTTTATCGTTAAAAAGCGAAGTAGGTGAGTACGCGACGAAATTGCACATTAAAATCTCGAAGGAACGAGCGAATCTTCTACGCGTAGCCCTCGGAAATGACAAACGGGCTTTCGGGAGGTCGCCGGTAATCGCGCGAGATTTATCTCGCGCGGACGAAGTGGCATAAGCAGATCGTGGAGGCGGATAAAAGCTTGGAGTAACGCGATCTCGTTGAAAGGGATGCGCGGATTGCGGACGATGAAGATCGTCGTCGTCGCTGTCGGCATCTTCGTCGTCGCCATCGTCGTAGTCGTTCCGTGAGACGTTAATAACGTTAACCCCCCCATAAACCGCTAGATTACGCTTCTCGGCCAATTTGGAAAGAGCGCGAACACGAGAAACGCGTTACACGAGTTCGACCAGACGACTCCGCGATGTTGGTACGGGCTGCTTCTCGACGACTTTTCCCTCTCTATCCCTCTTTTTCTCCTTTTTCCTCATATTTTTTCGCGCCTTTTGATAAATGGCCCGCGAACTCGCTGAATCTCGCGAATACCCTCGTCGAGTTTTATTACGCGCGGAAGCACGCGCCGCGTGAGATTCGTACTTCGTGACTTCAATTTTTCGTCCCCTTTTACGTTGTTTCAATTTGTTAGACGGGACGATGATTCTTTGAAAAGGGTCTCTAAAATGGAAAAGTATTCTTCAACGCTAGACCTATCGACGTTAAACACATATTTATTTTTATCACATTTATCTATTTGATAAATGCTTAAACACAAACATCTTACTTGCTATGATTAATAAATATCATTGATAATAAATTTCTATGAAAGTTAACTTTATTATTACACAAATCGAAAAATGAGAAACGTACAGGAGGTTTTATTTAAATATTTTTCGATCATCGTGAATACGGTTTAACGTTCAACGTTCCTCGAGACTGTAGGTATATCGAACTTCACGCTTCCCTTTACAAGAATGGAAATGAAAACTTTTATCGAACGTGGCTGTTGCTAATTACATTCTCGCTTTTACTTTTCCATTATTTCTTATTATCTTCGCGCGCGTAAAAGTGTCGTACCAATAACCGCGAAACTACGCGCTTCGTAAAGAATGAAACGAAGAGACCCTGCACAGGTTTCATTAATAATACCTACCTAAATTTAAATTAATCTATTGTTACGTTACACTCAATAATGAGAAGAAATAAATGTAAAATGTTCGTAAAAGGTATCGCGTCGCGTTCGCTTCGCAACTCTTTTGAAAACGTACGAGCTCGCGTACCCCTCTAGCTTCGCTTCCTATGCACCGTACACCGTCGGCTCCAATATAACCCGCGCATTGTTTGCAGATTCCAAATAAGCGATGAAATTTCAGAACAACTACAATGTCATATCATACAATACTTTTTTCCTTCGGTTCGTTCCCTCTGCTCAACCCCCGTTCAACCACCCGCACGAACTCTCGCATTCACATCGTTAACTTTTAACGATGCGTACCACGTGTATAATCGATTTTTCGCTTTATACTCGCCAATGCGCCGTTGGCTCGATTTATGAAATGTTATTAACGAGGAATCACCGAGTCCTGTTTGTGTATTATTTTTAATAAAAAAAAAAAGATAAAAAGGGGGAAAGAGGGGTTAGGTATAGGAGGTACGATAGTCAGGTTATTAAATGCAACGAGAGCGATATTCCTACCGTTGAAATATCTACCAGCCGAGTTAATAATGATACTCGTTGATTTCTACTCGAAAATATTCCTGCTTTATGCTACTCTCCGCGCGGAATCGTCGATATCGCTAACTCTTTCCACATATATACCTATACACCATCGTTTCCGAGAAGAGTTTTCTACCATCGACGAGAAATACGTATAAAGAAGAAGAGTAACGGTAATTCGACGACAGGTTCGATAATAATAGGTAAAACGTGCTAGCGTAAACGCGCGGTAGCTCTTGTCTACTCTTAAGTAGGATCGATTATTCTTTCAACCCATTGTTTTTCCACCGAACGAGACGCCGCCGCTTCGTTAGTGGACGTCTCGTAAAGGCTGGCTATACATCGTGTTCGATGCGTTCAGTCGTCGTTACCTAACTCTCTCTCTCTCTTTTTCTTATAGACCCTCCTATAAGTGGAGAGCATCGAAGCAAAGTAGTAGAGTCTCGCGATGTAAAATTACGATCTTTATAGTCCACGCCTCCTGCTTAGCTTGTCTTCGAAGGTAAGAAAGAGAAGGAGAGAACGGGGTACGAAAATTCTGAGCACCGACGTTTCTTAATAACGTGTCGAGGAAGTGTCAAACGCACGAGTCGCTCTCTCTCTCTCGTAAGTTTTCGGTACGCCAGCTTCACAATGTTTCCAACAAGAGCGTAGCTGTTTCCGTCCTCGGCGTAGGAACGGTTGTAAGTTCCCTTACATTGGCAGCGTTTTAACTCGCGTCGTTGCAACCCCCACCCTCGTTTTCTACCCCCCTTTTTTCACCCTCCATGCCAATCCCCAAAGCTAACAGCAACGACGTCAGCAACACCACCGACACACAACCTATATCCACACGAAACGCCGTCCGCCCGTTCGTTCGTTCCACGCCCACGCGAAATTCCAGTTTTAAAGCAGAAGTTAATTTCACGCAGCACGGATTCCGGGAACGTGCGTTTCCGTGCTTGGAGATACACGGACACGTATATGCACGCGTGTACACCTAGTACGTATATTCCTCTCTCTCTCTCTTTCTCCATGCATCCGCGAGAGCTTCGCTGTTGCTACCGCTACTACCCCTATCGCGTGTCATAAACGTGAGCGCGCCCGCACACCGGGAGATGCACTTTGTTTTTTCACAAGCCGAGAGCATCGAACCGACACGACATGGCCTCCTATACGAATCGTTAACCTTCGTTCCGTATCGATCGATCGAATTGGGTTCGCGCGAATTAGGTTATACTCTGGAAGGGTAGTGATATACTTACGATTAGTCCTTTGAAAGAAACTCGTAATTCGAATTTTTGTCGATGGAATTGCGTTGAGAGAAAAATTTTTATCCTTTGGACTCGACATATTTCCAACAATATATCATTTCATTTAAAGTGATATATCACTAGTTATGTTGTGAAAAAATATATTTTTGAGGTTTCGGTAGGTAAATTGAAGACAAATCGTGAAGACATTGTATCTAATATTCAAAATCAGTCTTGTCGAGTCACACCAGACATCCTAGGAGTTATAGCCAATATTTTTTAAATTACGGTATAAGAATTAATAACTTATTTAAACGAATTTGCTTATTTTGGGTCTCTGGTCGCACTCGACACCGAGTGGTTATTAATACATTCGAATCTTCTTCTAGTTTTCCCGTTTCATTTTATCTATTCTTTAATATTATATCAATCGTGCCAAATCGTTCCAATGCTTGTTTCAAGCTCGACGTTGAAGCCTAGCAGTTATAGACTCGGTAATGAGCGATTATAAATTTATGACGAAGCACGACGCACTCGTTGGTCCACCGAGGTCGAGCGTAATTTATAAATCTCGACATCGCTACGAAGGGATTAGGACGAGCAGCCGTAACAACGGCAACTCTGGCCGCCCTTCGTACTAATCAATTCTTAAATAACGTCCCATTGTTACGAACTGATTAAGGGGACTGGATTAAAACGACTACTGCGAGAGCTGTTCGCTGCGAGCGTCATTAATAATACGTATGCACGCGACTGCCACGCGAAAAAAGCACATTAACGAGATTGTAGGGAACGAACGAGTCCCTTCTACCGCTCTCCGTTGTAGCGAAGGAATTTGCGAGGGAAAGGTTATCCTAATCCAGTCTCTCTATGCTATTTCAAAACGGTCGTAACATACTTCACGTACGACCATGAAAACATTTTTCTCGTATCAATCATCTTATACGTCTCGAAGACACATTGATACTTCTCTGCTCGATCTAACATACGTTCCTACAAAGTTTCTTCTACAAATTTTAATCTCTTTAAACATCGAGAAGGAAGGTAGAAAAAAGCTAACCTGATTTTCGTTTCCTCGTGCACACGCATAGTTAGAGAACGCCAACGTGTACAAAATTTTACCACCACTAGAGCACTAATACACGCACGACGGTAATTCGCCGCAAGATGCTCCATAATAATCAACGTTCCGGCAACGGTGCTACGTAATATTCCAGCAGAGACATTTTTATCTCGTATTCTCTCTCTCTCTCGTGCACACAGAGAAAGAGAGATATATAGTACGAATCCCGTTCCTCCACGGAAGTGCTCTCCAGAGAGAGATATTCCAGCTGCTAAAGCCAACGGCGATGACCGCGCGACCTCTGCTTCGGTTGGATCGCGTAGGATAATGCTCGCGAGAAGAAATAAATTAATCGCGTGCAGTGGCCCGAGTAGGCGAACATATAATTTCAAGCCCGAATAGAAAATTTCTCTCTTTTTCCCCTTCTCTGCATCGCCATCAGTCGCGCGCCCCCTTGAGAGACGAAAGGGATGTAAAACGGGGCGAGATCACGTGAGCACGTGGAAGGAGCATAATACGATCATTAGGAGGGCGTCACCGGATTCTTCCGGCGTACAAAACTCGACACGAAGGGCCCTCGTAAATAAGCTCGAAGGAAGAAGGGAGATCTCTCTCTCTTACTCCCGAAACTCTTCCACTCTCCTCGTCGAATACTCGACTTTGTCGGAGCACCCATGCCGAATAATATCTCTAGAAGAGTGGGGAAAAAGCTGAGAGAGAGAGTTGTGTGTGGGCAACGAGGACGGAGAAGAAGAACGAGCGTCTAAAGAGACCGGAGTAAGGGAGAGAAAACTAGCTCGATAATTAATTGGCCTCGCATAAGCTTCGTCCCATTTTTCTTCTCGCTTCTTCTACCTCTCTTATTCTCGCGGAGAGTCGAGATTCCCGGCAAGCCGCGCGCACCATCGTCCTCGTCAATTGGTGCAGCGAAGAAGGAGGAACCCGAAAAAGGGGCGAACCGCGAGAGACGTGTACCTACCTATCTTCTGTGTGTAAGTATATGCGTGGGTGTATGAGAGAGAGCGGTTCATAATTTAAACGGAAATCTTGGAACGACCCCTTTTCATGGATGCCGATGTCGGAGTATAACAATGACGAAGAACGTCGATGCTGGTAAAGGAGAATGAGAGACTCCCTCTCGCTTACGCCCCGTGGACGGTTTAAGATTTCATGTCACGGATACCCTATCTCCGTTTGCAGAGTGTTCTAGGACTTTGACAGAAAATTTCAACTACGCGCGGTATTCCGTGCGAAAGGTGTATGAGTGCGAACCTGCGTTATCATCCGCTTTCTCGTCCGACCGAATTCTCTTACGTATATACAACGTTTGTAAAAATTTCGGAAAAATTTTCTAATAATCCGTACCTTCGATAAAAACCCACCCTTAGAAGTGTTCGAACTTGTCGAACCGACGGACGCGGATACATTTCGTGACGAAAGAGAGAAGGAACGCTAGTACTTAAGACCGAAGGATATCCCGGAAAGATGAAGAGCGAAGTATCGGAGATAACGCTTTTCCGCGGGGCGAATGAAAGTCCAGGGTACTCGAGAGTAGCAGAAGAGATCCTGTAAGGAGTTTCTCGAAGATCCGGTGCCGCCGGCGGAAACCCTTTAGGAAAAACTGATATAAAGTAATGGATTTCCCAAGGTGTTCGGTAATCACACTCTCGAAGAGGATCCTTTCGAGGGACTTGCTCGAGTTGCTGGCACCTAGACTCGTCTCTCTCTCTCTTGCAAAGAGAAAGATGGATAGATAGATCGAGAGAGAGTGAGAGAAATGGATAAGATTGGCGAGTGAGAGCGATGGAGAAGGGACAGTCTGAGAGAGGTGGCATTACGTCTGTCGATATCTCCATCACTCCGCGATAAAATAAAACTCTGTCTCTCTCTCTCTCTTTCTTACTTACTCACTCACTCACTCTCTTCCTCCTTCTCCACGAAGTAATTACAACTTCGTCGATTAGATCCCATAGAGCTGCTCCTGAGACGGTGTGCACATCTACGCGACGCGACGTGCTAACACGCGAGATTCTTGTGTGTAAAGAGAGAGAGCGAAGTATCGACGTCGTCCAGACGGCAGAATCCAAGCGGATGGATTGGCAACAACCATTCTCTCTCTTTTCCTTTCCTCGTTCACGAAGCTTTCGTGAAAATTGGGAATTTAACCGACAAGAATTTCTCACGGACACTGCAAATACAAGCTAGAAGACTCGAGGAGAGGAAGAAGGATTAGAAAGAGAAAAGATGCTGCTTCGCGAGAGGTGAGAAAACGATGCTCTACGTGCTAAGCGGGTCTTACGGTGAGAAAGAAGAAAGGTTTCTCGATGGTTCCTCGATTCGTTAAAGTTTATTGCTCGGTGCTTGCTCCTTTTGTTATCGTTCTCATCGATCGTTCGAAGCGCCTCGATTCTTCTCTAATTTTTATACGACTTTTATTTCACCATGTTACAACGAAAACCTAATCCACTTTAGTTAAAATTACGTTGAGTTTGGATCGAATATTTTGAAAGGGGTTACGTTCTTTCCTTGTTGTTTATTCGCACAGATCGGTAATCTTCGGACAACGAGCGTACATATATTTACACGTTGTATATCTGATCTTTAGAATCAGTATCTTGTTTACTTTCACGAGAGGCGGATGTACGATGAACGCTCCACGTGGTCATGCATCATCAACGCAGTTCTGCTTCTAATATAACACTGAACAACAGCCTATCTAGATTATTTTTATTATTTCAACATAACGTAAGCATGCACACTCGTGTCTCTTTTACACCATTTTTGCTTTTAATATTCCATCCTACGTTGTTCAATGGCCTTCGTGCGTGCAAAGCCTTTCCAACTATTTATATAGGCACATATACCTTCAATCGATTATTAATTGGTTTCACCGTTACAACGGTAACGCTTTTTTGAACGTTTTGTTATCAGCCTGCAGCATCGACTTAAAAATATCCATCGGAGGATCCTTAACGTGAAACGAGCTGTTCTCCCATTTATTCTAGAACGAAGCGAAAAAATTGAAAAAATATGTAAAGAATCTTATTTATTTTCCTTTTTCTCTCTCCCTCCTGTCTCTTTTGCTCGGCAGAATGTAGGACGATGGAAAATCGACGTCGTACCTTCGCAGCGTTCGAAGTCGTCTTTCCAAGAGAGAAAAAGAGAGAAAGTGAGACCTTTGGCCCCCTTTCGAACGACTACCGAAGGAAAATCTGATTTATCTCCTACCTAATTTATAATACTCTGGACGGCTTTTCTCATTTTTTACCGTGAAAAGAATGGATTTAAGAGTCGAGGTCTCACCGAGAGATACGGGCGCAGTTTCATCGACGTGTTCTTTAAAATATGTATCGCGAAAAGGCCAAGTCGATTTTATCCAATTTTCTCGTGAAGAGGAACCGTTACGAAAGAGGAAGACACCGGGGAGAGACACTTCGAAATCAAAATTCTTTACTCGCGAGACTCTCGGCTATATTCTCTCGCTAGAGAAGGTTCGCATTTTCGGATAACTTACGCCCCGAGGTATACTGCTCCAGAAACTAGCTCGCGACCGTGGAAAATCGTCTTTGTCGCGAATATCGCGAGCTCGTGTTTCTCCTTTCCAACCGATCGAGAAAAGCTTCGAAATATATTTGAGAAATCCGAGGTCGTGCGCGCACGCGCGCCAATACGATCTCGTTGCGCGAATTGCCTCGCACTCTCGTGACTCCCGTGGAAAACGAGATTTACTAGGTTGCCCGTGCTATGAATTTGCAGCTTTGTTCGCGCGAAATGCGCCGAGTTAGAGCGAGTGCACCTATATGTGTGTGTGTGATAGAAAGAGGAAGGGAGAGGACCGAATTCGCAATCGTTTCTCGAATATCGGCATTGCGGAACGAACGCGCGCGTCATTTTCCCAATACTTTTTTCTCTTTTTTTTTATTTTACTTTTTAGTAAACGCGCGATGAGAGGGAAAGAGAATTTACGATCTCGAAAAATGAAGCTCGATTGATCGTGAATATTCGTGCGAACTGTTTTCCAAAACGGACACTCATTTGTATCTGCTTTAGTATTGAAACGTTCTTCTTTCGTTGGGTTCGTTTCCCGCTGTGCACGAAGATCGCAAGAAGTTTCTTCTAATTAGGTCTCCGTCGAAAAAATTTCGAGCAAGAAGCGATGTTTCCACTGTCATTATTAGGAATCATGCAAAAAATCGTCGTGTATGGTCGACGACTTCTGTAAAATTATACGCGATGCAGAAAAACATACGACTCGACGATAAATGTTTCAATAAACGACAAAATATTTACGCGGAAAATCTCGCGGACTTTATTTGCGTCGCGTTTACCGTCAACTTGATTCTATTTGCGTTTTTTTTTACGCTCCTACAACTACACGATTTTTACATGGAATATATATATGTATGAATATGTATATCACGTTCATCGTTTGTAAACGGTCGCATCGGTAACTCCGTTGCTTCGCATCGCACTGATTTTGCTTTTTGCAATACAAAACGAGGAAGAAAAGCGAAAACGTTACGAGCTCCGTCGAGAGAACGAACCAGAGTCATTAATTTAAAATTATTTACACGGATACAAATGCATGTACCCATCGAGTCGCTCGTATTCTTTACCCAGAGAAGAAAAAAAAGAGAGAAAGCTTAACTTCCAGGATTTTATCGAGCGTTCACGCGAAACAACGAAATTATACGAGGGGTATCTTAAAGTCCTGAGAACAGCTGCCAAGACTCGAGAGATAATTCTTTTATTACTCTCGGTATTTTCTTTCGAAAGTGGGTCGCCTCTATCGAAGGTCTCCGATAGAACCGTCGGCCATCGGCTTTCGACGTACTACCGGGGGTAGTTGCTACTGGGAAAGTCGGAAAGGAGTTGGCAAAATAAAGGTACTACATCGAGACGGTAACCGGACGAAGTTGTCGTCGAGAAAAGCGACCGATCGAAATCCGATGAGACGCCTTGCTTTCCTACGATCATTGCGATGCCAGGAGTTGCCTTTTACGTATTTCGTATAAACTTGCAGAACGCTTACCGTAGCGTTGCTACTAAACATTTATTAGAATTTTGAAAGAGTCGATAAAATCAGGATAATAATAATATTTTTTCGAAACGTTTCGTTCAACGTTCGTATATTTTTCGACTCGCGATCGTGGAGGAAAAAAGGTTAAACGAACACGGGTGGACGAGCAACGACGAGAATTCTTGAGAGGATTTCGAAGTGCGCGAGGTTCTCCTGGAAAATCGTGCGAGCGGAAAAGCGAATTAACGAGCGTGTCCTTGTTACGACGAGGACGAAGACGAGGAAGACACGATATCGCGTGGTACGAAAAAAGGCTAGGATTGCGCTCGTTAACGGAACGAAAAGGGAACGATTCGGGGAAATCTCGTCGCGAACCCCACGGTCAAATATTTATTTCCTCTCTCTCCCTTTTCTCTCGAAATAAAGACGTTTCTTATGAAAGACGGGACCGATCGAAAACGTTCGTGGAATCGAGCGTAACCAACCTTTTTCTATTCTCTTCGCTGGTAGGAAGATAGTAAGTACGATTTTACGCCATCATCCAAACACGACCACTTCTTCCTCCTTCGGAAAACCAAGTCCTACCGGTTGACCCAGGACTGTAATATTCGCAACCGAGTTAGCCTGAGTTTATAAATGCGATTGGGAATGGAAAAGAGGATTTGGTTATCGATTATTGGATATTTATTATTACGTAGGAAGTGAGTACGTAGTCGTAAAATCAAGAGACCGGCTAAAAGGTGCAATCGAATTGATGGGAATCGTACTGCTACGGCTTGGTAGAGCAATTTTTTAAGATCAGATCTTTCGTTTAATACCTTGTTGCTATCTAACTTTAAAAAGTTCACTAAAAATCTTTATTTCTTCTCTAACCACTGTATTATATACATAAATTTTATATAACGTTAAAATCACAATAACTCAAATCAAAGGCAAACTGAAAAATATAACGTTAATTTTCATAGTATCTCTCGAACAATATAGAAGTGCTCATCACGGAAAAAATACACAAGTATACCCACACCGTGCATATATATCACGTTGCCTGAAAAGCAAAGAGAGGGGAAAGAGAGTCAATATCGCTCTACAAAAAGAAGAAAAGACTGGTAAAGGTATCTACCGGCTAGCTTGCGTATATTGGTAAAAGCCTAGAGAAAAAGTGAGAAAGAGAGAGGAAGAGAAACATGTCGCATCTGTCGGTATTGTGTCGGGCTCGGCTCAAATGTCGGCGAAGACCGCGGCTAACTGTAATAATGCGACGATGAATGCGCGCTAACTAACGAGCATACAGTTGCCCTCGAAAAGCCCTCTCCATATTGCCGCTTTGTACGCCCATCCACGCGGTGCTTCCACGTCGTTCCTGCATCGTCGTGTGTCGATCAAGCAGCCTCTTCGTCTCGCTACTTCCCTATATCGTTGTCTCTCTCTTACTCACTCACTCACTCTCGTTCTCTTCGGAGTACCGAAGCTCGAGTATCCGGAGAAAGGGAGTGTCACGGTTAACGACTAAAAAGGATACTGATATATCGTTCGGGTGACAGTTTTACGAATGATCGCCGCCTTTCCTTGTTATCTTTCGAGATACACTCGACCCCTTTGCTCGCAATTTTTGTCGATTTTACGCCACCATCCCAGTTACATATCTTTCATTTTATTTCTCTCTTTCGTCTAGACAAATTTTCTCGTTTAGACGACAATTGGAAATTGGGAAGAATTTTTTTTTTTTTTTTCAAGAGTTACTATTATTTTAACGACGCGCAGCATTGGAGAGAACCCGACGTTACTTACCCGGTAGTTCTCCCATTACACGAGAATGTAGTAGGTAGGTACGTGAAATTTTCTCAGGCTGAAATTCGTTCGCGAATCACCGAGGGAGAAAGGTTCGGAAAGCCGAGACGAATAAGAAACGAGTTAGAAACGAACGCGGCATCCCCTTTTCCCAAGAAGGGTGGTCCGAAAGTTTCGCAGCGAGCGAAACGTCGGACAAGCGTCTTCATCAGCGATCTTAACGAGACATCTCCCGGACTTAATTAGGTTGCTTCCTCGTCGGCGACTTTTTTGAAGCTTCCGCTCTGAATCTCTTTCTCTCTCGCTCTTACATCTTTTCTTCCGTTTCTCTCCGTCGCACGCGTCTCCCTTTTCCTTCCTCTTTTTTCTCTATCTAGCGACCAGCGCGAAACACCGTCTTCTTTTATCGCACCGATCCTGTTCTCCCTGTACTCGCATTGAAATTATAATTAGACACTCTCGGCTAATCTACCATTCGTCTTCCGACGCCGCTCGAATTGAGATCGTTATCTAAACGTCTATTGCCGTCCATAACGCTAGTCACCAAGGGATGTGGTGGTTCCCCCTATCTCTCCAAACGCTCTTTGAAGAGAGAGAGAAAACGAGATGCAGAGGCTGCGCTATCGTTGCTTTGTACGCCATTACGCGTTGCGCGACACGATAACGACCTCTCGACGCTCGAATCGAGCATTGCCTTTTTCACGACCTCCACCTCTTCACCTACCCCTTTTTATTTCTTTCTTCTCCAAAGCAGACTGACTTCTACTAACATTGGTAAACTTGGTTGTTCCACTTTAGATCCTTCCCGTGACACGATCATGAAAATTGTTACGAACGATTGGCCCCTCACGATTATACGTTATAATTGAGAGCGGCAGCAGCCTCCACGATGTTTCTCTAATAGGCGAACAAAGGCCATACGGACCCTTAATTGAAGTTTCGATTGAGTAAAAGTATGCCATGCCCCTTAAGGCTGTCTCTCGTTCGAGTTGTGTGTGACTTCAACATTGGGTATGGATAAAAGTATTAATTATAAATATTTTATAATTAATGATTTATCGTATTTGTTTGTCTGAATCTTTCGGTGAGACGAAGTCATGATATTTATGTTTCGATAATTTTTCAATTACTTCATTTTCTAGTCTATAGTTTTAACTTGCTAACGAGTTCTCGATCATTAAAAAATTGAAAAATTGTGTTCCGTAGAAGAATTAACAATGACAAATCGGTATTTCGTATGGTTTCTTTTCGCTCTTTTAATCAGAAGCTTCCAGAGACGTTAAACGAGAATTTCAATTGGAAAGGTCAAAAGTTTAAGAGTACGGGAGAGATCTGAAATGTTACGACTCGATAAGTTCATTTTTTATTGTCTTCGTGACAGCAAGAAAAAGAGGAGATGAAAAAGATATGATTTCCTTCATAAGTTCACGACGACGAACGTATATCATGTTTATCGTGAATAATGTCATGCTACACAATGAATTTTATCGTAGCATCAGATTCCATTGTCGCTTCGACTTTTACGAAAGTATCGTATAATTTTTTTTTTCTCGATCACTTTCCCTCTCTAGCACCTAAGAGAATCTCACCACGCTTCTGCCCGCCATAGCAGTGGTTCGATCGGTCGAAACTTTTTCATTTCGCCGCTCCGGTCACCGAGTTAGCCTCTTTTAATTGGTAGAAGCACAGGTGCGATGAGATGAATCGCGTTCGTTTCTTCTTCTTTTTCCCCTCCCTAATCCCATTTACCCTTTTCTTTTCTTTCCTTTCTACTCCCAAAGTCGGGCAACCTTCGAAGCTTCCCTCTTTCTTTCCTTCGGGAATCTCCCTTTCTCTCACTCTTTGGTACCGACTTTCCTTCGATTTAACACCTACGAGGAGGCTCCTTTCTGCCCTTTCCACGGTTCCCACTCCACCGTAGAAAACTCTCCCTTATTCATCGAGAGAAGAACGACCCTTCTGACCTTTTTCCACGCTCTTCTCTAACGGCACTCGTGTTTTTCCTCCTCCTTCGCCGCGCGGCTCTTCTTCTTTCGCTTCTCTCGGTGGTCTACTCTCGCCCCACAAAGTTAGCGTACCTTGAAATAAATACGACGGTGTTGGCAAACGAAACGTTAGGGAGAGAAATAAGAAAATTGTGTGTGCGTATATATATGTCGAAAGGGCCAGTCGTAAGACTGGTAGATCGAGTCACGTATATTTCTACGTACTACTCGAAAACGTTTCCCTATAGATTTACGTACCTACGAAATATTTCTCTAAAGAATTACATCGTACACTCAAAAATGTCGTAACGCTGCGTGACGGATCGGTCGTGCGAGATTAACAAGTTTCACCATATACCTCGATATATACCAGCAATTTGTCAATACTGCCGTTAGGAAGATCGATTTGACTCTAAATCGCCTATCAACCACTTTTCAATAAAATAGACTATCCTGAAAGGTTGTGAAATCCTCGAGTAGAGAGTACGATCGCAAAAAGCAAGACACAAAATCACTTCCTTTCACACACGATCGCTCTTTTCCTTTTACTCGTATCATTCGACTTCCGGAGCGACTGTGGCGCATCGAAAGCTCTGCTTTCAAATTTTTGTCAGTCGGTATATAAGCGTGCAAAGTGGAAAGTACGCGTGGTCGGTCTTACCGGATGTCATTAGGCATCTCTCTGGCTGGTACAAGTCGGTCATTTTCTGGCGAGTCGCTCGACCAACCTCCTCGTTTCCTCCTGTCTCTCTCTCTCTCTGTTTCTCTTTATCTATCTATCTCATTCGCCCAAAGTTAATTTCGTCTGGCTAGGTGTCTACCGAGCGAAGACGTAACTATGCGTTTGGATGGTCTCGTGCGAGCGCGCGCGCGCACGTAATTGGTATATAAATATAAACGTGTGTCTCTCTCCACATTTCTCTCTCTCTCTCTGTACGTACGTATAAACGTAGGTACCTAGAGCGTGAGAAGAGAAGGTGGAGTAGCGAAGCGAGAGAGAGGATAGCAGCTTACGGATTCTCCCGCTCGATGGTATGTCGGAGCTTAGATACGGTACCGTACGGACGAGAGGGTACGATGAAGCGACAATTACGTTGAAATAGTGCTTCCGCCAGGAACGCCAATGCCCTCCCTCTCTGTGTCCTCCTTCTCTTCCTCGCACTCCATCGTCCATCGCTTCTGCTGCATGCCATCGAGTCTCCTAAAGCTTCCCGAAACGTTAGCCTTGCGAACTTGCGAGAGTCGTGTTGCTCGTTGCTGCAGCTTGTTTCGTGAAAGCTTCGTCTAAGAAACAGATGTTTTTGGTATCTTATCTTTTCATCGAGCATATCTTACGATAAAAGCTTTATTTATGGTTTGGTAAGATATTGAGTCGAGTCAGGGATTATTTCTGTTCGTGGTATCTATCGTCATGCCTGTATTTATTATGTTAATGATTTTTTTGTCGATGATTCCGCTTAACAAACGATAGCAGGTCATTGTTTATTCTATTGATAAATCGGATTGATATACTGAAATGGAAATTATTTATGATTCGACATAAAAGTTTGCCCAACTCTCATAAAATTGTTTTTACTATAAATTTTGGTCCATTGTTCCCGAAAGGTTTGTATCGAATAACTACGTTGATAAAATATTTATTAATCTCGCAAAACGCTCTCGCTCGATAGTCCGACAATTTCTCATTTCGTTGGAGTTTAAAACGTGGAATGGTCGAATCTGTTTTTTTTATTTTTGCAAGAACGAACGTATGCCTGCCGTCTACGCCCACCCTTTTCCCTTCCGTAGAACACATAAAATTTCGTCCTCGATTCGTATTCGAAATCGTTGGAAAATCCTCTTTCGGTTTGGTACCGTGGATAAACGTTAGATTACAGGTATAAGCGAGGGCGAGCGTTCGAGTGAACATTGTTGCGAACAATACTCTCTATCTCTGTCCCTTCCATCTTCTCCCTCTCTTTCGGTGAACGGACGAGGAAGAGAAAAGTTTCTGGCGGACAAAAATTCCGTTTTCATCCGACTCAACTTTTATCCGATCGGAAGCGTCGCACGGCGTTCTCACAAAGGAGCAAAGACCCGGGCCCGATAGCTTAGTCTCGCGATACCGAAGAATCTTCTACCCGTTCTAGCGAGCTTACGACTATACCTACCGTTGAATATTCCTTCGTTGCATGCATGCATTTCCAAAAGGAAACTCCTTTAATCGCGAACTTCTCGATAACCAACGCAACGTTTCAAAGATCTTGCACGCTGGCTTATGGTATAAGCATCGATATTAGTGCTTTCTTAGTAACTACACGTGTATAAAGACGTTCAATGAACGAATGAAATTGCATCGAGCAAAATTAGTCGACGAATTTGCGGACGAATCGGTGGAAGTTCGCGGAAAACGTAAATCTCGGTCGATGCAGCGGCCCCCGAAGAGGGAAAGTTAGAAGCGGGCTATAAACAGTCTCGCGTCGCTTTACTACCTCGCCGGAAGGTTATAAAATATTCACGGGAAATATGGCGAAATGCGGAGAATGGGTGAGCGAGAGAGAGAAAACGCGCGGGAGTGTACGCGTTCCACGTGCGCCAAATTAAAGATCTTTTTTCTCTCCTTCTCTCTCTCTCCGTTTCTCATTCTTTCTTACACTCAAGTTTTCTTTCCACGTCCATCTCGTAACGTCGAGCCAGAAAATGGAGTACCTACACGTATCTTTTTTTCTCTCTCCCTTGAGTTTTCGCTCAACCGAAAACGAATGTCGTTTAAAGACGCGATAATTAAGCATCGCCCTCGTATCGTCGACGGTGACTGTTACGTTACGAACGAGAAGACGAAGGAGTCTCGAGTTTTTGGAACGTTTTTAAATTGTCATCGGCCAGGCTCCCCCGTCCACCCTCTTTTTTCGACGAATTCTCAAGAAGGAAAAGTCGAATGCACGTGGCGCACGGTTTTTCGTATAAATAGAGAAATAATGTAGCCGCGTAATGTTAAATGGAAAACACTTTGGAGACTAAAAATATATGCTACGTTGGTATATAACGGTAGGTAAAGGAAAAACGTGTAGGCTCGACAGTTAGAACCCTCGAAGATAATAGAGAGAAAAAGGGAGTGGGAGATCGCGAAGGGAGAACTACCATGGCGTTTCACGAAAAATAAGGGGTCTAGGAAAGAGAAAGAAAGAAAAAAAAGAGACGTCCTAAAGGACCCATCCAAATACTGACCGGGTAAAGGGAGCATACTGCGGACAGGACATATATAATGCAACGGACAATCGGAACCCTCGAAATTAGATTTACCGGCTCGTAGTTGACTCAGGACGAAGGTCAGCTTTTCCGAAGTATCCGAAGGGTGAAACGTCGCCGACGTTGGAACGAATTCGAATAAGGAAGACGTTGCAAATCGCAAACCGCTTGTTTGCTTTACTCGGATACACGACGGCGAACAATACAACACGAAACCCGTAAATATTGAACGATTTAACTAGCGGTAAGTCGAACGCGTCCTTTTAAACGCCTGCTTCTCTTTCTTTCTTACATACATTCTCTCTGGCGTCTACTAGCCACGAATAAATTTTTCTCGACGATCGATCGAGCTCTACGAGTTATCGGTCCCGAACGAACCTTTCTATTTTTCAGAACGAACGGGTCTCGTTGATTTTCATTATTTTATCTCAAAAAATCAATTATCCGATATCGCATAAAAGGGCTCTTTTAATCATCGAAACCTTTAAATTACTATAGCAAGTTTAATCTTTTTCATTAGTCCTGCTTGTGCTTTTGAAAACGATTCTGTCATTGCGTGAAATGGGAAGCTCTGTAAAATCTCTTCTCGATATATGCATTTTTCAATCCTAAATTCTCTATAAGGATTATACGATACAAAGAAGTGATCAAGGAAGAGAAAAAGAGAGGGACATAGAAATTGTCCGAGGCCCGCTACCGTTTTGGTCGCTTATGCCTATTTACTTCATAAAACGCTACACGTGCGATTCGTTTTACTAACCTAATGGTTGTAATTTTGACGTATAATGTTTCATCGTTTGACTCGGGTCAGAAATTTCATTACAGCGCAGTTATAACTTTATCTTCGGCATCGAGACCATAAGGATCGACAGGTTATCGAATAGCTTGACGTCGTTTTAACCAAGTATCAAAGAGCGGATATACAAAGAAACGCTTTTCTCTCTCACACCCACACCTGTATTTATATATCGCGGTAAGTAACGACTCGACCATAAAAATGGGCTCCCGGCGGCGTTGCAACGAACTCGTAAAGCGTTGGCTTTCAATCGAGCGCAACCGTAATATGATGGGTATAAAGATCGCTTTTAATGCAACGTATTAACGCATCGAGTTCTACGTGAAATTCGATAAAAGGGCAAATTAATGTCATTACATCGGCACGCACTTGATCGACAGAGGGGTTTCGCGTATTGAAGCGAATGACACGGTCAGTGTGCCAAAGTATTTCGCTTCCAGCATATCCCCCAATCTCTCGCGTTATTTATCGATTTGTTTCTTGCGATCTCTCGTCGATTTATGAATTATGTTGTTGGTACGCGGTCGTGCGCATCGACACGGTATTACGCGTGGGGATGTAACACTCGTGATTGATAACGGAAGCTGTAGAGAGTATGTAGAAAAAAAGAAAGAAATTTCGATATACGCACGTAGTATATTAAATATATCGACACGTAGGCAATAGACGGTTCCAACGCGTACCATCGATTTATCGATCATTATCGACGAGCTTTTCCACGGATTTATAAGGCTTAATAATACGATCGCCGTCGTGAGTGAAGATCGATCGTGGACGTTGGAACATAAGAAGCGTATATGCGATCTATATAAAAGTAATATGTCCCGAGAGCTTCTCGAGGATTTTTCGGAAAACGACTTAAAAAAATAAGAGGGATAACGTATAAAAAAAGGTTCCTCGCATTTTAAAGTCTGTGTGGCTTTATAGTGTGGCTTCGATAGAATGACTGGTTAAAAAGTTACAGCAATTTTTCTCTTGAAAACGACCCATACTCCGACACTTAAAAAATTTATTTTTCAACACTCCGTAACGATATCGAAAAACGGACAACGGGACAGTATTCTGCATGCTTTCTTCTTTCTAAATCGTGATCCATACATCAGGATTTTTGTCAAAAATCGAAGCATCTCGAATTTGCCCGATCAAATACTCGTTCGAAAGAAAAAAGTCTCCTCTCTACGAATATGCAAATCCCGCTTCGATAGGATGGCTGGTTGGAAAGATACAGCAGTTTGAAGCTCGAAAAAAACCCATACTCCGACACTTAAAAGATTAATTTCTCATCATTGCTTAACGCTATCGAAAAACGGACAACGGAACATTATTCTGCATGCTTTCTTCTTTCAAATGAGCCCTTAAACATTGAAATCGGCGGTGGTGTCCATTTTCGCAAAAATCATGATGCATACATCAGGAAAAATGTCCATGTATTGCTAAGAAGTTGAACTTTATGATGGTCACAAAAAAATTCGAAAATATAAGCTACAGAAATCTGTAGAAACAAAAAACCTAAAATTGGGACAACTAGCCCCGGTCTCCCCTAAATAGGGACCTCACAAAATCAAGATCCGCCACAGACAAAAAGTAAAAGATGGAACTAAAGTAGAAACGACTTCTGCAGAGTAAGTAGGTGACGGAAATTCGTGATCTAATCTATGACAAAGTGAAACAGAGAGTAATAGAGTAAATAAAACGGCAGTCTCCGTCGCGTTATTTCTCATCGACGAGTCGTGTCGTTTGGCTCGTCTCGCGCCATTGAAGCGCGTTTACATGAAAAATCGCACGCAGTCGATGTTGCGTCAGGGTTAACGATCCGTCGGGGTGGGTTTGTTATTCCTCGCAAATGACGCGAGCAGAGCGGAGTCACCTGCACTGGCGTCGGCGAGGACAGCGGCGATATCATCGACGGGAACGTCGTCGTCGTTAGAGAAAACATCACGCTTTGGAGCGTTTCTCGGTTCGTCGAGCGAGCCTTCTTTTTCTTCTTCATCCTCCTCCTTGCGTCCATTTCTCCTACCACCGACGACTTTCTTCAGGCGTGTCGCACTCAAAATAATGACGCCTCGTAGCTCGGCAATACGGGTGGATGCCCGACCCTCCGAGGCCCATCCGCCCTGAAAGTCGTTACGTTTACGTATGTGAAGATCTTCGTCGACAACGTCGTCGTCTACATCCCTTCTCTCTCCTCTGCGTCTTTTCTACTCTCTTCTCTATCCGCAATATCCTCCTAAGATTTTTCTTCATTACGCCGTGACCCGCGTCCTCCTTCGCAGCCATCTCGCGCACGGCCTTAACTCTGTGTCTGTGCTTGTGTGTGAGAAAAAGGGAGAGAGAGACGCTCGAGATGAAATTGAGTTTCGCGAAACTCGAGAGAAAGAGGAACGGTAGATAAGAGGAGAAAGGAAGCGAAAGAATAAGGGAAACCAAGCGCGGGCCGACGGCCAAGTTACTCCAACTAAAAATATCAAAGAACTCGAGTATTTCTTTCCCTTTTCCTCTGTCTTTCTTGCTCTCTTCTCTTTACCTCTTTCTCTCTTCCTTTTTATACCCCCAACCACACTTCGCGGAGAACACCGCACCGATATTCGAGCTAATGGGATACTCCGGGCTTACAGGAAAACGGGATTCCTTCCTTCCTCGGCGACGTTTCGCGAATTCGCGAGAGGTAAAATAGAGAGGTAATGATTTGCACGCGAGGTACCTCGTATTTGCGAATATCCATGAATCTTTGATTTTATCTTTTGTATTTATTCGGTACGTCGTCGATTACCTCGAGAAATTAAATAATTACGATCCGTGAATGGAAAAGAAAATTACTGGAGCACGAGAGTTGTTATTACCTTACAAGAAAGTCGGGATAGCATAAAAAAATGAAATCTTTAAGGAAATGGGGAGAAAGAAAATCATCAAAAAGATAGAGAACAAAAGAGAAAGAGAGAGACAGACGGTTGCAAGAAGGGTGAGAGAGAGCAAAGCCAAACATTTTTGCATTATCGTCACGTGCGCAGTCTTATTACTGGCACACGTGGTGTAATATTCTCTCCCTCATCTTCGCGTTGCTTCTCGCGGCACATCGTCCTTCTTTTGCTCCTTCGGCTGCTCCCACATTGTTAGGATGCGACAGGCGGTTCAGCCGCGACAGGGGGATGATCGAATGCTGCCAAAGTTCGCGGAAAGCCATGAGCGTCGATGATACATACATCCATCCAGCCCTTCTTCTTGCCACGAAACGCCAGGAACTTTACCGTAGGACAGCTCTTCGTGGCCCGGTGGTATCATCTTCGACTCCCACCAATGCTTTTTCTTTGGGGTCTCGTTTTTCCCTCCTTTAGACACACGCCCACAACCATGCGACTTTTATACGTGCTTCGTAATAACGGCCGCCATCCAGCCGACCTTTCTTCATCCCATATCGTTTCTCGTGAAAAAGAAGACAGGGCCGCGCGTCGCGGGTTAGACTCGCGAGAACGTGAGTCGACTTCCGAGGGACTTGGTCGTTACCACCTGATGGAATCCAATCTCATAAAGGTCGAAGACACTACCCCAGGTGATTCCCCGTTAATACTGGCGCAACTTTGCCCGAGGAACCTTTTTCTTCGCTGCGACTCTCGGGACAAAAGAATCGATCCTGAAGCTTCGTTGTCCTGAGAAAACCACGAGCGAAGGGGAGCGAAGAGGGTACCTGTTTTATCGGCGGAGCGTGCGTCGGGGAATATGTAAAACATGTAAGGGATGGTAGGAGGAGGAAATCGATGAAAGTACGGGATAGCTTTTTGAAAGGGATCCTTCGAAGCGATCCGCACGGATTACCAAACTTTTCGAACGGTTATGAAGGTTCGTCGAGAGACTCGAGCCTGGAATACGATCGTTTTCTTGATTACGATAGTCTTTTTACTTTCTTTCGTATACTCTTACTCATCTCTTATGTTGTTGTAAAGCAGCAAAAAGAGTGGGATGGTTATTCTTCGTTTTGATAAAACAAATCGGGATTATGGAAGAACCTTTTTTGAACGAGCATGTTATACGGTGGATGGGGCCCTCCCTTTATGTAAAGAAGCTCAACCAACGTTTTATTTTTTGCTTTATTGTTACGCCACTGGTGTTATACAAAAATCAGGGTACCACTCGCACGCATACACATTTGTGTATAGCTTTCACCGAGTCCTACTCAAAATTCATGATCGGCAGAGATTTTTATTGCACGAAGAAAAATTTGACTCGCGTCGACCGGAATAGAAGCGAAAAAGTTGAGGTAGATTTCAGGATGGTAGCGACGCAGAGGAAGTAAGAAGGGAGAGGTGGCAGGTAAAAGAGTCGATCGTTTCTGTATCGGCGATCGTTCATACGGCATACAAATGCACCGCCTGCGGAGGGCTGCACGTCGCGAGACTATGCGGAGGATCCACCAGAAATCGCGAATGCCACTCACGAACAGAGAAATATTCCGCTACCGTGGAATAACGAGAGACGATCGCGAATGCGAATTTAAGTTTCTGATGGCAGGTTTCTAGGTATCGTTGCTAGTACGTGCACGTTCGCACGCGTTCCTTCGTCATATCATTTATTAATAATAAATGTACATACGAAAGATTTTCGGCTGGGCGTGGACCGATTTCTTCTTAAATTTATTTTGTTAACGTATCTAATGAGGAGATGCCTAGAATTTTAGATGTCACTAGAAATGTAGGTATATGGTGTGATTCGAACATAGCCTCAAAATCTCAAATAGTAAGATCTAAGGTTTCCATTGAGGTCTCGAAACATCTCCTCATTGAAACGATACAGAAATTCACTATTCGTATCCTTCAATTTTTTTTTTCTCTAAATGATGTACGAAACGTCATTATAAATCGATGAACACAGTCGTCCCGAGTCGAATGACACGTATCCCGCTGACGCGTTTTACGATAAACTACGTGAGCACTGTCGAGAATGAGAAGAGACGAGGACGACGAGGAGAAGAAGGAGGACGATAAGTCAGAGATGGAAAAGGATACTGGAACGAACGAAAGGGTACGTCAGCATCGCGGGCTTCGAGCAAAGAGATTGGATTTTCGCGTGGAATCGCGAAACGATTCCTCTCACGTTCCGCATGATTTTATCTCCTTCCGACGATCGCGATTCGCTAGTCACGCCTAGCGCGGAGAGTGATTTTGTGGCTAATACATTGCCGCATAAAAACGCGTCGCTGTTACGTTAAGTAATCTATAAATAATCGTTGCTGCTACTCTCTCCGTATCGAAAGAAAAATATTCTCAAAGAGATAGAACGTTAAATGAGCCAAATAAAAATCACGTCACCTTGTTATCCGTCCTTTGTAAGAATCGATCTTCCCTGTAGTCTGGGTATTCGCGGAAAAAAAAATATCAGTGAAAAGTTCAAGGTCGCTGGGATAGTCGCGAGATAGAGGAGACGTCCTTCGATGAAATTACGAGAGGAGAAGTAACGCGAAAGAATAACGAAGAGAAAGAAAAAGAGACGGGAGAAGGATGAGAGGGAGGGAAAAACAGTTTACGCGACCTCTTATCAGATCTCGACCGACTCGGATTTCCACGTGAGGAGGAGAGGGATGAAGGGGATGAACTGGTAAGGTAGGAGGGTAAGAAAAGGAGGTTTCGGTAGGAGCCCGGCAGCTGGCGTCCTTTCAACGCAACGCCGGATGACAATAAACCACGGGACACGGTACACCGGCCGGGAGTAGAGAAGACGGCCAGGATTTACGCGGGATTGTATTACCGTGCATGCGAGCGCAGCTGCCTGGTATCGCGTTTTATAACGTTACCACTGACATTAGTATCGTCGTTCCGCGTATACCGCGAACTCTCGTTCGACCTACGAAGCGAGAAACCGCTTTGTGCGAGCCGCCCTGGTTTCTCATCTTTCATCACACTTTTAGACATTCTCTTATCGAACGAAGTGTACTTAACGAATTTAAAAATTGAAAGGAGGACTTCTGGAACTTGCGTTAATTAAATCAATCGAACGTATATTTTAAGCATATACGATATCTAATTTTAGAAAATCCTTTTAACCCTTAAGTACCCTCTTGAGGTAGACGTCTGGGCCACGTAATAAATTATTGCTTATATAATAATAACGTTTATTTTAAGATATGCCTTAATGAAATATAAAACTAAATATAGGGTACAATCAAGTTGACGCGGTACATCAACTTGATTGTACAGTAACATCGCAAACTATTATTACAGTTAAGCCCCGATACGTGTAAGAAAGACCGAGAGAAGGTGCAAAGCTATCGTGTTCTTGGGAATTAAGCACGAGAAACGACGATGACGTAAAGAGAAGAACGACGAAGATGCCAGCAGCACTCTCGGCGAGCTAACCGTGCGATTAAAATTACAATCTCGACGTAATCACGGAGGTCCTATCGCGCTAGGGCGAGAGAGAGAATGGTTGGGCCCGGTTACACGCGTGAGCCTCTTCGCTCAGCGACCGTGCGGCTTCTAATTAATATTAAAAGGATGAAATTAATAATTAAGAACGCTGTCGCGTTAACCGGCGTCGTATTTAAAGGGGGTGTATTACGATCCCCGTCGGCTTTGTTCTCTTAGTCCCGGGGAAAAGGTAAGAACGGGTAGATAGCGAGAAGAAAGAGAGAAAAATACGTAGACGGATAGAGAGTGAGCGAAACGAAACGACTTCGTTATTCCGAGCACAGCCGGAGTAATTTTTCTCTAGAAAGTGAGATTCAATTTCAAGTGTGCTCTCCACGCATCGAGTTACAGATCTTTGTGTCACTCTAGCTCTCCTTCGGGACACCCTCGGAAGGAACACGGAGGTATCAGATTTTTATTAGGATTCTTCCTACGTATATTTTCTCTTCCTCCTTTTTCATCTCTTCCTTTTCTTCCCTCTCGCCCACCCTCTCATCCAACTCTAATCGTTCCACCTTGGCCCTCCGTGTTCATTCGCCGTAACGCTTTTCGCCATCATCCGATAAGACGGTCCTTTCCTAACGAGCGATCTCTTCGTGCGCCTTTCAAATTCCTCGCGCGTTACCCTTCGTTCCCTCCACCCTTCGAGATATACCCAACGCTCTATTTCGCTTCCTTCCGCTCGTCTCGATTGCGAAACGCGACTATGACGAACGAGCTTCGAAATATAACTCGAAACGAATTTAATAATATCCGATCGTGTCGGAGTTAACGTTCTATTTCGATCGTGACGATAAATCAGGGATAAAAGAACTGCTTTTCGGAGATGACGCTTACGATGATCTCTCGTGAATTATCGCAATATGAAAATACAAGCTATCGAGGTATAATAAAACAAAAAAAACGCCAAGTCAAAGATTATTTTTATTCAAATGAAATGGTATAATTTGCCAAAGAATACGAGAAATATAGTAATATAGGATCGATAGTCGAGGTCAAACGCGATCGATAGATCTCGCTCGGTTGAAGGCGAAATCCAAGGAGACATGCGATCGAAGCGTGCCAGCAATCGACTCTTAATGAAGGACCACTCGTCAACGAAAAGGGACGTTTGATGTTGCTCCCGCGTGTCTCCTCGCGAGCAGTACCCATAGTACGGTTTCAGCAGCTTGCGCAGTACGCATCACGACTGTGGGTGTATGCGTGTAGTAGCGTCCTCGAAGCGGTCCGGCACTCCAAACGCGCTCGACGCTGTGTGTCGCCGGCCTCGGCCATCGACGATACATTCGTTACATCATAATTGGATCACACGCTCGAACTCGTATCCTCGGCTCTCTCGCAGCTGAAGCAGTACCAATCTTCCACTCAGACGACACTCAGCTCAATATGTGCCGGCAACGCCACCCCGCAATTACCTTTTTAACTTTCAATATATCAGGCAGCCGGTCAATTCGCTTTAATCGGTGTAGGTGTTGTACTCTCATATATATTATATATATATGTGTATGTAAAGAGAGAGAGGGAAAAATAGAAAAAGATGAAACGAGTGATCTCGAACGATCTAGCCCGTTACTCGGTCAAGGCATTGTTCCTTCCTTTGCAGTATTTAGAACCGAATAGCTTCCTCTATAGCCTCCATTGATTAATTAACGCTTTTGTTCACAGCTACGGAGGTAGGTATCTCCTTACCGGGGATCCTACCAACGAATAATGATGGATGAACGTAAGAATGAAAAATGGAAGTAAACTACGCGAAGGGTAATACTTTGTTACGTGCAATCATTGAAAATTCGATTCGCTGTAAACTTCTCCGGCGATATAAGTCAAACACGAGCGAGCTTATTAAGCATGTAATTTATGATATTTTATGGAGTAAGGGAGGTTGGAATGATCGAAACACGGTGGAATAATTACGAGTGTTAGTATGCTTTCTATATGTATGTAGAACAAAACGAACACAATGTTGGTTCGTGCTGGACCGCGGGTGGTCGAACGAGGCGCACCAACGCGATAACCTAATCCATCGTATCGATTAGGAAATATAACCCAATTCCGGCTAACCGATTTACTAGCGCAAATGGCTTAACCCGGCTTGAAAGAGGGCTAGGATGGTAAAACGATTGGGGGTGGTCACGACGCTAACGCATCGAATAGCTGCTTACTTCGTCCCTTCCCCGCCTCCTAAATACCCTTCGTTGTGGAGTTTTCTGCTTAGTCTTATTCCCACTCTCTTCACCCTTCGTAACACGTACAGTTTGTTGTTGGGTGCAATCAAGGATCCGGTTAGCCCGAGTTTAGCCCTTCGTGCTTCGAATTATTTTCGGTGTTCGATCTCGATTGGGGGGCTTTATGACTTTTATCGATATAGCATAATTTATGATACTTTTAGTGGAAGTATTCTATTTTTACAAGCTTTTGTCTGTACTGTATGTCATGTACAAATTTTTTAAGCTAAATTTGCACAAATACCCAATTCAATGACAATTCATTTTTTCCCCAAAAAATTTTTATTCCATACATTGTTCCTAGCACGATTCATAAGCGTTTTTGCGACTGAGAGATACAAAATATATATAAAAAGGTACTGCTGTACTTTAAAAATAGAATTTCGAGTCCAACTTGACGTAGAACCGCGAAATGTTAGGAGCTACGTCCGAGGAGATTTATTTGTTTTGCGGAGAAAGAGAGAAAGAAAAAAGTCCAGGATACTTTCTCGGTCAAAAGCGTCGAAAGGATTTTAGTCGGCGACGGCAATGGTGCGCAAGCGCTCTCCTCTTTCTCTCTCGGTATTGCTCGAGGAAAGCGAAGATTAATCACGTTTCTAGCGTCCGGGTAATAGTGTTTACTGCGAATAAATTGGCTCCCGTTCTATCTCGCCACCAGGCACCCACCCCGAAAAGCCGACGCCGCGGAATTTTTGAGCTTTTCTAAGTTTCGCTAACGGGAGAACGCGCTTTAAACCTTATACGGTTTGGAATTATACAAAACTGATTTCAACCGATCCGGTACAAGACCAGTTCCTATTTAGAACTTACCCGCGTGTTCTAAATAATGTGAAAAGTGGGAATGGAAAAACTTTTTACGCTATTCGAGTTGGAAAATTTTTTTTAGAATAGCTCTGAAAAAAAATCGTTTATGCTTTAAGTCGTTTATGCATTTCGAACTTGTTCCTTGATCACGCGGGAGGACAATGGATTCGATTTCAACTTCCCCAGTCAACGGGAAATGCATTAGCAAAGCGTCGAAGTAATTCTTTTCCATATCAGAAGCAAATGAGCCATCGATCGATCGAACGTGTACAATCTTTTCTCACGCTGGACGACAACATCGAGGATGTCAGTCGACGTCGGCTATGACGATGACTCGCAGATGGGGCTTGATATCACCACTGGCCATCGTCCAACTTTTCGAAAGCCCCCATTATTTCGCCATTAAACTTTTTCGCTCGATAGTTTCGCTCGGACGAGACGATGGCATTGGCGAATGGGGAGAAAGAGGTATATATAGGAGGGGGGAGGTGGTTGGCCGATACTTTTAGTAAATTAATTTTCCGCCATGCTCCGTTCTCTCAACTTAATGATCCCGAAGAAAAAGCAATATTTATTGCGCCACGGTTCCTTCTCCGTGGCGCTCTCTCGTTTTCTTGCGTCGGTCTCGTGCTCGCGCGGGAGTAAGAAAGACTCGGGACTTCTGCCAGTGATCTCTCTCTCTCTCTCTTTTTTCTATCTTTTTTTACGTCGCGTCTGATTGCTTCCTGCCGTCGGGAAATATGAGCGGACGTTTATAGGCTCGTGAAACGCGCCCGTGAAGCTAAGCACGATTATTTATGGTATTTGTCGGTGGCTGTTAACCAACTTATGCGTTACGCCAGGCACGCGAGACGTTTTAATGATACTTTGAGGAAAGAACGAACACCGACACGCTCTTTCTCCCCTCTTCGGATCTCCTGTTCCTTGGAGGCGGAGAAGGAGAGAAGGTCGAGGGAGACTACCGACACGTACGCCCCATGTCGCTCGCTTTTTCGCCTTTTGATTTTATCCACCGCGACTTGATTTACGAGATACCTCGGACTCTTGCGAGATTTTTCAAGGAAGATCGATGAAGAGGTTACCGAGTAGCTTTTTCCTTCTCTTTTCTACTCTGGAGGTATTACACAAATACCTACATTTTTTCTATTCCAATCACAAATAATAACCTAGATAATATTTTATCCATAACAATAATTTTTTCAATACATGTAGTATAGACTGACATTAAGATCAATAGGTACGAGGCAATATCGTAGGACAAAAAAAAAGGCCATCCAAGCGACGCTCCCGATCTCTATGTTTATTTATCCGGAAACTGGAATAACGTAGCGCCAAGCTATTGTGAGATCCGTGTGCCAGTTTCGTTTAGCCTATAGACCGTAGTCCCATCTCTCTCTACACACACCGTGTCCACGTCCCTGTTTTTTATCCGCATCAACGGATGACTGTCAGTCAGACGTTATTCTTACGGGATTTCGGGGCAAAAGCTAGGAAAAGGGAGGGGGAGACCTCTGATGCATTATGTAGTTCTCTCTCTCTTTGGCAGTGGAGCTAATGCTATTCATGAGTCCACGTGATTATCGGAAAACTATATTTATCCTGGTACCGCATTAAATCCCTGTTTCGACGTTGTCCCTTTCACGCGACGCTTTCGAGGATACCCGCGCTTATCCGAGGTACCCTCGACGTGTCCGGGGAAAGGGACAGAGATAAATATCGATGACGAGGATGAAAATAAAATCCGTGACATAGGTTCGACGGGTGGGCCTGGCGTCGGTCGGCTCGGAGGCGTCGCGCTCTCGCAAAATCCCGTCGAGTCGGTCCACAACCGTACTTTCCTATGTACATACGTGCGTACACGCGTAGGTATGTGTGTCGAACGCGTACACCCGATCCTGTCAAAGTTAATAACCGTATCTGCATCTTTTATAAGCTTCGCGTTATCTCTCCAGAGCACGATACGATCGAACCTTCCTGGATTTTCCTACAATTTCCCCGGGCTGTTATTGAAAACATGATTATCGATTGCTAGGAGATTCAATTTTTTTTATAAAGACCTTGTATAATCGTGTTCATTTAGAACGTGGGTAAAATTGCATATTGATACTAAGCCTACCACAGCATCTCGTAGAGTCAAAACAAAGTTTAGACAAATATAGGTTTTTACCCTACATCTGTAGGGTTTATAAACGAAGTTATAACCCACTTGGAGGTTGAAACCGAAGTTTATTCACCATATATTTTTCTTATTACATAAGCTTCACTTTTAATCTAAAACTCTTAAGAGAACATTTTGCGGGGGTCAAATCACGGTTAAAATTTCGACTCGCATAAACGTTGATCCATCTAACGTACGATATTCTCCTTTATGTTCCAGACTTCCACCACCGCAGCAGCAGGTGACCGTTGGTTCCTTAGGAGGTGGTCTCGGAGGTGGTGCCGGTAATGGCGGTACCGGCGCCGTCGCTGCACAAAATCAAGCGATGGTAATGCCGGGCTTTCCGCTTCGAGCAGCGGCAGTACCACACTACTCGCCTTACTCGCCGTCGCGCTTTCACATCGACAAACGCTGTCAGCACAGGTGCTCGTGGAAATGTTTCTCTATCGCCTTGATACTCTTGGCGGTAGCACTCACCGCTATGCTCGCGTACTTCGCTGGTAAGTTCGCACGAGAACGTGTTTCTATTTAATTTTATTCTTCGTCAAACGAACGAGTATCGGATTATTTTTTTTTAGTAGATCGATAGTAGAACACGTGCAAAGGTATATAATAACGATAGATCCTCGTAATCTCTCGTAATTCTATTCGGTAACGTTCGTTCGAGTATGAAGCGAATTTTTCAGGATATTTCGTGCACCGTTTCGTTCTTGTCATCGAGAAAGATTATTTGATCGTCGAATATGAGCGGCCGCCATGCACGAACCGTTTACCACCACTATTGCTTTATTGTTTTGCATGAAAGCACGTGTAAAACCTGTCGGTAGGAAAAACAGGAATCCACGACTATGCACGGGATCTAACTGAAAATAATTGCGAGAGACGACGAACGCGATTCTCGTGAATAGGCTTTGCCTCGGAGCCCGGTGGATACACCCGGACTACCGGGGTACTGCGTTTCTCGCTATTTATTCACGAGCGAGCAAGTACAGATTGACCCGCATTTAACGGCACTACCGTCGGCCATTAATTTCTCACGCGTTAAGCGCACCCTCTTTCTCTCTCTCTTTTTTCCCTTCTATGTCGCAACATTCCCGAGTAACGCGCATCGCGCGCGTTAATACTCGCGATTTTTCGCGACTTCCCCAATCGACGGGATCGATCGGAAAATTACGATCGACCGGGCAGGGGCCATCGGGATTCGGAAAGTTCGTTACGCTAATGCGAATTCGTTATTGTCATTATCGTTCTTTAATGGGAAATTGCCTCTCTCTCTTTTCCGGGAAATTTTGTCGCTAAATAATTCTCGCGTGAATTAACCCGCCTCGATTTTTCTACGAGGATATAATATTTCGTCTGCTAGGGAAATAAAATAAAACGATTTGCAAACATCGAACGAACGAACGTATTAAAAAAGGAGAGGACGTCAGAACGGGAGAGACAGAAAGATAGAAGCAGAGAAGGAAATTGTAGAAAAATTTAACAAAACTTATACACTAGGACTATACAAAATTCAATAAAAACATGTTTAAGAATCATGATCGGTGCAAAAGTCGTTCAAAGTACATTGTTCCCGTACGCACATTTACCCACTGCACTCAGTTACCCCGAATGACCTATATACATTTAAATGATTACACTCTAGCGAGCAAACTCGCACGAGATGTACCTATCAAATCGTCGACGTCGCTCGTTGATGATATTTCACGCTTAACGTTTAAATTTTGCATTTCTTGCGACGACTACGCGACAACGGGTGCAGGAGGGTGCAACTCCTTTTCGCGCTGAAGCTTTTCATCGCTGCGTCTCTAGTTTTCTCGCTCCACCTACAAATAACCCTATTATGTAAATCTCGTCTGTTCATTAAGAGTCAAGTAACGAGGCCGAACAAACGACACGTTGCCATTCTACCTACTTTACTTGCTCCTCCTTCTCTGGTTTTTCTTTCTCTCTTTTTGGAAGAAGAAAAAGAAGCTCGCATTAGGGACGCTCCTGACGAATATTTAAATTCTCGGTGCATCCTATAAATAATATCGTTGGCGTGTATTACGATGAAATTTGACGATGAAATTTTAATTTATGACTGCGAAGGGTACAGATTTACCGACGATATACGACCAAGACAGAGAGAGGAAACATATTGCTCTTAGGGATACCTTTAGTATCGATATAATCGAAGTATCGATAGTAGGTCGAAGGCAAGGTTTACACGAAACTTAATAACCTGCACTCTCTCTTTTCCCCCTAACAGGAAGTGCGACAGAGCGAAACAGAAAACGTTATCGTACCGTATTTACCGGAATTAAATACCGTTCGGTAAGGGCGCTCTCCGGATCTTTGGTAGGAAGCGCAAGCTACGCACGATAATACTGACAGCGTAATGGTTCATTTAGCACCGAGTGGTTGGCTTCATCCGGTTAGGGAGAGGCAAAAATATTACCGGCCGATAGCGAGGAAGCGTTTCAATGGCTTGGGGCGCGTTTACGTCGTAATGATCTCTCCTTCTCTGTTCTACCTTCTTCGTTTTAAGTTACAATGAAGAATCGATCGATGCTACGAATCGTTTATACATTTTAAAGCTCGTGTGTTAGTTTGAATTTTTTGCTGACAAGAAAATAATGTTATAGAACGATAATCGTAGATACTTACCGGCATATTCGAGAAACTTTTCTTTGATACTCTTCCATGGCGAGATAGTACGAGTTGGACGAGATACAAAAAGATGAATACGTTTGGCTCCGTAACGGAGTCAGGCGAAAGGATCTAGGTGCGAGTTACTCTGTATTCGGTGATCTCCGACAATGGTAAAAAGGAGACTAGGGTAAGAACAGAGAAGCAGAGAGAAGAAAATGAGGAAAGTCAAAACTCGGCTGTATTTACGGAAGGCACGGAAAAACTTTTGAAACAAGTCCAAATAGGTCCGTTATGTAAATTCGTCGTTCAGGAGAAAGACAGGGAAAGAGAAGAGAGGAATAGTCACCGGGGTTGCGGTGTCAACGGCGACGGCTCTCGAGGATACGCTAAAGGGTGCTTTTTGAAGATCGTCGCGTCTTGCTCGTGCCAGAAGCGATTAGAGAAATTAACGCTACTCCGTTATCGGTCGGTGGCAAGCAGCAGCAGCTCGAGAGAGAAAAAAGACTAGGAAGAGAAAGTTGAGAAAGACAATGCGAAGGAAAGAGAAGCCAGACCATCGCCGTCTGCGTTTGCTGTTGGAATTGTCTTTTTGCATTTCACGTACAACCGGGAAATCCTGAAAATCCTAACGGCGGTCAAGGTTCCCGACGGCGGCAGTCGTATTACGGTTTATCTATAGAAGCTGGAAGAAATAAGGGGATTTGACGGAAAGAAGGGAAGAATGAAAAGAGGGAGAGATAGAGAGAGAGTTGGACGGCGGCACATTGTCCCGTGAATATATATAACACCCTCTAGGAAGCTCCTCACGGAACTGTTCTCTCGCAAGAGTTCTATCTCTTTCTCTCGCTTTTCCTTCCTCCTCTTCTCTTCCCCTCCCCTCACTTCGTGTCTTTGAGAAGCAAGGGAAAGAACAAGAAAGCGAAGAAGAGAGAAAAGAGAGATCGCAAAGCCGGATCGGCCTCGAGTAGAGACTCCGCCAGCTGTTATTCCTGCATTCCAGTAAATCGAGTCGGGAATCCAATCTGCCTGTTTGCTACTGCATCCAAACTACCCCTTTCTACCCTTTCACCCTGTAGTTCTCCTTCTCTTTGTCTGCACCCTCCCTCTCGCCCCCAACACCCCCTCTCTCTATCTCTGGTCCACTCGCATTGCTCGCTCACGTTTTATACGAGCGTACTCGCGAACGAGTACGAGTCTTCCGACTGCGATGGAGATCGGTTCGTCTCGTCGACAGTTCCTTCCGATCTCTCTATGGTTCTCCATCACTCTCTCTCTTTCTTTCAATCTCTTATATTCGAACGAATTACCTTTCTCCTCTTTAATCTGATTTATGAGCGTTCTTCTTGTACCTTATAACATTCGATTGCCAGTCTCTATAAAATTTCGCTATTAAACTCTTGTCCGAAAGTTCGAGCTAACAAATGACAGATCCTGTTTACGACCTCCTAGACGCATAGAAAACTTCTATAAAGCACCGATCGCGTATATTATGTATATTTTTTCCAATCACGATTCGGGAACAATACGAGCTATTAATAATTACTTCAATAATTACTTGCTACGATTCGCTTAAACTTTATCGCATCGAATGCAAGGTATTACAGGGGTGGTGGAACGGGGTGAGTAGGTGGAGAGGATAGACGAATCGATCGTAAACAGTTGATTGGGACGTACCGACAAGCTGGACGCAACGATGGCCAAGCTCGTCGCGGTCGCTGACCGTAGGAGGATGAGGCGGATGAGGGAGGATGAGAGAGGATGAAAGGGCCACGCGGAAAGGGTGGAAGCGAGAAGAGGATCACCGATAATCCCTCGATAATCCGGGAATCATTCTCGGGAATGAATCGCTCTATCGATCCGACGGGAATATAATTGAAAAACTTGCTTCTTTACTATCCAGAACCAGAGAAAGAGAGACATATATGGATGAACATCGACTTTAACCAGGACGAAGACGAAATTCTTTTGCAAAAAAAAAAAAAATGTGAAGCATCCTCGTTGCGCCTTCGACGCGATTCGATTCGTTTCCTACGTCGCACTCCTTTCGAATTTCCGGCTTTTTTGAAATAACTTTCGAGGTAGCGAGGAAGTTACATGGTAAGGTAGGAGGAAGCATCGCGAAGCTCCTAAAACGAAATCGAGTTAGGATCGATCCCCCACCCCATCTTCGTATACTTTTTACGTATATTCGCAAGAGTTTTCTCTCGGAGGCACGCTTCCTCGTCTTCTAGTTCTACTTCTTGTACTTGGGGATCGTGGATTCTCTTTCTGTCCGATTTAAAATATTATTCTTTGATGGAGCCCAAGCTCTCTGCTATTTTCGAACATAAATAATGCCTTTCCCGTCCGGATGTGTACGAGTGGACGCATGACACACACGTGCTACGACAAAGGATCCGAGAATCGAAGTGGAAGTTTGAAAATTTTACGAGGAATCTACGCGACACGTCGCGATTCTGCGGCCTGATACCAGTGTTGCTGCTCGAGGATTAAGGGGATGGTAAAGGGGTGAGAGGGAACGACGTCGCCGCTGATTCCTCGTTCGCTACTCGGTGTTCTCGCGAAATAAGCTCGTTCACGGTTCACTGCGGCTCAATTTCAACCGTAGTTACATAACGGACGTAGCTAGCGCGCCTCGTCCCACTCCCCCTATCCTTTTCGTTCCTTCTCATTCGTTTAATGTTATCAACGTCGTGTTTGCGCCTGATGTCCTGTCCGTACTGCGAAACGACAGATTGTAACGCCAAACGGCAAATACCGAGATCTACCTGGCGTATGATAAAAGGTAATTATAGTTGACCGTTTGATTAGCGATGAAAATTTTATCGTGAATACGAGAGAGAGAAAAGAATACGAGAGAAAGAGAGGTAAAGGGAGGGAGAGTTCAAAGTAGTTTGAAATTTCGGCCGAAATTGCGAGAGAAATTGGCCACGTGGCCAATTGGCTATGATACGTAATCAGCAAGGTTTCTTGTAAAATGGCTCGATTTGTACGAGGTCCAAGAGTGCACGATGCTTTTTCAGCCAAAGTTCAAAAAGATACTTTCTCGACACGATTCTCGAGTAAATGTATTCAAACACCGATAAAGCTCTTGTCGTAAAAGAGCAAAAACTTATTTAGCTTTTTCAACGAAAATCTTGCATAAAACTTAAGAGAAATGTGTGCAAAGATTCAACATATAGTTGATTATAGGACAGAGAACACGGTTGGGCAAAAGGTAGTGGGAGAAAAGAGAGGGTGCTCCCATTGGTCTCCATTTGTCACGGTAATAATCGAGGCACCGGCAACCGTGCGTGACTCAATTAGCTGATATCGATAGGCCGGATCGTTAATAAGCCAAGAGGTCGTTAGATACACGGGTAGAGAGAGAGAGATGGGGTTTCTTCCATTTAAAAAATTATCCGAACGCGTAATTAATTCGCCGCCGCGGCCGATAATTAATGTCGTTGCAACGATTCGTTTTACGCTGCATTTCGCATTAATTCGCTTCGGTCTTCCACCTCTTCGTCCAGTAAGTGCACTCAGTGCTCTACACCGTGTCGTTGTGTAACCTCCTATACACTTCAAATCGCACAGTCGTCTTACGAAATCTACCGGTCTCGTAGTACCTAATTCGAAAACGATTGTTCAAATTTATGAAGCCATTAGAACGATCCCGGACATTCACCCAAAGCCGTTCTTGATGCCTGGCGCAATAAAAGAGTCGCATGGCGGTGCTACTTTGTCTCGAGTACCACCACCATCGTTACTTACATTAAGAATATAGCGGTGAATCTTTGCAGTCGGGTAGACCCATCCATGGTCACCGGACTCTAGGAGGCATATAAATTCCTTCCTATGCGCGAGATCCTAGTAAACTACTTCCGAATTGGAAGAAGCTTCGTAGATTTACGAGGAGTATCTACCATCGACTCTATTAAAAGCCTATCTCGTCTTCTCTTTTTCAGCAGTGAGCTCCATGCGCCCCATAGACAATACTAACTGCGTACTGGTTCAAGATATCAAGGCTGTCACTCATGAAAACGCTCACGTTCACGACCCTATATCAACTCAGATACCGACGGAAGGTAAATATCGAGCAGCCGTTAATTTGCATCCACTTTGCATGATGTAAATACTCCGGCGAACAACATCTCACGATGATTGCTTTTGGGAGACGGCCGGATGCACGTTTTACGTGCCGCCGTGTGCTTCTCTCGCATCAAAGCCAGCAACGACCGCGAACAAGCGCGCGAGACTCTTCTCCCCCTTACGCGCGGTACACAGTGAGATTAATAACGCTATGAATACGATCGCAATATGAAATAAACACTCGACGTGAGGAGCCCAAGATGTACGGCCTCGCCGTAAATTCATACTCGTTTCTCAATGTGTACCGCTTATTCGAGAATTTAACATTCATTTTCGTCTGTGAGCACGAGACTACGCACGGAAGCTCATAGATACCCTCTTTTCATCTACCCTCCTCACCTTTCCTCGACGAATTCACCTGAAATTTAAAGCGATCGTCGCGGAGGACTGTTTATAGTCGACGTCTACTCTTTTTTTTTTACTTTGAACGGGAAGAGTCAACCTTTCCTTCTCCTTCAAAAGGCCGCCTCGTAAAAAAGAATCGACCGTATTTTTTGCTATACCCGCCGGTAGGAGGTAAAAATTACGTGTGGCAGATTATTTATTTTATGTTCTATACCCGTCTACATAGTATTTTATTTACATAACGCCACGCGAGTCGGTCGAGCAGTAGACGGACAATTTGATTTTTTTTTGCGATAAAGATATAAAGTACATGGGGGAGGCAGGCGAAGGAAGCTGGGGTGAACGAACGTTGAAAAGCAGCGATAAGATTAGAAGGAAAATGCTCGGTCGCGATGTAACTCCGGGAGTTAGAAAAATATAACAAAGTTTTAACGGCGTACGTACTCTCCCGTCGTACATTTTGAAAATGGTACCATAAACATAAATGCATCGACCGCATCAACCCGCTAGGAAATCGAATACGCTCGATAGGGTTTCGTTCCGGAGGGAAATGGAAAGTATCAAAACGCAGAGATGTACCCGGCGGGCTCGTGAAACCGGCTACATTATTGGTACAATGATAAAATCATTATTTAGTGGTCGTAAAGGCGCGAGAGGTAGTGGGGGTTGTCGGGTAAAAAAAATGACGGCCTCCCAAAGCGCTCACACGTTAATAATTTAACACGTTTTACTTTATGCATCAGATAATACAATATTGGTTTTGACCGCGATAATTACTCGATGATCTTGAAAGCTACACTCAATATCCGTTGTCGAAATAAAGTATGCCCGGAAAATTATCACTGCACGTTATTAATTTTTACAAATTAAGGATTGTGTTTGCTTGTGTTAAGATTTGGAAAGTATTTCCAATTTTTATTAACGGTAAAAACATTTTTTTTCAAAATTGCTAAAATTTTTAAGTTGTGCTAGATTGCACTCACTACGGCATAAGTCAGCACAATCCTTAATTCATCAAAATTAAAAAGTTGTGGTGCTAACTTCACGGACATAATAAAGTTATCCAATTTGTACTTATTATCCTTTTAACACCGTCCTTCGGTATCGATCGAGACACCCCTCCCCTCTTTTTATTTAACGGGCCACCGGATACAGTAATATTAGCATTTTTTCAGACGCATTCTCCTATGGAAGGCTAAGAGTATGTTATTTCATCCGAATGTCATTCTAGAAGTCTTCTCTTCTAGGGCGTGGCAACCTTATGCCGGTCACCCCGTAGATACCCCGAAATCAATAGAAGGGCATCGGTCATAAATTGGAGGGAATGAATGCAAAGGGAAAGAAGGGAGAAAGGAAGGAAACTCATTCGAATGCCGCTCGCTTTCTTTTGCATTTGCATTTTACAATCCCTTAATGTCTTTACGCACTCGACTCCGAAGTACGATTCCACTTTCGAGCCGGTCGATCCAACCAGCGCTTGGTGTCGCGCCATAAAATATTAAAATATAGTTTTCGCTAAAGCGTTCGCTACTCTTTACGTTTATCGTAGATGGGCGACCGGCGGGGCCGAGAGACGACGGACGTCGCTAAAATCGTAAATTACGCACCGTACGTGCGCGAGTCTAAAGTTCCGGGCGATTAACGATCTTCTCTTTTTGCCTGTAACAAGACTTTACAAGCGTGCTATTAATCCAGAGTAACTCGATCGTTATCGCAGCTGACCTCTTAGCCGGAGCAGCAACGCGACTTTACAGGTTCGCGTTTCTTCACGCGTAAAGAGGTCGAAACTTTTCCATGGGGGAGATGCACTGAAATATAACGCGAGAGCTTCTTACGCGTCGTGCTTTGAGGCGTATACACGTATAGTTAAAAGCGCTTGACCTAAAAGAAAAATATGCAAAAAAAAAATGTAGGAAACGCGGGCTTGAAACAATTACACCGGCACTCTGTATTTTACGAAAACACGACGTAAAGAAGGGTCGGAAAGAAAAAAGAAAGACAATGGTGTCACCGTGTCATATTGTTCACAGAATCCTTGCCAACCAGCACGGCGGAACACTCCAGTGCCGCGGATAGCGTTGGGGACCAGCAAAGCGATCCGCAGATCCAGCAATCGGCGCAACAATGGCCGGCAGTGCTAGAGCTTCAAGCCTATAACGTTGCACACTCGGCCGTTATACCGCCATACCACTTTTGGAATACCGAGTTCCGTAACAAGCAACCTGCCTTTATCAGGCTGAACCTGACGCTACCCTGGGGCGCAAACTTTGCTGTTTACGGAAGACGGAACGTCGCGCCGAGCGTAACGCAATACGATTTTGTAGAATTTGTGAAAGGTGGACGCGTGGATCATAGACTGAAGAGGGACGCAACATCCGATGCTGTGAGCTTTATGAAACAAACGGCGCACGACTCCGATACAGAACCGAATCGATCGTCTCGAGAAACTGGAACGAGAGCGGTCAATTCTTATCAACACCTTCTCGTTAAACGAACGATTGTTGAGCCGATGATGGTCAACGTTAGTCTTCTTCAATACCTCGATACCGGCCGTTGGTTCCTCTCCGTTTATAACGACGAACTTCAACCCTATAAGGTCACGCTGGTCGTTACCGAAGCCGAAGGGGTCTCCACGACCTGCCCAAATGATTGTTCCGGTAGAGGGTCTTGTTATCTTGGCAAGTGCGATTGCATCGATGGTTATCAGGTATGATTTTATATTGTTTTAAATTAAATTAGCAATAAAAATTCACGTATTAAAAATGTGCCTATCTACACGTTAAACAAAATGTCTAAAAATTGTTAAAGGGTGCCGACTGTAGCAAGAGCGTGTGCCCCGTTCTGTGTTCGTCTCACGGACAATACGGTGGTGGTATGTGTCACTGCGAGGACGGCTGGAAAGGTGCCGAATGCGACATACCGTTAGGAGATTGCCAAGTTCCTGATTGCAATCAGCATGGGCAGTGCGTTAGAGGATCGTGCGTTTGTAATCCTGGTTGGAAGGGTGCCTTCTGTAACGAACGTAAGTCCACTCTCGAAATTAAACTACTCTTGCGACATACATAGTTGCTTTCACGCAAGACACCTTCGTGTCGAGAGAGCTTCAGCGATGATACGAAACGAGGTTAACATAGTAGAATTTTTCTAGCATAAATTATATCCACCATGGGCCATTATATTTTTTTAACAAATCAAATATTTACTTCGTTGTAACTCGGTAGAGGAAGTTATAAAATGGAAACCTCTTAACGTAACTCTTCCTACTTCTACTACGGTCGGCCAAAGTTCGAGGTACCGTAGAAGAGAAGCTTAACATACATTTTTCAAGAAATTCTTTGCTTCTACGGAAAGGAACATGGCGAGTGGTAAAGGAGATTACAACGGCGCGAGCACGCTTAAACCTCCCGAAGGAGAGCAACAAAGGGAGGAAGAAGTAGCTTTTATTATCTGAACGATATTCCTTTGTTTCGCGTTCTATCTATTATTAAAGTAATCGAACGAAGTAGCGGAAGTTCCTTTCGACGAACTTGTCGAAAAGTTTCGCATGACGTTGCGGAAATAAGTTCTATCCCTAGAACGTTGAACTCGCGTGCCGTAGGCGTCGTCATTCGCTAAGAGAAGAAGGTTACGTTTACGTTCCATCTCGTATTTGTCGCTACACCATTAATTTCTTCATAATTCAAGACAGCGTCCCATTCTCTATCCTGGGAGATTCAAGATATTAGTAATGCACGGTCCCTACCGGGGCCAGTGGAACATAGCTCCCTCATGTACAACGTACCGACCTATAATTAATGCGCACGACGTTCTCCGAATTTACATATGGGTCAAGCCGTACCGATTCGACTCAACAATTAGTTTAGCCGGTTTCGCATTGTTTTCGCAGGAATTTGAATTTTACACGATCCGGTACACTCGTGGCTGACGTTGGAGAGACGTCACGGCAAGGGGGTTGGGGTTTTACCGAATGGTTAAAGCCGTAGCCGTGTCGTGGCAAATTTCGATACATCGCGATATTCCCGTACGCGGTGCGAGACTTGGAATTTTCCACGAGGAAAAATTACTCACCGGTATAAATGGTAAAATTATTCGCCGCGAAAGGGAACGCTTTGTCTCTGACACCTCCAGACCGACGTCGGGACTTCTTATTTCTTCTATTTTTCTCGCGGACGAGAAGGAACGGAGGGTAAAGGACGTGTAAAAGTCGGTTCTACGCGGGAAACTTCTCGTACGGAAGACAAATTTTAAAGAGCCACAGCCATCCGTTTTGATCCATTTAAAGATCTTCAACGTATTTACGTAGCTTAAAGTAGGACTTGTCTCGATCGTGCGAAACGTTTTGCCGCATAGAGACAGAGTGTGGAAGAAAGTTGGAAAAAAATTAGGACAACGCTCGCACTCCCTGTTGAATGCTGCGAAAGGATTCTCCGGGATGTTCGTGAAATAGCATTCTTTTCTGAAGGCTGACGCGTGTCCACAATAAACGTCGGAGTGAGAAGAAAAAAAAGGAAGAACGAAAGAAAGAAAGGAAGGCAAAATAGTAGGCAACAATATTACGTCCCCGTTCGATCACTGTCGCGCATACTTCACGTTTAAAGGAACCCACGAGAAATTCCAGCGTGCCGTGGGTCAAGGGAGACACCGCGGTACGGTCCTGGGATATTAACGTTCTTCCTTTACCGAGACCCAGTCGCGTAAAAAGCGAGAGAGAGAGGATCATTCGCAAACGCGCGCGTTTACGTTTCCGCGTCGCGGGAACCCCTTGAAATTAAGTTTCATAATTTCCCCGGGGCGAGCGCGATATCCGCGGGAATAATGCAATTGTTCCGATGGCGTAATTTAAAAAGTTGCGAGTGTCGTCCGTCTCCGCGGCTGTCGCCGCCAAAAACATACGAAAAAGAAAACGCTCCGGGTGATCGGGGAGGAAACCGGTTAAACTCGTCTCGAGCCTTTCCCGATGGCGGTTTTAATTTATAAAACAAATATTAGGGAAACGATTTGGGGAATGATTCGAAAAGTGGAAAGTCGATTGAAACGAATTACGAGCGTATAAAAGGGAGTAGATGAAGCTACATATAGTCTTTATTGACATTAATATAAACCTGCTCAACATTTTACATTTACATGGATCCAATTTATATTTATATCACGAGTATACGCGTAGCTTTAAATCCGTGCTTTCAACGCACTCTCGGTCCCCTTTCACGACACACAGGCGCGCCTGGTACATAATTTAATCGATATTCCGAAACTCCGACGAAATTGCGCCGAAGTTTCGTGAACGAGACTTCGTTGAAAAGCAGACAGCGAGAGAGAGATAGAGGTGTTGGGTGGGGGGGAGAGGTTTGGAGGTGAATGAGATAGAACTAGACAGAAAAAGACACGCGATTAATCGAAAACAACCCTTTATCGCTTCCAGCCGATTGTCCGGATCCAAACTGCAGCGGTCACGGCGCTTGCGTGTCCGGCAAGTGTTACTGCAAAGCAGGCTGGCAGGGTGAACGATGCAATCAGGTCGATCAGCAGGTGTATCAGTGCCTACCGGGTTGTTCGGACCATGGCACGTACGACCTCGAGTCCGCTGCGTGCATCTGCGAGGAACACTGGACCGGAGTCGATTGTTCTCAGCCCAGTTGCGGCCTGGATTGCGGCCCCCATGGTTTCTGCGAGCAGGGTCGCTGCAAGTCAGTATACACATCTTTTGTCTCTCTTATCCTTCTTACCTATTATCTAGCCAACGTTAACATCTGTATTGAAACGAATTACTGCACTAAAAGATCATCGATCGTTCGTTCATTCTAAATACGTGAATAAAAATTGTAGTAGGACCTAACAATGGGTTCTTTATACGAGTTTGAGCTACTTAAATCAATTTCTATCTATTTTTGGTAGATACCTACTCGATATAGCGGAAGTGGAGATTATTTGATTAGTAAGAGATTATGAGGTCGTTGAAACGTTCGTGGTTAGCCTCGTAAAGCCGACAAGCTCGTGATATATTGCGAGCATCCAGCAAGAATAGTCGAAAAATGAGTAAATTGCTCGGAGCTTCGTTGGGGGGACTGGGGGGTAGAAGTTGAAGCTAAAAAGGTGAAAAATTGCGAGAAAAAGGCTCTGTCTTAAGGGGAGAGAGAGGGAGGCCCAACTTATCACAACTCGAAGGACCACCGTTCCTTTCTACTTTCCTTTGTCAGAATCAAGGACGAAAGAGGGAGAGGATCTCCTTTCTCATATTCCAAAGCTGACGCCTCTCTCGTCTCCCCTACCTTCCTCTTTCATTGCTCGACGGAGTCGTCGTAAAGGAGGCTGTAAGTGCAAAAAGTTCCTGCCGCGGGAGGATAACTTTTCCGAACTGAGTTTAAACTCGCATTTTTTATTATAAACGATAGAAACTCGACGAATGGATTCTCCGTATTCAAGGTGAGCGAACGTTTCGCGCTTTAACCCCTTTTTCCACGCGGTAAAGGGTGTACGAATGCGTCGATTGTTTAAAGCCGTTTACGGAATTTTTAAGTTAACATGTAATATCGTTTGTTCATAGGTGTCATGACGATTGGACTGGAACGAAATGCGATCAGAAGCCTTGCGACTCTCGTTGCGCCGAACACGGTCAGTGTAAGAACGGAACTTGCGTGTGCAGTCAAGGATGGAACGGGAGACATTGCACTTTGCGTAAGCAGATCATTTTAGGCTTTAATTCTAAATTGGTTAACGGTATAGGGGAGACCGGGGCTAATTTCAAGCGATTTTTCTCTTGAAAACGACCCATACTGCGACACTTAAAAAATTTATTTTTCAACACTCCGTAACGATATCGAAAAACGGACAACGGGACAGTATTCTGCATGCTTTCTTCTTTCTAAATCGTGATCCATACATCAGGATTTTTGTCAAAAATCGAAGCATCTCGAATTTGCCCGATCAAATACTCGTTCGAAAGAGTAAAGTCTCTTCTTTACGAATATGCAAGTCCCGTTTCGATAGCATGGCTGGTTGGAAAGATACAGCAGTTTGAAGCTCGAAAAAAACCCATACTCCGACACTTAAAAAATTTATTTTTCAACACTCCGTAACGATATCGAAAAACGGACAACGGAACATTATTCTACATACTTTTTTCTTTAAAATGAGCCATTAAACATTGAAATCGGCGGTGGTGACCATTTTGGCAAAAATCATGATGCATAGGTCAGGATTTTTGTCAAAAATCGAAGTATCTCGGATTTGCCCAATCAAATACTCGTTCGAAAGAGGAAAGTCTCTTCTTTACGAATATGGTAGTGCGGCTTCGATAGGATGACTGGTTCAAAAGTTACAGCAATTTTTCACTTGAAAACGACCCATACTCCGACACTTAAAAAATTAATTTCTCATCATTGCGTAACGATATCGAAAAACGGACAACGGGACAGTATTCTGCATGCTTTCTTCTTTCAAATGAGCCCTTAAACATTGAAATCGGCGGTGGTGACGATTTTGGCAAAAATCATAATGCATACATCAGAAAAAATGTCCATGTATTGCTAAGAAGTTGAACTTTATGATGGTCACCAAAAAATTCGAAAATATAAACTACAGAAATCTGTAGAAACAAAAAACCGAAAATTGGGACAACGAGCCCCGGTCTCCCCTACTCGAGATAACGAAAAGATACTTGCTGTAGACAAAGATCAAATATTGGTTCTTCTTCTTTCCAGCCGGATGTGAAAATGGTTGCAGCAGACACGGACTCTGCACGTTACAGGATGGCGAATACAGTTGCGAGTGTTCGACAGGCTGGGCGGGCAGAGACTGTAGTATACGACTCGAGATGGAATGTAATGATTCTATCGACAACGATCAGGGTAAGCTTCGCGATGGTTGAACACAGAAAAAGAAAGAAACTAGGTCGATCTTAGGTCGGTCAGTTCGAGCTGATTCATCATTCAAGATCGCTATCACCGACGAGAATCGATAATCGTGCCTTTCTATGAAAACAGCCGATCTTTGGACCGGCAAGGTGAGAACTACGAATTCTAAGAAATAATCCTTGATTTAGATGGAATGGTGGACTGTTCCGACAGCGAGTGTTGCTCGGACGCGACTTGCGCGGATCACATTATGTGCTTGGCCAGCAAGAATCCCGTTGATGTTCTACTGCGAAAACAACCGCCTAGCGTCACGGCATCGTTTTATCAACGCGTCAAGTTCCTCGTCGAGGAGAACAGCGTACAGAGCTACGCCCACATGAACGAGTACACCGAAAGGTAAGATCGACCATTCACTTTCTATCTACTCACTCGTTCTTTTTTTTATCTGTAAAAAGACTAATAATCATACGATCTAGCGAGCTTAGTTCATTATTTTCATAACATAACATAGGAGAGGATACAATAAGATCGGTCGAGCGAATTATCGTTTCTAATAGTTCAATAATTGTTCGAAGCAAATTTTTAAAAGCACTTGTTAACATTTATCAAACAAAGCGCGATAACGAGCTCGACCGATAATCGTTAAGTACTTACGACTCCTAATATCGAAATAATAGCATAGCTGCGTATCATAGTTTGGCCTTTTTAGGATCTTTCTATAAGCGCGGGTATTACTTTTCTAATTTCGAACGTGTCGAAGACGTAACGAACGTCGAGATTTCGTTTTGAACTTTTCATTTTTTCGCACGGTACGTCGTGTCATTCTTTCGAATGCGAAGGTGAAAGTTGCATTGCATAGAACATCGATCGGAAGAGATATCGAATCGTGTTGCACTCGGTTGTAATTTTCCAAAATGGTAGATCGTATCGCCGCGTTATCGTGCAACAGCGGTTTACGATGGGGTAAAACATAAATTGCGAAGAAAGATAATCCCATTAAGAATTCACTTATTATTATCATTGTTCTTACTAACGGTTGGTCTCAAATCATCATTCGAATTTTCCAACAAATTATATCGCAATAAAGATATATCAGAGTTTCAAAAGACATTACGTAGCTTAAAGATTGAAAGAAGGAACGCATTTTCGTGATAAATCGATCCTGCGTCATACTACTATCAAATACTCCCCCTTCCCCCATCGTGAGCGATCGCTGAACGCTACGATAATTCGATCAGATCGATTCCTACCGTTTAAACCGTTTGATCCAGCATATCAGTGACAGTTGAGTTGTCAGGAGAGCCCCCGGTGGGTGACAACCTTGCAATCTCCGACCATCCTCTTCCTTGTGTTTCAACCCTTCCCTCCCCCGAACGCCGAATGCATCGTCGATCACCTTGAAAGGCAATACCGGCCGAAGAGACACATTTTTATTACTTTTCATCGTGATCAACTCGATAAAATTACTTTTCTACTTCGTATCATTCGATATTTTCGTGTAAATATAGAATTACATATATATATTTCTTTTTTTCGTTCGTATTTCATATTTAACATATTAAAAATTGACTCATAAAATATCAGTTATTTGATTTATATTTAATATTTTATTCAGATTTCGTAACGTTCTCTCATGTAGACACTTTATGTTATTTGAACGACTATCGACGGAACGAGTTTTCTATGTATTGCGGTTTCCTCGTCCGGTATTAAACGAGAGGCGAGCAGGATGCATGCAAGACCCTTTCAACGAAGGGTCTGCGAGCGCGCTTCGGGGGATTCGTGTATTTTGTCTAGTGTTGATCCTCTGTGTGTACCCTACCACCACCAGATTCACCAATCACCCTACAATCGAAGACCGAAAAAAAGAGAGGCTCCGTTCTGCCTACTACGGACCGGACAATAAAGCCCGCATATTAAATGATGTTTAGACAGGAAAAGAAAAACGAGAGATTTGCTTTCGTATTATCGGCTTAGAATTCTTTTTGTTCGCGCGCTCAAACGTACTAGGTATTATTCTTCTATAAAGACGGTATATTCGGCTTATCGCGTAAAATACCTGTCTATACGTGGGCGTGTCTGTGTATATGCTTACATTGATATACACATACACGCACGCGTAGGTAAGGTATAAAAAAAAGAGTTTAAAAGGATAGTAGAGATTCCTATGATAAGATTTTCCAAATTATTTGCGAAAACAATCGTTTCGGCCGTTTGTTAAACAATTACCAAGAAGATCTCGTAGATTAATTGGACGAATGGTCGCAGTCATCGCAAGCCGGTTAATGTCATGCTAACGAAACGCAATTAAAAGCTTGACGTAAACGTGCAAATGTTTATCGTCGGGAGTTGACAGCGAGACGAGAGTGTCCGGGATCAATTTAATTGCGCAAAAAGCCAATGCCGTGACTCGACCATACGTTCGACGAAAAATAAAAAATTCAAAAGAATACATAAAACAGGAGAGGAATAAAGTAAGAAGAAAGAGATATATAAATAAAAAAAGAGCGTATATTATCTAGGAACTTTGGTAGACACAAGTTTGAAATTTTCGTTCTGTATCCTTTGTTTTTCTCTTGTTTCCTAAGAAGTTTGCGTGTGTACTGTGCCATATATATATTCATCGTTTTGTTTTTATTGTCTCTCATTCAACAAAACGCTGACGAGCAATCAATCGAGAGGAGCCTGCCTGTTCGCTGCACATCTTTTCGTAACGTTTTAAAGCAAAATGTTGATTACCATAATTCTCGAGTGATCCTTCCGTTTGTAACTCAAATCACTTTCACTTTCCTTGATACTTATCTTCTATTTTTCTTTACATATCGTAGTTATCATTCTCATTCCAATGATACAAAATACATGGATAAAGCTGACTTTTATCGAATAGATTTTTCCAACCTTTTTTCCGCTCAATTTTTTCGATCTTTTTTTCCATCCTTATAGAGAAAAAAATCTCACTTTATGTTTCACGGTAGGCCGCGTTCTCGGCCAGCAATCATGGCCGACGCCAGGATTGCTCGGATATCGTAATCATTGTCCTAAAGAGTCTCTATGTCGGTCGTCTCGCGAAACGGCGTGAAAAGATCGGGAAAAATCTCTTTTCAGGGAAGCGAAGACGATGATCCCGTAGGGGATCTTTCGAGGTCCCCTCGCTCGCTCTCGCGATAAGGATTTTTTCTGGCCTACCTCGCCGCTTCGGGTATAGAACGAATAAAACGCGAATGATCCTATCGTTTATACGAGACGCGGGTCCGATCGACACCACCATTGGTCAGTTCATTCTCTGACACGTGCTCTAGCTCCATATATCATATAGTTGTATTTTTTTTGTTCTTATTTTATTTTAATACACACACACACGAGATCATATATTCTATATATGTATATATCATATACATATGTGTGTGTACGCTGCGTAGTTTCCAACTTGTGTCTGTCACATTGTTATACCACTCTATGTTGAATGAGTCCGAGAGTGTATGCGTCATGTTGCGTGACTGAGAGGATCGCGTGTATGATGGGTACGCTTGATTAGTGTGTGTCTACGTCTATTGTTTCTGTAATGGCGTGCGTAACATTGCGAGGAGCACTCGATTTCTCGATTTCTTTTTGTTCCTTTTTTTTGTTGTTGTTCAATGGGAATACGGAAAGGTTTCGCGCGAGATGGGTTACGTACGAATCGTGTATTCTCTCTGTCTGTCTCTCTCTCACCCTCGCTAGTTCTCTTTGAAACGATGGCGTCAGCGGTGGCGTCGAAAAATTGTCTCTCGCTCGTCGAACGAGTCGATCTCGTTCGCGAGGGAGATCTCGTCGCGAACGCGTCACGAACGCGCCGTGACCGATTAATCGACTCCCTCTCGGTACGAAAAAAAAAGAAAGGAAAAAAAAATATAGAGAGAAAGGAAAAAAAAAGAAACAGGGGAGAGCGGACGGAGAGGTGCAGGAACGTGAAATAAAAAAAAAAAAAAAAAAATGGGAGAGACTAGAAAAAGCGAAGTACGCGGTTTCGAAATACGGTTGCTCGCGCAATGCTGCGTACGCGCATCCGTTTTTTGCCCGCAAATGCGGGTTCTGTGACCGTGGTAACGCCCTTTCTTCTCGTTGGTTTTTCCCACATGTAGTACGTTCTGGAATTCCTTTACACCGCGGTAAGTTGCAGCTCAAGCTCTCGCTAATCGTTCATATCCAAACAAAAAAAAACTATACTCTACCAGTAACATCTATTGCTCGTCTCGCTCGTACATTCATCTTTACATGTTTTTTCGTATGGCCCATATATCTCTACGTATAACGTACTTTTGGCCTGTGTTTTGCATTACTTTCCTTCTTCTACGATTTTTTAGTTCTATTTTTTTTTTTCTATTATCATCTACTTTTACTTTTTCTACTTTCTCCATTCTCCCGTTTCTTTCGTTCTTTCATTCGTTCGCCCACCCTTTTTCTTTTGTTCGACCAACGGCCTGTTATGAGTTCGATTACATAACTTTTGTTTGCAAATGTTTGATCGGATCTCCGCTTGTTTCTCTCATTTCGAAAGTTCCCTTTTCTCTACGTATGTACATCGATCGCCTTTCGCCCCATCCCCCTCATCGCTGTCTCTTTTACTTTCGTCTTTTTCATCCCTCTCACTCTCTTCCCCTCTATCTATCTCTCTCTCTCTCTCTCTATCTCTCATGTTTCGCTATCTCCTTCTTGCGCCCTACGGCTACACTCGCGTTGATTCGCACAGGAAGTGGCGGAAAACGTGAAACTTTTACCAAACGTACCCTCTCTTCTTTCGCGCGAGCCGTTCAAGGCCGCCCTTTTCTCGCGAAGCTTGTCAAAGAAAAGTCTCGTTGTTGATTTGCCGCATCCTATTTCTATTAAGTAGCTTCTCGAGGGTACGGAATCATAAAGACAATTTTCGAGTGAAAACATTAGGTATTTTTTCGTAAAGAGAGCAAAGGAAGAAGTAAAAAAAAATAGTGAGGAAAAACGTGTGCGCATCGAGCGAGTCGCGGTCGATGGGCCGCTATCTTCACACCTAATTCTACTACTCATTATGTATTAAAAAGCCGTACGAATTGTCTCTGTGTTATCTGTGATATGTCGTCAGATTGTTGTTTTCCACCCACAACCCCCACCACTCGCCCCCATTTCCGAACGAAACTTGCCAACCTCGCCCGAACCTCGAAAGTCCATCTTTTCTTTTTTTTTTTTGGTTATGTCTTGTCTCTTTCTTGTTCTAAACCCCGTTATCTTTCCCCCTTAGTGCGTTAGCTATGATATATTATTATACGTAATAATGGTATGTTACGGTATCGTGTACTTTATCGAACCTGGTCTTGTGTTGTTTGTGTTGCCAGGCTTGCACTTTATGTATAACCCTGTCGAACTTGTCTAATAGTGAACGTCCTTTTTAGCATTTACTATACACACAAACGCTGATTTTATATTGCGCGCCTCTTGCGTAAAAACAAAAAAAAAAACGACTTTTCCGTTTCTGTTTTTTCGTTAAACTTCGTTCCTTTACACCGTATACGTATACCGTTAAACGTCGTATATGCACTAATAATGACAATAATAATAATATATGTATGTATAATAGACTGAAACAAAATGTCGATAATGATACCGTTTTAACGGATACGTATACCACTTTTTCCGTTGTCCACGTATCTTTTTTTACAAGAAAAAAAAAGATAAAAAAGAAACAGAAAGAGAGAAAAAGGAAAGATTAAAGGACAAAAAAAAGAAAAACGAGTCAACGGAAAACGAAACGAGAATAAAAAAAAAAAAACCAGTCATCAACACAAAAAGAATACAAAAGTTCGTTCGTCTTTACGAGCCGGGAAAAAAGACGACCGCGCTCTTAATTGCTGCTGCGGTACCGTATCGCTTAAGACGAAGGACCACTACCTTGAAATTACCCTCCCTACCCCTTTGTCCCTTGTCTGCGTCTGTTTATCACCTGTCTACGATGTACCAATAACCAAACCCCCCCAACCCCTCTCTCTCTCTTACCTCTGAACCACTATCACCAGTAAACCAAGTTACCAGACCACCGAGAACCTTGTGTCTGTCTTCTTCGATCCGATCCGATGAGATTATTATCTGACCCACCGAGAAAGAAAAAGAAAGAAAAGAGATCGGTATGACGAAAGAAAAAGGAAAAAAGATATATATGTATATATATAGAGAGAGATAAAAAAAAGAAAGAAAAGAAACGCACCCACCAACTCGTTGCTCCGACTATTCGTTCGTCCACTCGATTCCGTCTCTACATACGAACGAAAAGTAATTATGGAAAATAAGATACGAGAGGGAGATGCTTCTTTCCACGCGCTTTCTTTATATCAACTTTGTAAGATACGCGTTTCTTTTTAAAATCTTTATTGAAAGTTTAGGTTTCATGTTTGTGACGTGAAATTAATTAAAAAATAAGAAATCTAAGAATCAATGAGTAAATTAACGCGTTTAGAGTATCAAGGTACTTTAAGCGTATACACATCTATACAACTTATACATGTGCATGCGTATTATATCACGCGCGTGGAAAGAACAGTGTCAAAAGAAATTGTCATAAAGAAAAGAATAAACTACAGAAAAGATAGAGAAAAGAATCGCAGTGGCGTACGTCGGTGCATCGCGTCATTCGGATTTTCAACCGAGACACCGTTCGTTCACTTTTTTTCGTTTTTCCAGTATATTTTCTAGGTTGGTGTCTGTCTTACATAAAGATCTCTCAGTGTGTTCGAAAGTTATCTGTTTTTCTTTTTTTTTTTTTTTACCATTCACTATAGTTTGGACTTACAGTAGTGACGACTGTGCCTGCCACCTTGCTGTGCTCGTACTTGGAGGATCAGCGACCCGGCAATGTTTGATCCTCAGGTCCTCCGAACGACGGCACGGTGCGCCATGCTTTCACTAGTCGAAAAAAAGAAAAGATTACAAAAAAAAAAAAACATATATATAAGAGAAAAAAAAGCATGAAGAAAGAAACTCGCGAATGATCGATTGTTCAGTTTTTTCACGGGGGAAGTTGCAATCCTCCAAGAACGACAGTATGCCCCTATATGCAAAATCCCTTAAGGACTAATAATTATATATGTGTGTGTGTGTGTATATACACATGCACATATACATGTATAAGTAAATATATAGCAACGTATGCACGCGTATATGTTTATATATTTATTTATACATCGAATGCAGAGGGACGTACGATTTGTTACGCGAGTTCGTTCGGTATCGCGAACGCACGAACCTACACGCATACATACATAGATACACGGGAAAGATAGAGAGAGATCGCACGTTGCAAGTTTCGTCTTATGACTCGCTTTCACAGACGACAACGACTAGGATATGGACGAGGACGTTAACGACGTCGGAAAGCATCGAGAAAGCCTCGTTGTTATAACGCGTCCCCTTTGAGCGATATCGCGTAACAAACCGTATGCATATGCGAAAGCGCATATATATATATATATATATATATATATTGTATCTACCTCGTACCTACATCGATTTTCATTATTATAATCAGCACCACACAGATCGCTTTAAATTATTCAGCTTTGACATATTCCAACTTTTATCGCAGATAATCCAGACCGCCCACCAAAAATCGTTCCAAAATTGATTACATATATTACATAATATCTCTCACGCCAATTACATATCTTAAACATGATATATATGTATATATATGTATACATATATATGTATATATATATTTATGCATGTTTTCTATCACGAACTACCCACGAATCATTACCAACCGACCCCTTACCTCATCTCTCTCTCTCTCTCTATCGCTCTCTTTCTTTCTCACCCTCTCTCTTTCTCTCTCTCATACACACAACCTTTGCCTCGCGTTGAATTAGCATCTCTTTCATCCCGAAAATCAGAACCCAGCAAGCCAACTACACATACACACACTCACACACAAAAGAGAAAGAAATATGGTTCCCACTTCGCCGCCGTCGTCGTTGACCCAATTCTCGCGAGGACGCAACGTGCATCGTTCTGAAACCCCTTTCCGCTCGTAACACGACTCAACTCTAAAAAACCCTCTTTCGTAATCGCCAACGCGACTCGATCGTCCTCCAGTCGCAGTCGTCCGTTTGTTTTTTTTGTTTTTTTTTTTGTCAAATCAAAGTCGTATCGCTTCTCTCGATCGGATCGGCAGAGCATCAGCCTGCATCGTGCTCCCTCGCATTCCAGAGAGCTCTTCCTGGCCCTTGCTCGCGGATTCCTTTTCTACTTTGCTTGATCTCGTACGAACTACGGTCGCACGTATACCGCACGAATGCCGCACGAATGGAGTTGCGGCTCGCATTGGCAGCGAAGTGAGAATATTGACTCACGTTGAAACGTTGACTCCGGGAATGCTGATCTTTTTTCACGCGTTCGTCTTTTGTTTTTTGAGAATACTTTTTCTAAATAAGAGAAAGATCTTTTGGATAACTTTTTGCGTGACCGAGGGGTACGGAATGAAATTTTGATAAGACCAATCAGCAATTCACGGATCAACGTTTCGGCGAACGTGGTCCTGCTTTAAAGGACCTGGATACATCTCTGATTTGTAACAGTCGAGTTGCGGTGATGAGAGGCCAAGTTGTAACCGAACAAGGACTTGGAATAGTAGGCATCAGAGTATCCGTTGACAGAAACGCAAAATTTGGATTCACCCTAACTAGAGCGGATGGATGGTAAGATTTTCTCTTTATTTTCTTCTTTTTAATCGTTAACTAAAGATATCATTTTCATTCAAATTCGTTTGTTAAATGCAAACTTTTACAGCTTTAATTTCTATGTCTATGCGTTTATTCGGATTGTTTATAAAATAACCCTTTTTTCGTAATATCCTCGACTCGCGCGGTTTATTATAAAGGTCTTGTTCTACGACACGAAAAAACGTAACTTTTTCTCCCAGCAAAACATTTTACGGAAAGTGGTCAAATCAGTTCGCTAATTAGGTACGTGGTGTATACCTCAAAGGTATGCGTAATATTAGCATTTACATATGACGGACGCAACATGTATGGCAGGGTTTTGAACGTCCTTCGTAATAGGATCAGCCTTGCATTGTAATGAAGGGAGGGAGACGCGGAACACCTATATCAGACAGGTATATAGTAATCCTAGTGAGGATAATCCTGAAACACGGAGCTGGAGGAGTTGGGACGGTAGACCACATCAAAGCCTCTGCTAATGATGTCGAAAGCTTGCTAATTACTCCGTGCAAACCTATCTGATTAGCTCGACCTCCGCTTCCCCCACCGCCCCCGATTACTGTCTACATTTTCGTGTAATATATCAAATTGTGGATACGAAACATTACCGAACGGTGTCCAACAAACTCGTTGACATAATATCTCGATATTTAACACAATCACGCCTGGTAACGTCAAGAGATCGTGTGGCTTTCTACGCACGGGTTCTGTCTGTCTAACCCACTCTCTCTTATATCTCGCGTTTCGATGAATATTAGTGGTCGATCACAAATTTGTCCGATAGCGAGTCTTAAATTAATTAATTCGAAGCAAGCCGTACATGACAATATAAATAAAAGCTGTAAAAGTACATCGACGAAGAGAAACAGAGAGACGGATTAAAATAGCTGATCATTTCGGAACGCGATCTCATTCATATTCGAATTCGCGATTTAGTAACTTCATCAAATATTTATAGACGATTAATATTGATTGTATTTATTGATCGCCGAACATAATATGCATAGTTACTAGGATTGAAAACGCATTTGCATACTTCGATCAGGTTCGACGTTTTGGTTAATGGCGGAGGAGCCGTGACATTACAATTTCAACGTAGTCCATTCAAACCTCTCACGAGGACTGTGTTCGTGCCCTGGAATCAGATCGTTGTTTTACCCCCTGTGGTGATGACCCTTAGTAAGGAAGGCGAACCATATAAATCTAACCAGCCACCTAGCCCAGCTGTCGGTAAATATCGCCAATAATTAACTCAATAAGATTTTTATTATTTATCATTTATATGGTTATCGCGCGGTTTAATATTTTCTTTATTTCTTTAAAAAGAAAAACAAATATCTTAACGGGATCAATTAATTTTTATTATTTTAAAAATGTTCATTTTGTTTATCGGTGGTTGCTTCAACTTAAAACTTGACTATGTCTCATCGATGTATGTGGCGTCTTTGTTCCGTCCTTAAGTGTTCTACGTTTTAGTTTCTTTTCATTTATGGCTTACAATATAATAGGCTTCCCAGGGATTTCCATGGGGCTCTTTAGCGAGCATGGACCATGCTTGGAACACGACCACGAGACTCTGCGTCCAATCATCGTTAGCACATGGATGCCGGAAAAAGTGGGTGGTTTGCCAGGAAAAAGTCTGGTATTCGCTGAGAGCCAAGTAAGCCTTATTATCATGATATTCTTAGATCCCTCGAAATTGTACCGTCGTTAAGTAAAGTCATTATTATTAACGTAACCATACTCGTAAATAATATTTCACGATGGTAGCTTGACGAACGTATCTTCAATTTTTCAGATCGTCCAAGAAAGTATCGCTATACCTGGATCCAATCTCCATCTCATGTATCAAAGTAGCCAGGCCGCTGGCTACCTTTCTACGGTTAGAATGCAATTGACTGGGCCATTTATTCCAAAGTCATTGACGCACGTGCACGTGCACGTGGAAATCGAGGGTTCGCTCCATACAAAAACGTACGAAGCAGACCCCAATTTGACGCACACCTTCGCATGGAACAAGAGAAATGTCTACAAACAAAAAGTGTACGGGGTTGCCCAAGCAAGGATCTCAATCGGTTATCAACATTCAACTTGTCCCTCCGTTATATGGGAAACGCAAACGGCGACTCTACAAGGCTTCGACGTGGACATTTCCGATATCGGTGGTTGGGGACTCGACATCCATCATCATTACAACTTCCACGAAGGGATCCTTCAGAAAGGGGACGGTTCTACTTTGCATTTCAAACAATATCCTCGTACGGTTAAAGTAGTCATGGGTACTGGCCTTCAGAGGAGTTTGGTCTGCCAAAACTGCGACCATCTGGCTAAAGATGCCAGATTGTTGACACCGGTGGCTCTTACGAGTGGTCCAGACGGTAGCATCTATGTTGGAGATTTTAATCTTGTCCGTAGAATTACACCCGCAGGAAACGTTTACACTGTTTTGATCTTAAGGTACTGCTTCTAAAGCTTGTAACGTCGAATAGATCTGACCACGCGAATAAACTAATCTTGATTGTATTTTACAGTGCGACTCAAGTAGCCTACCAGTACTATCTTTGCGTTTCCCCTGCCGATGGTCACCTTTACATCAGCGATCCTGAAAAACATCAGATATTAAAAGCCTTGTCTTTGGAACAAGTTCAAGATCCTAGTATCAATATCGAACCGGTTGTAGGTAACGGCGAAAGATGTATTCCAGGTGACGAAGGCCACTGTGGAGATGAGGGCCCAGCGAAACAAGCAAAATTAGCTCAACCAAAAGGTAAATAATCATTACTAATTAGTTGGAGCGTAAACTGCTGAATTTCTGCCCACCGATGATATCACATTTCTGTTCTGGCACTCGGTTCAATAGCTTCTATTGTTACAGTATTATATTCCGTTGTTATATTGTAATTGACTATTAAATAGGTATCGCCATTGCTGCCGACAAGACCATGTATATCGCTGATGGCACAAATATACGCGCCGTCGATCCACGCGGTATTATACACACTCTGGTTGGGCATCATGGTCATCACAATCATTGGTCACCGGCACCGTGCATCGGTGCCATACCCGCGCATCAAGCTCAACTACAATGGCCAACGGGATTGACGCTTAGCCCTCTCGACGGATCTTTGCACTTCATTGACGACAGATTGGTACTGAAATTAACGAGCGATCTAAAAGTCAGGGTAGTCGCTGGTACGCCTCTTCACTGTACCAGTAATGCCAACAATAATGGCAATGGTAACGGTAGTGAACTTCAGAAACAGAACACGACTTTGGCCGCGAATCTTAAAAAATCCGACGACGTTCTTGGCTCGGTCTTGGCCGTCGGTTTTAGCCCGACCGGTGAACTTTACATAGCCGACAGCAATTCTCACCGGGTAAACTCCATCAGAGTCGTCGACTCCTCCGGAAAGATGTCTCATTTCGCCGGACAACAGCACGAACGTTTGCGTGGCCAGTGCGAGTGCAATAATACAACTCCTAGTACGAAAGATCTGGATGCTTGCACTTGTACGGACGATACCAGCAGTGCGGAGACACTTTTATCATCCAATGCTAAATTTACTGCCATATCTGCCTTGGCAGTTTCACCGGACGGCGTTGTTCATGTAGCGGATCAAGGCAGTCTACACATTTTGGCTCTGCAACCGTATCTCCCTAATCACAATGAAAACGGCGAATTCCATATTCCGTTCCCACCATCTAACGAAGTTTACGTATTCAATCGTTATGGACAGCATATATTTACGAAGGATCTGACTTCTGGGAAGACTCGGTATTCTTTCCTGTACAGTAAAAACACCAGTTTCGGCAAGCTCTCTACCGTGACCGATAGTGCAGGAAACAAGATACAATTTCTACGAGATTACAGCAGCGTAGTCAGTACAATCGAGAATACCCAAGATCATAAGTCGGAATTGAAAATTTCTGCTGTAGGTTTCCTCGAGAAATTATCTGAAAGAGGTAGATCAGAGATCGCTCTTGGCTATGATGGATCTACTGGTTTACTCACGAGTCGTTCAGGGGTAAGTAATTATTTATTTGTTTCACGAGAAGCAATGGTACATCTTTGTTTTAACGGTACAAACGTAATTATAAACTTTTCCATTACAGGGAGATGAAACTTACATTTACAATTACGATGGCTTGGGTAGAGTCACGGACGTAATTTTACCGACTGGAGAAAAGTTGAAGTTGTCTTCGGATCTTTCCAACGACGAAGGCCTTTCCGTACAAGTGTCTGCTCCTCTTCAAGCTCTATCCAAAGGCGATAAGCAGAGATATGTGGAATTCGAAATGAAGAACGAGAGATCTAAAATGCTCACCATCACCGATGGTAAGTTTACAGCAATGGTTCATCATTAGTAACCCAGTTACGTAATTCCTCCAGCTTACCTTTGCGTATTATCGAACATTACAGGTACGAAGATCATGAAAGCAACTGCATTTACGAATAGCAGCTTAGCGGTGTGTCTTCCTAGTGGTGGAAGAGTATTAAGTGCAGCAACAACGAAGCATCCTCTACTGGAAGCCGCTTTACCGGTCGAAGCAGAAATGTTACCGATGTGGAGTTATCAAGTAATGTCGCTCGGTGAACTTACCAATACAATGACAACAACCTACAATCTCGTCGGCGATGTGAGCCACTTCCAGCAAACCCTTAACAGAGAAATCTGGGTAAACGAAACGAGAGTGATAGGCATTGAGTTCGAGCAGGCATTCAGGCGTGAAACCTTTTACGACAAAACGAGAACGCCTCTCTTAACGGTCACCTTCGATCCAGCCGGTTTGCCACTGCTTTGGCAGCCACACGAGCAGGGATATAATCTTAGTATCACTTACGACAGATTTAATCGCATCGAAAGTTGGAAATGGGGTGCATCGGACGAGTCTTACGATTACGATCGGCACGGTCAATTGGCGGAGGTGACTAATAGTCAAGATGGTACCAAACGATATACGTATAACGACTTCAACATGCTATCCAAGATCACACTGCCAAGCGACAGGCACTTCTCTTTGGAATACGACGATGACGGTGGATTACGACATATTATTCTTCCGTCGGGCACAAAACATTCCTTCTCTTGCCAAGCCTCTCTCGGTTTCCTTCGTGTAACGTACACGCCACCGGGCAGCACCAGAGCGTATCTTCAACATTACAGTCACGATAGGAATCTTCTTCAAACTGTATTTCCCGGTGACGGAGCTCGTATCGTCTACAGATATCACACGTCCGGACAATTGGCCGAAGTCGTTCACGGCGATGGTAAAAGCGAGATAAGATACACCGAGAGCAATTTACCCTCCGAAGTCATACATTCCGAGAGAGACGTGGAATACAGATGGGATTATCAATACAGTGCTGGTCTTCTTGTCGAAGAACGGATAGATTTCGGGGCTAAAACCGGACTAAGCAATGCCAAATTTACTTTTGATTACGACTCGAACTTCAGACTGATCGCGGTACAAGGTAGAATCGGTGGTCAGACTTTACCACCTCACACAATGGCTTACAATTCAAGAACAGGCTTATTGGAACAAATTGGCCAATTCAAGATAACGAAACCACAAATAAACGAGACCACGGTATTCGATGGCACTGCACTCTTTTCTCGAAGTACCGACGATAGGTTCCACGAGACGCAAGTTACGGTAACTATCCATGGTTTGGAAGTGTTTAGAATGGAATTCACCCACGATACTCGTGGACGTATAAATCAGACCAGAACTTACACGCGCAACGTTGCTGTAAATACCTATACTAATGTCAAAAATTATACATGGGATTGCGATGGGCAATTGACGGGTGTCGAGGCACAAGAACCCTGGGGTTTCAAGTACGACGAGAACGGTAATATGTTGTCTCTCAGATATCGTGGTAACACTATACCCATGGAATACAATACAATGGACAGAATCGTCAAATTCGGTGAGGGTCTTTACAAATACGACAATAGAGGTTTGGTCGTTCAAAATGCCAGAGAGGAGAAATTCAATTACAATGCGAAAGGCTTACTGGTTCGTGCTACCAAACATGGACGATTCGATGTTCGGTATTATTACGATCATCTCGATCGTTTAGCAACGAGAAAAGATAATTATGGAAATGTTACTCAATTCTTTTACAATAATCAAAAACGTCCTCACGAAGTCAGCCAGATATACAGCCCGCGAGATGGAAAATTGATGTCTTTGGTTTACGACGATAGAGGACATCTCATTTATGCTCAAGTTTATCGTCACAAGTATTATATCGCCACTGATCAGTGCGGAACACCAATAATGATATTCAATCAATATGGCGAAGGTATAAGAGAGATCATGAGATCACCGTACGGGCATATCGTGTACGATTCAAATCCTTACCTGTACTTACCCGTTGATTTTTGTGGTGGATTGTTGGATCAAGTAAGTTACTTCTATATTTTCTTACCGACTATCTCATTTTAAGGAAAATGCGCATACAAAGATTTATATTTGTTCAACAGGTTACATCGCTGGTTCATATGCCAAATGGAAAGGTTTACGACCCTCTGATAGGACAGTGGATGTCACCTCTTTGGGAGAACGTGTTAGATAGGATAGACACGCCAACGCATTTGCATCTGTATAGGTTTAACGGAAACGATCCGATCGATATCAGAGATACGGAGAAACCAAATCAACCCACGGGTAAGTAGCTGTAATTTAAGTTCAATTACGACATTATGGACCAAAGTACTCGAATTATACGATCCCTATTTTTCAGATCACATATCATGGCTCTCGCATCTGGGATACGATCTAAAGAGCCTGGCACCTCAACTGTTTCCCGATGAGCTTCCCGATGGTCTCGTACCACCAGCCCTCGGTCCAGGAACTTCGATATTCGGCAAGAAAAAGAGAACGAGAAACCTCGGCGTTCAATCTGGCTTCTTGGCCCACATCGCGCAAAGGCACTCGGGTGACGCGATGAGTCTCTCGGCACCACCAAGATCGGCCCTGAAAAAGGATACAAACGAACTGATTCCAAGTCGTCTGGGCGCAGCATCGGATCCACCGTTTGGTAAAGGAATCCTCGTCTCGAGAACAGCCGATGGTCAAGCAGTCGTGTCCAGCGTGCCAACGGCGAACGCGATCTACGGTGACGTGTTCACGTCGGTGTTCAATCGTTCATATTTCCTACCGTTCACGTTCGTCGTACACAGTGCGCAGCAGGACGCTTTCTATTTCGTGAAGGAAGAAACGTGGCGAGCTAGCGAGGATCGTGGTCAGTTGAAACGTCTCGGTGGACAAGTGAATACAACCTTCCACGAAAATGAAAACGGTAGCGGTAGTAGCTCGCTGATCGACGTTAAAATACACGGTGCAAGTTACGTCGTCAATTTACGATACGGCACGACAGCCGAAAAGGAGAAGCAACGGCTCCTTCATCACGCGAAAGCGACGGCCATTCGCAAAGCTTGGCACAGAGAACGGGATGCTCTTAAGGCCAATACACCAACGACGAACGATTGGATGGTCGCCGAGCAGGACGAGATCCTGAAGGACGGTATAGCCTCGAATTACGAGGGTGAATACATTCACGATGCTCAGATCTATCCAGAGCTGGCAGAAGATCCGTATAATATAAGATTCGTCAAGAAGGCCGTCGACCCTTCGAGTAAGAAACGACGCAGAAGGAGAGGCGCGCCGTCCTGCAAGCTCTGGTGGCTGGACAAGTTTTGCTAGATCGTTTTCGAGTTAACGAGAACGGTACGGCTCTCCTTCCACTGCCACTCTTTTTAATGGGTTTTCATTACTGTCCAAAAAAAAAAAAATTGATAGCTGTATTCGGGCTCTCGGTGAGAGTCCATGGGACAAAGTATGACAAAGGAAATGGGAAGACAATTAAGAGTTACTATCGAGACGCGTGACTCGACGACGCATCGTCCTTAAATGCACGCGTGTTACTGAAGATGAAGACGATGGTAAGGAAGAAGAAGAAGAAGAGAAACGTACTGAACACTATCAAAAAGTTTTATACCAAAGTCTATTTGTGTATTTCAAAGATGCCAAAAACACTAACGTTATATGATCTACCGCGATAGGGTGTAGTGTATAAGCATTAAAAAAAAAAAGTATGCGGCGTGGATTACGAATTAATCTTGCCCGCGGATGAGTACGCGACCGATCCGTGATTTGGCAGACGCGCGAAAGCCTTATAAGTAATCGGTGCAAAAGAGCTTTCAACGAGGAGTCTCTCGCCTCTCGTTCGCTGTGAACCGGACGAAAAGAAAAGGACATTCGTTATCGCGTTTGGTCGAATGGCACAAATATGAATGGAACGAGAGAGAAAGAGAAAAAGAGAGAAACGTGCAAGGGGCGACTTCAATTCGGATATATAGGGTATTTCCAAACTAAAAAAAAATGAACCAGTATGAAACGTGGGCGCAATGTCGACGTAAGAGAGAAGAGACGCGATGCTCGAAAATTCGTGAGGCGAGCGCAGCGTGTGCCACGTTAACGCCGAGACAAGAGGGAAAGAGGATATGTCCTGAGAAAAAAAAGCGGGCCATTCGTCGTTGAGGCGAATCGAGTGAGAGAAACTAGTCAATATATAGCTTTACATTGACGTATAAACTTTTCATTAGAGTAAGAACGAGAGTTATAGTGAATATGCATGTGAGAGAGAGAGAGAGAGAGCGAACGAACGTGATCCTTGCCGTACAATGTGAAACTGTGTGTACCCACCTGCCCATTCGTATGCGAGCGATACTTTGTCGTCGTACTTAGATAGAAGAAGGAAGACTAATAAAACGGAAGAAGACGAGGAGAAAAGAATTCGGAAAATGAAATAACTATACGATTATACGTGGATTGCAAGTGGACGCGAACCGAATGTGCACACATATCTCAACAATGAATGGCCTCGGAATTCGTATAGGAAGATCGCGCGTTATCGTTCGAATTACAAAGAAAAAAAAAAGACTTTTTTCCGTGTATAATAATCGGGAGGAAAATAAAACAAATGCGATGTCGTTCCCCCGTGTCGAAATTCGATCGACGTGTTAAAACACGGTCAAGGAAGCTCGTGTTCTGCTTTGAAGCCTTAGATGATGAATATCGGCGAAGAAGGGAGAGACGAGCGAATTTGTATTATAAAGTGGTGCTTTCTCGATGATGATGATGCGGAAGAGAATTGGTGCAATGTTAAACGATGATGAGAGTGAACATGCGTGAATGGGACATTGTATTATTATTAGGCTAACATATTTTTAAACATGGATGTGTCGTATCCTAGCACTTTAGCGTCCAACCTCCGTGAAGAGAAAAGATAATTGCGATCTTATAAGCTGCGAGAAGTCTGCAGGATTAAACGAACTATCGATCGAAGATTAATAATTAAATACGTTCGGGATCATCGACGGTACTGTTTGTTATCCCGTAGAGAAGTTTAGGCGGGGTAAAGGAAGCGTCGGGCAAACGAGCCGATGTCCCTCTCTGTTTAACTAATAAGAAAATTAAAGTAAAGGTTAAAACAAAAGGAAAGAAGAGAAAAGAGAAACGACTCATTATTGGTAATAAAAATACGTATACACAATATGCATATTTGTGCTTGCTGGATATGAATAACGAACGTCAAACTATGTTTCTTCATTGATTAATAAGTGTGTATCTAAATTAACGCGACCACCCACTCACCACCAACAGCCCTTACCCCCTCCTCACCTTCCTCGATACCAATCGTTTTCCGTGTACCATCGAACGTGAGTAACGTTCCAAGCCACGCTCATATTAAGGAACATTAGCATCAAAGATTAGCCCTCGCTATTCCCTTACCCCCCTTCTCTCTCTCTCTCTCTCCCCCTCTCTCCTTCTCTCTCTCTTTCGTTCTATTTCCTTCTCCTGATATCCCTCCACCTTAAATCGAACATCTCTTGAGAACCACGGATTTGTCCAACTCACAGCGCGATGCGTCCGCATCTCTTGGAACACTACGCGCCGTCGACGAATAGGTAGTGGCACAACGACATTATCAGACTAGATGATAAATTTATCTATGATACTGAATGTATTAAAATGATAAATAATATATACAAAACCTTCCTATATATAGGGTGGCTTTGTAATATATTTTTGAGTCAAGCGAGTGTTTAAATGTACACGGACGAGAATACATCGTAGAGCTTCGGTCCAAATCACATTAAGTAATCGAATCTCCTGATCGATATCGGGTCAAGCTTTTTTTATATGTTTTTTTCGTGATAAAAAGGAGTATGTAAAGACAGAGAAGACAAGAGAGAGGAGGGGGCAAGAGAGAAGACAAAAAAAGCAAAGGATAAAAAGTCAGACCGTCGGGCCGAGTTCACTCGAAAATGTCTCCAGACCGAACTACGCCTTCGAAACTCGTGGACATCTAAACGCTCATAATCCGCCATAAATTATAATTCGCTCTTGGTCTCGAGCAACGTGCGTATTACGCCATTGCAATCGTGGCAATGGCGTTCGAAAAAGTCGACTATTTTTTAAAAATATCGAGTGTCAAATTATATGCGAACTTTGTGCACAAGATGCTCAGAAAAAAGGAGGAAAGAAAATTAAAGAGAGCGCGAACGTTACTCTTCGACGCGTAATATTAGTAGACGAGGAAAGATATAACGACGAGAGGAAGAATTTAAAAAAAAAGAAGATACACAGAAATAAAAAGAAAGAAATTCACTCTCTAACTTCCGTGAAGTTTCATCTTGTTTCGCAAATTTAGTTTGTCCCCCTCGTCGATCGATCGGGGTCACGCGATAATTCCACATAATTCTTTAAGTAATATCAGGTAGATGGCGAAAGAATAATAATTATATATATATATATATATAAATGAAATATAAGTATGTGAGTGAGAGAGAGAGAGAGGGTGGGAGAGGATGAACACAGTTTGGGGTAATTTCGAGCGGATCGTTCGCCGTGGGTCCATGCGGTATAATTACTCGATTGACACAATACGGCTTTTCGGTGGATCGTGTGGCCAAAAAAAATGAAATGAACGAGAAAATTAAAAGAATGATGGACATTTAATGAAAGCAGAGGCGAGTGCGAGAGAGAGAGAGAGAGAACACGAGCGAGCGAGTGAGAATGAAAGAAAAAAAGAGATATATATATATATAAATATAAAAGAAGCGAATGAAAGCACAAGTCAGCCACGCTGCAGCTACTACGACCACTACCCTAGGTAGATTAAACGCTACTTTGCCGCTGATCTAATTGTTTACTGTCACGTGTTGCTGTAAACCTAAACTAACGATACGATATATTTTATTTATATAATCTAATCGACTGTATTTATTGTAAATAGTCACGATGTTTGCTATGATATAATATATCTGTAATTGGATGGAATCTGCCTGAACTGCGCCCAGCCCTCTGTCCTTCACAGTTAAACGGTAAAAAGAAGGGGGAGAGAGAGAGAGAGTGTGAGAGAGAGATGAAAGAGAGAACGAAAAGAGGAGGAAGAGAAATGAATTGGAAAAGGATAGAAAAGACTACGTGGCGTACCTCGCGCACTTAAAATAAAAAAACTATGGCGTCGATCGGACACCCTATGCGTTTCGCGATTTAGATTCGTATGTTCGATGTATAGAAGTGAAAGAGCGAAAACGAGGTGTATCGCGCCAATCAAATAACCAGAATGTCAATATATATTTCGTATCTCGCAGTCACGAACTTCGCGGAACGATCGATCGTGTACGATACCCGCTGAGTGCTCCGTTTTTTATCAGACTGCCTCTCCTACTACCCTTCTCCTAAACCCTGCCCCCCGGTCATGCATCCCTATAAGATTGAACAGAAATATAATCAAGCTAACGTATTCTTGTTCCTTGTCAGGAGAATGAGAACGAGCGATGGATATATAAATAATTTTTATAAATGTATTTTTTTCTTCTCCGTTCCCCCGGTTCAATCGCGTTCAATTTCCATATACTCGCTCGCCCGTTCCCCATCGATACGAATGATCGCGGTAGAAACCACAAACGAGAGAAGACGAAAGTAAAGAAGAAAATATACGGAAAAAGAAAAAACACATTCGAAACATTTTCGAAACACTGCCCCGCGGCAGAGAAATGTCACGACCCTACCAGCATGTCCAATAACTTACAATATTACTATCTTAAGTACAATATATTAAGTGTTTTCAGAAAATATATGATCTATATATGATAATAAAAAGGGGAAAACGTTTCAATTGCTGACTTGTCATTCAATTCAGACTCTCTCGTCCATCTTAGTTAGGCCTCGTGGTACGATCGTTCCTTACTCGATGGGTATACCTCGAATTTCTTGCGAATGGCAAGAGCGAAGAATAGGTTCGCGAACTGAAAGATCCAAGCAAGTAAAATTAAAGGGAACGTTCAATGGTGGGAATGGTAGATACTACTTACTAGAATTACAGATACGAAAAGGGTCGACATTGCGACTGTGTGAATCGACGATTTCAGGAAATTAATGGCACTGATCAAGCAGCCGGATTTGTACGCCACGTCCGCAGACATGGTTAGACACTGAAGAAGTTACCGCTGATCGTTAAAAAAGGTTTGTATAGAAATAAAGGAATTTTTTTTAATAACATATGGAAGAAATTTTGCCTGTGCTTTAATTTCTCATTGATATAAATAAATCGTACTTTGTCGACGGTTGTTGCGCAGCAGCTTTGTGGTACGGTCATACCATTTTTCTTCCAATCTTCATGCGAATCGATTCCACAGCATTTCAACTACAACATACCTTTTATTGATTTCTTAATATTTATAAGAAAGTATTATCAAATGGATTATTGTAAAACTTACGTATCTGTGTGTATTATCCCAAGCTTCCGTGACCCAATCTAAATAGCGATAATTTTCGATCGAGTCTACCATATCTCCGTGAATACATTCCATAAGTTTATCAAACAAGGAAAAACTTAGAACCGAGGAAGTAAAGATTAAGGAAAGGAATAATGTATGAAATACTATATACTGTAATGCAACCACAAAATTTTACACATATCTCTTTAGGTATTCAACCAATTTGTTTATCGCTCGAACGACTTACCACAGTCAGAAATTTTTGTCTTCTTTTGACTAAACCCAGTATACCGATACCTGCTATAAAAGACGCGAATATTCCTATTATTAGCAATATCGTAACATATATACGTTGCCCTATAAATCTAGACATCAGTTTACTGTCTGTCAGCATCCAAATCGAAATTATCATAGCCGTTAACCCTGCGAGCTATGGAAATTATGAATTATTTTCTTTTTACAGCGAATTGCTTTACCGAAACTTACAAACGTAGCACCGTTGAGCATCAGAAATGAAGATTTTAAACATTCCTTTGGTAAACGTTTATAAAATAATTTGTAAAATGACAATGGGAATAATTGTGGAGTATCTGTTCCCGTTGAAGTAGAACCCTCGCTATCAGTAATCTCAGCCGTATCTGTATCAGCGTCATCGTCACTTATATCTCGATGTCCCATGATCAAAAACTGAAATTGATTCAGTCACCAGACTTACTGATTGAATTTAAATAGCCTCGACGTCATTGTGCGTATGCCAAATGCCAGTGTATTTGACGCGAGAAGAAGGGAATCAAGAAGAGTCTTTTATAGTAATATTTTACCAGGCCAAGTTTCACGGCCTGGCTCAAGGTTAGTCATTAACCAATGACATTGAGTTTCGCAACGATAATATTTTCACGCCATTGCGATCTATATTGACAACACGCAAACTATCTATGACGCAACGTCCGACAGAGTTTCTCTTATTTCTCCATTCTGCGCCACTTATTTCTTTTCGCATGTATAGGTATACCTTTTATATGCGTAGGTTTATCAAGACATGATATAAATTATTTATGCGAAGCAAACTTGGTGGTAGGAATAAATTCGCATTGACTTATGCATTGGTAAAAAGAAAAGTATGATATGTATTGACATAAAATACAGCTGAGGGTATACATGAAGGCGGAACTCGTTGGTTAGCATTACAATCAATAACTTAAAGTTTATTCATTCCAGTTTTCTTTTATTTTTATTACAATTTATAGTAATGTGATTTATGACATTATAAAGTTTATAATATACTTAACATGCTGCAACCGTTTATGAACTCCAAATGGAGCAAAATGTACAATTAAAACTTGTTGAGGTTTAAATTTCAAAAATTATTAATTTAATTATTACTTTTTTATTTATTATAATCGTTTATTAATGATTTAATTGTTTATTATGCCGGATAGCGCGTAAACGGTAACAGTATTTCCAACTTGATGAATAAACTATATGCGTAGACCGATTAAATTGCCTATATCGTGCTACAATGTTTGTGTATATATGTAGTACCGCGCGTTTAATACACGCATTGCACATGCGCACGTACTCGTGATGTGTATCTTCCTCCTTTCTGTCACTGACTTTGCTACCTCGTGCCGGCATGTACGCGTCTACATCGAGAACGATCGTTCCTTTTTCGTAAGACTTTATGTTAAGTAAAAATGGGACAACACGTCTCCAGAACAGACTTCGAATGGACCTATACCGAAGAACCACACGCTAGTCGTCGTAAAATTATTTTAGGTAATATAATAATTGCTCTCCGATTGTTACTTAAATCGACGTTGGGTGTGTGATACGTGCGCGATGTTGTGTGCGTGTGTGTGTGAGAGTGTACATCTGACGTCCGTGTTATTCTTATCGATAAGGTTACCTGTATTCTTGTCCTAAGAAAAGATAGATAATCTTGATTCATCACTAAAATCACACAATGACACTTTCTGAGAACAAATTCTATCACATGGCACTTGTGGATATCTATTATCCACTATATATATGTATATGTATTATATATTATTTTAGATTTTCTACATATAACATTTTTTTTGCTTTACAGAAAAATATCCACAAATTAAGAAATTATTCGGCTATGATCCTAATTTCAAATGGGTCGTAACCGGAATGGTTTTAATACAATTTTTATCCTTATTTATTGTTAAAGATTTAAGCTATCCAAAACTTTTGTTACTGGCATATTGCTTTGGGGGTGTAATTAATCATTCTCTTATGCTTGGTGAGTCAGTAATTATACAATTAGTTTTTACAAAATGTGAGATGTACTACTTATCTATGATACATTTATATTTTTAGCTGTTCATGAAATAGCGCACAATCTTGCCTTCGGGCATAGTAGACCTATGGCCAATAGACTGTTTGGATTTTTTGCCAATTTACCAATAGGTATACCAATATCTGTCAGTTTTAAGAAATATCATCTTGAGCATCATCGTGTAAGTATATTACATTTTGTTGATATCCTTAATGATTATTTCTATTGAATAATGAATGCTAATTACTAATATAGTATCAGGGAGATGAAAAGTTAGATACGGATTTACCGACTCTATTGGAAGCAAAACTATTTTGTAATAGATTTGGAAAATTTTGTTGGATATGTTTGCAACCATTCTTTTATGCATTTCGTCCTTTAGTAACTTATCCAAAGAAGCCAACTACGTTAGAATATGTAAACTTAGCGATACAATTAATATTTGATGCAATCTTGTGGTATTTCTTTGGTGAGTAATTTCATAAATATATATTTATAATGAATCCTCGATATACTTGTACTGTTACTCTCTTATTTATATATGTCTCAGGTGGAAAAGTTCTAGTATATTTACTAGTCGGATCAGTCATGGCAATGGGATTACATCCTGTAGCAGGTCACTTTATATCTGAACATTATATGTATAAAAAAGGATTTGAAACTTATAGTTACTATGGACCTTTAAATTTTATTACATTTAATGTTGGATATCACAATGAGCATCATGATTTTCCTGCTGTTCCTGGTTCTCGATTACCTGAAGTATAATAACTATTATATATGAAAAGAAAATTATACATCTCTATATAAAAATATACATCTGAAATACATAAAATATTTGTTCACAGGTTAAACGTATAGCACCTGAATTTTATGACAATTTGCCTCAACATCATTCTTGGGTATCAGTGTTATACGATTTCGTGATGGATCCTGAAATTGGTCCTTATGCAAGAATGAAACGAAAACATAGAGGCTTAAAATCATAGATTATTAGATTAGTGTTGTGACGATTACCAATAAAAACAATCCGATTGTTTTTTTTACGAAACAAAATTAAAGGATACGGCGCTACATAATAAAGTAAAGCGAACGAAAGTGTTGCATGCGATAACTCAATTTTGTCGAATGTCTAATGAATTTATTCGTAATCGTCCAACACTACGTTTAGATATCCAACTTTTGCCAACAACTAGCATTGATTAATGCTGAATACACAGACTGTACTATTATTACTACATTATTACAATGTCAGTGTGATTGTTATTTAAGTGCATTAACTACAAATTTACAAATGCTTGTAAACAAATAGTTAAACTGAAAATATTACATTAGATTTCTTAATTTTAAAGATAAAATTGTGATTTTCAATAGATAATGAAATATTATTATTTCTTACATATTGAACAGTATTTCCATCTTGCTTTGTTGTATTTATATCCAACTTCTACATACAAGAAAAGTCCGCACATTATTATATAAATATATTTACATATATGATGTCAAAGTAATAATATCGATGTTATAAGTACCTATATTTTTATTACAAAATAAAGATAAATACGCCAACAATATGGTATATGCTTCGTATACTTACTGTCACATATATTTGATATATTTCGTGTCTTGGAGAAATAACTTTGCCAAAGATTAGAAAAATAGGAAATAACGATCGCCTATAAATACTAGCAGATAATCCAACATTTTTTCAATTAAATTACTTAAAACACATATCTGCCATCATTTTATTTAATATTACATAAATAGTGAAGTTCAATAATAGCATTGATTATAGTTAAAACAAGTACACACACACACACACACGACAAATACTTATTGGAACAATCACCAATACTTTAATATTATAATTTTGCTTTCCTATAATAAATCTTTTCTGATAATATCATAAAATATATTAATTGATAATAAGGTTTGTGATGTAATAACAAATAACGACAAATCATACATTAAAAAATAATTCTAAACAAATACCAAGTACAAAATGAAAATAAAAGCTTGTAAAAAGGACAAAACTTTACACTACTTCATAATAACATTATATACATTGCATTAAATTCTTTTCTCTCTATTGTTTTATATTTTATCAAAATAAACACAATTTCATTCTGCTGCAGTCCATTATTAAACATTTTACAGCATGATTTTAGTAATGATATAATGTGGTATTATTTGTAAGAAGATTATTAAGTAAATAATGTAAAAATAGTAAGATAGCCATCTATAGCATCTGTAGTCTTCTTTTAAAATCCATAAGATTATATCCGGTGTTAAATATTGATTCACAATATAAAGAATATAAATAAGTCAAGCTGAGAAATGTTAACATATTATACATAGATATAATATTTGAGTTAGATTATATATTTTCACGAATATTTACTGTCTTTAGAAACTAACTTTACCTCGAACTTTAAAAAAACCTAAAGCATTTTTATTATGAACTAATGCACCAATGCCACAATAATTCTCTACAATTATAGATCCAGTAAACATACTGCATTCTTCTGGCAACAAACTTAAGACTGCTGCATGCATAGCTTCTACATCAAATCTTGCTTTATCCATTTCTGAACCTATCATCATGAATTATCTTGTTATTTTACATTACGTATAATATGAGACATGCTTGTACAAAGCTAGGGAGATATCATTAATATATTAATTGCTGGTGTTGGAAATTTCTGTAAAAATATACAAATGCGCTCATAGCTTAAACATACCTTTATGCCAAAATAATGGATGACTTGCATATGTAAGCCATGGAATATTCCTTGCAAATGGATTCCACTTTTTACTCAAGGGTAATGGATGTCCCTTATTCCACATAAGTCGTATGCCCAACATGTGACGTTTTCTGGTAAATATAAAACACTTTATGATTCTAGTAAATATTACCAAAATTTGATATACTTTTAATTTTAAGTAAATTACAAACTAGCACTTTAATTACATACTCATTAATTCATGAAATTATTTATGCAAAATGTTTTTTAAACGTACCAATAATAAAATGAAAGTAAAAAACAAAACATAAAAGCAATTATGAACATTATAGCATAAGCGTGCAAAACACAATATAAAAATAGCACAACTTACATTTACATGTGATGGCACAAGCGACAACTCTTCAAAGACACACAGAGCAAAATTTTGGATTAGATGAATTTAATAATATAATTGCTATATAGAAAGTTGAAGTGTATCATAAATATAATCAAAATTTGTTTAATTGAGATACATCTTTGTAATTGAAAAAGCTATAGTGCAAAAAACTAAAAAAACAATCAGCTATAACAGAAGCAAATATTTAAATCTATTCACTCCACTGATATACCTAGGCTCAAATTGTGTAAAACTGGAACACGTAGTGAATGACGACCATTCTTGACGTACCGCACAATTAATTATGTATGACATACCTTCTGCCAAACCATTTAATCGTCTATAAAAAGTTTGTATTACTTGTATCGGAAAGCAAGGAATATTAACTTTCACATAGCAAATATACTTTAATCATTATGTGACTTGTTATTAACAATATTATTTTTATAAAACTTACGGTGCAAGAGATGATGAAGGGTAAATCAGTTCACCTATAACTACCGTGTCAAGGTTCACTAGCGGTACTTGATTATATTCTAGTATTTTTAATGAAATAAAATCATATTTCACAGAATAAAGACATTTTGTTGTAAGCAACACAAGCCTCTCCTTTTCTGTGTCCCATAAACTTATTCTGCAAGTAAATACTTTCTTTATACGAACATTTAAATGATTACTTTCATTATCCGTGCCATGAATATATATCATTTAGAAATACACATTATAACAACTATTCATATAGCTTACTCTGTCAAAAGCCAGCTCCCAACAATTTCATCGCTACTGACTTCTTTAAGAAATTCATGGCAATCCATTAATGCACGTTCTACAACTTCATTTCTATCAGTAAAGAAGGAATGTACATCCACATTTTTAAATGGAGCATAGGAAACATCTTTAGATGTTGGAATATTTTCGACAGACTTATGATTACTATCTGTATCTAACGTAGCTGGCGAACCTAAGATGAAAGTACATTTTTCTTTTTTAAATATTACAAATTTCATACAATATTCTCAGATAGGAATATCCTGCAGAATAAAAAATAATCTAGGATTTTCGGAAACCTACATAACAGAATGGATAAAACTCCACTCACAAAATGTCATGAAACCCCTATATTTTATTAACAAAATTTTTATTGCTTACCTTCAGTCCCTTCAGGATCTTTTGCAATTTCTAACGTAGCTGTTTTAAAATTTACCGCGGGTTCATCATCCAAGCATACCTTATCCATTTCGTAGATTAATAAATTATTAAATACTATTGTATACTGCACAATTAGATGTTTGAGATAACGATGTACTCGATTTATTGTAAGTATCAATAAAATTGACAGTATTAGTAGATTTTTATTACGAACATGGTATTTTAACAAACCATAACACTCGCCATTTCTTATCGTACTAGATGGCGTACGTGGCGTATTATTAAAATTTTATCACAAATAAAATGGAATAATATTTATCAGTGTCATTTTTGTTTATAATTTCTTTGAGTATAAATTGTTGTAAACTACTTCTCTTATGGTTTACATCGTAATCTGCTTGCTTTTAATAGATATCTCAAGAAAATGATTTACAGGTGGTGTTTGAACTCTTGACCTTTGCCCTCCATAGATAAGGCTGGACAAGATATTTTATTCGAACGACTGGTTCGCACACATACATATTTTCAGGACCCTCACCACCTTCGCTTATGACTTGGCGTCCTTATGCTGGAATATATTTAATGAAATTATTTATAATTTAAAAAATACGTAATTGTATTAAATCGTTTATTCGATATTCTAATAAATTGAAATTTTACACCAATATACAATCATATAGTTAAACATTGATGATTATGATACAAGGTTTATAACATTAAATATCATTATTCACATAATTGTTCTACTCTGAGCCCACGCATAAATATGTAAATAAACATTTTTACAACCTTATATTGTACAACATAATAAATTTATAAAAAGTATTAGAACATATTTAACTATCATGTCATTTGTACATACCTTATATGATTATTTTACACAGAAGTAATGTTAACAAAAATGTAAATGTTATATCATTGTATCACTTAATTACAATATTTTCTAATAAACTTGGATCTTTTAAAAAATACCTAGTTTATACATACTTTGGTTTCATTTTTTACATGCTGATATCAATTTAAATAGTCTGTCTTTGTAGATAAATATAGCATATACAAAATTATTACATATTCTGAAACGGGTATATCATTCTGCTTATATACATGTGTTACAATACGTGTAACTATCCTTTTTACAATTTTAGTTTTACTCTTATTAGCTTGTATCAAAATTACATGTACTATATGTGCGATAACAGAATATTCTACCCAATGTAACAACTACGTGCAGAACTAAACTATTAAAAATACAAATACTTATATCTTCCTTAACACAGCAGCATATTGTGCCTTGCATCAGTCTTATTACCAATTATTATTTTAAGCGTAATAAGGCATTGCTGATGTGCACTGCAAGGTAGGAAAGATTTTCTGACTAGCTCACATCAAACAAGTAAATCATTTTCAAGTCAAATAAAAACCGTGTTAAAACTACTTATAGTATTGAATATCATCAAGCATATTGTCTGAAGATGAAAGCGTTAAACAGCGCTCTTCGTGCATTCCTTTAGCGTAATTTATTTGTCGTGACACCTGAAAGAGATTAGTATTGACATATTGAATATTTCATGCCAAAGGAATCTACAAAATTGGGAAATAAAAAATTTGCGTTTCTTAAAAAATGACGTGCTTACGTGTTTAGCGACTTCCTCGTTGTCACAACGAACTTTTGGTCTTCTTAAAAGCTCAGGGCCATCAGCAACTAGTAATCCTGAATCTGTTCTAGATATTAGTTCTATGTAGTATAACGTTGTGCCATTATTTTCAATTTTATGCATTGGTTGGCAATATAAAAGATCAGCTAAATTGACTTCAGTCACAACACCCTTCGTTCCTCCAGAAATGACACGCACCCTTTCATTTGACACGAGTACTTTCAAACTTTCCGTACCGCTGCGTAAACATTCATACGCCACAAATAGTTCTGAATAATCTCGATTATTGATGCTGTAAAGAAATTCTTGTCCCTCGGCTTGCTGACGATTATAATGTGGTAACAAACCCGCAGCATCACTTGCGACACGAGGGGGTCTGTCTCGTTTGGGTATTGTACGGTGCGCACTAGAATAATCGTATTTTTTTACAAAATTTAGAAGAACAGAACAAAATATATAAATTATGAAGTTTTATACCTTCTACTAGTCTCTCGTACTGCAGTAGCAGTTTCTGTGGCAAGATCCAGTACACCTACAACTGGTTTTGTGATAGTCCCCACAACTCCTTTTCCAAAGCCAGCAAAGAAACCCTGAAATCATCCACATAGTTATTTCTATTCAATATTCTCCAGATCAATTGTATTTTTATTAACTTAACATTATTACATACTGGAAAGCCTTCATTGGTAGCACCATCATAAGTTTGCTTGAATATGCTGGTAACACCACCTAACAAACCAAAGCCAAGTCCTTTCAAACCAGCAACCAAATGATCACTACTGCCCGTGGTATTCGCACGAATTCTTTGCCTAGCCTCTTCGTGTCTTTCATCCATAATTACACGACCCAAACCATCTGATAAAGATTCTGTAACTTTAGCTGCTGAATTTGATATACCATGTGTGACATTTTTTACTAAGGTCTTTACACTGCCTTCGTATATTAAGCCAGAAACTCCTTCTGTGACATCATTCATAAATCCAAGAGGATTTCCTAAAAAGTCTATAGATCCCAATATAACAGCAGCTTGCCATTTCAATTCCTGCAAATATCACGAAATTAACGTAACATCTAATCGTGATTTTTGTATCATCAAAAAATGTTAAATATCATACATCTTTGTAATGTTTTATTATTGAATGCAGTAAAAACTGGCTGTTTTCAAATGGATGTCTCTTAACGAATGGTTCTAGTTCGATCGTAGCGTCTTCAAACTTAATCAGAGTCAAACCTAATTTTCTTTTTATCGCTTGAAGATGGGGTGGTAATTTCGTTGTAGTAAGTACACTGAGCTTCACCTATATCATCAGAAATAATTCATTATGAGAAAAACTTAATGGATGTATGGAATATTGTAATAATCATTTCGTATGCATACCTGGTTAGGTATAAGCTTCAATGCACCAAAATAATATCGTTTAGCATGAGCAGCAGAAACTTCAGAAATGAATCTTTGTGCTTTGAAATCATTTTCATCGAGAGGTACTTCCATTTCAGACCTACCAGCTCCGATGAAAGCAGCCAACTTCAAAATTAACTTTTCTTCAAAATGTATACATAATGGCTTGATGCTGACTATCAAGTGTTTGTAGATTTCAGCATTTTGATTTTTTGACTTCAATTTTTCCGCTGCGACGTGTATTGCAGGTCGGTGATTATTTTCTGTGCGTTGCGAACGAGTGACATACAAAACAGATGTGCATTGTGCTTCGATGAGTTGATTATCAATTTGAACATCTTCAACGCTTATATCTAATATCGCATTAAGAGAAGTTTGCGTTAGTTCCAGGTTTATTCCACCAAATCGTGCAAATAGTAATTCTTCAGCTGGTCTTCGCGATACTATCGATAATCCCAAGCCTGTTGGTAAATTGACATTTAATTGTAATTCGTGAAAATCTGGATTTTCTGCGTCAACACGGACATGCGTAGGACGCTGAGTAACGGCAATGTTTGACCAGTCGCGTTCTTCAAGTAAGGCAAACGTCTTTTTCTAAAAGATAATTTATCGTATAATTAACAACAGAAAATGTAAATTGTTTGAACAAAAAGTATTTCTTCACTCACCCTTTCCCTAATATCCAAAATTTGTAAGACACGCGTAGGGCCGTCAGTAATTACCTTTACTGATAAAAATCCAGAACCTGGTCGCAATTTTTGCTTACCAACTCGTTGTTCGACAGGCGGTGGAGTCGTATGAATTTGTGGTCCTAATACAGCTTCACTCCCTAATAACATATATAAAATAATTTAAGTAAAACGTGAGGTGGCATATAAAATTTAATAGAGTTAATTTTTAGTAGTAAAGAATGATCCTGCTTTTCAATTGTTAAATGCATATGGTGCAAAGAGCCGTTATGCAATGTAATGAAAAAACAAGCCATATTATTAGATTAAATGAAGTGTATTAGTATATAATACTTATATATATTAATTTGTAGTGTACTTTGTATTAATACCTACACATGTGCCAACGGGCAACACTGCTGCCTGCAACATTCATCATTGATTTAAGCTTATACTTTACTAATGTATGATTCAAAATAAATATGAATACCTTAAGAAGAATAGCTTACAAAGGAAACAGCAAACTTTGCAAAGATGTAAATATCACTTAAATATCAATTGAGGTGAAAACTATTTTATGTCTTGAAAGCTGCATAGTTATATGTTGGCACACACACACGCACATATATTTATATATAATTCGCAAATAAATAATAAACAGCAAAATGAGAACAAATCAATTTGGACAGACGAAAGATGATAACAAACAAGTGGTACAAATTCAAATATGTAACTTTGTTAAAAGTTTGACTTAGTTTAATAAATAATTAATTATTAAATAATTTAAAAAATCCAACCTTCATGTAATCCCATAAATCCATCTTTTGATTGAACGCACATATTCCTATGCGCACAACATAGCCGGCCGTCATCCGTAAATCGCCACGTTTGCGTCGATCTTCGTCTCGGATCTGGTTTTCTTAATGCCAGAGTACAATAAGTGAATGGTTGTGGTGCTGTACCTGCTATATCTAGCACTAGCACCGTATCTGGTATTTTTGAATGTTTATCTCTTGGAGGACTAGAACCTGTTTAAATAAATTAATATCAAGAATAATAGAAAGTCATGCTTATGTTTGATAAATAATAAAATATTTAATTATTACATTACCTTCATGTTGTAATTGTCCATCGCTACTTATTCTCCACAGTTGTGATCGAGCACCATACTGTTTCCTACGAAGAACAACCCAGCCCCCAGGCCCGGCTTCCAACACCAATCTTTGCGTTTCTACATCAAGTGGATCTGAACTATTATTTCCTGTTCCGAGATCGTCATCAGTTTTAAAAGTGCCTGTTTTAAAAAGATCATATTTATTTTCAAATTCTTCTTTGTTACTAGTACACAACAAAAAATTATCACAAAATATACTTACCAGTGAATGCAATATAAATAAAATTCTCATAGGTTAAACTTCTTCCATCTCCGAGTACATTTAGATCATATGAAGCTGTTACACCACCTGGAGCTGTTAATACTAAACCAGTTGGCTGTATTGGTTCATCCAATGCATATGGCACAGATGAATGAGGTCTTACAGTCCATTCTAAACTATCAGGCACAGACATCTATAAAAATAACAAACAGTAATATTATAGTACTAATATATATTGTAATTTAAAAATATTTATATGTATGTATATTTTTATATATATGCTACCTGATTTACAACCAGGGGAACTTCAGAGAAATTGTCAACCCTTATAGGAGGTGGCATTGTATCAGCATCCGTGAAAACAATAAAGTATGTACTTTCTTGCAATACAACATCAACTCTAAGGAAATTCATTTTGCCTACTGCATCTCTAATGTTGATTGTTAAAGAGTAATTATCATCTAATTTAATACCACCTGACCACATAGAATTATCCATGTTTTTAATCCGAACGCATAACAATAGGTCTTTATCAAGTCTTGGCCAATGAAATGGCATATGGCAATCAGGCATAGACGTTATATATGTTGCTTGGGCATCTGGGTGTGCCTATAAACAAAATACAATACAAAATCTGTTGTTATAGCGATCTTCAAGCATCATAATATAAATCTAAATTGCACTTACAATTGTGGTAGTAAAACATCGCTGTGCTAATTCCAAGGTGTAAGAAGATCTATTATGCATTTGATATCGTGGAGATAATGTAACAACTGTTGTGGCTCTATATCTTCCTCTAGCTGTACGTGTGGCTACACTAATAAGATATACGATATCGGGTCTATTCTCGCGCAATGTTATCCTAAGTCGATGTACCTATAAAAGATATATGTTATATTAAATGATGTCATAAGAGTAATATTTTTATTTGATCTTAAATTAAAACCTACCTGTATACCAGGTTGTAAGTGAAAGTACTGAGACCATTGTGGAATACCATTTAGATGAACACCAGCGCCGACTCTTACTGACAAAGTTCTGCTGGCTTCTTCATCGCTAAAGGAAAACAGTAATGGTGCAACCATTCTTGCTTTTTCATTCTCCTCAAACTGGCCAGCTGCTTCAACTCCAACACCTTCTTGTTTGAAAACAAGTGGCAAGCCTGTTTTATTAATAATCCAGTATGGTGCAGTAATGTTAATTTGTACTGCAGAACCCTTTTCAACAATAATAGATGCATATAAGAATAATATTCTGCTATTAGCATCTGTCAATTTTAAGCGTGCTGTAAATGAACTACCATTCGGTGGTAAGAAGATCTGCAAAGAAAAATAAAGTTTATAATATAAATATAAGTTAATTAATAATAATGGACTAAAGTAATTTACATACTGTTCCTGTACCAGGGTAACCATCTAAATGTATTATTATTTCCAATTGTTCATCAATATTTGGATAGTGTAAAGCAGCATTACCACCAGGTATAATTCTACCGTTCTCTATACCTGCTTCATATAGCAACTCGTATGGCAGCAAATTGGTTAATGTTATAGGTGCCATTAGTACTATAGTATGTGCCGGCAATGTTTGGCCGGTGTCAATTGGATAATTATCTCGCTTTACGGCTATGCACATTCTATACGAAAAATATAATATATATAATGTTATGATAATATGCTACCTCGTTTAAACTTACCTGAATACATTCGATTGATTACTTTTACAGGTAATATGACTTTCAGTAATCTCTGACGGTTTTTTAATGACGGTCCAATCTATTGGCTCAATACAATATTGAAATAAATTATTTGAGGATACTGGTCTAAAACTCATCCACATGCCGATGTGTGTTAGAGGTACTGAAATTATAGACTGTGGAGGCACTTGGAATATTTTGCCACTGATTGATGAATTGGATGGCAAATCTACAATGTACAATTATATAAATAATAATCATTAAATGTAAATACTGAAAATAATATATTAATACTAACATCCATACTGATTTAAGGACTTCTCCATTTTCATTTCAATTGAATGTGATAATTTATTATCTATTTGCAAAGCCGATCTAACTATGACCAACTTCCTGGCAGAACCCTCCAATTCAACCGCAAATACAACTCTTGTTTTTGGTGTTATCATCTGAAATTTAAATATATGAATACTTCTACTTCTTATAGATATTTTATAAAAATAAATTTAACCACAACTATTCACCTGTGCCTTTGGAATATCAGCAGATGCATGTCGAAAATAAACACCTACGCGATCAACGGTTACCGGGTCTACCACTGTCCAACCATCAACAATTACAGCAACTTGATGCCTTCTTTCAATATGTGTAGCATAATGACGTAATTTTCCTCTTCCTTCAAAAGTAAATGGTACTGTATTTCCCGGTATTACCTCCACCCATGATTCATCCTTTTGTAGAATATTCTTTGATTTAAAGCTTTTGCCAATGTCTTTTATATTGTCTGCTGTGGCAATGAAAGTTTTAAACCATAATTTGGATCCAGTTTCATTTTTTAAAGCAAACGGAATAAAGGGTGACCGACGTCGATATCCTTGCCCACTTACTATTGACTTATTTACACCATTTTCTCTACTGATTGTATAATAATCTTGTGTCCAGTTGTGTTTAACTAATTGAACGAGTTCTACTAAAGTAGATGTTACATTGACATTAACAGAGTCTTGGGAACGAATAAATACTTCCAGTCTTTTTGGATCAAGAGAATTAGTAAGCATTTGTTCCCATTGAAAATTCGCACTCCATGGTTCAATAAATGGTTCCCAGCCACTTAGAACTCTATTATAATAATCTATACTAAATGTAGCAGATATCGAACCATGCCCTTGTAATGCCCATGTACCACTCTGCCTGAGTGATAAGTCAATAAGTGTTAATTCTAAAAGTGGAACGTCGGCGTCTCTACAATCGTCTATTATGCATATTCTAGCACATGTCGTTTGTAATTCAATAACAGTGAACATAGATTCATTCTTTGCAGTAGCATCAGAGTTTGGAACTGCATTTTGTGTTAACCACAATGCTGCTTCATCCAGTTGACCATTACATCGTTCTAATGCATTCTTACAATCTATTTCTATAAAGCCAAGAGCAATTAATTTCGATATTTGAATCTCCACATTGCTTAGCAATTCATTTGACCTTTGCTTAGCCCATAGTGTCTGTTTTGGTAATGAATTTAACATTCTAGAAAACATAGTTACGTCATGATAACTCAATCTGACGCATAGTGGTTGAAGTTGAATTTCAAGACACCCTTGTTGTGTTAACTCTATACTAGCACCAACAGGATCAATTATAGATAATGCAGTCTCTTCTTCCAGACCCAAAATGCAAGAAAATAATTCACAATGTGACAAATTACACGACAATGGTTTCTCACCCTCCTGTGGCTCGGTTCTGTATGCTATAACAGCTGTACATTTTAGTATTACAGCGTTAGTATCGCACACAGACGTATCTTCAACAAAAACCAATTCAGAGTCTGTGATGTTAACTTTTATTTCTACAGGTAGTACATTTATAGAAAGATTGCTGTTATCTTGGCAAACAGCTACTTGAGCCACCCCTGGTATTGAGTCAGGTTCAGGTGAATTCAACATTAAGAAATCTTTTACAGCTTCCCACCAATCAAGAATTGCTGTAAGTCTCATGCTATGTAAAAGAATTGTAGATGCAGCACTGGTCTTTCGTCTTCTATGATGAACTTCGGCTTGTACACGACCTTGGATATTATTACTATTCTTTAATGGTTGTAGAATACTTGTGAAAACGTTCAATCGTTTATTAGTAGGTTCGTTTTGAAATCTCATATCGGTGATCAGTATTTCTTGGGAGACCAGATCAATATCTTGTGATCCATCACTTAGAGAATCAAGTGTCAGTATTGATTTTATAAAATTAATACATGCTAATGCTGCAATATTATGATGGGGATGCAACTTTACTGTTACGTTTACAAGCTCTAGAATTATACACGATTTCGTCCAAACTTTTTCTTGTTCTTCGTTGATAGGAATAGAATATTCTACTTTATCGTTTAAGTCTTGCATGTACGAACGTAAATCATCTAAATTTTCTCCAATATTGTAAGACAGTAAGCCACGAATCAGCATATATTGTGCAGGATCCAAAGCACAATCCATTGTTGAAAGTACTCCATGTATACTCAAATCTGGAATTTCTCTACTTATGTGAACATCCAAATTTCGTTCAATACGTAAATTTAAGTGGCACATTTCAGTAAGTAAAGATAATCCAATTTTCTTTATATAGAATCCTCCAACCATTAGTGTATCTATACTTTCTTGATCATCATATCCAGCTGTAATCCTTCTGGCTGCGTAGACATCCATGTTAACAAGTTCTAAGAGTGTGACATCTAGAAGGCATTCTTCAATAATTGAAGAACTTTTGAAACTATTCTGAACTGTTAATTCTCCAAGATCTAATAAAATTAATTCGTTAGACGTAGAGCTTACTGGAAGCAATATTACTGGCGCTCCAGCATGTAACTCTAAAGATAATCGAATGCTTCTTGTTTTAGTATCTATCGCAACTCCAGTATCGGTTTGTAAATTTGCCATAATGGTCCAAAGCTGCGAAAAATGTCCAAAGAAGGCTTGCAGTTCTGCGATAAATCGTTGTGTGTGCACATAATGAACAGCAGACATTTCTAATTTTAATCGAGCGTCGTAAGGTCTCTCCTTGGAGTCTCTATAACTTGTGTACTGAAAATTCAATGCTTTTCTACCAGATGAAAGGAATCTCTCCCTATAAAATCTGCCATGTGGTGTCAAGTCAAGCAATGACATGGAACCTAGAGAGCCTGATATTTTTGTTTTTCCATCTGCTTTTAGAATAACCATACTAGCGTTTGAGACATTGGCTTTAGCAATTTCGCGATCAGACTGTATTAATACCAATGTAAGAGACCTAACTTCTATTTCAAATTCGGATTTTAAAGGAATATTATGCTTTTCATCCGTTGGTTCTATATCTGTAGGTACATGATGTGCATAAATTTTAGGATTTGTTTCTGATGGTCCTGGTATTCCAAAGAAATCAAATACAACCATCCATGACTCTACACTTATTACTAAGTCTAAACAATTGAAGTCCACAGTTACCATCTTCTGAATGTATTGCACTGCTTCATCATCATCATCATCTGGTTCTGTCATTGTGATGTTTATCAAAACTAAATTTTCTTCACTAGTAACTAATCCAGGTGATGGTGGTGGTGTGTTGGGCGTACCAGCCAATGATTGTGGAGTTCTACGCCAATGAGCAGGAATTGTTCCAAACAAAGTGTCTGCTTCTAATCTGTCAGGTAAACTTCCTCTTCCGAACTCACTTCTAAATTGTTGAATAACAGCTAGATCAGGGCAAGATTTAGATACACCTGTTGGCAATTTTGCTCTAGCTGGAGCTGAAGATTGCATCATGCAACGATGTCTTGATCCAATAGGACATAGAAGATCTTCCATGAGAAGAGAGCGTAAAGCAACTTGCATGGTAGATTCATTTCTTTGTAATTTTTCATATTTTGCAACAAAATCTCGCATTGACAATTCTACTAATGGCTGTTCGGAGTGAGCTTGTTTTAATTCAATGCTTAAGCTTGGAAGCTCAAACAATACTTTTATAAATAAGTCCAATTTTTCAGAATAAGTTGATGGTTTTTGTGAAGTATCTGATTTTGGTATAACTGGTGTGCTGGTCGGCATTGACATTAATCTATTCATGGTATCTAGTAATTGTTCATATTGCCCACGTGATAATGACACCCTCAAAGGTGTCAGAACTACTCCATGAACTTGAACTATAGGATTATTTACAAATTCTGGTTCTAATAGAAAACTAGAACTCTGTGTCAATATATTTTCCTTTTCAACTATGATTTTCAGCAATGTATCATGTAATATTGGCTTGCCATACTCTCTGCAAGAATACATATCTTCGGCTCTTACAGGCAAGTTATTATGAACTTGATTAATGTTTGCAGTAGTTTCAAGAGAGTACAAGTTCATATCCCGAACTTCCAAGGTTATTCTATGTTTCATCATGGAACTAGGCTGAGGTTCATGTTGCAGCGACATTGTACCTAAATGTGCAACGAACACTTGAGTACTATGTGACGATCGTGGAATTACGAGTACTGGGCTGTCTAATATTATATCCAGTTTCAAAGATAAAGTGCCAGAATTGTCAGAAGACACAGAGAGACTAGGTAAACGTTTGCGAGGTGCGATTGACCAATCTTCCGCATTTACTAGGCCAATTGCCATATCCGTAGCTGCAGCACTAATTTGCCTGGCTAAATTACTCAGATATTGTTTAAACTCATCAGCGCATGAACGTAACTCCGACAATAAGTGCGGTGCGTGAGTGTACCATACACTTCCAACTCGTATTGTTAGGTCAACTACAGTTTCCACTGGTTCTTGTTGTTGCAGGTATCGAGTATTTCGTTTCGCCAAAAATCGAAATGCTTCTGGTTGATCTGATATATTTGTAAAGTATTCAGCCAACTGTTGTGGTGATTCAGCCAAAGGATCCCTACCAACACTTATAATTCTCTGATGTACTTTACCAATTGTAGTTTGATCTAATACTTGTAATCCTCCAAGAGATCCTGAAATGGATGTTTCATTTGCCAAAGTAGCCTGTATCCTTGCATCTGACATTGTAGCAGTCGCAACTTTTTGTCCTATTAAGTGATTATCCTGCATAACTGCTCGAAGAAGCAAAACATTCAGTCTATGGAAATCAAAAGTAATTTCTGTTCTTGTCGCCACTTTCGATCCTGTATCTTGATATGATAATGATTCCTGTCTTTCAATCTGTCCAAGTTTTACTTTTCGCGATGGTAGAATTCTTCTAAAAAATCCCATTAATTCTACTATTGTTTCTTGATTAGCAATAATGTCTAGATTATTAAATTGAATATTTGCCACCCTCAAATTTTCCAAAGGGTCATAAACCAATGTTAATTCTATAATAATTAGAGCTTCTGTATCCAGTTTATCCAATCCAATGAAAGAATTGTTTCTAGGAGAGTTTAGATTTTTTGAGTTATTAGCCAAACTGGATAGCGCATGAGTAAGGGCGACTGGAGTCGTTAACTTCTTAGACAGTATAGGATCTGGAGATCCAGGTGAGATTGGTGAAACAGGTGATGTAGGTTCAGAATCTCTTAAACTTCCAGATACACTATCCATACCAACATGCTTGTGACTAGCTACAAGCAATTCAAAATCAGGGCCAAATTCCTGAAGTGCATCTACTAATAGCAGCCCATGAACCAACAATGATGCACTTACATCAACTGCTCTTTTACTTAAAGCTGCACGAACACCAGACACTTGTAATTCTGCGACGCTACGTCCGCGAGATTGTAATTCAAATGTCATTTGATTAATGAGAAATTGGATCATCATTGCATGATTCAAAGTACGTTCCTCAGTTTCTCCTTTCTTAGGACTTTCAGGTTCCATATTTACTATGCCTGATTGTGGAACATTGGCAGATGCAGGAAAATTGGATAATAAATTGTACATTAAGCGAATTGCCTCCACTTTTTGTTCATTGACATGTACTACTAGCCTTGGTAAATTTCCAGATACAGTTACAGACGGAAAATTTGGATCTGATGTGGTAACGACTCTTCTCTCTATTTGTAAAGATATGTTGAATCTTTCTAAAACGTGTAACGTTGACGTACCCCTCGATCGAACGTGCTTCCAATTATCTTTTACTTTTCCTACTAAAATTTGTAGATCTACCAAATCTACAGAGTAGTGATCGTATAATTTTTGATGTAATGCAGCTTCTGATAAACCTTGGAAATCATGTATGGAACCATTTTCTTGACTACCAGGTGGTGTGGAACATGGAGTTTCGAACCTTTCATCTTCATCGTCACTATTTGTTGAACCAGCTTTTGTAGGAGCTTCGATTTCATTTTCGATGTTATTTGACAAACGTAGTTTTCCAAAATCGACAACCACTACAGCTGCATTAGAGTCTATAAAATTTTCGACTAATAATATTTGTGGGGCAGAAATATTGAATTGCAAGTCCCAAGATGAACGGTAAACAAATTCTCCATCCAAAATTTGTTCCCAATTTTTCATAAGTTGACGACGCGTTCTTCGTTTCATAGCTTGCAATCTTTGATTTGATGAATCTCTATGTGGTTTGCACATGAAATCGATAAGCCAGTGTATTACAGCAGGGTTATATACCACGTCCAAAGATTTTGAATGAACGTGCAGAGAGTGGTCTGTACATAGGTGTAATGGTTTTTTCTCATAAATCAATTCAAATAAATGTTGTGGTACTTGATTTACCAACTTGTCAGACGAACCACGTGTACGAGTCGTGTTATTTATGACTTGAGGTTGCACCAAAATGGGAAAGGTTGAGTTATCCGTTAGGTAATCGTGAAGATATAAGGCACCTAAACTTATAGAAAACTTATGAGATCCAGACCTAGGCCGAGATTCGTAAGTTAAATTAACCCGTTCAAATTGTAGCTCTATTCTAGTCCTTGTGTTATCACTTTCTTTCTCTTTAGTAGAAAGAGAAATTGCTCCCTTTGATAAGGCAAAATTAAATTGTCCAAAAACCATATCACGACATAACAAAGTATCATCCATGGTATCTGCCAAAGCATCTAATAATTCTCCATCAAAAGTGGAGGACATACTTTGTGTATTGCTAGGTGATGTCTTTGAATACCAACCCCACCATTGTGGGAACCACTGTACTAACATACCACGAGCTTGAGGTACATCGATATTCGAACTCTGTGCAAGTTTTGGTGGCCGTACTTTATACATGGCTATTTCTCTTAATGCTTTCAATTCTTCAAAACTACGTTCTTGCTCCACCTTTTCTTTCACTTGTTTAGTCTCTGGCGGTAAGATAGATGTTGGCGTACCTGCAGTGTTAATAACAATAGTAATTGTAATAGCATCATGCTTTATACAGTATAACCAATAACATTAGATTATGCATTTATACCTAACAATTTGGTGCATGTTTCAACATAAGTAATGTTCTCTTTGCCTCTAGCAAGTATATCGCTCCAAGACAATTGAGGTTTTAAAGTTTCTCTGCCGATATGACATCGTGCAGCATACTTCCACCATTCTTTAGGTGCTGTACTAATAGGAACAGTGGGCCGACAGCGTCTTTGTTGTTTTCGGCGATCTATATCCTCTAATTGCTTAATACATTCAACAATTTGTTCATATGCTTCCTGTATGTAAGTATGATTCATCAATAGGATTTACCATTAAACACTGTCAATGTTCTGACAACTGTCGCCTACTTACATCTGTGAGAACTAGTGGTACTTCATCCAATATAAGATCTACAATAATCCTTGGTTTACTTATAGATCTTAAAGGGTGTACAGATCGATCTCTTTTTATATGAGCTCTTGCACTCACAGGTGATAAAATGTGATTTCTTATTGAACATTTTGTTTCGGTCATAGCAATCTGCATATTAATTAATAGAACAAAAGAAATGAGAAGGAATATGCATGCATTAGAAATCAGAATGGCTTTCTGCTATACGTACAGCTAGATCACCAAGATTAAGATGACTAAACAATTGTTCTCTTTTTAAGTAATTCCAGTAAACAGAGAGTCTATCAAGCTCCATAAGTTTAAATGATGCATCTGTAAGATTCCATGAGGTAGAACCTGGTATCCAACTGGCATCGCAACTTTGTGCACTAAGTGCACCAATTGTAATGCCCAGTGCAATGGCACCATCTATATATCAAAAGTATTATTCATTATTGTTATATTTTCCACAAGCTACAATATAGAAAATAAATTTTACCATTTGATAATGTTACTCCATCTTCGTATCTTATATGGACATCTTTTATATTTAATTGCAAATTTTCTATAATATTTGTAACTAAAGACGTGCCATAATTTAACCAGGAACTATAACTAGTAGCATAATAACCAGGATCTCTATCTGTGTCAGCTCTCCATCTTGCTTCTAAAGAATCTAATCGATTAAGCTTATACTCCAATATTGCTTGTTCCTCTGCTTCATTATCATACTATGAAAGTTTTTTCATACAATTGATTAAATTTGTGAAGTTTCATGATGTCAATAAAATAAATAAATTAAATTTGTCCCCTTACCTCATCTATAGAAATTGGTCCTATTACTACGTATAGCTGTTCTATGGCTATAACCCATGATGCTGTTCTTATTTGTCTAACTGGTACTTGCAATCTAATTTTGCCAATAAATCCAGATTTTATTTCAATTGGTAAACCGATATGACGTAGTGCTTCACGTTTCAAAGGTAAATTTTCCAATTCTACTTCTCCTAATAACAAATAAACATATTTTATAAATATATATGATTGATATATTATAATAAATTTATTATTATTAATTTATAAAAAATGCCAAATCTATTTAATATAGAGATCGAATGATCTGTCATTTTTTACTGATGCATTAAAACCATATATTACCTTTTATTTAAATTCTTGAAAAACTACCATTATAAAAACATAACCTTACCTGACAGTAGTGCGATACTTAATTGATCTGTATTTAAATTTTCTACATATTTCCCCAGGTAAGTGTTTAATACCCAAGCTACGAGTCCTTCCAACATTTTGAAAAATGTGTCGTGCTTTTCTTAACTTCTATAACGTCCATGTATATTATTACAAGCATAAGTAGTTCTTGTAGGTTAAATCATGGAAATTTTAATTGAAATATTGGATGCAAACAATGACGGGACTATAACATTATAGTTGCAAGATGCTGTAATTTGAACCAAATTTTATTGGCACTATGCATGTAACGCATGTCATGGCATTTTCTACGACAATCATCGGATTTATCGTTAGCACTATAAAAAAATACCGTACATACACTTGACAACTTGGTTGACTACCACTGATCAACATTTATTATTCCGAATACGCGCAATTGTCCTTTGGAAAAATACATCTTATTAATATTTATTAAGCGTTTCTGCTTTTCTACGAATAATTTATTTAAAATTTATTTATAAAAATAACTCGGCATCGAAGTATAAATATCTAGCTATAAGGTGACTGATTATTTAATGTATAATAGTTATGATCATCGTTAATTTGTTATCGGCTCGAAACTATAATAGATACAATTTTATTTTAAATCATCATTTCGTTAATATTTTATTCGAAGTGAACTTTGATTGAGTAATAATAACGACTGAATATGAAACTTTTAATCTTTTAAACTACACTTATTATCGAATTAGATATTTACACCAATCCACGGCAGCCTTCCTCCATACGCTGTCATTTATTGGCATAGTATCGAGATAGGAAAGAATCGATCCATTCACATGCTACGGCATCTAAATAAATATAAATCAATGTCTTCAAGCAATACTATCTCAATGTTATAAAAATATATACTTTGACGTACGTAATACATAAATATATAAATGACGAATCAAAAAAAAATGGTCTTAGGTTCGTTAACGTATCACCTTACACTGCGCCTGGATTTGTCGCGAATGAAATAATTATTATTTGGTATGTATTTAAACATATATATATATTTCAATAAGAAGTTCCTTACAGTAAAAAGTATCTAAGGTCAGGAATATCGGGTGTAAACGCTTTGTATATTTATCACAAAATATTATGGTTAAACGGTATCACATATGTCAAGAGACAAATTTTATGTAACTCTTATACAAACACACATGCAACAAAAATGTACTCATTGTAGAAATTTATGTTCTGATAATGTAGAGCTAAATAAAATAGCCTTAGAACACAGTTTCTACAATTTGGTATTCAGCTAGGTTCTATCCATCATAATTTACTTGTAGATATGTGACATATATTTGCTTATATCAAGTATGCTTGATCAGGGTGTTTGCTAGGATATATTAAAAACAAAGATAATTGAAATGCAGATAAAATACAACCCATAAAGTTTGGTATCTGAATAAATTGGTCATTGATTAAGCAACCATATGCAAACCATTGACAGGACACAATCAAAGAAGCTACTATAACTGGGAATGGTAAACTTTCCGTGCTTTTGATCCTTAACACATGTGCCTGTAACAAATTTCACAATTATTTTGTGCATGTATGTGTCAATATTTTTATGTATATATATATATGAAAAAAATATAATTATTCTCTAATGAGCCAATGTAATACTTAAAATCTCTTGCTTACCAACATAACTAAAGGTGATGCAAAAAATAGAATAGTAACACTACAGCTTATCAAGCCAATGTATGTTGCAGCAAGTTCCTTATCCGTTTCACAAGCAACATAAGAATAAACAATCGCAAGGAAGCAAGTTGCTGCTGTTAATTGTTTCAATGTCACTGACTTTTTCACACTATACATAGTAAATACAATAACATAGGATAGTTGTAATATTGTTCCAAAAATATTCACTAATACTACAAAAGAGTCGCCAATTAAGAGTCCATATCTTAGCCATAAGCTACATCTGTAAAGGTAATAAATAAATTAAGAACAACTAAAATTTAAAGAAATGTAATAGTATGGAATAAATGTACATACGACATGTAGCATGTCACAAATGCTAAACTCGAAGCATCTCCAGTTGTTCCATTTTTAACAAATTTTTTACAGACTAGCCTGAAACAATACATCACTTAAATTAAAAATTTATTCAGTATGATAATAAATGAATAATTTTAAGTTGTTACTTACACGCCAGCAAGGAATTGTAAAATTGTGCATATAGATGCTGATGTTGCTAATAAATCCTTGATCTCTGTCGAAACCATGATTTAGAACATTCATTCTGTTGTAATCAAACAATAAGGTTTTTATTTGTTAAATAATGAAAAAAATAGATATACGTGCCTCTCGAAATTTCATAATAAAAGACCCGCTCTTTACTCACATTTTTTTTACGATTTCAGTAGTGTTAATTTATTTTGGCGAGTTTTTAGAAACAATATAGCTTGGTATAGTTTGTTTGGATCCCACTTCTATACGAAGGACTGTTACTGTGACAATTGATATCAAATAAAAACTTAAATGTCAAAGACGCACTAGGTGGTCCGAAATTTATGCAATTACATTTCTAAATTATTGTAATTCTTATTTAAAAATATTCTCTACACTCGTTTCGTCTGTCTAACGAGGAAATATAGCTCCGAAGGAACCTGCATATTCAAAGTTTTTTAGTTTCACAGAGCTTACCATTCTAAAATCAAAACGTATTAACTCTCCTACCATCCTATAATCTATATAACAATTAACTTGAAAGCGTTTTACTATCGCAATTACTTATAATTCGAAAAATACTATTACAATCGTGGGATGTCGATAAAAGATCACATTTTGACACATAATGGGGAAATGTTAGGAATTTGCTCCCGCTTGGTGGCGCTACTAGAAATGGAGATCTGAAACGTTTTATCACAGACGAGGTATAAGGATAGACCTATCATCTTATGGGATTTCGTGTCCCATGTACTGAAATACCGATCGTGCAAAACAACACACGTTTATTTACGCCCTCTACCATATGGAGCGGTGAATTTAGGAATCATATTCGACCCAATAATCGAAGTTGGTAACATCAATAGATCTGTTGCGATAAAGGACGAGAATCTCACCCCCCCTTGAAAATAATCCATACTTCGACACTTAAAATATTAATTTCTCATCATTGCGTAACGATATCAAAAAACGGACAACGGAACAGTATTCTGCATGCTTTCTTCTTTCTAAATCTTGATGCATACATCAGGATTTTTGTCAAAAATCGATGCATCTCGAATGTGCCCGATCAAATACTCATTTGAAAGAGAAAAGTCTCCTCTTTACGAAAATGCAAGTCGCGTTTCGATAGGATGACTGGTTAAAAAGTTACAGCAGTTTAAAGCTTGCAAATGACCCCTACTTTGACACTTAAAAGATTAATTTCTCATCATTGCTTAACGATATCGAAAAACGGACAGCGGAATATTATTCTGCATAATTTTATCTTTAAAATGAGCCATTAAACATTGAAATCGGCGGTGGTGACCATTTTGGCAAAAATCATGATGCATAGGTCAGGATTTTTGTCAAAAATCGAAGTATCTCGAATTTGCCCGATCAAATACTCGTTCGAAAGGGGAAAGTCTCTTCTTTACGAATATGCAAGTCGCGTTTCGATAGGATGGCTGGTTGGAAAGATACAGCAGTTTTAAGCCTGAAAACGACCCATACTCCGACACTTAAAAAATTTATTTCTCATCACTCCGCAACGATATCGAAAAACGGACAACGGGACATTATTCTGCATGCTTTCTTCTTTCTAAATCTTGATGCATACATCAGGTTTTTTTGTCAAAAATCGAAGCATCTCGAATTTGCCCGATCAAATACTTGTTCGAAAGGGGAAAGTCTCTTCTTTACGAATATGCAAGTCGCGTTTCGATAGGATGGCTGGTTGGAAAGATACAGCAGTTTTAAGCTTGAAAACGACCCATACTCCGACACTTAAAAAATTTATTTCTCATCACTCCGCAACGATATCGAAAAACGGACAACGGGACAGTATTCTGCATGCTTTCTTCTTTAAAATGAGCCATTAAACATTGAAATCGGCGGTGGTGTCTATTTTCGCAAAAATCATGATGCCATACATCAGGATTTTTGTTAAAAATCGATCACTATCTGCAATGAAGCTACCGCGAAAAACGATTTTCTTTTTAATTCCTACCGATTCGGTAGCGCTGTTGCCTTTTCCCATTCTAAACCGATATTGTCGCATGCGACACTAAAATGGTAATGGGGCTACGTAGCCCCAAAACCGTGGGACAAAAATTTACATTGCATGATACGTCTATCCTATACCTCGTCTGTGGTTTTATTGAGTGTGTTGTTTCATCGTTTTTTGAGAATAAATTATAATTCCATGGCTTAAGACCGAAAAGATAGAAGAAGAAGAGAATATCGTTTGACAGGTCTCCATTGACTGCAGCGCCACACTTTGAACTACGCCAAAGATCAGTTCGCTTTGTTGGACAGTCACGCCATCTAGTGCGTAGTGGCAGCAGCTGCACAACCGCCACCCCCCTCTACACGTTTTAGGAGCATATTTTGTATCGACACTACATTGGTAACAGTGGTTGGAAGATTGGTGGCGTTCTCTGGGTACTATATTTAAGGAGTAATGTATCGTATCTATATTTTGTATTATCTATGATTGCATTATATGCGAAGGGAAATTTGATTATTTCAGTGTCAACGGTGCAGTTCTGTTCCGAATTCCGGATCTATAGCCGTCTTAAAAGATTGGAAAGGAAACGAAATTGAAACGGCATGTGCGAAGTTGCTAGTCAACCAAATATTAACCAGAGTTATTGTTTCAAATGGAATGATTATCAGAATCATTTATCTGATGTAGTTAGGCAACTGCTGGAAGATGATTGTATGGTGGATGTTACGCTTTCCGCAGCAGGAGAACGTATTCATGCGCATCGCATTGTTCTATCTGCTTGCAGTACATTATTTCAAGTAAATAAACTTAATCAACGTATTACTTTTCTAGAAAAATAATGCTAAACCCAATTTATTATTACAAAATTTATGTTTAATTGAATCAATATTTATATCTTATAACATTTATCGATTAAAATTACAATGATTTATATGTAATGTTCCAAAACTATAATTGCTATCTAGGAAGTTCTGAGTCAAGTAAATGAAGATCATCCCACTATAATATTAAGTGACATATCTGCTCAAGATATAAAGTCAATAATTGAATTTACGTATCATGGCGAAGTACGTATTCCTGTAGAGAATATTAATAGCTTATTGGATGCTGCACGTTCGTTAAAAATATGTGGTCTTATAGAGGTTTGTTTCTTCTCATATCACACATTGTTTTCAGACATTATGATTTGTATAACTCCAATATTCATTTACAGATCGACGATCTTGATGAAAGCGATGCTATTATCGATAGTAAAGATATTACAGAAGATAATATTGAGCCTATACCTGAAATAAATGAAACAGATGAAACAGATGAAAATGTGATAAATACGTTAGATGATAAATGTGAAACAGAAAATTTGGAAGTGGAAGAGAAAAAAGCTGATAATTCTCTGTTGAGTAAAAGAAGAAAGAGAAGACGGGATGCAATAAAAAGAGAATACAGCGATGATATGTTAGCATCAGCTATTAATGATTTAAGACTTGGCCAAACTTTAATTGAAGCAGCTACAAAACATAACATACCCAGGTCAACACTGTACATGCGTGCTAAGGCATTAGGTATCCACTTAAATGCATCCAGAAATGAATATCCTGCAGAATGTATGAAAGCAGCAATTAATGCTGTAATTGGTTAGTTTTTATATCATTATTCTTGTTAATTACTACTTAAAACAATTTGTAAGAGTAGTGTAAAAATGCTATAGGTGGCTCTAGTCTACAACACGCATCAGAAATGTTCAGTATTCCTAAGACTGTATTATGGCGACGTATACAGAAGGAGGGCTATCAAATTTTACGTTCAGAAATGAAGAGATCTTATGGATCTGATAAACGTGAAGCAGCTGTTAAAGCTCTAGAACGTGGAGAAAATCTGACAAAAGTAGCTCTTGAATTCAAGGTAATTTCATTGTTAATTTAATCATGTATCTTACTTATTCTATACTATATATATATTTCACAGATACCTAAAACAACATTATTTAGGGATAAAGCAAGATTAGTAGACGAAGGTAAATTGCCGCTTTCATTTTGGAAAAAACGTAAAACTGAGAATGAAGAGTTGAAGAAGTCGAGACTAGAAGAAGCAGTGGCTGCTTGTAAAGGAGGAAAAATGTCTCAAGCGGCAGCATCGATGGCTTACGACATACCAAAGACCACGATATGGAGACGTCTTCAACAGGACGGTAAAAAATCTGAAAGATTAGTAAATAAGAAAAAGCAATCACACATTGCCGAGACAACATCAAGCACAGAGGATAAACCAAAGCAAGAAGCAACAGATTTTACGTATTGCGAGGTAATATATTTATGTTACATTGCAAAAGATCATAGTAAAATATAATTACAATTTATTTCAGGTTACATCAGAAATCCCAATAACATATATAGATGAAAATAGTATACCAGAAGACTCTGTTATTATTTTAACGACAGAGGATATGGATGGCCTCAATCTAGAAGAAGGAAGGCAAATTATTGTAAATTCTGTGAGTATACTTTACTTTCATGTTTATGAAATCTCAACATTTACTAATTTTTCTTTTCTAGGTATCAGGCCACGAATACGTCCCATGTAATATAAACATAGAAGATAATTCCAATTACACGCAACCAGAAAGTTAATACTTATAAATACAAACGAACTGTATAAAGGTTTAATTATATGATATTTGCAACTGCTTTAAAATATTGATCTGTCGATCGTCCGTTCATTAAGTTCAACTGCATTTTATATTCATGATCTTTTTGTTACAGCAATGTCATTTAATTTATTATAGATTTGTAAGAATAAGACTAAGGATTATAATTTGTAATACAGACTCACATACACGCACACGCGCATACACACACATTGCCCAAAAGGTCCCGGACCCTCTGATTTTCTCGGAAAGTACGCATAGGTCACACAAATATTTTAAATAAAAGTTTAATGGCTATTAAGAATCTATTTAATTCCATAAAAATTAGATTGCCTCCCCCTTTCGTTTAAGGTGAAGAAAATCAAGGGGTCCGGAACTTTTTGAAAACTCTGTATATATTACTTTTTTCAAGAGAAACGTTCATGGATAAAACTATTATATATTGTAAATAATCAATATTTTATTTATTTTAGATTAAATAGGGGCAAAACTATGTTTTACGTAACTTTATGTTTCAATTATTGTTAAAATGATTGTTATATAAAAGATAATTAATATTTTACAGTACCAACGATTCAGAGATTTTCTGATCTTCCCGAACTGAATTTTGACCAAATCACGAGTTAGGAAACCGTAACATTGTTATATATCTATTTGAAAGTATTCGATCAGGTCTTCTACTCTGATAATCGAGTTCGAAACAATTTCCATTTACGTGCTTTCGGCGCTGTTTATAGAGTTCTTCGCCATACCTAGACTGGTGCGACCATTTCAGAAAATTGTATTCGCGGTTTTGAAAATTAAATCCGTTATACCAGATCGAGTATTCGCGTTAATATATTCATTCGATATATAGATTATTTTATGAACGTAATATCATGAATAATAAGAGAGGAAGTTTCTATTGAAGTTGATGGACATCATTTTGAGCACTTGTTGCAATAACATTGTTTTTATTACTTTTTGTTCTATCTGTTATTTTACCATTTGCATATATCGCAAAGGTGTGGAAAGATTATAATGGGACAGCCTGTGTACACAGGGTGGGGCACATAAATGGGAACAGGGCCGGCGGAAAGTACGGGCGATGGCAGGGGGTTCCATTTCGGGGGGTTGAAACGCCATGATCAAAAAGATCGTTTTTTTATTTATTTCGTCATTTCGTATTTTGATTTTTTAGTATACCCGTAAACAATCATAATTTATTTTTTTAAATTATATAAAGAAAAATATCATTTATTTATTACAAAATTAAGAAGTGGGGTATAAAAAATTCCGAAACAATATATTTTTACCTTCAAAGTTTTGTCATACAATTGTAATTAACAGAGATATTTAGTTGAGACACCCTGTATATAAGATCGCTATATATGTGTCAGGGATGATCGATGAGAAATTCATTATAGACACCAAAACTTTGTATATATGGAGAACTGAGTATTCACAGTAGCGAAAGTAATTTTTTCGAGTCCTATTCCTTTACGTCGAGATGTAATCTCGGTGTACCTAAACTTCTCGTCCGTCGATTCAATTAACATGTTCGATTTTTTACGAAAACTTTTCTTAAGATTTTTCTCTTATATCTATCTAAAGGATCATCCTCCGTGCTCGATTTTTCCAACAACGACGAATAACATCGTTATCGCAAGGAATTTCTTCGTCGATTCAACAATATTCGATACGAATGAACGACGACTGGTCGTCGTCGTCGTTTCAACCTCCCCTTATACTTTTTATTTCTAAGATAAGTCCGTCGATCGTTGTTGGCGAAACGCGATATCGAAGTTTCATTAAATTCCCCTGGTCGAGTGGACGATATGTCTTTTTGTCAAACGAACGAGATACCCTTTTACCTCTTTTATTCGCGTTCGAAGATAAAAGTAGCTTCGTAAAACTTGGAAATTAAGAAAGTACAATTCCCTGGTATATAATAGCATTCAGGAATGAAAATTTTACGAGATGCATTCGAGGAGAGTCAAAGTCGACGGTATTTAAAGGCGAGATGAGAAAGTGTAAAAAGAAACGGATCGAGTAACATTTCTAAGATATTTTCCTTTGACTTAAAAAAGTTTTAACGAATCAACTATTTGAATAATTTGAAATTCTTCGAGACAATGACAAAATGTTTTCTCGTGCATGTTGTTTTTATCAGGAATATACGCGTTCCAAGAAGATCGAGAGAGCAGAGATCGTGATCGATCGACGACCTTTTCGTGGATTCTCCGTTTTAGTCGTGTCCTCGAGGATGCAGGAATTGGAAGCTACACGCGACACCAGGTTCGTAATGGAGGTACCATGTTACACGTTCCACCGTTTCCACGAGAAAGCGTTAAACTTACTTAGCGGGATTAGCTTGTCCATCGTTGGAAAACCCGATGGATTTTGAAGCGACGAGATGTCCGGCACAGAGATAGATAGAGAGAGACGGTAGGATGCTCTTCTCGACGAATTTAATATGCGATATTTCGGTGCATCCGTTGGTACGTCGACGAAGCCATGGTATTTAAACCATGTACGCGCGGGTCAGAACAAAATCGTACTTCGTGGAAAACTAACTTGATTTATCCGTGTAAATAGAAAAGCATACCGTTCGAGACAAAACCGGTGCTCATTCAGACGCTTTTGTACTTCATCTCGCGAAATACTCTTGGCCCGTAGCATGTAGAATAGCATTGGAATATTTGATTAACTCCGGGGAAAATTGAAGTGGGCAATAATAACGAAAAAATGAGGTCAAATGGATGAGAGAAGGTCCTCCGTATCAATGCATCGATTTAAGAGAAAAAGAGAGAGATAGTACGTGTTTGAAAATATCAAGAGGAATCGGGTCGAGATTATTTTTTACCCGCAAACATACCTTTTAATTGTAAACTCCTCTTTGCTCGAAGCATCTTTGTAATATCCTAATGAATATTTAACGATCAACGAAAGCGATATCCGTTAATTGCGAGCTTAACTTGGTCTCCTTCGTTGATAGAATTTCACGAGCTTTAAAGAAAGCGACGAGTATCGATGAAATTTTGACACTGGCCGAGATTCAAAGGCGATATCGATGAGATTTCGAGCACGTCTGGAACGAACAGCAATAAGAATCGGGCGTTTCTTCTTCTACCGATCTTACAGAACCATCTTTGGCCCCGAGATCATTTTTCTTCGTGAAAGGTTAAATGGTATTATTGAAACGGCCGTATTTTTAGACTCTATTAGACGGACTTCGTCATTCTGACAGACCCACCGCCTCTTCGTAGATGAATTATGAACGGTATTTCAACGTGTAGCGTGCATCGAATCGATAATTAGTCAGCCGTCAAAGGTTTCTTCGATTTTTGTTCGAAGCCGTCGTCGTGTGCCTCGCCCTTAGACGATATCGCCAGTCTCGAGTTTAGTAAAACACACGCATCCCGTCGTTCGTTTCTACCAACTTGTGCAAGATCTTAGATTGTCTTTCAGACGTGGTGGAGAGGTCTAGACCACGAGAGAGGGGGATTGATATTTCTCGACCATTCGTCGTGAGTGTAACGATCCTTGCTGCTGATAGTATACAACATATACCTACTATGTTGATTCATAGAAAGCAATTCCAAGTATCGCGATACGTTTCACTGCTAAATTATGCGTAAACGAGCCGCTTGTACTTTAGCACGTGATATCCACGTACGTCCGAGTCGATTAATACCGATCGTCTACTCGTGGAAGGATAATAAGCGTCTCGGACTAGCACGCTATTTATTTTCTCTCTCCTTTTTTCTTATTCTCGAATGAAGATATTTTCACGAGTATGGCATACTTCCCTATCTTGGCAAACGATGTAAGACGGTGCTTTTTTTATAAAACGAAACGTTCGAAACGGTATAAGTGCTTTTAATTCGAGGGATACGTCACTTAAAATTGAAAGACGATATTATCGTCTCGATAATCCGATAATGAGAGGAAAATTCGAGGAGATTATTTGGCGAAAAGATCATCGTCGATGAGAGAACCTTCCAAACTCCACGATACTATACTCTCGATCGAAAATCGAATAACGCTTTAACGGTGTTTAAGCGACGTAGTAACCGCACCAATCGAGACGTATTATGCAAATTTTGGCCCCGGAGCGTTCGCCTCAACCCTTAGGCGCTTCAATGATTTTTCTCTTATTCTTACCCTCTGTCTATTCCTTCTTTCTCTCTATTTCTTTCACTCGAATACACTTTTGCACGTGGTAGGATTTAGCACGAACAATTGACGAACGTGTGTAAAGATTGCTCATAGAAATGACTTCATAATTGGAAGTAGGTATAAAGAGCATCGTAGAAAATCTGCAAAGGGAATCTTGAAAATTGTTAATTCAAAGAAATGGACTTTTAACCGATTAAAAGCCGGCATAAAGTGCTTGGGATACTAAAGGATACGGGATATTTTATTTTCTTAAGAAAATCATGCCAAGATCGTATAGCTGTTGCTGCTTCTTTCTTCGAAAGATCCACTCGTACTACTTTAATATTTTAACCGGAGTCATGTAGCACGTTAATCTTCGTTTAAGAAGACGCGTGGAAGATTTATTACGGTTTCGGCGACAGCTTTTCACGATGCATTTAATAACGGGAAACTGCGTTTTCTTGTACGCGCGGGCGTGTGCGTCTTACAGAATCTCGAAGCATCATTCGGTATCTCGCGATGTTAATAGCCGTGCACGATTTAGCCCGCGTATGCATACATTACTTAGCGTATATCTACAGACGAGAGTACTCCTCGGAATTCTGCGAAGTAATTCCGTGTATGCTGCTAGCGGACCATAAGTTGCCGTTAGGTGTTAGGTTCCTCCTTTGTATCGCATTCCGCATCATGTACTCGGTATAAACTGCATTTCCGCGTTTCTACATTGAACATGACTTGATAAATTTTTAATTAACGTTTTGAGTTTAACTATCGAGCGGGTAGTTCTTTTTCTTCGGTAGAAATAGTAGGTAAGACCGTTCGATCGTGTGACGTCAAAATGCTGATCGATCGTCTCGCGTGTCAGAAATTAACGAATGATTAAGTTAAAGTTCGCCTGATTCATTTTTCCGAAGGCTTATGAATTTTATATATTTATATAAGGGTGCTATCTTGATATTAACCTTTTGATTACGGCAGACTTTGAGACATATCAGCCGTACGATATAGTTCCAATGCTATATCATTTTATTTAAAAATATATGCTCAAGTTGCTGTAAAGTGAATTTAAAAAAAATCATCGAATTGAAAAGATGCATGTCAAGTTATGCTCGATATCGTCCTACCATCAAAATTGCTCTTACGAGTAACGTTACTTTAGAAACTTGTCTGAGTGATTGCACGCGTCTGTCAAAAACGGCTTCTTACTACTGCGACTTCGGTCTTCAAAACTTTTTAACAGCATGCGGCTTTGAAGTCGCGTAACCGCATATCTATATTTTTTAAGCTTCAATTTACTTTACCGTCAAAACTAAATTGATTTTCATTTGTAAACTGTATTACAAGTATGTCCTAATATTCAACGTTATATATATTTGAACTCGAGAAAGAAAAATGTGCTTATAGAGGTTTCGAAGATATCGCTTAACAAACTCCAAAAAATACAGTCGACTCGACAACTTCCTAAAGTCGCTTAAAAAGAAAGCCTTTGAAAAGAAGAAGGAAGAAGGTCACGTTCGAGGAAGACCGAACAGGTGTCTGGCGTGAATCTAGTGGGCAGGCCGGAGGACACTTTGGGGAGTCAGCGCTTGCGCTTTGAGCGGATGCGCGTACCGGTGCATCATGCGCGCGTTAAGCCGAACGCGCTCGGCTTTTCCAAGAGGGCGAAAGGGACGCAATCGTGGCACGGTGCTGCTGCCGCCGCTGTTGCTGCTAGCATAGGGGCAACGGAGGTGTCGGTGGTAGTGGTGGTGGTAGCGTGGACCGATGGTAGGGGTTGGATCGGAAGGAAAGATAGGGGAAGGAATGAGGGCCAGTGGGCTAGTAGTCCGCGATAAGACACCAGGAGTGGATCGTCGTCCTCGTCGTAGTCTGCTCGGTGTCGATCGTCGCGTCAATTATTAATCCGATTGCTCGCACGTAGATACTTTGTTCGTGAAAGATTAACGCATGCTTGGGAAATTATTCTTGGGGGGTTGGAGAGGGTGAAATTAGAAAGACAGAAAAATACACAAATGTATTCAATGTTTTTTTCTTTTTTTTTTAACCGACAGGAAAGATTCGGTTAAAGGGTGAACGTTAGAGCGCGACTAAATTTTCATATGTGTAATCATCGGAGGAAGTTAAAAATTCTTGCACAGGATTTGCTCGACCGGCTCGGTAACTGTACATTTTTTTCGAAACTCCTACGCAAGCCGACCGACCGTTTCGATGCTATTTTTAAAACCGTGAGAACGAGATAAACGTTCAAGGGAGGGAGACGATTTCCCTACGGTGGAAAATCTTACGAATAGATTTGCGAAGGGTCCGCTCGCGGCGAGCTTTTTCGTCCCGTACGCGCGATGATCGATGATGATTCTTTCGTTACTGGGGTCGACGAAAGGGAGACCGCGAAGGGCCGCCACCGAGAAATTTCAAGTTTTCTACCAAAGGAAGAATAGTATTCCTGACTTCGATACTCGTGTATTCATTTAAATGATCGAACGTTCACGGCATGGTAGCACTCGGGAAGCAAAAGAGACGACGATTGGACGTTGATTAATTGGCAGTGAGGAATTCGAAGAGCCTCCGTTTGTCTCGAGCGAACGATTTTTCATTGTCTCGTTAGTGTTCGAGTCTAAAATACATAGGAATAAGAAGCTAGATAATTCTAAGCTTTCTTAAGTTTCACAGTTGTAGCGTGACTCCCTTGTCGTCGTTCAAGTAAAAAAAAAAAAAGAAGAAAGATCGGATGATCGTACGACAGGAGAGGAGACAAACTTTTTCAAAGTTCCCCGGATACGCCGGCGGCGGGTCAATCTGCATCGAGAATGTTAATTTCTTCTTCGTCTTATATCGTCCCGTCGAACGAAGACGGAACTTTCGTGACGGCGAATTAAAAGTTTTCCATATTTTCGCGAGCCTCGTTTCTTGTCACTTCCATTATGAAAAGCATCGACGTATCTGGAGTTGTTTTTTTCCCACAACTTTTTCCAAGAGATATTTCCGCGAGAATAAAAAGGGTTCGTGCCGAAAGATTCGATTAAAACTCTCGGTAGGAAAGATGTTACGTTAATGGCTCGTGAATTTTCGTAGGCGAAACGATGGGATGCGCGACAAACATTAATAGCGTCGATCGGTATTCGTTAAATTATCGTTCCCACGGTATTAAACGTAACGCGCATAGGGACGGCTCGTTGTTATCAATCACCTGCCAATACGTTCCCGAAATAACCACGCGATCAACGTTCGCCCTCTGTTTTCCTACGCGTAGTATATTCGTATTTTATGTCGACCGTCAAATTTTCCAAATACTTCCTGTACGATCTCGCTCGTTAATTCGAGCATACTAGGATGGCCGTTTAAGGATAGCCAACTCGCAGCATTGAAACGTTTCCGTCGGTCGCTTAATCGTATCGTTCATAATATGTTAACTATGAGATAGTTCGTAGCGAAGTTCAAAATTGATTATAACTATCCTCAAGTTTCGTTATTAATTCGAATTACCGGCAAAGTTTTGACGCACTTTATCGAAACCCAACGTGAATATTATTATTATTTTCAATCTATTTATTTGATATAAACGTTAATTAAATCGTAACGTCGATAGATCATTTAAAAAGTTCTTAGCAGTATTCGCACGCGGGACATAAGAGGATCGACGGAGTAGATCGATAACGCTTTAAACGTTCGAGATCGTTTTATTCGATTTAAGAATCCGAGCTCGCAGTGGTAATAGGCTATTCGAGTCAGACGTTCTAGCGAATATCGATTCTATATGAATCGCGCGAACGAGCTTCCATTTTCTCGGTATATAGGACCTTTCTATCGTTTTAATTATTCCAAAGTGGCTGTACTATGTTCCCATGGCATGCGAGGAACATTAATATCGTGCGAACATTGGGCGTTTTAATTTAACACGCGTTATCGGCTACCACGATGTAGCAGAGTTTCGCCGCTTGATAAACCTTCCTGGGCAAGCAACGTATTTTATGTACGACTTGATACCTACCTTGAACAAGTCCGGCGAGTTTTTGCTCCGGGCCAGCGCACCACCGTAAAATCGACCCCTTGTGTCCGCCTCCGCGTACACTCGACTTTTTGCAGGTTCCTCGTGTTCGTTGCACGAGCAACAACGGGCAATACCAATCTCGGTGGCACTGTACTTCCATTATTTCTAATGAGGTCTTGTTTTGCAGATCGCTCGCCGCGACGACGAAGAGATTTATCGTAATAATGAAAATACCTTGTCCCTTAGGGTTTCAAGAACGTCTGACTCGTAAAGAAATAACCTGTCCCTTTTGAATTTCGTTGCCCTCTCATAATTTCGATACAGTACGATTTATAGAAAAGCCGTTCGGTCTGGAAAATCGAATAAAATCGGTGCATCGTGGTTATTTAAATTTTAAAACGATTTCAAAACACCGTTAACGCAAATTCGATACTACCATCGTTTCTTTCGATCGTTTTATAATGTATATATCGGTCCGTTTCCACACGCACGTACTCACGCACAAGTTTATTCGAAACACAGTACCTATTTCATGTGCGAGCGTGCGTGCGTGCCAGCTCAGGTAATTTTCTGATGCGCGATCAATAGCCGAAACGAGCCTTCATATTTGCATACAAAATAGTATTTCGCAGCTTGTCTAGATAGCTAAATTTTCCGATTTCGAGTTCGTAAATTTGACTAATGTCATTCCGCTTTATCGCGTTTCGCAATTCCATGCTTTTCTTTCTTCTCTCTATGCTTTTACGCATCTCTCCCTCTCGTTTTTGTTTTCTCATTCTCTATCTACCTATCTCTGGCTCTGCATTTTTTTTTAACCTGCATTTTTCCCAAAAACGCAACCGCTTCGATCGTGCGAGGCTTTCCGGCACTTCGTCGAATTTCGTGAACGTTCCCGTCAATTTCAATTTCTAAAGAGACTATGAAACGCCGATGGCTCTTCTTTAAACTCCGTTATAATTAGCGATCGCTCGAGATATACTCGTACGAGTTGCCCCAACGTTCGCGAACGAGCATCGATAAGTCTCGCTTCTGCGATATATCGTATTCAACAGGTTACGTCGGTGGAAAAGACAGGAACGAAAAAATGACCGATAGATCACTCGTTTTGGGGGATCTATCGCAATTCGGGCAAGGGAAGATAAAAAAAACTCTCGACCCGCGCGATTTATCGATAGCTCCCTGTCGAATATATCGACGCTTCGAGGCCATATAAATGCGGGACGAGTATCCTTCATGGATTAGCGAGAACAACCTATTAGAAATTCTGTGAACGAAATCTATGGCTCTTTTATTTTTTTTTCAACTGTAGCAACGTGGATCCACGCGCGGTTATAACACCGGAACGACATTTAGCCACGTGATTAGAATACGGACATTCTTGTAATAAAGTGCATTTGCCGCAGATTTAAAGACATTTCGTTTCCTGAATCCTTATTCGGCTGGAACGTGTAAGGGGATAATGCAAGGAGGATAGAACGCTTAAGAAACTCCATTGAGTCATTCAACGAATTATTCCTCCGAGCGTCTTCTTAATCAAATTCGTCCTATACGAGACGATTTGGAACATGGCATTGTCGAGAATTCAAATTCCACGGCACGTTCAACGCTAGGTACTTTATCGAATTCTAAGACGGTCATTCGAGTTAAACCGGAACGTCAAATTCGACACGTCATTCGCATACATTATCAAACCACCGTGGAAGATAATTTTCCTCGGTGAAAACATTCGTTCCATCCTGTTCCGGGGCTCGTTGTCGCGTAAAGTTCTCAGGCTCACCGCGGGAAAGGTAAATACCGCGGTACACCGACAAAAGAATGAAATACCAAAAATAGAGAAAAAGTAAAGGACGCGATATTTTTCATAGCGAAGTTTCGCGCTTGCGCGGAAACAATTTTGGGGACATGCTGCTGTTGTCGTTGCCGGAGGCGTCGAAGCGGTCGCTCGGAGCGTCGGAACGTTTAACGCGGATAAAAATGAAAGAGCGGAAGTGAAGAAAAAAAAAAAAATAAAGTGAAAAAAAATCATAGGAAGTGAGGGGAGGGGGTATACAAAAATACCCGCGGTAAAAAACGATTCCACTTTCAGGGAGTGTGAGTTATCGTCGTTGGCGTGACGATTAACGTAGGAGTCAATATGAGAAGAATAGAATGCTTTGGAACTGCAAAGACGAGGAAGGCGGTGTTTTCGGATCATCGTCGTCGTCTTACCGTGCTCTACGTCGAGTGTTCGCTACTTTCGTGAAATTTTATTCCCTTGTCGTGCGTTCGTTGCATCGTCTCAAGAAGACAAGTTCGAGGTCGACAACGGTTTCGAGTGCGTCGATCGTTGAAAAAGAGTGGAGTAGTAGTACCAGCAGCGATAGCAGTGTAGAGATCGTGCGGGGTCCGCGCGTGTTTGAGCGATGACTTGGCCGTCGATCCCGATGATCGAGCATCAACGAGTGGAACCTTACGAAGGCTTCTTCGTCGACTCTCTCGAAGCAGAGAATGCGAGCTTGCCGTCACTGATCGACGTTGAGATCGACGGTGGTGAGACAGTGCGATCGGTCGTCAGGAGAATATTGAACGAGAGCGATTACGAGTTGAGGATCGTTCTCGAGGACGACGGGAGTATCGTGGGTGGAGGAGCGACTAGAGGAGCGGCCGGAGGTGGCGGTGTTGCGCGCACCGACGTAGACGACGAAGGACTGAACAATTGGTGGGCTATGCTAGCACTGGTCCTCGTAATCGGCACGGCAGCGGGGAATATATTGGTCTGCTTGGCGATCGGCTGGGAAAGGCGACTGCAGAACGTTACCAATTATTTTCTGATGAGTCTCGCCATAACCGATCTCATGGTCGCCATCTTGGTCATGCCTTTGGGCATTGTCACTCTCGTGCGAGGTAAGCACTCTCGTGACCTCTCGCTGAACCGTCTTGCTTTTTCCCTCTCTTTGTAGGGTTCCGTATTTTAAAAGGAAAAACAAAACCCTTGTAAGATCGCTCTGGTGTCCGTCCGTGCGTTTGCTTGAAATTTGGTAGGTATAGTGTTAGATTTTGATGAAGCGTGCAAATATCGCTAGTCAACGATAAGAAAAAAATATATTTTTAATTAAAATGGAGGCTCAGTTTGGTCTCAAGAAAAAAAATAGTTTAAATTAATTTATACTTTAGTACAAATATTAGTATTTAGTATTAGGATCGTGGATCGTATCCACGCACCTGCCTGTTTAAGGTATATGCCCCCATTCGTTCGTCATCGACGCGATTCGACCACACGATAACGTCACACTCGCAACGACGACAATGCATTAATAACGATCGTAGATAGGACGTTTTTAACGTATCTATATTAATCGGGGAAATGACAGATACCTCAGGGAATTTATACGAATCGCGTGTATTATGGAAGCTGCTCTTTAAACATTCGGCAAGATGTAATAACCCGTGGCACAAGCGATCATTATTAAACACGTTTGTTCGATGGTCGATACCCAAAGCTGCCGGGGTCTCATCGATTATTTATTAATACGAGGCTATATTTCGTTCGTCGTTTCCGTTTATGCGTAATTAACGTCCTACGCGAACCAGCCGTTCTTTTCCTGCTCCTCTCTTTTGCTCTTTCTTCGAAACAATGCTGCTACGGATGTAGGTATGCGCGCAACGCTGGGATACCTCGGTGTCTCGTTTTTCCAACTCGGTCATTAATCTTTATGGTTGCAAAACCGAAAGCAACGCTTGGTGTATTCAATTCGTGTTAGATTATAAGTAATGGGAAGCACGCCATTGCATGGTAGAACCGTAGCGGTACATCAGCGGGTAGCACGCGAGATTGAAAAGCGTGCTGGATTTATTTGCTGCCTCGGTCCGGATACGATGTCTCTCCCTCTCTTAAATGCGTTTCTCGATTCAGCATCCGCAAGTGGAGATGGAACGAAGATAAAGCATGATCCGCGGGATACGCGAATTTTTCGCTAAATCTCATAAAAGTATCGTTCAGTGGCATCGCGATACTACCGTTCCCACGATGTTGGTGATAGCGATAAGTAGAAAAAGTCTCGATGATCGTGGCTCTTACCCATCGTGTGCACACACATGCTCAGACTTTCGATTGAAATCTTCACCGGTCTCTCCGTGGTACCCGAGCTATAAACTTTATGGTAGAGTCGTTGGAATCTCCATCAAGTTGATGCATTTCCCAATAATGGACGGCGAACTTTCCCTCGCGTGATGCACGGCCGAATCCGAGCTTCCGTCCTACGGAGATTACGCGCGCGCGCTCGAATGATACGAATGAAGATTCACCGTGAAGGAGATAGGTTCAGCCGCGTAGGTGGACAAATAACGCGCGAAATATCCTTGAAATTGTGCTTGAGAGAACTACTCGAACAGTCTACCTACCTACCATTATTACAACTCGCCACGACTTTCGACTTTTACGTAAACTAACGAGAATTAATGTGCCCTCGCTTCTCCGGCTCGACGGACAGCGTCGAATCTACTTCCTTTCGTACTCGAGAGTCCACTTTCGTGCGAGTAAGGAGAAGCAGTCGAGGAAATTCGTTCGAGTGGCCGCTCTACTCACTCGTTCGCTCGTCCTTCGTCGAAATTCGTTCGCTCCCTCTCTCTTTATCGACGTTATTGCGAACTGGAACGTAATCCAAGGTGGTTATCAACGGAATTCGGTATTTAACGAGCGAGTTAGTAATTCTTCTCCAACATCGAGGATAGGTAGGGTAGAGCAAGGTCCATTTTTCATATTTCGTTGAATATCTCCAAAAGTATAAGTTATATATAAATAAAAATTAACGCACTAGTAGCTTCATTATTTAGCTACAAAATGCAATGACTATCGGCTGGGTAACTTTTTTCCATTTCAAGTTACATACATTTTAAGTCATCAAAGCGTTTGGTCCTTTTTATATTGATTCTCCCACACACCTCTTCCTACCCACATGACAAACTAACAGATCGGACTGTTAGTTTTAAAGATAAGGATGGTGGACCTTTTTACTCGCGGACCTTCTAGCCCCTCTCTATCCTACCGTTCGAAGCAGATCTTCACCGTAAGACAGCCCTTCGTCGTTCAGTGAAAATTGTAATCGAAAGGATCGCGGATCTTACGGTATACCGCGATGTGCTCTCCTTATTACAAATTCTCCCTGTCATTCTTCAACGTAATATAGCGCGTATATGGATCGTCTCTAAAGTCGGTTTACTACGGTCCCACCGGTGAAGCGTTACGTCCCTGTTATTGCGTTCCATTATCTTTAGGTACGTCGTTTATACGCACACAACTCTCCGTTGGAAAGAGCCACTTGCCAAGGGATTCGAAGGGATTTTCTTGCAATTTGCTTTGAGAGAGGCGCGATGCAGTTTATCCCTCGCGAAGAGTCGAGGAAACTTCCTCTCTTAGAGTGATGGATCGTACCACCAGGCTTATCAATGTCAAATGATGCATTAAGGTCGGCTCGAAGATCTACTTTTTTCTTCTTTCCCCTTTGCTCTTCTTGCCCTTTTTTGCCACTCCTCTCTTTCGACACTCTGGACCATCGCTCGCATTGACATCGATTAAGTAAAGATGATCGCGAGAACCATGACGATCGTGTTCCGTTGAGTGTACGGAACGTAGATTATTCGATGATATTAACGGATGGACTCCAAAACTGAAAATAAACCGAATGGAAAATAGAAAGTCTATCGGCTAGAGGGATTAGCGTTTTTGTTGGTTACCGTTTATAATCGCTTCGATACTAGAAGGATCGCCACGGTATTTGTCCCGATGAACCGACAAGCTATATAGATAACAAAAGCGATCGATAAAAAGCGACGAATATTACTTCCTTTTTTTTTCTCTTTTTCTCTAATCCGTTTGAAACGCTTCGATGTTAATTTCCATCGATTCGTTAGATATCGTCGTTTCTAGTCGTTCGCTCTCGTTATCTCGCAAACCTGTCTATGTCACGCAGCCAAATTTTCTTGATCGTTTCCCGCACGTGTACTTACGTCACGTTAGCAATCGCGTTAATAGTATAATATTTCTCTTTCGAAGCAGGAAGATCAGAAAACCCTCGAGAAAAAGCCAGCAAACTAATTCCGCCTTTCACCTGGTTCGAAGTATTACACTTTTTCTTCGAGGATCTAGATTAATACGATGGAAAAAAGGCGAATACGACATGGAAATGAAAAAAAGGGTCATGGAAAGAAGTAGTTGGATTCGCAGAAGAAAATAAAGAAGGGAAAAGGGGGTTACTTCTTCATTTCGTCTCGTTCAGGACTTTTTTTCTGGATTTTCGCGAGACAATGCTTACCATTGCTACATTATTCAACGATAATACCGTATCTCGCGTGCTCGTCCACGCGTTGCATGCTACAAAAAAATCCAAACGTGCGATACTTTTATCCGACTCTTTACGAGTGCACCAACTTTTGCGCTCCTTCCCCTTTCACGGTCCGTTTTTCTTTTTCGTGGAATCCATACAACGCTCGACGGACGTTCGACGAGTCGCGAAAGCGTGCGTGTCTCATTTTCCTCTCGCGTTTCATCGAACAGGAAACGCAAATAGTTCGTAAAGCGCGCTCACGCAATGCGGACTTACTAACGCCGTTAAGATCTCTCGTGCATAACGTCGCCGTCGGTCTCACACCTTTAAAGCGGATGTACTTGAATGCTCGATCGTTGCCTTTTTCTCTTTCTCCATCTTCTATTTTAAGAAAAAGTAAACACTACCCCACGAATGCAAAATCTCTTTTCGGAGTTACGAAGGATTTTCGTCGAAGAAGCGTCGAAAAAAATGCTATCGTATCCGATCGACACGCGGTGATCTCGCATGATTAATGGGCTTGTGGATGGAGAGTCCGCTGCACTCGAGACTCTCGATACAACAAGTGTCCGTGGCAATGAAGCGTTTTGCTCTGCATCGTCGTGTCGAAACAGTACCTACAGCGTTATATCCGAACGATGCGAAACTCGCGAGATTTTTTAAGAGACGCCGATGATTAGTTTTCTCTTTTTTTTAATACTCGTGCTGTTACGCGGGTAAAGATCTAAATAGATATTAGAGATTACATTTATTCCATAGTTTATCGAATATCTAATAATATTTTAATTTGAACGATTTCCTTTCGACCCCCTTTTTATCCTTGAAACTCATCGAGAGCTCATAAAAATTGCCACAACCGAGGACAGGGGTGTCTTTTTAAGGGCCACGGCTCTAGAACTTTTTTCCCCGGTGGTTAAGCCGTAAATAATTTCGAGGTGGCGTCTTTCGACGTAATGCTTCTCCCTTCCCTGCTCTCTCTCTTTTACTCTCATAAATTCTCGTATTAGCAAGAATGTGAAGCAACGCATAGATACAAGAGAACGTATCGCGCGTCAAGCCTCGATGATGCGCCTATGCGACTGACATACGTCACCGACAACGCGTCCGGCAACGAGACAACGCCGAGCCTGTTTATCAAATTTGCTTTTCGCTCTAACTTTTGTTTTTCTCCAGGGCGAGAAAGCAAGAAGGCGTTCTCGACGCTTTGAAAAATACTAGACACTCGTCTACCAGCTACCACGGGTGCTGTGGCAGTCCTCCGCCGAATTAATGTCCTCGCCTAGAAAAGCCCGAGCCACCATTTATCGGCTCCAAGCTAAAAGTCCTCCCTTCGATTATTTATCCAGCAAAATCGTCCGTAGAAATGCGTTTGCCTTTCGTTAACGATCGAAATTCATTAGGAGGATTTTCGTGATATCTTCTCGCTATTAAGTATTCTCTTCTGTTCTTGCTAGAGAAAGATTAAGAGGGAGAAGATCGTTTTTATATGTAATCGATAGCCCAGCTACGTTTCATCAGGTGAAATTTTATAATTTCTGACATCCATGGCCGGATTAATCTTGTAGACAAATCAGACAAATGTTTAGGGCCTATAATATTATGTTTTTCTGATAAATTTTATATCTGTTGTTGACCGACTTCGAAAAAGGAATATATTCTAATTACTTCGATAATAAATACTCCTCTAGTTGATAACCCAAGTTACCAATAACCAAAAATAAAATAATATAAATTGGGCCTCGATTCAAATTTTGTCCAGGGCCCTCTGAAGGCTTAATTCGGTCCTGTCGACATCGAATCCGTCATCGTCGTTGTCACCGTATGGACGAATTTCCGATTCGATGACGCATCACCATCGGACACTTTTTTTTTTTCCTAGAAACTCTTGCCTTTTACCCCTCGCACTCGCGTGAGGTATTAAAAGCATTGACGCGTTCGTCGCTTGCGCCAGACGTAGGTATTATAATTGGCGTTCGGTTTCCCACTACGACGAGGATCGACGTCCAAACGGCAAAAACGACGTAATTATGCAAAAACTAGTAGTTCGATTCGTCTGTTGAACGGAAGCACGGACGGGGAAAATCAGGAACGAGGAGGAAAAAGTTCGCGCTCGACTTCGCATTAACGTCACTGCCGCGCATCGCATTAGTCGCTTTAAAGCGTTTATTTATTAGCAACGCGTTTAAAATTCGGGGAATGTAATTATTGTATCAGGATTTGATACAGTTCGCTGACACCCCACCGGCTGTACCGTATTATCGCTGATGTTTTAAATATATCGCTTCGGCTGTTCAAAGTTATTCGGGTTGCTAATTGAAAATGAACGCTCACCGTAGCCGGCTTGTTGTTTCTCTTTCGTCGGTGTCAACGCGGTTACGCGTTTCATTAATTTCACGCTCTGATCGTTCCGAGTTCGTCTCTCTGACAAGCATCAAAACGTTTTCGTTCATCCATCCACCTCTTTTTTTCATTCTCTCCATCGAGTTGCAGCTCGAATGTATGTGGGTATAAACATGGCTGGATTAACCCTATAGACAAATGTCTAGAGCAAGGGGAACGCCAAATTTAATCGAGTCCTGTGCTTGTAAAAAATTAAGTGTTAGACAAAGTTCCATATAAATTCACTGTAAACATGGAACGAGTTCGGAAAGTAAAGTATTAGAGCGGTATCGAGCGTGTGCGAAAAAGCGATGGCGAAAATTCGAACAATTATAAATTTCGCTCTAACACTGGTACTGGGTCTACATATACTTACGTATTCTTCTCTTTTCGGAACTCGTAATGGCTTTAAAACGTAGATTCGGGAAAAAGGATGCCCGATAGAGAGAAAGAGAGAAGCAGAAAAGTTCGACGAACCCCTCACGCGTTCGTGGCGCGACGTCACACTCGGCAATTTTTTCCCTCTTTTTTTCGTCCGATAATAACAGAACGCGGAGAGAGCGCATTAGAGTTAATGGTTGTCGATTTATCGATTAACGCCTACTTTTTAGGCGTATCAATCAAGCAACCCCCGAATGCCAGACGACCGGTGACTAGATTGCTCGGCCAACATCGCCGCTGGTAATGCGATTGTTGCAAAATTGTGTGGACTCTCGGAAGAGCGACGCTTTTTCCTCCCCTCCTCTTTCCGTTTTCAAGCTGACGTCAGAAGACTTCATACGAATGGTAACGCGAGACGAGCACGAATTATTAGCACGAAAGCGAGAGACGCGACAAAGTAACGACGTTAAATCGCGTGGGTATGAATTAAGATTAGCGCGAAACGCGATTGGTTTAATGCTTTCTAAGAAAAATGGGCGTGTTGTGCAAAGGTCACGATGATATTTGAATATATTCCTTCCTCCTAAGTAATGTGATATTTATATAAATTTTTTTGGCTCCGAGTAATGTTTACGCACGAACTCCTTAAAAATGCGAGGGGTTTTAAATACTGGGTGTTTCGGAGATTACCGGTCATATTATGGGAGAATATTCTACAAGTGAAACTGAGAATTAAATGTTGTTTGAAGTTTGATTGGAAACGTTTTAATACACTTTTCTTTTACCTACATAGATTTAAGTATAAGTAAAAGGATAGAGAGAAGCGATACACAATTCTAGCTTATATTCTTACCCTTTAAACTCGTTAAGAGTATTGGATAATGGCTCGTTAAAAAAGACATACTTCGAGTGAATCATAACAGGTAGATTTGTCACTCTCGCGTTGTTGCACTCTTTATTCCTTCGTTATTCTCCGACATCGGCTTATGCAATTTTTATTAGGCTCCGCAGCAAAGCGGATGCAATCTCGCTAGCAATCGACGGTGTTAAGACATTCGTACATCTCGAGTCAAGGGATAAGGAATGAAAAAATGCCGAGGCAGGAATCGCGAAGGTCTACAAATTGGCCACTTAGGTTACCGTGAATTTCTTTCGCGTTACTCTTCTTCCAAATGTCTACGGATAGCTGACCAATTTCTGCGAGCTCGAAGGATGGCCCATCAATCTCGGCTTTACCGTTCTTCTTCTTGTTCCGCTAACGTTGCCCGTTCTACCCGGGCCCGCCAAGTGTACGCTCGGCAATCCATTTTTAAAGATAGGCGCTCTCGCGAGAACGATGCCGGTTAATGTTGCATAGACGTTCATTCTCCTTCTTTCTCTCTCCCTCTCCTGAATCTTATTCGGATGCTTTACATCATACTTATTGCTAAGCCCTAGTATAAGTTTAAGTCTAGTTTTAAGTATAATTTCCTCATTGTATTCATGTATTGCTAGTACACATATACCTACTTTCATCTACGGGCCCCACCCACGATGTAATAAATTGTATCTATCTATCTCATCTATTTTTTGAAAAACGACTTAAGGGATCAACTTCTTTAATTTCCTTATATATTATAAATTTCAGCCTGCACAACTCGATCGTATTCGATCCATCCTTGATTTAATAGCAAGGATTTATTACCCACGTGACGTATGACATTTACGCGTGCATTTTGCGTTTTTCTCCTGCTTCCAAATAAAATAGAACGGCGATGTAAATTAGAAAAAAGGGAGAACGCAGTCGAGAGCGTGGGAAATTCGTAGGTCGTTACGAAAATAAGCGACGGCTGCGTGGCGTCCCAAATTCGACGCATCTCTCGTTCTTCTCCCACCCTACCCGTTTCATCGCCTATTTTTTTTTTGCTCGTGTTTAAGTGCAATTGCTTTCGTTCCCACTACTGTCATGACGAATTTTCGTGGAAATTCGTTGGTACCGACGCGTACCGAATTGGATGAATTTTTGAAAAAGCCTCCTCCCCTATTCCCTTCTCGTTCGGCAGTCTGGCCGGAAAACTGTTGAGCTCGTGAGTTTCCTCTTTTTTTCTTTCTTTCTTTCCTTTAGCAGAGCATTCTACTCTCTCGGGTACTCCTTCTGACCTCGGTTTCTAATATTATCGAGCGTCAAGCTCGTTTCTCGTCTTTCCTGCGGACGGACAGAATACTGCCATTATTTAAACGAATCCCAGTCGATTCTTGCTCGAGAAATGGGTCATGTGCCGAATCCTAGCTATTCTTTATTGTGTTCGTCCCCATCTTTCGTGCGTGCCTACGTACGTCATTAGTCATGGGATATTGACGGTTATCGAGCTTGAGAAATTTACCCGCTAAACCATGTAAAATCGAAGTAGGTATTTGGCAAATTCTTCCGTTATCTTTTTCTTCTTGTTCCCTCGTTCGTTCACTAATTTACGAATATGGCAGTGTGGCTTTGAAAGGATGGCTGGTTAAAAAGTTACAGCGATTTTTCTCTTGAAAACGACCCATACTCCGACACTTAAAAAATTAATTTCTCATGATTGCTTAACGCTATTGAAAAACGGACAACGGGACATTATTCTGCATGCTTTCTTCTTTCTAAATCTTGATGCATACAGCAGGATTTTTGTGAAAAATCGATGCATCTAGAATTTGCCCGATCAAATACTCGTTCGAAAGAGAAAAGTCTCCTCGTTACGAATATGCAAGTCCCGCTTCGATAGGATGGCTGGTTCGAAAGATACAACAGTTTGAAGCTCGAAAAATACCCATACTCCAACACTTAAAAAATTAATTTCTCATGATTGCTTAACGCTATTGAAAAACGGACAACGGAACATTGTTCTGCATGCTTTTATCTTTAAAATAAGCCATTAAACATTGAAATCGGCGGTGGTGACCATTTTGGCAAAAATCATGATGCATAGGTCAGGATTTTTGTCAAAAATCGAAGTATCTCGAATTTGCCCGATCAAATACTCGTTCGAAAGGGGAAAGTCTCTTCTTTACGAATATGCAAGTCGCGTTTCGATAGGATGACTGGTTAAAAAGTTACAGCAGTTTAAAGCTTGCAAATGACCCCTACTTTGACACTTAAAAGATTAATTTCTCATCATTGCTTAACGATATCGAAAAACGGACAGCGGAATATTATTCTGCATAATTTTATCTTTAAAATGAGCCATTAAACATTGAAATCGGCGGTGGTGACCATTTTGGCAAAAATCATGATGCATAGGTCAGGATTTTTGTCAAAAATCGAAGTATCTCGAATTTGCCCGATCAAATACTCGTTCGAAAGGGGGAAGTCTCTTCTTTACGAATATGCAAGTCGCGTTTCGATAGGATGGCTGGTTGGAAAGATACAGCAGTTTTAAGCTTGAAAACGACCCATATTCCGACACTTCAAAGATTAATTTCTCATCATTGCGTAACGATATCGAAAAACGGACAACGGGACAATATTCTACATGCTTTATTCTTTCAAAGGAGCCCTTAAACATTGAAATCGGCGGTGGTGACCATTTTGGCAAAAATCATGATGCATACATCAGGAAAAATTTCCATGTATTGCTAAGAAGTTGAACTTTATGATGGTCACCAAAAAATTCGAAAATATAAGCTATAGAAATCTGTAGAAACAAAAAACCTAAAATTGGGACAACTAGCCCCGGTCTCCCCTACTTTATTCTACACTCTAAGATGAACCTCCCGGTGTATCGAATTTATGGTATGATTTATACCGTTGTGCACTCTGCGGTGTACGCGAGTCGGTCGGGTTTACACGATTTCAACGCGTTTCACCAAATATACCAGGTATAACGCGTATTGTACCGAAATAGTCTTGTGTGTACCGGTTCGCGTTGGAGTCGAGTATTTTTAACGAGGTCGTGGCCAAATCGAGCCAAGCGGCGAGCTTCTTCTAGCGTGCGGTCAGCGGGTTTGGTAACGGGCAAATGGTTATGGTAGATTACGCCATTTTGTAACGAAACGCGAGGTTCGTCGGCCCTTTTCGCGTGATAAGCAGTTTCACGAGGCATGAAAGGAGATCGACGTCCTTTTGTCGCCGTACGAGCGTACCTCATGAATAATGGATTAGCTTTGAGAAACGATTTCATTGTAAATGGAGCACAATCGCCTTGGCTGGTCTTTAACGTGGCTAGGGAAAAGTGATCGGACGAGTCTCTCGTAGCAGACATCGGAATCAACTCACAATGTGTGAAAATGTTGAACAACACGAGTGGCCATTTTGCAAATTTTCCTTTTCGTTGCCGTTCTTTTTTTGTCACATGGGGTAGCCATTTCCATCGAGTAACGCGACACACGTGACGCGCACGCGGGAAAATGGATCATCGTGGAAAAAGTTCAGTCGATTTCCTTCATAACCATCTACCTTCTTTTTCTTCTTTCCTTTCCCGAAGTAATTTGCTTTTTTTTTTGCAAAGGTAAAGAACGAAATAAATTTTTTCTTATAAATCCCTTCGCTCCCGATTGCTGTGGTCTTGGTCTTGAAAAGGAGGATGGAGAGACAGGTAGAGACAGAGAGAGTGGCCATGTAATTGTCAGCAGTAGAGTAGTCACCGATCGAACGGTGCCTTCTTTCACGAAATTCTCGTTATCCGCTACGGAAAAAGAACGGCGAACGCTCTATTCGGAGAACGTTCGACCCTTATCATGCGTTCCGGTGACAGGCGGCCGTTTCTCCATAGTTCTGCCAGGAGAGAGAAGGAGAGAAATAATAAAAAAAAAGACAGAGCTCGTCTTTGATAGAAAGTTAGATTGCAAAATTCCCGCGCACTTACGCCGTAATGCGGGATCCAGGAAATGGGAAGAGTTTTGCACGACGTAAATTAGTCTCGTTCGCTGGATGTGCTCTATAATTTCCGCCCTTCTTTGTTTTCTTCTCTTTCGTTTTTATCTCGTCGGAAGTTTTTCTTCGCGCGGGCACGCGAGAAATGCCACTTCCGAAGAAAGTACTTGGATTGACTATGAAGTGACAAAAGTGATTCCTCGAAAATTGTTTAGTCCATTTTTGTTTTTTTTTTAACAAAGTTATACGTATATATCCAAGCCAGGTGTGTAAAGTTGATCGGTTGCAGCATAATTTATCAAAGGAAGTTTGATAATCGAATAACGTCACCCCCTCTAAGATCAAGCGCGGAACGTCGAAGAGCGGAATCAGAATTAAATTGCTAGGATCGACTTGCCCCTGTCGTCTGGGGCTTGTGTACCCTAGTCAAACTAGCTTCAATCTCGAGCCGCAAGATTCCTACATGCGTAGGAACGGTTAATTGTAAGTCTGAGGCTACCAACCAGGCTGACACCGCACACGACGCCAAGCCTCTACACGAAAGCTCATCAATGTCTTACCTGTCGAGACTTTAATGAACCTAACATTCCCTCTCTTCGAGACAGGACACCTCGCAACATCCTGTTTCATTAAAGTCGATACGTTCGTACGTATGTTTCAAGCATTTATATGAACGACAAATAAATAGCTCGAGAATATATCGCCAGGAGGTTTTACACGAAATTGAACGTAAATGGTACAATAGTCGAGTGGGAATGTTTTCGATCGAATTAATTCCGAACACGAGAGCGTAACGTTGCACGGATTTCTCTCTCTTCATCGATAGACAAGCGTTTCGAACGTCTGTAATCGTCGCGTAGTTTAGAATCCCGATTAGTAATCGTGCCAACTATTCCCACCGACAATGATTACCATCGTGCCGTACGAGTCGATTTCGCGTTGGTTCGCTTCTAGTGGCAGCATCGAGTTTGTAATTTCCTAGCTGGGAACCGATGATCGTCAACGTTTCGATTATGATCGTTACATCAGGTTTTATCTACGACCATTACAGAAGCTTCGGAAAGTTTCAAGGATCTTCCAATTGGTTGCTCTTCGATTTACGTAATTTCCGGTAAAAGGTTCGGCGGGGGAAACTACAAAAGCTCATTTTTTACTTTTATTCTTTGTTACATAGCTTATCGAAAACTGCGTAAAGTTCCAACGTTATTAACGTGTAACAACGTGGAAAAAATTTTATGTTGCGGACAGGGGGAAGTTAATCAACGTGACAATAGAATATCGTTAGTCGATTCGAGCGATAATCGTCCATGTAATTAGAGGGTGGTTCTTGCGGATAGCCTATTGCTTGCAATACCGCATTCCGTACTGAACCAGATATCGGTAATTCCCTATTAGATGGTCTATACGTTGTATCGATTACGTGAGATGATCAACGACGATCTTCTCAAACTGGAATTTCGCAAGAATTCGTGACACATTGACTAGCCGTTTTCCTCTTTTTTTCGTACAAAAGTGATACAATTACTGGGAGTATTTTAAACGGCTAAGAGTAGGGGGAGAGTATGAATTCTTAAAGGATCGAATTTAATTACGGGGTTATTGTATTCTGTGTGATCGCTGATAGCTAGAATATCGAACGCTGCAACCACTGAATATTCATAGAGCGCGTCGTCGAATCGTTGCTTCGATAAACTCGAAAAATGCTATCCATGCAAAGTATCGATACTCGAACAGACCTAATAGCTTGAAAATGCGATAAACGCTATTTTACGTATTATATTCTTAATTATTTATTATCCGATGATTAAAGCACGTAAAAAAGCCGATTAATAACGAAAGAATTGCATAGATATTTAGTTTAATCGATAGATTAGATTTATTCCCTATATCGTATCGACGTATTACATTATTCATGCTGTTCCCAGTATCATTGCTCATATTCAACCCGAACGATAGGAGATAGTCGAATACGTTCGAATGTGTAACAAGTAGGTAAAGAGATTAACACGAAAACTTCGACATCGTGTTATACTTAAACTCGATCTTACTTCAAGCTCGATTGATTTAAACCGAGCAGTGTCGATCCATGAATTTCGGAATATTCGAAGGGTCCTGGGAAAATGGGAAGATTTTGGTCAGAAAATGGTCAGAATTCCGTTGAAAGTAAGTCTCTCGTCGATATCATCATAATTCTTTGTTCCCATATAATCGGCTGGAAAGAAGGAGGACTTGCCGCGACGTTCAACACTCGTTGCTCATTCATGCATAATTTTCCAAGACTCGACACTCGCTCTACACACCCTTACAGAGTTTCCTCTACAAGATGGGATTTCACAACGGCCGGCGCACTAAACCTTCTAATATTCGCGTTCTCATTTTAATATCGTCTCGTTCGTACTCTCTGGCGTTCCACGGGTGCGAGCGTTTTTGAAAAAGATATAATATTTTACGACCTTATGCGCGTTCGCCTCTGAATCGGATATGGGCTACGAAGAGTACATGCACTTTAAATGCAGTCCTGTCGACGTATATAAGATATTCCAGGGATACATAGTACGAAGGGTCGTACGTCTACCGTGTTCCTTCCCTCCCTCTCTTGGCACCGTGAAAAGCCCTTCTTTCTGATCTTCCTTACTTCACTATTTTACTTTTTATACTTTTTTCTCATTTCCTTATCAGCCAATGGTAGAGAACTCGCATTTGCGTAATGCCACGCTCGACCGTGTACCACTTTATCATTCTGAACATATCCGCGGATTTACACGCTTCAGAGATCGTAGGGATTGTAGTTGTAAAAGTGTACGGTATGGAAATCGGTAGTAAATACGATTTTAACCCTATGTGGACCCACGCAACTTTGAAGTCTCGTACCCACATAAAGGTATCTTTCAAATTTTCTTTGACTTTAACAACAATACTTAATGGATTTCCATTCATACCCTTCCATCTCAAAGGGTGGTAGTCAAAGGGTTAATTTTTCTTAATTTCACGTTATCTCAATTTTTTCTAGCAACTGAAAAAAATTCACTTCATATAGGTTTAACGATACAATGTTTCCGTCGTGACAGACGATGAAATATGCCGGCATTTGTCCGAGTACCACGTTCATTTGTGCAAGGAGGCCGACGATCGTTCGTTAAAGAAAGACCGTATGATAGGTAACGGCGTATCGCTAACGGACGTTCAAATGGCTCCCGTCCAACTGTCGACGTAGGCGTAGATACGAGACGGACGATGATAGGGACGGATCCATATGACAACGGAATACATCGGTATGACCGTGAGTTAGCCTGTATCCAGCGTTTCGCTCCGATAATCCTACCTACCTTTTGAACTGCGTGTTAATGAGAGAGAATACGATTATTATCGAATACAGCATGAAAGAGATAACTGTTCTCGCATTACCGCTTATTACCTAAACATAACTTAAGATCGCGATAAAGAAAGTCATGAGAAAGTATAGGTATATACCTACATACACACCTGTGTAACGAATGGTTTGCATGCATCGTGAAATTACAAAAGTTTTAATGATCTCTATATTCCTAGCGACTAATTACTATGCTTGTTGCGCATTATGATAAAGCCGGTAGGTACTACGCTATTTTACGCGAGAGAATATTCAAAAGTCTTGAATTCTATAGCAAAATGCTACGAGATACGAAAGACGTTTAGTGATCGATATCTTTGCGAGATATTCCAGACAATACTAAGCTACGCTATTGTGTTAAAGATCGTTCCGATTGTTTACGGCAGAGTGGCGTTTACCGGTTACGCTAGAAACGTCGCGTGAGAATTTGCTGATCTAGCTTCACTGCTATCGGCTGATTAATGCATTGTGTTACTACTGGACGAGTATGACGTACAACATAACTAACTACTACGGTAGTAGTCATTTTCTAGGTACGGGCGATCTTTCATTTCGGCGAAATGCTTCTTGGCCTTTCCATCCGTAGTATCGTACTGTAATAATATTATAGTTGTATGAATAGGAATCCGTGGGAATACGCAATCAATTGTCAGAGGAGAAGAATCGACCTTTGTTTTCCCTTTTGCTGATTATTATTAGGTACTGCTTGGCCTCGGCGATTGTAATTTCGAAGTTCAGTGGTATTTTTTTCATTTCTGACAGTGATACCATCGCGTGAATGAATTAACCGGGTCTGATTATGTACTGCCATGGTTACTTATGGTGGTACAACACGATATTTCAGACTCATAGTTGTAGCAAATATATTTTGCGAACTTCCTTTTCATAAATTTCTTAAAAATACAGCGATCACCGAATTTTTTATGACGCGAAATTATTATTTCTCGCGGTTGTTTATCATTCAATATACTCGAGCCTTATATTTCTTCGTGAAAGTTCTACTCTGCCTAGACGTTATCTGTCTATAGAGTTAAGGGGTAATAAAAGCGAAAAGTTAAAGAAGGTGAAGTAGTTCGACAGTTGAACGAAGGAAACGAAAGTTTCTCGCATAATTCAACTAATTTTTCTTCGAACTTTATCTTACCTTAACTCAGTCAGTCACAAATGGTTTTCCAAGTGAAATACTGTCCACCTGGAATATCATCGTTATTTAAATAAAAGAGGAAAATGTTACTTATTTAAAATAACGATGAAATTACAGGTGGACAATATTAGTGGGACACCCTATATATGTACCTATATAAATGGTTCTGGGTATGGAATTCTTATAAAAGTTACCAAGAAACGTTTAATATCCCGAGCAAATTGACGTCGTTATCCGATAAATCACATATTGTTTCCTTTTCTTGTAAACGATACGTGTTTTCACGTGCCAGTATCCAATTTCGGGCTATTCGCGAAATAGGAGTTGGTAAAATCCAACGATAAAATCCAGTGACGAGATCCTCGTTATCGAACGTGGTGAAATACGTTACATTTCTGTTCGTGGCAAATAGCAAACGCATTGTTTAAATAGTACAGCACATCCCCATTGTGGGCCCTGTCAGGCGAATTGCGTTCGCTTTGTAGTAGATACGTAGCTACGCATTTATTTGTTTTTCACGACATTTCGAAAATGTTACTAATTGTTACATTCCATCATCTGTTATTGTTGCTTTTTTTTTTATCGTACAAAATATTGCCAGTCGTTATGTCCGGATAACGATACATGCATATCCGTCTTAGAAACGTTTACGATTATTATTGATGTATATGTATCCGCATTATGTATTATATCACAGGACAAATACAGTCCGCCATTAATAGGGGTAAACCCGGTTATTGTTCCTCAAACACCGACGGGCCATTTGCAGTTTCCGCTTACCGGACCACCGGCTATTGTATATTCCATTATTTTCTAATGGAAGAACCGAAAGAACTTTGCAAATTTAATGGCCATTTACAAACAAGTAATGTATCGTAATTACACGATAAACGCTTCTCTTCTGTAAGTTGCCCTGTAAATATTTTGTAATACGTGATTATATTGTTTTATTTTTCATTTATATCATGTAATATTATGTCCTATTGTCGCGTCTACTTTTTTCTTTTTTTTTTACAAGATATCCTTGTAGTAATCTATGTAGAAATAGGAATAATTTATAACATCGCGATAAAGGTAGTCGCAAGAAATACTCACCTTGAAAATCCTATGTTTCTCGATGGCACTTACTTCCGAAAGAAAAGGAGTCTTGTCAAAGTAAAAAGCCTCCCGATCTTTCAGGAAGTCGATATCCCGAGCAAGTTGTCACTACGCGAGGGAATATTTTTCATTCTACTCTTTTCTCTAGAGCATTGTTCGCATTTTTCTTTTCTCAAAAGTCGAAAAGAAAAAGGTAGAGAACTTTAAAGTCGATTGTGGGGACTAGAGTACGATACTGCCGGAATACTGTTCCCAAAAGAAATTATTTATTTGGAATTTCTGCTTAATAAATTCGATAAGGAAAACAGGTTAATAAATATATGTACAGCGTATGGATGATACTTGCGCTTAAATGGAATTGGCCGACATATTTCGACGATACCGTTCCGCAGATAAATACAAATGACGTTATTAATTGCGTTTCAAATACCCGGCGTTTAAGCTGGCTTTAATAAGTCCTGGTGACCGTGACTATGACCACACCGTAAAACGTGATAGAAAAAAGGAAAGAAAAAAGAAACATGATATTAAATCCCACGGTGATTAACAGTGACGGCGAGTCTTCGTAAAAGAAACAAATGTTTCCCGCTTACGGTGCAGGGTTCTACGTTTTGCTGCACTGCTACTCTCTTTTATGCAGTTTCACTAAGTTATGGGGAAGGGGAGAGGAGGCAAGAAAATTGTCTTTAATGAACAAGAAAATTCATTCGACCTGTAAAGTAGTTTAAATCAAAGAGCAGTGATATAAGCGTAAAAGTAGTTAGCCGAGGCAGTAGTATAGAAGTCTGGTAAAGTAAGTAGTAAAGAGCAATATTAATCGGACATAGCTCGGAAATATTAATTCATGATGTAGTCGGCAAATTAAATTATTGATTAATTTTCTTAAATTTTTCTCGAGGGTATAGTCTTTGATTCGAAAATTAATAAAAATGTTTACGTAACTTATCTCGTGGCAAGAACTTGCATAGTAAATGTTCTCTCTTACCAAAGCAAGGAACGTTAGCTTCTGATAGGACCGAAAGTTTTCGCCTTTGGCAAAGTGGCCTCTTGGGAACTACAATTTTACTAGCACGCTATTATCCTACTTAACGGCCGGTCAACTAGGAACACGTTGTACACATTTGCCTGAATTCTGCCGACAAAGAGAGGAGGAAAGCGTTACGTGCAAACGGCATGAACATAACCGTTACATTTCGTGTGCAATATCAACAGTGATATTTTCTTGTAACGGGGAAAATATATTTATTCTTAAAAAATGTTAATTTCATATTTTCCATGTTTGATTACTTTGATACTTCCGAGAAGACGAAACACACTTTTGGAAATTTCGGTTAGTCTTTGACACGCTATATGGATCGTTATGTCTCTCCTTGGAGAGTATCTAAGATTTATCTATATTAGAAAACGCAGACCGAATTTTCAACAAGATCCTTTAGGAGAGATAAATCTACGCTTCTCCTTCTCGCTTACGTTTTATACAATGAAATGTTGCTTACTACGGTCTGGTCTTTTGGGAAAGAGTTCCGTTGGTTCACCGTCATGCTATTTGGGCACTAGCCAGACGAGAGAGAAAGGAAAAGAGAGAGAGAGAGCCAGTAGTATTTGTTGAGACTTCGTTCGCTCGTGGGAGAACATACAAGTGACGTAGAAACCACGCCGAGAATTGTACGCTTCGCAGAGAAGAAAATTCTATTGCGACTTTTACATTATGTATTGTTTCGACGGTAGGAAGGAAGGTAGGTTGAAGTTGAAGTTTGAGTTCGCAAGATATTTTAAGACCTGTACTTGTAATGCAATGTCATTACTACGAAACGAACGGTCTGAGTCATGACGATATTCAAAAATTCATATTTCAAATATAATTATATATTTTTTTTCAATCGTAGTGAACAAATAATGAAAAAAAACGTAAATGCTCGTCGAAAAATTTAACGGACATGCATACACATATGGCGAACGGGAACGCCCTGTTTCTTTTGAATAAAGAGGGTGACGCTCGAAAAATAACCATCCGTTATTTTTACAGCGTATGAAAGACGCTCGTGCAAAGAAACGATCTAGCGAAACGAGCGAGTTTTTCCCAACGATTTGCGTCGTATGAAATATAATAAAATAAAAATTCCTTTTCACAGGAGAAAAGTATTCTCCTACGTCTCCTTGCAAAGCCTCTCTTTCGTTCGCACGTTTTCCTTCTTTACGTCTTAAATGGTCGATACTTAAAGGGTAGTAAGAAGCTGTTTGAAGTTTTCGCGAGCGAGCAAACGCGTTTCCCTCTCGCGATCCACTCCATTCGAAGATAAACGGGCTCACTTGCGTGGACGTACCGCGCTCGTAAAAATTCTTTGCCGTCGGTGACGATGGATCTCGAACGACATCGTCGGAACCTTTAAATCGATCATCGCTCTCTTTATGAAACGTCACCGCGGCACTCAGTTTTTCCGGCATGCTTTTCAAAAGTGTGAACGAAGAATGCTGGAGATCGAGAATAAGACCGGAAGTGAGTAAGGAAAATTCTTTAAGGTCTCCTTCCTTTATCCCGAACTCTCAAAACGAATTTCACCACTGTGCAAGGCTCCGCGTTCTTTTACGTCGACTAGCGTGGGATTTATTAACATATACACGGTGTTCTATTATAATCTTTCTGTACTATTATTTCGCAAATACATATTTACAGGGTGTCCTATTTAAAATGAATCACTTAAATATCTTTGGAACTGTTGGTGATAGAAAAAATTATCTGATATTATTAATTTTTTTGTAGGTGGACGCGTAAAAATCACGTGAAGTTCAACTTCATTTTTTTTGTAAATCGAACTGTACATTTTTTTTAATAGTACATATATACACTTATTCAATAAATTTATTTGAAATTTGAATTCAAACATTTTAAAGCAGAGAGATTGAAAGCAAAGCGACGATCGAACTACGTTCAGTTATAATAAAATTCGCCGAGCGTTCGAAACGTCGAAGGGGAATTCGTCTAATTGATACTTAATTGGGGCACTAAGTGCCGACGTTTTCGTAATAGAAATAGCGCGCTCGTGGTTTGTAGGGTAAGCGTGTGTGCGTAGGCACTGGCGTGTGTGTGTACGACAGCTGTTTATCTCAAACGATCAATTCCATTGTCTTCGGAGCTGCCCATAAATTCCGTGGTTGACTAATGGGCGTCATTCGATGGAACGAGTGTATAGTAAAGTGTGATACGTCAAATTTGAAGTTACAGAAGAGTCTTCGAAACTCCGTTCTAGGACTTCCGCGTTTCGTGGGATCGATGAAAAGTTTTCCAAATGGTTGCCCTTTGCGAATCATTCTCTGTCTTACGTTCAAAGATCAAAATCATTATATAGTGTGGATAAATTCATTCGCGGTTAGGCAACTGACCCTATCGAGATATTATACGATCGTTCGATTCCACTTACGTTAGTGTAAGTAAGTTCGATAGTTCGTACCATCGAACACGATATAGTCTGGATGCTGGGAAAATGTCCTCTCTCTCCCTCCGTCTCTCCAGTACCGATTCGAAGTTCCAAGGAGGAGTAAAACACGTTAATATCTCGGTATCGAGCACTCCGCTTCCCATAATTGTGTCAAAATAATAACTTTCTCCGTGAGAGTACTTGGTTAATGTTATCGTTAAGCATGAACTTCGTGCTTATCAGGAGGAACAACATTTCGGAGCTTTCGTGAATTCGCCTGCAAGTTTCGCGAAGTGTTGCGATGGTTAGGGTGGTAGAAGATAGAGAGACTGAGAGAGACAGAAACAAAGACATACATATATACATCGATATATATATAGTGTGAGAGAGAGATATGGGTGGAGGGAAGAGAAGAAGAGAGTAACGGAGCCATATGCGCCAGGTTCGCTAGTAGTTTCCGAGTCAAAGTCTGGCAATCTGTCGTCAGAGTTTCCATCGAATACGACCAAGAAAGCTCACTGAGAAGAGACCATTGCCTTTTCTTCATAAAATCATTCGTTTCCATAGGGATATGAAAAATACGTCGATTCAACCACTCTTTGCAACCTCCAGATATTTCCTATCATCGTGATTTCAATAAAATATTTATAGTAATCGAATGCATCGTGAATTCTGCATCGACGAAATATTTTTTTGTCGCTTCACTTCTCGTTTTACTTTTGTCAATAATAAAGTGTCTGCGTCGTATATCTATATAATATTTTTTCTCCTTTCTCCATCCGTTCCACCTCCATTCCTTGCATCTCATTGCAAGAAGCGTACGTTGCAGCTGACGCTCTTTATCTTCTCGAACACGGCGTCTTGGCATTTTCTAGCCGACGTCCATCGGATTTTCCATTTCTGAGAGAACATCCGTCCGACACGTCTCTCCTCTCTCGCTCACTTTTCAACCACAAAATATAGCTGCAATAAGGACAAGCCGAAAGACGGCGAACGTTATATCGTACCGAACGTTATATTATTATTTAGCTTGTATTCTGCGATATAGAGAAAATATAATTTTCCTATACGATCGTTTGATTATAACGTTCTTTTGTTATTTATTATTATTACAAGCTTTTATTCAACTTGCCGTATTATTATGTTTAAAACAAATCTTGCGAGTGGATTTCGACCCATTTCCACATATCCGATTGACTTGAAATTTTATATAATATGTTCAGTTTTGATAATAAAATATAATGTTTACTCATGACCCAGTACTGTATTAACAAAACGGAACTACAACTTGGATCCTAATAAAAAATAGTATTTATACATAATTTATTATGTTAATTATCGCGTATCTACTTGATTTTTATAACCTGGACAATGAGGATCACGACTTAGCATTTTCATGAGAGCTTAGTTCGCGCGTAAATGCTCGCGTGGCTATTGACACGCGTATCTATCTTACCATTCTTCATTTCTATAAGACGGCTACTCTAACATAAGTAGCAGACCGCAAAATAAGGCAAGCGGCTTCATTCATCGTTACCGATCGCAAAGCATTGGCATTTCCGTGGAATGGGCTTCGAATTCAATGTAATGAAAGAGGGAAACGATATAGGTATATAAATATCGCAGTCTATAGACGGTTTGACTCAAAGAAATGTATCACGAATAAGGAGAGAGAGAAATAATAAATTGTTTTTATCGGTTTTCGTATACGACGACGAAAGAGAAACCTGTAGGTGACGAGGTTACGTATGGTAGGTATAATATAATAGCGTAAGAAGGATTTAAGTCTTAAGCGTATTGTCGCGAAAGTTCGATGATTGAGAGAACTAGTGGAAACTGGGACACAAAATTAATACTCATAGTCTCTCTCTCTCTCTCAGGCATGGTTAGTTACTCACCCTTTATATGCATAAGAAAACAGCAACGTTTCTTGCCAACTACGGGCAGGCATCTGCCGTCTTACTTTTCGGCCGATCTCGTTTCTTGTCGACGCGTTACAAGCTTATCCTCTTTCCCCATTCGTCGAGCTTTGTCTCAAACGATACGAAAAATATCCTGAATTTTGTTTTTCATTAATCATCGAAAAACGAGAACAAGAAATTCATAATTCTTTTGCAGCATTTCCGATGACATTACGCTCGTAATAATTTACTACCTAACTTATCTCTCGCAGAAATCTATGAAAAGGATACAGCCAAGTTCGAAATGGTTCGCGAGTCCTTTATAACGGTACGTTGCGTTATGTCTTTTAACATGTGCACATGAAATACAGTGAAAGCAGCAGCACTCTAATTTACGTTTTCACCCTGGGATGTGAGTGCTATTAAAGTTCGCGATGCTGCTTTTGCAAGGGCGTTCCATCAATTTCGAATGACTAACGTGCGCACGATACGCTCGTCGATGCTAGTTCCAGGACACCGTTTAATTATATCTTCACGGCGCATCGGCCATTTACGTTCAGACTAATCTCGACTATGCAAAAAGAGACAGAGAGGCGTCTGATTACGATCAAAGGTAATATTTTTTTTATCGAGATAACGTCGTTAAGATTCAAGGAGAAAACGTAAAGAGAAATAAGTACCTACCTTGATAAATAATAATGAACGAAGGAAATCCTTAATAAAAATTGATATTCGCGAACAATGCAATTTTAATGGGATAAAAAAAAAAGTTAGCATAATATGGAAGCATATTTATGCATAGTATTTCATCGTACGAATGAATACGCGCGTCGAGCTTCATCGATAAATTATTTCCAATATATTCACCCTTCTTTTTCACGTAAAGTCCACGCTTTCAACGATGGACTCGTCGTCGTAGCGATACAAAGCAGCCCCTTAACGCTCACCACTAATGCGTTTCTCACTGGCTTTGCAAGAACAGAGAGACCGACCGTACCTACCTGCATACGTAGATCTTTATGATTTGCATTAATTGAAAGGCATGCCGCGTTAAACGCTCAACGCGATCTACCTCTTTGACGATACTAATTGACGAACGAACGATAACCGTACTCGCAATGTCGCCTGTTCCCATAGTCGAGGTCAAATTTCATTTTGAACTAAAACCGAGCCGTCCTCGTGCATGTCATTCGCGCGAAGCGTGTACCGTCTGTATTTGATATCATTTTATTATCTCCAAATAAATGATTAGCGATGGTTTTTGTAAAGATTTAATTTGTCTCATTGTTTAATTACTCATACGAAATGAAAGTGAAAGAATATAAATAAAGAGATTTTTATTATCGCAACGTATGTCACATCACACGCGGTTTTCGTAAATCGCGATGAGATTCACCGAATCGAGCTCCTGCCCTGCATTTAATAATAATAATTTCCCCCTTTCCCCGGCTGTCGCACGTATTTTATTCCCGGTATATCGAATTCCATCCATTTCATCCTTTTACCGTGCGTGTATATATATACCTATGTTCTGTCCGTTCATCAATAATGTATATACACGAAATCGCTTATTAATTTTGGTAATTGCACTTCGATTATAAATTAAATGAATTTCAACGAGGACTCGGTAAGTGCGTAATTATTTCATTTCACGCGTTCCGCAAAGCGAGCATAGTTAACGCACGATTAAAGAATCATAAACGGGTTTGATTAAAAACTCACGTGATAGGTATTTAGGTAAGTACGTTACGTAAATAACCGTCAGTTGGAATTTATCTTTTACACGGAAATTTTGAATAATTGCTCTCTTGCATTTAATCTTCCCACGCACTTACGATTTCTCAAGCGATGTGGAAAAACTAACATACCCGATATTCTCGGGACAATTTGCAGAAGGAATAATCCCGAGGTTCTGCTAGTACGTAATCTCGCGATTTGCGATGTGAATTATTTAAGAATATACCTAGCTCTACACCTTTTTTCTCTCAAGTCCTCATCCCTTACCGTAAGCGAAGCGTTTCCTCCCCACCATATTTCTCTCAGGAGAATCGAAAGCTATTAAGGGTTACGTAAACTAATTAATTTAGTGAGAATAGCTCGTGACAAGGCCTACGAGCACGATGTTATCTGCGCTTCCACAAGACTACGCATCCCTTGATGCATTTCAATGTCGATTACATGGTTCGTAATACTCGTCGGTATTCCGGAATCGATCGCTCAATGAAACGTAGAACGGGAGGATAACTTCTGAAAGCGATTCAAACTTTCCACGACTCTTCTTCCTTTTAGTCACTTTTTACGACACGTATGATATACCGTAAACCTATTCGCTTCTTTCAAATTTTGATACGCTATATTGTATCCAGCATTTTTTATTTTTAAATTTCGACCATGGATTCATCACTAAAAATAAAAAAAAAACATAAGTAGGGGAGACTGGGGCTAAAAGTCCCAGGGGCAAGTTGTCCCAGTATAGTTTTGGTATCTTAGGGTGGAAGGGGTAACGCGTCCGGTGCATGGAGTACAGGTCTTAGCGAGTAAAAAAAGGGTTTTTGTTCATGATGCAAACATCAGGATTTTTGTCAAAAATCGATGCATCTCGAATTTGCCCGATCAAATACTCGTTCGAAAGAGGAAAGTCTCTAATTTACGAATATGCAAGTCGCGTTTCGATACGATGACTGGTTAAAAAGTTACAGCAATTTTTTTCTTGAAAACGACCCATACTCCGACACTTAAAAAATTTATTTTGCAACACTCCGTAACGATATCAAAAAACGGACAACGGAACAGTATTCTGCATGCTTTCTTCTTTCTAAATCTTGATGCATACATCAGGATTTTTGTCAAAAATCGATGCATCTCGAATGTGCCCGATCAAATACTCGTTCGAAAGAGAAAAGTCTCCTCTTTACGAATATGCAAGTCGCGTTTCGATAGGATGGCTGGTTCGAAAGATACAGCAGTTTAAAGCTTGCAAAATACCCATACTCCGACACTTAAAAGATTAATTTCTCATCATTGCTTAGCGATATCGAAAAACGGACAACGGAACATTGTTCTGCATGATTTTATCTTTAAAATGAGCCATTAAACATTAAAATCGGCGGTGGTGACCATTTTGGCAAAAATCATGATGCATAGGTCAGGATTTTTGTCAAAAATCGAAGTATCTCGAATTTGCCCGATCAAATACTCGTTCGAAAGGGGAAAGTCTCTTCTTTACGAATATGCAAGTCGCGTTTCGATAGGATGGCTGGTTGGAAAGATACAGCAGTTTTTAGCTTGAAAACGACCCATACTCCGACACTTAAAAAATTAATTTCTCATCATTGCTAAGCGATATCGAAAAACGGACAACGGGACAATATTCTACATGCTTTATTCTTTCAAATGAGCCCTTAAACATTGAAATCGGCGGTGGTGACCATTTTGGCAAAAATCATGATGCATACATCAGGAAAAATGTCCATGTATTGCTAAGAAGTTGAAATTTATGATGGTCGCCAAAAAATTCGAAAATATAAGCTATAGAAATCTGTAGAAACAAAAAACCTAAAATTGGGACAACTAGCCCCGGTCTCCCCTAAGTATATCCAGCTCGATGCAAATTCGCTTCTTTTTCTACTCACATATGAGTAATTACCAGTGAACTGTTTAAATCGAGTCACTAAATTCTTCAAAAAGTTTGAATTGGCAGACGTTTTTCATCCTCGCAAAGTTTGCGTCTCGCGTCAGAGCCAGTGGTGAGTCGATATCATTGAGGTATGGGCGACACGTTTCACGGTGAATATCTAGAGTTTAGATAGTTATTAGAGGAGATGCACCGGAGCGAGAGGATAAAGTAAGAAAGGAAGGGAAAGAAGAATGAAAGCCAGCGAAGAAATTTTCATCGCCTTAAGCGAAAAGATGACTTTATAAGTCGACGAGAGCCGTTTTAAGAGTAAGCCGCTGTCGTTAACCGATTTTTCTGCTAATATTGACTTCCACACTGCGGACAATCGGCGTGATAGATATAAAGAACGTCTCCTTTCAACGTTCACCGATCGACGGTGAATTTAAATCGATATTGGATTCCTCCACCGGAGGAAGTTCGCGCGACGCACGGCTCGCGTTAGATTAAAAAAATGTAAATGAGACGTTCGTCTAGCGATTTAAGAAGACAAAGAGAGAAAGGGATGGTCGGTGGGATTGGGGTGTCGGAGGAAGGAGAGGGAAAACGAAATAACTCTTGACTCGATCTCTTTGTTTGACGAGTCAACATGCCGTTTCTCCGATTATCGTCGACGCTCGTACCTTCCAATATCCCGAGGATATGTAAAACATCCGAAGAAACCTGCCGTTTTATTTCCCCATCGCTATTCCCATTTTATACCAACGGGAACATCAAAAAATCTCTACCACGCGTACCTAACGTGCGTGCTTGAAAAATTCCGTGGCATCGAACGAGGCAAGCAGATTTATCTCGAACAAAAAGTTCACGTGAATTTCTGGCCGAGTCCTGGGCCGAGGGAAAACGATCGCATTTGAGGTATTCAAATTGGATTAGAAAAAAAATAGAAGGGTCTCGTATCGATCCTTCGCGCGGCCCGCGAGTACGACGTTCGTTATTCCATAAAACGGGTGTTGACCCGATAGAATATTTTAACTTCCAACAGCTTCAAAATAGCTCGATACTTCTCGTTCACTTTCATTAGCCAACGTTATAAATCGCTGATCGCTTTGTTCTGGGATCTCGCGCGCGACCTCTCTTCGATTCGAGAGCACTCGTCCCTGTATTTTTCCAACTTTGGCTCGAATGTCTCGCTAGAATCCGAGACATTGTCACTGGATGCACGATGAACGAATACCCGCGGTTTTCAACGGTGCCGTACACCATGGAAAAACAATATCGTTGAAGTCTTTGCCGAATGAAGGTTCCTCGAAAAATAAAAGGACGATTGGTACGGTCGAGCAGTGACTCTCGTCGAATTTAATTAGTTTTCTAATTCAAGCTCGAAAGTCGTATTTTACTTTTACGGTTAAAGAGTTATAATTCTTCGGACGGAGTGGATACTCTTGGCCAACGAGTAAAGTCGCACAAAGGAATTATATATAATCCGTGAAGAGTGGATAGTAGGTGGGGGGAGGGAAGGTATAAGGACGACGATGGCGCAAAGCAAAGAGCGATGCAATAAGCTTATCGTAAGCTAAAATCACAGTCCGTGGAAGGGCGCGCTGATATAAGATCACGATGAACATCCATGAATATGCAATCCTCTAGAGGCATAGTAATATCGTTCTACGCGCGGAGTTGCGTTAACTCCTTGCTCCTTCGTGCATTAACGACTGTCGTTTCGTTCCGGAACGTGCAAAATTTTCGGTGCCCTCCCATGAGAAAATGCATATTTCACTCGTCATTTTCCGTTTAACCTTTCAAGATGCACTTGTTTCCTTCGTTGGATTATCTCGAATCGGCTGATCGTTCGCTTCTTCAAGTCTCAATTGCGTTTTGATTTCGCAAAACGGAAACGGTTAGTGAATGCAACAGGAATTCTAGTAAAAAGACAAGTTCGGAGTCGAGTATACTTCGTGACTGGTTAAGTACAACTCGCTTTTGGTTTTTAGCATACTCTTTGAGTAAACATCCCTCGGTCGGCCACCCTTGTTTGGTTACCCGGGGCTCGTATTTGCGGCCACATCAAAGGTATACAGGGTAATGAGAGCGCATTTTCAACTGAAAGTATAATATGTGTGGAGTCCGGAGATGAGTTTACGCAGGCGTCTATAACTAAACGCTTTCAAGCGATTCATCTTGCGAAAGCGTGTATGAAACAATTATGACGCGTGCTTCGCTGTTGCTGCGTAAGCTTCCTCCAGTTATAATTTCTCTCTCGCTTTTTATATTAATGTTAAAAAAAAATATAAAACACGATTCGATAAAATGAACAGCGGAATGCGCGAGAACGTAACAAAAATTTGAAGGATCGTACGCGCTCGCGCGGTCATGATATCGTCGAACGAATCGGAATATCTCGCTCCATGTAATTTATAATTTTCTACTCGCGTAAAATACGAGTCTCTTCCATGACAAGGCTAACAACGTTACAATTCGAAACTCGCAAATTTCATCGGGCAGCGTAGATTATATCGGACTGATACAATTTGTCTCGTACTGCGCGCGTTTGTACACCGGATTCTCTATATACCCCCGCTATTACCAAGTCCCCTCGCGAGTTCTACGAAAGATTTATGAGACGGGACGTACATGAAAATAGAAAATAATATATTCGAAGTGGCGAATCACTCTGGCCACGAAGAGGATTCACCATTTTTTCATTTCTTACGGTTTTTATACCAGTTCTCGAATCTCCTCTCTATCTGACCGTGAAGTTATTAAGGTAATTTAAATTTTAAAGTTGTACTAAGTTGTGCTCTCTAAGTAGAACAAAATGTCTTTACAAAAAATAGGAAATATTTAAACAAATTTTATTTACAGCACAAATCAGCACAACTATTAATTTTTCAAAATGAAAAAGCTGCAGTGGTAGTTTCACGGACATCCTCTCAATGCAAAGGTATTAATGTCCTTCGAAATTTCACGAATAGAATGAGAAAGAGAGAAGAATACGTCGGAGAAAATCAAGAAGAACCCCATCAGCTTTGCAAAGTGTCGTCGTCGCTCGTTTCGCTCGTCTCGTTCGTGTTGTCGAAAGTTCCAAGCTGACGCGTTTCAAGCAGCTCGAAAGCTTCTCTTCGTAGGCGATGTTTCCTAAGAAAAGAAAAGGGAGAGCGAGGTAGAACGGCTCGCGTGTTACGCGCGTCGGGTAAAGTTTGCGAAGCTTGTAAAGTCCGACAATGTGTTTTCGGGAAACCGCAAAGATCGCCACCGCACCGTGGCGAAAAAGTTCGATCCACTTTCTGGAACCAACGAAACGTACTTAGCTACACCTACACTTGCTTAAGCATTCGTGCGTATTTACCGGCATCTTACTTACGAATTAGCTTGTGGTATATCGAGAAAATGCTATAGAGAGGAAACTGGTCCCATTGAAATCATCGACAGCAACTTTATAGTATTAAAATATTTTATTAAAATAATCGACCGAGTTTGTATATATAATATAGTTAACAATGTTGATGGACGTATATTCAGGTCGTTTGTAAACCACATTTTAAATTTAATCAAAAGTAGTTAATGGAACGTGTCACGGTAGATAACGTAATTAAATAAAACTTCTTTTTACTAGCCTTACGTTATGGTCACTGGTTTTGGCCCTCTTCTAAGGAGAAAAATTAATAAATAATTACATCACCCCTTAACTTCAAAATATTATGACGTGAAAATATTGAGGACATGAAAATTTACATGGATACACAATTAGAATAAAAAAAAATGCTTTTTTATTGTTAAAAATTATTCGCCGGTTAAAGTTGCTGTCAATGAAGTCTGTTGTCGGTCAACTCTAGTTTTGGTAAATTTCTGTCGGTGATTTCCATGGAGCTCGAGAAAACTTACTCTCTCTACGAACTCGGCGGCGGCGGCGCGACGGTGGCCACCCGATCGATTCCCCTTGTGATTTATTGTTACGGAATCTACGTATCGCCGGCACGTAAAAACAAAGCCGGTCGCGTGCTATTTCCCAGCGCGACCTTAATCACGTTCCTTCGTTAAATCTTTCACGTTCGAGAGCGATTACGTTGTTCGTTTGGTCTCTTGGTCGCGCCCTCATCTATCGTCCCGATCAAGTTATCGTCGTCATAGTCCGCCCGAGACATCGTGTGCTTTCTTAAGACAATATTCCTTCCGTAAATAACGGCACCATTCTAAAGTGCTACTCGTACAACGTTCCACCGTTCGTTCCTTTATAGATTTTATGTTACTCGCACTACGTGACTTACGATCACTACGAGTCGTTCTCTTTTTTTCTCTTTTATATATTTTTTTTCGCTACTAGACAAAAGTGATTAAAAATTGTGTTATTTACTCGCAAGTTTATACATTTTTCTCGCTTACCTCCGCGATCGTTCTCGATCAAACTACTGGTAACTTTTTTCAATAATCCGCTGAACCGTGCATTTGTTTTTATTCCGAATTCATAAAGGTGAGCACAAACATACACTTTCATTGGTGCAGTTGGGTTAGTTATTTTTCCACCCGAATCTAGCTAACTTTTGTATTTGTTCGCTATAAATCGTTTGGGGGAAGTTTGGGTGGGCGTAAAGGGAAGTACGGGTAACTCTTCTATAATACGGTAGAAAAGGGTAAATAAAATATATAAGAAAAAAAAAAGATAGATAAGATTGATGGATACATTCTTTAGAAAATAGAAGTAGAGTGTTTTACGAGGGTCTCCGCAAATTTCTGATCGTGTTAGAGCGAAACCGTGTTGTAACGTGTTACTAATTAATTTTCTACACGGTAACGATTAACGAACACGGCTGCCTAACGTCAAGCCCACGTAGGTCGGTTAGTATACACGCGTCTTTCTTTTTCCCTGTAACACGCGAGATGCACTTTCGAAGGAGTTAAAGAGCGAGAGAAAAAGGTAATACTCCGTAAAGTTTCCTCCAAAGTTCCGTAGAAATTCGAAAACTTTGCTTTTAAAGATCGCACGATTTTAACATTCTTTCGTTCACTTCGACGAACTATTTGCCGTTAGTACCAGCGAGAGATTTTTAGCCATTAAAATAAATTCCGTAATTCGAAAACGCGTCCTCGGGGCTGCTCGTTATCGATCAAGAATCTCTTTAGAAGAATGGAAGAAGACGCACGACGAGGTACATATAATTTTTCTATGGGTCCCTCTTGGATCATTAAAACGGCATATTGCAGGCAGATACAAGCATATTTTCTTGAAGAAAACACCGAGTCTCTAACAAGCTGACAACTTGAACTTCGTTGAATCGAGAGGGAATCATATATACATCGATTTACTTTCTCGTAAATAGAATAAAAGCGAAGAACCCGAAGTAACACGAACATAAGTCAAACTTTTAGAGTACAATTATTGAATAAAAGACTTTAGAGAAAGATAAACGCGTTCGTCTCTTTCCTTCTTTTTCTAATGTTCTTAACTGCATTCACGATCTTCGGTCTTTTTCCTTCGAAACGCCTCTCGGAATCTCTACGAACTTTCGTCTCATTTAACTTTAGTGACTTTCGAGCCATTTGCAATTACACACGAGTTATACTCGATTATACGAATTGCGGTTTCGTAATTCCATGTGGAAAAAAGTGGTCTCGTGTGAAACGATGGATATTGGTTAAAGTAAATCGATTAATGACTCGAATCAACTTCTAAGAGCATCGACGTTCGAACACGTGACTGATAATTTAGAATGTCTATGCCACCTATGTATCCGCGAAGGCGACACGTCACGTAGCTCCGCAACGTGACAAGATATGGAGGAGGAAAGACGTGTCGGAGAGGGTGACGGTGGTAGCGGGTTACAGGAGGAAGAGCGTTCCTAGAATTTGTTACGAGGCAGCTCGCTCGCGCGACTGTAAAAGCGTCGGAAGATAAATGAAACGTCCAAAGAGGACTTTTCCCCTTTTCTCTCTTTCTCTATCGCTCTTTTTACCTTTCGTTTCCTTTATTTTTTTTTCTAACGCACCAAATGGGCTTTAAAGCATGCTGAAACGACGACACCTCTTGCAGTCGTGAGTCAGAATTATATTTAACGTTTTTCAACGTTAAAGTTCTGCAGGAGATCATAAATTCTACGATGATGATGATGATGATGGATTTAGAAAAGATTGTCGATGTTAGGTGCTATAATATTTTCTGGGTCCACTGATTGGCATCCGGTCGACGATTTGACGGGAAAGATTCAGGCGTCATTAATTTTAACGATCGCTGAAAGCGCTCTAGAAGTCCTATTATATTTGGCTCTAGAGAACGACTCGAACGAGAGAGAAAAATGCAAGGTGGTCGTCTATGTCGGCGAGTATTCTTGGTTTTATGACGTTAACCGGTTGACCAATAAGCGTATCATCGATTTATGCTCGAATTAAAAGTACGAAAAAAAACCTTGTTGATTGGTTCAGCGCTAAAGCTCGCTGGAGTAGAATCACCATTGAAAAATGAAAGATAATACTCTGTATTCGTTGATCATGACCACCTTGTTTTGAAGAATGCACGAATACGAGGCCGTGTTACTCGCGTAGCCCGATAGTACGTGTGGAATATAAAATTGCGTACAGCGGCCGCGTCATAAAAAGATTTCGAAACGACCTTCGAGCGTAACCCGCGCAACAACGCCTCGTGACATGTTTTTAGAAGGACTAAGGGAAGGAAAGGAAGAAGAAATGAAAGAGGGGTAGAAAAGAACGTAACAAAAATGTGACTATGACTACCCACAAATACCTAAAAATTCCAGAATAATTTCGAAACTATACTTATATAACTCCGAAATTATTTTCGGTCCAGAACTCGGTCAAATCCAATTTTCTTTTTTTTAATTTCAAGCTTATAAAGTCTACTTAAGTATTTTTCGTGACGTTAAACTTCGTAAGTACCGTGACATCGACCGTTTTAAAAGTCCGGCAGGTTGCTAAGCTTTTCCAATTCAAATGTTAATTCCTCGCTCCTCCTCCGTTACTTTTCACATGCGCTTAATCCTTCGTCCAGTCTCTTCTCTCGATTGTGTTTTTAAAGGATCGAATCTCTTTCTTTGATTTCAGGCTACTTTCCACTACCTTCGGGCTACTGCCTCGCTTGGATTTGCCTGGACGTTCTTTTTTGTACAGCGAGCATAATGCATCTCTGCACGATAAGCGTCGACCGATATCTCAGCCTGCGATATCCGATGAAATTCGGTCGCAATAAAACGAGACGACGGGTCATCCTGAAAATAATCTTTGTGTGGATACTGAGCATCGCCATGAGCTTACCCCTCGGTTTAATGTACTCGAAGGTGAGATCACGTCTAGATCAAATAAACTTCTTTCTCGTTTGGTATCATCGAACGAAAAAAAGAAAAGAAAATCATACAAGTGCACATTTTCATTTGTTTTCTCACAATCTCTTACTCGGAGGTGCTCTGCATGCTCATTTTCCAGCATTCCAATTCCCGTTTCATCCATTTTTTCTAATACCTACGAACAGGGTAATATAATCTACGTTAAATGAGATCGTTGATGTTTGCACGAGATAGAAAACACGGAGAGAGAGAGAGAGGGTTGGATTGTAGGGAACATTGCAAGTTTAAACCTCAAAGCGTTTGTTTCACCCAAGATTTCCCAAGCTTTCCTCATTCGGGTCCGTGTAGTTTCTATCGATAATAAAAGATAGGATAACAGAGAGGTACGAGGGTCAAAAGCGACGTAACTAGTCTAGTTTCTCGCTGCTTCGCAGATAGACAGAGAGGGAAAGAGCATCTGAGAATCCCGGCGCATTAATTTTCCACCTTGTTAACTGTCTCGAACAGAATTCTCAAGGATAGAAGCCTCGGTATGAGCGTTCGCGCGCGTGTATGTACATGTGTGGTAAGTGAGAGAGGGAGAGAGAGACCAAAATTCGTGGCTTCATTCTTGCGCCTTTGCAACACGGCCAGTGTTATTTGCCAGAGAAAACGAGAGCAGAGTATTAACAGGGACCGAAATGGCCTTGTTAAATGTCGCGAAATTGTCAGTACGTGCGCGTCCTTCACATTTTCTCTTCCGTGTTCGGCGTGGAAATTGTTTGCCTCCCTTCCGGTACCTTCAAAACCCCACTTTCTTTATTTTTCTTTGTCCCTGGTTAACAAGGTACGTCGCTTATATCTGAAACAATGGTAGCAGTAATTATAAAAGACATTGAAATTGTGGAACGTTTAAGAAAACTGGACAAAATTATGATTAAACGAATAATGAATTTTAGGAAATGATTGAATAAATTTTGAAGACAAATCTTAGTCGTTAAATATCCCGAATTAATTTTCCTACCGGGTTAATTTCGCTCGCGAGCCGTACATTTTAAACGTATGTAGCGTAGATACAAATGTACCTACGCGAGCTATTTATTATTTCGCGGATATGAAATGAGAAAGTTGTCGGTTCTACGGAAAGGCGGCCCGCTGAAACTTTTGCTTTCGGGCAGAGCGAACACGTGGCCCTCGGTCTATTAGTCAGAAGCGTCGGTCACTAATCCGGATAATCTAATATATTCGGAGGGAGTTTGTATTACGGTAAGCTCGAACCTCTCTCTTTGGTCTTTCAAGCTTCATACGTTAGCTTCTTTTTCTAGAAACACTTAATGTACATTACTTAACGACACATAATTTCTAAATTATACCATTTAATTTCAAATTATATATTATTCACTAGATTATTAAAACAAAAAAACATATTAAGTAAATTGAAGAAAGATCTGCAAGTACGAAAAAGAATCTACATGAATCAACATGGTATTGTTATAAAAATCAGTTCTGTCGAGTGACACTCGACGTCGAGTGCAAAAGGTTAAGTAAGATAGAGTAGTAAGGGCGTCGCATTCGTTTGTTTTTTTTATGTTCGAAGTGGATCACCCATAAATACGGAAATTCTACTACTATGACACTAAAAAACATCAAAGCTTGGGCGGAGCGATCAGTGTGCACCTTTTCCCCCTGTACCGTCCCAGGTACCAATTTAAAAGCTCCGCACAGTACCTACAGTCGTTGCCATATTACACAGCTTCTTTTGTCAGGAATGCCAGAGCGTATACGAACACAAAGTGAAAGAATACATAATTCGATTCGTATTCGCGCGCGAGAACATTATATGCTTTCGTACGAAGCTTTCTGTTCGCTCGATTCTCTCTCTTCCTCGAATTCTCAATAGGTAACAACTCTTGGAGTAGGTACTATCGAAAGAATAAACCGTCAAGATGATACTTTTTAAAAAAGGCATCGTGTACTCTCAATTTTTTTATATCTCTCGAAATATCGATTTCCACGGCATCAACAACGGGATAAAAGAGAATGAGAAAGAGTAATAAGCGTGAGCTTTTCACCAACGACGTCAGACAGTCACTATCATATTTTTCCATTCGCTCGAGACGCCCGCCACGCCGTGAAGCGTATTATCGACGATGGCGCAGAGAACGGAGCTTTCGATCGCGTCGCCAGAAATGCATTCGATCTAAGGCCATAACTCTCGGCAGGAGGATTTCGACGTTCCACGGATCGTAAATATTTGATTTAGGCTTGAAAAAGACGATCTTTTCATCGAAATTCGATATTCCTACCTTCATCTTTCTTTCATTCTTATCGGATGAAGAAAGTCTAATTATTATTTTCTATCGCGTACTCGCTTTAACTAATTAGGATTAACAACGCGGTTTGTCGTTGGTTCTGGTCAATTTTCGGGATAATCGGTGTAATTGGTTGACCTCTCATCTAGTCAACGATATTCAAATATGGTCTTTGTACGATAACGTTGCACGTATTGTTCGTTCGTGAGAAGCTAAACGTAAATCAATGATTATAAACGTAGCACTGGCACGAGATACGCGTTGCGAGACCACGTGTCACGTATCCATGTCCTGCATTTCGTACGTGACAGCGATGAAGGCACGGGACGAGCTTTCGTACACGCGAGGTAAAGTAAATATTCGATAATAAGAACACACCTACCTTTTTCGCATCTTTCATCGTAGGAGACGAAAAGCAGGAACACTCTCGTAACTTCATAATTAAATGAAAAAATGGTAACTTATATTTAATAAACGTTTTATTGATTATGCACAATTAAAAAATAAGAAGGCCCCAGCAGTATAAATAATTCATCGTCGTTTACTCGAAAGGATGGTTAACAATAAGGGCGTTCTCAATGAGCGAAACGGCGCAACAATTGCACAAATTATATTTTATTATATGTTAAAACTCATCAATGATATTCACGTAACGATGACTACGAAGTAAAAGTATCACTCTAGAACGGTGTACTCGTAATAAAAAAAAAAAATGAATTAATCGAAAAGAGAAATGCTTGCTGCTTTTTGCTACCAATAGTTGATCGGATGTTTTTTACGTGTACGCGAATGACCATACACACAGAGAAGACATATGGGTATATGCATAGATATATGTATGTTTATATACGCGAGATCGAACGACTCGTATCACACGATGACGAGGAGGGAGATCTTCTATCGTGACGCGCGCGTCGTCTTTTAATCTTCGCTGTACTCGAAGGGTTCCGGAGGATCCGCTTCTTTCTCCTCGTCAGGCTTCGGGCCGAATGCTGAAACATAGGAAAGGGCGAAGGTCGATACGCGATGGTAACTTCGTATTCGTAGGACAGTAGACTCTACGACTAACGGTTAAGTAATTGACTTTAATCTCGGTCGCATCTGTCTTAATTAAATGGTCCATTAGCGGTTTGCGCGCAAACTTTCGAAGACGGACATGATTTGAACTCTTCCTAGGAAATAATATCTTTCTAAATAGAATATAGAGTTCCTTGTCTTTCGAGATGAAAGATAAGAATGAGCGAGTTGTGAAGAAATTTGTAATAAAAGAAGTCAAATGTTGGTCAGCTAATTCGATTTAATACGCGAAGAGTTCGATAGACGTACTTTGAAAATAACATAAATTTTGGGTTTTACTTATTGACCAAAAAAAAAAAAAGAAATGTTAAAATCATTTGCTCACCGGCGACTGGCTCGACGAGTTCCTCCTCCGTGTCCGATTGAATATGCTTCACCATCACGATTCCACCAATTTGGAGATCCTTCACGGGAGCGTAATGACTACCCTCGACCAATTGAATGACCTTCAGTTGTTGTCGCAAAACTCGAGCTGGGTTTTGAAGTATCTCAAAGTTCGGTTCTGGTTCTTTCTTCTCCTTCTCGGTCTTCTCGGTCTTCTCAGTGTCGTCTTTACTCTTTTTATCGGTTCGTTCCTTCGTATCCTTCGTATCTTTCGAATCCTTCGTATCTTTCGTATCCTTCGTGTCCTTCGTATCCTTCGTGTCCTTCGCATCCTTCACCTCCTTCTCCTCTTTCTCCTTTTTCTTTTCTTCCTTCTCCTTCGACGACGATGGTGTTGCCGTCGCTTCTTTCACCTCGACACTCTCCTTCGTCTCTACAGCGGGTGGATCCTTCGAAGTACAAATAAATGTTCATCAAAACATTATCATCCTTTATTCGACGATATGTTAAAGTTCAGGTTTAAGTTAAACAGGTGGAAAACAGAAAAAAAACTGAACAAACGGCATTTGGTTCGTGAAACGACAAAGGTCGAAGTCAATGTTGACTGGCGGGCTTCGGTGTCGAGAGAAATAACACAGGCTTCAAAAAACTTTGAAACGTACCATGCAAGGATCGCTTACAAAGCCAGGAAAAATAAAGGAAAGACAAGAGATCGGTAATACGATTTCCACTGGCTTTTGATCGCGTCCGAGTTACAAATATCGAATTAAGGATCGATTAAATTCATTCCGAATGCACTTCTAACATCTAAACAAGGATCTAAGCATTTGCCTTTGCATTAAAACGAAAAACTTGGATATTAGCTTGAATAATTTTAAAAATAACAAAATATGACTAACCACGTCCATCTTTTCATGAGAATCGCGCGCTCGTCTCTCGGACTCCTTCCTGCGTGCTCGTGCAGCTATGCTGAGGACAGCGGTAGTAACTTTCTCCCTTTCCTCGCGTTTCTTCTCCTCGAGTGGTGCCGGATAAGCGTAGATACTTGGTCGTGCGTTAGAACGGATCTCTAACTTTGGCATCTTTAGTTGAGCGTTCAGAGCGATCAGACAGGTTGGCGTGAAAGCCAACGCGAGACAATGAGCTAGAGGGAACCAGTACCAGTACTGGGTGAAGACCAGTGCACCAACTACAGCCAGCATGTTGGTGTGACCGGTCCTGGATTGAAGTGACACCGTCACGTTACGACCACCTGATCAAATAAATTGTTCGTTCATTAATTTTCGATACGAATTTATTATCAGAGTTATCCTAAAAAAAACATTTCGAAAGACCCATAAAATATCCTATCAGGTTGGATGGCCCATTTTAACTCTAGGGCTGACGCATAATCTGAAAGTAATCGAGTTCGATGGAAAGATCCTTACTCTACTCGTAACGGTGGGGAGAGAAGATTATAGTTTCGATCGTCTTACCGGCGTCTATGATACCCTGGGCGAGAATAGCACCGAACTTTGCCATGACGTCCTCGTGCTTGTCGACGATGACCTTCGCGTAAAGGGCACGGAAATCCTTGACGCGAGGACAGGTTGACTCGGTCTGCTGAATGAGGATCATCGCCGATGCTATCAAAGCTCCCTGTCGGACAAAGTTCACCGGGTCGTTGGTCATCGGATCCAAGAGCGCTATTGCCTCCTTCAAGCCGGTTCCAGCGCAAGCGATTCCCAAAGCCATTGCGGCACCGTATCTAACGTGGGGGTTATAACTCTCGGCCAAGAGAGATACGACGCTTGGACATTGCTCTGGTGTTCTGAAAAAACAAAGACAATATTGTTTTCTTGATACCTGATTCAGTCTAATTTCTTGCACAGATGGAATTAAATTACACAGGACGCCGTGGGTCACTCCGCATATGTATCCTTTAGGTAGTAAACACGGTCAATCGAGGACACAGTTGTGTAGCTCGCGGACATATTACGTAGTAATCGTGTAAACCGTGAACACGTGCGGGTAATAGCCTACCGTACTATACTCCTAGTGTTCTATGTGTTCTATGTACTCGTCCCTAGCTATTATCCCAACCCTAAATTTATGCATCAAATTCGAGACCAGTTTCATATCGGATAAATTTTTTTTGTTTTTTTTTTTTTTTTTTATTGTTTCAGGACCACAACTCCGTGCTGGTCGACGGCACGTGCCAGATACCGGACCCGCTTTATAAACTGATCGGTAGCATATTTTGCTTCTACATACCGCTGGTCGTGATGCTACTCACGTACGCGCTGACGGTGAGACTATTGGCGAAACAGAAACAGAATATCGGTGGAACTACAGGTTGGTCCTCAGGATGGTTGGGTGGTCCACAGGGTGCACCCACGGGAGGTTAGTGTATTATCAGGTACACTGACCTGTCTTATTAATCGACCGTCCATCTCGATACATTATCGCGTGGAATTATATTTTCTCCGGTTAACGGTCATAATGGATCATCGTCGATCTAAATGAGTCTCTCCTCGACGATTGGATTAACCTGTTTTCTCGGCCATCGCGGCTAAGAATAATAACCTCGTTACGCGGAAACCCAAAGTGAGCGACCGACAAACTTATTGAGTGAAACATAAACATATTTTATTTTTTATCGGACACGCGAAGTCTGCTATGTATCGAGAAGGAAAAATAATTTTTATTAAAAAATGTATCGATCAAACTTGTTAATTTTCTTTTTTGCCTTTTCACGAAAGAGGAGAAAATGTAATTTTGTTGTCGAGTGATCGATAAACGATCGTCGATAAAGAACATTTGATTTTCGATGAAAAGCATCGGATAGCTTACGAATTGGTCTATGACTCGAATGTGGAGGCGATCCAATGAAAATACGCGATTTCACGATATCCAGAGAAAATACAGATTTTTGCGCTCGACTTGGTATGTACGTAGGCGAAAGCATAGGAACGTCGTCGGAAAAGACGATGGGACTCCTTCTTCGAAGGCGTTATCATCCGATACACCTATCTCTTTGTGAAATTCAATCGCCTTTGTAGGTTGCACTGATGGAACTGGGAGCGGATAAGAGCAAGTATGTGCTATATAGACATGCTGAGTGAATAGTGAATTTCTTCGAGTATCGTGACGATGAAAGTCGAATCGAGTTAGGATATCATGTTTTGCGTGAACCTCTCTTCTCGTCTTCGATTTTTCCGTTGGGTCGATAGACTCGCGTTTTATGGTTTTATACAGTGAAAAAGAGGTCAGAGTCAAGAATATTGCATCGAACGATGATCGGATTCGAAATAGTCAAGAATAGAAAACAAAAATGAAACTCGTTTCTACTTTTTGCAAGTTCTTAATAAAGCAGAGTTCTAGCGATTGCCATCTCTTTCTACCTTTATCGAGAGCTCGATAATTTATCGAACTCCTTCCCTGTCTCTCACCCTTCAACGACAATTAAACGGTCGAATCGAGGAGAACTCTCATCCATCATCCAAAGTGTCTCTCCTCCAACTCCTTCTCGATGCACGACCGATTAATCCGTGCACTCATTATTTCTCCTACGCACGACTAATCTATCCCCAAGGAGAAAAGTTCTTCCGTATGAAACACGCAGGGAAAAGAGTGCGAAAGAGTCCTCGCCCACGAACGATACTCCCAAAAGGCTCGACGACCACCATCAGCGGTGAGAGAGGCTGCGGAGAACGATAATCCGATTTCGACGTTCCTCGTTGAGTTCCATCGCTGCTAGCGTGAACGACCAAGCGATAAAAGATAAGCCTCGCGTCGTCGTTCAATCGGAAACGATCCGATCTTTTCTCTACGTTTTTTTTTTTTATCGCCATGCGAAACAGAAGCAAAAGAGACAAAATTCAAATAGCTTCGTCGTGTTCGGTTCGACCCTTTCGTGATTGGAATACGATACGATCGAAGAAGATAACGAACGGAGAGAATAAAAATTGCAAAGATTTATCCACGCCTAAGGTCGAAGCAGCCTTCGAGCAGACAATGCTTTTTTTACGGTTAATTGAAATTCGACGCGCGTCGACACGGAATTGTTTATGAGTTTTTAGATTAACGAACCCTTAAAACTAGTATGAATGGAGTTTCGATTTTTACGTTTGTCATTAAATCGCGTAGGAAAGGAATTTCACGAAAGGTCGTTTCTTTTTAACGTTCTTCGACATTCTTGAAAAGCTTTCGAGAGATTTACTTTTTTTTACGGTTCTTGATATAAGACGAGAGATTATATTTCTTACGATTACCTTGCGCGGACGATGCTAATGGTTCATTGAAATTCCTTCGAATCTTACGGTAAACTCTCTCGACGTTTGAAATCGTTTACCTACGGACGCTACAATTTTGTCTCGCGACGACGCGTTTACGGGCTGCAGCTGTTTTCCTTTTGTAACAATTGGAAGACGATAGACAAGTACCGAAGGAAACCTCCTCCGTTGTCATCTTCGTTTATTTTCCCCTTTTATCAAGCAACTTGTACTTTCTCGCAATTCCTCGACGCGTCTCATTATTTTTATTATTCTCAATTTTCCGACTCGTGAAGACAAGTTTGCGTGTTTGAGCGTGAGACATCGTTCGTGCCTCTTTTCACGAAAGATGCGAAAACGTTTGTGAGTCGAACGACACGAGAGGATATCTCGACGGGAAATAGCACTAAAAATAATGCTGCTCGTTCCTTAGAAGTAGAAATTAATGCAACCTGGTGAAAATTCCACACAATAATGATTTCGCTGTTATTACGATTAGAAACGATAGAAAAGAACAATGTAATTGACATTATTATCAGCGAACGATATTACAAGCCACAGAGTTTTTTAATCCAAAGTCGAGAAAGCTTGCGAGGAATCGAGAGGAAATGGTCTCGTTTCGATGAGAAAAAGTATATATATATATATGTATTCGGTTTCTTTTCTTCGACCCTACTAGAAAGGGCTATTGCAGTGAACTCTGATGTAATCCGGCATCGATACCCGCGCTTTTTCTTTACTTCTACCCGTATCATACCAAGATTGCGATTAGTTCTGCCGCTTGGTTTCCTTTGTCCACCGTTTCAAGGAAGGAAGGACCTTCGATGAAAGAGGAAAGAAAGCCGAGCCTTTGGATCTTTAAAACGCTAAAACGAGTCGTCTTTACCGTCCTTTTACTCTTTGGTGCACCTAAGAAAAGAACAACGTGATAAGAAAGAACGATCGTTGACTGATTGAAATAGCAAGTAATCATCACGAACGTATCTATTTGAATCCTTTCGCAAAGTTTTCTCTCAACGCTTTTGAGCTCGACAGTTTTACGTTTATTCTTCATACGGACCTCCCACACTTTAGTCTTCTAAGAGGGTCGAGCGAGAAAAGAGAAGGACTAGAGTGAACAAACGTAATCTACGATTCGATAGGTTTGAAGGTAGTCGAATACATTTCAATTTATATCTCCCCTAGTAGCACAAAAATATTGGTTAAATATCTTTTTCAAATATTGAAAAAATATTTCAGGTCTTCCATGTAATCGTTGTATATAATTCACTCTAAAAAAAACTGGAGGCATATGAAAAATTCTATCGCCTTGCAGCACGTTGCGAATATACCTATCTAACGAAAACATTTCGTTACGCTTGCTTCGCAAAGCCGATTGTTATTGAGTTAAAGTCACGAGGAAGTTAATCGTACCGCTAAAAGTTCACCGTAACTTTATAAATAAATGGAGGAGAGAGAAAGGGTTCAAGTATTTCAAAGGACGCTCGAAATTGCAATATTTATGAGTTTTATGTTATAACGGATGCCCATCGCGGTCGGTTAAGGGGGATCAAAAACTTAAAAAAAAGTACTACTTCCCAACGGAGACCACTTCGTTACGCTCGAACGAAGAGCATGCCCGGGCGCGATCGATTAGCTCTCGGTAGTCCAGAAAAATGGAAGTTCTTCTAAAAGGTTTTCGGAAGCTTTTACATAGAATTCTAGTTCACGTTTTACGATTTTCCTTTTCTTTTACATCTAATCTACAAGAGAAATTAATCGTAGAGTCACGAGATCGAAGTTACCTATCCGTAGAATTTCGCCCGAAGGGTATTACGTCTTACCGTCGTCTTATCCGTAGAATAAATGAAGCTCTTCTTCGATTATGATCGATCGTGTTTCGAGTTCCCTCCCTTCCGTCACATTTTTATCGCGAGGAAGGCAAAACTGGGCGTATCTCTCTCTCGTGGAAAGGGGGGAGGTAGGTGAATGTTACTTTCTCGAGAGGTAGTTTCATAGGAAGTCTCGCGGCCGAAAAATTGGGGCGCGGGCCGATTCGGGCAGCTAGCGTTGGTAGAGATTTGCATCGGCCGATCTAACTTGCAAATAAATCGACCGGCTGACGTGACAACCTATGCGCTATTACTGCCAACGAAAAGTCGGCCAGATTAGATAGCCTGGGTTAGGTCGTAAGAAGCGTACGGGTTCTCATTTTTACGATTGGATCTTTACAAATCTCCGAGAACTTTTTACGTACTTACGTGAATGGAATAGCTTCGAGCGGTTAATTAGTAATAAAAATTAAGTAACGCGTCGAAGGAAAGAAAAATGAAATATCACTTTTTGTCGAGAAACACGAATGATTTATCGCTTTTTATTTCTCGAAAGATCATAATATCCTTCTCTCGTGGTGTATTTCTCGGTCAGGCGAGACTCGAAACGCCCAGGATCGCGCGAAGAATTTTTCACGAGAGAGAGAGAAAGAGAACACGAGCGTCCATACAAAAAAAAAACATGCTGCCACTGGCAGAGTATGCTTAGCGAAGGGGTCATTATGTGCTTCCCTCGAACGTGTCGCGGTATGCTAAATAGCCAGGGGCCAGAAAACGAACGAACCGAAAAGGAATTATGATCGATAAGGATGGACTGTCGATAACATCGCCCGTGTTACACTCAATGCGGATTTAGTCGAGTACGTAACGTTGCTATAACGATTCAAATTTCATAAATGCGTTGGAAAGCGCTTACGTCCTTGGAAAAGTGCGTGCCGTGTGTGCTTCGCGTTCTACGCAATATTTCATGGATTATGCAATAAGCTCCAGAGTTCTTTAACGATTACAAATGGGAATGCGATTACTGAAATTATGAACGTATCGTGCCGTTAATCTTTGGAGATGATATGAATGTTTAATACATAATTCGCGCATAATATACCAAGTAAAAATTCATACGTATGCATCAGAGCCCCCTTTAAACACAAAGCGGCACCGTTTGCATGACATCGCGGTATGCACATAGTAATAATATCAAATTAACATCGTACCCGTTAACGCGCTATTTTCACGTAATGAAATTTTCCCACGGGACGATAAATACTTCACGCGTTACGGTTAATCGTATCGGAAACTAATCGAGCTTCAAAATTCTCATGAGAATGCGAGCGTTTGCTTCGAAAATTGATGAAGTTAAAAGACAAAAATTTGCATTTTCGATTCGATTGACAAAGTTTTCGAGACACTTCCAAAGTGATCCGTCACGAGTATCGTTCGGCTCGGTATAGAGAGAAGGAAGGTGGATGATGCAGGTTTAGTCCGGTAATTGGGCCGATTTGAAGCAACGAAGCATATTTTGTTGGTTGGCACGAACGTCGGCACCGGAGAAACTCTGTATCAAAGAGGAAGAGGAGACGTGAGAAACTCCCGAGAGTAAGAGAGAGAGAGATCCCTTTGTCCAGAGATAATATCGAATTTGCGATGCTCGAGCTACGTTTATACGATGCCCATAACCGTAACTGCATAAGAAGAGTAAGGAGTCGGAGTATCCATTAAACTATCGTCTTGATAACGAGCGACAGATCTCCTTGTCCTAACAGGGTGAAGAAAACTTTTCTCGCGAGCGAGTCGACTCTTAAAATAATCACTTTACGTTGCGTACCACCTTTTACTTCTGTAAGGAATAAATATTCTTTTATTTCTCGAGTAAACCATCTCGCCCGGCAAATTTACAGAGTAAGTGGGAACTAAACGAGCCAAGAAACGAGGTCGTACTTACGTTCGAGCGAAAAAAAAGAAAATGAAAGAGTGGGCGAATATGAGAGATAAAAAAATTGTTACAAGCCAAATGTAAGGAAAGATAATATGTTCGCAGGTTTCGAGAGGCGTGGCACGTGGAAGAGATTTCTACTTAGCAAAGGATCGGCCGGAAGTAGCGGTACTCCTCAACATACATCTGGCACGTCAACCGACACGGAACTCACGACTCTCGACACCCACGAACTTTGGCTTCCGGAAAGCGAACCACCGCCCTCCGCGATGTCCGCTCTTCACGCTTTCGGTGCGGAAATGTTAAAACTATCCAGAGGACTGGAAGGTATCGCCAGCCCGCTCGCTCAGACTCCAACGAGGACTGGGAGATCCTCGACATCGTCTAACGCTCAATCCTCTGGTCCACATCAGCAACAGGAGCATCACCATCACCATCATCATCATCATCATCATCACCATCATCATCATCATCACAATAACCCACAGCACCAGGCCCAGCTTCAACATCGGTGCAGTTTTCGTAACGGGTAAAGAAATTTTCACTTTTGCTTGTTATTTATATGCGACTTTGTCATATGCAAGTACGTATACAGGTTGTCTCAAATTAAATAGTCGATCTGAAAACCACATATTCACATCGATGATTTGAATTGAAAAGTCTAATACAATTTTTCGAAATTCGGTCTCGTTAACGAATCTTTAATTAACGAAAATCATAAAATCGCTGTAATTGGCCTATCTTTATTAGTTAATAACTAGTTAACTAAGCCGAAAAATGGTATTAGACTTTTTGACTCGAATTATTGATATGAGCATGTGGTTTTCGGTTCCACTACCTAGTTTGGGACACCCTGTAGGTAGAAACATACACTCACGAACGTTGCACGAGACACATTGTTCTCGAGTGATTTCGAGTCTCCAAGCGTGGCGGCGTCGATGTCGAAAACAAAAGTTTCTTCGCTTCTCAGCCCACATCGCAAGTGAAAATGTTGTCGCTTACGACGAAGTACCGAAGAACCATCGAGAATTTATAATTAAAGCGTCGCAGCCTCGCTATTACGGAAAACACCGTAGCGACTTTGCAAAGAGATTTCTTGGCTCGTGAAACGCGTGGCCGAGCTTCGATGTGATTCCCTATGCTTGGTAAGAAGGGAGATGAAAGTTTCGAGAGGAGTTATCATGCGATATAGTTACCGCGGGTCGTTCACGGAAGAACGACCTCGAACGGTATCGATTCGATTCCGAAATAATCTCTCGGAATGATTTTCGCTCGGGGAGCGAACGAGACCCGCGAACGGACAAAGGAAACGCGGGAAGCGACTATTCCGGTGTGATGCCTCTCGCGATAACCGCGTATCCGTGTCTGCGGTGAGATGGAATATCGTTCCTTTCGCGGATTCTATGCCAACCTATTTCTCGGCGCATCTATTATTCGACGAACCATGTGTACACGTGTTCGTATACAATCCGAGCGCGCGTGAGTATTACCCACCCTTCGTAACGAGGAAGATAACAGAGAAATCACACGAGGACATCGTCGTTCGGAAATTCTTATACGATAGGACGAACTCGTTCGAGAAAGCGAAATTTTATGAAAACTATCGAAAAACCATGCTAGGCTGAGGGTGTAACGTTACGAGCAAATATTTACACTCTCGTTTTAAACGTGTCTGTCCCGTCTTCGAGGGTTTATATCGTAAAAGTAAATCCGTATATGAAGTTTGCATAACTCGGGGCTCGCGCAGCCTTCCCTAGATGGGTCATATAAGACGATATTTTTCGCTCTCCGATTCGATTTTGATCGACCAATGGGAATAAAGCTTCCTCCTCCTACGCTCGACTTTTCCCTTTTTTTTTATTATATTCTCGTCTATTCCTGTAATAACCTCCTTTCGTAAATCACGGTCAGGAAAATTCGCTGTCGTATTTGGAGTATCCCCGTCGACTTTCCCGATATGAGCTCAAGTTTACGGAGTGACACGAGTAAAATACGTTCATATATTTACCTACCTACGTATGCCACGATACGAAAGGAGTCTCGTTGAATTTACGTCACTTCGTTACTCGCCTACGATAAGCGCACGACGCCGACTGCTACGGTGCGGTTTAGCGCGCGTCACCTCGAGTTATTATACGCTTTGCTACAAACGAATTTAACCCTATAATGGGCACATCGGTATCTCATATCACCATATAAGAAAAATTGCTTTATTTCAATCTCATTATTATTTTATTCGAATAAAATAAGTTGAAATAATGTTTTTTTTATAAATATGAGATAACGATATGACTAACCCCTATCCAACTTCAGGACAACCTAAAACCTCTGGATTTCGAAGGTAAGATTTACCTATAGTCCTTGATTTCGGTATTCGAATTTGTCTTATTTGATTTCTCTTTCTCGTATAAACGTACGATCGAGATCTCGCATCATTCGTCGACGAGGATGTAGTACGTCATTCCGACGATGGTTATCACCTAATAAATTCTCGAAATTGCAGGAACGCTTGAAGCTTCGTCACGCGAATCTAACTTCTCAACTGCACATAGAATCACATATTCTTTTATATTCTCCAAAAACTAGATCCAGAACGATCGTAAAACGTGCCATGCGCACTACCGTACGGTATATTCTTCGTGACTCCCCAAAGACCAATAGTATGCTACGTTGCGAACTTCATCCTTTGCATCCATCGATCTATGCAATATTGTATGCCAAAGAAGCATCGCGTTAACGTCGATATTTCGTTCTAATAATTCAGGTAGATTCTTCGCAATTTCTAAAGGAAGAATTTTTATGGTTGAAAGACATAAAAAAAAAGACATTAAGAAAACGTAAAGGTTCAACATCTTTTTTTTTTAATCGTCTCTCGAGTACACTCCCAGTTTAATTGTCTTTCTCAAGGAGCAGAGCCGACTAACTGCGAGAAAGGGCTAATCTTTTTCCCATTTTATTGTGTAAACGAGCGAGAGGGTACTTACTCGTCCGCAGTTCACGAAGGAGCATAAGTTATCCGTGCGAACGCTTTCTCGCTCCTTGAGACGTTGAAAGCCTTCGAGGTTGGCACGGGGAATGGGGGGAAAAGGGGGGTCTGTGATTCGTAAAGCTCACTCGGAGTCATTAATTCCAACTCTTAAAAAGTCTCTAACGTAGCGACCTCCCCACCAATTTAATCGTCTCGATCGAAGCAAAAGGAATGATATCTTCGTCCTCGAGTTTCTCGAGGTAAATTCAATGTCACTTCGTCGGTGAAACGTGTACCCACGCGCGGAAGCTTCATTAGCACGGATTGTTTTAGCCTCCTTGACGATTACGATTTCATGCTATTCATCAGTGAGCTCGCATCATCCTATTTCTCTCTTGCTTTCGAGAAAAGTAGAAGAGCGGCTTTCGGAATTTCATCGAATTGACGATTCTTCAAAAACCAATTTGCACCCTTCACTTTTCAGGGAAAGAGCTTGGATTTTCGTTTTCTCTCTCTCGTTTTCCTTAGCCCTAACAATATACGTCAAAGGAGTATCATCGGCGAAGCATTTTCGACGAATCAATTTCATTTCGATTCTCCAATTTCCCTTTCGCTCAAAGTCGAGACCTAATCCAAGGAAGTAACACCTAATCCACGTAGAAATCCAGAGAAATATTTCTGCTTGCTAGTGATGGAACACACCATGTCCTGAGAAAGAAAGGGCGCGTGGAAAAGTAGAAGGGCTTTTGCACGGAAAGACGAAAAAAGTTTGATTGCGATCACGCAAAGTCGATTCGAGTATATCTTCGAATTTCGTCCATCGAGAGGAAGGATCGTCGTTCTCCTTTTCTTGGAATATGAGCTTGAGGAAGATCGGTTAGAGAAGACTGCTTGGACGTTACTACTGACGGCCGACTCGTTAAACTGGAGAGGGTCGACGCGTAACGTCCCTCTGGAAGAAACTTTTTCTAGAGGAAAGTTTCTACTGAATTTTTTTTTCCAACCCTCAAAAGTGGACGTGCCTTGAGATATATAAAATCGATACACGATCGTACACTTGGAATTCATTCACTTACTTTCCAAAAAGCTTAAATGCTTGTTGTTATTTGTTTAGTATTAAATCCCTAAAAAAAGAATTAAATCCCACATTAGGAATCATATGGAATAATACGAAAGTGTAGTATGTATTTGTGTCTAAAGAAGGAGAGAGATGGTTTTTCTCCACGGAGAATTCGTTATTGATCCTTATGAAAGGAGGCAAATTTCTATTGTGGAAGTAAGCACCATTGAATACACCTGTCATATTGAATCCTTCGGCCGGCATAGTGCAAAACCGGGCTTTGCAATTTTCAATACTTCGACTCTCCTCTCTCTTTTTTATATATATTTTTATTTTTATTTGGTATTTCGTGTATTTACTTTTGTAACGAATGCTATATATCCTACTCACCCTACGGGCATCCTGCCTATGATATAATAAATAGTTTCTTCCGGAAAAGAAAAAGAGAATTTTCCTGTTCGATCTGATCAACTCTCTCCAAAACTCCTTTCTTCTCTTACTCACTTTTAATAACCATTATTTTTACCGATCAAAAATCCGTGAAAGTATTGGGAAAAATCTCCACCGGTTGGAGATAATTCGATAATAACAGTTTAACGTTACTTTTCGCGGTAATACCGGAGGACCAACAAAGTTGGAATTATTTCCAACGTCTAGCGTTGAAAGTTACCGCGTTAGTACGCGGGTAGTACCTACCTAATTCAGCGTAGCACGTAATTCCTGCGTCGACCGATTAAAGTTGCGATTAGTTGGCACTCGAACTGGTCGAATTCTCGCATTATCGAATGTTGTAGATTCGTTTGAGTTATCGCGTCCGATAACTTAATCAAGTACGGGAGGAGAGAATAAGAGATCGTTCTGTGCGATAGTCATTTGGGGTGAGTCGGATTTTCGATCCGCGATGCATTCCTCTATCTCTATTACTCTATCTCTCTTTTTCTAATAACGAACCCGCTTGAACACAAGAGAAAGAGAGATCCACTTAGCTGGCGCAGGAGCGATTTATTGAACTGGACGTGTTCTCGCTTTTGCCCCAGAAAAATTACCACCCAACCTCCGTTTCTCTACCTGTCACGACTCTCCGTTCTTTCTTTTATTTCTTCTTCCTCACTCTCTTCTCCAACGATTAAGTACGAGCACCTCGTAAGCGTATCACCAGGTCGAGCATACAAGTCGAGACCGTAATCGTGTTTAATCGTTAAAAGACATCTTCCTGGGCTGTTAACGATACCAGGACACGGAAACCATGCGTTAGGGAAGCTTGATTTTATCTTGTGCAAACTCGTTTAGGATGTTCTCGACTTCCTCAAGCTGAATAATCGAAATTTCGCGCCAACGGATGCACGATCAAAGAAGAAGAAATGATACAGAGATAAAAAGAGAGAGATAGAGTGGAAAATGCGTTAGAGACGAGCAAAGGTGCTGTCCGATATAGGTGGAAACGCGTTTAGAGGCGCGAACTAAGTGCATTCCTTTATTAGAGAGTTTCACATAGGGAGAGCAGTTTACTTAAGTGCGACCACGAGGTGAGCGAGGTTTCGCTCTTCCCTGGAGTCCGTTTTGCACTTTGAATACCAGCAGCTAAGTGCAATCCACTTTAAGACCGCGTCACCGCAACATATATAACAGCATCCTGACTTGCCACTATCGTCCGACGATTTCGCACTTTTCCTGACGATTCTGCCGAAATGCCTGTGAGTGATTTTAGATTTGTGCTATACGTCCGTGTATTTCGAGGGCTACGTGCCCGCATGTACACATAGGATATAGGTTCTCTTGGTTACAGAGAACACAGAAAGCAAGTTGCTGGTGAACGCACTCGAGAAAATTGTTATAAAATTATTCCGATAAAAAGTACATAAGATTTGATTTATACAGTACAAAGAAAATGATTAAAAGGATTATTGTGATTTATAATTCGAAACATCGAGCTCTCGATCGATCCATGCTTCTTCCTTTGCCCAGATTTCTCCGTTAATATCGCGAATGTCCATTACCCCGAGAGTATAACGAATGAGCGATGGGTACCGGGGCAACACAGCGGGAGAAGCGAAACATCAAAGCGAATATTGTGAGTACCGAGTGGAAGAAATTTAATAACTGCACTAATTCGCTTTTGAGAAGTCAAACGGAAGTGCGCGCTCGGCCTTTATGCCACGGCGTCTTCTTTGCAAAAGGTAGCCAGAAGTATTCGAATTTTAACTGCTTTCTCGTAAAATTAGCCAATGCTAGTCATGCAATTCGTTACACGAGATTCAAGTATTTTATTAAAATAGCGTTTACGAGAATGTATATATGCATATCTACGTTCGATTTCAAGGTACTTCGATACAATTTAAGGGAATACTTTTCGAACTTTGAGAGACGAGATCCAGCAGCATCGCGCCAAGTGTTTCAACGTTGAGTTATCGGATGTGGAAAAAGAGAAACGAATAGAACCTGGTTTCTCTATTTGCGGAACGCCTCCTTCTTTTCTGGCGTTTTCTCGTTCCCTTCTTGTGTTGCGATCCTTTTTCCCTCTCGTTCTCTCCCCCTCTCGATATTTTTACCCTCGATTTCAACGAAAGCATCAGTACGGTATCAAAAGCCGATCTAATATTTTCTTTCCGAGTATTTGGATCGGAAATCTTTATAAATCGAGTACGAATTTTGACTCTCAGAAAATAGAAATCCGTTTACAAGGGTGCACTCGAACCGATACCGCTTTTGAAACATTTTTGATAGGATCGAAATCTCGTTGAATCGAGGCGAGCGAGCGGTTGTCGTTCGCAGAACTCATGAAAGTCCGAGCACTCCACGCCGGGAGCGTAACGTTCTCGTAAAGGTCGGATTAAAGAGGGACGACAAGGAAATAAAAATTGTCGATGACACAGCGATCGATCGATTCGCTTCTACTGTGTCGACATTAAAATGGGGAAATTTTATGAAAGTTCACCCGTGCTATCGATGCTTTCGCGCTTACCATAAAAACGCATCATCGACGCGTCGTCGCACAGTGGTTCAAGTTGTAATGAAACCCGGAAAAAATTCAATAACTTCCAAAGTACATGAGATATTTCGACAATTTTTTTTTTAGCTTATTCGTAATTTACTATTACATAATACGGCGAACTATCATTAAAAGTCAAATATGTATGTTTATGTATAATTCATGTTATCTAGAATTTTGAACTTTATTAAAAAATTTTCTTACCACAGCCTTATAGATCTTTACATATCATGTAAGTTTGCATTTAAATTTTTTTCTGCTTTTTTTTTTTATTAAAAGTTACAAGAAAAAATGTTCTCGAGCTACACATTTGTAGAGACATAAAGTTAGCTACACGTAGCTACAAGCTCTCATACATATCATTGTATACACCATACCTCTGTCTATAAAAGCCATAAGTTTCAGCTGCATCTTCGTGCAACCTTGGCTGTAATCGGACTTAGAATGTGGCAGTCGGAGACCGCTGTTATGCTTGCGTGCACGTAAATATTCAATAACTTCCAAGATACATCACATATTTTGATAAATCTTTTTTTGTCTTATTCGTAATTTGCTATTACATAATGTATTAGAATATCATTAAAGTGTTGCCACTACAAATGAGTAAAATAGAAAAAAAAACTACTAGTAGGTCAGGTTATTGATACCGTATAACATATTTCTAAGTGTTGTGATAAAATAATAACACATACACCTAGAAATATCGTTAAGCGGCCTCAATTGAGACCTTATATAAAAATAAAAAATTGTTGTTAAAAGTTCTGTTACCTTAAATTATTAATTCTTTTGCCTCTTCGCTCATAGGAATTATTTTCTTTTTCGGCTTTGGCCTTAAATTCGTTATTAGTGGATCTGAAGACAACAGGATCATATGGAACACATCTTCGTTCGTAGCAATTCTGCTGCATTTCCTTGAATGCAGGCAACGGTAACGTTTGTACTCTTTGTTCCTGCACTCTTGAGCCTCTTCCGATAGGGACCCAACAGGAAAAGAACAATTTTCTATAATTTGTTTCCCGTGGACCAACACCTTATGCACCGTTGAAGGCATGTTATACCACGAGTATTTTGCGACGTATATTTCTGCCGTCTCCCAGGCATATTGCCCAAACTTCGTTACATCTATACTTTCATTGCACGTTATAATTTCTAATATAACGGCAAATCGTCGAATCAAATCTTCGCTGACACCAGTTATCTCCGAAGTGAGCGCAGGATTCGCGAAAAATCTTCTTGATGTATTACCGTCATTGGTAGTCCCGGTGCCTTGCTTCACTTGATCGACTTTAATGCCAATTTTGTCACGGAACTCCTTTTGAATAGATGCTTTTCGTGCATCTCGGACCGGGCGCGTATTGGCATCAATTCTCCACCGCTCAAATGGCAAATTATAAGCTATATGCAGTATGCACTCCATAAATTTAATACGTGCATGGAGTGGAGACATACCAAATTTTATTGCTGCTTCTGTGACGGGTTTGTCCTTTATTTCACTTAATTTGTTCATTTGCGATGTTGTAATACCGCAAATGAAGCACGAGGATGCTGCAGGGGTCTCCGTGATTGACTGTGCCGTTTTTCCATCTAGCATGGTAAACATGAGCTCATGCTTGATCCGAAAAACACGATTTCCCACCGTTAGAACAGTCTCTGTGAGATCTTCAATTTCTCTGTCGACTCTACGTTTTTCAATACGAATTATCTCTGGTGTTTCTTTCTGAAATTGGAACTGTAAACACCTGCAATATCTCGTCGAAGACGGTCGATCGTTCTTCCACACAATGCTATCTTTATCTTCTCGCAAAGTCATTTTCAGTGGTACAATAGATGTCATGAAAAGTTGGGCATCTGAAATTTCTGCGTCGTCGTCGTTTTGGGTAAACCTTTGGTTGTATTCGCTCTGTCCGGAAGCTCCATCGCAGCCCCATTTCGTGAAAAGTGTTAAAGATTCATTTGTAATTTGATTTATTTCATCCCCATTTTTACAATTTATTAATCTTTTTGTTGTGTGGTCCAGTAAATTTTGTAGACTAACACTGGCCGAACTTTCCTCCACACTGATATCATCAGGATAACTCCTCTTTTTCGCCTCCAACACTTTATAATACGGAGGAAAGATATCATGCCCTTCGTTTTTTAAAGATTGTCGCAAAATCTCGTATTGTTGTTTTGTAAGTTCGGCCTGCACGAATAAGGCGAGAGCTTTATCAGCGTCTAGGACTGTTGACGAGGTACTAGCTCTAGTAGTAGAAGCGCTGTTTATTTCTTCTTGAGAAAATGTTGCACGAACCTTATCCCTTTTGTAGCGCTTCGCACGGTCACAGCTTTCATCGAACCTCTTTTTGGGTCTACCAGCGCTGATAGAAGAATGAGATGGGAAGTTATCTTTAAATTCAACTTGGAATACACTCTGTAACCAATCGTGATATTTTACTTTGAATTTGGTTTGTGATCGATGCACAGTATTCCATCGTTTAGTGAACCGCGGTAAAAAACTCTTCTGCACTGCACGTACAACTAGTTCAACCTGTGTGTCTTTAAGATTTTGATACGTTCTTCCTATATAAAGACGTATTTTGTTTATATCACGATCACAGGAGGCCAGTTCAGCGCATAAATTTGCGAAAGGAATCGCGATGCTATTCATTTTATCGATGAAAAAAAAAAGAAACGATTAAACGATAGAATTGGTTAGAAAAGAACAAAAATGTAAAGCATAACGAAAAAAAAATTAAAGAAAAAGGACCGATTGAACGATTGAACGGGTTTAAAAAAAAGAAAAGAAACTACACTCCGTCGTAAGGAAGCAAATAAGTCAATAAGCTATTAAATAGGTTACAAAAACGAACAACTAAACGATTTATTACTATATAAAACTTGAAAAACATGCAATCACAGAACTCTAACTTCTACCAATCGTTTTAAAACTTTTCACACGTACGATAACACAATAAATTGGAAAGACGCAGCACAGAAAGAAAATAATGATGTTGTCTATCAAGCTTCGTCGTCCAATGTTTGTTTTTTCGTCTTCTCCAATTTACTATTACCATGGCATCAATTAACAAACTTAAACAACGCCTCCTGTGATCGTGATATAAACAAAATACGTCTTTATATAAGAAGAACGTATCAAAATCTTAAAGACACACAAGTTGAACTAGTTTTACGTGCAGTGCAGAAGAGTTTTTTACCGCGGTTCACTAAACGATGGAATAGTGTACATCGATCACAAACCAAATTCAAAGTAAAATATCACGATTGGTTACAAAGTGTATTCCAAGTTGAATTTAAAGATAACTTCAAATCGCATTCTTCTATCAGCGTTGGTAGGCCCAAAAAGAGGTCCGATGAAAGCTGTGACCGTGCGAAGCGCTACAAGAGGGATAAGGTTCATGCAACAAAAATCAATGTGGAGGAAAGTTCGGCCAGCGTAAGTTTACAAAATTTACTGGACCACGCAACAGGAAGATTAATAGATTGTAAAAATAGGGATGAAATAAATCAAATTACGCATGAATCTTTAATACTTTTTTACGAAATGAACAGAGCGAATACAACCGAAATTTCAGGTGCTCAACTTTTCATGACATCTATTGTACCACTGAATATGACTTTGCGAGAAGATAAAGATAGTATTGTGTGGGAGAATGATCGACCGTCTTCGACGAGATATTGCAGGTGTTTACAGTTCAAATTTCAGAAAGAAACGCCAGAAGTCATTTGTATTGAAAAACGTAGAGTCGACAGAGAAATTGAAGATCTCACAGAGACTGTTCTAACGGTGGGAAATCGTGTTTTTCGGATCAAGCATGAGCTCATGTTTACCATGCTAGATGGAAAAACGGCACAGTCAATCACGGAGACCCCTGCAGCATCCTCGTGCTTCATTTGCGGTATTACAACATCGCAAATGAACAAATTAAGTGAAATAAAGGACAAACCCGTCACAGAAGCAGCAATAAAATTTGGTATGTCTCCACTCCATGCACGTATTAAATTTATGGAGTGCATACTGCATATAGCTTATAATTTACCATTTGAGCGGTGGAGAATTGATGCCAATACGCGCCCGGTCCGAGATGCACGAAAAGCATCTATTCAATAGGAGTTCCGAGATAAAATTGGCATTAAAGTTGATGTAGTGAAGCAAGGCATCGGGATTACTAATGATGGAAATACGTCAAGAAGATTTTTCGCAAACCCGGCTCTCACTTCGGAGATAACAAGTTTCAACGAAGATTTGATTCGTCGATTTGCCGTTATATTAGAAGTTATAATGTGCAAAGAAATTATAGATGAAACCGAGTTTAAAAAACATGCATGGGTGACGGCAAACAAATAATAGAAAATTGCACTTTTTCTCGTGGGTCCCTGTCAGAAGGGGCTCAAGAATGCGGGAACAAAGATTCTAAACGCTATCGTTGCCTGCATTCAAGGAAATGCAGCAGAATTGCTACGAACGAAGATGTGTTCCATATGATTCTGTTGTCTTCAGATCCACTAATAACGAATTTAAGGCCAAAGCCGAAAAAGAAAATAATTCCTATGAGCGAAGAGGCAAAAGAATTAATAATTTAAGGTAAATGAACTTTTAACAACAATTTTTTATTTTTATATAAGGTCTCAATTGAGGCCGCTTAACGATATTTCTAGGTGTATGTGTTATTATTTTATCACAACACTTAGAAATATGTTATACGGTATCAATAACCTGACCTACTAGTAGTTTTTTTTTCTATTTTACTCATTTGTAGTGGCAACACTTTAATGATATTCTAATACATTATGTAATAGCAAATTACGAATAAGACAAAAAAAGATTTATCAAAATATGTGATGTATCTTGGAAGTTATTGAATATTTACGTGCACGCAAGCATAACAGCGGTCTCCGACTGCCACATTCTAAGTCCGATTACAGCCAAGGTTGCACGAAGATGCAGCTGAAACTTATGGCTTTTATAGACAGAGGTATGGTGTATACAATGATATGTATGAGAGCTTGTAGCTACGTGTAGCTAACTTTATGTCTCTACAAATGTGTAGCTCGAGAACATTTTTTCTTGTAACTTTTGATTAATTTTTTACATAAGCATACAGTCGATAAATACGGCATATATGGACATTGTAGGGAAGAATAAGCCTTGAATTTACAAATAAAAAATAAAAATGGTTGAAAAAGTACTCATATAAGATGTAATGGTACATTTTCTTACTGCTTATAAATCTCCACTTTTCGGCAAGAATAAATTGCACAAGTTTAAGCTCGTTTATTGACATGTATACAATGTTTGGATAAAAAATGAATACAGCATAATAAGCAGTGGACATTAGACAACATATAAATGATATATCCGGTTCCAAATAATACATCTGAAATTTTTAATTTTTTCCGCCTATAAACCACAGTGCGTCGTCGAGAAATCGATAGCGTACGTCCACCGATGGATATATGTCAAGAGCGCCCGATGCAGCTGGCTTTTTAGTGTGTCTCTCTCTCTTTATTCCAGAAACTGTCCTACGAAAATAAAAAAAAACGAATACTTTCTAAACGTTGTTCGCTCGCCGGTTTTCCCCAAAATTTGTATATACTAAAATGGGAACCAACAAAATTAATTTATAGCCCAAAGCTCGTTGCACATAGAATGAAAACAAACAATTGTCGGTGGAACGAAAGTTGGTCGAAAATAAAGTTGAAATATCGTTGCAACCATTTAAAATTATTAACACAAAAATATTCCACGTCTTACTCGCATTCTCTCTGAAATAACAAATAAAGCAAGGAAACCCTTTTTGCTTTAGGAGCGGCGAAAGTGGAGAAAGCAGTGCGTCGGGTTCAAGGACGAGTCTGTCAATGGGTCATGACGATCCAGGCTCACCGATTCCTTGGAAACATCGACGCAGAGCCTCGACGTATAACGAGGCACACCTCGAACGTGCCGATTCGATTTCACCAAAGATGCCGCGCAAGCGATCGTTTAGTTTTCACGAGCAGTCAACGTTCAGACGATCGAGTTCATCGAGGAAGAGCTCAGCGAATGAGGAGAACGTGAAATCGAGAAAATCTTCCCAGAAATCAGAATCCGAGAGTACGACGATTACATTACCACCACCGTGCACGTGTCCATACTTTGGCGAATCCTCGCATAAACAATCACCACAGCCATCGAGCGAGATCGTCATTGTTTCGAGCGATACCATGAAGCCGATCTCGGAAAAAACTCTTGAGACGAATCTTCTTGGTAGAAAGAATAGTGGGAGGAGCAACGAATTGGCTGGTGCCAATTCAGTTGTCACTTGGAGAGGAGGAAGACGTGGCTCTAGTTTAGGTACGTTTTCATTTCGTTCTTAAAAATTCCGAAACTCGTTCTTCAATTCCTCTGTTAAAAAAAAAAACCGAAATGACTTCCCGAACAACCAAATAATATTTCGATATCCATTCGTTGATCATTCCTGACAGCTACATTTGCACTCTCCACCAACAGGTAGTACGAGGACTCAGTTAACGGGTTCACGAGCGACGCTGTTACGACGAGCAGCGACGTTGCGCGCGCATAATGGCGCGGCGACTGGGACGTCTTCGAAACAGATCGGAAACACATCTTCGCCGTGTCTGCCTAGATATCCTGGTGGCGTTCGAACTCATCATTCAAGAACGAGCAGCGTCGTTTCGAGGAACAGCTCGAGACACGGTAGAATCATCAGACTGGAACAAAAGGCTACGTATGTCCTCGGCGTTGTCTTCTTCACGTTCGTCATCCTCTGGGCACCGTTTTTCGTCCTGAATCTCGTGCCTGCGGTATGCCCGGATTGCGAGAGAAAAATCGATCCTAACATTTTCGATCTTGTAACTTGGCTCGGTTACACCAGCTCGATGCTCAATCCTATATTCTATACGATCTTCAACAAGGTCTTCAGGCAAACCTTCAAGAAGGTACTACTCTGCAGATTCAGGAACCAAGCTTGGAGACCGTCAAGGTAGGCACTCGGCCCCGGGAGACCGGGGTCCGCTGTCACCAGACTTTAACGTCCATTTAGCTTCGAAGAGATTGGGAGGATAAGAGGAAGAGTATTCTCCGAGGTAGAACGGAAAGGTCGTGGATGGAACTCCTTTCCTTCTCTCGCCTCCCTCAACCATACACAATGGACTGGACACGTCGAAAATTAACCGATCGATCCCTATCGACGTGCTGATTAAAGATAAAGAAAAAAAAGCCAGGGAGATGCTTTTTCGCCACGAAAAAGTCAGTGATTATTTCTATGTAACGTTTAAGAGATGCTTCCATTGTTAGAAATCGGAGTTGATATAGAACTTCGATACGCTCCAAGTTATGTATCTTTCAGCATTAACGACGATCGTTATCTTTTATCATTTGTCCATTTTTTTGCGACTAGAGGATATATCGAACGTAAAACGTGTGTATGTGTGAATGTGTCTAGGGGGAGGGGGTGGAGAGAATAAAAGATTATCCTGCATTCATCAAACTTAAATCCACTAACATTTTCTTGGTGAAATATTATTCGATATTCGTTCGTCATCGACGCGAGCACGTCCATTGATATCTCGAAAGACGTACTAAATCAATTCTAATAGATCGTTAAAAGGATGCTTCATCCCAAAGCAAATAGAGTTTAATGACGGATCGTAAAGACGAGTTTAGAGTTACTCGGTGATAGTTCTCGAATCATTGCCAATTTCTCGAATGCATGTCGCGTTGTCGTTCCATATACCGATACAAAGACGCGTGCTCTCTCTTCTTTTCTCTCGCGAAAGTCTACCTCTATTTTCCGTCGCATCGAAGACTAGAAATCGTGTTGTCGATAGTAAGGAGACGCACGAAGGAAACAAGGGGGAGTAGAAGCAATTTTCTTAGATTTTTCCAGTGGGAAATCTTTTATTCTTGCGGATGACTTTTCTTTGATCAAAATACTAAAATCCCAGGTGCGCGGAATCGAAAATGCAAGGGACGAGTCACGAATTCTCTCACGATCAAAATCGTGTGTGTAACGTCTTAGAAGAGAGGGGGAAGGGAGGTACGTAATTGAAATTTTCATTCGTTTCTTCCATTTTCAATGATTACTCGAATCTCTCCTATCGCTCGAAGATACATTCCGCGTTCAAGTAGATATAACTGGGTTAAGAAATCTATAATAGCGCGCGAACAATCTTTCATATTTTAAGGGACTCTGTAAAATAATATTATATTTCGAAGAGGCTGACTGAAGAGGAGAGAGAGGAGGTGCCACGATAACTCGATAAAACGATCGACCTAATTAGCGTCCTTGCGAGCGTATGAACGAATGAAGAATGTTCTCTTTTACGAAATAGGGAACGCTTGTATATATTAAACGACGATCCGAAAGGTGTAGCGTTACACGGCGTTCGTTAAATAAAAAAAAGATAGTGAGCTTGCGCAAGCGCCTCGTAAACGTTAGATAATTATTGTTATTTATTCGAAAAATCATAGGTCCTAAGATAATTTATATATATGTATATCAATGCAAGTGAGATTTTTCAATACCAATGTCTCGATTCGCGTCAACCGTTGTATACTATCACGAAGGTACGATGCAAAAGAAAGGGAAAGTAAAATCGAGTCAAGTTTCGTCGACTACTCTTGTCGATTTAGCGATACTTCGCGAGAGCCTTCGTGTATCCTAGGCATCGATGGTTAATGTATATAAGACGTGTTAAAAATGCATATACACAGAAAAGATAAAAGACGAAGAAGATGGAGACGCGTAGGGGTCGATCCATCAACGGTGTGATAGACGACGATCCCAACTGACTCTTAAGAGTTACATTATTAAGGCCAAAATAAAGTTGTGAGAAGAACTCGGAATATTCGCCAATTCGATCGATGTACGTGAGAGATCAAGGACATAATGTGAGAAATAAAAAAAAAAATCTATGTAACGTAAGTACATCGAGGTAGCTTCGACGTTCACGACAAAGTTTAATCAGTGTAATAAGGAAATTGATTAGTAGAGTGAGCTGGACCGAAATGAAAGATACTTGAGTGAGAGAAAAATTGATTTCAACTTCTACATCCGCATTGCCCTTTTTCTCGAATAAGCTCGTTCCCTTATTTTTCTATTTTTCTAATATCTGAACGAGCGAGAAGAAAGTCGTCCGTCTTTAACAGAAATTATTTTACAATGTTTTAATCCTTAAACTTAATGCACCGTTCTCATTAAGTATTCAATAATTTCGAAGGCAAGGTATGTCGAGCTTGAAACCATCCCTTAAAGACTAACGAAATTGATAAAAACAATAATGTACAACACCTACGAAGCGAAGAAACGGAAATCTGTAGAACATACGTGTTTAGTATTGTATCAGGTGAAAGAAAAAAGTCTGTCGGCTGTTGGTGCGAAGTTCTAACTCGATCGATAGTAATTTATAGAAACGTCAAGTGGTCATTGTTCGTGACATCCGACACGAACACATGATAGCACAGCATCCAAATACGTTTACATATCTATCAGCTACTAAACGTGTTGTGGTAACGAAAACTAAATAATTCGATGGAAAAGACAAATAGAGAGAGAGAGAAAGATAAAGAAATATGTATAACGAAAGAAATAACGGACAACAGTTAACGCTATTCCAAAGTACCCCGTGGTACTTAATTTTTCCGATTGGCTCGCCGGTAAAATGTTGACCCTTCATTCCTATGGCTTCTCTTGGTACTCGTACAATTTGCATTAAAGTGACGATAATAAAACAACGAAATTTCGAGACACGAGGCTGGTGGTAAAATGAGGAGCCAAAAAATATCGAACATTAACTCTCTTATCAAGAGAACTGACAACGAGCCTCGCGAATATCACGATATAAAATCGTCCGATACTGTGTTACATTACCTTCCTTTCCCCCTTTTCCATCAAACATCGAAGCGGTCCGATTACGCGAATTTCTGGTATCCGAACTCGAGAAATGTTTCGCACTCCCGCAGACCATATCGACGTTACTTTCGACATCGTTTCGCCGTTCGTTCGGAAGTTAATGGCTTCTCTTTGATGTTTTATTTCACGGAAGAATGTGAATTTCACGGCTGGACGGATCCCAATCTCACATGTTCAACTTTGAACTTCGATTTACAATAACCGTTTCCGAGAGTTTACGTTCCCTTTAACGTTACCAGAGGATGCAAGTATCACCGACTAACATTATATAACGCTTGTGATACCTATAAAAAACATTTTGTTATTTACACTGTCATTACTCGTTATTCTATGAGAGAGAGGCCAGAGAGAGGGAGAGAGTTAGTGCATGCAATTATTCCAAGAAATCAATTTCGTGGTTCCCTATCCTCCATCTAATCGGTACATCGCGTGTAATTACGTGCTGCCGAGCCTACGAACTTATCGGATAGACCACATCCGATTAATGTCTTACTACGATGCTCGCTGAAACAAGGAGCTCGTAAAAGTTTATATTGCCGAAAAAATATCATACTCGTGCTTAAAGTTCTTTCTAGAAAACTACAATTTATCGTCGTTCTTTAAAAAGTCGTTCGTGTTCGATCTTAATTTTCGTAATTACGAATTCCAGCAATCCTACCCCCACTCCTCTATCTCTATCTCACACCCTCTGTCTCTCACTTCGATAAATCGAGATTGATCGAAGCTCGAGTGACACGATCAGCACAGGAACGCCGATAATTTCGACATTTCGGCGCACCGAACGAAATTAATTATTCCATCCATTAACGCATCGGTGGTGACCGACTTCCGAACTCGCGGAATAATTTCGACGCGTCGATTCCGCGGCATCGTGTGAAATATCAGGGAGGTCAAGACAATTTTTAGCTATAGTTACATCTTTTTTATAGAGTATCATCATCGGCCGGGCACTGCGTCCCGTGTGGCCTCAGACATCTCCCGGCAACCCCCACGTGGTGTCGGCCGAAAGCCATGCCTCGCCGTGGGGGGCCTCTTATGGGAGTCCCTACCCGAGACGCCCATCCCTGTTGGGGTGGTCGTGGTGAAAACGGTGGCCAGAAGGGCCCCGATGAAAAACACCATCGTCCGCCCCCTCCCCCCTCTCCGTTTCGCCTAGCCGTGTGCCCGGCTTGCCTTTGGGTCCCGGGACCCTTTCCCCTCTCCCCTCGCGGCCCCACCCTACCCACCTTCCCCCCTGCCCTTCCCCCTCTCCCCCCATTGCTTCCCTCTCCCCATACCTCCCCGCCATCCCTTACCCGCACCCCCTAACCCCCTGGAGTGGGCTCCCAGGATCGGGTGGGTGGGAAGCCCCGCGAGATCCGCCGGGGGGTGTATAGTGCCCCCCGGCTTCTCAGCCCCTTTCTTTTCCCTCAGGCGGGGGTGTAGATGGCCCCCGCCTCTTCTCCCCGGGTACATTTCTGCACCCTCGGAAGTCCGCAACGATTACGGTTGTGGTCACTGTATAAAAGAATAATAAATAAATAAATAAATAAATAAATAAATAAGTAAACAGTAAATAAATAAATGTATACATAAATAAATAAATAAATAAATAAATTATAAATAAATAAATAGATAAATAAATAATAAATATGCTGATAATCAAAGAATAAAAACCACTTGTCCCACTCGCTGCGCTCTTCCTCCTTGTATCCGGGGCCAGCCCCTCCGCCTACGGTGGCCTGTTGTCCCCCCTCCTACTACGCTCGCTCCTTTTTTCGATATCCTCCCTATTTCTCATTATGCCCCTGATGTATCCCCCTATTATCATCCACCGGTTTCTGTCTCGAATCATTTCGCTTACCATGTTCTCCGGCGAGATATCTGTCCCTAATTCTATTTCTATTTGTCTCTTTTTGCCCTGTACCGCTAAACATTCGAAAAGTGCGTGTTGTGGGGTGTCGTTTTCATGCCCGCACACCTCGCACGCCGGGGTGTCCCTCTTTTTGTACTTGCAGAGGTAGCTGCCGAAGGACCCGTGGCCGCTTAGCGCCTGCGTTATGTGGTAGTCCGTTGTGCCCTGTCTACGCTGGACCCATGCCCTCGCGTCGGGGATCAGTCTGCGGGTCCAGCTGCCCTTGGTACCTGTAGCCCACCGTTCCTGCCACGTTGTTAGAAGCGTATCCCTCTCTTCCCTTCTAATCTCTGCGATCCCCTGCCTATTGTTCGCCCGACCTCTCTTCCATATCCTCTCCCTCTCTTTGACGAGGAGGTCGAGGGGTGGGATCCCTGCGATCACTGTCACCGCTTCGTTCGATACCGTTCTATACGCACTGCAGATCCTTAGCGCCCCCCTTCTGTATACAGGCCCCATCACCTTTTTTAGGGTGGTAGGGGGCATCCTACTGGCCCAAATGGGCGCCGCATATAACAGAGTCGCACCTGCCACCGACGCTAGTAGTTTTCTACGCGGGGGTTTCGGTCCTCCTACGTTCGGCATCAGCCGACCGATAGCCGCCTCTACCATAGACGCCCGTGCTGCCGCTTTTTGTGCGTGCCTCTTAAAGGTGAATTTATTATCTATAATTACCCCCAAGTATTTAAGGGCTGGCCCCGGTTCTATTGCCGCGCCCCCTACCCTGAAGACCGGGAGTCGGAACTGTCTCCTTGTGCGGCTGTACAATATCGCCTCCGTCTTTTCGCCCGCGATCTTTAGTGCCTTCCGTCTTAGCCATTCTTCTATTATCCTCAGGGCCCCATTTGCCGCGGTTTCGACCATTTTGGGCGTGAAGGCCTCTACGAGGACGGCAACGTCATCCGCAAACGCCTGTATATTCACTCCCGTCGGTAGGTGCAGCCCTAGTATGTCGTCGAACATAATGTTCCACAGGGCTGGCCCGAGAACCGATCCCTGTGGAACCCCCGCGCTGACTCCCATTTCCCCTTCGCCGTCCTCGCCCTCGAAGAGGAGCGTTCTGCCACAGAGGTAGCTTCTCATTATGTTCGAAATGTATACAGGAACCCGCCACTTTCTTTCTAGAGCCTTTATTATCTCCTTCCAGCTCGCCGAGTTGAAGGCGTTTTTCACGTCTAACGTGATCAACGCCAACAACCCGGACGAGCTGGCCTTCCTTCTTTTTATTCTGTCCACCGCCTCGCACAGGCCCCTCATGGCGTCCAGGACGGATCTTCCCGCCCTGAACCCGTATTGCCGCTCGGACAGTCCGCCGGCCGCCTCGATCGCCGCCTCCAGCCTAGGCAGGAGTAGGCGCTCGAAGAGTTTGCCGGCGGTGTCCAGCAGGCAGAGGGGCCTGTACGAGACGGGTCCCCCCCCACCCTTCTCTTTTGGTAGCAGGACTAACCTTTGTCTCTTCCATATGGGTGGTATCTCCCCCCTCACCAGGCATCCGTTGTACATCTTAAGTATCCAATCTGGCTCGGTTTCCGCCACCAGACGTAGCACTTCATTTGGTACGCCGTCTGGTCCCGGAGCTTTGCCTCCGGCGAGCCTTCCCACCGCTACTTCGAGTTCCCGCCTGGTGAAGGGGGGTATTTCCCAGCTATAGTTACATCAGGATTTTTGTCAAAAATCGATGCATCTCGAATTTGCCCGATCAAATATTCGTTCGAAAAAGGAAAGTCTCTTCTTTACATATATGTAAATCGCGTTTCGATAGGATGGGTGGTTGGAAAGATAGAGCAGTTTTAAGCTCGAAAAAGATCCATACTCCGACACTTAAAAGATTAATTTCTCAACATTGCTTAACAATATCGAAAAACGGACAACGGGACAATATTCTGCATGCTTTCTTCTTTCTAAATTTTGATGCATAGGTCAGGATTTTTGTGAAAAATCGATGCACCTCGAATTTGCCCGATCAAATACTCGTTCCAAAGAGAAAAGTCTCCTCGTTACGAATATGCAAGTCCCGCTTCGATAGGATGGCTGGTTGGAAAGATACAGCAGTTTGAAGCTTGGAAAAGACCCATACTCCGACACTTAAAAGATTAATTTCTCATCATTGCATAACGCTATCGAAAAACGGACAACGGAACATTATTCTGCATGCTTTTATCTTTAAAATAAGCCATTAAACATTGAAATCGGCGATGGTGACCATTTTGACAAAAATCATGATGCATAGGTCAGGATTTTTGTCAAAAATCGAAGTATCTCGAATTTGCCCGATCAAATACTCGTTCGAAAGGGGAAAGTCTCTTCTTTACGAATATGCAAGTCGCGTTTCGATAGGATGGCTGGTTCGAAAGATACAGCAGTTTGAAGCTCGAAAACGACCCATACTCCGACACTTAAAAGATTAATTTCTCATCATTGCTTAACGATATCGAAAAACGGACAACGGGATAGTATTCTGCATGCTTTTCTCTTTCAAATGAGCCATTAAACATTGAAATCGGCGGTGGTGACCATTTTGGCAAAAATCATGATGTATGCACAGGATTCAAAAGAGGAAAGTTTCTACTTTACGAATATGCAAGTCCCGCTTCGATAGGATGGCTGGTTGGAAAGATACAGCAGTTTGAAGCTTGAAAAAGACCCATACTCCGACACTTAAATTATTAATTTCTCATCATTGCTTAACGATATCGAAAAACGGACAACGGAACATTATTCTGCATGCTTTTATCTTTAAAATAAGCCATTAAACATTGAAATTGGCGGTGGTGTCCATTTTTGCAAAAATCATGATGCATAGGTAATCTACTTGGGAGAATTACATATTGGAAATCTCACACTCTCTTTCTCTCTCTCGTTTTCAAAGATAAGCGTTTCCCGTTCATGGAAACATACTTCTTTGAGAAAGAACGCGATATCATCTCCCTTTTCCGCCCAACGGAATTATTAATGGCGAAAGTGTTCGAAACAAGAGAGCAGAACTCTCCTACAAGAAGATAGCGAGAAAGTTGATAAGTAAGATCGAATATGGCAGAGAGAAGATCGTCTAGACCATCGAAATTGACGATAATTGTGCTCTCGCTATACGTTTTATCGTTCCTACCGCCCTTATCGTCCGTGCGATGACTTCGGAAGATCAGAGGCATTTAAAAAAAAATGAGAGAGAAAATGGAAAAAGCCATAATGAAAATGTAAAAATGCTTGCTTGTATTAGTTGAATAATAGAGTCGTGAGTCGCTCGTAACGCTATTCGTACGTCCTATATCCGTTTATCGTGCGACTGCCGACGGAAAAGCGAGGGGACAAAGTACGCTTACAAATAAAGATAAGTTATAAAAGTGAACGTTACAATCTCGTAGTCGAGATCAAGAGGAATACAAAAAAAAAGAGAAAAAATATTTGGTAGCGTGGCTGACAAACACGAAGAAAAGATTTTGAAAACTTAGGAAAAAGATGCTCCTTCTTCGTATGCGTATCGTTTTTGCGTGCCCGTAAAATTTTTTACCAGTCATCGCATTCGATGACATCTCATCAAGTGATTATTCCATAAATTGGTGTGACAGACGAAACACTATAAATAACGAATGCCTGTAAGAATGTATAGTCGTATCGATAAGAAGCTTGTCCATTGTTAATTGAAATTAGCGACCGTGTAAATAAGAAAATAAAGATTCGTAATAATGAGGAAAAGAAAACACGTGTCCCAATTATTATCCTTGTTCCTTCGAATTATAATCTTCCCTGGATCAGGAGCCTGGATCGGAACAAATTACGCAAGCTCTGATTCTTGATTACACGAGACGCGGCTCCTCCCTTTCCATCGTCCTAAGTAATGCCGGAGAGCAAAAATCACCGTTACTTAACTTCCCTGTTTCTTGTCGCACGTGCGGAGCTAGCTATCTTCGAGGGACCTTACATCCAAAGATATCTTCTATAGATTTTATCTAAAAAATTTTGTTACAAAATCATTGTGACTCCATCGATCGATCGATACCATGAACATTTTCCTGTAGCGTACCATACCGAACGAAATCCTGCTTTCCCGAGCTTAATTTCGATGTAAAAAGAGGGAAAAAGGAGATAGAGAGTGAAAGAGAGAGGGGGGGAAGAAAAGCGAGCTTCAATCTCGTGGCTGGAAATTTAAATGGCAAGCGAGTACGAGGTAACAGAGTTCTTTGATACGTAGAAGCTTTTTCCCCCACACTCCTCCCTTTGATTATTTGTTCTCGTACTTTCCTAGTCCCTTCAACCCTCGTGCCCCGCGTGAAACGCCTCTTGTAAAAACGTAAAACGCATGCGCGTGCACGCGAACGGAAGAAAAACGGGAGCTGTCTATTCGAGACTTCAAAGTCCTCTCATTGTTATCGATGCTGGCGAGTATTCGCGCGCGTTAGAAAAAGAGGGAGAAAGAGAGGTTGCACGAGAGAAAGAGAATACCGAGCTCGCATTTCTTTTCTAAGCATTCACCGTGATTTTCCTTTCCGCGCTTTCTTCCCTTCTTTTCTCTCTCTCTTTTTCCACGTTCTTCTTCCTGTTGCACACCTACATAAAACGGGTTCGCAGAGAAGGAGAAATGTGCAGGTAGGGTATTCCTTCCGGTTACTTTTCTACGAAAAGGCAGCGAGATCCCCCCAGAGAAATATGTCCCCGCTGGAGTGTCCTTTCACCGCAACGAACGAAAAGCCACGTAAGTTGAATGGCATGAGAGCTCACCGCGATTCATCAACGGTGTATCCGCGAGACCGTACGAAGACGTTCCAGCTTTCACTGATTCGAACATTGGTTCCATCACCTAAATTGCGATCGGTGCTCAAGGAATCGAACGAATTTCTTTTTTTTATTCATAGTATTCACTATATTTGAGGGGATTATACAAATACGTGGATCAATATCTTGGATAAAATTTCGTTATAACGGGTGACCAATGTTCAACGAATATTATATTATTGTGAATGTAATTTTATTTGTAACTTAAAATTTTCGAGACGAGTCGATTTATTGTTGAAGGGAAACCGATCCGAACAATTTTGCCAGTCGCGCCTATGTGCGTGCGGAGAATCGTACGGTAAGCGCTGGATTATCGAGAAACCCGGATTATTCCTTGTTTCGCGACACGTTATTCGTCATGCGTTTTCCCTTCCTGCCCAACTAAAACTATTTGATCCGGCGGGAGTAAATGAGTAACAGACAGGTTATAAAATAAAGAATAACGAACGAGCCTAGTGTTCGGTAAATATCATTCACAAGAGATCGAGGAGAGCGACCATAAATAATCGGAATCTTGGATTTTTGTAACTTCGAAAATGAGCGAGACAGGAAGACAGAAACGATGGAGAGGAAAAGAAAACAGGGGAAAAGCATCGAGATGGCCAAGTTCGACGTGACGTTAATTAACTCTTATCACGTAAGACGAAGTTCGCAGTGACGTCCGAGATAACACAACGATTTCCGAGACTCCCTTCGCGTGATATTTCCTTTAAGATTATCCGAACGAGTGTCTGCTCGTTGATCCAAATGAAATTTTTATGTAATTGGCGAAAATGAAGATATTCTTATCGGAGCAAACAATTGAATGACTTCGTTATACCTACTACTCGACACAGTCCAATCGATTTTAACAAAAATATATGCATCCTCGTTACCGAATCGACCCCATCTAGATTATTCCTTTACCCCACCGCGAGAAAATCTCCTTTATTGAGATCGACCATGGGAAAAGATAAAATGGCCGATCGTGGCAAACGAGACGTGCGATTGCGAAAACGATGGGGGAGAATGGAAAAGAACGTGGTTGAGTTTCGAGATCCCGAAGGAAGTTCACGGGATATCTCTGCAGGGTCTCTCGGCAGGACATTCGATCGTGGTGAGCCACGAGAGGGCACCGCGAAAATTAGCTTTCCCTTGAATCTTTCCGTCTGAGAGGGTACTCAGAAGCGAGCTAATTGCGCAGATTACCAATTACAACAATTTCGCGAAAGTTCCGCACTTCGTTTATTTCTCTCTCTCTCTCCTCTTCCGTTTTGGGAATAAGTACCGTCACACGTTTCTAATATCTATCTATCTTTTGTAACTATTCTCTGCTGCATCTTGCCCGCTATCGCGAGTAAACGCCTGATCCGCTGCGTGTGTTCGTTCGTTAACGAGTAATCGGTACCCATCCTCTTTTGATTTTCATCCAATCAAGGGATATTTAAAAAAACATCTACCGCCACCAGGGAAAGCTCGGGTTCGCGATATCGTTATCAATTAAGCCGGCTGACCGCAGTGTTAATATTTTGACGATTCGATACGAACGCGCTCCCTCGTCGCATCTCGCTTTAAAGGAGAATTCGAGCATCGAATAGAAGTCACAACCACGTGTTGCTTCTTTATCTCATTAAATAGTTTTCTAAAATATTATATTTATCTTCCGAACTGAAGACCTTTTTTTAACATAATGGGTCAAAATTTAAGGATAAGAAAATACATGCTGAAAGGAAATATTTAAAAAAATCTGTAACAAGGACGAAGAAATGGTACTAAAATCGTACTTCGTGGATCGACAAAGATGTTTCCTAACGTAGATCGTCGCCACAATGGTAGAAGCATGGCATCCTATCCAACTGTGGGTGCATCGCACAGTTATGCCCAATTTACATTGCTGTTTCCATAATGCATTCCGTATGCACTGTTAGCGTGGTGAGCGTACGCGGTCTACGAAATATTCCGCAAAAACGATATAGTATATATACATATATCATTTCTATGTTACCTACGATTTATCCATCCATCTATCTCTTCTCTCACCAAAAGATATCGATACTCTGTACCAGCGAATAAATGAAAATAAATGAAGCGAAAAAGGTGTGGTCTCAAGAATGAAGAATTTTTGTGGGACGTTACCACGAAATTATTATCGACGCGACAAACATATCTTGCGGGTAAATCAAAGCGTAACTCGACCGACGAAGTGACCTGGGAAACAGCTTCTCTCCTTTTCGATCCTCTTATTAAACGAAAGATACATTTCATGGATCTCACCTTCGGACAAACACACATATGGTATATAAATAAAAACACCTTTAAACTAAAATTTTGTGTACCGTTACATTGACCCTACGAAATACTTCCACTTTGATCTAGAGAGCTTTCATATAAGATCATAAACCAAAAAGTTATTCAAAGCGATCATCGAATCTGATCCATCCTGTATCCCGATGTACTATTAGTCTGGTGGATGGAAGAGCCATTCGTAATTATTACGCCGCTACGCGTCAATCAGCGGGACGAGTGTGATCAAAGCCAGGGGATGAGTCGAGGCTGGAGCTAGGTTAATGCCAGGTGCACTTGCAGATTGAGTGTTCTGATAACGGACAACAACTACGGGAGAAGAGAGTGGGTGGATCTCGACATAGGCGTCCAATTTATGAAAACACGTGTGGAACTCTGTATAGCAAGCACGTTGATCATGACTGTCATCAAAATTACTTCCTATGGGCGTCAATAAAGACGACGGATTAAAAATATTTGGACTGTATAAAATTCAAATGAAAAATAAAAGTAAATACACGTTACAATAGCAGTTCCGAGTGTAACCAGCTGATAGGAAGAGATGGGGGGTGGGACTCCCGGGACGAGGCCTGGGATTTTCGCATTAGGCACGACCAGAGCATTGAGTGAACACACATTTAATTTTTTTTCATGAAACGCAAAGATCCGAAATAGCTTTTGGATACCTTAAATAGTTTCGGAGATAGTCTGTTACACTTTTTGCTCTATCAAGAATATAAGAAACTCCCCGAGGCCGTGCCTGAAAAACATGTCCTACGCTACTACACTTTGTCGTGATAAAACGAACAACGTTTGACGGGAAACAAAATATTGGTTCCATTTCCATGGCTCTCGTTAATTTCTTTGCCATATCGAGCACGTTGCCAGCGCGTCATCGCGACGGGCACAAATCCGGAAATAAATTGTGTTCGGTTTTCCTTGCTAACGGAAGCAACAGGTTACGATGTAAATACGAGACGACGACGACAGTTCCACGTTGGGAAATATAATAAAATGACTGCGACACGAAGAGGTATGAGATAAATTTGAAAAGCTCGTAGAAAACTCACCGAAGTACCTAGTCTCGATACGTTTCGCGTGTTTTTTTCTCCGAAAAAGGTGGAAAACGTTTTAACGTTCGAAGAAAATCGCACGAAAAGTGAGAAAGGTATAAATCGAGGAGATGCACAAGGTACGAAGAAAAATCCTTTAAATATCGTAACTCGTTCCGCCGGAGGTTTCTCTCGACAAGTACAAACGACAGCTCCTAACCGTGCGGATATGGCCGGCACGCCGCATAGGTTAATTTCGGCGTTGTTAGAATTCCTCGCGTGCTACGAGTATCGATATTCGATTTATCGCCTCTAGCATCTGGAAGAAGCAATGTCAAGATGGAATATCGATCCATCGTCCTTTTCTTAAATCGGCTTCAAGCGGAAATGGAACGATGTTTACACTATACAAACGTTGTCGCGCGTCTTCGTTCGTTCCTTCGAATGTCATGAATGATAATACGTGTACTAAAAATAAATTGAGATCTTTCTCGTTCACCGATAAAAATTCTTGTTAGTCATTTCCGAAGTTGCTCGACGTTCGCGAGAGAAATCATGCTTTCGAAAGATCGTCGAAGCGTTCGACGATAAATAATCGAAGCGGATGGAAGTAAGTACGCGGCTCGTCGAAAGCGCACCGGTGCTCTCCAACTGCAAGTTTGTGTGTGCGAGACAGAGAAACCGCAATAATTTATCGTGTCACTACTTCGGACAGTGACGGAGATGGTTTCGTGCTTGTTAATCCATCGTTTGTGGCGTATTTTCAAGAAAACTTTTCGACGTGACGAAAATAAGAAACAAGAACCTCATATCCAAAGTTACCTCCATATTTCAGATGAAATGCTTCTCGTTTTCTTTTCTTCCTTCTTTCTTTCTCGTTCTCTCCTACATAACTCGCAGTCAGCGTTGTTCGAAGTAATAAAGCGCGCAATAGGTCGAACTATCCGTAGACGAGCGAGCACTTAACTTTCACCGAAGTTCGTTACGAAATTTATTAACCGAAAAGTGTAAGCCATAAATGATAGATATTTACTTAATCTCTCGAAAAGGGATATCAACGAAGCTGTTGGAAAGTTCCGAAAAGCACGAAACTTCGTTACGTTTCCATCAACAATTTTCAAATATATTATAGTATTAGGCCATCGGAGCTCTTTCTCTCTCCCTTTTGTCACGGCACGAATTTTCGTCGATGAGCGACTAAAAAGACGCACGGGTAAAGAACTGCTCGTTACAAAATACTGTGTCAACGTAATTGAAAACGATGAAATCGTGAAACTCGTCGCTCGTCCTCTTTAACGGGTTAATCGATATTTTCGCACACCTACCCGTTCAAGATGCTAAAAAATAAGAAATTTCAATATTCGCGAAGTTATTGAAGTATCCGTGTTAGCCTTTCCAGATGATTTTTCTAATCATCCGATTATTTTCGCGTGAAACCTTAACTAGGACTTACGTAAAAACTCCCTGCCGTGTAACTGCAACGTGCTCTTACCTGAAACAGAGAAATAAAAACTGCTTTTAATCTGGCATAATCACGTGAGACAAAAGAGAATGGTAAAGCTAATATGCAAATAAGGGATATACAGGGCCTGACTCTACTTTCGAATGTCTTAAAATTTTATATATCACTATTAAATATAGCTGCACTGCTCTCTCTTCTCGTATAGGTAGGTACGATACACATGGCGAAAATCGAAAGGAGTGTTTACGTGATCGAGAAGACAACGTTACGATGGGAAGGATCCAATGAGAATGTAAAAGCGACGTGGTGGAGCTTCCGCGCTCCCATAATTTTGTGGGTTTCGCGTCATCGATTATTGTTTACGTCGTTCGATGTTTATCCAACGAGTCGACCCTCCGATAATTGACTTTTCAGCACCATCAAATAATTATCGGCTGTACCCGGAGAAAGTATTCCCCTGTTTCTCGTGAGATACAATATGGTAATGCGTGTACACACGATGGTTCGCATTATAAAGTGTTGGTTTGTTATCACCACAAAATAAAAGAGTCAAGGACAAAAAAAACAAGACAGACGTTAACGAAACGTGATCTTCCGAACAAGCCCCACAAACGACCGTGAAATTCGAGAAGGTAATATAATAAGATCAAGTGGTGCCTAAAGGCCCGTACATACTTGTTACCTATAAACGGTAGAGGTTCCTAAGTCTCGACTCGTGCACTTTTTTTTGTGCATTTTATTAATAAATTACTTGTATACAAAAATAAAAATAGTTACAATCAAATCCGCATGGTTTTCGTACCAATTTCATTCTTGAAACCGATATCATAACTGTTTCCAACCCTTGCCTACGCACGCCGAAAAAAAATGACGATTAATAAAAGCAACGAAGAAATAGAAACCGTTCTCAATATGGCTTCGGGAACATAAAGCATATAACGGTGCTCTGTCGAATACAGCATTCAATCCAACAGGTCACACCGTATCGGGTCCAAAAAGGCCTAGTAACGCCGTGCGTGGGTTAAACGGGGTAACCGAACCGTAATAATGTTAATTAATCGTGATTAGTTTCGAACGTCATCGACGATGTGATCATGCTTAACGATTTAGTAACAAATCTATCCGTGTTGTACCAATTTCATCACCCATTTAAAAATTTATATTTTCCTCGTCTACTTTTTTTTCCCGTGCGATAACAAACTCGCCTCTGTTTTTAAAACCTTTGGATATCGGCGTATAAATCGAAATCGTTGCGTCGGAACAAGCAATCAAAAATTAATCTTTGAGGAAGAAGTATGAACGAGAAAAAAAAACGGCGGGGAAAAAAAAAATTCGTCCCGTAAAATAGAGGAAGAGTGAGGCAACGAGAAGCTGACAATATGCTTAAGGCAAGGACGACGATGTTCTCCCCCACTTCTCCCACTCTTCCTGTAAACTCGATAGTCTCCTCTCTCGTTTGATGTAGCGACGAGCATCGAGCTACTCCACTTAACGTCAGATTATTTTCTTTGGAGTTCACTTCGAACGTCGACACCGGCGCTTGGTCCTCTCGAAACGATTTCTCCGACGGCGAGTACGGTACTCTTAGAGTACCCCTGGAGCTAAGATAGCGCGAAAATTTCAAGTTTCTCACGGATGTTCTTGCTTCGAGCACTAGAAGCAGGAAACGTATAGGTACTACATGCTAAACTACTTCTATGCAGCAAACGACGTAATGGGAATGGCTGCGACTCCGATGAATTTAAAAAAAAAATTTTTAACCAAAAAATAGAAACTGGGTTTACTTCCCATCCTTTTCCTGCACCTCTTTTTTCTACCTGTCAACGGCAGTTTTTAACTTCGACGAAAAAAGGAAGGAAAGGAAAAAGCGAGCCAAGAACAATCGTGTCGGTTTGATTACCAGAGATTAAACGTTGTCGAGCTTAGCTCGGTCTTCCTACAAAGGAACGCGAGCTTAGAGAGAGAAATTTTGGGAAGAGAGAGAACTAGAGAGAAATAAATTCTAAAAATAGATTAAAGATCAAATATGTAACGAACTATCCTCTTCAAATAGCAAAAAGAATTAAGATCATCCGATTTCTAGTTATCTAGAAATATGAACTTAATCCCCCTTAATTTGAACAACGTAATTACACAACGTCATGCAACGTCGTTAAGTGTATTCGAAATATTGCCAAGTTGTGAGATCAAAATAGGTAGCCCACCTGGCGATATTTTATATTAAACGAGTGAAAACGGTGCAAAATTTGCCCAAGTAGTAGTCGAAACAATCCTTCGATGGTTAAAACCATCTTCGAATAATCTACGAAATTCGATCGACGCTAATTACGCAGCTCGTAACGTTCGGTAGGGACGTTTTATTATTCGAAAGTGGACATTTAATAACGCGGGTAATCGCGGTATAATTAATAATCATATCGGGCTACAATTAACACCCATTTCTCGCCAATCCGTATATTAACGACACACCGACACAACCTTCGACTCACTTCTCTTTCGTGATACGTACGCGTTAACGTGGAACTAAATGAATCGAGCAAATCCGTATGTCTCTACACACTTGCTTTTCCCTCCGGGAAATAAAAATGAAGACGTAATTTATCTCTATTATGCGAATTCCCAACGAACGGAACGCCTTTCAATTTCCAACGATATTCACCCCTTGGAATATGATTCGAATCTCTATCCAACGATATTCCTTTTATAGTTCAATAATGGGATTCATATGGATTAAGAAACAAAGGAGTTTCACAAGAGCGTTCGACCTGGAAAGCTTTTCGCCCCTTGTAGCGTGCGGAATGCCCGGAGCACGTGCGTTCATACCGGGGACACCGCGGAACGCAAGGACGTAATTACTGCAACAATCGATAGCACATTATGCACGTATGTCGTTAATGCAACCGCATCGAGATATGTACTTCTTACGTGAACCCACCGGCGACGTGGAAACCTCGCGATATCGTAACTGCCAGTGTTATTTAAGTGAGCAGCGAAACTTACGATGCCATTTCCAGGAATTTCTAATCAGGATTATCCTCAGATTTCGTTCCACCTCACGTGACGTTCGCAATCCAAAAAAAGCTTGCAAAATTTGTGCAAGAACCTAACGAGAGAATGAGCCTTCTTACTTTCGCGTTCCCCTCGAATTAACGATTGAACATTGGTTAATAAAAAGCAAATTAATTTGAACAACTAGAAAATTAAAGGAAACTTTACGAATAGATCTCACCCGAGGTGTTCGTTTTTTAGCTTCTGCTTTAGATTGATAGCACTAAATTTAGATCGATCCGACGGTATACATAAGTTCCACGCGATGTTCCAAAAAACTTTCTCACGGGTTTGAATTGACGCCGAGGGCAGATTCAATGGACGTTTATAGGCAAAATCGTAGAAAACATACCTCGTCTCTCGTCCTGAAATAATTTACCCACAAGAATATAAAGAGTTCGAGATATACCATCGTCTAAGCAATCGGGGGTGGAAGTTTGTAGATATCGCGGGAACGTCGTACTACCTCGAGAGTCATAGATCCCACGACAATTTCGTCTACAGAATCTTAAGTGAAACGAAACGCATGGGGAAACAGGCAAAACTTTCAAGAAACGGCCGTCAGCTCGAGAAGGGGATGGGGAAGGATTTTTCTTCCTTTTTTTACTTCAACCGGCTGACTTCCTCGAACTCTCCAAAGACTCGATGTGTACGCAATAAAGTAGGACACTGAGAGATTCCAAACGCGTTACACGCCTTTCTTCGAGAAGAAGGAAACGCGTAGGGGGAAGGAAATCTCTTCTCTTTCACCACGGAAGAACTTAGTGAAGAAAAAAACACGACGAAACGTCTCGTTAAAGAACGCCGAGGTAGGAATACGAGAATAAAAATGTAGCAATTCGTCGTGGAAATGTGGAATATTAATTCCGGAATTTCATTTCTTAAGCCCGGTTCTTGACGAATCAGCGAGAGACCCAGCTTGTAATATACTTAACGTAATAATCATATGAGAGATTAAACTATAACGTCTCAAGAAAAAGGGAATAGCAAAGGAGAAGGAAGAAATTTTAATCTCTTAGCAAGGGCAGAAAATTTCATTTCCTTTTTCCACCGACGTACGACGAATCTCGACATTGAAGTTAATTAAACGAACTGCTTGAGAAAACTTGGCCTCGGTTCGCCATAAATAGGAAATTTATCGTAAAAAGAATCTGTCGTTAGGTCGTGTACGTGATCGTGATAACGCGAGTTGTGATAATAGACGTAACCGCGAGTTCCCGGCTGATAACTTAATGAGCTCCGACGTAGACCGTCCTATCCGCTTTAGGATACGTCGTACTTAAACAAAACGCTCCTGACTCCCATAGGAAGCAAGAAATGTTACTTTTCTTTTTTTTTAACCGACTTTAAAAAAGGGGATTTATCAGTCAAATTTTTGTGCATTTTTAATGAAAAAAAAAAAAAAAAAAAACGTAGCTCTCTCTTCATCATCTCGTCCACGAAACATTTTCGCAAAATTCCCGCAAAACAACGTTGAGATTTACGTGTAAGTCATTAATTAAATGCGGGTAAATTTATATATTGTACGAAAAGTGAATAAAAAAACAGGTGTTGCTCGACGACTCTAGTATGTAACCTATCATTAAATTATAAGTCGAATTTTCCATCTACCTTCGTTAACTCGCACATTCCTCTTCGATTCGAGACTCCATGTAACTCGAATTACATTCTTCACGCGATATTTTTCAATGCCGATTAATGAGTCGAATACACACGATAAAAATCGATCGAATTTCAAGTTGGAGTCCACGAGTAAACATCCCACGATATGTACCAATCGATGCTTATCTCTAATACTTTATAATGTAATCGGATCATTTATCATCCTTATGGGAAAAACGCATATGTTCATGGAAGATACGTATCCACGATAATCCGATCGCATATTCCGTCAATTTGTTACTAAAAATCAGAAAACTGGTTGAAAGGCGGGGTAATTAATCGTGGTTGACGCAGCCCACTTGTCCTGGTCTACGACACCTGTAATCGAGCGTATCGTTGCGACCTATAGAGTGTATCCGAGTGTACCTATATCTGGTCGTCCATGCCCACGTGCGCGCGCGCGCGCGCTTGAATGCGTGAGTACAATGCGTATATCGACACTTGCGTGAAAATACGAGTTCGGGGATTAGTTTTGCGAGCTCGTTTGGCGCGTCTTGTAAGCACAAAAATCATCGAATGATTCAATTAAAAAAAGTAACTATAATAACAATGGAACAAAGTTTGTTTTTCCAATTGATCTTTACCGAATAACAACGTAACAATTTTTCCCTCGCAAAATGTTTTAATAAAAGCATTCACGTATAAAAGTTTGCATACGAAATTTCATTTTATCGCCACGCCCATACGCTTTTTGCTGCTCTCCGATAGGCGATAATTAAACATACGGTAATTAATCGAAACTCGTGCGTTGTTTAATCACACGGAAGAAACAAATTTCAAGGTCTGCTTTTCTCTAAGTGAAATCATGCAAGAGTTATGCGGATTTCCTGACAATCCGCGAATTTCACGATTGCGTTCCCTCGTATTTTTTCCATCTTCAATTCCTCTCTCATTCTCGCGGCTTGCAACATCTGCACCGCGAAGCTACGAGCAGAAATAGATGGAGAAAGTTTTGTGGAATATAGCTGGCATTGGCGACGAGAGGGGAACGGAAGGGGGTGTTTTGGACTGGAAAAATCGTTGATCGTAGAAATATAGAGCCAACGGCCGACGTCTCGTGTTATCGCACGACACGAGACTGGAGAATTTCGTAATATAACTGCAAATGCATTACACCCTCGCACTATTCTATACCCCAACGGTGCACAGCCGTACCCATTGTGCTTGCGGCCATTGTAACGCCGCCATTTTTCTTCGGCAATCCATATACATCAATCAATAATAAAAAGAACGGGTAGAAAGAGAGAGAGAGAGAGAGTGTGTGTGAGAGAGAAAGAGAGGCGCTCCGAAGAGAAATATTTCATTCGTGCTACGGCATACGAGAATGGCGATGGTGGGAAAACGAGGACAAAGAAGAAAGGAAAGGACGAATGTTGCCCTTTAATATAAACGATCCTTTGCGAATCCTGAAATAATACTGGCAAAACGTTCTAACGAAATCGGAAATGAAGATCCGGCGAATGATCGAAGTTGGTAAAACAAACTTTTCACTTTCATTGACACTATCATGGTGTATATTAACGTAAAGAGTACGATAACAAACAAGTAAAAACCGACTTCGAAAGTAATGAAAATATGAAAAGCAATTTGTAAAGTAACGTAAAATGTATAAAATAATTTGGTAAAAGTGTCAAAGAGAATTAAAATCAAAAAATCACGTTACGATCGATCACTGTTCCCTGATGGTCTTAGAAGCTACGCATAGAGCGACACGCGAACGCGATATACCGGTGTTATAGCGACTGATGTAGATTATCGTAGGTACGTCGGGCAACACTATCGTGATTTCTGCTATACAACTGTCGTTCCTTCCTCGAAATATACGAGGATGGATAATTCGTGATAGGAGCGACGACGAGCAGGATAACAGGACGGCTTATCCGTTCGAGTTATCGATACCATACATATGCAGTATACGTACGTATATGCGTACATACGTGTATGCGTGAAAATATTAATTTACGTATATAACGTAAGTACGTGGACCGTGCGATATAAATACGAATGCAACTCGCGAGTAGGACATCCGAACGACGCATAAAGTCTCGAGGTATCACTGGGAGGAATCTCTAATTACTACGATTTTTGCATACGCTAGCTCGTTTGAGTCGAGCAAGTGGGTTGTGAGAAAATGGAAGGGTGAAGTGGATGTTGGGGACTGGTAATATGGGAAACGAGCGTCGTCTCAAAATCGACGACGAGTGCTCGTGGGTAATGCATTACGCACTAACAAGCGGAAAAGCAAGTTCCCGAGACGAAAGTTCGGTAATAACGTCATCTTAAGGATATTATCATACCACCCGCATCGAGAAAGACGAGCTCTCGTTGGATCTTTGACGTTAGTCGCTCGAGTAGGAATTTAGACCTGTAAGTGTGACTTATCGTTACGAGTTAATCGAATCCGATCTAGACGGGTGACCAAGCAGTTTTTCTCTATCCTCCTCGATTACTCTAGAAGTAGTGCTTGCGTTAAATTTATGTTATGGGTGATTCCACGACTCGATAAATTGCTACAAGGATTTTTGTTGTCATCTTCTCATCTACGCACAGTACATTTTTTACGAGACGAAACTTTACTTGGATAGTCTTGTCACGACTTGCAGCTCTCATTTGCCCAATGGAAGTCCCATGTCGTCCGTCACGAAATTAATTTACATTTAGACCCCGATTAAAGCATTGATTAAAACCGAGCTTAGCAAACGTTACGTGGCCTACATTCGTTTCGATTCACGTTCCCACCTCGGGCGTACATATCATCTGGAAAATCCTCGATAGGTTGAAATTCTACGCTCGCAACTTTGTCCGATATGCGCCGGCTAATATCAGATGTGAGTTTCAATCCAAGCATCGATCTCGATGTCTAGACGCGTATCGCACAATAAATTTTTTACTATCATTTTGGAATTAATTGATAAATCGAAACGAACCCTCCGAAAATACAATTTCCGGTTGGAGGTAAAAATTCCGTACCATTTCGAGCTTCCTTTCCATCGTGATAGCTATTAACGATCTTCGTTTTTTCGTACCGCCAGCCAAAGACCCGGCAATTTATTCGCTCGTGACGTTTCATCCTTCGGGGGCCACCGAATCGAACGAGTATTTCAATTAAGACTTTTCACGCCGGCCGGAGCCGGTCGTTCATCGATCGTCCCTGTGCTGGATCGTGATTCGTTCTTACTATTACGGAGAGAGAGAGAGAGAGAAAGTTGTCTAATATCTCAATCTCTCGAAGCCCGACAAAAACGACGGCCACTTCTCTGTGATTTTTTTTTTATTAATACCACCGCTAATTACAAAGACATATTTTCTCACTTTGGCACTGAGAACTTCGACAGGATAAAACTCCAATAACAATCCTTGCAATATATCCGATAATGAATGCATTTCGAAAGTCATGTATAAGAGACTTTTCTTATAATGTCTTCTTTGTAATCGCATTAAAGCAAAGCTTACAAGCCTTATCTATATCGCAACATAATAATGATCCTCCGTTGTATTTTTTTACTCCATGTGGCTTCTTTGTAATTTAATTTTCAAACATTTTTATCTCCAACTTTCTAATTTTTCGATTAACCGTGAGACGAATAATTAAATCTTGGAGAATGAAAAATTATCGATTGAATTTACAAAAGGAGAAAAAAAAATGTCGTCTCGTATGCCGAAGTAAACTTCCTACCGATAAAATTTTCAAAGAAACGCTTTTCTATCGGCTAGTCGGTTGGTGTCTCTCGGTATATAGCTCGTGATGGTAATTTATTTATAAATTAAGGGTACAGGCCTACTTGTAATTTGTTAATTATATGAAAATTAGGATAGATAGAATTAATAACTTTGTTAATAATTGAGCTACTGAAAAAATTTTTGAAATAGGACCAACTGTAAACCCAAACTAAAAAGATAGACCGTCGACACAATTGTACATATTAACGGAATAAGTAGGGACGCGGTGCAGTTTAGATTGAATGAGCAATTAGAGGTAATAGATACGTGTTTAAAGATAAATTAACTTCTCTATATTGAGCACGACGTTCCACACCGCGAATTCCTAACTGTTTCGCAAACAAAATGTGAGAAATGCAGGAAACGGTTGCTGGAAGATGCCTAGAGCCATATAAGCTACCTATTGTAACGAACAATGAAGTTAATGGAACGCGAATATGCGAGCAGTTAATGCACGCTCGTGGAACTTGGACGTGATAATGGAAAGCCTGGCTTACGCACAGATTGATTGCTACTTATCCATTTAGGAGTGACTACAGTTTATGGTTTACCGATCGGTGCAGTGATAAATATTTTAGTGTTAGGAAGTTGAACGTGTCAAAGATACGGCGATGTATCCGATAAGACAGCTGTGTGCAAATCATATAAAAATGCTTTGAAAAATATTCTCAGTTTCCTTGAGTAGCCTAAGGAAAGAATTTAATAATAACGATATCCTCTGGAGAGGCATATTCTCAAGATATTTAATTACCGTTCTATCTATTATCAATAAGATAAAATCGTTGGCTATCTAACGCACTCGATACACACCCAATCGCGATACGATCGTAATTAAGCTTAATCGCATTACAACATTGAAACATTTTAAAAATAAAACATTTTTTCTTCGAATCACTACTTTCTTCTCAATTAACAAATAACCCTCCCTGCTAAACAATACCAATGTCCTCCGAATCTATTTAGCCATTGAAGACAAAATTCCTGGACGATCATGGTCACGATCCAACCCGACCCATCGAAGGAATTCGTTTTCCTAAGTCTTATATCGCTGTTAGCAAGCCAAGTATTCCGTTCAAGTACTCACCTGAACAAGAGGAATCCCAAGCCGGTGACTGCCGCGCGCCGGACATCATCGTTTACGTCAGAAACCTGATAAAAATGTTCGTGTAAGTATGTCGTTCCATAAGCCATAAGCATAATAAAATTCGATAGCAAATCGAGAAGGAAAAAATTCGTTTATTATAAATGAACTGTGTATATACTTACAGCAACGTGAAGTAATTTTCGAATGGCTTGATTATTTCCAGTGCCGCAATAGGCCATTGCCAGGGTGTACATGCCACTTCTTCGTAAAATTGGATCCTTGTCGGCGCAAAGGGAAGTAACGAGAGGATCGGCCTCTTCGAGACGACCGTACATTGTAAATGCGATACCAACTGCTAAACCACGAAGAATTTTTTCGTGTTGCGTTTCTTGAGCGTACTGTAACAACAAATCAATCACGATAAAATAAGTGTTTTCGTTTTGTTTATCCTTTTCTATCTATATTAGTTTGTAAATCGTATTATATTTTTAATACTGTCAAAGCCATTTGTATTTCTATGTAATGATCTTTACTCTTTTCTAAAAAATTGTAACCTTTCAATTTAAAACATCGTCCCACACTACTGTATCTATGTTAAACATTTATGTATAGCAAAATAATCTCCTATAAAAAAAATGAAAAAAAAAATATTTTTACTACTACAAAGAAAGGATTCCGTCGTGTCTCGAATCGCTGCAAACCGTTTGCGTTTCGCTCTTTATATTTCGAGGTATCGACGATGATAACCCAACGATATTATAATATAAAAATAATTCATGCATTTCGGATTACAACGATGAACGACAGTCACGGGTTTTCTTTTCAGCGTGCCACCGATGTATCAAGAGCGAGTTGAATTATTTCATAGACACGGTCAAGTAATAATCGCTTCGATAGTCACATACACTTTGTAAGTAACTATATCTAAAGCATTTCTACGAACATCGATACTGAGATTGATTTTATCGAAACATACTTAAATCTTTTTTCATTCGATCTTGACTATACGACTCTACCAACACAAAATTAGGAATCGAGTAATTGCTTTTCTCTAATAAAATAATGGATTGATTCTTAAACGGATAAATGGTCGATGAAATCTTCTTACAATCGCAGTTTCCTCTATGCAAATAATTGATCCTCTCATAGAAGTTTCCGAGGTATAATTCGATTAGTCACCGATAATCAAGTAGCGAGTTATGATGTAATTAGCATCGATCGAATAGCAGAAACGCTGTACCATAAAAGCTCATGTCTGTTTGCCCGATAGAAGACGACGATGCTTGCAAATTGTCCCGGTTGACGGTAAGACGCACTTTGTTACATGAGAGGTATTGTTATTGCTGTCGTAACAAGAAAAATATCAGAGGAAATAGATTCTGCGTCACAAGTATCTCGATCAGTCGCTAATGACAATTAATCATTAGGCAGAGAATTATCGATGTCAATAGCGAAGCACTCGAATGATACCGTCTCTTATCGATTTTCTACATACTGTCATAAAACGCAACTAAGGACGACTATCTCTCGATCGAATGTAGATATCGAGCTTATTAAATTAATTAACAGTCAATCAAGGTGATTAAAACTTAACACCTATGAATATCCGCTTTGTTGCATTTACTCTTTTATCCCTACCCAAGATCGTACTTTTCAACGTTCGTAACCACGCGATGAGTATCGTGCCGATTCGATTTCCTTGTTGGTCGTGTCAGCATACGTGAAAAAAAAATCCCTCGATAAATATCTCAGCATTATCGTGCGTTGTACTAATACTAATAGATAATCGGTACAGCGCGTTCTAGCGTATAAAAGGCGCGAGTTAGCGATGCCGTGGATGAAAACGGCAACAAAGACGTTCTCCGTCGCAACTGACACCAAGATGATGGGCTCCCCGTTGGCTATGTTCGCACGTTCGTATTTTATTCCAGAAGGAAAAAATTCATCGATTCGAAGAAACGTTTTTTATTATCCTAGGTAAAATACCTACTGCTTGTGATTACAGTTATTTGTGCACTATTCCTGAACTTCGCCACAGCCGAGGAGCCCAGTCTTATGTACTTTCCTGACGAGACTGGGACTGCCCATTTGATCAGTTTGCAAGATTTCGAACTAAGCGAACAGGATATCGAATACTTGAAAGCTAATCTATCGACGATTAATTTTCTACTGTATACACGGTTAGTATAATACAACAACGTTTAATTAAATTATCGAAAGAATATGATTTTAATCAAATGTTCGTCTCTGTACGTGTATTTTAGATATAATCCCACCGAGGGTTACGTTTTAAAGCTAGGCGACGTAGACAACCTTAAGAAATCCAAGTGGAACTCGGCTAATCCAACGAGAATCATTACACACGGCTGGAAATCGTCTGGCCTGTCTAGCTCCTGCGTGACACTTCGTAATGGTACGTATGTTTTGTTTGCACAATTTTAATCGAATGATTCGAAGGAAATTTATCGAAATACGTCTCTTCCAGCCTATCTCACCGTGGGTAATTTCAACGTCATCGTGATAGATTGGAAGGAAATAGCTGGAAATATACTCTACAGTCAAGTAACAGCGAGTATACCAAGTATCGCTGTATTTGTATCTTCATTCATAAATTATATGCAAGATTTTGGCGGTCTTAATCCACGTAACACGTTAATGGTTGGTCATTCTTTGGGTGCCCATATGATTTCGCTCGCGGCACATAACGCGGCTGGTGACATAGCTGAAATCGTCGGTGAGTTAACACGAAAAGTTGACCCTAGTCAAATATAAGTGAGTCAAATATAACTCACATGACGTTCAAAGTGTCAAAAACAGTATAACATTAAACAGTATATTAACCGATAAGTTCGCTGTTAGGTCTTGATCCAGCTGGACCAGGTTTTTCAAGTGACAATCCAGAAACTAGGATCGATTCGTCGCATGGTACTTACGTTCAAGTTATTCACACGAATGCTGGTAAGTTGGGCTTATCGGATAACGTTGGTGCGGCGGATTTCCATGTAAACGGTGGAAAGAAACAACCTGGATGCGGTGCTTTGGATATATTAGGTAATGTGACCAATACTCCTTCTACCAATTATGATTATGTTTCTACAGCTAAATTATCATTTGTTTTTTAGGAAAATGCTCTCATTCGAGAGCGTACAAGTATTTTGCCGAATCTATTCTACATCGGCTTAGTTTCCGTACTAATCCTATCAATTGCACAAAAACTCTATCGTGTCCTGACATATACATGGGTGGACCTACTCTTGATAAGAGGTAAGTTGTAAAAATCTACTGCTCATTTTATATTTCTTAAATTTACATTAATTATCAAACCATGTTTTCATAGCGCCTGTGGATATTACTTAATACCTACCGCAAGTCAATCTCCCTTTGGTTTAAATTAATTATCGAAATATTTTGTAATAATATTGTACATACGCTTCTTATCACAATAAAACATTTTTTTTAACGAATATAACTTATTAATAAAAAAATATCGAATACTCACCGCAACCATGTCCTCGATCGCTTGCGTAAACTTGGAACCTAGCATGACCATTCCCATGGCAATTCCTGCTGCTTCACCCGTGACTGCATCATCTTGATATAAGTTAAATTTCAATTGTTCGTATACGTCCTGACGATGAGAACCCATCGCCGCTAAGCCGAGTCCTAAGCAGCCACCATGTCGAAGCATCTACAATTAAAGTGTCCCTTTAGTATAAAGATAGAACTAAAATATTCATAGATAGAATCAGAAGTAAACTATACCTCATTTTGTGCTTCTTTAAGCTGACCCAATAGATAATCTGTTATAGTAGCACCATGATTTGCATGAATAAGCCCCAGCGCATATAGACCACCACCCTCTGAGTAGCCTGCACCGGCTCCCATGTCCCGGGGTAAATAAGACTGCATTAACGCTAATGCTTCTTGTTCGTGACCTCTGTGTATTACTCCTAAAGAAGCCGTTGCTGTCATCTTTGCCCAGTTTGTAGCACGAGCTAACCATTCCAAATTATCTCTGAAATATTAAATCATTTATTAACCGAGTTAGTATATTAGAGCAATCTGAAAGATAATATAAAATGATTGCTGTTGGCGTACCGTAAAAATTGGTCGCTGGTAGTTCCAGAATGCATGAAAGCATTTGCAATTACCGTGGCAGTGTGACAAATGGATACGCGTATAGCGTCCTTTGTATTCTTTAATATCAACATATCGGTATGATTACTACGAATTAAGAATTGTAAGTGTAAGTCGATTGATATTTCTCCTCCCAAAATACTAGACAAAGCATCGACTCGTTCTTGCTGTTCTCTTTCTTCTGGGCTCTAGAAAAAAATAACTGATGAATAATTATAGCTTAACAGATATTTTAAAATCCAGCAAGCATATACATACTAAGCTCTCGATACTACGTTGTGCCTTTTCCTCCGGTGCAGGTGTACTACTTTCAGTTTCCATATTGGTAGAATTAGGACTAGTTTCGGTAGTTCGTTTTGCAGCAGGTTTAATAATTGGTTTAACCATAAGAGCTGATGGTATAGGAGCAGTTGCACGTAATGCTTGTAAAACCCGACCGAGAAATTGTTGCGTGGCAGATTCGTATAAATCAAAGGCAATTTGATAGGCCATCAAGACACAATCTTGAGAACCATTGCTAAGTTTATCTAAAAGTTCTGCAACGGCTAGTGGATCGTCGAGAAAGATGAGACACTGACACATGTTCACGTAGTCGGGTGTACCCAAATTACGATAAAGGTTTACTAAACAGCGGAGTACGGTGTTGCGAAAGCCTCTATTTTGAATAAGACTCATGGCAACTTGGAATGCATATGAAAGCATACCACTGACATCATCCTGTATTAAAAAAAATAGTTTGTGTAAACATACTATATGTAAATAGAAGATTTGGAGGACAAAATATTTGTACTATATATCTTACAGATTGCATAATGGCAGCTTCAAAAACATCCATTCTACGTGTTTCTAGTGCAAGACCAAGCGCTTGGCGATACTGATTGTCTTCTAAACAACGATGAAACATTCTATTCACAATTCCTTCTAGCCTTGGATCTATTCCTTTATTGCCTGGTGGTAACTTTCCCTCAGCCTCCAAGACACGTTGCTGAGTATAGTAATCGATACATTTGGCTATAAAACAAATAAAAATTTAATATTAAAATAAAAGCTACAAATTTTTAGCATAAAAGAAGATATATATATAATACCTATAGTAGTATCAACATATTCATTACGAGCATTCACATCAAAGAGCTCTCCTGCTCCAAGAGCATAAGTAAGAGAATCTTCAAAACTTCCTAGATGGTAATAAACTTTACTGGCAACTAAAGCAGCCAGCTCATGTTGATTAAATGACTTATCCTCGTGTAAGATTTCACTGAAATATTAAATAAATCTCATTTATCACTAATCTATATTTTATATAGAACACATTTGAACTTTTCACATACATCTTTTCGATTGCCTCAGAAATTTCAGGCCAGAATTCATCCACTATCATGTCCAACTTCTTTAAAGCAAAGACCTTTAACTCTGGCATAGGCTCCTCGAGCAGTGATATAATACCAGCTGTAAAAGTACAGTGAAATTATAAAAATTAAGGAAATGTTTAATTACAAGTGACCTATAATTACATTATGAGCTACAGTGAAATATAAATAATTTAGAAATACAAAAAGAATACTTTGTATGGATAAATTTATAGGTTAGGGAACGCAGGATTTGCAAATCATTATACGTATAGTAATGACTATTATATAGGTGTTTGGCAAAAAAAGCTATTTTATAAGCGATACTATATTAATTAAAAAAATGTATATGATACTGAATAAAGAATTTACCCGCTGAAGTGATATTCATCTTGATTTTCACTGAGTAGAATTCCTTTAAACAAAAGATCTCAGGAACGATTCTTCAGGGCAAGGCACACGAATCCTGCCAGCACTGATATAAGTCAAACTCAAGCAGGGTGACCACTGGGTAAAAATATCTGGTACTAATTTAGCTCGAAAAAGGTACTAGATAATGCTGGGGCCAGTCCTGCGTTCCGAAGCTTCGTAATTTGTAATGTCTGACGACTGTATACGGCCAAATTCCCTTTTTCTTCTCAACTCTCTTCTCACGCCATCTATCTCCTCCTACTCTCGAGCGACTAGCTTTAAGATACTACTTGCGCCATCTCTACCTCTACGCTTGAACTACTTAGCAATTCGGCCGTTAAATCGTATTGGAATGATTGCGTATTTATGATTGATGTATTACTTGATTATAAAAGTTATTGAAGTGCTTTATTCTTTGGGGCTTATTTAAATATAATTTAGAATAATAAAGGGAGTTAAAATATGGCCGCTATATTGCTAAATGAAATATCTACTGTGATCGGATGTAATAACCAATAACAATCCTTCTTACGTGTAAATTTCATATCTTCACGAATCATATCGCTCGGTAAAGCTCTTACAGCAGAAAACTATTTCTTCTTAACACAATCGATAAAAAAAACTGCCAATTGAAAGTTTATGTTTACTACCAGATATTTAATTGGTACATTTCAATAATTAATTCAATTTGATTTATGTTTAAATGCATGAAGCCAATATAGAATTTGTCAATTATTTAAAAACAACATGGATTGTACAAAGGTAAAGAATATTAATATCTTAATAATATATTTTATTTTAAATGAAGCTTACAAGATATTTATATTTTGTACTTAATGACAGGTAGATGTATCTACAAATAATAATGGGGATACTTTGACAAATGAAGATGTCAATTTTCCTGTGCAGGAAAATTTACTTGAATTGTTGGAACAAGCAATCGAGGAAACTACAGAAGAACATTTGGCAACGAACAAACAAATAACAGAATTCTTACATATGTTTGTACTTGAGCCAAAATGTTTAGCTAATCGTATAAAAGAACAATTTGATAAAGCCTCTTTGATTTTAAAAACAGAAGGATTACCATATATAAACACAACATCGTTGGATAATGTTAAACGGAGAAAAAATATACAGGAAATGGAGAAAGATATTTTTGAGAAAGAAATGAAGATGAAATTACATCAGCTTGTTATGAAAATTAAATCCCTTGAGAAAAAAATTAATTGCTTAAAACAATTAATAGGAAATGCCAATGAAATTATATATAATGCAAAGCAAGATATGGAAGATATGTATTCCCAAAATATGTCCATGGTAATGAAATTAAAAGAATACAATGAAGCTTCAGATAAATTAGAAACTGACTTACAGAATATGCAAGTCATGGATCTAACACCAAACATAATATTAGAAAAATACAGACAATATATAGACATGACTGAGCAAGTGGTCAAGCTAGATCAGATTTTGGATCAATATAATGGTCTACCACCAGATTTATTACAAGCAAGATCCCTCCTTGACGATAAACAAAAGGAATATGAACAATTAGAAAATACATTTTTACATTATAAGGATATTTAATAATAATAATAATAATAATAATAATATTGTTATGGCATTTTTTATAACTTTCACATTAGTATTACAATGACCTATTGTATTAAGATTATATACATGCATAATAGTAAAAGTCAAATGTGCTACCTTCAATAATCTATAATTAGCGAACATGCTTTGTTAATAAAAATATAAAAAGAGGTAAGTGTATCAAACAGAGTACATTGAATTTATTATAAAGTAATAATTATTATATGCTACTAAAACTGACGCATAAATAGCGACACTAGCGTCATCTGTGTTTCTAGTATGCTGAACTGCACTTTCGCTTATACGAGTTCTGCTTGCTCCGTGTTATTTATTTAGAACAATTAGTACTGTGTTTGCATATGTTAATTTATACTCAAAAAGATGAGTCTCGTAGCGTACGAAAGCAGTGATGATAATTCTGAAGATGAAGAAATTAATTCTACCGACTGTATTGTTAATAAAAGTGAAATTACATCTCTAACCAATGGTATGGACAAAGACTTGTGTTTACCTAATGAGAAATGTGAATTAGACGAAGAAATATTTAATAACGAAGGATCATTATCGAAAGTAAATTGGGGTACATTGCCAAAACCTAAAAATTGTTCAGAACAAACAAATATTAAGGAAGAGGGTGAGATTCCAGTAAAGAGGGAAGTTGAACAAGAGAAAAAATCGACAAAAAGGGCAGTTAGAATACTGGTACCATCTTTATCTGAAGTAAGTAAAATTATGGTATAATAAGTGGAGAATCTAGAATGAATATAATTTCTTCAAAACAAAATTTAATATACTATTATTATTTCTTTAACATCATCTGTATGAAATGTCAATGGTACAGAAGGAACAGTCATTGTTATCATAATAGCCCCTTTCATTCATTCCTTATTTATTAATTTTTAGTTCAATGATCTGAATGAAGAGGAGGATAAGAAGAAACAAAATAAAATTGCGCTAGCGGCTGTAAGTGTTAAGAAAGTTATTAAAAGTATCATATTCATAGATTCATATCAATTCATAGATTGTTACTGTCTTTTAATATTTACTTTATACAATTATAGAAAGGATCAGGACTTTTTTCTCTCTTACCACCTCCAAAAACAACGGAGCAGAAAAGTACAAAACCTTTAATACCTAACATTGTTGCTAAGTCAAAAAATATACAAGTTGTTAAAAAGGTATTACCCAGCAAAAAATTAAATACATTACATTATGACTCAAATTCTGAAGATGAAGGTGATAATGATACAAACAAAAAGGATACTGGTGAATCCGGCATGGACTTCTTTGCTTTGAGTACAGTAACATCTGTAATTGACACAGATTCTCTAGTATCGGATTCACAGAATGCAGAAATGATGGATATATCAATTTCTGATAGTTCTAAAATAAAAGAAAATGTAAATACAAATAGTATAGAATGTGACAATAATGGAGAATCTTTGGAACAGTGTGTTCAAAATTCAAGTAAAACTTTAGTAAGTAATGTTATAAACTTACCAAAAGAAGAAATACTAATTAAAAATAAAGCAGAAGTTGGACCAAAATTACCTATTCCTGAACAAGAATACAATGTAGATGCAGAAGGTAATGTAGCTTTCGATGAAAAAGCTATTGAATATCTCTGTGGTAGAAGAGGTATAAAGAGAAAAAATAAAGAAGTGGATGAAGCAAATATAATTGAGATTAGCGGCGACGACATTAAACCCGACGAGAGAGAATGGTTAGTGAAAGCATTGACGGAAGAACCCGTACAGAGGCCCATATCTATGCAAAGTAGTGGAATAAATTCACAATCGAAGAAGAAACATCAAATCACGTATTTAGCTCATCAAGCTAAAGCTATGGAGCTTGAATTGAAGAATCAATGGGCTCTTAACAGAATGACAAGGAAACAAACGCAATCGAAATATGGTTTCTAAGTGTTAGAGGAAAATGCAAAGTTGTTACTTACAACAGTTGTCTATTGTCAATAAAAACATCCTTTGTAGAACAGTTATCGCATGGTTATATAGATATAATGTCAATCTTCAACTGTAAAGGTTGGGTCATTTTAGATCGTTGGAAAAGTTACGATATTTTGCTAGTACAATATCTAACTATAGAATTGATATAAACTGTTTACAGAGAATGAGATAATCTTTTTATGTTATCATTGACAATTATTAATATTGTTAATTTTACGTGATTTATTCTGTAAGATATCATTGTAATAATGCTACATAAAACCATGTAAATTATTAATACCAAGTCGATAAAAGTTTATTGAACTCGTATCAGTTACCACCAGACTGTAAATGCTTCTTTCCATACAAGCTTGACCGACTTTTTCGATTTTCATTGATATCACTTAAAATCTTGCGAATTGATTTCGATTTGCTAGCGTACTTAATCTCTAAATAAAAAACTAAAGTCGATATTAGTAGACCAAAAAAAAGTAAACAGAAAGCAGCACCTAAAGGCATCAGAGTGAGTACTCTGGATCTCCCGTCTTTGCCATCATGTTCTGTAAGAACCTCACGAAGATTAAAGCTCGCACGCCTTCGTAGAACGTCGTGTAAATGAAAAGTAATGATTCCGGATTCCTTCAATCGTAATATCACCTGGAAACAATAAAATTAAGTGATACGTGAAGTATAACTCCGAAATGTCACATATACATTCGAAATTACCCAGTTTACTGATGGCAGAAGCCAAGGCTGTACAGCGAAAGAAGCATAGAATTGTCCGACCATTTCTTTCATGACGCGATAATCCTTTTAAACAAAAGTTCAAATTTAGATCATCTTAGAATTCTTTGAATTACTTCAAACATTCGTCTTACTTTAAGATCCTCGTTAAGGACTTCGTCTTCTGGGAAGAAGACAGATCCAACGAACCTTCCAATTATAGCATAATTGCCTTTCACGATATTCTCGTGTACTTCCTCTATGTTCTCAACGACTCGATGTTTTTTTGGCAATTGAGAGGCATAAGGATCCTAAAAAAGACATTCTTTTACTTCATCAAATCATACACGATTGTATTTATACTCTTGGTTAAAACCCATATTCTTTTACATACATCCAAATTGAAATAATCTTTGAACAACGGTAACGGTGGTTTTCTTCCCCAGGATAAATTAGCCTTGAGGAATTGTTGTATAGTATCGATCCTAAGATCATAAATAGAGTTCAATTACCTGCCGATAAAATTTCTTTTGTGTCATTTTTACCTATCTTCGTACTCTGCCCCGGTTAATCTAGCTGCAAGGCTACTGCAGTACGCAGTGACGAGTATTAATCCCATCGTTTGCCAAAGATACAACTGCAGCTTTACGTTGACCATATCTCTCGGTGCCCAGGCACCCAATAAACGACCAGTTAGTTCGATGAAAGTGATTAAAAAACTTCGGAAGCCTGTTCGAAAGATTGCTCGATAAGAAAAGAAAAATTTTTTGCTCAAATCTTATCACTTACGTGACGGACATCGTGGATTAAATTGAGCATGACCGTACATATAAATACTTTGAGAAATTATCGCTAGGACAAGAAGGACCCATGTGTTTACGGAGAAAGGTCTGGTTAGAGCCCAAAAGCTAGTTGTTGGTCGTGGACGTGGTACCAAAAAGTGTATGAATAATTGGAACCACGGCTCCGACAAATTGACGAAAGTGTGATGATTCATGGTCAACCATATACTTGCGAATGCAATGTCGATCTGGCAGTATGAAATTTATAGAAATTACTTTCTTACATTCGTATCTTTCATTTTTATTTAAATTACCTTGTTGTTATGTAAAAGCTCTATTACGCCACCTTTCCATGCGGTTTCGTTGTGTCGTCGACCATACCTAATTGAACGAAACGTGTGAATTTTTGTGTGAATCAACATAAAACGATCTTTGAATCTTTGAATACCTATCTTTCGGTTTCGTAATGATCCAAGTAAAGTTTAACTTTTCTGCCATCAACATGAATAACTTCATTTCGATACCATCTCTTTCGATATCTGTAAAATTTACGTGAAATTGAAATATGCTGTGAAAACAAGGATTAAGATCTCACCATCGTCTGCATCAAATATCTCTACTTCGGTGTCATCGATAATTCTGGTCGTGGTACGATTTAAATAAGATACAGGTGGCCGATAAAAAGTAGATACTTTTAATTGTCTGCCATTGAAATTTACTCCTTCGGTTTTGCGTTTCGTCCCTTCGAACCTATAAAGAAAATGATGATTAGAATGGTCAGAATGATGTTAGAATCGTATGAAAAAATACTTTATCTCGACGAAACATTCGTGTACTTGCTGATGCTATGAAAGAATCTAGGTGCCAAATAATTTTCCGATAGACTCCATAATCCCGATTTGCTTATCACGTTAGCATTTGCGTTTCCATAAATCGTCACGTCAAAGATACTCGAATTATTATCCACATAGTTATCTAAGATTAGAAGAATTTCTGTGCTCGATAAGACTGACACTCTAAAAGAAAACAAAAACAAAGTTATTATTTTGCACTTGGCTAAATGAGAAGAAGAAAAAACTAATTCTTCGCGTTACTTCACTTCTTCAAATCTTCGATAATTTCTTCCTCGGTTGAGCCCAACAGGAAATAAGCTTTACAATCATAAGTATTGGAGTTTAACGAGTACTCGTAAGAATAATTATCGACGAATTGTCTAAACACGGAATGTATGTCACGACTGGACTCTGAAGAAGAGAACGAAGGTAAACGATTTAAAGATAATTTCTGAAGTAGAATATTTCCTATATGTTTTGTTTTTTATATAATACACTCTTATCTAACCACGTAAATAAACGTTGCAACAATGAGAATTTGTGAAGGTGGCCTCCAAAGTACTGATAAAATCATCTCTCGTTATCAACGAGGTCTTAATCGATTTATTTAAAATCTTCTCCTCGCTGGCGTCCGACGCCCGAAGATCTCTCAATATGATATAAAGAAACAAATACGTTCTCATGATCGCACATACTTCGAGAAACGGTTTATTCGCTATCGGTTTTTGAACTTTCGTGATTTAAGAACTTCCAGAAGAGCACGTAAACACGAGCGTCCACGGCGAGAATTGAACACCGACTTCTCAGCTTTACCTTCCTGTTCTCTCCTTGTTATACATGCTTATATACGTTGTAGATAAACACGTATATACATATTCGTACATGGGTATAAAGTATAGATGGAAGAAAAAAAAAAGAAAGTAAAGAAGGGTCGTGAAATGTAGCCGGAATGGTTGTATATGCAATATATCCACCTGGGACGCTTATGTGTACGAATGGTGGATATTTAAAGGTGCAATTTGACAGTAGATAACGACTCTAATAAAGAACCACTCACTGAACAAACACGAAGACAGCACACCTCTAAGGTCCTCGTCGTAAATACAATTACGTTCTCGCTGACGAGTAATTACGCTTCTCGCTGTCCTATCGTTAGAGCTTAATTGATGTCTAGTTTAAAAAATTCATAAGTAGGGCCATCGGAAGTGTCGGAAGTTCGTTCAACGTAAAATTTGTCACCTCGACGTTTCTTTTTACCCCTTATCGCGGTATCCTTCCCTCGTTCGACCCTTCTTCGAGTTGATATTCCTCAGTAATTTTTATCCTTGAAAAAGGAAAATTAAAACGGCTCCGATGACCGTCGACAGATAAAAGGAAAATGATTCTAATCTTCCTACTGTCCAAACGAAAGGTGATTTACGATAGGAAATATTTAAACGTCGTAGTGCTTTTCAGAATAAGCTCTCAAGGGAGTCTCCAGCCTGCAATTAAGAGAAAATTATTGGAGTATCGATCGTGAGTCTATCGTCTTCGTGAAAGTCTACGAGAAAAAAAAAAGCATTTATATGAACCTGCATACAATTGTCACGATGATTCCGATTTCTTTCAGTATACGGAAATTGCTTTCACTCTGTTTCGCTGTTGAACTCGATGGATTATAATCGATAAGAAAATAAAAAATTTCCAGACCATTAACGAGGCAATGTACTTAATGCATGAATATTTTATTTCGTCGAAAATTCAATATTCGCAAATGTGTTAACATAATTAAATATAATGTCAAATGGGAAAATAGATTGTTAGCATTCTCTTATCTTATCTGGAGTCGTTGCCCAATATATTTTCGCGTAATGTTTCTTGACCGTATGACGATAGCGTCGTCGTCATGTTAATAGTACTTAAATATCTTTTTCTTAGATACCAACGAAGAGGTAAACAATGTTTATCGACCCAAGGGTTATTCTGAATTTTGTACATCTGTATATAGTGACGAGCTATCACTGTCGATAGCATGTTCGCGAGTAACGCTCGTATCTTACATGACGCGATTATTCAATGAGGTTCTTTGATTAATTAGCATTTCGTATTACGAGTCACCATTCGCTGGAATCGGTAGCTACCAACTGGCTGTGTACTCTTCTCTCTGTTAACCAATATAAAAAGAAGAAACATGAGTTTCTTTGTGCTTCGACAAAAATGTGCAACAATCGTAGGTACGGTGTTGGTATTAAATATCAATCAAATTCGAAATATTAAATAATATAACTAATACACGTGTGCAGGTGTGCGTCAATTTTCGAAGGTTGGCTTCGTTGGATTGGGCAACATGGGCGGTCACATGGCAAGGAACATCTTGAAAAAGGTAAGTAGGATAAACTGTGTGAACTATAACGAGTGTAACTCTCTGATTCAAACGATTTTAGGGTCATAAATTAACGGTCTTCGATATCAATAAATCGGCCGTGTCTAAGCTGGTCGAAGCCGGTGCCCAAAGTGCATCGAGCGCTGCGGAGGTGTCCGGGGACGTTGACGTTGTAATTACTATGTTACCTTCGAATCAACACGTTCTGGATTGTTATACCGGTGATAATGGTATATTGAGGTAAAAATGGAACGAATCTTTTAACATTTAGGTACTTACATTTAGATTTATGGTCTGTGTTCTTTGCAGTTCGGCGAAAAAAAATATACTTTTGATAGATAGTAGTACGATTGATCCATCCGTGTCGCAGACGGTTTCAAAAGAGGCTATAAAACGAGATGCTAGGTTTATCGATGGCCCGGTGTCCGGAGGTGTGTTTTCGATATACATAATATTATATAAATATCAAATAATATGAATGTAGTTAATTGTATATGTGTACTTATGGAACTTTATCTTTAGGCGTACTAGCTGCGAAGGATGGGACGTTGACCTTTATGGTAGGTGGTTCTAGCGCGAATTACGAAGCTTCCAAATCTATCCTGCAAGCCATGGGTTCGAGAATAGTTCACTGTGGTGATGTTGGAATGGGTCAAGCAGCGAAATTGTGTAATAACATGCTTCTGGCTATTAGTATGATCGGCACTTCCGAAGTTTTTAATCTTGGACAAAGGTGAAGTTCAGAAAAATGATCGTGAAAATTCGCTGGTGTATCGTATACTAATTAATTATCGATTTTTTTTTCATAGATTGGGTCTGGACGCTAAGGTATTCAATAGCATAGTGAATTCCAGTACTGGAAGATGTTGGTCTTCCGAAATATACAGTCCCATTCCGGGACTTCTCCCTAATGTTCCTAGTACAAACAATTATGAAGTAAGCGAACTATCTTGGACAATTTTGGAAATTTAAACAAGATCTAAGTTACCAGATTTATAATTGACATTTTATTTTAGGGTGGTTTCAGCACGATGCTCATGACAAAAGATTTAAGTCTGGCACAATCCGTTGCAACCAGAACGGAAACGGCAACACCCTTGGGTTCCTTGGCTTATCAAATTTATAGGCTGCTTAATACTCATGGTTTATCACAAAAAGATTTCAGCGTTGTATATCAATTTCTAAAAGCTAAGCATTAATGTTACAATCGTGTTTGCGTGTATTATTATTTTTATACCGAATCTGATTTTGTTATTCATAAGAATATCATGTCTCGTATTATAATATGTGTTCTTCTTTTCCTTTATCATTGAAGTTATGAACATGAAGTATGACATAAAATCAACAAGTAGTCGGAACAAATCACGTTTGAATTTCCCGCTAACACGATTAACCGTGATGTGAAATGATAGGTTAGAAATACATTGGAACGAAATCCCTTTCACCGTCCGTCTTGTAATACGAATAATCTCCTAGAATCTATTACGAATTCCTTCACAAGTATTCAGAGAATTAATATCCTAATTCAAAGATGCAACCATGCATCGAATCTTTCGGGAAGAAACATGCCTTCGAGCAAAAATGGCGTCACAGCGAGAAAAAAGTAACAACTTTGATTAGCGTAGTGGGACAATCGCGCCATCTGTAAATTAAACGACTCCTAACAATAATCCAAGTATACGAAAGAAAAGGTCATAAAAGACTGAAACTTTTCTCAGCAGCAATCCAAAAAATACAACACATCCGTGTACTACTTTCATTTCGAGTGAAAAACAATGCGATTTCTGCATTATCGACCGACGAATGGAGGGAACTAATCTACCTTGTCCCTAGGATTGCCAACTGTCCCTGGAAGCGTTCCGCATAAGTTAGAAAATATGAAAAGTGCTTTTAAAAAGTGAAATTTGTACCTTGTAATATCACAGATTTATTTTGTTTTATTATGTAAAAGTTGTCGTTTGATTGAAGTAAAATTATTGTAGTTTTTATTTTAATTTAGATCCCAAGAGTCCAAATTATTCCAATAATTATATTTTGTCCATATAATTTCGTTTATTCGTACTATCGTTAATAAATATACAAATAAGCAAGATTTTGCCGAGTCCCACGTTTAAATTGCTATTTTCCCGCAAATGAAGATTCTAAAGTTGGCAATCCTACTTGTCTCACTCGCTCTCAATCCGTAAAAGAAAAAGACAACGACAGTAGCGTCATCCGGCTTCGTAAAGAACTAGCGCTATCACCGAACGATCCTTGCACTGACCAACGTGGTACCTCCACCATTTCTGTCACTCGTCGAGAGTTTTTGCTCGCGGCAGGAGTCGTATAGAGGAGTGACGACGAATAGACGGTCGAGAAAATCGAGAGGGCAGTGCGGTTCGATGCTGCTGGTGTCGGCGTGGCTCCTGCATTTTCCGCCGTCCGAAAGTTCTCCGTGCTGTCGTATTTTTCGCCTCGGTCTCGTGATTAACAACGAGCGAAGAGAAGGAATCGTTTCTTTCGATTCTTGGTGGAAATAACGAGAAGGAAGTTGGTCCGGGCGTGCGTCAACATCATCGAGAGCAACGTGAGATCGTACGGATGCGTCGTCGACGGTAGTCACCGATAAATTCGAGTGTGCTTGTTGTGCCTTCTGTGCCTCCTTGGCACGTGTCCCCCCTTCTCTACTCCCCTCGTCGTCTCCTCCTCGATCCGACAACGATAAAACGTCGAACGAGGAGACACGCTACTTCCTTCGTTTCTTGCCGTTAGGAGTTCGATTGGCCGAATTTTTCGCGTGATCCTTCATCAAGTTCAAAGAAGAAAGGAAGGAAGATGAGCAAGACGTGCGCTCGCTGCGAGAAAACGGTTTATCCGATCGAGGAGCTCAAGTGTCTCGATAAGGTACGTCAAGATTCTTTTACTTTTTTTTTTATCCGGGATGCGAAACGTTCGTTATGGTTCCTTACAAGAAAAAAAAAAAAAAAAACAGAAAAGTTCTCTACAACCTTTCGATATCTTCTTTCTTACCTCGCTCTCATCTTTCTTTATATCGTTCTTTCCCCGTCTCGCCTTTCTCCGCCTTCTTTCGTCTCCTTTCTCTCGCTGTCTCATTCCCTCTCACTTTATTGCTCTCAGTTTCGTGAGTCGAGAGCGCCGAGTTGAGAATTCATTTCGCGACGAATCGCAAGGACGTGCGCTCTGTTCTGGATTCGATGAGAAAAAGGGAAGGGACGATCGAGAGGAGGACGACAATTTTTTGTGTTTCCCGCTATGTTATCCAATACCGTGATACTTGACTGTCGATATCTCGATTTATTACAATTTACTCGAATTTTTCATCTAATCGTATCCTACTTGCTAATCGTTCATCGTTCGCGATGATTTTATGCGTTGATCTTCACTTTTTTCCTTGATCCTCGCTTATTATCATAATGGCGTCTGCCCGGGAAGAAAATTCGATTTTAAAAAAAGATCTTACGTCGTAGTTTTCTTCGATTCTTGATTCGCTTATTTATTCTGCGATTTTTTCCTCCTCTTTGCAACAACAATGTTTACTCCGAAAGATAACCCGGAAATGAATAAAAAAAGTATTCGAATATGATGCAAGTCGATTAGTTCGATAAATAATTTTCGAAAACACCACGTCATATTATATTTTTATGATTGATACCAGGAAATAATATTTCTTTCGCGTTCTATCCCTAAGGAATAACCTAGACTTTATTGCTATTGAAACTTGATCTTGCGTTAACGCGAAATCGTGCGTCTTTCACTGGATGTTTTACGTACGTGACGAATGGCATTAGAACTAGCCGGAAATTTTACCTTTTCCTTTTTTTTTTGCTGTCAGGATAATTAATAATAATTGCCAAGTCATTTCCGTACACCATAATCGCTTACTTACGTATTTACGCGATAGAACTTTTACTATCACCGACGTTCGTAAATGATCAGAAAATTGCGCGCGCGATTTAAATCACGCGCTCTTTTCGCGTGAAATCTGGCACGATATTATCGCTACTGTATTAAATTGTAATTTATAAACGATTGATTGATAAAACGTTAGTTATTTCCGACGATACGAGGCAGGAATCACGTAGGCGTTGAAAAAAGTCTGCTGGAGAAGTCACTAAAGTCGACCATCCTAAATTTGGATCCATTCGGTCGTATCACGATCGTTCCGTTGGTTTTCTAAATTCTCTTAGCACATCGGCCTTCGTTCACACGACCGAACCATTTAGAGGATGTAATAAAAGATGAATTCTCCGGCAGCCTGACCTTCCGAAATTGTCTCTTTAAAAGGAGGAAATTTTTTTTTTTTTCTCTCAATTGAATAAGGTGGGGGTAATTCACGTGCGCGTCGTGGGCACAAGTGTATCGCTCGAGAACGTTCTAATGTTATTTCTAGCCATCAATTAATTTATCAATTCGAAAGTGTACAACCCGCATTTCGAGCAGAGACGGACCTTTAATTAATTTACGTCCCCCATTAGTAGTAGAAACCATTACTCGTTCAATCGTCTCTCTTTCTCTCTTTTCAACGACCTCGACTACCGTTGTGTCCGTTCGACGGACTACGCGAGTCATTCCGCGATATAGAAAGTCGGTCCGGTCTATTATATCTCACGAAGCTAATTTCTTCTTTCTCATTCGAGATACACCGATGAAAATTTTATCCATGGATTAATTTAACGCCCGAGAGAAACGTTCGATAAGAAGACATTTTTCTCGATCGAATCCAAGATGCTATTTTTAAAAAAGGAAGACACGCTCGTGAGATCCGACAGGGGCGCCCTCTCAACGGTGACTCGCGCCAAAATAAAAAGAAATCGTGTCTCGAATCGGAACGCGCCGTGGCTGTGTATTCGTGACTGGATGCGGCTACAGATTGTTTAAGAATACCCGTATGTAATTTAACAATAACGGTACCAAAGCAATACCGTTCGGATGACTCGAGAATAAACGAGAGAACGCGATTCGTCATTCGATTTAATACACAATTTGAGGATGCGCCATCTTGTCGATGTTAAAAGCGATTACCAGAGCGTAAAGGTAGATCTTGTCTTCTCGAAGAAGGCAAGGATGGCAAGAAAGAAAAAGATTCTACTCTCGAAGGCGCGAAATTTGAAAGGACTAGTCCGCTTTCAGCTTCAAACGGCGTTAAGATACGCATTGGCGCGAGGTGCCGGGGCTTGTTGCGTGGGTTTGGCATACGGTTACAACAGGTGGGAGTCGATCCCAACCTGTTGCACGCTCTCCTCTAACACGAGAGATTCTCCGATCCGAAACATTTCGTCGGCCTCGTTGCGCTACTCGAAAGCGATCTCATCTTCTTTCGCTGTCGATAAACTCTGGGAGATTGGAATCAAATTTCCCGCCACGTTTTAGGATCGATTCGTCGATCGATCGGACTTTTTGCGATAGGATTCATTCGCACGTTGACTGCTACCGAATTTTTTAGGAATTTTACCTAGAGTAATCGTAATAGAATTTTCATTTTCCAATACTTAAGTTATGTAAAAATAAAAATAGGAACTTTTTAACGAGAGAAAAAAAAGAAATGGTTAATTTCACACGATTTTTTGTCATCAGGAGTAAGTTTCTATTCCAGAAACGAACTCGAACATCTACGTGACGCGTTTACGAAAGAAATCGTTGAACGCCGCTCGAATTTTTTTGCAAAAGAATTTCCAACGATTTCTACTTTTCACCTTACGATTTTCTTCCGTGAAAATTTCGCAAAATTCTCTTATTCCTTCAGCTTTTACAATATAACCACGTCTTTCGTAACGGTCGAAGTCTCGTGAGAAGATCTCTTGCGAGTAGCGAGCGCGTAAATGGCAGGAAGCTCGGTCTCGGCGGAAAGTTCTTTAATTAGCATCTTTTCTAGCATAGACAATATATGAAAATATCTCTGCTCTCCCGCGACGAAAACGGAAGAGAGCAGATTTTCGTGGTCGACGGGCATGTCCGGCTGGTGAAGGAATCATCGCGCTTAGTCATCGTTTTGACGTTGAGAGAGTCATCGTGCCAGAGAACTCATATTAGAGCTTTAATGCTACAACTATTGAATCTGTCAAAATAACGGGTCTATCTTTTTTATTTCACAATTTTTTAGAATTTTATTTCTTCGATATTAACGCTAGAACTGCAGACATTATTGTCATCGCATGTAATTATTTTATAAGTTATAAAAAAAGTAATATTCTTATTCCATAATTGAAAAAAGTTTGTTCGTTATTCAAAAAATGTTGAAATAAGGAATAGGTAATCGCTCTTTTTAATTGGTTCGGTTTTTCTAGCGTTAATGATAACGAATCACATGTTTTTTCTTTTAAGTACTTGTTAAATAGATAAATGCTATAAAGATAACTTTTAACGTGATTAGTTCCAGTGTTAATCTACGTTAATAGGATATTGCATGAATCAATCGAATAAAGCTCGAAGGTTCTCATGGAAAAGTCGAAATTAGAATTTTCTTGCGGGAAAACGAGACGCTTAACCTTCGAATGCACGCACACGACTAACGACAATTAACTATCGACGTCGAAGCTGAAAGTCGATCCGTGACCTTGGATAAGAGAACAGATAGACGAATCGATAGCTTTAAATCAATCCTTATCGCGATCTCTCGCTCGTGACGTTTATGACACTGTTTCTTAACGATCGATCGATCGATCGTTTCTTCTTCTTTAAGGTAACATTCACACGAGGAGTAGCCTAAGTTGACTCGAGGTAAACCAGCGTGTGTTCTACTTTCTGTTTCAGATATGGCACAAGCAATGCTTCAAGTGTCAGGGCTGCGGGATGACCTTGAACATGCGGACATACAAAGGTTTCAACAAACAGCCGTACTGCGAGGCGTAAGTAAATTAAATAAATTGCCTTCTTTTTTTCACGATCGCTTGGGAAAACTTTCGGAATGTCTGTTTCGGTGAGGAAGAGACTCATATTTCGCGTCGAACGCAAATCTTTAATATTTTAACGCGTGCCGGATGCGTATCGCCGACGCAGCGAGACTTGCTTCCGTTTCACGCATAATTTCTGACTCGAAATATAATTTTGATCTTGAAATACTTTTTTATTACGGTTTACAATAAATGTCCCATTGGAGAGTTGAGTATTTAATTAAACGTTAGTCCAATAATCTTTTTTAATTAATAACTAATAATTCATTTCCTGAATTTTGGATGTTTTGTAATAAAAAAAGGACTTATAGCGAAACTACCATAACTCAAAGATTTTTTCTATTCTCTTAAGGTTCTATTGTATTTTAAAAAAAAGAAAAAAATTATTGAACAAGTTAGAAATCATTGATGAGAAAGAAAGATGACGTCGAGGGCACAACGAAATTGACTTCGCGTCAGGGTTAATTTCGTGCTCTCGACGAAAATTAATCGGCTCCGCTCGTGTAAGCGGACGGGAGTTCCGAGGGGAGAGCCGTAAAGTCTCATAGCGTTCTCCTGTGATAAGCTCCCTACAAGCCGTTTTTATCTGTTTTCTTTCTCTCTCTTTTTCTCTCATACTCCAAAACGGGCTTCTTCTTCGGAGATACGCGAATGCACGGTCTAAATATAGCTTCAAGAAGAGAGAAGAAGCTACCAAAGTGGATAAAGTATCCAAATCGATCGTAGAGAGTTCTATTTCTCGAGAAAAAAGGATTTCCCCTCTTGTTGCACACGGTCACACACTTTTTTTTCATCTTCGTAACACGCGTGACGCGAGGTATTACGTTCGAGATAGAAAAAAGTAAGAAAATATATTTTCGACATGGATATTTCATCGTTTTTTATTATTCCTTGTTCTAATACAACGGACAAAGTATCTAATCAAATCACCATGGGACTAATAAGAGTTGTTTATTTCTAACAACCTAAGAACTAAAGAATAAGTTTACTGGTGTCTCAATCGTTAAAAAAAAAATAAATAAATACAAAAAAAAGTAAGATTAAATGATCGATAGACATTGTAACCGATTCAGTAATTAATATAAGTCATTATTAATATCAATAAAGTTGTTAACCGAACAAGAAAGAGCAACTTATTAAATTTACGTATAGTTACTCGTCCGATCGGGTTTCCTTTGGCACCAACGATCGACGGTAATTTAATTATTTGTCGGTATGACAATTAGAGTGGCTTCTTGCTGTGGCTTCTTCTTCTACAACTCGGTCTCTCTGTCATTCTCTTAAAACTCGGTTGCAAGATGCGCTACTGGTGACTCGGCGACAATATTGCCACTGTGCGCTGCGCGCAATGATGAAATCTTCCTGCTCTGCAGATTCGAAGCTACGTTACTCTCTCTCCTTCTTCCTTCCTCTCAACGTCCTCTTTTATCGTGCATAATTCCCGTTCGTAACGATGAGTTATACGCTCGAATTAACATCACGAGTTGCTCGATAAGAACGATGAACCGTAGAAAGGATCTACGAACGGTCCATCCGCGAGAGGATCTTCTATTTTAATCTCTTCAAGGATATTGACACAGATGTGCACGTTTATTTGAATTTATTATAACGAGTAGGTACACAAGTGAATACTTTCAACGTATTTTGCAAATGAATTAAATATAATTACACAACAAATTTGATAATTTTATTCCAGCTTTAAGAAACATTCGTTAAAGTGGTTAATGGATCTTTGGGTTTTGTGGTTTGGTTAGAAAATAGAATGCATCTCCTTCCTGTTTTTGGAAGGAAGAAGAAAAAAATAAAAGTTTAGTCTATTGTGTGATAAAAGGAAAGTGAAACACAATCGTGTGCTTTAATTGGAGAGTTTACTAAGTTCCCAATCTTAGTTTTTCGCGGGAAATTACCCAGAAAAATTAATATCTTGTTTCACTGGCTCATTAACTCCATTTGTATAGAAAAAAAAAAAGAGTAGAGGTTGAATGTTATTAGAGTAGCTTTCTACGAATAAGTTTCGTATTCCGCGAAGGAGGTTCTCGGTCGTGTGTCAGGAATGGGTTTCGAATCGAGCGAACACACCGAATGAGCGAGGCGGAACACGTGTGAGTCGTGAGACTCATTCATTCGTCTGGTCATCCCTACTTCTTCCTTTTCGCTCCTCTCTCCCTTCATCCTACTACTCCTCATCTTTCATACCAGTCTTCTCTGTTTCTTTCGTTTCTCTTCCCCAGCTTCTTCCTTTTCTGTCTATTAACAAGCTCGCAGATATATTCTCATAAACGCGGAGAAAGGTTTAGTGTATATAAAATAGAACAAAAAAAAGACATTTTTTTCCCTTATTTTTCGTCGAGAAAAAAATGAATGGTTCATAGGTGTTGCTTTTTATTCGACGATCGCCATTGGAACTTTCGCGAATTCGTATCCAACCAGTGACGTCATCACCGGAGGAATCATCCGTGGTGTACCTCGAGAGTGACTCACGCGAGAACGTTCGCCTTTTCTATCAAATGAGACGATAGGGAAAAAAGTTCACGAGATAAAGAAAGACAGGAAAAACGAGAATCCTTATTTTTAGATTACAATAAAAAAAAAAACCTGGACGAAAACACCGTTAAAAATTGAATCTCTTAACGACGAGTTCCGTTATTCGAAGGTTTCTCAAAGAAAAAAAAAACATTTCCTTCGTTCCACCGTAGCAACTCGATCGATCAAGTTACCCGCACTTCATTAAAACGATTTAACGCGAAATTACATGCTCGCTCGAGGAGAAGAGGTTACACACGGCAACTTGAATTCCCGTTTTCCATTGGAATAATTATCAATACACCAGTGTGTATGTTTAGATCGAAAGATATTCTATTTTTATCGCACTATATTATAAAATTTCTCTCTCGTAATCATAGAAATCGCGTTCTCACGTCGAGAACTGTAGGGTGCTCGATAAATCAACGCGGTCTCGCGTCGCTAATTACGCTCCGCGCCGGCGCGTCGCTCAGGAGGGGGTGAAAAGCGCGCGAGATACGAACCGCGTTCTCGTGTAAATATAATCCGCTTGAGAAAGAAAGGAGGGAAAAGAAAGAAGAAAGATATACGGATGGTAAGAGAGAGAGAGAAAGGAGAAGAAGAAGCAGGAAACATCGCCGCCTGTCACGGCGGTGCGCAGTTTCAACTCGGAGCAATTTAACAGCTAGTCGTAAAAAGAAGGGGGAGTGCTCGGCGTAGCGTGACTCTCGTCTGCATGGTTACGGCGAACCGACCTTGTCCCACAATGCACCGCCAAACCCAACGCGCAAACGCGCTCGTGTACGCGCGCGCCGTGGACCCGCGGATGCGCGTCTTTGACAACGAGTACAAGCATTCCTAGTGATTCACTGGATACTCGTTATTATTCCACACTTTGTTACGTGGCAGTTTTACATAGGATACACGTTTCGAATAAATTATTGCTGAGTTTTTTTTATTTCTTGCTGATTGATACAGTGAAAAATATAAGACAATCTTTTAACCTCGGGTCTATTAGAGAGATAATATCTTTTTTTTAATAGTATTAATAATCTTAATTTTTATTTTATCTTGTATTTTATTATTTTGAGTTGGTCAAATGGAAACAAAGAATCGGGTTTGTTAGACCCACGGTGCTGAATTAAATTTTATTTTATATCATTATCATGGCTCGTTCTTCCTTCCTCATCTTTCGTCTTCTTATTCGTTTCTCGCTCGATTTACGAGGCTAACCGTTAACCGTAGTAACGTTCGCGATTACGCGCCATCGAGCGAATCTCGTAATTGGTCCATTGTATCGTGGGAAGCTGCGTGGCGCGCGAGAAGACGTTCGTTTCTTTTTTTAATCGTACGCAGAATGGAAGTTTCAGAATGTATATTTCTTTTTAGAATTTTTAAAAAAATTGTTTGGAAACTTTTTCTGGCATATATTCCTATCCTTATATGGATACTCAATAAAAGAAAGTAAATAAACCTGGAAAGAATCAAGCGCTCTTCCACTTTCTTCTTAAGAATCAAAGGAATGCGAACGGTTTCGTTTCTAAGGTTTCGCTCCGTCCTCGCGATTGACTCGTATACAACCATGCACCCTCCCCTCATCGAAGCCGTTCTAAACTTAACGCTCTACTGGAATCTAATACCTTTGACCCATACGACAAATCCATTCGAGGGCAGTGCGGTGTTCCATGCAAACGGGAAGTCAGCTCTTACTTTTATATCTCTCGTAACACAACTCTTTATTTCTTACCTCACCTTTTCCAAGTATTTACAATGCTATGAAAATACGATGTAGAAAGATCATTTTGACCGGTCTCCGAGTTATCGATCGTAAATCGATGATGACTCACGCCACTCTGCTCGACCGTGTCGCGCAACATCGGAGAAAAGCCTATAAAAAAAGGTGACACTCGGTATATGGTGAGAATCGCGATACTCGAGATAACGATCGCGTTATCTCTTTATTTCTTTCTCTTTTTTTATTCCTTCTTATCTCTCTTGCCAAAGGATCGAAAAACGACGAGACGTAGTTAATTATTTGACGATATTGCGTAACGTGCGTTTCATGATTACTGGGTATGGCACGGTGAGAGCCACGGATACCGTATATGGAAAACAGACTCGTGACACAAATCTCGATTACGACGTGCACGACGAACTTACCTTACCTTGCCCGACACGCTCAAACTCCTATCTCTCTTTCTCTACGTAAACTGCTTCGAAAGCTATCCGCATTCTCTTTGAAAGAACTCTCGGAAGACTCTCATCATCCTTGAAAAAAAAACATCTTTGCAAGTTGATCTCGTTGAATCGTCGCCGTCGTATTTCGGTTACTCGTCGAGTTACGATTTCTCCGGAGGAAAATTATCGACTCGCTTCGCGGAGGATGGGCTTGCGATAAGAGCAACGTCGTTGACCGCTTGTCGTTCTCTCGCTCTCATGACTATTTTAAATGAAATATCAAAAGAAAAAGTATTTATCTCTGTAGTTGACGATTTTCATACAAAATTAAAAAAAAAAAATGCATCTTATATTTTGTTATCTGTCCAAATTTATACACAGTGTGTGCCCAATGAAATCATACTTATATTTTCTAAGGGAACAATACAAAAATTCAAGTAACATATTTTTATAATAAAAGAACTGCCTTTATAACTTGTTGCATAAAAAAATGTTATAAAAATCTAATGTTAAATATATAATAATATATATACAATAGTGAAACACATAAATACATAAAATGTTTTCTTTTTAATCAAATAATTCGGGCTAGAAAGGTTTAATAAAAAAAAAAGCATAATTACACATGTAGGTATCTCGTATCTTCGTTCTCGACAACGTGGTTACGTTACGTACTACAAGCATTATATCAGTTTCTCGTTAAACGATTCCACGCTTCTCGAACGCTCCACCTCCTCGTGTTTCAAACTTGCGAGACGATAAACGCTTACGTAGTCTCTCTCTCTCTCTCTCCAGTTACATTGTCCGAGAGCTCGTAACCGTGTCTGTTATTGTTCGATCTCCTCTCGTGTCATCCTCCGTCGCGTTCAAAGTTCGTGCCCGGAATAAAGATGTTTAATAATCGCGTCTATAACGCACGCGTGTCACCTGTCAAAATCAGCTGATCGAGTCCCTTCGTTAATATGGAGGTGGTTACGCAGTTCTATTGTGTCAACATGGTCAGTTTTACATATATTATATTTATTTAACGGGTAAATGTTTTGGTGAATTACAATTTAAACATAAATACATGTTATTGTGAAACAATTACATAGTTTAATCTAATGATATATCTATTAACTGGAAAAGAAGTAATTGTAATATTATTTTTTTTTTCATTCAGACACATACCGAAAGCGAAGGCGACGACGATGGCCGTAACGCCGGAATTGAAACGCATCGCCGAAAATACGAAGATTCAGAGCAACGTAAAGTATCACGCGGAATTCGAGAAGGCGAAGGGAAAGTTCACGCAGGTCGCCGATGATCCAGAGACGCTGAGAATCAAGCAGAACAGCAAGATTATTTCGAACGTCGCCTATCACGGCGAACTTCAGAAGAAAGCAATTATGGAGCAGAAGAGGACCATGACCGGGGAGAACGGCGAACAGATCGGTTAGTCTTCTATTCTTTCTTCGTTATTCTCGCGAATTGCTTCTTATTACACAGTTTATCGGCTCGTTAGAGTTTGGATAAAAAGAAAAAGAGATTTATTTGATCGAGTAGTCGCTTGATTACGCGTTTAGAATATTGTTAGAAAAAATGACTGTATAATGATTTTTATTCTGTAGATGATTACCACTAACGTACTTCTATGACATTTATTCTTTTTTAAAAGATTGTGTTTCTTTTGGCAAGTTACTTTCAAAAGATAGCTAAGTAAAAATCAATCAAAATTCTGTATGATCATTCACACGAAATACCTACACATACATATGTATACGTAACGCTACCGCGTTCTTTTCGAGCAAACTTGCCTAGTTTTGTCCTTTTTGCCAAGTCTTCCCAATTATTTGTCAGCTTTCCGTTGCTTTCTATGCTTTTTAGAGTACGTAGAGTACACGGACGGTACGATCGCACCTGCCTCGAGCAGTTACCTAAACGCGAATCCACCGGCTGCGAGAACGGCAAACTCGCCTGTACAAAGGACACCAGGTAGGATCGCCGATTACGATCCCCTTAGCGAGGCAAGGCCGAGTCCTTATTCCGCTAGGCAAGCTGCGACCACCGTCATTTATACCAGCCACCAAGGTCCAGGTGAGTTACTCTTCCTTGCTTATGCATTTCATATAGGTGAGACCGGGGCTAGTTGTCCCAATTTTAGGTTTTTTGTTTCTACAGATTTCTGTAGCTTATATTTTCGAATTTTTTGGTGACCATCATAAAGTTCAACTTCTTAGCAATACGTGAAAATTTTTCCTGATGTATGCATCATGATTTTTGCGAAAATGGACACCACCGCCGATTTCAATGCTTAATGTCCCATTTTAAAGAAGAAAGCATGCAGAATAATGTTCCGTTGTCCGTTTTTCGATATCGTTAAGCAATGATGAGAAATTAATTTTTTAAGTGTCGGAGTATGGGTCTTTTTCGAGCTTCAAACTGCTGTATCTTTCCAACTAGCTATCCTATCGAAACGCGGCTTGCATATTCGTAAAGTAGAGATTTTTCTCTTTCGAATCCTGTGCATACATCATGATTTTTGCCAAAATGGTCACCACCGCCGATTTCAATGTTTAATGGCTCATTTGAAAGAGAAAAGCACGCAGAATACTATCCCGTTGTCCGTTTTTTGATATCGTTAAGCAATGATGAGAAATTAATTTTTTAAGTGTCGGAGTATGGGTCGTTTTCAAGTGAAAAATTGCTGTAACTTTTGAACCAGTCATCCTATCGAAGCCGCACTACCATATTCGTAAAGAAGAGACTTTCCTCTTTCGAACAAGTATTTGATCGGGCAAATCCGAGATACTTCGATTTTTGACAAAAATCCTGACCTATGCATCATGATTTTTGCCAAAATGGTCACCACCGCCGATTTCAATGTTTAATGGCTCATTTTAAAGATAAAGGCATGTAGAATAATGTTCCGTTGTCCGTTTTTCGATAGCGTTAAGCAATGATGAGAAATTAATCTTTTAAGTGTCGGAGTATGGGTCTTTTTCGAGCTTCAAACTGCTGTATCTTTCCAACCAGCCATCCTATCGAAGCGGGACTTGCATATTCGTAAAGAGGAGACTTTTCTCTTTCGAACGAGCATTTGATCGGGCAAATTCGAGATGCATCGATTTTTCACAAAAATCCTGCTGTATGCATCAAGATTTAGAAAGAAGAAAGCATGCAGAATACTGTCCCGTTGTCCGTTTTTCGATATCGTTACGGAGTGTTGAAAAATAAATGTTTTAAGTGTCGGAGTATGGGTCGTTTTCAAGAAAAAAATCGCTGTAACTTTTTAACTTTCGTTATTATCTTGTATACAAAAAAAAAGATAAAAAGTCTAAGAGATATTCACGATAACGGAAAAGTTGCAACATTAGGAAATTTCATTAGTCGTTATTATCCTCGTGCTCGTTTATCGCGCTCGCACAACATCTGTCCGACAATCCGGAAGTCTAAGCAGCCTGCACCTTTCGCTACTCGATTTAACATTCTTTCTCGTGCTACGTCATCGTTAGACAGTACTCTTGCGATTTGCTTCTTGTTACGAGATTTGACACGATGAAATGTCTGTTACAGTGACGAATCCACCTACGCGAAAGATCGGCTCCGTAGCGGATATCGACCCGGTGAACGACTATTACGGATCCCTCACGCCTGCGACGAATAATAATCATGTGATACAACATCAGCCACCTCCACCACCACCAACTAATGTTGGGGTAAGTTAAGGACTATAAAATGTGATTTTTTTTTTTAATGAAGCATTGCTCGCATACATGAAACATTGCTTTAAAAAAGGTAACTAAGACATGTAAGCCTTGGCTATGCAATAAATGACAAAAAAGGATATTACTGCGAAGGTTAACGAGATTCGACTGCATTTCATCATGTCTAGAATTGAATTTGATCGTCTCACGAGTATTTCTTGCATTTATAGAGAGTCTACAGAGCGATGTACGATTACGAGGCACAAGATTTGGACGAGGTTAGCTTCTGCGATGGCGATTTAATCGTCAACTGCACGGCCATCGACGAAGGTTGGATGACCGGTCTGGTACAACGTACAGGTCGACACGGTATGCTACCAGCGAACTACGTCGAGCCAGCGCAGATCTAAGGACCGTTTTACGACTCCTAGTTGCTGCCATCTCTTCTTCGTTTGTTGCCACCTTCTTTGGATCGGAACGTTCGATCGGAGGAAACGCCGCTAGTATTTCGGTGTGCGCATTAGAGATAGAGATGTATAGAGAAAGAGTCTCTTGCTTGCTTTGCTAGAGACAGAGAGATCGTCCTTTTATGTCCCCCTTCGTACGAACAATCTTCTCCTTGCCGCGTTAAAGAAGATTATTGTACGTAGGTCGAGACAAATCTTCGTTAAATTTCGTCCTGTACGAAAATGCCTTTCAAAATATCGTCCATCTTCTATCGGAGGAAAATAAGATGGCATCGTCCTTTCGTCGAACGTGAAAACACGATTCGTTGTTGTTTGTTGGGGATGCTCCTTCTTACAAAGCGTCCATATACCGTTTTGCATTTAATGTATCGAACGTTATCGATAGACCTTATATTATGATGATAGTTACGAGTTACGGGGACCAAGCTTTGTAATAAAAAAAAAAAAAGACAAGAAGCAATGTTCGAACACGAGGAGAACGTGGTACGTCGAATCGAAAACGTTCTCCTCGTTTTCTTCTTCTTGTTCTTCTTAGGCAAACGCGACGTTACACGGCAAAAAAATTCTGATCTTCCATTTTCTTCTCGAACTTCGCGAGAACCGACGAGAATTCAAAGAGCGTTGGTTATCGTTCCGTTCGACGATTACTTTACATTCCTACCGAACAAAACGTGGAAAGATTTATCGATCGAAGATATATCTTTCTCACTCTGGGCATTTAACTGTGCAACAGTTCGAGACGTAACTGTGATTCTTGTGCCTTTGTCGCCGTTGGCTTTGATTCCTTTTCTCTCATAACCTTTCCCTTACTTTTATTACCTCTTTCCTCGAAGAAACACGAACGGGAAGAACTTATTTATTGAACGATAACCGCTACGTGCCTTATATACGTAGATTCTGAATTTTTCATCTACATTGAGAATATTTGATACATATACCTTGCTATCGCCTTTATGTAGAAGATTTATTCCGCGTAGTTTACGCGATCGAATAGTCGTAAAGAGAAATACGAACGCTGGTTTAAAAAAGCGTAGCGAGCGTAAATTAATGCCCGTCGTTCACGCGAGAGAGATATGCCGTCGAACTCGCTTTTAACACGAAAAGATAATCTCGTTGGAAACGTTATTACTGATGTTTTTTTTTTTAACTAATTAAAAATATTAACCGACCATTTACTATTTCATAGTTTTTAAGGTTTATCATCGAATTACGGTTCGCCTGTAAGCTTTGCGTCTCTTCCGAAATCGTACTCACGTATCTTCATTTCTTTTTAACACGTATCATCTCGCAACGCGAAGTATCTGAGGATACCGTATGAAACAGAAATTGTGCAACGTGGAATTTATTGATGTATAGCCGATATTTAAACGCGATCAATTGTTTTACGAGTATTTTATTTTTTTCCTTCTTTTTATTTCGATGGTGTTTGTATTACCGTGAGATTAGCGAGAGAGAGAGAAAGAAAGAGAGATGATTTTATTCGTAAAAGCAATATTCGGTTCCTCAGAGGTATATTCGTATCGCATTTACCTGAATAGAATGATAGTTCGGGCCGACGTGGTCTCGTGCCCCCTAAGTTTATATGCGAGACACGATGTAAAGAATAGCGATTATAATAATAATGTTGTTAGAAAGCGCGTTCCGACGTCGGCCGACTTCGTGATAAGCGAGGAGGATCATATTTCTGGAGATATGTTACTCAGCAGTTCTGTAATTATTGAATTTCGCTGATAAGATGATTTATGATTAACGATTCGAATATACAGAAATATATGTTAGCGTTGTGTTTAGACAGATAATATTATTGATATGAAATCATAAATAATGAATATGTATGTTATGTAACTCGGTGACTATATTTATTACTTATAAATCGCTACGACCTGTCCGATTCTTCCATGTCCCCTCCATCAATTGCGTTTTAGAGCTGGTTTATATCGTAGGGGTATGGAGAGATAAAAAATACGTTTTCTTTATTATAATAGCGTTGTCATGTGAATACAAGTAAAACCGTTCGCCGTTGTCGATATGAGCACGGTCTCGACGGTTTTCGTGGTCCATACCTTTTATACGGTAGAATAGAGAGAGAAAAGTCGTGTGTTATCTTATAATTATCGAACTGACTTCGACTCGAAGCATTTTCCTTTCTGCATTGTCATGTATTTTGCTCTTTCACGATATACGTTTCCGCTCGAGGAACGGATTGTACAAAATTGCATAGCCTTGCTAGATTAAAGCGATTAAACATGGAATGAAAAAAATTGAACGGACGTTCGGACAACAAAGATGATACTTAGGATCTAACGAGAAGGTGGATCGCTTAAAAATTAGACCGCATTACTTGACAATCATTGAACGAAACGTTACCGTCATTAAAATTCTCTGGTATCGTACACCGAAAGAAAGATACGTTATTATTATTAATCGAGACAGCAAACAACGACTAGCTTCGTAAGCTTACAAATGTCACACGAATCTCAAAGCAATTTTATAGTCGTACACGTTTTTATTTGCACTTTGGTTTCAGGTAATATCTTTAAAAAATTTCTTTCTTTTTTTTTTTTACAACGTTTGGTAACGAACCTCGTTGCTCGTATCTTTCCAAATCCAGATCTCACCGTCGTATAGCCGATATTTCTGATAAATTCGGTCAAGTAACGTCTGTATATAATATCGTTGAACGGAGCGTCGAACACGCGTTCGTATAAAAAGCTACGGAGAATTTTTCTCGGGGATAGGAACGGGCTGCTAACAATTACGGTCTAATTAAAACAAGCTTACAATTCTACGAAGCGATAAACCCCTTAAACACGATCCGATCGTGGACCCGAAGACAAAAAAAAAAAACAGGATAAAACGAAGAAGATCACCGCAGGGCTTTAGAGACTCGTGATTAGCGTTAAAAGTCGATGAGAAAAGTTTTAATCAAGATGATAGAGTCTACGCTCGATGTAACTTCACGCTCGCGTGGCTTAAAAAAGTAGAAGATCCCTCCTGATTTTTTTTTTTTTTTGTTACCACTTCTGTTGTTTCTTTTTTATCCCCCGATATCATCATCATCATTTTTATCATTATCGTTATATATATATATTCTCTCTGCGAATTCTCTGACGCACGCGCCGAACGAGAAATCAATTGTACGTGTTGTCAGCGAAATGTCAGCGTGCTCTGGCAGTGTCTCACTTCTTTTATAGGTAGCGTGAACAACAATTTCATTTATCGTCCCCCTTCCTCCCACCCAACCTTCTCCGGCCCAATAATTTTGTTTACTTTCATTATAGAGCAGCTCGGTACGCGTTCAGTCAATTCGTTAATATCCGGCGAGGTCGGCGAACGTCTGATCCATCTCGTCGGCGATGGCTTTGTACTTACAGCGCTCGTTTACCAGGACGTCTGCAATGGAGGGAACGTGCTATTAGTTGGGTGGTTAGTCGGTACGAACATTTTTTTTTAGTATTTTTTAGTAACAGTATGAAAGAGAGAGAGAGAGAGAGAGAGAGTTAGTCAATAACGCGTTAGTTTTCATTTTGGGTAGAAGGGTTGGTAGTTGTTGATAAGAGGGGTAAAACGAGATTATGTTGTTTAAGTTAATTATTTGGGAACGAGTACGTAGAAATGGGGTCAAGTATGATTACGTGAACCGTTTATTACGAAAGTGGTGCAGCTCCATTTTTTGTAAATAAATATTGTTGTATTTTAAGTTGATTATAATTTAGACTTTGAATTTATAAATAATAGAAGATATTTTATATAATGGAGTTACATCATTTTTCTAAGGCTCGTTTCGAAATTCGTATCACGTGCACGCTTCGCATCGATGCCACCAGAGTGCGCTTTACGCGGGGAACCGCGCGATTCGAAGCGTCGAGGCAACGAAAACGAAGGTTTCTTCGATAAAAAGACAAGACGAACGCGGAACGTATTTATAATACAACAATCTTAGTTACATTAGTAAAAGTATATGTTTTATGTATGTATATATATTATATTTAAATATATATAGCAGCCGACTCGTGCTGTAAAGAGCCACGTTTCGTAGACGAGTGTGGTTTTCCTTCGATGTTCGGACGAGGAAATTCGACAGCAGGAGACGGACTCGTTTAACACTGCCGAGCAGATCGACTTTAACCAACCAATTCGGTGAAGGTGAGATCCAGATCGTCGCAAATGTATTTGTACTTCTCCTTCTCGTGGACGAGCTCGTCTGAAACGAAGTAGTATTTCGTTAAAAATGTAGTTGTAGCGATCGTGTAACAAGAAGATGATTTAATGAGAGACTCAGTTTTAGGTTTGAATTCATTCTTCGAATACGAAGTAATCGAACAAATTAACAGTGCATCATTGATCTATATCTGTATATACGCATATATCGGTGAGCTATAAAATGCAAACCAAAAAAAAAAGGAAACAAAAATGATACTATCTTTATTATTGATATTAAAAAATATTAAAAAAAAAAAGTGAATGTTTTTTAGTCGTTGGTAAAGATTAGATTCGATTTTTTTATTGCGAAGCGCAGGTGTGTGATGTTAAAGAAGCGTTATTGTAATAAACTTACGGAATACGTGTTAAGTGTAAGCGAGATTGTAAGAAAGGTATCGTTTTTTTGTTGAAGCGTTAGAGGGGTTGGTTAGTGGCGCGTTAGACGCCGTAGAGTTCAAAGAAGGCGTTATCCAGGCCATCGCCGATCTCCTTGAATTTCTCCTTCTCTGCCACCATTTCATCTGCAAGCATTAGCAACGTTAGATTAGGGGGAAAAAGCGTTTATGCTTATATTTTTCTAATTCTTTTTTTTAATTCACGCGAACGGTCTGCGAGTCGCATCTAGATTTACTTCTCGTTCCAATCCTATTAAAAATCAAATAAAATGCTTGTTTTTTCTAGCGTTACTGCATATTAGTTGCGATTGGCGTGTCAAGGATTAAAAAGATTAATTATATTATTTAATCATCTAAATTGTCTGATAGACCGAAGAACATCTGAAATTTTTTTAATTATTCATATAGAAGTCATCCTGACTAGGTGATTTCAATGTCTGAGAAAAAATTCGAGGTAAAAGGTGACATTACGAGGAATACGATGAAAACTTATCTCAACCATCGTATTCTTCGTTAATCTTACGGGATGAGGTTACAGACCGTAGGACCGTGTTAATTAGCGGAAAAAAAACAATAAGCAGGATCGTACTTACTCTTTGGATGGCGGACACAGCGAGTTCACGTAGTTCACTTCTCTTCGTGTGTACGACATGCAAGATCACAATCGGGCGTTTTTAACGTACAGGCAGCAGCCGGTTATATTATAGGCGCGTGGACGCGCGAGAGTTGTCAGTCGCAGCTCATTTTGCTTTTTTTACTTCTCTCTCTTACGTTTATTCATTTATTTTCTAAGGTTAACGTTGCTGGATCATCGATGTTAGCGCACAAAGAAAAAAAGAAACGACAACCAAAAAACAAACTGCACACACTCGGTTTTTCAAAATTAAAATATATATTATAAACAGTTTTATAATAATAGCAATATATGTATATATAATAATCATTATTATTACAATGTTATTAGAGTGTTATTATCATTCCATTCGTTTATTTTAATATTAAGGAAATTAATAAACTAAAACTTTCGCAAAAACTCAATTATCTGCGTTCCCTTTCGTGTATCTTTTGTGTTTTTTTAAACATTCTCTTCGCAACGTAGGATGTCGGTGGTTGTAATTATGGAAAAGGTGGATGGGGTTGAATGGGTGGGTGGGGTAGAGAGGTGAGTGACCGGTGAAATGAAAAAATTTATAAACGGTACGACGCGAGTGATTCGTAATTGTGCTTTTCTTCTATCAATGAACTCTCCATTAAAATCGCGACTGATTCTTCGCGAATGGATACTTATCTCGCGTTCTCTCTCTTTTCTTCTTCTAAATGCCTCCTTTGATCATAGAAAAAAAAAAGAATTCATTTAAAAGAATAATCCGAGAAAAAAAGAGAGAGATCGGCCCGTTTTCTCCGCAGATTTTAATCGTACGTGATCGGTACGATTCTCGCGATATGAAACGGGAAGAAATAATAATGACGTCGATAATAATAATAATAATGATAATAGTGAAAATCGATTAGAGGAACAGGGGAGAGAAAGAAAGAAGGAAAGGTACGAATGAACGAATAGGACTAAAGGAAGAAAAATCTCGACGAAGAGAGAACGAACCGCGTCGGGTAACGATTTTGGCAGTGGGCGTCTCGTAATTAAATGCACGCTTTTTTTTTTTTTAAATTATCGTCACAAAAGAGAGAGAGTGAAAAAAAAATAAAAGAAAGATAAGACATGGTTTACACTCTCTCTCCTTTCCGAGCGAAAAATCGAGGTCCGCGAGAGAAACGAGCCCCGAGGAATGTTTCTTCGTGACAGGAATGTTTCAGCAACGAAAATTAACGAAGAGCACTAAGTTCCCTATCGGTGATCAATGATTTCATTATGATCTTTGGGATCATCGTTGATCGAACTTCGTTATTCGAGGAACCCACGACACTTACATACGTAACCCACGCATACGCCTAGACTTTTTTAAACTCTCTTATACACGATTTCTTGCTTTCTTCTCTCTCTCTCTATCACTCATTCGCGCGATAACTTTCTCTCTCTCTCTCTTCTCGCCATACACACTGAGAGACACGAGTACCTGCTACACATGCACACACTCATACACACGAAGAGAGGGAGAGAGAGAGAGAAATATACCTAATCGAAGTGTTGCACCACTACACGGAAAAGAACACGCGGCCCGAAATAAAATAACGTGGCTCGTTTCTCGCTCGCTACTACGCTGCTGCTTTTACCCTCCCTTTTTTTCTTCTAACTCGTTTTTTTTTTTCGCTTTTCCAATTTCCGTGTCGTCTTTTTAACGTGAGTCTGTATATAACATGTGTGGTATGTACGCGCGTGTGTGTTTTCTGTGTATGTCTCTCTGTGTCTCTATTTCCGTGCGTGTATATAGTATGTATTCTCTTCCCCTCGTTTTCTTTCCGTTGTTGCAGCTTTTTTTTTTTTGTTTATTATCGTTATCATTATTATTGTTATCATTCACGAACGTCCAGAGCGACACACGATCTACATGTTCTGGATGTCATGCAGGGTGGCTTCCATCTCCTCCTGGAGCAATTTGTTTTTCTCTCTCTCGGCAGCGAGGTCGTCTGTAAAGATCACCGGTTAGAGGGAGGAGGGCACACAAACACGTGCGCGAGAGCCAAGAAAATGTTTCATGGTTCGTTAGAACGCGAAAGGGCTAAACGGGGACTGTCTTACCGAGGGATGTTAAAGTACGATGAAAAGAGGGGGAAGAGGGTTTGTCTGTGGCGAAGGTCGATGCATGAGGATGAAGAGGGGGACACACGGCACACGAAACTTGCAAAAACTGCATTTCTTGTGTTATTGTCAATACTTGAAGATTTAGGCTCATCCAAAATGCTTTGGACGATTCATTTTTTAAGCTCGCCGTTGAAACGTGTACCGATTTCCACGAGTTGAAATTAGCTCGATCGAATCTTTGTAAGAGAAATACACTTTTTCTATGAAAAGTTATAGAGAAGATTGTTTTGGATAGAGAATATGGATCTTTGAAATTTCGTGATACAGAGTGAGTGAAAATCGGTTGTCCCTTCGGCTATATCGCTTAAGTTGTTATTAATGCGTTTATAATTAGAGCCAAATCAAACGTCGATTAAATGTTATCTGTTAAAGATTGGTTTGGATGTTATCCGATTACCTCGATATTTCTTTTTTTTTTTTTTTTTTAACATATTCGAAATCCTGAGAAAATTCGTAAATACATATATGTTGTCGGTAGACTTTCTGGTCGATCTTCGTCGTTCTCTCTCTCTTTCTTATCACTGAGCGATTATGCGCATGCGCTCGAATGGAAATTAAGAAAGAAAACGAAAAAAATAGAAAGAAGCGAAGAATTTTAAATCAAGAAAGACAGGGCACGAAACTAAAAAGATCGGCTCGCAATCGGAAAAAAAGTAATTAAGATTTTGAGAACGAAGAGGAAACTTTCTGAAACAGATTCGAACTGATAATAGGATGACTAGAATAAACGTAGTCGTAAACGATGAGATAAATGATGATATTTGAATTCTCTCGCTGATGTGATATACGCACCTTCGAGCCTGTCGACCTCCTTCTGGAGTTTCTGCACGGATCTCTCCGCGAACTCGGCGCGTGCTTCAGCCTGAAAATGTACAAGAGACGATTAGAAAGGTCGTTTAAAGTTCTAGACGTACGTCGATCTCGAAAATCAAATAAATAGGAAGAAATATGAAATGAAATGAGTTTTAATACTATCGATTGTAATTTTAATCCAATTTTCGAGATGAACGTCCCGTTGAAACAAAAAGAACCGTTTAAAAAAAAATTTCACACCATGCAAAATGACACTCAATTATCAAAGAAAAGTTATCAATCTGTTACATCGTCAAGGATCGGATATTTAACGGTTAGTTCGAACTTTTCTTTCGTAGATACTAGAATTATTAACGTTCGACGATCATAAAATTGCACAATCGGGTAACACTCGCATTCTTCGTACCTGGGAGAAACGTTCTGACACAACGCTTCTAAGGATGGTGATAAACTTTACGTGGCTTCTGCGCCCTATATATATATATACATATTCCATAGAATCTTTCTTATTAACAATTTTTTTTCCCCGATAATTACTCAAATTTCTCTTACGTTAACTCATATTTTTTAACAAAATAATATACTTGGTACGACTTTGAATAAAAAAGATAGACGAAAGTGGATTCTTTCTATCAGAAATTTTTTTTCTAACATGCTTACCTCCTTCAACTGACTGTCCAAGATCTTCACCTGTCCCTCGAACGTCTCCTCTCTCTGCGTCGCCTGTTTTTAGTGAAGCACAAGAAAGGACAAAAAAAAGAAAAAAACAAGGCATCGTTAGTACACGCTTATGGGAAAACTCTAATTAGTTCGTTTGTGTGTATTTTTAACTATCTAAATTCGCTTGCATAATTCAAACTCGATGAAGGCATTTATATGTATATAAACAGGGGGGTGGATCGGTTAATATTTTTTAGTACTACGATCTAATTTGGTGTCACAGCCGAGATCGATCAACGCTCTTAGGAACAAACAAACCAAAGATCAAAAAAAAATAATAATAAGACAAATGCAAAAGCGCAAGACACTCCCGAAGGATGTGTACCTCCTTTAGACGAGTAGTAAGGGTCTTAATTTGGTTCTTGTATTCCTCCTCGCGCTGGTTGGCCTACGTACAGTACATTACATTACATTTCTCGATAAATATTATATTAACGAAACTCGATTTTTCTACGTAATTTATTTTGGACGGCAAAGGAAAATAAATGGCTATAAAAAATGAAAGAAAAGAAAAAAAAGCGTTCGGTCGTCTTTTTCTAATTACCATTATTCTCAACCGGGAGTAAGTTTGCTAATAGGGCTATAGATCTGAAGGATCTAATCGAGATCTAGATTTATCTTTTATATAACAACGTTACTAGTTTGCTAATCAATTTTCTTTTTAAATATTTTATAATTATGCTATAGACAAGTCTAGATAAATGTAAGTTTTGTTACCTTCTCTTCCGAGACCTCGAGGGATTTCAGGTTATTACCGACCACGCGCAGCTCTTCCTCAAGCTCGACGATTTTGCTGGAAAAATGAATCGTCAAACGTGTTAGAAATATTCGAACGAATTTCTTCCCCATTCCCGTCCCCCAGATTCTCTCTCGCGATGATCGAACGCTCGAATCGTTGCAAAAGAATTTATTGAAAAAGTAAAACATATTTATCAAATTTGACGAGACGAGGGTTCGATCGGTAGAAGAGAGAATTAACGAGAGAAATAATAATAAAGGAAAGAAGAGCGTTAGAGAAAAAGGGAGAGAAACAAGAAGAGAAGAGAAGAAACATGCAAATTGCGGGTCCCAACTTACGCTTCCGACAACTCTGCTTTTTCCTCGGCCCTTTCGAGGTCCTGCTCCATCATGACTAGTTTCCTCGCGACCTGTGATCAACAGCCACACGTGTCATGCGAGAAAGAAGCAAGAGAGGATTATGAGAGAAAAAAAAAATTAACGGAGAGAGCAGAGTAAATGTGTGCGTGTGTGTGTGTGAGCGAAAACAAGATTTCCATAGAAAAAAAAGAATTAATGAAATGAAATCACGGGAAATAAATTAAATAGAAACAAAAAAAAAATTAAGTGTATGTTTTGTAATGTATGTGTATCGTTCGGTCTCGCATGCAGAAAACGCAGAGACGTGGCGAACGATCAGACACGATGAATTTCTTCGATATCACGTTAAGCTGGCTCCTCGTCGTCTCCGTTGCTCCTCCTTCTGCTGCTGCTGAGCGTAGTGGACTGTTATAAATTATTCATGGCACTCGGTGCACACCGTGCCGTGTGATAAATAAACATTTCCGTCGGCTGCGCTTTGCCTTTCGCGACCGAGATAGAAAGAGAGAAAAGGACAAAATTTGTATCCCTATTTTCCACGTTTATCTATCAGATCTTATAGAAAAGAATTAATCATTTAAAAAAAAACAGGTCAATTGGACGATAATACCTCTTCTAAAGTATCTCTCTTGTCTAATCGGTCACGAACGTACTTCGAAAGGAAATCGAGTCAATTTATAATTCAATTTAGGTTTTGTTACAATTTATAATTCAATTTAAGTTTTATTTTTGACAATATAATAAACGATATCGATTAAGGGTATATTAACTCTCGATTTCCTTCGAAGAGCGCATCGAACTCGTGTTAACGAACGCAAGCCATTGGGTTCACGCACACACAAACATATATATATTGTATATAATATTAAAAAAATGCTATTATTACGATGTGGTGTCTGAAAATGGTAGAATTAATTTTTTGACGTGCAAAGACGGTAATCAAAGAGACCGATCGTGTCTCGGGTCAAAACACAACGATGACATACGGTGGCTCGGGCAGCAAAAATGATATTTTAAACGGGAGAGAAGATGTGAGATTGCGTTGGGTGCGAGGCGGCAAATACAAAAAATCGTAACGAATATCGGCAGCACTCGTAAGAGGGAAGAAAACGGTAGGGTGGAAAAGATTATTAATCGGCTTTGTAAAAACGGATGCTTACGACTCTCCGGCCTCGGCGCGTTCCTCGGCACGCTCAAGATCGGCCTCGACCATGGCCAATTTACGGGCGACCTGTATAAACGACACATACATTCGTTTTTTTTTTCTCTTTGGCGATAGATCATTCTCCTTCTCCTTTCGGTTTATTCTCATTCTGCGATCTTTATAGTGGGGGGGTTGATTTTAATCGAAGACGCGGACGGAGGAAGTGAAATGAAAATATTTATGATACTAATTCACGATGTACGTACGAATGGAATAATATTTTTTTTTAAGTGTAACTTGTAAAGCAAGCTTCTTTTTTTTGTTTAATCGTGTGGTATGGAACGTTTCTCATCACTTTGAAATGATAAAGAATGATTAATCGTGTAAGTTAAACGTGTGAAAAAAAAATCTTTATATAACGTTAAATCAGTTTCGAGTTGTAAGAATTGTATGTAACGTGGAAATGAAATCTAGGATCAGTCTTCCTCCGATCGCAATCCTTCAGGGAATCTCAGAAAAAAAAAATATGGCAATTTGTCAATCCTTTCGATATTTGGCACACTTTTGAAGATCTCGTGAACCAGCCAAGGAAATTTTTTTGAATCGTGATTTTTTACGTGAATATATCTATGTACAACGTATATTTCCTTTGCTCTTCCACGACGACCATTTTTGATCATGCAACGAAGTTCCAGGCAAACATGACGTAACGCGCGTTTAAAGTGCTCTCTCCTTGAAATACAGGGAACACCGTCGGTGCGATTAATTAACCCGTTGCTGCTCATAGCAATTACTCATAATTGAGTCCACCGTTTTCTTATATCGCTTATCGATCCGATCAATCGCTGCAAAAGATCGTAGGATAATAAAATTGATCGAATTACTTTTCGTCACCTCGAAAGAATCGCTCGAGATTTCATCTGACATCATCATGCTTGCTAGGAAATATCATATCGAAGCGACTGAAAAACTATTGTTTGATTTGATAAAAAGACATTAATAAAATTAATAAAAAAAAAAAACAGCTCTCGCACGCGGTTGCGGTTAGAATTCTTTTCTATTTCCCTCATTAGGAAGTAGCATCTGCAATAACACACATACACACGGTTATATGTAAAATAGACACGTCGATTTGGTCGTTAATTAAAAATAATTAATGGCAAGATGCGTGAGTTCGATAACCGAACGTCACAGATTTCCATCAACGAAACTGCAATATTGGGATGTTAAGAGAGCACGCCGTCGTTAGTTTCTAATGAAAAACTGTTAATTAACAACAACAACAACGATGTGATGCGAGATGGAACGTAATTGGGAAAGATAGATCGATAGATACGCGTGAATCTGGCGAAATTATGGAGAATCTTGTCGGCTGTCTTCGATCTCGTACTCGAATCAACGATTACACCTTCCTTTGATGTAACTTGACACATACTTTGATATATTTTAATAAAAAAAAATTGTATGTAAAATTGTGTCTTTTTTTATTAAAAAATCGATTTCGAGTCGAGTAGTCTCCATAATTTCGACGTGATTTCGCGGGACACCTACCACACAGAACGGGCAAGTTTCGTACGTTCTCGTAATTTTTCTTTCATCTACGCAATAAATACGTTCCGAATTCCAGCAAAGAGAATGTATATATAAATAGAAATGTCAATGCGTATCGATGCGAGAGTTACACACGTCTGTCTTTGGATAAAAACAGCACCATAAAATAATATCGGTACGATACCGCGCGGCGATACGCGGTCTCGTCTCTTTTTTTACAATAAATCACCAAAAAAAAAGACCACTAATGAACCACGAAAACCGGATAAAATTTTTTTTTTTCATTAAAATCGATCAACGAGCGCGAAAACTGGACACTTGCATTTTATTCTACTATGACGACACTTTTCATTTTTCCCGTTGTTTTTTTTTTCCCATTTTTTAATAAAAATCACAGACGTAATTCTCACTCGCTCCGGAGAAGTATCTTCGTTCCTCTTACGAGCCCGAAGAGGAAGAAGAGATCTTTCGTTACCACTGCACTTTTTTTTCCTTTTTTTTCCGCTTTTCATAAACCTTCCTCACAATCGAACAATAACAACAACAACAACAGGTCGACGATTTTTTTTTCTCATCATTTTGGCATCACAGATCATCTAATTTCTTTTTCTTTCGTTCACTTTTACTAACTTCGCGCGAATTGAAGAGAAACGGGTCTACGCGCGCGAAAATTCGAATCTCGCGAGTACGCGACGAGCACACAGGAAAGAAAGAGAGATTTTAAAGTATGGAGACAAGGAGATGAAGGTTATGGATAGAAAGGGGGGGGGTTTGTAAATTTGCTAGGAGAGAAAGATGGATAGATCGATAAATCGAAGAGAAAAAAGTGTTACGCGAGGGGGCAGTTTGTTAGGCACTATCGTTTGGACTATCAACTAGGAACCATCGTCATCGTTAACGGCATCGTCATTATCGTGATTATTATCATTGTCACTGCAGCCAGCACGCACGACAGTGGTGGACTCGCGAACCTCATCGTATTTCTTGTCGGCTTCTTCTGCGAGGAACCTTGCTTCCTTCAACTGATTCTCGAGGGCGTCCATACGCTCTTCGTCCGCCAAGCTGCGGTTCTCAAGAATCTTGCGGGCGCTTTAATGTGGCAACATGTCAAGACGAAATAACGTACGATTAAAAAAGTTATGTACAATTAGAGCTTTTCGCTGGGTTGCTGACGCAAGAACGAGGAGTGTCAAAAAAATTAAACAATAGAAAGATTGATAACGGAAGATGAAATAAATTAATTTGTCCAACGATGTTGAGTGTTGCGACTTTCTGCTCTGCTACTTTATCGATGAGTACCTAAATTGGGATACCTGTGTGGAAAGTGATACCTGAGAGAGAGGAGAACTAATCTTTTTGGTAAAAACTATTCGAATAATTTGTTTAAGTTGTGTAGTCTTTAGAAAAAGCTTTCTAATTATTATTGATAAATATTATCATGGAAATTCTATCAAGAACTCATGAAACAGGATCGATATTCTCTCGATACGATTCGCCTCTCTCTCTCGATAGCAACAAAGATCGCTCGTATATATTTTTTTTGTTTAGTGTTCTTTGTTCTCTGGCGTACGTGACCCACCTCCTCGTATTTCTTATCCGCCTCCTCGGCGATCAATTTAGCCTGTGCTAGCTGCTGCTCCAACAAGGATACCCGGTCATCCTCCATGTTGGTTCGGTTTTCGAGTGCCTTGCGTATCCTAGCGATCGATTATTTTACGACTTTTAGTTTTTTCTCGCCGTTGAAAGAAGGATCTCGTTCGACGAATGTAAAAAAGTGATATTGGTGGACTATTTTTTTGTGTCTTTGTTTGAAAAAAAAGAATCGAATTGGCCGTGATTTTGAAGATGATTTAAAAACGACTGGGTAGAACGTGTCTTTTTTAAAGATCAATTGCAAATAAATTGTATTAGAAAATTTCTAAAAACATTTTTCGATTACATGAATCAATTGACGAAAAATTTAGCAAATGCTTAATCCGTGCGTTTTAATTACACAATTTTTATGGAGGACGCGAGTTAGAGCTTACGTCGTCCCCTTATCAGTGACGATAAGTGAAACCAACGATATTTTAAGAATGAACTCATGCTTGCTGAGGCAAACGACGGATCGCAACGCTCGTTGGAACTTCAAAGTCACGGCCGGATCTTACCGATAGCCTTTCGAACTACGTTTTCGTGGCTCTACACGAGTGATATCATCGTAAGACTAATAGTAAGAAAAAAAAAAAGAGGTGTAATTTGTCGTGACAAAGAACGAGGCATCTTATCCGTAATTCTTTCAACGTCGAAACGTTAGAAGTGTATTAGTGGGTTTTTTCGAAGTCTGGCCTCTGTACGTGGAAGAGTGAATAATGGATAGAAAAAAAACAGGCAGATTGCATTTTTTTTAAATAATTTTGCATATTTCTATAACTTCGATGTAAAAATGGAATGAAATATTTTTAAGTGTTTTATTCGATAAATAATTCGTGATTTCACTCAATAATTGCCATAAAAAGTCGGTTTTATTTTACTAATATTCATTATATTGTAAATAATTTGATACGGTTGTTCAATTTCGCACGATGGCGGTATCAAAGAGTTTATTTTACCTAATAAATGATTAATCGTAATATTATCGTTTCATATTCATTAAATTCTACTCTATATCAGAAAAATTGCATAAAAAAGAAGTAATTCATAGATGCAAATACTCGTTGATCTAATTGAATATCTCGGCTGTCCGAGAGATACATACTTTAATCGATGATGATTCTACAGCCCACACTCGAGACCACGTTTACGTAACCGACAACATGCTTTTCGAGCACGTAGGCGATCGCAAAACAACTATTATAGTTCGTCGCGTTTAACGCTCGATTCACCGTTATACGATCGATTGACCATCGATCTGGTTTAAAGGTGGCACGTTTATTCCTTCTTCGGTATGCCAAAGTGCGAATTAAAAATAAATTTTGTCGCCCTCCCTCTTCCACGTACGTACTTTCAGTTATTAAAAGGGATTTTCTTTTCTTTTTCATAAAAGTATTAGAGTTGGTTAAAGTCACTCCAAAAATGTATCATTTTAACGAATGATTTTATGAAGACGGAGAACGAAGATATGGAAGATATAGGTTTATGGTTTTTAATCTGAATAATTATTTCGATCAGGCTTTTTTTTATAATAACATTAATTCCAAGGTGAACTAATAAACCAATGGTACAATTTTGTATTTATTCCTACTTTGTTTGGCGTCTTCATTGTAACTATATTTATTTAATTCCAACTCTGAATCGTAGAACTGCTATCTTTATCATTTTTATCGAGAGATTTCATATTTGTTTATATTATCTCTTTCTTAATTAAAAACTGCATATATTGCCTTTTGTACAACTATTTTTGCTATCGATATTTTGAAATGAATTATTTCAGTGATAAAATAATATAAAAAGTTAGCAGTTCTAATTAAACATTTGACCTATTTCCAATGAATCGGTACTCGCGTATAAACCAACTCAATTAACCGTAAAATACATATTCCACTTTTATTATCCAAAAAAATAATAATTATTCCACTCTCTCTTAACCAATGAAGCTTCAGCTAACGATATAACCGATGCATTGGAAAATTGAACGCAAGATAAAAATCTCTTGTCCCTTAATACTCATTGTAATAAAAGTATCTTGAAAAAATATGAATATAAATGCTTACCGTTCGCTCTCATCTGCAGCCTGCGATGCCTCTGCCAATTTGGCAGTGGCAGTAGCAAGACGTTCCTCGGATCTTTCGAGGTCCTCCTCCAAAAGCTGAATACGACGGTTAAGAGCAGCTACTTCGGATTCGGCCTGGACAAAATAACAAAAATAAGAAATTAAAATTACGAACATTTTATTTCCCTTTGACATTTAAATATCAAATTAATGTCCCAACATCGGTCTTTTTCAATCAATAAAATTACCCAAGCGCATTAACAATTCACTAAAATAGTTTCTACCAAGTTTATCCACCAAAACGGGGTCAGAACGTAAAACAGACGTTTTCTTTCGTCCTACTTTAACAATCGTGAATTTCTTGCAAATCCCCTAACGCCATGGCACGTGATTAAAGCCCATTCTAACGGAGTACACGGCACGAGATCGTCAAGGTCTTCGAGCGCATATCAATGACCTAAGCTTCCTTCGGCCGGCGTGTTACATCAACGAGTTTAATAGCATGAACAGTCGTTAATGTTCTTCTCGACACCTACGCGTTGTCTTATTTTTAAAATGACACGTCGACTTATCATGAAACACGAGATAACATTGATTTCATTAAAAAAAAACTGTAACACAAAATTAAAGTTACGAATAGTCTAAATGGTTTAAAAAAATATGACACCTTTGAACGGCTACCCAATTCGACATAATTAATCGGTACCACGTAGGATAAAATTCGTTTGACTTTCGATCACCCTTTTTTCTTTTTATTCAACACGGACAATTCGTATGCGGGACTCGTGTCCTGTTTTTATCACGACTCCACCTGCGCCGATTACGCATTGTGATTCACGATTAAATGGCCTGTCCTAGGACGAGCGTAGCCTTTGTCCTCGATCGTTTTACCTTTACCGAGGGAGTACATTTATATACATGTATAGATATATGTATAGGCGTTACTATATCGTGCATACATAAACCTTACATAGGTATATTCAAAGGAAATTGACACGCCCACCCACGCACGAATGGCGTCGATAGCCCTCTCGTGCTTTAACTCTTCTAAAGTATGTCGAATTTTTCTTGTCGACTCGACAACTTCGAAACTACTATATTAGTTTTAACAATTACATTTTTTATTAGTAATTAATAATTTAAATAAGATCACGAAGTAACAAAAAAATTTTCTATCGTTCGTTACTATCTTTATTGAAGATTAGGTATATCACAAAGGAAAAAAAAATAAAATAGTGACATGGAAGAAAAATCGTAGCCTGTCAGTTTCGATATCAAAGAATAGAATAACGTGGTTCCAATAATGGAATACGATATAACAATGAAAGCTCTTTTCTGAAATCACTTGAATACGATTTTTTTTCAAGCATAAGCGGACGTCATCACGGACGATCGAGCACCTTCCGGAGGAGCGATGACATCCGCTTTTGAACGCGTGTTCTCCGTTATGTAAAGCACTCGATGTTCTCCTCGATCGACGTACCCGCCTGATTCGACATTTTCCGATCAATTTTTTCTTTTTTTCATGGGATTTCTATCAAGTTGGGAGTGGTCGAAACATTTTTTTTTTATATTTATTAGAAAGGACGTGGATCGTGTAACCGTTTGTAACGAGAATGAAAAAATTTGCGTTACATCGGAGAAATAAAGATCGGGAGGTGATTTGATTCGAAAGAAAAAAAGGTTACACGACAATGTACGGCAGTGCACTTGGTTGCTCAACGACAAAAGCCGGTTAGTGAAGCCTGAACGAATCTCCAGCGTATCCGTTGGCCTTTAAACCGTCTGGCTCGTTCCTCATCGTGAATGCTTCGCGAATGCTCGCGGATTATCTGCCAATCACGATCGAATCTTGCTTCAAAATCAAAAGTTATCCTTATCTTATCTTATCTCGTTTACAAGGAGGGTGGTACATATATATATAAGTACACGAAGATGATAACAACGTAAGGCGATCGGCCTCGAATAAAATGTCGAGCGATCATCCGAGAAGTACATCGAGCTAAACGAGATATACTACGTTTTTTTTTAAACAGTTACACGTGTATAAGGACTTGACGTTGGAGAAACGAAAATGAACTACTTTAAACTTCCCTCGTTTACGTCGGCCATCTTGAAACGTCATAAAAATCATAAAGACATGGGAAATCTATTATTTTCGTTATACTTGACTCGTATAGAGATCCTACGAAGAACTTAATAAGATAGAATTGATTTTTTTCTAATAGCTGTCTCTATCCCTCGATTCCTCATAGCGAAGCGCTTGTTTGACTTCGCGCGGTGACGTACGCGACGCATAGGGACGGTGATGTTTACGTCAAACAGCATTTCTTTAGTCTGATCACTTGGAAATGCAGAAATCGTTCCTTTACGTTTAAATATCATCAAGTAGGATCGATAAGATGAACGTTTTCCGCAAAGTGCGTTAATTATCATTGTTCAAACATCGAACGAGTCGCAATCATTCGATTTTATCGATTACGAGTAACTTTTCGATGAATTTCATCCGAGCTTTGTCCTTCAATAATACAATTAATGCTAGAACTTATTTTTATCGTGTGTGGCTATTTGATAAGTACCGAAAAAAAGAAACTATTTGTCATCTTGAACGAATAATATCAGATAATACATTTCAACAAAGATTGTTTCTAACCTTTCTGCTGTTTCTTATAAATTCTAATGAATTATGATTTAATCTTTTGCTAATGTTCAAGACATAAATGAACAATATTAATTATTTGGTCGTTGGCAACGAAATGACTAATTTTAGTCGCACAATCAGATAATATACTAGACTTTTTCGTTATCGCCTCTTTATCGAATACGATCAAGATTTTGAGGTTAGTTTCATGAAATCACGCAAACCGGAAGTAAGCTTAGTCCTCGCTAACGTTCGATCGACGAACACTCCCACGAATTTCTAGGCTACGCGCGTAACGTAGCAACGAACGATCCTTCTCGATAGTTTCGAGCGAAAAACGCGAAACGCGTTGTAGCCGGGAGGAAAAGAACGGTTCTTCGACTTGCATCGCCGGAGAAAAGCATCTACCTTATCGACCGACGTCCTAAACGCAAAAATATCACGATATTTCATACAAGCGTAACATTGTTCGATATTTCGTGGAAATTTTATAACGACCGTTATCGAAATGACGTGCGATATTCGAGCTACTCGAAATTGATTTCCCCCGGATCGTCTTCGGTGACTTTCGACTCTCGGTAGATACGGTTAACCTCTTCGATAGATATCTCCTTCGACACATTGAACGTGTCTCGGTACAACGACCCTGTCTATAGAACCCTTCGATACCCGGAAGAAACTTTCCGTAGCTTGAATAATAAATCCCTTTGTGACCTCTTCAAACGAGCACATCCACCCCTAGGCGTTCGATAATACGTATCGATCTTGGGTGTCTAACGAGAACGTCGACGCATTACTGGAACAATGAATCACGAGATACCTAACCTTAATAAACTTTTGGAGTGATTTAGAAAAAGAATCTTTGAATTTTTGGATTGCCATGAAGTCTCAACGAGGTGAGGCCGATGGATCAAACAGATTCCTGTTCGATCGACCGAACGAGTGGAAGAGAGAAAGAAAGATGGTAATACTTCTCACGAAGGAGGAAGAACGTACGTCGATTCTCGAGCGATCGTGGAAGGTATCCAAGAAGGAGAGAAAGAAGAGAGGCTGGTAATGGCGAGAGACTCGAGCCGGTCCTCGCCGGTTATCAAGAATGTCTCGAGTGCGTCTCTTTCTCTTTTTCTCTGGCGCTGTCGTCGACACCCTTCGCCCTGAAGGAGACTAGGAAGAGGGAGACAGGAGAAAATGCAAGAAAGAGAGAGAGAGACACGATGGTACCCGGCTGACACGATCGATTCTATCCTCGCGCGAATATGCCGGTTCGACTTGTATACGAACCAACTCGAAAAACTAACCAAAAGATCGAATGGCGTCGGAAACCTTTCTCCTATTTCTTATTCCTAGGCTCACACAAACACTCAGAGAAGGTATATTTCACAGGAAAGGGATGTAAGAAGTCAAAGAGAGGGGGGAGTAGACTCATGAAAAAAAAAAAATGGAAGGATGAGGCGGTCGATGACGAAAAAACCACTATCCAAGAATCGGTGTTACGTGTATATATGTGTGATTCCACGAATACGTGTATAAACTCTATGAGAGAACTGGGGGGCGCGCGCGCGCGCGCACACACTCACTTCCTCTCGACGTATCACTTCCACCTGCAGCCGTTTCTGATACTCCTCGCACTCGTCCTTGTATTTTTCCATCTCCTCCTTCGTCTGCCTCATCTTCTTCTTGAGCACGTCGAGAAGGGTGCCCTGCACTTGCGTCGACATGCTGCCGGCCGTGGAGCTTTACCGCTCGTGTCTGTCCTCGATAGAGAAACCACCGTGTGCGTGGAAATACGAGTGAGAGAGAGAGGGAAGGATAGATTGGTAGATAGAAGGAGATAGATATAACAGAAGTTTCTCCTTCTCGAAGAAACAAGACGAGGCACGCTCGTCGTCGACTGAGAGAATCTTTCTCTTTTAACTTTCTCTCTCTCTCTCTTTTAAACACGCACAAAACGCGACTTCCGAAAAGTGGACGTTGCGTTCGAGCGAACGAGGCGCGGCGCCGCGCGCGTTTTGCCGGGTTTAACGGAACACGAGACGCCAGCAAACACGATGACGCTTTTCTTCTTCCTTAGCTCTCTCTCTCTCTTTTTTTTCTCGACGATCAGAACGATGATTACGACGACGATGTGGAGACTCGGTGTTATGCGAGAGACACACGGAGAGACTGAGAGCTACGAAAGTGTTTGTGCCGGTGTGCGTACGACAGGATAGCGACGACGATACACCGAGAGTAAAGAGTGGGAGAGGGAGATAACCAGCACCGAGCTGTCGCGCACTGACGACCACTGGCCGCTGGCTGTTGACTGGAGATCAAGATGGCCGCCCCCGGACTCCGCCGGACAACGCGCATGCGCTCCAGGTACGCGACGCGCACCGCTCAACGCCAACGACAAGTAGTCCCGGCTCAACGTTTACCGCTATACTCGAATCATTCTTCCTTGTTTCTTATTCTTCCTTACTTTATGATTTTATCATCTGTTTCTTTTAAATCTATTTCTTATTTTCTTTATGTTTTTTACTTTGATAGCTTTTTATTCTTTCTGTTATGAAACATCGTCGAAAGTCTAGAGAGATTCTTTCTGTCTCGTATCTAGGAGACTCTCTCTCTCTCTTTCTGGTTCTCGCGAATGGCGAGGCGGGGCGTGCTGCGAGTATCGCTCCGCCGATCGACGTGTCGCCGCGCGCGCAAAACTACTCCCGGAAATACCGCGCCCGCGAGGCAGTGCGCGCCCAATCGTTTGAATCGACTCCCGAAGAATCACCTGGCGTTGTTTCCGGTTTACGTGATTTTCAATTTATACTAATTTCTTATGAATGTTATATTGTTTTTAGGGAATATTTAGATTTGTTAAGTAATTTTCTTTAATTCTTTATGCTCCCAATTCTAGTTCTATGCTTGATTAATTAATAGAAGAATTGTAGCATATTTGGAACACTAGGTTGTTTAGGAAAAAAATCGGTCATGTCGAGCCACACCAGAGACCCAAAATAAAATTTGTATTTAAATTTCGTAGAAAAAAATCTGTTATTCAAAATTTATAATAATTTAAAGACATCATTAAATATTTTGGAGTAATAAATTTTCAAAATATTTAATGATGACTTTAAGTTGAATATAATTCTTATTTCGGGTCTCTGGCCACATTTGACACTGACTGCAAACGGGTTAAAAGCTTGTTTGACACGAGTTTCGATATTCCCGCCATTGGACTCGCGCCACACGTCGCGAACAAGTGATATGATTATGCTACCAGGGAGTCTAACCGGTTCGAATAAGTCGAATACTTTTCCAACCGAGGACGATTATGCGAAAGAAAGAGCATCGCGAGTTTAATAACGAGCGCGATCTTACGTCAAAGATTATTTCGCGTAATCGTGACACTGAGAGTTAGACGAATCGATGGTGTTCCAAACCGGTTTTGATCTGTCCGAACGAAATATTACGGGTTTGTAGTACGGGAGCGTACATAATACTTTCGTTGATCGACCGATCGCTTTACGATATAAAAGGAGAAACCGAAAGGTCGTCGAAGTACGAGCTAGGAGATCAAAAATGACGAGCACACCCAAGAAGACCAAAATAGGAAGAAACGTTTCTTAGTCCGGATCCTTCGTTAATAAATTATATCATAGTCATCTCGCGCACGCGCAATATTATGAAATCTTCGAGCAATGAATTTCACTTTTACGCTTGCCTTTTACTCTCTATATTTAGATAGGCGTATACAGGGTGTTTCGGTTTTCAACGGCTAAACTTTGTCAATATATTTTATAATATAAAACATTGGTTGTTTAAAGTTTTCTTAAAAAATTACGACGATCAGTAATATTTATATATAATACGTTTATGTTGCTGATCAAATTTTAAATAAAATTTTCAATATTGACATAACATTTTTCTTTTACTTAAACCCATAAAACATCCTAACAAAGTTTGCCCATTGAAACACCATGTATATCTCGATTCGTTTTTAAATCCAAAGCTCGGACGATCTCTCAAGCCTCGATTACCGTGTATCGATTACGATAAGCAGCGACATTACGGTTAAGCGTACGGTATGAAGGACAAGCGTGCACGTTCCATCGATGAAATCGAATTCGCATCGACACTTTTGAAACTATAAACTCGCGTACAATGCATACCGCTTCTATCACTTTGGCAAACGGATATGGAACGTAACGGTGGGAGGTAAGCAGAAGAGGTCTCTCGGTCATCGTGTAACTCCATTAAGCTCGTCAACCTACTTGGGAACTAAAATTGACACGAGCGAGATACGATGGCTTTAAAATGTGAATCGTAGAAGCGTGCAATCGTCGTTGATATTCGATCGATGGATCGATCGATGCTACGGGACTGATCAAATTTAATTAAATAGAATGAAATATGTCGAGTAATCATTTGGAATACTATAGAGATATGATGATAAATAAATAAATAAAAACTGTACTGATTATATTGTCAAATAACAGACATAATTTCAAATTAATATTTCATTCTCATTTATGCCGTTCGAGTATGGCTCGTCTGGAAGCACCGATCGTTCTCCATCGAAACTTTTAAAGAAATGATAATTTATATCCCATGCAGATTTAATGACCACCCCAAAGAGGGAGAACACATCGCGTATGCTCTAAAAGGCGTGTTTATTTCGGTTTAGAATGACGCACGGTGGCGGGCGTCATCGAAAAGGAACGTTGAGAGCAACGTGATAACTATACACACGTTTGAGAGGAACGACGAAAGTATACAAGTCATTTCTTTGAACGTAGTTAAAAAAGGAGAAAATTTTACTTCGTAAAATTCCATCGTCTGGATTTACTTAGCCAGCACCACGTCCATCGCGTTGCCGTCTAGCGATAAGTGTTTCACTCGTCGCGAGAAACCTTACTTTGTTGTTCTATTTTGAAGCACGTCCTATATTACACGCTTTTGTTTCCTTCATGTCTAATCTTTGCCGGTATTAGCGAGCATTCGAACGCTTATCGACTCTGTACGAACGTGTTTAACGATTTCTGCATCGTAAAGAAATTTACTAGTCATACTTCTTTCTCTATTAAATAGATAATATGGTAATAATTCAGGTATAACGAGAAAAAAAAACGAGAGAAGAGATTCATTTTCGAGATGTACGCGAGATGTAACCACGAATGGTCATTGCCATCGACCAGGAAAAACACGAGTGAATGTTCCACACCGGGCTGTAATTTGTTATGTCATATCCGTCGTACGGGACTCGTAGTTACGCTCGAGTGCTTTTCACTTTTTTTTTCCTCTCTCTCAAAGCGTTTCCGCCAAGAGAAAAAAAAAGGGAAGATGATTGCAACGAGTACCCGTGATGTCGTTCTGATTTGTTTTCCTTTTTTCAATGTGTCTTATATGTATATCTTTGATTGTTACGAGTAATACATTATAAATAAATTTTTTGTTGTGTGTAAAATGAAATATGGAATACATAGAAAAAGTGTACAGACAAGAGTATTTTAAAAAACCTTTTCCCAACCTCCGTGTTCGAGTACTTGGTCGCACGCGTCGAACGTTAAGAAGAATTCACGAGAATCGTATCGTGCGTCACGAAGTAAGGGAGACGAATTCTCAAGGATGTCGTCGTCCCTTCGTAAGAAGCTGACACGAGACGTTTCGTAGAAGGGAACCTCGAACGCGTACAAGGTCAATAATGAGATGGTCGATGATCGTGCGACGCGTTTGAAAGATGCTATTAACATTTCTAATACTTCTATATGCATCTCCTTCATTAATTATCGATTTATTTTTATCTCGTCACGCGTGTCATCGTCCTCTAGTGACGCATCCAGACGCGACATCCGTAGATATCTATTGTAAAAGTGCATGGCTAAGGGCATCAGCTATTTTTTATTATTAACATTTATCAGATTTCTACAATCTTTTATCAATAATATTTTCGCAGATCTTTTGAAACACGAATAAAAAGAAACCAGAATTCTCGCGTGAGAATATTTTGCGACGTAACATGATAAAAAAAAAAGAAAAAAAACACGATGGAATATAATTACAGAATGTTAACGAGCTAGAGTCGAGAGATACCGCGTTCTCGTAATTAGTCGACCGAGAGAGAGAAACATTCAAAGGTCGTCGCGCTGGTCGCGCGCGCGAAGGAGAATTCAGCGCGCGCTCCAAATTCTTGTCTCATCGACGGAATTCGTCTCTTCCTGCCCGGATAAGTGATGAGACGCAGAAAACGCCACGAAATTTATTCCTGAACGCGTTCCGGGTGGTTCGCTTACGCAAGCAAGCGAAGCCTCCCTCGACATCCCCACCCCTTTCTCCGTTGAAGGAGTTTCAAATAAAAAGAAGCGACGCGGCTGGATCCACGACTTATTTTTAGAACATACAGACGAGAGAAAGAGAGGAGGAGTTTGGTTAACGCGAGTCACCGTGTAAAATGCAGACCCGGTTGCTTCGATACCGCTACCAAAAAAGAAGTGCCGTTGCGATGCTACGTTCGCAATTTTCCAAGATTCCCGATCTTCGACGAGTCGTTCGAAGCGATCGAAAAGATATTCGAGGCGAGGGGAATTCCGAAGAACGCACGAACGCCTCCTAGCGACGATTTCGACAAACTATTAACGAGGAAAGAATGAAATCGCGTAGTATTGTAGTTATTACGTCACTCGTTGTTTTATTCTTTCCGAAGTATTATATTTCTTTGGATGAGTTTACAACGATCGGTGAAAGTCCGATCGGTAGTGAAATACGATTTTATCGATAACTCGTTATCGAAAGGTCGGAGTCATTCATAGAACAGTGTCGATTACGTCAGGAGACAGATATTCGATAGTAATTCCATTATCCGAATATGTACGATTAACATGAAGATAACGTTGGAAACGTTCTTGTTCGGATTCCGAAGACCGATGTATTGGCCAGACGCCACGACATTTTCGGTAAACCAATGATTGCCCTAATTTTCTAGTTTTTTCCCCACCGATGAACTTTCTACGTTGTTGCATTTGTACATCTCGTAGTCTACGCGATATTCGGGTGTATAAACAATCTATAAATGGATCATGAGAAACGGTACGATTGAAAATAGACAAACGTGTACCTATAGGCGACGTAATCGTCACCCACGCAGCCTCGCTCTAAATAAAGAAGAAAAAGTAGATACATAGTAGGAAGGGACGAGATAACGTATAGAAACACGCGCCGACGCTTGCAATCCCTAATAAACAAATCGTCAGACGTGACGACGAGTCATCATCGTGGAGGAGTTTATCGCTGGGACCCCTTGGATGACTTCCGTCCGGTTGTCGTCAAGGCCATTGCGAGGATCGCGACCTTGACATCTCTCGTGAGTGACGAATGGAAAAAAGTGAAATGGGGCAAAAAAAAAGGAAGAAATAGAATCGAAATTAGGAAACTGACCCGCTTCAGCTGATTGCCCGTGATATTCTGTAGTTCGTTCCTGATAAGATTGAACTTCATCATGGTGTCGCTGGAGAAGATGGAGCAGCCAAAGGCCAGTCCAGGATAATCAGCGCATCTCTTTCTCCTCCTTGCTTCTCTCTCAGCCTGTACTTCGGCCCTCTCGCTGGGACACCTGAGTTTAGCCAATTCGACAAGTTCAGGGTCCTCCTCGACGTTGGTGGACTCATCGTCCGAATTACCATCGCCTCGAGCCCTCGCGACCGCGTGCTCGGGCTCGAGGAATCCGTCGACCAAATCCTCTTTGTCATCCACAAACAGAAAAATGTCTTCCTTCTCTTCCGACGGTTGCTCCAGTATCGTGTTCTCTTCCCCTCCATCCTTGGCCACCGCGGCGGCGGCGCTTCGTTGCGCCTCCCGGCCACGTGGTACTGTAGCTAGTCGAAGTTCGCGCGTCAAATCGGAGCCCTTTAAATTGTTCCCTCTCTGACGTTCATCCTTTTTCTTCTTCTTCTCATCCTTTCGATGAGGCTCAAACTGGACGTCCGGGCTACACTGCGCGAGCCGTCGTCGGACATCCAGATTCTCTTTCTCTTCTCGTGTATCGGATGTTGTAGTAGGTGGTGTCGAAGTTGCTTTGGACTTGACACCGTCATCGTTAGCTTCGATTCTTCTCGAGTCTCGCAACCAATGCGAGCCCAAGGACGTTGCGATGGGTGTCGTTTGACCAACGATGTCCTCGAGTACCGTATTATTATTATTGGTGTTGTTGTTGTTGTTGATATTGTTGATCGTACCGGCAGGGCCACACTGCGCGGGTCCTCTGCCGGATGTCTCGAGACGTCTTCGAGTCGAGTGACGCGGGTGATGCTGATGACCGCGACGTCTCGCGGTTGGCGCGTGCTCCATGATCGGGAGGACCTTGGAGGACGAGGCATGCACCACCGAGGGACGACGCTACCACGATGACTAGCCGTTTAATCTCTACTGTCGTTGAAAAAGAAACGTGTACCCGTGGAGGCTAGTAGCAGCCGCCCGCGCGCGCTACTTTGCGACGTGTCGCGCGAGCAGCACTACTCTTCTCTCGCGCGATTCTCTTTCTCTCTCTGTCTCCCACGCTTTTTTCTCTCTCTCTTTCTCCTTTCGACTCTATCCCTCTCTCAGCTGCGCTCACCGCATAAGCCCTACCGCCATCTTGTCTGTCACTGGCTCGAGCGACACGTTTCTGCAACCGCGCCGCTCGCGACGCGACGTTTCTCCCCTCCGAACATTCTCAAGACGATCTTAGCGCCCTCTACCTTGCCCCTCCTACGCTCGACGTATTCGGGTTACCCCCACCCACGTGTCTCTTTACGAGCTATCACGAAACTCGCCGAAGCGGACGCGCGACGTTCGGGTACGATTTCCAAAGATGAACTGCGCGCGCGTTTCCAAGTAGAGAGAGATGTCTCTCGGGAGTCTTTTTAGTCTATCGACGCGACATCTGCCGGATGGAAGAGTACGGTCGGTAAGAGAGAGCACGATTCTACTTATCGGTGTAGTTCTCTATTCCTTGTTTTTAAAATTATATTTTCACTAGTTACATTTTGTCATTTTTGACATTAGAAACTAGATTTTGTACTATTTTTCAAATTTTAACGTACGATGGACGTACCTGATTGTTTTTTTTTTTAAATTGGAAGCGTCGACTTTGCGTTTCTATTGTCGTCCCCATAGAAAATTATTAAGTCTTGGTAGAACTGGGTGTGATATAATCCGATGTTGGGACGAGATTCCATTGATGGTAATTAACGTATTAGGTGTACTTACGTTCTGAAGGGCCTTATCTTTCTCTTCCAATTTTGCGTTAACCTGCATAAGGGCTTCCTGAGTCTGATCGAGCTCGTTTTCGATGGTCTGGATCTTCTTTTGCAAAGCGCGTGCCTCCTCCTCGGCCTGAGCGATAAAAGAACATAGTTTACGACGTTGAACTTAACGAGCGCTCGTTTATTCGAACTAATCGCTTTGACTAAACCGCGGCGAGGTTTCTAAGTAGCACGGACAATGAATAATGACTGGAAACTACTCGTTTTAATGAATATCCATTTAAAATTTGTCATATTCCATTAGCGTGATACTTTAAATCCTATTTTCTCTAATTTGAATTATCCATAATTCGCGATACTCGCCTTCTCGGCGCGCGCGTTCGCATCGCGAGCCTGCTGTTCGCAGAGCAACGCGCGATCCATCGCGTTGTCCTTCTCCAACTTCATTCCCTGCATCTTCTTCTTGATCGCGTCCATGTTGCTGCTTTTCTACCTTCGGTTGGTCGAACGAAAGATATCTGTTTTATGAGAGAAGAAAATTAATTGCGTGAAAGTATAATCTGAATGCTTGTAAAATTGAAACGATCGTCCTTGATTCGTTTTTAATGAATCACATTTTTTTTTAATTTAATCGTGGCCTATGGGTCACGAGATTTATCAAAAATGTTGCTTTGCTACCTGGATTCGTTTCTTTGCAAACAAAATGTAGCTTTTTTATTGAAATTTGATTATTTCTCTGTGAGAGATCGTTACAAGGATAGAAAAAAATGGAATAATTCGGCTATCTTTTATTTAACGAGTCGAAAATTACGAATTTCTGTCACGAAATTTGATACTGTACATTTGCGAAGTCTTTAATGACATCGTTACGTTCGAAAGGTTGCAAAACTTGAATAACTCGATCGATCTTTTACTTTCTCCCTCTCCAAAAAAAGCATAATCTACGATTTAAGTCAGGAAACGTATCGAAATCGTCGAAACGTTGTTGCATCGACGTGTATAATTAGCGAACGGCCGAATATACATGTATTCTATTAATAGAGGAAAGGCGTCGAGCTCGATAGAAGCCAGGGCGTTCTCTCTGTCTTTCTATCTTTTCAAAAGGAAAGGTTCTCTTCTCGAAGACGAGACTTCGAGTCCTGCGTGGCCAGAGAGCGATGGTATGCGCGTCGTCGTCCTCAGGAGCGCTCCGAGGAGGAAAATAAAAGTCAGCCGCGGCCGCATTCAGGTTTTATCCGATCGTTCTCTCTGCTCTGGCCAGCTCGCTTAAGCGGCCCATAATCGACGTGCCCGCAAAGAAATCCCCTCTTCGACCTTTACCAACTTTCTTCTCTTATTATTACTCTCTACGGTTTATTTTATATATATATCATTCTTTGGAATTAATATAGTTTCGTTTGTTTCAATCCGGTATCTCTGTAATACATTTTTGATTTATGTATTTATACGAATAAAGATGATAAATTCGTTTTACGTCTCGTTACTCTTATTTATGCAAATAGATTTTATTTTAATTTTACATTCATTTTTAAATTGACGTCAATCTCATATCTCTATCTCCATTTTATTCTACTCACAGACAAGAAAACACGGTCTATGGAAATAAATTTGATTTCTTATTCCTCTCTTCTACTCTATCTACTTCTCTTTTCAACATTCTTTTATCGGGCACTCCGAAACTAGTTCTCTCGAAAGCGACTATATATATTTGCATCATTCATAGCGTATTTTTAAACTCGGAACGGCCGTGTTCCTTCCTCTCGAATATCGTGTTCCTTGCTTTCGAAGCGAGCCTTCGTTCGCGCGCGGTACGACCATTGGCGTATAAGAGCATCGGTAAGATCTTTCGCTGAGAGAAATTTATTTTTTCCAAAGATATGCACGACATTCTATAAGTTATATCGACCTAGATCGAAGGAATATGTTATCAGGGAACGATATTTGTTGAAAAGACAAGAAAATCGTGAAGATCGCTATACGCCAATGCTAGTACCCGCGTGTCCGCGTCACTGGTTTATGCGCGAGCGAATGTGCGCGATTTCGAGCGAGCGAGCCGGTAATCAGAGATGCCGGCTGAGCAAGGAACAGAAAGGACATCGAGCTTCCAGCGTGCCTTCGAGGAAACAGAAATACTAGACGAAGGATTCCAATAGGAATCCGCTCGCAAGAAGTTTTCCTCCCTTCGAAACGAAGATAACCGTCAATGAAGTTATGTTTTTTTATTCTCTCGCATTATTGCATCATTTTAATTGTAATAATTTTTTTAATAACGTTTTATGCAACTAGTACACTATGTAGGTGTGTGTGACAAATGAAAATTAAAAAAAAAGTGATATTTTGAAGAAAATTTATGCAGTTCTACATTTTTTTTTTAATTGAAAAGTAGTAAAATTGGTCGAGACGTATATGTCACGAGAGCTCGATCCAGAGTGCGTGCATCGCGACCGAGGGTTATTTATAAGCGCGAGAGGGAGGAGGACGGCAGAAATTGTTACCGCCTGCCGGCACCGAACGAACCTTTTCGGGTTACGCACGGCGAAGATCGCTCCTGGGTGTCTCGTTACATCTTGCGAAAAGATTTTACTTGAGAATGAGACGTTTTTTATCCTAATTTACATTTTTGGAGTACTCACGAATATTCTCACTGATTTTTCGCGATTAAAGTGCAAAACGAACGAAAAACTCATTTTTGTAATCTTTTTTAACGATTTATATTATAAATGATAATAAATAAAAGCTGTTTTAATTAATAATAATTTTATGAGATCACAAATAGATAAATTAATCGGTATATAATTAATTCCGATTTTACCTTCTTCTATAAAGTTACCTCTTTCTTACAGTCACGATTTGAACTAATTTCAGACCTCCTTTTTTTCGTCAACGCATGATCTTTTGCAAAAATCCACGAATAAACGATAAAAAATCGAATTTGGGTCGAATGTTGTAATTCGAGCTTCGGTGCTCGCACGACACGTCGTGTTTATGTACGCACGCAAAAAAAAAAAAATAAGAAATTTCGTGAGTCATACCTTTCTATACGTTTCGTATTATCGGAGTTCTCGCGAAGAAGTCAAAACCGCGATGCGAAGCATCTTCCTAAGAAATATCCTATCGCGAGATAAAGATCGGCTACGAGAAAAATACCAACGAATTAAAAACAAACGATTTTGCTTTCACGGGAAAGAAAAAGAATATTTTTCATCGAAATTCCTTCGAGAACGGTGAACGGCCGATATCAAACGAGATCTCCTCCTTGCGACCTTGCCCGTTCTCTATCGGAACCGAAGGATGTATCTCAAGGACGAGCACGAGTACTGAAAAAATACTTATTTCGGTCCTACTTTACCGTCTCTGCTTCTTTTCAAAGAATATCTGCTCTTATTACATAATATATTCTACATAGAAGTCTCGTGTATACTTCTTTTTGGCCGAGACACGTTTGCACGCTCAAGAATTCCTTAAACTCGACATAACTCTCTCTCTCTTACTCTTTCACGGGTATGCTTCTGCCTAACAACAAAAGATATTCCGCTCTCTTTCCTTAATAAAAATCCACTTTCTTCCAAGATGCACGTCTTCACGTCACTTCGACAATTCACTGACGAATGAAAATTTGTAAAACGACTTTTAAATGACCGTTATTCCATATGAAAATTGATCGATCCTCTTTCCTTCTCTACTTCTTTTCCGTTTCTATCTATCTATCTATATACATACATGTTTCTCGGCCGTTCTGTCTAAACTTAACAAAGTCTGCACGTGTGTGTACTCACACTGAGTAAACTCAAGGGGAAGGAAGAATTCGCTCGTGTGCGTCGTCCGGTTCCGTTGCGTTCGAGCTGCGAGCTAAACCACGACTGCCGTGTAGACGATACTCGAAGCTACCGAGAACGCGGCTCCCACCTTCCTCTTCGCGTTCTTCGCGCGAGAACTCGGCACACGCATATACATATAAACATATCCGTGTGTATCTTTGCTTACTCTACCTCTCTCTCTCTCTCTTTCTATTTATCTCTTTCCATCTCTATCTATTTCTATCTATCTTTATCCATTCCCATCTCCTTCTATCTTCATCCCTTCCTCGTCATTCTCTTCCTTCCTTCCTCTCACGAACGTGAAAACGTACACCGTAGGCTCGCAGCTCGAGAGAGTATCTTTAGAATCATCTGCCAGTTTTCCATTAGAGATCTATTTCTCGAAAAACGTACTACACGTTCCGAGCTATCGAGTTCGCGACACTCTGCCAAAGTCAAAGTCAGTAATACGATGTTCGTCGTTTTTTGGTCATCCATGAGATTCGTTCAATTTTTAGGTGAATACAATTTTTGGGGGAAATTTTATAATATACGGTTAATTAAGTTATTGATTAAGTAATAATTGTGCAGTGTTGAATGAAAAAAAAATATAATTCTTAAAAATAAAACATTTAAAAAAATATGGATTTTTTTTTTCAAATCATGAAAATCTGTGTTGCAAAATCTTACCACGTTCTCGATAGATCGACGTAAGTTATAATGTCAGCATATCCCAATTCCGAGCGTTATAATTAGATCGAGAATACGGCAGCGGATGTGAGAACGCGTATTCTCGGGAGATTCGATGGTCGCTTTTAAACCTTTTAACTGGGGAGTTTTTCGGGTGGCAAACGCAAATACGTGTTATTTATTTGTAAAAATATCCATAATTTGTTTAGTGGAAATGAAAAATAGCACAATATATATTTCTTTTTTTCCACGAGCATATTGAAATGTTCATAACGAGGAGCTCGTCTTCCGCAGTTGAAAGGAAATAACGCTTCAAACGGTCCCAACTTTCCAACATTCGATCCTGCGATCGATAATTACCGTTCGATCCAAATCGATCCAGGATATCGTTCAAGGAACTCACGTAACGAAGCAAAGAGAAATAAAAATAAAAAAAAGAAGAATAGGTTCGATTTCGATAAAGGAGCACCACTAGACATCTCTCGATGGTAATTTTGGCATTGGGGTCAACTCGATCTCCTTGAGTCATCATCTGGTGTCACGGTGAATCGGCAGTGAGTCGTGTTTTTTTATTTTATTTTATAGTCTTTTCTCTTACAGGTACGTGCATGCTGCTGCACATGCACCTCGTAGATATCCTCCGATAGATAATTTCAAGATAAATCGATCACGATGATTTCTCTTTATTATCTCATCTCACGTTAAACGTTCTTCTATATAAGGAAATGTTTCACCGATAAAGCCTATCGCTCGAAAGAGCGTAAATCTTTTCCGCGTAATTAAATCCCACCGACGAATTTTTCGATTTCTCGAACTACCGTATCGCGCTTATCGCGTAAGATTCGCATTTTGCGTAAGATCCACGGAGTTACATCTCGCACAGTCATCAGTCCGGTACACTACCGTATATGGGAAAAGTAGGTAAGGGTCCCTCCGCAGCCTTGACTCATATACGCCCGTAGTGGATCTCTCGAGAGAAGTTTAACTCGGAAACGTGTGTGCGTGCACGTACGGACGATTATGACGTATGTTAAAGAGTGATCTTGAAATGCCAAAAATTGAAAAAAGAAACAACGAATTTATAATAACCTTAGTAGGTTTAAAGTTAATGGGACACTGCTTTGCCATGTTTTATGGGATCTTCTTTGATTTCTCTGTTGCTTCAATACCAAAAGCGATATTATCGAATCTGACTTTTTAATAAACGATTCTAACCCAAACATAGTCGATATTGCCAATTTTTATTGAAATACAATTATACTTGTCCACTTCTGATACTTACCTTACGCAGGATAAAAATTTCCTAGTCCTTCCGTCCTAATTTTATTCTTAATCGGGCCTTCGCAAGCAAGTTGAGTCACTTTCTCGTTAGCACGAACGTCGTTAATCTCGCTATTAAAGTTCCTCGAGTGTGGGCTTGTGTAACGAGCCAACATAACGATGATGATAATAATAATAATATTAATAAACAAGCATAAAGAAAGGATTAATTGAACGATTAATGTTCTAACTTACCTGTCTGTCATCGATTAGATACAAAACGTGACATCACGCGCATCAATTGTGAGGAAAATTATCGAGGGTGTTTTTTGAGTCGTGCTTAAGAAAAAAAAAAGGAACAAAAAATGACGAATCGTCTTTGGCGTAAAAATAAATAGGACGCAACAATAATTTATTCTTCGTTATCGTACATCAGTGTGCTTTACATATATATATTAGGATATATATATGTACTTGTATATCGTATACATATGTATATATATTTACATACGTACAGAAAGAAAGGCATAAGAATTTTTGTGAAAAAAAAAATATATAAAATAATTCCATTATTACTGTTCTGAAAGATTCGTAAAATTTTTTTTTTTCAGAGTACCTGTACGTAAATTATATATATAGGTATCGATATATATATGTATATAAATATACATGCAATTAATATCTTTTTTCTCCCTCAGGTATGTACACGGTAAGCGATCGACGATAAAACTTCGCGCGCGACGCTTGAAATTCTTCCGTCAAGCGTGCCGGAGTTTTCGCCTTTTGTTGCTGTTGCTACTGTGTTGTACAAAATATCGTGTCTGTCTCGATATGCTTCGTATTTTTTATTTACTCCTCTTTTAGTTCACTCAATTAATTTTCGCGATTATATTCCATCGATATTTGCTATGTGAATAGTAATACGTAGAATTAATTATTCAAACGAGATTCATCCAACCGATCACGGCCATTGACTCTACGAGGAACTGTAATAATATTTTTTTCTTATACAATGATGACCGTCGACGTAGTTTTACGTCATTCATTGTTTGTAACTCTTTAAATAACAAAGTGATGCTTGTTTAATTTTAATAGATAATTTGTTCCTCTAGTTATCATTCGAAATTTACGATCGATTGTTAATATCGTAACTCTCTCCGTTAGCTCCTAGCCTCCCTCTTCGATTCAACGCTCGATAAAAAAATATCCGATCGTCAAAAGCAAAAAAGAAAGGAAAATGCAAAATTACAACCTTCAATTTTAATACTGGAACGCGATTCGTGGAATTTACATTATTTATTTACGTAAAATTGATTACGAAGACGACGGATATCAATTGTTAATTTGTTTTTCCTTTTTCTTCATTTTTGGAAATTCAAGCTGCCTCGAAGGAAAACGTTTCACGAATTTACATAAAAGCTTTGCCATTTTCACGATTGCAAAAGCAATCTACACTCCTCGCATTCTTGCCAGTATTTTTATCTTTCCGAATGGAGTCGTTTCACTAGATTTTCCATGGCGTTATATTAGCTATACTCTTGACTAAAATATCGAAAAAAAAAAAAATATCCCATAATAGTAATTCTTACTTAATATCATTCTCCATTAAGGTAACCCCACGCGAGGTACTTCGTATGAATTTAAATAAATAATAGAACGATCGATGCATGCTCGCCATATCAAAAAAGAAAATCCGTAGCAGCATAAACCGACCTCTTTTAAATTTCTCCCTACTTCAATAATATCATCTTCATTTTCTCGCGAGATCAACGCGAGAAAAAATCACGAAGAGAAAACGACGGAACAATTTTTAAATAAACAAACCTATCCCAACATTCGATTTGTAATCCATTACAAAATCACGACCGACTTAACACCTAAGAAGTTGAACTTACATTAATATCAATGCCATTCCCGCCTTTTCTTTCAATTCCGTCGATCGAATTTCCGTACTTCTTTTCACCAATTTCTTAATCTCTCTTAATATAAACTATTTCCAGATCGCTCAGCCTACAGGTGGGTCTGAAAAGGGTGCAAATAAAACGAAAGAAGGATGAGAAACACACGATTAAACAAAAGTAAAAATAAAATGTGCCGAGGGTGAGGAAGTGACGGGGAAAGAAAAGAAGAGGATAATGAGAAAAAGCAAAACGGAAGGAACTAGGAGAAAAGGATGATCCATTTGTTAGTGAGATCACTCGAATCTCTTTGTCGTTATATTTCTTTCTTCTTTTCTTTCCTGTACGAACGACGAGCGCGAATTTAACACACGAGCGAGACACACAATGATTGGAGATCTTAGATCGTAAGAATAATCATTGCTTTATTTAAATAAGAATAATAATAATAATAATAGTGATGATGATAATAATAATAATGATGACGATGGCGACAATAATAATAACGGCGATGATGACAGTAATAATAATAATAATAATATCAATAGTATACGCGTTGGCCGAATATCTCGGTGATTTTACAATTGCTTCTCTTTTTTTTTTAATTGTTTTATTAGGAATTTTCGAACGACGAAGAAACGGACCGAGTAAAACGATATTCGAATTCTATTCGGACCGTTTTTCGTGTATTTTCGAAAAGAATCGGTACAATTATTTGTTGTATTTGAATCTTCGAAAATCGTTGCGCTCGTCTTTTTTGTTATTATTGCGATAAGGAGGGAATAATATGTTTTTTGAGATATTTAATCATCGAGATACGAGTCGTCCGAGAATCGTTTTTCTTTCCGTCATGCGGAAGTGTAAAAATGACGAGAGAAACTTTTCTCGATCAACGACACAATTCCTTTAAGTTTAATCGAGTTTCTCGTCTAGCTCGGGAAACGCGCTTTTAACGAACGATTTATATACATTCACGTACGTGTACGTGTCGTTATTGTGTGTAAGTGTATATATATATATATATAGTTATATACATATATATTCGTGAAATAAAAATCACATTACGATAAGACATACGTATTTATCATATACGTATTGTACTTATAATACAAATTATACAATTAAGGCCTAAAGCTTAATTAAGAAAAAAGTAAGAAAAGTGAAAGGAAAATAGAGAGATATAGTAACCAAGAGAAAAAGTATAAAAGAAAAGAAAATGCTTAATAAACCTTAAGAAACTCGCGGTTTCCATCGACTTTCGACGAATACGCTCGCCTCGTCAATTCCTTGGCACGATCGAGAGCGTACTAACGTATTTTCATAGTTTCATGAAAAAAGAGATTCTATTGACTAACGATCCACTTTTTGTTATTAAGTAGACATTCGGACGAAACGCGTCGTCGATCGAATAATTGAGATATAGTCTGGGTCGTTTGGGATTAAAAAAAAAAAAAGGAAAAGATGACAAATGATCGAAGACATCGTTTCTCGATGAAGGTATTAAACAGGCATGATCTTTCTTTGCTAGAAATTCTAAGTAAAGACTCGAATACCCAATCCCGTCCATGAAAGACAATATAAGTTAATAGCGAACACCGAGGTATAATTTCTTCTCATTTCTCTTTGTTCAAAGTTTACCTTCCTCGATTTCCTCCATAAAATGATATAAATCAAATAATATTTATAAAAGATCCAATCACCCGGATCCACGAAAAACAGAATAGAAAAAAGAAAAAAATTAACGAAGTAAAATTTCTCTTGTTTGATTCAATAATTTGTGGCTTTTGTTCATAGTTCGCATCAAATTCATCACGATCCTCGTAAGAATCCTTGATCAGGGTTCCCTGCGTCGTACGTTCAGCGCCCTTTGCATGGTCCTCATGATCGCGACGTGATTCGAGCCGGTGCGTTTCAAGCTGGTCCTCACGTGCCGATACATCGAGAAGGAAGGTCTCTGCTCCGACTGAGCCTGTGGCCCACCACCAATGACTTGGCTCGTGCGTCTCTGAAGTTGGCCGAGCACAGAAAACAAGAGATCTCACTTAACCTTCCGTGATCAACTTTACCTTAGTTTTCTCCTCTGTGTTTCACCCATCTCTGCCTCTCTATCATCGTCTCTCCCAAGCGATGAAAGAATAGACTCGGAAATTACGATGTGGGATCGAACGTGAGACGATTAATTAAAAAAAAGGGGGGAGAGAAAGAGAAGAAACAAACAACAAATGTAAATCTGCGGATAGACAGAGGGATGAGTGAGTGAAGCAAACATCGATAATGTAACACAGAAGGTTAAGGTTCGAGATCATTTTTGGGGGGAGCTTCGTAAAGAAAGCACACACTTATAAGAGAAAGGTGAAGAAAAGAATAAAGAGAAAGAACAAGTGGGAACACATCCATGTTCACGTCGGACACGTTTCTCGAAACGAACGATATTTTTCATACAAGGCTAATATATAGATACGTATAGGTGTATATACTAGATGGAAGATTCGAGCTCGTGTTAATCGGGGAAAGAACATGCCGGTTTAACACTTTCAGAGGGGGTTCACGATTGTCATAAATGGGAAATACTCGAATGAATTATGCCAAAAGTTACGGAGAACTGCGAACCGTTGTCTCTTTGTTCATCGATCTTTGATATTCCTTTACAGGACAAGAACGTCGACGCAGCTCGCTCTTTCACGATCATTTTTCATTCGATAATTTTTGCATTATTCAACAAAAGAATATTTGTCAATGATTGTTTTCGTTTTTATCATGAATTATTGCAAAGGAATGAGCCGTGACGATACTCTCCTCATTCCTTAAACACGCTTACTTAATGTATTTAAGATCTTAATGCTCCTCGCTAATAGTAACAATTTCATCAATTACATTTTTTTATAAGAAACATAGAAAGCTCAAAAATAAAATGAATCTCGCATCGACGACCGGACAAATAACGCGTGCACGCAACACGCGGTTCGATAAAAAAATATTACGGCATTTTGAAACTCGCTAGCGGAGATTCCCCTCCTCGATACAACTAGCCTAACGATAAAACGTTAAGAGTTTTAACAAAGCTATATATGTATTACGTACGTAATAATTGTTAAAGCTTAACGCTTGCATCTGTTTTCCTTGCACATGTGAAACACATCATCTCGCAAGGCGATATATTCACCATTCAAAAAAGCGACTAACCGTTTACGAATTCGATCTCTATAGCCTTTCTCGATTTCTTTCTTCAACCAGAGAATCATGACGTGCAACTACGATAAATGTACGCATATATGTATATATAAAAGAAAAAAGAAAAGGCAAGGCGACTCGTAAAAAGCTCGGATCTCTGGTGAAGCACGGAATCGAGAAAGAGATCGCGCGACTAGATTTCTCCTAAACATCACCGACATAACTAGAATCTTTTTTTTTTTCCTTGGAAAGCGCTCGATACTGAAATATTTATTATATAGATATATATAATAATATATATGTATATAATACGTATCGGTTGAACAACATTTTGGCCTTTTTATTTCCTTATTCGAAACCATCGTCGAGGACAACGTGTCCAACGATCTATGATAATGATGATGATAATGATAATGACAATGAACAATAATTAATAATACTTATAATGACAATAGCAACGCGTCGATTACACTGTTTTCTTCGTTTTGCTTCGCACTACGGAATTTTACATACATATATATATATATAGTACGGCACTAGAATTGATTTCACCCCGTTTATCCCGTTTATCCTTTTTTTTTTATTCGTAGACACCCACTACCCTCCCACAACGTTAGTTTTCGGTATGTATAATACAGTGGTACGCATAAATCGTCTTTTCGATTATTTGTCAAGATTTTCTGCGTTGATGTATGTGTTGTGTGTGTGTGAGTGCACGTACGGATAGGTATAATTACATACAGAGAAGAGGTACAGGCAGAACGTGAGACACACACATATATATGTATATATACATGTATGTGTGATAACACTAACTAGATACTCGTAATAAAAAGGGAATCAAAGGGTTTTTTGTTCTTTTTTTTTTGCTAGTACCACTAGACCGATTAAACGCGCGCGTGTTGTACTTCTCAACAGTGTGTATATATGTCTATGTTTGTTTGTCTCTCTGTATGTGTACTATTTACAGCTCGCTTCGCGTCGATTTTTTAATTTTACTCTTTTTTTAATCTTTCCATTATTTTCCCGCTTCTTCTCCCCATTTATTTCGTCGATTTACGCGAGAACAACGAAGGGTGAGTTGGTTACTCTCGCTCTTCTTGAGATCGCACGATTTCGCTTGAGTACTGTAGGCCGACGATTATATCACTCTCTTCTCCTCTTATGCATATCACGTGACCCTTGATTTTTATTTACGAAGCTTCTTTTTTCGTTGAACGTCACGATTTTTCGCTCATCTAGTTTTGAGCGATGTAACCGTTTGAGTGCCAAGAGAGTTCTTATTATAAAAGAAGTTACGCCATGCGCTCGTTGCACTTCGTTAGAATATTTTGTACTTTTAATTGAATAATTTCACTTGTTCATTTTTTAAGACAGCCAATGATAAGATAGAGTGTTATATTTTACATTATTTTTTAACGATTAGTTCGAAGTGAAGATAAGTTAGGCTATGTCTTGCTTATACATAGAAGAATATACGTTTAGGCGATTAGAAATGGCATGGCACTCAAAAGGGCTAGTTTTTTCGTCCCGTACAAGTATCCATTAAAGTAAGTACTCTTTTCGTAAAGATTTGAAATATTTCGAATCGTTAAGAGAAAAAGGAAAGAGAAAGAAACGAAGTAAAATTGTTTAAATTGATTGAATTTGTAATCCCCGAATGAAATTTTCTTTTCTCTCTCCCTCTCTCTCTTTTTTTTCTTGTCCTCTTTCTCTTTCATTCTTTTACGAGTTTCTCGCTCGTCGCAGATTCGTCGCAGCTCATCGTCACCGTCCACGGCACGGTTGAACACGAGGGTGGACAGACAGTTAGAGAGAGAGACACACGAGGGGTTTTTCAGAAGAAGAAGAAGAGGACGAGTCGTGCGTGTTCACTCGCGCTGCAAAATCTCCTGATTCGAATGGGAAAGAAAAGGGTTTTTCAGAAAGGTTTAAAAAAAGGGTCGTAGTAGATAATAAAAATCACGTCCGATTTTTATCCTCTTCCGTACACTCGGATCGTTCCAAAGTCATCCTGCTATCTCGTTTTTTTATAGACATAAAATTAATTACTATGCGTTATTTATTATTTAAAGACGTGGATACGCTCGTTACAACATTTTAACGCTTGTTGCAAAAAACTGGCCATTAGAATGTTAATATTATTTTAAATGATAGAGCAATGTGGCAAGATATCGAGCGAAATCGGACAATACGATCGGAAAAGATGGAAATCCATTCTCCTTTCTTTCCTTCTCTCCTACAAATATCGCAAGCCGTCAAGGCTGACGCTTGTTTATCTACTCATAAAGTTCGTGCGTTCGAACGTAAGGTAAATACGGTGCTGATGCTCTGGAATGCAAGGTATTCTTGCTGATACGCTGATATTCGTAGCGAGTAAAATCGAAACGAGTACGAGAGACGTGAGTTTATACAAGGTGTCTGCGGTCTTTCTGGTCAAATAGTGTCTAGTAACATTGTTTTACCAGAAAAACTTCATAAGGGAAGTGTTGACACTTTTGGCAAAAGACGTGTTCAATAGATTCGATTAAAGTAGCTCTGTGCAAAAATTAATAAAAATCGGTGACCCACAAGTCCGGTCTTCTCCTTGTCAGACACTCTGTATATGTGCATTTTTAAGCGAAGTTCACACTTACGAAGCCTTCGAATACATGTTCCAAGCGATATTTAGTATAAAAAGCACAGTTGACTGTTAGATCGTTCATTCACGAATAATTGGAGATGAGTGAAGATAACGATAAACGATTATCGGCGCTTTGGAACGGTCCTCGTGTCGCTCGATCGATTTTGTTAGCCAGGATGGAAATTGGAAGATATCGGGGTTACTTCGGGAATGATCACACACAAATGGTTATCACGATACTTCGGGGCTCTTGCTTTCCCGAAGTGGCAACATCGATTGAAAGAAAAGTTTTTCATAAATTATTTTCAATATTTTAACGACGCTGACACGTTCGAGGAAGCACACACAAAGTACATATATACACGTTCGTGTTACGGTGCATCATGGCATAGGAGATTTTTCTTAACTAGCTACGATAAACCCTCGGCCACTCGAGCTGGCGTATGGATGGTGGACAGCTGGAAGGGGTGGGAGGAGATTTTTGCGTTCAATTTGATCGATCGTTCTTTCTTCGAGCACGATGATCCTCGGCATTAATTTTGCTACATTTGCATTTTTTTCGAGGACTTGTATACCGTTATACGAAATATCTGCATTGTAACCTGAATTCATAAAAATGTTGCATGCCAACCGAATGTAGATTTTATTATCACGGATACGAAATAAAAAATCATACTAATGATTAGAATAAAAGTGAAAGAATTTTTTTTATTTCGTTGTTTGTCTTGTAAACGAAGAAAAAACGATCGACTGAAGATCGAGCTCGAAGAACATAGATCGATCGATCGCTATAACGGGGTTAAACTTACCATCTCGGTGGTTAGACTAGCGAGTGCCTCTTCAACGGTGGCTGCAATTCTTCCACCATCTTCGGAACGGTGGCTCCCTCTTATTGGCGTCGTTGGACATCCTAAAATTATCGTCAATCGTAATATGTGCAAGAAGACGGTTCGGGAGTCCTGACGGATTTTGTCGCATTTATGCAGTCGAGAGCTAACTGAGAGTTGTATGCTACCCTAGCGATCGTGTGTCACTAGAAATTAGAGTCGGCTATCTAGCTGTTCGCTAAATGAAAAAAGCTGCGATCGAGGATCGGTACTTTCAAAGATTTTTTTCTTGGCACTATTTCTTATGACTTATGTTTTTAATATAAATTACGATTATCTAAAAAAATAAATTTTATGTTACCATAACATATTTTCAATTTTATCCATTTATATATTACTTCGAAAGTACCCACGAATCCGAGTAACGCATTGAACGAAGAAAAAAGTGCGTTCCTAGCATTGGTGTACGTAAGTGTATTTATATATGTGTATCTTTTGCGTCTAAGGTGAGTGAGTAAAGCGTGTGTCAAGACTAGAATGGTGAGTGCGTGAAGGCGTAATTAGCGTAGATAAAAGAGTGAAAATCGTGGAAAAACTTATCTCTAAATTCTTGGTCGGTCCTAAGCGACGGTCGTTGCACGATAATAAAGGTGAACGCACGAAAAGATACGAGAGAGAAACGAGACGAAGGAGGAAAACGAAAGAAGAAGAAAAGATAAAGAGTGATAGAAATAGAGAGCAAAATAATTAGAGATATAGAGAGAAGGAAGAAAGAGAAAAAGTGATAAGTAGGAGAGTAAAAAAATAGAAGTAAAAGATTTAAAAAAAACGGTATTACACGTAAGGTCGTAGGGGTTTCGGCGAAGAGTGATGAGAAACTGAGCTCTCTGTTTTTTTCTTTTCTTTTTTTTATAACGTATCTGCTTTATTGTCGCTCCCATTGTCGCAAAGATAAATCAAATGCTTTTGACACAATGATTTTTCAATTGTTTCGGTATCAGCTAGACAGGGCTACGGAGGATATATATGTTTTGTAAAATCGAGGATCATCTTGGACTCGAGTTATCATTTTTTTTTTCAGTGTCGACATTTTTACGAGTAAAATTCTCGAAAGCGTCTACCGAAGGAGATTCAAACTTAACACTTTCGAAATTAATTAACATTTTCCCGTAGTCATTGCAATTCTCAAGCGAAAGACGCTTTCGAGTGGCAGTTAGTAAACGTCCAGTAGTGTACTTTTGTACGTTCACGTAGGGGTCTCGAAGGAAGGGAGATCTAAGTACGTTTCCTCGCAACACTTACGGACGATAACCTTGAAATACAATCTACAACACATAGACAACGATATTAGATTTTAGGCACTGGGTTTTTGTTCTGTTGTTTTAGTATTTTTTTTGTTATTGTTGTTGCTGTTCTTGTTGTTGCTGTTGACTTGTGAAAAACGTTCTCTCTCCCTTTTCTTTTATTTTTTTTTAAAGTGAGACTAAATTTCTCCTACGATCGTAACGAGTCATTAGAAATTAATCCAGGTTAACTAGAATCATAAGAAAACTCAACGTGTTTTTAGAAAAAAAAATAAATAAATAAATAAAAGTTAATGTACACTCGACGTTACGATCGATCGTCCGAAGTCATATATTGTCGCTGATGCATGAATTAATTATTACAAGTTTCCATTAAATTCGCATAACCCTCTGAGTATGAAACCAAAGATGACAGACAGAAGATTCGTTAAAAGTTTGGCACGAAAAAAGGAAATCGAAGAAGAAGAAGTGAACATTTCTGGGAGGACTCAAAGGGTTACGCTTTTTGATCGAGTCAAAGCTTAACTATTACTTCTTCTTAATCCAAGTTAACTTAAAAAGTATCGACCTGGTGGCTAAATTCGAAATAAAACGACAAACGTGTCACGATTGTCGGATAAATGTAACGCAGCATCGTGTTTGTACTAAGAAAAGAAAAATAAAGAAAGAAGAGGAATTACTTTCTTCGTTCACTACGATTACGTACTTTCTTTATTCGATGATTACGTTCGTGGCACGTTGATCGGACTTCTTCCGGTTTTGGGAGTGCATGGACATCGTCGTTTCATTTTCAAAAGATTTTGCACGATTAAAGAAACGGAAGGAACGAACGAAAAAAAATGGAAATAAAAAGAAGCTACTCTTTATAACGTAAAGGATTAGGCCACTTTAGGACGATACACAAAGTTACAAATAATTGGCAGTCATTTCTTAAAATAATGAAAAAACCTCTCAATATCTCTTTTTTGTTATAAATATATTTTCATCATAGGATGGTCTAATAAGAATGGTCTAAAAAGAATGGTCTCAAAATGCTAATTTTTATAGGACCACCCTGTATATAAAAAAAGACAATAATTAGGTTCCTTTAACCAAGAAGCAAGTCATAAAAAGAAAAACGAACTTCTTTGATTCGAGTGGCCTAATCCATACGCGCGTTAGCAATGAACGTGACATCCACGTTACTACTAAATCAGTCCACTACTCATAGTCAGTCCTATTATCATCTCCTCGAGATAGGAGCATGTTTTATAAGTTAGATAGAAAAAGATGATAAACAGAGAAGATGAGGAGGAAAGAGAAGACGAAGAAGAAGAAGAAGACGGGACGAGAGACCATAATCCTCCTCATCGTCGTCATCATCGTCGTCGTCGTCGTCGTCGTCGGAGTCGTCGAGACGGTGAGGACGAAGAGAGAAGAGAATCTTCTTCAAGATTTGTAGTAGATGTTGAGGGCGTAGAGGAACTTACCTATGTCACCGCTGCTGGAACTCTCGGTGAACGATGGTGTCCCTTCGGTCCAGGTTGGCGTTGACCCTTCCGCACTTCCAGCTGGTGGGGTCCACGTCAAGCCACCCCCACCTCGACTGCTACCACCACTCTCCACGCTAAGAGACGATTTCGTTTCCCTACCGCCGCTCCCGCTTCCGCTACCGCTGCTTTCCAAGTGTACGTCCGATATACTGAGGACAAGGTTTTGTAGCATGTTTGGATTAGATGTTTTTGCAACTTTTATAGATTTGTTGTACTCAAGCTAAGAAACCTAATAAAATTAACGAGTGTGACTTAAAGCTCAATTTTTTTTTGTATTCACAGATCTATCTTTGATTCAGTTACCAGCAAGTCAAACATATTTTTGTTCATAATATAACCAATGATAGATAATTTGAAATGAAATAATATAATGTTAGAGTGCCAAGGATTAAAAATCGTACACTTTAAATTTGAACAATCTTCATTCTTGCTGAGACAGTCGCCTATTAATATTAACAAAAGTCTATCGTATATAAAAGTAAGAAAGTAAAGGGGTTTCGGGTGTATCGAGGTTAAGTGCATCTCTCGATCTTACCTCACCGCGTCGTGATAGGTTTTAGTAAGCGTGACGTGATGGACGACCTTGTTCTGCTTGGAATGGGCACTGCTCAGGCTGCTGGTGAGTATGCTCGTGGTGACTGGTTGCTGAAGATGACCACCGGAGGCCAGGGTCTGGTCGTTCGAGCGGACTGCATCGTCAAAGGGCGGGGGCGGGGTGGAGCAGGTGGAGGGGAGGGTGCCACCTACAAAAAGCGCAACTACAATTAGCCCTAATGAACACGATTTTGCGATTCGCCAGCATTTTTAGCTGCCGTCTACTAAACGGGAGCGATTTATTCTTTTTGGCTTTTGTCGGACTTTTCGTGATGAGTTTGGATTGGTTATCGTTCTTCTGTTATCATTGTTTGTTTTTTAAACTAGAGGAAATTGTGAGAGTGATATTGTAGGAATTGATACTAAAGTGGTATCGTAATTTTGAATATTCGGGAGATAAATTTCTAATTGTACAGAGGAGTATAAAGAGTATTCGTGTGAACGTTTGTACAACTAAGATGTTTGGGAATGTATAACTAGGTTGGTCGACTAGCTTATCGGGAAAATTACGATCAATTGAAAAAGTTTGGTAATGTAAAAATACAAAATGTGTTCCAAAATATCATCTACTTGTTCCTACGTTACGCAGGCAAGGGAAGGGATCTATATTATAAAGTTTCCAGGAGAAAATTTGGAGATTAGATGGAAGATACTACCAACAGTTATGGGAAGCGCATTCAAGACCGCGTGAACGTCCCTTTTTCATTATCAATCGTCATACAAAAGCGGCACAAAGCCAAGCGAACTCGAAGCAAATGCCAAGCCAAGCTTCTTCCTACCAGCGGAGTAGACTGGATAAATTGTTATAATACAAGATTAATACAATAAACGCACGAGGGTCCTACGCATGCATTCGAGCGATACTTCGAAGAGTCGAAGAAAACAACAATAAAAAATGCACACACACACACATACACACAGAATCGGTGTCGTTTCCACGTTTATTTCGTCAAAGGAAAAATCGATACACCACCGTCTCGTCGAAGTCCCAAAATCGACGTTGGTCGACAATGTGTAATAGAAAGAGGAGGAAAGAACAAATGTGTTTCATTTTGATTAATGCTCGAATCGTTGGATCCTGCTTTCGCGTCCTTTTCACCGAATTTCCAACGATCTCAACAGTTGGAGCGGTTTTTTGTCAAATCAAAACGGTTAAAAACTCCAATACTATGATAAGTCACTCAAGAAACTCAATTAAAGTTGAAAGGAAGAAAGATGTAGAATGATGAAATGCAGAGAAAGATAGAGAGAGAGAAAGAGTTGGATGATAAAAAGTAACAAAATAACGCGTGTGCCTGCGTCCACTGGCATGCAGAGAAACAAGAAGTGTGTGTTTGGGTTCGTTGTTATCATCGTTGTCACTTTTGTATAAGTCTTTTGTAAATGTGACTACTTGAAGGGGTGAACCTTCTTGTAGTCGTGCAAGAACGAATGATTCGGCTTCAATGCGTTCGATTTGTTGGAACCTCTACGTTCGACTGTCTCTCCTGATAAAATCAGACCACGGTCACGAAGTATAGTCATCTCCTCGTGTCCACTTCTCACTACCATTAAATGTGATTCCCTCATTGCGAATCCTGCCACTGAATTCAGAACTTTAGGCTCCCTGGAACTGGTAGAAGCCATTGGACTCATAGTAGTTTCGCGACGACGTATCTCTTTCTCGATGTTTGTCGTTTTTTGGTCAATCTGTCCGTAGTATTTCGAACGATAGGTCTCCTCGATGTGTTTTCTCGCGTAAGACATTTCATAGTTCTGTATATCGCTGCTGACGTTATCGCAGGAAGCTCGACCATCCACGTAAGTACTGGTACTCGAATCCTTTCTCAGCGAGACTCTTTCTATCTCTCGCATGATTTTTTTCTGTCCAGTCTCGTAAACGTCTCGTTCTGTTGACTTTTTTGAGCTGGGTACAGGTGCCAGTCTTTTCTTTTTCCTAAGAGATCGTTCCTTGATCTTTCTTAACAGTCTGTTCTCTTTTTTACTATCTACAATTTTTGCTGGGTTACGTTCGTTTGTTCTCGACGTAACAGGACCTGGCCTAGTTGACAATCTTTCATCGGATTGAACACCAGACGACGTTGATCGATCGCGTCGAGAGATCGATGTGATCGTAGCGATGGAAGCTTCGATCTCCTTCTGCTTACGCTTCATTCTCTCGTAATAAGTTTCCGAATGCTTTTTGTCCTTTCGTGACATCTTATAGTTCATCAGATCCTCTCTGGATGCTGGATTTATGAAATAGGTAAATTTAGCCATGTGATCGACCGGTTTTTTCTCCCTTAACTCGTGAGTTTCTCTCGTAAGATTGGACATCGACGAAGCTAATGCTTTCGTTCTTCTGTCGATCGATCTGTAATTTCCTCTTTCGGGTCTAAACGGATATGGACTGGTGCGAATGACGTAAGAATCGTCGACCTGTTCGACACTGACGAATTCTTCGTCCTCATCCTCCTCTACCGCGTTGTCTTCCACTTGCTCGTCGTACACTTCCTCAACGATGACACCCCTGTCTTTTACAATTTCATCGATGAGGGGTAGATTCTCATGGCAGGATGGCAAGAAGGCTGGGGTGAAGGCACGGGCATGCAACGCGTCGTAGTTCGCGGCTGACATAATCACGTCGTTGTAATCGGTGCTGGTGGTTGTAGTGGCAGTTGTGATGGTGGTTGGGATAATGGTTGTGGGGGTGTCGATAGTAGTAGCAGTAGCGGTAGTAGAAGAAGTAGAAGTAGTATTGTAGGGTAGGGGACGGTGATGCAGGAGAGTCGTACTTTCATGCAAGCGGTATTGTCTGCTCGTGTTTAGGGCTGCTTCGTCACCTCGGCTGGAAGTTATCGAAGATGAGGAAGTTGTGGTAGGTCCGGGTGACCTGGCGGACCTGGAGCCCGAGCCCCTAGGTGGTACGGGTGGTGGGACCTTCCCAGAAGGCACCAGATTAGGATTAGGTGGACTAGCTGCGCTTCTACCCTTCAGGACGGCCGGGTAACTGCCCGATGTTGGCTTCCCGACACCACCACTTCCCACAGCGTTCTGTTCTTGATGGGGAACAGCCTGGGCGATGCTCAAAGCCAACGGTGGTGGACTAACTGGACCGGTTGCGTGGTTCACGGGTGTGGATGTAGCGATCGGGATCGACCCGCTCGAGATTGCTGTGCTGGTGGTGGAGGGCACGATACCCGTTGGACTGCCTGCTTCGTCCGAGGTGAAGGAGTCATCGTGACGAATATTTTCGTGCCAGGGGTGTCCGAAACGTCGTGGGGGTTTTGAGGGACGAGGGGGGAGAGATAGAGAAAGAGATAGAAAGAGAACAAAATAGAGAAGCCGAATGAGACTGATCGCGTGATATGGAGCGATGCAACGTTTTTTTTAACATATTAAGTCACGTTCTTTTTTATTTATAAACTAATTGATTTGTACCGTAAATTTTTCGATGTGGATTTGTGTAGGGGAGACCGGGGCTAAAAGTCCCAGGGGCTGAACTATTACCCGAGAAACAAACCTATGAAAATGGGACAAGTTGTCTCACACGTCGAGGTAAGTTGTCCCGACAATGAGATCTGAGACAACTAGCCCCATCCTCTTTTTTTTGCTGTATCGTTTGTTTTTATCATTAGTTTTCGACAGAATTCAGGTTTTTGTTCATGATGCAAATATCAGGATTTTTGTCAAAAATCGATGCATCTCGAATTTGCCCGATCAAATACTCGTTCGAAAGAGGAAAGTCTCTAATTTACGAATATGCAAGTCGCGTTTCGATAGGATGACTGGTTAAAAAGTTACAGCAATTTTTCTCTTGCAAACGACCCATACTCCGACACTTAAAAAATTTATTTTTCGACACTCCGCAACGATATCGAAAAACGGACAATGGGACAGTATTCTGCATGCTTTCTTCTTTCTAAATCTTGATGCATACATCAGGATTTTTGTGAAAAATCGATGCATCTCGAATTTGTCCGATCAAATACTAGTTCGAAAGAGGAGAGTCTCCTCTTTACGAATATGCAAGTCGCGTTTCGATAGGATGGCTGGTTGGAAAGATACAGCAGTTTGAAGCTTGGAAAAGACCCATACTCCGACACTTAAAAGATTAATTTCTCATCATTGCTTAACGATATTGAAAAACGGACAACGGAACATTATTCTGCATGATTTTATCTTTAAAATGAGCCATTAAACATTGAAATCGGCGGTGGTGACCATTTTGGCAAAAATCATGATGCATAGGTCAGGATTTTTGTCAAAAATCGAAGTATCTCGAATTTGCCCGATCAAATACTCGTTCGAAAGGGGAAAGTCTCTTCTTTGCGAATATGCAAGTCGCGTTTCGATAGAATGACTGGTTCGAAAGATACAGCAGTTTTAAGCTGTAAAACCACCCATACTCCCACACTTCAAAGATTAATTTCTCATCATTGCGTAACGATATCGAAAAACGGACAACGGGATAGTATTCTGCGTGCTTTTCTCTTTCAAATGAGCCATTAAACATTGAAATCGGCGGTGGTGACCATTTTCACAAAAATCATGATGCATACATCAGGAAAAATGTCCATGTATTGCTAAGAAGTTGAACTTTATGATGGTCACCAAAAAATTCGAAAATATAAGCTACAGAAATCTGTAGAAACAAAAAACCTAAAATTGGGACAACTAGCTCTGGTCTCCCCTACTGTGTTTATATTGAAACGAAATATTTGTTGCACCGCTCGTACGTTAAATATGAACAATGTATGAAAACAGGTCTCAAAACCGCAACTCGTATCCTGATTCGATACTAAAACTTTGATCGAACTTTGAAAAATCCTTTTGTATTCTTTGTTGTAAAAGAATCCGAGAGGAAGATAATTAGATAACCGTGAAGAACGTGAGAGAAAAAGAAAGAGATAGAGAGAATCAGATATTACGAAATAATTGATCGTATGAGACTCACCGGGCTTCGTGGGTGACGTAGCATGCATTGTCGAGGTTCCCGTTGCCGCCACCGCTAAACCACCATACAACACCATATACCATTACCGTATTTTAGCAAAATGCCTTGGCTTCTCGATCGGACAGAGAAAAACCTTATCCCCCTGTTCCACCTCGACAAAAACTCATGATTTTCTCTGTCCCATCGGTTGCTCTCGATAACAGTCCCGAGGTATATAAATATAAACCCAAGATTCGAGCAAGGGACGTTCGAGTGGCAAAAAACGGAAGGGACGACGTATCCAGAACGCTCGCATTCGATATATGGCATTCACCGTAAAAAGCTATATATGCATAGGTTCCTTGCAATCCTGGTGACAAAAGGGGTGATGGTAGGGTGGTATCATGGGGGGGATCGACGAGACACAACAAGGAAAACCATTCGACTTTTTTTTTTGTTCTTCTTAACGCGAACAGTCTTAACGATTCAACGGGAACATTCCACGGTGATTCTTAGGAGACATGGTTACACATAAAGGTGAATAAAATTCGTGGTACGTACTGGTTTTACCTGGTGAAGGATCATCCGGGGATTTTTGGGGGTTGGAAGGGATGAGACTTTTTTAAGGCAGAATTCTTGAAAATCTCGTACGTCGGGATAGTCGTGAAGGTTTTGGAAGCGGGTAACGAGGGAATGCCGCATCTAAGTTTACTGCACTCTTCGCTGTGCTTGGCTAACACGTGTGAAGTTCAGCGCAAAGCCATTAAAAATTTGAAGAAAACTCGTAGGCGAGACTGTCGTCGTAACTTTGAAACTTTTCTGGCTTTCGGAACCTTCATCGATCTCTCTGTCGTAATAAACTTTTTTATCGTTCAAGATTAGAAAACAAACTTAGTTTGCTAGAAATGAGACCCGAAGGTTCCGAAAACCTCATACGACGTTCGATCGGCAATTTTCGAGCGTCTCCTTCACGCTGAAACGTCATCATATTTTTATAATCTCTCGAACGTTATTTTCATTACAACTAACGAAAAACAGAGTCCTTTAAAATTACTGTCGTTTCAACGCGCAAGCAGATTTTGTTCGCGTGTTCTCGAAGCTTATAAAAGAGTTCGTCGAGAAGAAAGAAGAAGAAGACAGAGCGAGTTTCGAAGAAAAGTGAAAAGATAATGAAATAGAAAATAAGTGTAATAAAGGAAAAAATCGATCGATCGATCGACTTACCGGTCGAGTCGAAGTCACCTTCGAGCGGCCTGAGTGGCCTCGTTATGCTTTTTCTCTTCGACGGGGAATGTTTCAGTGCTGAAACACAAACGCATATCATTGTCGTTGAATCTAGCTCGCGAGCGTTCCTATAAATTTCTGTTAGAAACAAAACATCCATATAAATATAATAATAATACCTCGTGGAAACCGAAACGATTAATAATAAATTGGGTTATGTTAAAAGGAGTGCCTGTTAACAAGGGAGGTACCACTGAACTTTTACGCTACGGAAGCTGCATCAGTACGTTAGCAAGGATCGAATTTCGAGTCGATTCCTCGATATCTATTCTTTACAGCTTTTTTATTTACAAGATTTTTAGTTTTTGCAAGCATAGCTCTCGTGTAAGATAAAGTACGCAAAAATAGCGTTTAAAAGCAATCCAGCGGGTTGAACGATCGGTCAGCGATCTTGAAATTGGTCCTCGCTACAGCACTGATCTCAACTAATAAATCTATGGATAATTACATATCTAATTCCTGCTTTTTTTTTATCCATCATCCCTCTACAATATCACTAAACAACAAGTGAACAAATATCTAACTATCTAAAGTACTTCGAACGTTCAGCAATTCCGCGAACGGACGTGTAACATCATGGTAGTCAATATATAATTAATTAAAATACAATTAAAGTTATAATTAAAAAAGCGTCTAATGTCACACGCTAATGCATTTTTTTTATCTCTTTTCGCCCTAAACTAGCGAAAAAGTATGCAAATGTAAAAGAGAGACGATTTTTCGTAACCCTCCTCTACGTTTACACGTTCTACATACCTCGTGTTATTTGTACTGGTATATGTATATATATATAATTAGATTTATATACAGAAAAATGCAAAGGATTCTTTACATACATATACATGTATACGTACGCAGATGACTCGTGAACGCGTCGACGTCCGTCGGAAAATTTCCTAAAACATATCGACTCGTATCCTGCGTGTCTTTCGCTAATCGTCTCCGCGACGTTCGGGGGTCATGTCTAGGCTAAACTAATTGCTGCACGACATTGGAAGAAAAAACGAGAGTCTCTTCTCGTGGAGACAGGGACAGACGTTTTTTTTTTATTGGATAGAAGATTTATCACACAAAAAAAAAGGAAGAGAAAAAATGGGCGTAAGGTCGCCGAAAATAAAACAAGTTTGTTATCGGCACACGATTGGTGGTCACTGGTCTGCACTGTTTCTTTTTCTTGTTCGAGATATAGGAATGACATATATATATAGGTCATCGACAAGGAGGAGACTGAAGAATTCTTTTTGGCCTCGAATATAACACGTTACTGTGAGTGTGTTGGAAAGTTTATAGGAATGAATGGAGAGAGACAGAAATAAAGGTAGAAACAGAGAAATGTAAGAAAGGTGTGATAAAAAAGGGAGAGAGAATGGTGTTACAAGTATCAGGCACTCCACGAAAATTACTAGGTTATATGACAATTCCAAAGCGACATATAATTATAAAGGAGAAATTAAACCAGAAGAGAAACGAGACGCGTTTCTTCGATCTAAGGATCGCATGCGACTGGATCATCCTTGATCGTCGCTAATGTCATAGAAATTAGCTTGTTTCACGTCTGTCCACTACATGTAACAACACGAACGGAGTTTAATATAGAACGAACTTGTGAGTGTGAGAACTTGAAAGTGATAAGAAAAGATCGTTTCGAATACTACTAATATATGGATAGACGATTACGGAAATTAGATTAATGAATATTTTTTTAAAAGTGGTATACAAAAGTGAATAGAGAATTACGTGATCACAATTTGAACAAATACAATATTTATAAGACAAACACACAACTGGGGGGTACCAATAATACTTAAAGCGTTCGTTAACAATGTAAAGGATTCAAAAAACATACACACGCACGCGAAAGTAATATTCGAGGCAAGCTCGAAGAGTAATCTAAACTTGCACGCAAAGGTGCTAAATATAAGCGATTAGCTAGGAATAGAAGGGGGGATGGGAAGCACGAATTTAAATTTGATAAAATTTCAAAAGAGATCAAAAAGCAATCGGAGCACTCGAGCGTGTGGTATATGTGTGTATATCCGAGTGCAAGAGTGAATGAAGAGAAGAGCGTATGTGCGTGTATAAATATATATGTTTGTGTGTGTATGTGTGAAGTGATGGAAATTGTTTTTCTTTGTTCTCTGAGGACAATCGAGAAAAATACGAGAGAGTGTGTAGTACAAGCGATATCATATATGAAAAGAACAAACGTACGGACAATCATACAGAGGAAGAAAAAAAAGAAAGAGAGAGATAATAAAAAGGAAAAAAGAAAAAATCGAACAGACAGACGGACCAACAGAGACAGACAGAGTTACCTATGTAGCTGGTGACGAGGTTACGGAATTTGCGATGGTTCCCCTTAATCTCAGGCAGGTCCACTTTTGGTATTCGAGTTTTCGAGTTTCGATCGGTAGCAGATCAGGTCAGATCAGGTCATTTGGGGTTGACACGGAAAGAAGTGCACGGGACACAGAAACATCAACATTTAGCTGATTCCGTACTCAGTAACAACATGATTAACAACATACCGGTTGCTTTAAGTCTTTAAATAATCTCTTTTTTCGTTTCTATTTTAAACAAGATTATCCGTCTTCGAATGAACACAAATATATGCTTTCATAATTGGCTTATAAAAGTTCGATAGAAATGTGAAAAGTAAAACTGAAAAAGACACCGCAGATCTTCTGGATCACGTCGCAAGAAGCAGGTACACACAATCGCACGTTGTTCCGATATAATAACCGTATTAACTATTTTTCTTTGATTTTTGGTCTTTTACAAGCGAAATTTTTTCGGAGAGCCGTCCCACGATGCTTCTTATCTCCGAAACCTATCGCTTTAAACAGTACTGTACATCTTGATTTTTTTGCTTGGAAAATTACAACACAATTTATATATGTATATATACGTGAAAAGGTGAAGAACAGAAAACCCAAAACGTATGTACGTTAAAACACAAACAACGAACATCGCACGAAAATACAATTAGTATCGAAGACAATGTACAAGGTGTAAATACGATGACATGATAATGATGATGTCGATGATGATGATGATGGTAAAGTAATTAAAAGGAGGATCGACTGATGATAATGAAAGACAAGGAAAGAGGAGTCCACGTTCTTAGAATGAAATAAAAATAGCTGACGTGATCTGTAGGTTAGTATATAGTATACGAGGTTAGCAGTTTTGTTGTTTGTTATAATGATTAGTAAAAAAATAATAGTCGAAGTTACGGACAAAGAACGAGTGGGTTAGGTCGAAACAAAATAATGAATGAAGAGAGAGAGTGCGGGTAGGCTCTTTAAATGAAATGAAATTGTCAATCGTGAAAATGTTTATTGGCAAAATATATATAAATGTTGTACATTGGTGTCCACAGTACGTGTCTGTATAGCTGAATATTTCCTTTATTTTTTCCCTACCTTCCTTTCTTTCTTTTTCTCCTCCCTCGTACCTTCTCACAATAAGAAAGACACTTCTAACTCTACTACACGCTCTTTCTCTCTCTCACTCTCTCTCCCGCCAAACTTTTCCAGAACTAGCTGACGAACACATTCACGCTCTTACGTACTGCTGCTTGACTAATAAAAATAAATAAATACATATATGTATATATACATACATATATATATATATACTTTATACCTATGCACATATCGTATTTTACGTACGTTCTCATCATTTTCTTCGTTACGAGGAGCTCTCGTGAGAGAGATCTGATCTAAATCATAGAAAGCACGAAAGCGTGATCATTTCATTATACCTTACTTTAGATCAATTTCACAACCGACCGTTTCGTGCCTTCTACTACATCCTTTCTGATAACAAGCTTTGGAAGTGAACGATTCCTATACCGCGAATTAATAATAAAAATAGAAACCTCTGTACTAACTCCGTTGTTTAATTAGTACTAGGAACGTCAAAGACCATACGTATTTATATATATATAGGTTTTACAAAACTTTGGCACGTAGTTACTGTCCATTACGAAGGAACTAGATTTTTCAAAAAATATAATGTTTTTCAGACGGATTGCAGTCGGTCGCATGCTAAGTCCACGTGCATCGAAGACTGATACGCATAGGAAGTATACATTCGAAAAATTGACACCAATTAAACGCTTCTTTGTTTTTTTATTAGCACGTGATACTATAACAAATCTGTCTTCCTTCATCGATCTATATCCCTAATCACTTTTTCAACGAATAAAATACTCAGCTATGTTCTTGTGGACACCAGTGGACAGACTACGACTTTATCGTCCTAAGAAATTTGGCGATATTTACCGATCACGAAGTATTTGTTCTTTTTCTACGATACAAGGAAAAAAACTTACTCCAAAAAATGGTTGTACTAGCCGAGAGAGAGAGAAAACAAAATATACAAATATACATACGGAAATTATAAGAAAACGACGAGTGAAATAAAAGTAAAAAAATGTGTATTGTGTTAGCAATTAGTTACACCAATACAAAACCCAAAGGTGATCACCTGATGCTCATTAATAATGTCAGGATGTTCTATATATACAGTACTGATTTTTATAACAATAATAATGATAGTAATAATAATAATCTGTAGGTATCCGAAAATATGATTACGAAACCTATCGATTACTCAAAAATTGTGCTATCGATATGACATGATTCTTCTAGGGCACAACAAATGCGTCTCGTGAAATCGTTTGATGATAGACTCTACGCGTTATGGCGGCCCGAATAAATGTATATACACATACATACATGACACGTGATAAAAGAAAATATCGCTAAAAGGTGAACTTGCTTGCTTGTTTTTTTTATAAAAATTTTCAGATACCCACATAACGTCTATCGCATTCTCAGCGACGTCGCTCGAGCATCTTTGTTAAAAGTCTTTCTATCTTTCGTGTTAGAATATTCTTCTGGACGGCTATGTCTGTCTGTGAGAAAAGACGTTTAAGTATAAAATGCAGTCGCGTTCTTGTTTATACCTTTTCATCTATCACTACTATCGCTGTACGAGCAACTCGGTGCATAATAAAATTCCTGCAGCTGAGAAATTACATTTTGAGTATTTTTATCGACTACTCGTTTAAAAAATCTTTAAGCTCGTAGTAGAATCTTGCTAAATGTCCAACGATACTTATCCGTTCTTGACAAAAAATTTGTTACACTCTGGAAAAAGGACATAGTCATGCCACTTAAAAAAGCTCGCGTTAAACTGGGATCTCCTTGTTTTTTTTTTGTTTTCTTTTCTCTTTAACGATTACAACGAGAATACTGAAAAATATACGGCTCTAGCTTACGGCTTACTGCACTATGCGTCATTTAGTATTAAACCTTAAGTACCGATAGATAATTTATCTTATATCATTAGTTGTAAGTGGGGAAAAGCCATATGCTAAGGATAAGCTATTCTTTATCGACTCGTAGAGATCTTTTACTTTGTAATTCGACAAAATTTCCTAGCTCTCCCCAAAACCCACCTTTTTCCTGATATTCTTTCGTACATTTCGAATCACGCGATATATCGAGTTGATATTTATGTTTAAAAAATGCTATATATATATGCAATAGCATTGCATATGGTTGAATCACAGTATACATATAATATATAGTATATACTATTACAGGCAGAAAAGTATAATCACAGTCATCGTTTAAGAGCACCTCTACGGTTATCATCGCATCGTAGAGGTGGCTCGAGGACAGAGTTACCTTCGCTTAACAGCGACGATAACCCAATTTTATCTTTGCAAGTAACTAATATTATAAAAAATAAGGAAAGTAGAGAAGAAAATTCGATCAACCAGAAAGCAATAGCCATCGCGATAAGTAATCGATCGATAGGTCACTTACAACTTAAGAATGAGCCCTGTTCAGTGTTAACATTGATGTCAAGTTTGCTAGTAGAGGCTGATTAGGATGGTACTTACGTGATGGTATCTTCTTGAATACTGTCTTGGCCATAAAGTCTTGAAAACGCTGAGCATAAAATCCCGGTCGATGTACCGATACGGTATCCTACAGAAGAAAAAGAGATAAATACGTTTCGCTTGACATTAAAATCGTGCTGGTTTACGTTTGTACATATACCGATAAAAATCAATTTTAAGATGTCAAGAAGAGATCGAACAGATGGAGATAAAACGATAAGATAGTAATAAAAGTGGTCATCGAAGGCACTAGACCGTAACATCTTTCCTTTTGTGCACGTATCTACATACTTTGATATAATTGCGATATAAAAAATGATAACCTACACCATCGTGTATCATCGATTTCCACGTATGCTCGAGCTTCTTCTTAAGTCTGTAGCTCTGCAAAATGTCAATGATACCAAGAAATAGTAAGAGCCGTTCACCACGAGCATTCCTCGCGGGTATACCACCTGGACTGCTAGGAAGAAAGAATAAACGATGTTTATTATTTAGACCTACGTAACTGATTATCTTCTACGGACAGAAACATGCATGATGATCGTGCGATTCGTATGTAAAAGAAAACTCACGGGACATCGTCCTCCTCGTCGATCGGCTCGCTCTCGGCTTGAATACTCTCCATAGCGGTACTATGCGCGACCAACCTTTGCCGATTTATGCTTCTCGAACGATTCAATGCCGTAGCTCCTATTCTATCGTCTCTCTCGCGCTGTTCCCTCTCCGCTTGGATGAAAGCTCCGCTCACGCCAGCCACCTCTCCTGCCTCTTCATCGGCAATGGCCGAGATTCTTTGTTCCTGCTACGAAACATGTTAAAATATTTTTATTTATTGTGTACCGTCGTTGACGCTAGAACTATTATAATAAATTACCGACTTCTCGCGGTAATAAAATTATAAAGAAGCTTTGATCTATTTTTAAAGTCATTAAATATCTATTTTATTTCTTAGTAATAATGAATAAATTGCTGTTTCCTTAAGAACCCATAAAATTCACGGATACCATAAAACAAAGTAGATATTCAATCTTGGTAACGTTAATATAATGCAGAGTGATTCGCGAAAATGAACGTGTTCATGAATATGCATTCCATAATCAAGCAGGATTTATTCTTTTAGCACGATGAAAGTGGCCTGAAACGGGGGCTTACAGCTTTCTCCCTTGCGCCCTGATCGAGATTGTGTATCCCAACGAGAAGAGAGTAGTCCATGATCTTGAAACTCTCCAACACGCGGCAGTCTCGTTGGATCGTTTTGACGAGCGCGTTATAGGTGTCCGCCTCTAGGAAGATTCCTTCGGGGTGATGCTCCATGAAGTCCAAGTCCTTGTACGTCGGAGATGACTTTGATCTTTCTGATTTCGATGCCTGAAAAAAAAAATTATATAAAATATGAAGACGAGTGATTAATGCTTGATTAAAAAATTCTTTCGACGTACCTTTCTCTTGTACGTCGATCCCTTTAAATCGTATTTCTGATGCAATTTCACCGCCGACGGGAGGAGATTATTCATAGCGACTAATCGGACATTTTTACTGTTACACCGATAACAATACAACCCAAAGAACTTTGGTAATAACGTCCTTGGATTCTGATTTAAATTCTAGAACAGAATAACAACAAGTTTGGTCAATTTTGCGGTCATTTTCCTTACTTTCCTTGTCTAATCTTATAGATACTCGGTTTATCTTATTTACCATGTAATATCCTGGCAGAAGAGTTTGCAAGAACTCCCCCTCCTTATGCTGTACAGTTTTAATAATAAATTCATCGTCCTCCGTTAAATAGAATATACTTCCACTAGCACCCGGGTTGGATAACTCGCGTAAAGGTGCGCTACACATTGACATCTGTGATAATAAAGTTCAAAATTATTAACCTTCGAAACTAACAACCTTCTTCTTTTTATACAAAAACGTGCAAAGACCAAAGTATTACCAAAAAGTCATCCGGTTGAATGCCAAAGAGATCCCTAAAGTATCGAAATGCAATGGGCGCGTAATTTTTAAACTTAAATTCGGAGAAGTGATGAGCCGGAGTGTGATTCGATCCCTCGCTTGGAAAATTCGTTGTTTCGACGGTCATGAAGTCCTGCATGAGCAAATCTCGTTCCGGCTTACTAGCCAGACCACCGACCGCGTGTTGTATACCCAGTTGAATAGATCCCATAATCTGCGTCGTTTGTATCTATATATTGGAAAAGAAAGAAGACATACGTGTATGATCGTTAAAACGTTTATCGTGTTATTTGATACGAGATATACTATGTTATATCATATATGTAACGCATTTCTATATGTAGCAGGTGCACGTAGGTATACATACGAGTATCACCTTTCGTATAATTTATATTTTATGTACTTAATAATTTTTTTTTAAATAAATGAAATATAATGAAATAATTTGTAAATATATTTTACCTTCTTGTACGTGATTTCACCCCCCACTCCAACTCGCCGATGTCCAATCTTCCTTTCCCTCTCCGATTTGTTTCTCGACACCCCCGCAGGGGTCTTGAGCCCCACCGTTCCATGTTGCGTTATTGAGTTCTGTAAAACAAACTGCTGGTGTACTATTCCCTACATTGTGATAAAGATCTTAAAGTATTGTTGGAGAATCAATGTAAATCCCTAGCCTGATAAGTGTCTCGTCGAATGAAACAGACTGGGACAACCTTGTCCATCGACCGACGACGGTTATGATAAAAAAAATTTCGATAAATTATTCAGAAAAGAGGAGAAAAAAAAGATGAAAGAAAAAAAAAACGGATGAAGATAGAGGTAGAGAAAAAACTGGTGATCGGACGATGACGGATCGATCGGTGCGTTGTAAGTCCGGAAATAGAGCTGATTTCACGTCGAAAAATTAAAAGGAACTTCGAGCAAAAATTATGTAGGCAAAAGTATTGGTCATTCGATCTTGTTATTTATTTTTTTGAAATATTTTCTTTCTTCTTCCAATTTTAAATAATATCGGGGAATATTTGCCCATATGGAAAGTTCGCTAATTCAAAACAAACGACAGGCAATTTCTAATCCCTTTATCGCTCGATTAGATTTATATTTAATCGTAATTACTTAATCAAATTAAAGAGGAAATTCTTGAAGATTTTTTGCAAAAAACCGACGGAAATTAGAACGAGTGCGACGACCAACTAATCTCTATTATTTTGTCTACCGTATGCTGTACGTAATTTAAAAGCAAAAAAAAAAGGCGAACACGATGACTACAACTATGATTACGAGGTCGGTATTACGCGAGACGATTAACGAAGCGACGTTAGTTTTCTTCTCCCCTCAACCGCGTTCCTCGAGCCCGTCCCACCTTCGACCGCGATAAACGAGAGTTATGCAAGGAGACTCGTTTACTCGTTCGAGTTTTCGAGAGCCCAAGAACGTGTCTCTTCCTTACGTTTACCGAATCCTTTTTTCGAAAATATCGAATATGACGCGATGTTGTTACGTCGAGTGAAAGTAAAATTGATTAGAAAATCTGGAAAATTTTATTTTGAAGTTTTGATAATTTTCGTCCTTTTCTTTTTTTCTAGTTAATTTTCGTACGAGGAACGATAAACGCGTGCGCGATACGAGCCAGCGTTATCTCTTGACGCACACGAGAGTACGTGTGTCTCGAATACATCAAGGAAGCTTCCAATTGTAAACGAGTTAATTACGTCAATGCGTCGTCTCTTTTTCTTACTCACGTTATACCGTGAAAAGAAGAGCAATGAATTTTGTTTCGGTACATGCGCATACACGGGAGAATATATAGGATGTGATACTTACGTCGAGTGCCGTTACTTTCTCCCCCGTAGATTTATCTGAAAATTGTAAAACATTTTGTTACGATTGGTAAATAATTGATGCGAATTTTTGCGAAATATTTGGAGCAATTTTTTTTTTCTATTTTGTATCTCATTCATTTGATACAACTTTTTTATTCTTTATTTTTGAGAGAAATTCAAAGACCTCTAATTTATAATGTATCATTCATAAATAAAAAAAATATTTTTTTGTACACCCTGTATATCGGTAATTAATTTTATTAATAACTTATGTGAACCATTCTATATATTTCTCAATTGTTCCAAACATTTGACCAAGAGCCATGCAACGAATGCAATAAATTATTTGCATATTTAAAAAGAATGCTTTCTTTATCCCATTCACGTGGATGAAGGATCGATATCGGGCCCGCAGAAATCAAGGACCGTTTCTCGGGCTAATCAAATTCAGCATAATATAATCGATAATCGATGCACTCTCCATAAGGTTTAATTTGGTGCTTTCAATTTATAGCCACTCACGGTACGCGTATAAAGGGTGAGGAGATGATAGGGGGGAGGAATAGAGCTACGAAGGCCAGGCGTGGCTTTGATCAAAAGATCAAAGGCCGACCGATCGTTCCAAAAAAGGGATTCGCGCAGCCCTTAACGACGCGATGATTTTTCCGATAAAAAAATATATACATAGAATCATTTTTACAACGATAGAAGTTACGTTCATATTTCAGGTCGTACGAAAAGATTTTCTATAGTACAAAATTCTTTCCCATACAAAAAATGAATCATTTAAATAAACTTACGTCAACATTCTCAAAAGAGATATTCGAACAAGTTATCTATATAGAAAGAATTGAACTCTCTTTCAAGACTTTGGCTTACGTATTGTTTGTTGCTACACCTATATTAAAAGTACTCCTATTTAAATGACTAACCCTGCACGCGTACGTGTAACGAGAGAACGATCAAAGCGATTCGATGCCTCGCGACAAGGGGACGTGTCGCTTAAAAAAAGAAAAAAAAAAAAATAAGGTTACGCGAGATAAGCCGGAAGGATAACAATTTTCCAGCTTGACATTTGAGAAAGATTACGAAAATAACTTTGTTGAGTTCAATGGCGCGAGCAATGGTTAACACGTTAAATGCCATAAGGGTCACCGGTAATTGGCACTCGATTCGTCATAGGGTATTTGACATTTTTATTGGTATTATTTAGTAATATTCACAAGAATAGAACAATCAGTCATAAAAAGTATGAGGTCTATATGAAAGATTTGGGATATTCCGTATATTGAATAAATTAAATAAAAAAAGATGTATTCATTCTAAACAAAAATTATATAGATTCGCGGGTTTATTTAAAAATTGGCTAAGCACTCAACGTGTTAAGGGTTAATCGTTTTGACCGATAGACACACACGTTTTGTCTCTCTTTTATCTCTCTCTTCCCCATCCTCGGTCAGCAGCACGCAACGTGTGCGCAGCGCGTCGATACGTAGACTCGATAAACGGTACAATGCTCCTTCTTCCTACTTTCGCGCGTGCCAAAAGAGACAGAGAAAAGAAAGAGACAAACCGATAAACCGTCGGTAAAGAAATCAATATCGAATTTCCACCGGGTAGAGAATTTTATCGACGATGAATGAATTTGACCGTGATAAAATATGAAAGAAATTTATTTTGAAGTCTGCCCTCGTCACCTCCCGTTCAATATGTTTCTTACTTGACACGGTTTATAAAAGACACATTGAATCGTGTTGAAAATTGAAAGAAATTGATATCGAACGTCTGCCGACGCTCAATAATCTCTCACGCTGTCGTAGCCTTTATCGATGTTGATTTCGAACGCGATGAAAATAGAAGGGAAGGAATTTGTACTATATTTGCGATACGACGGATGATAAATCAGTAGAAAAATTCTTGCAAACTAGTTTTTAAACAGTTAACTGTTTTTTAGAAGTACGTAAATTACAATTTTGTAAAGAGATCTCAACAGCAAACTGGTCAATTCGATTCATGGTGCAAATTCCTGGAATTCGATAGCAATTGAAACGAGTAAAGAAATCGAATTGATTTAAAATTTCGATTCGGTTCACGTTCCGTGTTCCCTTCGTCGAGGTTACCGATAATGGCGCGGTATATTCGTGTGATCGAATAATGGACAAAGTCTGAGGGGTGTGTGTGTAAAAGGAGGGAGGGGAAGTACTGGAGAAGGTGGAGGAAGGAGAGGGAAGAAGGAGGCATCGATTTCGTTCGGGAAAGACGCGTGCCGTACGCGGGGAGACGGGTGACACCCATCAGCTGTCAAATCGCGCTCGAGCCAGCCGGATTACGAGACGCGCTCGAGCTTCCCGAGGGACACGGCTTCTTTTGCCTTCTAGTTTACTCCGTTACCCTCGTTCTCTCGAACGACACAGTAAAGGAGAGAGAGAGAAAGAAACGGTACGAGAATATCGAAGTCTCGAACTACGCCCGTGTTCCTTTTTCGGAGAGAGTGCACGCCTCTTTCTAACCACTCGTTCCCTTTCTCTCTATCTTTCCAAAGTCGTCGTCGTCCTTTATAGGTTATGTGCGAGCTCGACGGCTAGCCAAATAAAAAAGAGGCAGACGTATCCGAGTAAAAGTAGTAGAAAGAAAAAGGAGAGACAGAGAAAGCGCGTGTTGAATGAAAACTTATCGTAAGGATAATAAAAAGAGACAGACTAATAAAAGTAATATACTGACTGTCCTCCTCGGCAGAGATCTCGGCTCTCCTCGAGTCCTCGGCTGGTTGGCCCGGCCCGGTGAAGCTCGTCTCGACCACCTCGATCGCGTCCACATTGTCACCCGAAGCCATCTTGTACGTGGCCGCCCGTTACGATCCACGACGGGCCGACTGACTCACGCGCGACTATTCACGACGACGACGATGATTTCACGATGGCGCCTCCTCTCTTTCGTCGTCGTCCTCCGCGATACTGGTACGCGCGAACGCATCTTTCTCGAGCGTGATCGAAAGAATCGGCTTGGCTCTCTATCTCTCGTGCTATCTCTGTCTTTTTCTCTCAGAGTGGCTCCAGAGCGTACGTACGACTATCGTACGCTCTCTCGATGCACATCCTCTCTCTCTCTCTCTTTCTATAACACGTCAGCTACTCCTCTCTCTTTCTCGCACCGAAACTCCCGATCCTTCGTTCTTTTCCACTCCCCTCGGACGATGATAGGAAGAGAAAAAAAAAAGATGTCAGCGACACGGCCTCTCTTACGAACGATACAACACGCTTCTTTCTCTATATTCTTTCCTACTCCAGCTCTCCGGCCAGAGAACACCCACGAACGGAGAGAGTCTCGCCTCTCCCTTCCGCGTCGCGCCGACTCCCTATCGACCGGACATTTTGTTGCGACTGGAGCGCCGTCTGGGTGGGGAAGGTCGTAATGGAGCGACTGTGGCGCCATCTCGGACTCTTTTCGAGGGAAGAGTATCGCTTTCTTCCTTATCCATCGTTGAAATACAAGATTTTCTGTTAAAGGGATAATAATATTTCAAAGTTTTCTTCGTTTAGGTAGGAAATTGATCGAGGGAAATGTGTATTAGGTTTATATAAACCTATAAAGTTGTATATTAATTTGTTTTTAACTTTATAGCAGGTATTTTTTTATGCTACGCGTGTCTGTTCTATTTATAAAGTCCATTAAGAATTTGAGTTACTATGACTCTTTGTTTTTATCGAGAGAGTATGTATCATCGATTTACGACGAGATATGAATCATCGGGACGATAGCGTGCGTAGATCAAAATTCATTGGAACGATTATTTCTAGCGATAGTAGCGTACCGTTGATGTATTTTAATACGAACGAAATAATGGATGGCACGTTACCGACCTATTTCTTCGTGTCTCTCGCGTTGGCGCACGGATGTCGATTCGATCGAGTCGAACGTTTATTTTTTCGATATATCTCGATCATTCCTCACGCGATGTTTCTTCTTTAATCATGTACGGTTTTTAAATTTGTATTTTCTTTTGAAAATTTTATCGAATAAATTTATGTGGCTCGTCGCAAATACGCAGTGATTCTCAAAATAATAATTATTTAACGCGTTAGAATATTTGGGTATGTAAATAATTTTAGAAATTATAATAACCTTGTTAGGATTAATATACAAATATTCGTTGCAGTTAAAAAAATTCTCAATGACGACAAATTCATCAAAGACGGAACAATGAAACCCACATGGTTCTCGGTACGAGTTCAGAGGTATTTAATGCTGGGTATCGTACTTTCAGGTGTTACTTGGATCTTGCACGGTTACATCAATTATCAGAGACAAGTAAATCCTTGTGTACACAAATTCTACGGTTATCCGTTCGCACACAAATGGATGATAGAAATTTAGTTCGCTTTAGGGAACAAACTCTGCGTGATTTACATCGTGTGTACAACAGACGCAATTCATAGGCGGCTCTTCTTTACGATTCACCGTTACGATCGCGATCCGGTTAATAGCGAAACACGTCCACGAGAAATATTTAACGTTCCTACGCTTGTACAAACAAATAATCGGTGATACGATAACGGAGGGAAATGGAATGCGTTGCAGCTTTTTGATGCACATTTCAGCTGTTGTTTCATCATGAATAACTTTATCATTGAAGGAGTCAATGTAATATAATTAGAAGACGTATTTTTACATTACATATAAAAAAAATAAAAGCTGAAAAAAATTATGTGATTTTAATGCTTTGAAAAGATAAAAAAGTTATGAATATTACTCATACCTAATTAAAACAATGTTGGGTATACAAAAGACAGGCTGTTTTCCTCTTTTTTTTATAATTTACGAAGAAAAAGCAAATAAAATCGTTCTCATATCTTACAAAAAAAAATAGTTCACTATTAAATCTGATTATAAAATCGAGCTACCGATGCCTCTCATCGGTTAATTAACAGGTAGAAGTGCTACCGAATAGCTTTCGGCAATAAAATCCTCCTTTACAATACTTCTTACGACAGAACTTTATCAGGCATGGAACACGGTTATCGAAAAACGAGTTCGATCGTCCTTCCGATTTCTTTCTTTTTCCTGCTAATGCGCGAGTTAAAAAGCAGGCCATTTGCCACGCAACGACGCATCCGCGTCTCAAAAGCAGGAAACTTTAATTACTCCGGTGAAACGAACTCCTTCGACGTTCATCGTTGCGATAGCCCGACCTTGTAACCTTTTCCATTTCATTCGTGAAGGTGACCGAGTACATAGATCAACGGCAGTCCGAGCACGGATCCACGCACGACGAGATCCAACGACCGACGAAACAGGATTACCAAAAAAAGCTCCCCGAATCGAATGGTTTTCTCTTTCAAAAAGACGACAAGATCAACCAGGATCCCTAAATTCGAACTTTTTCATCATCGAAATGTCAAGAAAGTAAAAAAAAAACGTTCTTCTAATCGCGTTCGTGTTGAACGTGTAAATTCATTACGCTCGCGTGACCGACTATCGCGTCGATTTGTCTCGCGCAATATTTACACGAGCGTACGTAATGAGAGATTCGTCGAAATTGATTTTAAAGAGAATCGTGTTAATTTATCATGTTTGTGCACGGGAATTATACTAATTGTCAATAAGAAGTAATTTTCTTCTTTGACATTTGTTTTGTATGTAATTCCATTCGAGTCAGGATAGTTTCAAATAGCTGAGTAAATATTTGATGTTTTTTTAGAAAGCTTCTTTTATTTGTAAGTATTATATGGAATCTTATTGTATCTTTAATTTATATTCACTTTTAATAAAGCTTCGTAAGAAATGATGTTTTGTTACAAACATCTAATTAACTTCATAATTAAATAGTAAAAGTAAAATTCGAAGAATCTTTTCAACCTCGTAACGATTCCAAATGAAAAAGAAAATTTCTAATAAATATCGTTTACTCGAACAAATGATACCATACAAAGGTGAATCTCTTCATCGATGGCATCGTAACCTCGGCCTCATATAGTTCATAGATTCTCCTGTGAAGAACGTCGTAATGCAGATATCGTTAAGGTCAGGGTAAACACGACATTTCCTGCATCGAACACGCGTAACAAAGAAACAACTCAACGTGCCAACGTCGTCGAATCGCGTGAAGCGTGACAGAAATATGTAATACGACAAGGTCGTTACTGTCGAAGATGACTTCTTCTTGACTTCTTTATTGATACAGAATTGCGTAATAATCACGCGGAACTCCGCGGGTGGTCTTACAATGATTTATGACGATCACGTTGGAATTTCCCACGCTTCTTCTCTTATTCTCGTGTCGCACACGCTTTTCTGGAAAAACTTATCTGAAACGTGTAACTTCCTCTGCATTTCTTTATCATTTTACGAGGCAGCAACGAAAATGATATACGAGATAAACGTGTGTAAGAAAAGTCGACACGATTCGATCCAGACGAGGAGTCTCGCTGTTTAAAGGATTCGAGATAAGCATCCCGGAAGAAATGAGATATTTAATCGTTGTTTTTAAAATCGTAATAGTTTATTCCCATTTACTTGGCTCATCTGGACCATAACCAAGATAATCTATCGATGCCACTGCCAAAAAGTCCCGCCATGAATATATTTCCAGTCCCTTTCTTTGAATTATTTTAAAACAATATTTACTCGTTTTACATAAGTATATAAAAGTCTTAAATGACAATCTTTAATTTCGTCGATTTAGGTGATGTCGAATTGACGTTTTAATAAAGACACGTACACTTCTTGACTCGTTTTCTCGTCTATCGAGCACCAAACGCTCGGTAAACACGTTCTTTCTCGTGTCTCAAAACAGTTCCATAAAATCGATCGCCATATATGACTATATATAATACCTGATTTTATTTAATCTATATGCCACGGAAGAATAACAGCAATTGTGCAAACACGTACGATGACGTGACTAGACGCCTCGATATTTCAAAAATACGAATTAAATGAAGAAAGAAAAAAAAAGTCAAATATCGTGACGACACTCGATCGACACGTGGTCTCGTAAAGTTTCGCTCGTTTGCTTCCTGGACCGAGTAGCACCTCGCGTGATCGATGGATTCGCGGTATCAGATTTCTTCGGTGCGTTGGAAATCATTCGGGGTGTTCTCTCAGTTTGCTCAAGCGATAAAATTGTTTGCCGATAATCAGGTGACACCCGCGAAAAGATGAACCGGGGGAGGAGGCGACACGAAAGGTCTCTTTAACGATACCCCTCTTCTTTCAGTCGTTCATTCGCTCGTTCGCTTTTCGATCGACTCTGTTGTTCCGCAACTATTTTGGAACAACATCGAGAGTAACTAGGTGATCGTGATCATTGAGAGAAAGATGTCACCTAACAGTGGAATCAGCACCGTCGAGATGAACCAGAAGAGGAGTATCGATAATCGAAATAATTCTAGTAAGTAGACTTTAGTTTCTCTCGAAGTTTTTCACGATTTTTCTTGTAACTTATTTGATTTTTCTTTTAATGTTCGGTTTAAAGGTGTGCAAAATAAGAAACAGGCTGATTTCGAGACAGCTATTGCCGCGACGGGATATGGGAAATTTCATATTTTGTTATATTTGGCTATCGTGCCGGTTTCCTGGTCTTCCACGATGGATACGGCTAATATGTCGCTGGTCCTTCCAACGGCCGAATGCGATTTGGAATTGACTATGTTTCATAAAGGCATTTTGAACGCTGCTGTCTATTTTGGTAAGAGCATAATGACTAAAAAATTATTTCTCATAGTCATCTATGATAATTTTTTTTTTATACAAACTCGAAACACATGTGTTCTAAACATTCTCTTCTTAAAATGTGTTTATTACATATATAAAATGAAATTATTTTAGGTATGGTCTCGAGTGGATTGATATGGGGATACCTGGCCGATGTAAAAGGCAGAAAATCGATTCTAATTTATGGATTTCTAGCCGATGGTATCTGTAATATATTATTAGGTTTCTCACAAAATTTCTGGATGCTCTTCTTCTTCAAATACCTCATCGGTTTCATGTAAGTTATCGAAGAAATCAAAATCATTGTAGAAAAAATAATTTCGACAATTTATTTCATTCGTCATTCTTTTTTTAGTATTAGCGGTCCTTACGCAGGTACTATGTCCTATTATTGCGAGTTTTTTGGTGCCAAAGATAGGTCGAGAAACACGCTTATAATGGGTTCAACGATAACCATTGGCGCGGTGGTGAACGTAGGTAATTATTAAATAATGATTGTTTACGATAATTTAAGTTTTCGATAAAAAAAGATGTCGGGTCTCAAACTAATCAAAATTTATCAAGGTCTGGCTTGGTTGGTGATTCCACAAAAATGGTCCATCGTTCTTTTTGACGGATACTTCGTTTACAACTCCTGGAGGATGTTTCTATCGCTTTGCAGCGTGCCAACGTTGATCGGTGTATTTCTTCTCTCATTTTTCCCGGAAAGTCCCAAGTTTCTTATGAGTCAGGGTCGTAAGGAGGAAGCTTTGAAAGTTTTAAGGAAGATATATAGTATGAATACCGGTCAGCCCGAAGAAAATTATCCGGTGAGTTCTATATTTTATGTACCCATATCTCACTTTGAACTATTCAGACAAATAAATTTGTAATATTTCCATCTATTACTAGTCTCTTTTTACTTTAATATAAATGTATATCTGTTGTAACTTTTTCATCTAGTGCTATTTTATTTTTTAATTACGCCATTTATTTGATAGATAACCGATTTGGCAGACGAGATGGAAGTAACGAAATTAGCAGATCTATCGAGCGACACGATACAGAAAAAGAGCTTCCGGGATGGACTCCTTCAAATGAAAGCCATCTTTTTCAAGCCTCACCTCTGCAGACTACTTTTGATGGTTACGCTACAATTTTGCAGTATGTTGGGGTGAGTTTTTACGAAAACCTTACAAAATGTGACGTAGAAGTTTTCATTCGTTGTTGCATCATCCGAATAAAAATTTTATCAGAAGATTGAATAGTAGATATTTAAAAAGAGAAGAAAATGAATATTAATTACGCCATAGCTGGACTTTAAACATAAATAAACATAGACTTCTGAATTTTGGCGGTAAAAGCATCGCAGTAACAACAAAAAAAGTAATTATATGTCCTACCAACGGGTGACGCTAAACAAATATAGTCATTTACAAAATCTCATATATCAGAATCGTGTTATCTCGATCCATCGCGACGTACAAAGGTAATATAAGTGTCACTCGTATGTGCGTTCGTGCGACTGATTAATAAAATCTGAACTGATTGCGATAAAGATATACAAATACAGGGGCTGTCGAAATTATAAACAGATGGCAAGTCGTACCAAAAATAAATCTGACGGCATCGACCGATGAAACGAATGCACTAATTTATTTCATCGTGGATGAATCCTTACTAAAATACTTTGTCAATCGTTAACCCTCTCTTAAATTATAGCAAGCTCTTCCATAAATCGTAGAAAAAGAATATCGTATCTCGGAAAGTTCCTCCCGATACATCTAATCTTTTCGTTCCTCCTTTATCGTCGACTGATGCAATTGTTAACATTTCCAACTATGCTCTCGTCTTTTTAGTCTGAACACAATTCGACTATGGCAGCCACAGATCTTTGCGATATTACAAGATTTCGATCCGAAAGAGTACAACATTTACGACCATGACCCGGCTTTTTGTGAAATTTTGGACGCTGCTACGAATTCGGTGAAGAACACGAGTATGGTCATGAACGAGGACTTTATCCCAAGGGATTGCTCGGATGTAAGTTAAAATCAACACGTTTACCTTATATGGCAAATTAAAAAAACAATACATGACTAATTCGATTGGTTTACTCCTTTAGATCGTGGTAGGTGAAAAGATGTACGTCGACTCGATGATAGTCTCAGCAACTTCGATAGTTTTTCTCTTCAGTGCCAGTCTCTCTGTGAACTTGTTGGGCCATAAAAATCTTTTATGTGAGTATCAACCATTCTGGAAAACCAACTGATAAAATGACTCGATTTATGATTAATTATACATATGTATCCATGCAGATATATGTTACACGATCTGCGTACTAGCACTGGTATCCATGACTTGGTCCACGAATTCGATATTGACTTTAGCACTGACCTGCCTATTCGTTAGTATTATGAACACAACGTTGAATATCGTTATTGGTGCTACCGTTGTACTATTTCCAACCACATTAAGGTATTTTCACATTCCATTTAAATATTATTTTAAGAAAAAGAGGTAGCAGATGTAATCGAGTTTTTTTTCCATATTAGGACTATGGCTGTAAGCTTAGAAATGATGATGGGCAGAGTCGGATCTCTCATCGGCAATGTCTTATTTCCGGTACTACTCCAGTACGGTTGCATGCCTCCGATCATGGCTGTAGCATGTTTTCCCCTACGTGAGTCTTCATCTTTAACAGACCTAATTCCTTTCTACTTCTTCACTATTCTCAATTATTTTCTTATAACGTACTACAACGTTTTCTCTTTCTTTCAGTTGGCATCATTTTAGCATTTTTCATACCAAAGAATAAAGACGAGCCTAAGGATGTCGAATCTAAATCATAATCATTTAAACAAAACGATACCCTAAACGTTGATTAACCCGATCTCGTTAAAGTGACGAAACTCGAAAGAAATTTCCTGATGGTCGAAATGATCGAAGAAAATTGATTACAGCGAAGTTCACGAGCTCTGTACCTGATTTTCACGTCGACTAGACGAAACGTCGGACAACGAGGAGATTGACATTGATTTTAATCAAATTCAAGAGTTTTGTTCTTGGTTTTCACATCGAGCACTCCGAATCGAAGGAAAGATGGACAATGAGGAGATCGAGAGTAGAGAGTGCAACACGTACGAACGAAGGCCTTGGGTTTCACTTTCGACACATCCTGGAGAGCCCTCCAGCCTTCACCCACATGCTCGCTCTCCTCTATCCTTTTTCCACACCTTCTTCTTCGTCTTCCTCATCGTCGTCCTCTTCTTCGACGCCGCTCTATCTCTTCTTCGGAATCTCCTCTATTTCTTTCCTTTTTTTTTTTTTATGTATTCCTTCTTCGATCGACGATAACGGTTTTGACCTCCTTGGAACTCTCCTGCAGCGAGTGAGTAACGTATTCGTACGCTTTTTAAATTGTAAATAATTTTTAGAGATTTGTTTAGTATCCGTGACATGTTTCAGAACTAAATGAATGAACAAATAGTATTTTTTTTATTGTCACAGTAAAATATCAGATGCAAAATTATTTTATTTTAAATAGTGTACGAATAAGTTTGAAGTTTATTGTAAATAGATACACGAGTAGACGCGTAAAGGAACTTTAACTGTGATGCGAATACACGTTGGTATACGTAATATCGCATTTAAGATTACTAGATCTTAGATAATTTTTAAGGAAATAATTTTATAATGCTCGAATAGTATAATACCTAGTTATAAGATAGATGTCGATAAAGATGATCTCTACTCTTTCTCGACCCCGAAAAATCTTCGATTAGAAGCGACGATTAAGAAAATTAATAGAAAGAGAAGTCGCGAACGGAATTCGAGGAATTCGCTCATGCGATTAAATTTCTAGTCAACGCGTGCATCGCTTCTATAGAGATTGCACGAGCACGAACGATCCTTTATCTCATTTATCGTTCTAATCGTTTTTTAATTCCATTAAAGATACGAGTTGATAGTTTTATAGAATTCAAGATGGCGAAAGGTCTTCGTCAGTCGTTAATCACGGTCGGTGATATAAATGAGGAGAGTAGCTAATTTAACCTCTAATCGTTAATTTATACCAACGTGATTCTAAGAACTCTGATATTACAATATATATATCTAATCGGTCGTTTAATTAAATTTTTATTCGATTTCATCGAACGCATGCTATATCGTCTATCTTCCCTATTCACGAAGGCATAGACGATAACCAGTCCAGCGCGTATAATAAACGAGTTTCTAATTCGATCTTGGCTAGAGAGCGGGATCTCAAGAAACCCTACCCCCTCTTTTACCATTATAAACGCATCGAAAGGCGCAAAATCGCGAGATAAACGGGCAAGAAGAAGGCAACGAACCGATTGAAAGAAACGGAAGTGGCAGATGCTATGTCTTTCTCTTTCTCTCTCTCTCGTAAGTTAGGAGAGAGAAGACGGTTTTCACAGCAGCAGAGATAACAGTATCGTCTCGATACTGGCTCGCCTTACCCACGCGTATTTCGCCTTTTCTTTCGAGATACGAGCAAGAGAAAGAGAAGAAATAGTTGAACGATCGGACAAAACGGCGTCCGTGAAATTGCGATATTATGATTGCCGCGTTCGTATAAAATCATTAGATCGTTTGAAAGGGAGCAAAGAGATCTCTCACGATATCGAGACGTTCCTTTTTTCCCTTCTTCTTCTCTCGTTTGTCGTTCGTTATAACGAAGATATTAAGAGTTTACGATGGACATATTACTTATGTGTAAATACATAATTACATTTACAATTCTTTTATCTGTGCTATATTAAACGCTTCTACTTACAACAAATTATTCCAATTTATTCTTCCTTTATCAGTAAACAATAATTAAATGTATAAGTACTCCATTTTTAAGATAAACTTTAATCGAGACAACACTTTGAGATAAAAACAAAGTTACCAATTAATTTAACAAATATTTTAATTGCTAAACGTGGAAAAGAACAAATCAAATGATTTCATTGCATGAAATTAATTAAAACTCTGCTCGACAATGGTAAAAGCAAGTTTGAAGGTCGATTCGAATCATCGATCGTCGTTCGATCTACCATTTTTTTTTTTGTTATTCTTTAAAAGGAGATTCGCAGCGATCGTAGAATTAATTAAGTCCGTATCTCTTTCTTAAGACTCGAACCCGTCACGGAGGATCGATTCGCGAAAGGAAGTTTTCCTACTCCTCTTTTCTTATTCTTCGTTAATGAGTCGGGCAACGCTCGAGGTCAGTGACAAAAGTCGTTGCGGTTGCAGCCGATCTCGCAGCTTCTCCAGTGTCGGTGGATGACCGCTCCTCTGCGATCGCCTCGAACGGATGAGTCACTTTCAACGTGCTTCATCGCTCTCTTCGGGATCCATGCCGTCCGTCCATTAACCGGACGATGATGATGCTGTGACGTAAAGAGCCGTAATTATCGAAAGTAACGACCTGTCTCTAGCACCCCTCCCACCGCTTGCTATTTTTCTTCATTTTTTTCGCGACTCTTCCCACCCGCGAAGACTTTACTTCGTTTTCCACCGATGAACTCGTCAAGGTTAACCGAACCTATTCGTTTCTTTGTTTAAATCAATCGATAACATCTTATTGTTTCGATTTGATTTGTTTCTGTGAAGTTTATGGTGATGTATGGCATCATGATTTTTGCGAAAATGGTCACCACCGCCGATTTCAATGTTCAATGGCTCATTTTAAAGAAGAAAGCATGCAGAATACTGCCCCGTTGTCCGTTTTTCGATATCGTTAAGCAATGATAAGAAATTAATTTTTTACGTGTCGGAATATGGGTCGTTTTCGAGCTTCAAACTGCTGTATCTTTCCAACCAGTCATCCTATCGAAACGCGACTTGCATATTCGTAAAGAGGAGAGTCTCCTCTTTCGAACTAGTATTTGATCGGGCAAATTCGAGATGCATAGATTTTTCACAAAAATCCTGATGTATGCATCAAGATTTAGAAAGAATAAAGCATGCAGAGTACTGTCCCGTTGTCCGTTTTTCGATATCGTTAAGCAATGATGAGAAATTAATTTTTTAAGTGTCGGAGTATGGGTCGTTTTCAAGAGAAAAATTGCTGTAACTTTTTAACCAGTCATCCTATCGAAGCCACACTGCCATATTCGTAAATTAGAGACTTTCCTCTTTCGAACGAGTATTTGATCGGGCAAATCCGAGATACTTCGATTTTTGACAAAAATCCTGACCTATGCATCATGATTTTTGCCAAAATGGTCACCACCGCCGATTTCAATGTTTAATGGCTCATTTTAAAGAAGAAAGCATGCAGAATAATGTTCCGTTGTCCGTTTTTCGATATCGTAAAGCAATGATGAGAAATTAATATTTTAAGTGTCGGAGTATGGGTCTTTTTCAAACTTCAAACTGCTGTATCTTGCCAACCAGCCATCCTATCGAAGCGGGACTTGCATATTCGTAAAGAGGAGACTTTACTCTTTCGAACGAGTATTTGATCGGGCAAATTCGAGATGCATCGATTTTTGTCAAAAATCCTGATGTATGCATCAAGATTTAGAAAGAAGAAAGCATGCAGAATAATGTCCCGTTGTCCGTTTTTCGATATCGTTAAGCAATGTTGAGAAATTAATTTTTGAAGTGTCGGAGTATGGGTCGTTTTCGACATACACCAACAATACACCAAACGTTCAGGAGTCGAATAAAAATCCAAAAAACAAACGTACCTTTACTCTAAATAAATGGTAATCACCAGTCTAATAATTTATCTAATACAATATTAAACAATTTCGCAAAGTTCGAATGGTTAATGACAAACGCAAAAGGGTTGCATGCAAAAAGTAACGGCAGTCGATGAGGCCGCCACGGACCGTGACGTAAATTAATTCTTTCTTCTCTCTTTTCTGCCTAGCACGGTCTTCCAAACTGTCTCACGGCCTCGATTACCGTCTCTCCAGTGAACCGGTTAAAACACAATGCCCTCGACGACGACATTTTCTTTCGCAAAATTCTCAAGTTTCTTTGTCGCGAACGATTATTATTACTATTAGCACGCGCGTAAAATCTTATGAATATTAATAGATTATGTATCTACATTTTAATTAGCACCGAACCCGATTTACGACCTAGACGGATAAGCTTCGTAGGCTCGATCGTTATCGTAGACTAATTTTACTATTACTTTTTTTTTATCTCACACGTTACGAAATGATTTACTGCCTGCAACGCGACCATAACGTGCTTTCTTGTATAACACGATAGTCGATTAGTTAAATGCTAATTAATGTAATTAATTATATTCATTGGATCAGGTCTGTCATTTATCGTTCGTGATAACGATTAACATATAAAAGTAACAGATAAGAAAGATTTCGTAAAGAAATTTATGAGTTTCTATTTATGAAAAGATTTTTAACGACCACTTTTAAAGTAGTTTCTCTAATCGAAAACTGGTTAAGATTACGAAGTGACAAGATAAAAGATTAATAAAATCATAGGCTAAATAAAGCTTCCGAGCGATCGACCGTTCAGTGAGCAAGTAAATACTAAATAATGATTCTCCTTTCGCTGAACGTACGCACGTAATATATTCGCGTTTATGAATGAATGAATGAATTATGAAATACGACGTCGAACTCACGTAGGCGCTTTCCCATTCGTTTTTACGCTATAAAATGACGTTAATGTATAGGTGTATATGGGTGTAGGTGTGCACGTGTTCGTGTCTATGCGCGATTCGAATCGCGATCGCGTCGTCGAGCACTTTTTCATTTATGTTCCTGACTATGTAAATGAACGTATTATCCGCGAGTATCTACCGCTAGGACCGCTATGCCAGTCCTGGCACCGTGTGAATCCTTGCTCCTTACCGTTCTTACCTCCTTTCTCGCGCCTCCGTCCATTCTCCTCTTTCTTTTCATCTTCTTCCTTCACCTTTCTTTCTTTCTCTGTCTTTCTTCATCCATCCATCTCCATCCTCTTTCTTTTCCCTGCTCTTCCACATCGCTTATCCCCTTCATTATCTCACCTTCTTATCGCTCTCCTTCGGCCTTTCGTTCCGCGTGTCCTTCTTCCATTTTCTTCTCCCTCTTCTTCTTTTTCTTCGTCATCTTCTTCCTTTGACTTCCTCTTGCCGCGAGATACGATGAACAAAGAGAGCTGAACTTTCGTTTCCCTCGTGGGTGAAGTTTCACAGTTACGTTTTATAAGATTAATGCGTTGATTTCATACGTTATGGTAATGTCGTACAAATCTGTTGGTTATCCTACGTGATGATCATCGCATTAATTCACGGTATGTTTTTTTTTTTCCATCTCAGGAAAACACGGATGTCAACACTTTGAACACGTCGAGTATCACTCGACATTGAAAAACCAAGAGACGGTCGACTGTTTTCTTCACTAGGATAAGAGTATAACTTCGTATCGTTGTCAATCACGAAAACGTAGGTTAGTAGTCAAAATACTGCTGGATTTTATCGAATCGAGAGAGTCGAAGATAGAAAGGAGATGTTCAACGACTAAACGTATTTAAGATAAAATGTCTAGTAATCTAATCCAAGTTCTCTCGATTCGATCACTACAAAAATGATTCGAACGATCACCAAAAGTAGATATCATGTTCCAGAAGCCGAGGAACGCGTAGAAGGTGAAAGCAAGAGAGAAGAAGCTGGCGAGCTTACGCGAGCTTGCACGGCAAAAGTCTAGTAGCGATTCCTGTCTTTTTTTTCTCTCTACAAAGTCCTTTTCTCTTTCTGTTCGTCCTTCTTTCTTTGTTTCTCTCTCTGTCTTTCGCGTGACGCCGTACCAATCCGACAGCTGTCCATGTCAAATCCGTGGCATCGGCAGTGGCGTGAGCGACGTCTCAATTCGTAGCGGGGTAAGGGATGGTCACGAGTTCCGCGCGACGTCAGCAAAATTGAAAATTGCTTCGGCGCACGAGAGTTCCCCTCCCTCTACCCCCTCCCAACGCCATTAAGCCTCTTCTTCTATACTCTACTTTTTTCTTTTTTTTTTTCCTGCTCGGCTTTCGTGCTATCGGAGACTGAGAGAAAAGATAGAAAGAGATAAACATAAAGACAGATAGATACGAGAGAGAGAGAAAGAAAAAAAAAGTATTCCGATTCTCCTTAGACCAACGTCGTCTCGTCTTCTTCGTCTTTTGCCTCGCTTCGACGCGTGTAATGACCCTGGAAGGTCCATTCGGTGGAGACGATAGTCTAGGGACGTAGCAAAGACACAGGAAGATTCATCTCGAGCCGGGTGATGGGTGAGTCCTTGATATCTCGTTTTTGCTTTTTCTCTGCTCCGTGCAGCGGTCACGCATCTTGCGCCCTCGTGATTTTCTACTAATCTTGTTTAGGATTTCATATTATAAAATGTTTTATGATTGATGTCTATATATATACATGTATAGATCTTTTTTCAAGGAACGAATACGTGAATCACGTGTACGTTACGTATGTGTTATATTTTAAATATATAAGTTATAGAAAATTCACTTGTAACAGGGATTAGAAAAATTCGTCCAATATACAAAAATGCGAGAAAGTTTGGACAATTGTGGGAGGAGTTGGAAAGTCAATTACGATTTTATTTTGTAGGAGACAGAAAATCGAGGGAGAAGATCGATTACCCGTGGAGTAAGAAAGATAATTTCGAGGAGGATCGATTACTCTCACCGATCGAGGAGGAATCGGAATCCTCGAGAGGAGAACAGTCAGCTGATTACACTGCGACGACCGAAGCCGACGATAATTCTTATAGAACCGTGTGCTTTCGATACAACGATTATCGCAGCGATTCTCCCAAGAGTTACGATCGAAATCGAAACACAGCGAAGAGCTCGTCACCCAGGGAAAGTACTTCTGGCGAGGAAGGAAATGTTTCTGGCAATTGTTGCTACCAAATGTGCGATCGATCGAAATTAGGTATAATCGTGAGATAATATTTGTGTATTTTATAATTCAATAATTTTATTAAGTATTATCAGAAATCTTTTAAACTACTTGGTATAACTACATATGTTTCCTTTTTTTTCCCATATCGTATCAACGATGTGACGCTACTAACTTGATATCGTATAAAAACGTAAAAACGTTTTCTCGCTTAGAAACGGAAGCATCCGGTGACAATGACGATGCACAACGAAGCTCCAGTCCACGTATTCCGTCGAAAGATAATCCGTCGAAAAGTTTCAAGCGGTTTGAGAGTAGATTGTTGCAATGCGAGACGGATATCATCGCCCTTAGGAAGCAATTCGGGTTGGAAAAGTTTCAGAATCGTCGGTACGCGCTCCAGTGTTACGAGAAGCACGCACAGACTCAAAATATCCTGAAGAACGATCTTCAAGAATGGAAGAACAACTTGGACGCGAGGATCAGAGCGCAGATCGTCAGATGGCAGCTGGATGAGAGGAAGAGGATCAGCGAAGAGATCGCCAAGGTTACGGGCATGTGTTCGCAGGTAAAACGAGAATGTTTGCGATGATTATGTTGTTAAAAAATAAAATTGAGAGTAAATTTCGATGAATTGTAATAAATGATGGAAACTATTGTAGGAAATAACGAAGACCTTGCAAAAGAGTATGAACGATTGGCAAGAGAAAGATTCCAAGAAGATGACAGAGCTGATCCATAACGAGAGAATCCGTCAAGATATCGAGATGCAAAATACGAGGAAGGTCTATGAAAAGATACAAAAACACTTGGAAAATTTGGAAAAACGAAATCGAAATTCGTACTTGAATTTCCGGAAGCAAATGAACGCGTGGGAGGAGCGATTGAAGGACGAAGTTATACGATTGCACGAGAACAGCTTGCAAGAACTTCGACAGCAACCCAAATTTTGGTAAATCTTTTTTATTTCGAAATTCTTGAATTTTTATCCGAAATATTTAAAGTACGATCTGGTTTGCAGGCACAGCGATCAGAACGGATGGAGGTATGGTTCGTCGAAGTCACCCGTTAGAACGGAAGTGTCACCCTGTCTCCAGAGACGATGCAAAGATCAGGACCACAATTTCCCCGAGGAAAACGCGTTGATTACAAAGTTTCGAGAGACGAGCGCGAAGGATATGCGTAAACTCGAACAACTCTTCAAATCCAAATTACAAAATCAACGGGACGAACTAACTAAGCTTTTAACGGTGAAGTTTGCCGATCTTTGGAAAGCCTTCGAGCAGTTCAAGCACAATTTTCGTTTGGACAGAAGGTACCGGGAATACAAGTACTCACGAAACTCGGAAGAACCTGAACATTTTGCATCTTCGGTAATGACCGACCAGGCCGAAGAAGATGTTACGAATACAGCGACCAACACTGATCAGGAAAATGAACGGAGAACGAAGATTCCTGGAAAGAGATAATTTTGTCTCTTTCTCTTTTAAATAAATATTAATTGGAATTTTATTTACCTCGAGGTTACTTATTTCATTCATGTATAAGCAATAACCTTCGTTCGAATAATTCTTTTCATTATTTTACCCACGAAGAAAGAACAATTCTTCAAACAATTTTCATCCATCTCCGTATAAAATCATTTGACAAAAAGAATCTTGCTTCCTGGTCCGTTATTATCGTAGGTATACAAATTCTCTCACGTGTTTCTCGTGTTCGCGGACGATGGCCGACGTGACGTCGTCGGTTCGCGACGCGTGCAACGTCCTTTCCTCCAAGCGTAATGCGTTGAGCGATCCGGTACGATTTTCATCAAGGAATCGCCATCTATGTACTTCCGTAAAGCACGTTTAACATTATAGAGGTTATATTGTCTCTATGTGTCCAAGATGAACCGTGTAAGATGACCAATTGCAAATTGGTACTCTTCAACATTCCTGCACATATCATTGTCATAAATTATATTCTATAGAAATGTAAGTATGATTATATATAAGTAACATATACTATAATCCATATTTTTTTTACATAAAATAAATAATTATATGATGCCAGTTATATGATAACAAGTACAATTACATCATTTTTATATAATATATGACACAAAGTATGACCAATATTATATCAGAGATTCGTGCGAGACTAGAAAGTCTATCGATGATCAGGCACGTCGAAGGCGATAACGTTAGATCGTATACAAGTGGAGCAGGAATAGAACGGGTAGAACGAAAAGACGTTCTCTCGGCCGTCGTGGTGTTTGTGTTTTGCGAGAGACCGGAGGGGCAAGCGAGTCCAATCGGATTCTTCGTGGGAAGTGCTACCTTCTGCCACCGTGCTACGGTGGATGTACCTAGTCGAGCCGATAGAGAAAGAAAATCCTTTCTCGTCGTATTACAATGCGACACGAGTTACGATACGTTACTGGCCGAGTCACGTAACTTATTACATATCGACATTGCGATAACGAATCGATATATCTAATATGAAATCAGATTTTCATAATTGTGTTTATAAATAACAATTGACCTATTTATTAAAAATAAAATTATTTGATGTGTAGTTAATTAGCAGATTTTTTAATTGTGTTTGTAATCCATTATCATTGAATCCTGTATTTAAGTATAAAAAAGTCATACAGATTCGTAGAAATATGCAACACGTATACGTGTATATCGGTGAAATTCAATGGGTGATTACATCGCTCACCCTTTTCCATCGTCCCTCACAAATATACCCATACCTATATACTAAGTATCTCTATATGTGCATGTATATAAATGAAATTCAATGGGTGATTACGTCTTCAACCCTTTACCATCCTTTCCCGTTCCTTCCACTTTTTCTCCTCTTAAGTAAAATAACTCGCAATCGTCCAGCTCTTCTAAATCGTCTCTCGGTCCTAACCGATCGCGTGACAATAAAGAAACGACGAATCGACCGGAATGAAATTACCCTTCCTTTGCGGAATACGAAACAAACTATACCTCTGTCCCTCCTAAAGGATCGTTTCCCACATCGAATCATCCATGTTTGCCCTAAAAAAATTCTTCCGTAAATCTTCATGGGAATTCGTTTATTTTATTCGTAACGGCGAGCTATATTCGTAACAGTAAATTTTATTCGTAACAATAAAGATATGATTCGAATATGTTATAGATACAAAATATTGAAAGGAAATAGATCGATATCCTTGAAACGTTTACACATCCGTGTCCAGTTAGATGACGTAATTAAAATACGTACTTGTAGGGTATATCCTATACACATATTATACCTATACATGTATAGTTGTATATTCGTTGCATGGTATAGCTAATTAGCGAAGATCCCGTCGATCGGCAATGATCTTAATTATTCAGAGGCACCGTTCGTCCGATTCCGTTTCAATGGCCGTGAGTGAGCGCGTAGAAGCGGCTGCCTCGCCACGTTTGAAGGAAAGACGGAAAGATCTAGGAATGAGCCGTTATGCGAAACATCTCGATTACTCGCGAGAGAATCTGTCCACCGGTACGAAGATGTCTCAACCGCGAAACGATGAATTCTATCTCGATCGGCCCGTCGTCGAGCTGTGACTCCTCGAACTGGGTCACGGAGTCAATACAAGTGATTACGAATAAATGTTTCACACAAATTCGGAGACTCGGTTTGCATGGATAGGGATTAATTGGTATTTATCAAACGGTTTGTAATTATAAGCGTGAATTTAAACGTAGGTTTGGTCATAAATTAGGGTTAATTTAGAAAGTCTACAGAGTCTCGCTTAATTATCTTAATAAGAGCCACTGCTAAATATGGATTTAATTATCTGATCCTAGCCTACCTTATCTGATTTGAAAAGAAGGAAAAAAATGTGTTTTACGATCGTTTTTCTCACTGATTAGATTTTATACCTGCCATTTTGTTTATTCCATGAATCTCTTTTTTAATGGATAATTATACGTATTGTTTCCGAATACGGTATTTTATATAAAGATAACGGAAAGCCGGGGACGACGTCCTTCCTTTCCTTGTCCCGCATTTTCTACGCCATAACATCGATTCGTTATTGATATAACTTAACGGAACGGACATCGGATCGAAATGTACTCTACTCTTTGCCGGAACTGGCTTAAGCTCGTTGCTCGAACGATTCTAGAGAAAAGTTACGTCTTCCTTTCGACGAAGAAGGAGACTCGCGTTATTGGAGGAGTTTGCGTGGAAAAAAGTTAAGCGTTCCGTAAAGTTGTCGGTACTCGGTAATTAACCCGTTCGGGGCTGTCGCTCGATTCATCTAAATCCGAGCGTACGAGGCACGTCGTCGTCTAACGTTTCTTCCTTCTCACGATTCTCTTCAAGATGTTGGTCTGTGTTACGTGCGTGCGAGAAAGAGAGAAAGGAGGAGTAAATATTTATTAGATTAGTGCCTCGAAAGTGCAAAGTAATAAGGGAATGAGACTATAAAATGTAATAACTATGCTGATGTTACTATCAACGATACATTAATTCAATATTAATATGGGTAGGGTAATAGTATTACAGGAATAATAAAAGGGTGGATTGGTATGAACCTACTAAGTATTTACGTGTAAATAAAATTGTTAACAATTTCCTAAAGTAATAATTCTGTGGTTACAAAGCAAGGCTTATTATTTTTATAAATATTAAAGGTTATACATATTGAAATGATTTATAATAATATTGAGAATATAAGAAATACAGAATTATAATAAAAAAAACGAATGGAAGTCAGATTCATGCTTCTGTTTTTCCTGGACTCACCAGTGCCAGTTTCCTAGGAGGATGTATATATGCAAGTACATATACATATGTATATACGAATTGTTACGATATCGTGCCGTGCGACGAACAAGAGGCCCGGTACGTGTCTACGCACGCGTCACATAACGCATGACGTACACGCGAGCTAGCCTTCACAATTTACTTAATTACGAGAGACCGTTAACGTTAAAGTACCGTTTGTCAACTTTCAATGTCGACTGCCGTCCGTGACTTTTGTAGGGAGGAGAAGAGGAGAAGAACATCGGCCCAAGGGGCCTCATCTTGTCCGTCACAAAAATTTACGAGAGAATTCTTGAAATTTTCATGAGAGATCGCGACTGATGACTAAAGACTACTTTGTGTCTTATTTTTTACCAGAATTTGATGAACATTTTTAATGAATTGAAAATAGTAAATGCAAATGTTAAATTCATTGTAAAAACAGTGCAACACATATATTTATCATGTATGTTACGTGTCAATCCTGTAAACCACAAAAATACAATACATAAATATCTACATGTTGGAATTGTAGTGTGTTGAGAAAATACTGATAGAATCTATAAAAATGTATAAAAAGGAAGATACCTATACTTAATAGAATATAACAGCGTGCAGTTACGTAAATGTATATAAACGACGTCATCGTAATATCATAAATCGATTCGATAAGAGATTGTCCACTCACCATATACACCCTGTCCAAGTACAATGGAGTCCATTTAATGAATGATCGTCAATTACAAAAGGGAACCGACGACGTCGTTTCATCGGACGAGCCGTGGGTGGTGGCACCTGAAAAAAGAAAATGTCGAAATGCTTTTACCTTCGGGCGAAAATATTTCCCCTTCGGGCATCACGGTGGCCGTGTACATTCACATATATACGTGTATACGCGTGGAAATGGAATATCACGTTAGGTATCATCGAATCATCCTACGTGGCGAACGAAGCGAAAGTACCGCTCGATTGTTCTGAGGGATCCGATCGGATCCCGCGATACCAGTTCGTGGGGAGGGTTAATTGAAGAACACGCGTGCCGTGACACCTTCGATCCTGTCGAGTGACACCATCGATTCTTCTTCATTATTTCTTTTTTTTTTCTCATCTTCTTTCGTCGCCTCGCTCGAGCCACCATCCCTCCCAACTCACCGGTAATTACTTTCAGGAAGTACTTATCCGGAGAAACGCTAATGCTTGTAATTATCTCGTAGTTCGATGATCGTTCGTACTTTGACTTTTAACGAGCCATTTTTCCATGATAATCCAAATTTTCAATTTTTTTTTTTTTTTTTTTTAATATTCGATGACTGGTAGGTATCTAATGTTTCTTTTGGAGATAGGGAAGGGGATTTTATTTACTGAACACGGTGAATTTATCTATACACAATAGTGGAGACTCGATTGAGTATTGAACTGAACTGAATGTTACTAAAAAATAGTTAAATTAAATTAAAACAGTAAAATTTGGATCAATATTAGAAGCTAAAGTAAATCACGATAATTTGAAACAAAAGGTCCGTGATTTCTAGAAAGGGTTCGTTGATCTTCCTATCGACCCTGACAGTCAGGGTCGCCGCGGTTCGAGTTTGAGAGATATCTTATTGAACACGGGTCACTCGATCCACCTTTGTTCCTTCCCATCGACGAAGTCCATCGGGATCCCGATGTCATCTCACGCTCCGACACTCCGCGGTCACTCGCTCGTCACGATCATCGGCTTCCCGAGTTTACGGACAAATTCATCCGGGGCCGCCAATGGGGTGCTTCCGCTTAATGACACGCCTCTCAGTTTCTTTCTTTTTTTTCTCTCTCTCTTTTGCGGCCGTACGCTCTTTGCTAAGGGCAATCTCTGTGCGAAATGGAACCTTTAAATGCTCTCGATAGGGTGGTCTCGGCGTGAACCGAGAAATTAGAGAGCACTGGTAAGTGACGGTCATCGATCTAACTGCTCGACCAATTTTTTTTTTCACCTTCCATGATCCTTTGTCGCTGGGCAAGGACACCAAGCTTTTCTATCCTGTCTAGTCTTGAACGGAAATGTACTGTAGAAAATATTTCATACAATTATTTTTTTTGTTAGAAAGAGGTATGCTTGTGATCAAGAAAAATGGTAGTGTCCCTCCATAGATATACTAGATTTTTATACCCAAATCCATCTAATCATTTATAAAAAAGTTTTCAACTTTATTCTCTACGTTAACCAACACCCCACAATAGAAATTATCATGATTTCCGTGCGTGGATCTTTGGAATGGGCAAGATCGCTTCTCTTACGATCAACGCAGGTATATATACATATATAGCTTAGGTTATCGAGTTCGTCGAAGATCGGCAGGCTGCAATTAGTAGCTTAGGGAACGTAGAATGCGCTTTCCGTCGGATCAATAGATCGATAGATCGTTAGATCGTTACGCGGCATCGGCCGCATATCCTCCCAGCGATCAGCGAGACAGAAAGAGAGAAGGAGAGAGATTCGCAGGAGAGTTAATGCAATTAGCGCGCGAGCGACTCGCCTCCGTGCGAGGAAAGGGAGATGAAGCGGACGTTCGAGAGATGAGAAACGGTCGGACCGTGACAGTAAACGACCATGAAATCTCTACCTTTTCTGTGTATTCCTCTCTCTCTTTATTTATCCGTCTTTAATTCGTTTACTTAATTTTTTATTAATTAAAAAAATTGATATTGTATATCTTGCGATTTTATTTACTTTTTAACTGACTTCAAAAAAGGAGGAGAAATGAAAATTTACTAATTAATTATAAGTTTTTGTAAGAAAATGATGACGGACTTTTTATTGCTGGTTTAACAATTTTTTTTGTTCAAAGTTTATTTTATCCAGACTCTTTTCTTCTCTCTCTTTTTCCTGTCTCCCCAAGGAACTTTGTTTCGACCGGATGAACAGAAAAAAAAATAGCATCGAAGGTCGAGGCACGCCCCCACCGACGGATCAAACGCTTTAATTATAAATCGATTAAAGCGTCGTGCCTCCGCCGCACCCGGCGCAATCACGAACGTTTCATTAAATCGGGAAAATATCGAGGAATCCTACGTTGGATCAGCACACTTCTCATATCCTATTCGAAAAATATTCTCGATATGTGACCTCGTCTCACGACTATCCATAACTTATGATTTTTCTCTCGACTCCGTTTATCTTTTTCATCGAGTTCGAATAAACGTTAGGCGGCTTTCAAGTTTCTCTTGTTAGATTTTCTTGCACACCCAGTGTACATCTGGTAACACAATATCGGTAACTCATTCTTGGCTTGATAAAGTAATGACAATGTAATTGGAAAGTACAGAGAGAAAGAGAGAGGTACGCTTCCGCTATAACTAGCAGCAGTAGTGCTCGAAAGTAGAATTTATAAGGCTCGGAGAGCGCGCGGTGAGAAAACACGCTCCCTTTGTGATCCTGAAAGAAGATCGATCTTCTCCGAGTCGGTCGGTGGATCGCGTGACCGTTCACTCCCTCGTCCATTACCTCTTGGTCCTTATCCATCGACAAGCCATTGCGACTCGTTCCTCCCTTCGCCACGGCGATGTACATTTCGCCAAGGTAAACGACGTAACGGTGAACCTTTCTCTATCTTCTTTCTATTTCTATCTCTTTCTCTATCTCGAATTCTTGCGAGTTAGATCGGTACTCGTTGCAACGATATTTATATCCATGCAAGAAAGTTACCAGGTGGAAGAATCGTCGGTACTTTCAAAAATTCCATTTCGAACCAGATTATTTCTTCTTACAAACGAGTTCAATAAAAGAGAATATCAAATTATTCGAAAGATATTTAGGTCGATAAGCACGTCAGGGATCCTGTATAATAATTTTCTTAGATTTCATCATGATGCTTTCATCGGTCTATATTTTTAAATATATTTTATCTAAGAACTAACATGAGCATAAATCTGATATAATTAAAGTAGAAATTGTGGTACAATTTTTACTTGGATGAATTTTGATAAATCCATGTAAATGTAGTTTAAATTTGGCTCGGTAAAGGCATATAGCACGTGTCGTGGCACGTGGCACCCGCGTAAAATTCGAATACGAATCGAAATAAATCAATTACCACCGATCGATAAGAGATCACGACGTGTACACACATCGTCGCTCTTCGAGAAGATATAGAGAGGATCGTTCGCGCGTGAAGATCACCGGCGATCGGATCGATACAAACGATCGACGTTCGATTAGATAACTCTCTTTCGGCGCCGCGTTCAAAAGCCGACTCTACAATTTACGGAGAATCCTATCGTTTAACGTCTTTAATGAGCTGTTAAGAAAGCGATAAGTAGCGAGCTAAGGGATTTCCAAAAAGAAGAGGATAGAAAAATGAGAAAAATCGAAACGGGGAAAGGATCGACAACGGCCAGCCGGCTTGTACTCGACTTTAACATCGAGTTCCTTCCTGTGTAAGCTCACCAAAGTGCTACCATAGATTATTCCAGTTTGCGAGACTCCGTTGTAGCCTGAAATCCCTTGAGAGGAAGGTCTTGTACGACCTTTATTCCGATACTGTATCCCTTTCGATGCACTTTTCCTATCATCCTTTGCGTGAACCACAACCATTATCTACGAGCCGCTCGATATCTACGTGCCAGAGATATACTTGCACGGATAGCAAAGAATACTTTTCTATTCTTGACTGGTTTCATGAATTCAAGGAACGAGCCCACTAATTCTTTTAAGGCTAAATTATTTACTTTTTCTATGATAGGTTCTAAGTATTCATAGACGAAGTAGATCATATCTATAAAGTTTTTTTAATTATAATAGTTAGAACGAAATTGACGTTTCTAAGGATCATTTACGAAATATTTGAAAACTATGCGAGCATCCACGTAACGTACATAGAAGGATACATTATTCTGATCGTTTCCTGAAGATTCACCGTGGCTTCCGAGTCGTGATCGTCCAAGTTGGCTGTTATTGCGGGAAATTACCCGCTTGAACTTCTCTAAATCAAAGCCGATCTACTCGAGAGTCCGGTATATATCATGCCGTGACCATCGCATAAGGGTAGGTGGACCACCGGAGCTAATGCATGCTTAGCTGACTTGGCTTACGCTTGCTGGCTACTTAGAATGCCTTTCCATGCTCGGAATTCGAAAATCGAGCTGGAATTTCAAACTCGATAAGAGATTACGCTGTTTTTCTCACTGGAGTATTCAACAAAGATTCGAAATATTTAATTAATTATTTGGTAGGTTAAAGTACGGATAAATAAACTTTAAAATTCGTCCTATACACAGGAGAACATATAATTGAGAATGGCTAAATATAACTTGAGAATCATATAAAAGTATCGATACCACGTGAGATTCCGTCATTCCCATCGGGCATCGTATTTAACAAATCGCATTGTCTTTGGGAGGCATTAGGAATGCGAGCTAATTAACGGTACGAAAGGCGGAAGCTGAGGAGCGCGGGATGACAAAGCCAGCCGTCGACTGAGGCTAATCGGTTCGACTATTCCACTCGAATTCGCGCGCCAAGTCCAGACCTTCGAAAGTTCACATAACTCGAACACAATGGAGTCAACGGTGTAACTGTAACATTATGCTTCTTAGCGTTGGTGCAGCGTCACCAAGCTATCGTGGGTTTCGATCGACCCTCTTGGAATATAACGTGGTTCTTCTTCTTCTTTCTTACGATGGAAACCTCTCTCACTCTCTTTTCCTTCTTCTTCTTTTCAACCTTTGACACAGATACGACGGGAATTGAAAAATGACGAGTGAATTGTTTCACTCGAAATATGGGAAATAAAAATTCAATTTAACGAGCTTCAACCAGTTAGGACTAACTTGATGAACTTTGATAAATGAATATAATATCAACAAATTCCAGGAGAACAATTAATAAGAAGAGTATAGGCGTATACCTCGTATTACAGCCAAACACAATTCAGTCGGGACAAGTGAGATCGAAAGATGTTCGTAGGGTGCGTTTTATCGCTGCACGAATCGCACTTGGTCCCTCAACGACGTGGCTACTTAATTTAATGTACTGTTCGCGCCTCGAACGATCCACCGTTGTTACTCTTATCGCCTAGGGATGTTGGCTACGGATCCGAGCTCGAGTATGTGCCGGAGAAGTCGTACTTTACGCTTACGAGATTCCACGAGACCATTTTTTGTTTTAAAGAGACATACCAGTTCGAGATTACGGGCAATTCGTAGAAAAAGGTCTTTTCTGCTATCGTTGGTGATTCTCGATGTCAATTGTACCAATTATTTTCTCTTTTATCCCCAAGTGTCTTTCTTCCTCTTTTTACTGAACTTAAATTATTAATGAATTTTGTTGACTACTAATACATGATTTTTGCATACCGGTATATACCATGGCACAATAATCCCTTACACCATGAGTCATAGAGAAGCCAATTAGTGCGACACATCGATATCACAGAAAAATATATAGAAAAAGAATGAAATCACGATTAGTTGGGATACCGAGCGTATCACGTTGGTCCCTTTTGACGATCCCGACGGGAGGACGCGAGATCCCTTTCGCTCGGAAAAGGGATCCGATAAGACTTCGAAGTAGTAATCCCTTCGGCCGGTCGTTCGGCTCGCTTTGACCCTTGCCCGTGGGATTCTTTTCCGTAATAAATTTATTGCTACCAGTTCGTGTTCGATAGACCGGCCGACTCCCAGTTTCTTTCTCTCTCTCACACACTCTCTATCTCTCCCTCTCTCAATCTAGATCGAGTTGGGTGCTTCCTCGCGCTAGGAGAGTTCCTTCGAGCCTGGGAATCGAACCCGGAACAACCACCGCTGCTAGGTTCGATGGTGTTTTTTTTCGTTGTCCTTCCCTCTCTTCAATTTCTTTTTCCTTCTTCGTTCAACAGCGATATAAGAAACAACGGCGAATCTCGAAACTGCCCCGTTGAAGAAGATGCCGCCTCCACGGAAGCTTCCAATCCAACTCGAATCCATGTTTAGATACTATACCCAGGTATACTACTACTCTTGACCGCGCTTGCTCCAACGTCAATTTCGTCAATTCCCACTGGATATAGCATATATATTCCCGTTAGCCAGAGCACGGAATATTCGCGGAAGCGACTCGCGAAACGACGTTGCTAGTAGTTTCCTATGCGTTTCGAGTCTACGGCGACAAGGAAGTCGCGAGGGATCGGTGAAAAGTTCGTGAGGAGGAAGAGGATCATCCGAGGAAGTATCTATCGATGGTGAACGGGTTTTCTGGAGAACGGTCCATGTTGTTTTTTTACAGAAATATTTCTAATATCGTTTTATCGTTGGAGTGGTTTGTCGATTCTATTTGTCTTAAATGAAATGACAATATTTCGGAGTAGGTCAGACTCGTCTCAAGACAATACATGATATTCCAATGAAAATAATTTATCACAAAAGATTGTACAGAGTACCTTTTAAATTATACAACTCTAAGTATATATTTAATTGTAAGACGTAACAAATATACAGGGGGGACAGTTTATGCGCGTGTAATTGAAATACTGTGTCGGTGTAATTACCTTACGGCTGCTCATTAGAGAGCTCATTTAATTGTACATTTACGAGAGCACTGGGACGCTCGTATGACACAGTTAATTGCTTACTTCGCGTCTCTTTTTCTCTCTTCCCTCCTGAAGGCACCTCGTACGTATTTACCACCCCGGTATTACGCCTTTGAGTAGGAGCTAACGATACGTTCATCTTCGAACCATATTCATTTTCGAATGCATTCTAACGTGACTTTAATTCCTAGCAATTTCATATTTTATAATCATTCTATAACTTTTGATCATTACCGATGTATACAAATCTCTACAAGATTTGACAAATACTAAAAAAATTCGATGTATAATTTCACAAATTTACGTCCACTTTACGTAACGCGATAAAAATTGTGTTCATTGGAACATACATTACCGATTTCTGTCGTCGAGGGGACAATTATCTAAAAAATCGAGACGGAAAGACTCGCCATTGTTTTCGAGGCGTAATCGAGAAAAAAAAGAAGATGACGGACGCGCATATTTTCCCATTGTTGTTTCGAGACGGTACGGATTCCTTCGGGCGCGCAGAAGCAGTTCGGTAATTTCCCTGCAGGATGCGAAGGATGCCGTTAGACGAGTGCGAAGAAGCGGAATCTCGTAGGAAACGCTTCGCGAAGAGCGACAGTGGAGTAGACGAGGACCGTATACGAGAGAGACGACGAGTAGCGGCGTCGGTAGCCTGAAGAGAAGACAATGGCCCTTTTCCCTTGCTCTCGGTATCTCTTTCTCTCTCGCACGCGTTCCATCTCTCTCCTTCTTTCTCTCGCAACTTTCCGCTCTAATGCCCCGTGCCGATAGGATCGAGGCATCACGCGAAAAAATGTGTAAGAACGTCGACGATTTCGCGCGCGTATTTTAAATAACAGTAGACACGGTGTACGTGTAAGAATCGTTGTACGTTCGTGCGGCGCGATAATTGAAGGAGAAATTATCTTAATTTTCTCGTTTAACCGTAGATCGGTGTCACCGGTGCTAGAAATAAACGGGTTCCGTCTACAAATTCTACAAGCTATCGATCTTGTTTACTCTACTGGTATAATATCGAAACGGTCACCTTTTTCTCATAATTTTGTTTACAATTTCTTGCACGTCTCTCGCTCACGTAATTTCGTTACAATATCGTTACCGTTTTTTTGTCCCCTCGACCACGATGTTTCATATTTATCGTAATTTTACGGTACTACGAGCTCTCGGTAGGAAAAACTTGGACGACATCGTGACATCTTTCGATGCAATTTTATCGGTCAATCTATTTCGTATACGATCCAGACGAATTTTGTTCGATAAATAAATAAATAATAAATTATGTGTAATATGGTTAAATAAGACTATATTCTTATCGCTTGACCACAGTCTCACTGAAAAAATAGGTACTACTCACCGGTGACCAGCGTGGCAGTCAAAGTGTTACTATAAAAAATTTAATTAACCAGGAATCTTTCACCAAAATAACTGTACTCGAAGGATCGAAATGAATAAATTTTGGCACAGCATCCGTAATAAAAACAAGCTAGAATCCTCTCGTATATTTCTATAGGAGCTACCGCGATTGGTCAGTCGTGGTGAGGCTGGTGGTCCTGCGATTGGCCCTAAGCGCGTTTCCCCACCTCCTCCTCGCGGGAAATTCACTTTTTACCGTGGTTATTACAAAACCGAGTGGCGTCTCCTAGACCATGTCATTACGACGCAGTGCTCCACTCGGTGAGCATCCTCTCGCGAGTTAACCCACCACCACCGTCACCACCATCACGGTCTTCGTCACAGTCACCTCTTTTACTTCCACCACCCTTTCCAACCACCACCACCACCTCCTCCACTTCTCATCTCTTCCCACCTTTCGCGAAGCCGTGGAAGACGAGCAGCCACGCGCGAATATCTTAGCAGAGAGTGCCTCACGATCGGGGAACGTGCACGCTCGTTGCTCCACTTTTGAAGCCACCTCCGTATACCATATTTTACTATCGTCGCACCTCCAGCTTTCCATTCCACTCTGCTCTCTCGTAGAGCACGGAGGAACTTGGAGGAAGGTCCGTATGGTCTAACAACTAAAGAAAGAGATAGAAAGAGTACGAGCGTTCGTTCTCCTTTACCGTATTATCATCATCACCATCACCGGCTACTATTACTACTTCGGAACTTCCGGATCCGTCCGATACGCGCTAGTGGACGAAAAGAAGAAGACGAACGGTCGGAAGGACGTTACACAGTATATACATATGTATATATAATAGTAGTAACACAATAGTAGCGATAGTAGTACAGTAGTAGTAGTAGTAGTAGTATAACGCAATCGTTCGCCGCAAGGAAAAGTGGTGTGCGGAAACGCATGCGATTCTCGAGTAGTATAGACGCACGCAGTATATACGACTTTCGTTTTCTACGGGGAACAACAGTGTTCTGTGATTCGTGAGCGAAACTACAAAGTAGAAGAAGAAGACGAGGCTGTGTTCCTTTGCTAACGGAAGGAAGATAAGGCTTGTTCTTCTGATTTTGCTGTTGGCGAACGGAGATCGAAGGAATCAGGATGATCGTCGCTGGAGTTAAGATGGACTGGACGATCAGATTGTAAGTGAATATCCGTCCTTCATTTTTTAGACCTCGATCCTTCGCTTACATACTACATAGTAATTAAGCTCCGAGACGGTAATGCGAATAATTTTCGAGTAAACGACGTTATGATTGGATCGTTTGAATTTTTTTCTTGCGTTCGAGCTCGTACGTACAAGGAATTACGACTACTCGTGGTATTCTTTTTTGAAAAGTTCTTTTTCTTTATATCAATCACGTGGGGGAGCTAATCTATCCGACGATGATCCTTTCGAGAAGCTATCGATCAGACAGACCGGATCGAGAGATCCGAGAGAGAGATATCGAGATCTATCAAAAATACGTAATCCATTAGAAGCGAAAGCATCCACCGTGAAACTCCTGTATCTCGTTAATCTATTATCCGGTTAAAGAGCTATTCGATCTCCCTCTCGAACTGGGTAAGGATATATGTAATACAGCTTCGAAAATGATTTTACTCCTTTCTTTTTAACAAACTTCACCGTGATACGATCTTTTTGAAACTCGAATATTTGGCGTATCTCAACAAATCTCTCTTTATCCTTTTTATTAGCCCTTCGAACCCAAACCAAAGTTAAAATTTCGACTCGGGCTGTTTCCTATTTTATTATTTCCTATCAATACTTTTTTATCAATGAAAATACAATTTCCCGTTGCTTCCTTTCTTCTAACCTCGTTAAGTATGCGATCTCTTTCGATCTTCGAAACAATGTCCATTCCATCCTACTTCGTTCTTAGCCATCGAGTTTTTCACGAACGATATCAAATCTTCTTTCACCGTTTTCATCGAACGGTACATAAGATACGTTCGTAGGAGGAAAAATAAATATAACCTGGCAAGTTCGTTCCTCATCGTGACATTAGGTTCGAAGAAAGGACAATCGTTACCGCATACCACGGTAACGGCGAGATGATGCCGTTACGATAGATTTCTCATCCGGGCCTTCATCAGGCATCGATTACGCGAAGAAACTCGCCGGTTCGCGCGAGGGCGTTGCCAATCCCAGATATTCTCGTACGCGATATTATTATAGCTGAGATGTATGTATAGGTATTATTGGCTCGTGTGGAACGTTAACGAACGGATGAGACGCGGGGAGAACGATGCAACGGTAAACAAAAAAGAAAAAATTATTAACGCGCGTAGGCGCGATGAACGCCACGAGATTAGTCCCCAAGTGGATAATCATTTTAATTATAATGTTCCTACTTTGTCCGAGCTTTAGTTAGATCGCATGATTCAGATTAATTTAGATAATGATCGTTTTCGATTTTTTCGAACGTCGAACGTTCAACTTCTCCGACTATATTTAGATGCGACTCCATTATACGATAAAGAGGTACATTAGGGATCTCTAATTGCTCGAATTAATCTACGTAGAATGTTACCGGAGTTGAAGGTGGAGGATGGAATTACGATTTTTCTCGAATGAACGAAGAAGCATGAATGATTTGGAATGTTTCTCGAAGTTTTAGAGATGATCCTGCGAGTTTCGAATTCCTACACTTCTTTAATACTCTTTCGTATTCATTCGCGAATAGAACCGGTAGCGAAGAGGGCGTATTAATTGCGATCCATACTCCTATGGGTACCCAAGAAATTGTGTAATTAGAATTCCAGCAGGATATTTCAATTTGAATAATTTCAACTTTAATCTAATCTTTTCGAATCTATATAAATAAAATTCTCTTTTTCCATGTCCTATATGTTTCTGATCACTGATTTTGGTCTTCTTGGCGAATGAAATTTTATTTAAATCAACGATTTACCATTAACAAAATTTTTCCTATCGACCAACCTATTAAGAATCTCATCTTCTCGAATCCCCCGAAGTGAAATCGATTCGTCGTCGTTTTCGAATGGAAGAACGAACAAAGAGTCGTTACTCCGAGAAGGAGGAGGAAAGGATCGATCGAGAGAGTGGTGACGTTGGCCTTGATCCTCGCGACGACGCGTTGCCGATCGGATCTTTCACCGCGATCGCGTACCATCGTATCGGCGACCAATCAAACGGGACATTAACCACAGTGCACTCGGGGTAGAATTCTACACTGGTTTGCATGCGTATCTTTTGCGTGCGACAACGTGGACTTAAGCGCAATTTCCTTTTTTACTATATCTTCTTCTAGCCAGACATTCCTACCTCTTTTTCTTAAGAAGTATTTCAAAAAAAAACTCTAACCAACTTGTTGCGTTCATCGTGGTAGCATAGAGTACTCGTTCTTCATCTTTGATAAATTACAGCACTTTAGGATAATACGATAAAATTATAACAACGTATATACACCTAATTCTGTTTTTACGGAGGTTTTTTAACGTATCTATCGCGTAAAAACAGAATTAGATGTATCTCATTTTTTCGAGTGGGTTAATAATAAAAAGAAAGATAAATAATTAAATTCTAGATACCAAGGAACTTATTAGATAAATTCAAACACGATGTGTACTCTGATTTAACTATTCGCTACTATACTAAAGGGATTTACTCCCGTTTATCATAAATAAATAAACTTAAAATTATATTATTATAGGAATAAAATTAATATTACCAAAATTGGAAGAAAATTTATATGATTTTAACCACTGCAAATATATCGTCTCTTTAGCGAGTAACTGAAATGAAGTGATAGGAGCGTACACGCACGCATACATGCACGTAGAGAGAGAAATTGCACGTCGAGGTCTAGGTTTAGTCGAGTGTGCACGCGTTCGAGAGATACGTGCTTCGAGACGACAGGATCGGAAGGTAACGCCGTAGAACGAGCGCGGAGGAGACGAGGCGAGCACCGATCGTGTGTGGTTAATTTACAGCTAGTTCTACAGTTCGCATCGACCGTCTCCTATCTTTCTCTTTCTATCCATCTCTCTGTCCCTTGTATCCCCCTGCACATTTTCTTTACTCGATCGGATAATATCGAGGCCCTATCCCGGAAGCAGGACTCACGAAAACGTACAAAACTTTGTTTACGTTCTCTGCTTCTTTAATGAGTTAGAAACTCGCAGGGTAAAAAAGAAGAAGAAGACGTGTTAAGAGCTGTAAAAAGATAATTAGCTCGTGGTAATCGTTACGTCTCGTAGAGGGGAATATTATCCAAGAGAAATAGGAGAATATACGTCGATATCGTTCTGTTAATAACGGAAATAATTAAAGCGATCGAGTCGGCTCGTCTTGTTCATCTTTAACGTCTCGCGTCTTCTCATGATCCTCGGCTTTATTGAACGGGACGCGTGTAGGGTAAAACTTTAGGATCTTCTTCCGGAGGATGAGATGAAGAGAGAGAACAAATATATCCCTTTGTGAACGATTGAAGAGAGACGCGCGAATTTCAAACGAACGACATGAGAGTGGAATGTCGTTCGGTTTTACGAGGACGACCGTATCGGTACCGTAAATCACGGCTATTATCTTACTTTAATCATCTCTCTCTCTCTTGCTCATCACATGACTCCTTTTTCTCTATTTCTTTCTATCCGAGTTCTTCGAAGCAGTAAACACCTACGAGGATGCATCGCGTATTCATTTGAATCACGAGTCAGGAAGCTTTTCCAAAGGACTCGTGATTAGAATTTTACGATCTAAAATGCTAGGAGATATCGATCGCGAACGAACCAAGAGTTCCTCTTGTCATTGGGTCATAACTCGGTTTTTCTCGACTCGTTGAGCGTTCTAATGACTAATTTGCTGCGTGTCAGATCGTTACCCGCGTTCGGCATGCAAAGGGATGTTTTAACGGTCTCGTATATCAACTATATCTCTCTTTGATTTCCCGACTCTATTTCTTTCTAATAAATATCTTCATAGCTCGAGGTAACGATTAATGGGTATAAACTCGAATGATTCGATCGAGTCGTTACGTGATGTTGGTTTAAATCGGAAAAACGATAGGTACGTTTACTTTTCGTTTAAACGAGTGAGAAAATTATTGTCCACTTTTACATAGTACGATCCCCCTTAAAAGTGGACAATACTTTTTCCACTCGTAAGTTAATACAAAGGAAATCGTTCATAATCGAATCGAGATCGTGCATGTCGAAAGAACGTACGCGTAGAGGCTGCGAAAAGGGAGACGAGATGTTTTTCAGAGTTGGGATTCGCGTAGAGAGGGTCTTCCTCGTTGTCCTCCTCGTAGCGTCACGCGACGTGCTTCGCGATGCGTGAAATTCGCGGAAAAATCTCTGGATGCTTCGTGATGCTGCTTTCGTTTTCTCTCGGCTTTTTTTTATTCTCTTCTTTTTCACATCGCGGTTCCTCGAGCGTTCCGGCCGATTAAGGAAGAACGGCGCGGTACTCCTTCATGTTCCTTCTTTTCCCGATTGATCGGAAAAAGTTCGATCTAATCGCGAACCTACGCTCTAATATATTTCTTTTCGTCGAAATCGTGGAATACGCAAAAAAAATCAAGAAATTATTTGTAGTTATATTAGAATAATTAATATTTTGGGAAATAATGGAGAATATTGTTTTTTTTTTTAATAAAAGAATCTCGTAATATTTCCACGAAACGTAAGAAAGAAACTCTCGTTTCTTGTCCAGGATAATTTGCATAGAATCAAGGGAAGACTATGCTAAGGATAGTCTCAAGCTCGTATCGCATGCTTGGTATGCTCACCATCGTGCAAAACTAATGTAAAAGCGCCCGGCGAAAGTTTGCCGTAATTCGAGAAAGAGACGAAAAGGTACGAAGCGATATTAACGTTGTCTAATAATAAACTTATTACGAAGATTGAAGGTTACCCTCGGTTCCTGCATGATTTTTTTTCAGTTTTCCTCCCAGAAAGAGAGAATACATTTATATTACCATCGTTCGGCCACCCGTAAGTTATCGAAGATTGACGGTTATCCTGAATTTTTCTCACCTCCGGAGAATTTCAATGACTTTTCATACGTTAAACGCTATCTACGTTTATGTGTGTGTCACGTGTACGCGAGGAACCCCAAGCGACATTTACATACTGTCGGATAACCTCGCGAGCTTCGCACGATCGTCCCTGGGCTATTCGATGCATTAAAATTTATCAGCCGGCGATAATAAACGGTTGGCTACCGAAGTGAATCCCATTCGAGAATTCTACAAGCTCCCGTTATTACATTATAGTGGTACGAAATAACGATAGTTCGATAGATCGGTTATATCGATCGATATCACTGGTACACGACCCCTTCGATATTCTCCCATCGATCTCTACGCGTTACTCGATCGATAACATCGACTAGGTTCTTCAACAATCTCTCCATTGTGTCCGATACTAGTTGTATCCACTTGGATACAGCTCGTCCGTTACGTACAAGAAATCACGTCGCTTGTAATACCATTTTTCCGTTATCGTCGTTACTAGAGTCTCACTCTCGATGAAACGTCTCGTAGAAAAATCCTATGACACGGTATCTATTTCTAACGATGATAATCATGAGCTATTGATCGACGATGACTTTTCGAAGATATACAAAAGACAAAGCTAGAAGTTTTTCTTCGTAGTATAAAAAAAAAAGGATGATCAAAATACCGATGTGGACAAACTCTCTGAGAAATTATGTACTAAGGAGTTTTCTTAACTACCGTGAAATTTCTCCGTGAAAATGAAAAACAAATGATATTTCAACGTTCATGACGCGTATACACGCGCAGTTAACTGGTTAAGCTCGTTTTGTTCGATCGATTCAAAGGATGAGATAGCTGAGTCAACTTTGTACTGGTAGAAAGTTATAGAAAAAGACGAGTTATGTCGGATGAACGACGTGTAGCGTTATTATTGATCACGTAGAGGTATACCTAAACGTTGGACATGGAAGAAGAAGTATCGAGATATCAGCGAGAAACAAAAGTTATGGAATATAGATGGGTATTACTGTCACGCAGCATCCTCTCTCTCTCTCTAGACACGTCGGTTTACATCGTGTACGCGATATGTCGTTGTCGAAGGTATCGAACAGGAGCGTACACCCTCTTCTCTTTTTATTCTTACCTCGCAGCAACGCCTCTCGGCCGTTCTGCCTATCTTACGGTGTATTATATTGGTTCCGGTATAATATAATAACTCAATAAGAAATTCCAGTAGCTCGCTTATGCGCGCGCACACGCTCGAGATGGAAGAAGTTTATCTCCATTTCTCGTCGTCCTTCTCAGCGATGTAAGACTAGCGTTACATCCGTGCCAGAGATCTCGTAAAACGCTTCGTCGGTATCACGCGCGATTTCACGCGAATTAATTTCATTTATTTCCGCGAGAAGCACGATGTATGCACGTCGTACACCTTACCCGTTATCTATTACCACTGGAGGAAGTGTAACGAAAACGCAAGAGAGTGCTACAGAAATTTTACGGACGTGTTTACGGCACTTTGTCATGTTTTCTCGATACACGAGCGAACTATTCGTCATTTATTTAGCATGATTTTACGTCCGAGTTACGGTAAGAGCATTAAGTCCGATAAAGGTTTATTACTTGTTAGGAATATTGTTAACAATTAATGTATCATGTAAACATGTATCTTGATTGATAATGATTTGATGATTAACCCTTTTACGGTTCGAATTATTTCACACATACATATATGCTAAAATATTAATGTGGGTTGTCGGTCGTGGTTGGTAGAAGTCGGTGTCATCGAACTCGACACAAAAAAGGATGGCTTAATCATTAAAATAATAACGCGAAGATAAGGTAAAAGGTAAGAGGCACGTTGTTTTTTTTACGAGTATCAGGAAGCAACGCGAAAGAAGTCGTGTCGCTTAACGCCCAAGTCACGAACTTCTATGAGCGACGATTAGAACGTTCAACTAGCCGCGACGATGGGCCTGTGTGCCGTTAAATCCTGACAAGTGACAAAATTCATGACGTTCCCGGGGTGCGATAACGATGGGATAAGGAGATTAGCTCTATGTGTTCCAAGCATAACGAATACTTCCGAATAGTCATCGTGGTCGTATAAAACATACGTATATTATACATAAGAATATTTAAAACGAAGGACACAGCGAAGATACGTTATTTGCTATCTCGAAGAGGATCAAACCGTGGCGAAACGATCTCGTTCCCACGAAATTCTCGTTAACCTCGGTCAAACTCTATTTGGCAGCGAACTGACCGAACCTAGAATAGGTAAGTAAATTAGGCACGCTCGCGTGAAACGATCCCAGCTGTCTCTAGTTTCTTCAAAAATCGTCTTTCGAGTCTTAAAACGACGATGGTACCGAGAGACCGGTGTCACCGAAGTTTCTTTAGCTTTATTTTTTCCTCGTACCTCTTCCACGAACTCTATCGTTATTAGTCACGCTCTGAAAGGTGTAAAGAGAGAGAGAGGGAAGCAAAGAATCTTAAATTCGTAGACGGACAAAAATCGTTGTCGACGTATCGGACTATTACGATAGAACGTGAAAAAACGGAATGTGGTCGATGATAAAAACGCGACGTCGACAAGAATTCCAAGTATTTCAGTTCAATTTTTGTATTTCTCTTTACCACGAAAAATTCACGCGAACGTGAATTGAGTCAGCGACGACGACTGCAAAGAGAATGAACCGAGCTCGATGATGTCACGCGAACAAACGTAACCGAGATTGCGCCTTGAAGCGAACTTGAAACTTGCTAATTACGTCGTCCATACTACCGAGTAGAGAGTAGATAATGGTTGGTGAAACGCGTTTATTTACGTCAGTGGTCGTGACGTCATTTTAAAACTTTGTCCACTCTCACTACTTTTCTCTCTTTCTCTATGTTTCTCATTTTCTTTGGAGGAAGAAAATTAAGCGGTAGGATACAAGAAGATTGCGATAGGGTAAAGTCTTGGGTAAACGTTCACGATCTAACACCTTTCTTATAGGATGTAACAATGTACAGGGTGATTCACGTTAGAAAGTTATCTGAATAATATTCACAATCTTAGATATAAGAAAAAATTTTAGAAAGACGACCAAACTTTTTTTTTTAAATAAAATGTACTGTACTTCTAGTACAGGAAAGCAATTACTTTAATAAGAAAGTATATTTTTCATTCATTTAAAGAGAACAATATAAAACATAATAATTAAAGAATACCGAAGCAGAGTATAGTAAGTACGTATGTAAAAAAAGACTTCCTTCTTTAAACTTTCACTAGCAAGAAATTCAACATTCTTTTAAAAGGGAAGTTCTCACCGCGAGTGACCTTAACCTCTTTCAAGGTATATCCCAAGGCAAGATATTTCCGTCTGGCGTACTTTCGTCCTGTCTACGGAGGTCTGAACAATCGGAGGCCTTTTTACCCTCCGTGTCGCGAAGGTAACTTTAAAGGCGGAGTAGAGCGATGGAAAGGACAATGACATTGACTGTCGTCGTTGTCGTCGTGACCATGACTCGACTACGTTGCAATTACTATCGAGTTGCCTTCGCTCGGCCAGTCATCGTCCTGTTCCTCCTCCTTCTATCCCTCCCTTTCTCTTCCCGCAGCAACCACCACTCCTTTGCCCTTTTTTACGTCATATCTGCACGCTTCGAGCGACGAATTACCGTGCGCGTTATGCGCTCGCACGAAAAGGGAGAGAGAGAAAGCTATCTCGAGAGACGGTTTTAAAGAGAGGCGGGCACGTTTGACCTTCGAAGTGGCGCTGACCTTCGTTGATCGGCCAATGGAAATGAAGTTATCCTCTTTGATGTACTTAACGGTTCTTCATCTTCTCTCTAATAATCTTTCCCTTCCCATCGAAGATTTGTCGGAAACAAGAAACTCGTTTTTTCTACAAAACGAAGTACGCGAAGATAGATAAAAAAAAGGGAAGTCGAAGAAAGTAGACTCGCGAAGTATGTAGTACGAGTTTACTCTTCCAACTTCTTTTTCTCTCGTGTCCCAAGAAAATCTTCGTATCCTCTTCTAGCCAGCGGCTAGCTACTCTCGAGGATGCTGCATGCATTTCCTTCCTTCGTGATCATTATTATGCAACCGAGTAAACGTCGGGAGATTAAGTCGGTAGGTATCTACGTCTCGCACGACTCGAACCGTCCCTCCGAGCTAAAGTAATTTCGTTCGAAGAATCGTTAACGTATGCTGAAACGTGTCCTGTCGCGGACAACGAACGAAGTGGACGGAGACGTCATCGTTCGTCCTTTCTCGTAAAAATGATATAGTTTTAAATGGAAAGTCTTAACGAAGAGGAAACTTACGATTACCTCTTTTAGTATTTTTCTATAAAAATTACATTGATTTAAAAATATTGTCTGATTCTGTATGGGGGGTTTTCAATTTTTTAATAAGTGTCATTTACTGACACACGAACTTTTCACAAATTGTGTAATTCTTATCATTCGTATTAGGGGAGACCGGGGCTAGTTGTCCCAATTTTAGGTTTTTTGTTTCTACAGATTTCTGTAGCTTATATTTTCGAATTTTTTGGTGACCATCATAAAGTTCAACTTCTTAGCAATACATGGACATTTTTCCTGATGTATGCATCATGATTTTTGTGAAAATGGTCACCACCGCCGATTTCAATGTTTAATGGCTCATTTGAAAGATAAAAGCATGCAGAATAATGTCCCGTTGTCCGTTTTTCGATATCGTTACGCAATGATGAGAAATTAATCTTTGAAGTGTGGGAGTATGGGTGGTTTTACAGCTTAAAACTGCTGTATCTTTCGAACCAGTCATTCTATCGAAACGCGACTTGCATATTCGCAAAGAAGAGACTTTCCCCTTTCGAACGAGTATTTGATCGGGCAAATTCGAGATACTTCGATTTTTCACAAAAATCCTGACCTATGCATCATGATTTTTGCCAAAATGGTCACCACCGCCGATTTCAATGTTTAATGGCTCATTTTAAAGAAAAAAGCACGTAGAATAATGTTCCGTTGTCCGTTTTTCGATAGCGTTAAGCAATGATGAGAAATTAATCTTTTAAGTGTCGGAGTATGGGTCTTTTTCGAGCTTTAAACTGCTGTAACTTTTGAACCAGCCATCCTATCGAAACGCGACTTGCATTTTCGTAAAGAGGAGACTTTTCCCTTTCGAACGAGTATTTGATCGGGCAAATCCGAGATGCATCGATTTTTGACAAAAAATCTTGATTTATGCATCAAGATTTAGAAAGAAGAAAGCATGCAGAATACTGTCCCGTTGTCCGTTTTTCGATATCGTTACGGAGTGTTGAAAAATAAATTTTTTAAGTGTCGGAGTATGGGTCGTTTTCAAGAGAAAAATTGCTGTAACTTTTTAACCAGTCATCCTACCGAAGCCACACTGCCATATTCGTAAATTAGAGACTTTCCTCTTTCGAACGAGTATTTGATCGGGCAAATGTGAGATGCATCGATTTTTGACAAAAATCCTGATGTATGCATCATGAACGAAAACCTGAATTCTGTCGAAAACTAATGATAAAAACGTTCATTACGTAAATGAAACCACAACGGAAGTGATTCAGACCGATAGAGCTCGATTCTCAGGAGGTCTCGCGATTAACTTTACGAGGATTCTTTCGCGACGCTTCTTATTCCCCGCGCGAAGTCTTCCTCCTCTTCTTCTCGCGGTAATAATAATGGCGCCGACCTCGGTGGAATGTTTTAAAGGGCCGTTAGAGAGGAAGACGGAAAACAGAATCTCACGTATATAAATACATATATAGATATATAAGAGAGACGATCTAATAAATAATTTGACTGTAGGATAATCAGGATAGGTATCCGAGGATCGTTAATGAACGAAATTATTTACAAGGCATCATCCGTGCATGTAATTTAAATTTTCCCTCGCAAGCACACGGTTTAGAAAACAACGTTGCTAGCTTGGAAAATTCGAGTCGTTCGGCTAAGAGAAGCGATTCATCGAGCGTCCATAAAATATTATTCGAAGGATCCTTCCGTTATCCCTTCTCTCCTTTCTTCGTTCCTGCCCCGCTCGTTAAATCGACGAAGCTGACTTTTACGACAGCTGGAGTTTCTTCGAGACCGGAAGACTCTTCTTCGTGCTTTCTCTTTCTTTTAGAAGAAAAGGATCGACGTATCTGCGTAGCTACCCTTTCGAGCGACGCCCTTTTACGAGACTCGTAGATCCTCCTTCTCTTTTCTACTTCTTCTTCCCCTTCCTCTTACCGGTCCATCCTTCCACGGAACGAAGCAAGTATTATCAAGATGCGATCGTTAAATGCACCAACGATCGATGATAGTTCTCGCCATTATTCTTGTTTTATTCTTATAAAACGTTTTTCTTATTATTGTTACACTTATAAAGCAAATCGATTCATGATATTTTCCATACAATTATGTAGTTTTATCGATATTCTCGAAACGAAAGGAAAGGTGTAGAAGAAGTAGAGAATCTTTACTTCCGTGACGGTACTCTCGCCAGCTCTTCGGTATATTTAAGGGTAATCGCTTAATTGCATGGCCGATCGTCCCGGTGGAATCGGTGGTCATTAGAATCTAAGCGAGAAGACGAAGCCAAAGGGGAGAAAGAAACTACCGCTTTTACGCTGATATTAGAGGCGGTTTCCGACTGCCTCCTCTTTCGAAATTAAGGGAATCTACACGCGGATAGACGGAGTGACGCGTAACAGCTGTGACTTCGAGAGAGTAAGAAATGGAACTAAGGAAATATTGAAATAAAATGCAAATTTAAAAAATAAAAGCAAAGAAATGAACAAAGGTGGAAGTAAATAAAAAAGAGTATGTCTGATTCTGTATAATTCAATGTTAGAAACTCGAACGAGCTACGAGAAAAAAGAAGATAGACAAACGTCATCTCCAGTGTACGTAATTGTTCTTCGTTAGAAGAAACCATTACTTATGCTTATAGTAATAACGATTAACCGTGTCCCAGTCTCGATTCCTTATACTTTTCTCTATTTCCCGACAAGTCCTGCTTTTAGATCATCTCCTTCTTCTCTTCATCGTAATACCGTTTAACGTGACGACGTCTTTAGAACGTACATATAGACATACATACATAAGTATACTTGTACGTATGTACTTACTGTAATTTGAATCGGCCGAGTTCAGTGGGTTCCCCGTTCGTTCTTCTTACATCTTGTAATCTCGTAAATGAGTACGTCGATTCTACACGGTGATTTATATACTAGTTCTCTTCTTCTTCCATTTTCCTCTCAAGTTCGTACGAAATTAACGAGACGAACGAGATCTATCCTTACCGTGGATGAATTAGCATAGACCGAAAAAAGGGAGGGACGGAGTAAGAAAATGAGTTAAGAAGATGCAGAAGTAATGCAAATGCATGTGCATAGCGTATTTTTGGTAGCTAGGAGAGACCTCTCTTTTTCATACACATATTTTATCTTTCTCCCTCTCTCTCTCTCTTTCTTTCCTTCGCTTTCTTATATACGAGCGTCTCGCGCATTAACCTTAACGGTTCGTAGCGTTTCTTCTTCGAGGATATACGAAGAGGTAGGAAGAACACTCTCGCCCAACCGTTCCTTACCAGTCAGAACCCTCTCACTTTCGTATTTGCATACCGGCAATTTTTTTTTTTTTTCTTTCTTGTCATGTTCAACCATATATTCCTTCCCATTGTGCTGCGCGTACTGGAACGAGTATACGTGAAGTGGTAGTCGAATCAAGAAACGATCGACAAATAAAAATAGACTTTCATCTATTTCTATTTAATATTATTAACAATTTTTTTTAAAATATACAAAAGAATTTATTATTAAATTTTGTATAATAGATCTTATACTTCTTAAGACAGTTATAAATGATACGAACGTTTCAAACATAACTGAACGTCTTGTAAATCAAATGGGACATTGAAATATTGGAAACGTTATTTAATTTATTAAGTTCGACCACTTGTCAAGTGGTTAACCGAACCATGAACGAATCTAAACTACAAATATGTCAACGAAGATAAAGTGTAAGACGAGTAATCAAAATAATAGCTCATCGATCACGTCGATGTTAGTAAAAGCTATGGAAACGTTATAGAATTTTTGTAAAGTAGCTAATGCGAAGATTACACTCTTGGATTTAATTGATAATAATAGCAAAGACGTGTCCGTAATGATAAAAAGAATTCGTCGAACGGTTAATTCGATGATCGCTCGGAGCATAGGGAAAGAAAGAAAAAAAAGCTGGATGCAAACCGTTCGATGTAGGATGATCCACGACGACGTATCGTAAAACGAACGGAGATGAACAGCTGTTCGGTTTGTTCGTGACGCGCAAGGTCGCTCCGTTACCTCGAGATTTCGAGGTCGACCACGTCCTCGTCCCAGAAACCGAGGGATGAGGATCTTACGTGTTGTACGTTACGTACGGTACATAGTCCGTCCGAAACAAAATAAACCATCCATCCTCGTTCTTCCTACGCGACTACGTTAATCATACTCGCCGTGAGTTTATCCTCGGGTTATCCCGTAAGGATTAAGCTAAATTTATTTGTGATTGACAATGTAGACCTACTTGCTTTGTGGTTGTATAAGAAGGAGAACGACCGCTCGTTGGATGATTTCATTAATCATTTCAACTTCGTCTATTTTCTATGTCAATATATGGAATCCTCGAAGGAGCGTATTTAGTCTTTGTATTTTCTAATTCTTTAAATCCTCGTATTACTAAATGAATTACTCTGGATAAAACTCTTATATGAGTATTTCTTTGTAAACTGGGCAGGCTACATTATATTATAAAAACTGTTTAACTTCTCTGAATAAGATTTGTTCAATATATAAGTAAAAAAGTGGCCCAGACAATTTTGTTAGAACGACTTCCTCCCGAACTTCCTTAAAATAGTATTCGATAGATCATTACCCTATAATAACCAAAAAATAGATCAGTATTATAAAAAACTCGTGACACTATTGAATAACCCTTGTTATCTTTATCCACTCCTTTTTCTCTCCATCCATTCGTCATCTTTTCTTTCAGCGGAAGTCTAGCCGGTGGTTAACCGAGCGTGCCGTCGACCTTACGATTCGAACCGATCCGTTATCATCGAGCGAGATCGTGCCGCTGCTTTCGAGTTATAAGAAATCGACAAATGATAGTATATGCACCTGTGTGTTAGACTTCTGTCATTATTCACCAATCCGTAAGGATTATATAATGGAAGAGAGAAACTTAGCCGTGAGGTAGGCAAGGTCGTTTTCACGTTGGATATCAGGGTCGCGTCCTCGAACTCGGGCCGCCCTGGACCGCACCGTCTATACTTTACCAGAACCTCGTTGAAAACGCTTATCTCATCGCGAAGATCGTATCTCGACCTACTACGAGCCAGAGATAAATAATAATACGTGGCACATACCCTGAAATTGTTTCACTGACTACGTTGGTAAAAGAGGGCCGGGAGCGATGCATTCATTAGATCGTTTTACGGGCCAATAACGCGGCACAGACGTTAGGGTAACAACGTGTCAGTCGTTCTAACGGTCTTTCATTTGATCTCCTCTTTCTGTCTCTTGTTCTCTTCCAACATTTTTATCACTTTACTTATTCTATTTTCTGGTGCCATCTGTTCCATGTTATTTAAATCACTTTATTTCCTTCTTTTTTCGAAGAAAAAATAATTCGTTTAACAGTTAGCAATAGATTGAACGGTAGTCTTTACGATTTTTCTCGTGTGTTACGAGTTAGCTGTTAATTATAGATGCAAAAGAATGATTTTATTAAGTGCGAGAAAAATTATGTAATAACGTTAGGTTCGATATAAAAAATATACTTTGTTCCTTTCGTATCGCTCGACAAAGATTTTTTGACGACTCTAATGAGGATCGATCGTCCGGATCAAGTAGTACGAGTCAAGCATTGGTACCACTCCCTGCCAGTCGTACTTTCTTTAATCACGATCGATTCGAACAAACGAGGTGCTTCGACCGAATCATAGATTGATTTTTGAAAGCACGTTATTACGATTCAAAGTCGAAGCTGATTCCCAACGGTACGGTGGATTCCCGTGCCCGGAAAGAAGCCCCAGGGTCGTTCTCACAGTTTCCACGGTTTGCACGAACGATCTCGCGAACTGGATCGAGCGGGTAATGCGCGTTAACCAGCTTGATCTAACGATCTGTAACCGCCGGCGGACGAGGCGCGATCTATCCTCTCTCTTCTTGCATGGTCCAGAAAGCTCGATCATGCTACCTACCTCTTTACAATTTTTTTTTTTTTTTATTTCCATCCCTTTGGGTTAATCTTTTCCCGTTTCTTTTTCTTATCATGGTTGTTTAAAATCGAATTAACCTTAGACCAATATTCGTCTAATAGTTTTTCTATTTTTTAGTCATTACATTCTTAACGGTATTTAAATTTTCTTTTTTAAAATAATTAGATTAGTTATAATTCTTGTAAAAGATTTGATTTGATAAATAACAGATTTCTAATGACACGGTATACATTTATACATACATATAATATGAACAATAGTTTTAACTGCACCCAACTCTATGAGTTCTCCGTTCTACAAACAGTAGGTAACTAACAAGACACATACAATTATTATTATCTCGCGACCTCGAACGAGAACTTCATTGTCTTTGGATCGGGAGTGACGCGCGGTAGACCTACAAACGCGACCGATTTTTTGCTACTTACTCGCTCGACATTACCGGTGTAACCAGCAATTTTCGCCGAGCGAGAGAAGAGAGCCTCGGCCTCATAGAAGAGTTAATTGTCTCTGAGAAGTGAATATTTCGCGAGCGAGAGGAAGAGAGAAAACAAATCAGGTCGTTTCGACCGCGACAGTTCTCTCTTCTTCAAAGACAATTTATTTTAACATGTTATAGGCTTATGAAAATGTTAATTAATCAATTAAGTCTTAGTCTAATGTAATTTGAAGCTTGCTCGTTAGGTAATTTCATTTTCTTCATTCCTCACACTTGTTACTACCTATAGGTATCTGAATTATTTTCTACAATATGAAAAAACTGTTATATACCTACAAGATAGTGAACTATGAAAGTAAAGACATCATAAAATGTTGTCTTGCATGGAATTATTACCCATTTACTATTATTTTCTAATATATTTCCGACATCACACTCGTCTCTCATACCAGAGCCTGTCCCAGGAAATAAACTCAGCTTCTTCCTCGGCTTCGTTTCCTTTATTACGTTTCTAAAGCGAATTACGTTCGCTAGAAGCCGATACGGCTTTTCGTCCTTTGCTTCGAATGAATCGGCAAGAAGAGATTCCGCGGGCGATGCGCGCTAATCGCGTTCATGTAAGAACGGTAGCGGTGGATGACGGTAATAAAAGCGTAAATCACTTTTTGACGCGGCATCCGATGCGGAACGTCGTGGGAGAGGAGAGAATTTTAATGCACGCCGATTCGAAGGGACTCCGCGAACGTAACGCGTTTCCCTTTCGAGAAACCTTTCCCTACCTTTTCTTACGATCGAACGATCGTAAAACTAACGATCGTTCCGACCTCTTTCAACTTCCTCCTTTTCTTCCTCATTTTCATCCTTTTCTAATCTTTCTCTCTCGTGTTTCTGCAGCGTACGAGAGAAAAGAAATATTTTTTTTTTTATTATGATCGAGGTAATGTAAGATATCTTTTAGTATTTAATATTTAATAAAATACTTAAAGTATTTTTGATATTGCATCCTTATAATATAAAAAAAGAAGGTATTTTCTGATATCTGTACTTTGTAAGAAAAATGTGAATAAAGCTGAAAACAAAACAAGAGAGAATAGAAAGAGTCGTATCACAAACGTGCAAACGTAGCGAAATAGGCGAGAAGGTCGAAAGCATCGTGGATTATTCCGTTACGGAGAAGCGGCCGAGAGATGAGCTCTCTTCAAAGAATTGGCGTCGATCTAGGAAGTGCGTCTTACGCTCTACTCCTTCAGGGTAGTAAAACGATGCGCTTCATATCATTCCTGGAAGCTATTCCTTGTGGATGGGTAGAAGAAAAGCTTTCGGGGACGATTCTACGATTTTCTTCCTTTTCAAAGATATTACAATAGCTATACTTCTCATTCTTGAAAAAAAAAAAGAACTGAAATAATTTTATTTACAAATGTTTTTATAGCTTGTAGAATTCTCAGTTCAAAGACGTCAAGATCTTTTTCACTTCATTCTCCTCTTTTAATCTTAAACTCAACACGCGATCAAACATTTTCGAATAAAAAAAAAATATAGAATCGTTATCCTCGGTGCGTCATGTCGGTCATCTTTATAGCACGTCCAGAGTCCCCTTTGAAAAAATCTTAAACACGTATACGATATCCAGGAGGTGAAAGGTTTAATACAAACCGTTGCAATTCGCTCGAACGTGAACGCGCTCGCGTAAAGTATGTATCCCGATTGCGTTCCTGTTTCTTTCGCGATCGGTTGCGTTCGCCAGCTGGTGCTAAGGCTATAGAACCGATAGTGAGTCTATAACGGTCGCCGACAATTAGACGACTTTGAGTAACCGAGTGCGAGTGTATCCGGCACTCGAAAGCAAGCCCGAGGGAAAAGTCCGTGCGCGTCCTTGCCGCGTCTGTTCCTTATTTTTCATCTTATCTACATACACAACACAGATGGGGTTACCCCGTTAAGACAGAGTTTTATCATTATACACCATAATTAAGATAATTTATAATATATACTCGATAAAGCTCGTACGTGAGTTTAGATGAATAAGCTTTGAGTCTAGAACTACCGAAGCGGTCGAAATAACTGGTTGGGTGTTTCACTATTTTTCGAATACCAGAACGACTTTTGTATAAACTTATTATCTATTTTATTATGGTGAGAAACAAATATTTATTTTTTTTATTGCTTAGCAAATTACAGTCTATAGTCATATGGGTGGTATTGTAATGTATCGAAGGGTATACCCGTTAAAATAGCTACACGCGAAGAAAAAAAATATATCTCGCTTTACCGTTGGTAGTTCCAATGTTAATTGTAAATAGGTAAAAGGAGGATGATAAATAAGAATATCGTGAAAGCGTGTAAGATGCAATTAATGCGAAAACTTATGCAAAATAGACTAGTATTTCTTTAATTATTCCTGAACGATGCATAGATATTAACGCCGGTGGAATGAAACACAAGCAAGCTTTTTATCGTAGGTACAAGAAGACTACGATCGTTGTCAGTTACATATGTATACGTCGTATGACGTTGGTAGATGCGATCGTCTAGCGGTACAAGCGCTATAATTATAAATAATGCACTCGATCGGAATCGTTCGCATCGCGGTGAGCCGGTTCGACGTTCGAGTTTCGTTATTGCTCGTACGTCATTGTTTACACGGTTAATTACATACCGCTGGTGTTGCGAGAAGTGTGGTTGGAAAAAATCGAATTCACTCTTTTTTTTCTCTCGATCTCTCTTCTAGCGATAAAGGAAGAGAGAAAAGAGAAGGAAGAGCAACGCGAAGCGAAAATAACGGTCCGTTCCGTGTGGCGCCCCGAGTAAATGTCCCCGACGTTCTCTCGTTACACGAGAGCCGCTTTTACGTCACGTCTATCTTTGTAAAAAAAAAAAGAAAGATAGAAATCGACCCGACGTTCGAAATGATTTTCGAGCGCTCGGTGAAATAATAAAGATGGAATTCGATATTTCGAACGCCTCGTAAAATTCCTAATCGACCGTCCCGTTGACCTCGAAAGATAATCATTTCCATTCCACTGGTTTCCATTCTTTGAAAATGTTTCTAAAAGTCGTGACCGATCGATAAAAATTGCGATGTTTCGAGGAGATCAATTTAGATGCTATCACTCGGTATATTATTTTTTTAACGACGAGCATTTTCAAAGGAAGGACTTGGTAGCGTCTATCGTCGTTACTGTCTATTAAAGGGTACTCACGTGAACGCGAATAAATAAATTATAATAACGAAGCGATAAATAATAGAGAAGGTTCTTGAGTGCACGCGAGTCAGAGAACCTAAGGACCCTTACGAGCGACCTGTCGTGCCCTTTGAGCACGTTGAACATTAACGTTCGGTCTGTAAAACGTTCTTGGAAGGGTTGCCTCAGTGGTAAGTTAAAAGAGAGAGAAAGAGAAGGAGTAGGTTGGGCATGGACGAACGATGTAATTATTATTTTACTTTGTATTCGTCATTTCTTTTCGTTGTTAAATAGTTTCAAAGACGAATCTTAAACCCATCGAGCCATTTTGTTATTAAATCATTTCTAATAAGAATAAATCATATAATAGTACGTAAATGTCCCATAGGAATATCGTGAAGAGTATATTCCACGAGTAACGAGGGTTCGATTAATATGACAATATTCTCAATAAAATATTAATATACCTACTTGTCACTATGTTTCTACACTCGTACATAGATACATACATGCGTATACACGCGACTTATGTGAGCGTACGTAACGGAGGCCCATTGTTCTTCCGCGTCGCCTCGTTTCCTCGTCGTTGCGGTTGATCGCTCGGTATTAAATTTCTTGAACGGTCATGCGACCAAGTAAATATGCAGCTCCTCTCTCTTTCTCTCTCTTTTTCTCTTTCTTCTTCTTTAACCTCTTCTTCTCCTCCTTTTCTATCTCTAATCGTAGCTCGAAGCGTGCGGAAAGATAAGCGTTCCTAGAAATAGAACGGATGTTTAAAGTGTAACGCGCATCTCGCGCTTTGCACCTAGCTTCTAATTAAACGCTCATACAAGTCTCTCTTTCTCCGTATAGCTTCCCTTTCTTTTCTTCTTCCGCGGTTTATGATTTACGAGACCCCCGCGACTATAACCAAGAATTTTCCCTTTAATTCCCAAGAGCCTGCCGTAGTCTATCCGTCTTGAAAGTATTTTAATGAATTTCAAGGGAACGTCGATTAACCTTCTTGCTTGAAGAAAATGGAGCAGATGTATAATCGTATCGTGTAACATTTGTTGCATACTTATGATGTTAAAAATGAAAAAATCATCAAATTCTCGTTAAAATTGTTTTTCTATTTTTCAATTCATAACTAGTAATACATCCCGTAAAATTTTGATAGATTGTAATGATTAAGATCGATATAAAAAATAACCACATGTTTTCAATACATAATCTTGGTTACAAAAGAAATGAATATATTTAATTTTTAAATTGACGAGTGAAAAGATTCGAAATAAATCCGAGAACACGATGGTTACATTTGTTTCACGCGATGTCATCGCGCCATCGACGAGGACGTTGGACGACCTTGAAAGTTGTAACATCCGTGGAGAGTAAGAAAAAAGGAAGAAAGAGAGGGAAGAGAGTAGAAAATCGAACGGGAGAGAAGAACGGGTTGGCTCGACAGTCATAAAAATATTCTTTGCGACTCGTTATTGGAATGGCAAATAGACGGTAAACCATCCACGCCGCGTTCAGACTCGGAATTAAGAAGGCTTTTTCTTGCTCGATCGAGCACGCTGATCCCGCTACTAGACTTTTCGCGCCGTTATAACGCCCGCCTCGTCAAACCCCCGTTCCTACGTGCATATATATAACTATACTTGGGTATTTCTTTTTATCTCAACGATCGTATTTTCATCGCTGATATTTCCATATATCGAGGATGAATAAATATTCTCGATTTCTATACGGAAATGAGAGAGACAAAGAGAGAACGCGTTCATTTGTATACCGTTCGTTAATGTTTCATGCATTTGTCAAGTGTAAACTTGTAGCATTTTATAATTTTTTTCATAAAAATTGTAGCAATAATAGTATGGTAACAAACAAATTTTAAATACTAATACATAGTTAAAGAAAAATATTATTAACTGACGTAATATCAAGAGCCAGTATTCCATATAAAAAAAACACTCCCTGCAACTAAAGCATTCGCAAAGTATAAATTTCTTTTTACTTCGTATTTCTTTGGCAAACATCTTTACGATATTATAAATCACCCTTATTATTTGAACGTCCGATAACAAGAGGAACGAAGATAGATAAGCCGGACGATTCAGGCGAGTTTCGCGGTAACGTGGCGTACCGTGGACGAACATCCTTCTGCGATTATTCAGCCGGCAATTTGCTTACGTCTACGCTTCTACAATTTGCCACGCTGGGTAGACCGGATAGAACGGCGATCGGAGATGCACGCGGATGCAGGCGGATACGAGATGCGAGCAGATGGCCGCGAGGCCCGGCCGTGATAACGGTTCGTTAGGCGAAGCGCGTTAACGTGATGCGATTTCTGTCATCTCATCGATATTCGTTCTTTGATATACCATCTCGACGAAAGTATTTTATTTTCGAAAGACCTTTTGTCCGTCTTCGTGGCATTGTTTAATCCGTTTCTATCATCGAACGCATATGCTTGCTCGATTTATCAGATTATTACGAAGATAGCACGCATGGGCTGTCCGTTACGAATACTAGGTGTCAGTTGTAAATGTAAAGGTAAAACATGCACGTGGGGTTAATGATAATTAAAATAGAGCATCTTCTAATTTTATATTCCATTTTTATCCCGATGACGTTCACGAATCAACAAAATATACCTATGAGTAGAAAAATGTTATTTCTTTCCGAACCAGTTAGTTCGATTTAAGATCGGTCTATCGTTTAAACGACGATGTAGTCCTTCAATGAACCCGAATCGAATCGTTTCACAGATTGGATTATCTTTAAAGTAAATTGCGGTCGTTCGTTCGACACCAAGGGAAAAACTCGATGTTAGAATGAAATTACTGTTTGACCAGATTGAAATCGTTTATCGGTTAAGTAGAAATGTGTTATCTTCGTCCACGAGTCGATTTAAAGGGACTGTTGATGCAGGATCCAAATCGAAACCGGATCGGATTATCTTCGAAGAGGCGAATTGGAATGGTTTCGAGCCCGGATGGAAATTAATCTAACAGAGAGAGAGGGAGATCATGAGGATTCAGGCGAATAAATTCCACGGTAGCGATCGGAGTTTTATTATCGCGAAGATTTACGATGCTCCGTAGGAATACGTTGTGGTGGTACCGCGCCTTGAAATTCGACGATGCGTGACGACTTGTAAACGAGTCGAAAATAGTCGCCACGGAAGACGAGTTCGAGATCATTTTCAAGGCCCCCCTCTCTCTTTCATGGGAATAAATAAAGCTTGGGACGAAATAGCTTTACTCTTCGACGTCTCGTATCTTATCTCGGAGATCGATGTATGTATTTTGCCGTGCGAAAATCTCTTTGGGTAACGATCTTAATCCTATTAGAAAGTTTAAACCATACATTATATTATCACAAAAATTATTTAAAAATTTAATACACTTATCAGTTGATACCATAAAGCAACGATAACGCGTCAGAAATCGTTGATCCGATATAAATAGTATTTTTCTTTTGGTTATACTTCCAAGAATGTTAAAGACGAGGTCGTTGTTGCACATCCTGATTACTTGGTGAAGGTTTCAGGACTCGTACAGGACGACGACTTCGTTTAGCGTCTGCTACCCGTTACCCAGTTAAACTAGCCCGCGGTTAGAAGGATCGTCTTACGACCAGTCCCCGGAACGTATCGTCGGACATCCTCCTATTGCTCGTTGAGGCTTCGAGTGCGACAGAAAAGAGGAGTCTGCTTGCGACCGCGAGAGGAGGTCTTTTCTTTCGGAAAAATTCTATCCCTCTCTCTTTTAGAGAGAGGAGAGATGGAATCACGAAGATCGTGCCGGTCACGGATGCGGATTTGTCAAATTCGGTCAACGTCTTTTGTTTATCTTTACTTATGGAATCATTTTAGGAAAGATACGGTCACTTTCGACGAGGGTTTTAAAAAATCACCAATGAGGTGGCAACACCGTCGGGTCCAAAGTCCTGTTAAAATGTTTTTTATATGTTTATATTATGTACAATGTCATCTTAAATTCACATTGTAAAATACGGACCTATTTTTTCACGACAACTTTAATCACCCTTCCCTTGATATTTATACACCCGCGATGAAACGACGACATTTATATCCCGTCTTCGCGAAGATTAAGTCGTCGGAGAACTAACGAGTTCGTAATTCTTTTGACGAGAGTTGGATCGAGGAGGACGTTAACGCGATCCGTTAATGGCCCGTACAATGATAAAGAGACACACCTGTCTCTTCTCGTCTTTTTTCTTTAAGCTCCGACTCACTCGAGAAAGACCGTGCCGGATATTTCCTTGCAACGTCGATGGAAGCCTTGAACTCTTGCCGAGGAGGCGAGTCTCACGCAGAAAGAGTCGTCGTAATCGAATCGCAGCGGGATCGACTCCCGCCGAGAGTCTATTTGCCTAATGGCCAGCCTGGAGAAATTATCCAAGTTCGAAGGGCGATCCATTCGTGCTGATCGACGAGCCCGACGCGTATAATAACTCACTGCCCATTAGATTCGCGAGTTCTGCTACGGGAAAATTATCGAAAATTCACCGTAGAACGGAATTTTATTTTTCTTTATTTTCCTTTTTACCTACTTTACGCATCCGACGTACTTATAGAAGAAGGATCGATAGGCTGAGATACTCGACTGCGATTAAACGAGATTGATTCGATTAGATCGATACTCCTCGATTTTCATCGTCTAAACGCGACGGGAGATGGTCCGGTTTACCCAACGATTTCACTTGCTAATAAATGACTTTAATACGTTGCATTCCCCGTGTAGCCTAATCGCGTGGCACTCTCATACTAGCAACGAAGGTACGACGAGCAAAATAAACGGAGCGGGCACGCGCCATCCTCGTCACGAGTGGTAATAAATCAGCTTGAGCTCGAAGCCGTTCTCTCTCTCTCTCTCTCATCTTTTAAAGTAGCCTAGAGAGAAATTTACGATTCCTCGTAGGAGCCATTCCTTTGGTGCTTCCGCTGCGATCTCTCGTACATACGTTCTACGACGCGATTCCGCAAAACCGGTGCACACGGTCTATCTCTCTCTTACTCTCGCTTAAACGCCCCACGGATCGCATAATCTGCGTACGTTATTCCTAGCCCCAGAAACGGTAAAGTTACGCTCGAGGCGGAAAAAACGGGAGCAGAGAAGACGAGGGGAAAAATTATAATCTCGTATCTTCATTTAAATGTACTCTACTTATGATCGTACTCTCGCGTAATATACGGCGTGGGGATCGGACCTGATTACATACACGAGATGTTTTTATTTTACCACTGACATAAATCACGTTTTTACTATTATGTTTTTTGACGCGCGTACAAATATTTATGCTTGCAATGGACACATTTTTCTCAATTTCAAAATAAATTGTCGTTTTTTTTTTTAAAAAAGTGGTGTTAAATCTTATTTTTATAATAATTTAACGTAAACTTTTCATTACTCACATATATCATTACTTCAAGTACATTTTCCTTCGGGATAGCGATCGTTCCTCAATGCCATAACTTTTCTATTATTTTTCTATCATCTCGCTCGAGTTAATCTTCCGTCTGTCTCTGAATCTGGATTCAAATGTTATGGGATGCGATTTTGCGTTTAACGACCTCCGCTCGCAGGTGTACGCTCGCAATAGGAGGCACGCTTTTCTAACGGTAAGGAGACGCCTCATCGGTTCGTACCAACGACGAGATACTCTCTTCCTTCTATCGCGAGTCGATAAAGAGCGAGCCAACGCCTCTTCCTTCCGCAACGTTCCTCGCGATTTCCTCTCTTTCTTTTTCTCTTTTTCGACTATTCGTCGTTTAAGTATGTCCTTCGAGCCGTGAAGAAAGGACGCGACGATGTACACGCCAAGGACGAACTTCCTTTGCATAAGTATTCGTCGTGTCATTGGTATGATACTTTGGAGACGTTAAAAACTTGTACGAATTTTATTGAAATCTTTTCAAGTGCTACCTTATCGATTGATTATTTACTTAAATAATCGGTCTTCTAATTTAAACAGAAATTTGTTAAATAAGGAAGTAAACGATAGTAATAACTATTGAATACTCGATTCGATTTTATGGAATCGTTTTTCGATAAGCGAACGCACTTCGATTTATCTAATCGTCTTCCAGGAAGACACCTCCGAGATGGAGCTACCTACCTCGTCCTTTCGTTGAAGCATTTTACGTTCGTTTGGTACCGTCAAGACGATAACGAGAATTCCGAGTGTACGTAGAGATCGATAATTCGATAGTTCGCACGGGAAGATTTCACCTCGTCCGTTATTTAATTACAATATTTACAAGCTCGTAATATTTACCGAGCGTATAATAAGCGACGATAGTAAAATCGATCGTTCTGAAAATACTAATCTCTTAGGTCGTTATTACTTAGCTTAAGCGTACGCCTCTCAGCGATATGAATTGGTAATGAAGTCGTTATTGGTAGTAAGAAAAATAAGATAAGCTCTCGCGAAGAAGGTAGTCTTCGTTGAAAGAGCAAAGATGAAAATGAGAAACGATAAGGTTCATTGTACGTGATACGTTAGAAAGGGAATGTAAAGAAAAACAGAAAGAAGAAGTAAACGGTATAGTTATTAAGTACCGCATTAGCGATCATTTCGAGTCATAAGGATATATGACTTCAAAGTCATTGTGTATGTCTAATCTATTAAACGTTAGAGCGAGTATATTATTCACCGAATACTTATATCGTTATTTACAATTAAAATGAAGAACCGACGAATTCGAGTTGAAATGTCATTGAAAACTAATGTTTATAAACTCCTTCGATGTTACTCTGCTCTAATTTAATGATGAAAAGACGATACGTATTAGATAAAATTAGATATTTTTAAATATATTTACATACGTGAGAAGAAGAAAGGAGGTATTAGAAAGGATTAGAATTTTAACGACACGAATTCTCGACTCGCGAGACTTCCGCCTTTTCCGATCGATCCACATAGAAATTCAAGGGCTCGACGTCCACCTCTCGGTGAATTCTAAACAAGCACTCCGGAGAAGAGGCTGCGGAAACGTAACGGATAAACGGACTGGAGAAAAATTGGAAAATTTCAATATGTAAATCGTGGACCGAGGGTAGCACGTGAGTATGAGAGAGAAAGAGAAAGAACCGCTTCTTCTCGATTGCTACCGTTTCAACTGGTCGCAACCACGCGTGACCAAACATTCTCTATCTCTATCTCTTTCTACCTTTCTCCCTCTCAAACGTGCTCAAGACGTGGCAGTCTCTTCGGGGTGTCCGGCAAGTAGATTTATTGCCGAAGAAGACGAAGAATCTCAGCGAAAATAATCGTTACCCGCGAATTCCAAGCGATGTTATATACTAAGTATACGCTCGTTATTATATCGAGGGCAACGGTTTCGAACGTTCGACCGATCGGTCGCGATAATTATCGTCCGAGAAGCGAGTCCGCTTCTTGCGGTTCGTCGTCGCTCCATTTACACCCGAGTGAGATAAAGAGAGAGACACGGAGCTTCTATAAAACGATTCTTTTTTGTCCCCTCCTCCCTCTACTCGCCAGTATTTACCCCCTAGTTTTCTGATTTTCCCTGGGTAAAACGGAAAAATAAATGAAATCTTTAAATACGATTAAAAAGAACGAGAGAAAATCGTTGGAAATAATAATCGTGTAATCGAATGGAGTGGAAGAGGGCGATAAGATCGATAGGATCGAGTCTCTTCTAATGGATCATAATCATCCTCGATCACGCGTTTTTTTTCTAATCGCTTCTCTCCCTCTTTAGATAGAAAAAAAGTGATTCCAGTCGTTTCTTGCGGCCGATAGATATACCACTCGCTCGTTACTCCTTCCCGTTCGTGGAATTATTCGATCGTCGCGTGCTCCTGGATCTTCCTATTCGAAGAGATAGAAGGAGAAAGAGATAGAATCGATAGTAATTGACATCGGGAAAGAAATTTTCTACGACGATAGCCAGGAAGACGTTGATTTGCTTCTCGTTTGTAAAACGAGTAGAAATCGAATGACACGGGAAGTCGAGGAGGAAAAGGAGCCTACGCGTACGTTACTTTGATACTCTCTCTCTTGAACGTGGAAGCAACGGGATGCTTCTGGACGCACGTACTCTCGTTTTATGTAGCCGACGATCTTACGAACTCGAGCTTGTTTACCTTTTTTTTTTTCAATTAATTTTACCTTCCTTCGGCTGGAAGTACTTCCAGAAGCGACGTCCTTAACCCTTTGCTTTATAATATCGTGTGAAACTCGTTCAAATTCCGAGACGAGGATAAAACGCACGAGTCAAAGTCATGGTTCGATTCTTACAAATTTATTGTTTATTTCTAAATTTCTAGTATTAAGTTGATCGAGTGTCGAATTCATAAGGCAAGGAGTTAATATCTCTCGGTCGATTTTTTTTTAGAAAAATTGCACGCGTGTCTCTATGATAACGTTCGTTGGTGCAGTGTGTGTATGTATTGTTTTATATGTGTGGTAACGACCGTGAGACACGGATAACATACATACATTGTCGTCCTCCTCATTGTATCTCGATGTTGCGGAAATTATTTCTCTTGCGAGCTTCGAATGCTTCGTGGGCGTATCGCGGAACGGAAAGCAACGATAATACGAATTATTCTAAAGCAAGAGGCTCCCCGAGTGCCTCGACGTCGCGAAGAGCTCGTTAGTCGAGACTCCGGAGGCCGATGTTGATGTTAACGACCATTACGATGCGTCGATGTTAAGGAGCAGTCTCTTTCTGCTTTTTATACTCAAGGAAATTGATTTTCTTACCTGGACCATCGGCAATTTCTGTTCTTCGGTTTTCCTCCTATTTTTTTGTAAACCTCGTAAGAAGTTACATTTCTCAACCTACGGTGTTCCCTTGGAAATGTGAATAATGACTAAATTAAATATTTCTCTACTTCCTTGGAACGAGTCAAACGAGGACTCTCTTAACTTTGTTTCTAATGACAGAAGCAATCCAATTACTTATTTCTATGCGGAGAAAGTATCTCGTTGAAGTATCTTCTTGAATTTGACAGCAGGAATGCAGGTAAATCCTCGCGAATGAAAAATGTACCATAGTTTCCTTCTTTTATCTCGATCACCTTGAAGGATACCACCGGTTAACAGTAAAACTCGCGTACGTAGACGCGCGAGATTATCTTTCTCTTTGATTTTATGATGATAGACGATGGATCGAATACGAAAGATCTTAAGGAAACGGTTTCAGGATACGAAGGTATAAAATATAAACGGTAGACTTCTTTCGTTCTTCTTCCCATACAGATCACGATCTTTTCTCATTCTGGTCAACTCGTGGCAACGAGAGAGTAATTATTATGAGAGGCGCGTTGCCCTAATCATGCTTTCGTATCAAGCGAACGGTAACTCGGCTCGTGCATCATCTCGCCCCCGTTCTCTCTTTCTTCCGCATGCTTTCTATCTCTTTTCCTCTAATTCTATCTCCATATCTAATGACGCGAATGCTACTTTATCTTTCGTTTACGCTCACGGATGTTCATACAAAACGATGATAATTTGTCGACAGTAGAGCATGGAACACAATACTTCCAACAGTATCTTCATTTATTTCTGTTTGTTTTTTTTAACGAATGTTTGAACAATATGTGAAAATAAGTACTTGGCGATAGAAGAATCATACAGATGCCATAGATATTTTATATAGACATTTCTTGAATTTATCAATAGTGTGAAAATGTTTAGAAACTTGTGTTCAATTTTACAAAAATACTTCCAGAACTTTCCTGTTTCTTTTTTTGATTGCTCTACTTCCATACAGATTTCGGGAATCAATTAAGTATCTATAAAAGTCGAGGACTCCCAGTAAGAATTTTTTTGAACTCGCAATCCACTTTCTTGATCATCGGTACATGCAAGAAACAAAGAGCAAAGTAAACTAATTGCAGGAAAAAGTAGTAGAAAAAACGTAATAACGGATAAGGAGTAAGATAAAACGATAAAGTAGTCGATATAACCAAATGAACAAAGAAAAAGGATTGGAACAAGGATGGGAATGGTTTCGATGATAAAATCAAGCTAATGAAAGGCTCGCGATCGGACTGTTACTCGGAAGTTGCAGGCTCGAGTTTTATGCGTTCGAATTTTACGATCGAGATGACACGGAGCGAGAAGACGCGTTATCGAGAATAAAGATTGAACGATGATGCTGCTGCTCGAGAATACACCCTCTCTTTCTTTCTCCACCTACTCTTCTCATTTTCCTGGTCACCGGACGGTACCGTTCATTTTTATCGCTCGTTTCGATTTTTCCGAGGAAATATGCGAAACGATCGAACCGTTACGCTTCCCTCTTTCCGGCCGGTCGAGTACGCGAGATCGTCGTCATCGATTGTAAGAGACGATGATTTTTCATCGAGATTCCTTATGTTCTATATATTCAATTTGTCTAGTTTCTCAGTGATTTACGGTTACTCATACGAGTAACTTTCTACGGGAAAAATGAGCTAGAATGTTGGTGAATAAACTTACGAAATCATGAATTAATAATCGGTGAAGAAAATGTTGCGATTCTTTTCGAATCCAGTTACAAGATGCACAATTATAATGTGAAACATAATTAGCTACACTGTACTTGGATATATATTAAATAATCGAATGATTAAACGAACTTACCTGTAAGTGAAGTTCGATCATGATTGTATGTAGCGCCTCTTCCGAAGATCACAAGTAGTACCCTAACTTACTACAGATAGTGCCACAGGTTTAAAGCTATAAAAAAAAAAATTGACTCCCAACTCGTTGGCAACGTAACCCGTTACCCGTATCGTCATTCTTTCAAAGCAGTGCCGTAATGTCGGGGTTCAAATTTTTGAACGAGGGGATTTTATTTCTTTTTGGGTTGGGAAGATTGATCTTCGGAAGAGGCGCTACATACAATCATGATCGAACTTCACTTACAGGTAAGTTCGTTTAATCATTCGATTGTATTTTGCGCCTCTTCCTCAGATCACAAGTAGATGTTGAAAGCATTACGGCACTTACAGCTATATCACGCGTATACGCAAATTTATATACTTACGTGTGTGTGTGTGTAATCTACCTACACACTATTTATTTATTCGTATTTTAATTTACTTATTAATTAATTAATTGATTTATTTTTAATTATTCTTACAAGACATTATCGCCTTTGCGAACGAGGTTTTGTCCTCAACTATAGGTAAGTCATAAAACTTTGCGAATGTTTTTGACCTATCGGTCCATCCCGCCGTCTTTTTTATTAACTCAATACTGATGCCACTCTTCTTTGCCGCTGATGTAGACGCGTGGCGCGTGCTGTATGCAGTAAATATATTTGTGTCAATTCCGCTTTTTTCCATTATTTCCTTAATCCATCGACTAAGTGATTGTGCCGATACTCTTTTATGAGGTTTCTTGTATGAAATTAAGAGCACGTTTGTCGTATCCCGTAAATCCTGAGTACTCGTCATATAGTCTTGGAGCGTAGTTGCGACGCATACTTTTTCATTTTCAGAATAGAAAGGAAGGATGAGTGATGGTTGTTTTTTGTTTAGCCCAGAAGTTTTAATTTTGGCTGGAACCTTTATCTCAATGTGGTCGGGGTGTTTTTCTATGTCTTGAATATTAATTAACGCGAATGTTTGCATTCTATGCCCTGTTGTAAGCGCAAGTAAGACAACGAGCTTGAGAGACAATTGCTTCAACGAGAGCTCTCGATTCAGGGGCCAATTACTGAAAAGATCCAGAATTATATTTGGATTCCATGTAACATGATATTTAGGTCTTGGTGGGCGCTTATTCGAGACTCCTTTGCAAAACCTCTTAATTCTGGGATCTAACCCCACCTCATTGCTTAATAAGAGTGATAGGGCTGACCTGTAAGTATTTATTGATCCGTATGCTGCTCCTTTTTCGAACTCTTCTACCAAAAATTTTAAAATGTTTGTCACATCAAAACTATAAACGTTAGTCTTGGTGGACATACAGAATTTCCACCACTTCTTCAATGCCCCTTCATATTGTCTGATAGACGAATCACTGAGCGATGCTATTGATATTTCGACAGCTTCTGCGGGTATTCCTTTTAATACGAACGCCTTCCTGATAAGATACCTGCTACCAGGGAAAGTTTGTTCCATAATGGATGTGGTTCCCTATTAACGGAATTAATTAATTCAATATTAGGCTGGAAAATAAGGGGCCTCGATTCCAACATGTCTCTGAACATCGGATACCACGCCTGTGTTGTCCACTCTGGAACGACCATAATTCCCCTAGCGCCGTCTGATTTTATTTTCTTTAACGTCTTCAGAATTACCGAAAAAGGTGGAAATGCATAAAAAAATTCCGTTGTCCATCTCTTTGTAAATGCATCGATAGCTTCAGCATCAGGGTCACTTTTCCACGAAAAATATCTTTTACACTTCTTATTTGATCTGCTGGCGAATAAGTCAATGGTTGGCATTCCGAAAGTTTCACATATTTGTCTGAAGGCTCTGTCCGAAATCGCAAATTCTGTTTCTGGTTCGAGACGTCTTGATTCTTGATCTGCATCAACATTGTCTGCAGAGCAAATATATGACGCGAAAATCCAAATATTTCGCTGTTCGCACCACTGCCAAATTCTTTTTGCAAGATTGCTTAGATTTGTAAACCGGATGCCTCCCATTCGATTAATATACGAAATTGCGGTAGTGTTATCAATTCTTAGTAGAACGTTACAACTCTTCCGTTCTTTGGTAAAGCATTTTAATGCCAAAAAGGCTGAAAGCAGTTCTAATTGATTGATATGCTCTTTTTGTTCAGTCGAATCCCAAAAACCATGGGCTGTCTTTCCCTCACAAAAGGCACCCCATCCTGATAAGGAGGCGTCCGAGTAAATCTCTATGTCAAACTGGAAGTTATTTATTGGATTTTTTGCAATTGCAATATTGGCTCTCCACCACCTTAAATCTGCTCTTATTATCGTGGGTAAATTTATCTTACTATCAAAATTATCTCCTGATCTTTCTAACGCTCTAACCTTTTCTCTTTCGAGATCCTTTAAGTATACACGACCATATCTAACGGCTGGACAACATGCTTCTAGAGATCCAATGAAGGATGCAAATTCCCGAATTTTACAATTTGACATGGAAGCGAACTTTTCTAGCTTCTTACTAATTTCTACGCGTTTTTTAGGTGGAAGTGTAATCTCCATCTTTTCTGAGTCTAGAATAAAACCTAAAAATTTGCATACTCTTCCTGGATTGATGCAACTCTTAACTTCGTTAATAATAAAACCGAGCTGTTTTAATAAACTACAAGATTCTGCGACGTTTTCCTTGCATTCGGAATATGAGCTTCCCAAAAGGAGCATATCATCTAAATAAATTACAGATCGATAACCTCGTTTTCTCAGTTGAGCCACTACAACTCTCATAATCTTAGTGAAAACATATGGTGCTGTGTTCAAACCAAACGGAAGGCAAGTGAATTCAAATAGTTTACCGAGAAATGTAAATCGTAAATATTTCCGACTCTTTTCATCGATTGATACCAAATAATAGGCTTCTTTTAAGTCTACCGTTGCCATGTAACAATTTTCCTGTATTAAGTCTCTCGCTGTCCGAAGATCCTCCAGCTTAAAGTGTCGAGTTGAGATAAATTCATTTAGTCTTTTTAAATTCAAAATTAATCGACTTGAACCATCCGGCTTGGGAATCAGAAAAATCGTAGATACAAATTGTCCTTCTACAGGATGACAGTTCTTTATAACGCCCTTGTCCTGCAACTTTTTCAATAGTTTTGGAATTTCACATAATTCTTCTACAGACCATTGCGGTTCCCCCGGCGGTGAAAATTGATAAGGCGTCCTTTGAAACGGTATATCGTACCCAGATATCCATTTTTGAATGACAGGATCGTTGGAAATCAAGGCCCAAGAGTTTTTAAAATAGCTCAACCTGCCGGCAGGGATACTTACATTCTCTATCGCCGTTTCGGATAACCCTGGTGATTGCGCTTCGGGTTCTTGTACGTATTCGATCTCTGATAAGTGTTGTATCGCTGAATCCCGGGTCTTCTTCTCTGCCCGCCCGTCCTCGGTTGCATCTTTGTCGCACCAGAGTAAGGCGGGCGTTTTTCGTTTTTTGAAACTCGTGTTGGAATTCTCTCTGTACCTTTTAACTCCTTGCTCGTTCGTTCTAATGTTTTTGCAACTTTTATATGGCCTTCCAGTTCCTTACCAAAAAGCATCTCCCCGATAGTTGTTGTGCTTAGAATCTCCTTTAGTTTTACATTTAGATTCATCAATACTAGTGACTTCCGCGTTAAGGATTCTTCGCGTTGAACTTCCGACAATAGCCTACACGCATCACTCACCAATCCCAAAACAAGTAATTTATTCGGCTCAGTATTCTCTAGAAGCGATGTCAAGGCTTGGCCGAGAGCTGACAGACATGCAGCAATTTTTGTCTGTTTTGCCACCATACGAGCGTCTCTGCTTACGGCTCCTTCGGGAAGAGATGCTTTTATCTCCGGATTAAGTATTGGTGGATTTACAATTAGACAATTATTCGGTGTTGGATATTTCTTCAACAGTGATGCCTGTTCTTCCTTAGGAAGACCTTTGTTAATAACATCAGACCAACGTAAAGCAATTTCCTCCTGAATTGGAGGTCCGAACGAGTTGTCAGTGTCCAACCGCTTCCCAATAATCTCTAAGACAGTGTCATCTAGTTGTACCTGTTGTACCTCTTGGCCAGACGTACCTTGTATCGCATTGGTAGCAACCTCGTGTTGTACGACACTGGTTGTAGGCGGCGTCGATGTACCGACTTCTAAAAGTACTGACGAGGAACTTTTATTAATATTTGCCTTTTCTGTTGAGACATTTGGCGGATCCTCTCTGGAATGACTTCGTGAATACTCTCTTTCTGATCCACTTCTTATACGCCGATAATACGATCGACCACGATGCGAACTAGGACTATCGCTCCTGCTTGTGGATCTACTGCGTGGAGATCGATCTCTCGAACCATTATTACTCCGTTCTAGATCATCTGATCTTGAAGAGCTACCTAAAAAAAAAAAGGGGGAACAGAGAATAAAGAACTCTTGTTATTTATTCCCTCTGACTCCAGATCGATTAATTTAGAGAGAAAAAAGGACCTCCTGCATGCTCAAGGACTCGTGTCCGAGCTATTCATTGAATAGAATGTTCTTTGACTCTTGTCACATTCTTTGCAAGGGTCTTATTGTATGTTCGAGGACTCGTGTCCGAACTATTTATTAAATGTTCAAGGACTCGTGTCCGAACAATTTTTGGTTAGAATGCACATCTTTTCTAAAAGAAACTTTATTGCATACTTCAGGCCTCATGTCCGAGTTATTTCTAGTAGTACTAGATAATAACCTTGCAATATATAATCAAACTAACGAGGACGGAAGACTCGTGTCTTACGCGACCATCTTATGATCGTTGTGGCGAGATTATGAACGCGCGTGACGCGCTGGCAGTCTAGAACAAAAGAAAAGGGTTATGCTTACGTTGTCGATGATTTCTGCGTTTATACTTTTTTAACTTCTTCTCTAGACGTCGTAAACGACATTCCATCTCACTTTCCTTATCAAGGTATCTCTTTCTCGCCATTTTGATATATTTTAATATAATTTTATTTGCTTTTTAATCGCACTTCCTCTTTAACCTGTTTACACTTTCTGCACAAAGAAAGGAATGACGATACGGGTAACGGGTTACGTTGCCAACGAGTTGGGAGTCAATTTTTTTTTTTATAGCTTTAAACCTGTGGCACTATCTGTAGTAAGTTAGGGTACTACTTGTGATCTGAGGAAGAGGCGCAAAATACAATACATATGAATATGTTAAAACGTATTACAGAATTTCCACAATTTTCTAACCACGTTATATAGGAATTAAATAACTCTAAAATTCTATTGGCATAATACTTAAGGAATGTGTTAAGGAAATGGAATGATAGAAATGATCACACGAAGGTACAAAAAACGTACACTCCTTTATAAATAGGTAGGTACTTATATACCTATACATATACCTACGTGTTTTAATGATCGTCGATTATCGATCTTTGTTCGAGCATATCTACATGCATCCACTACGATAATTCTCTTTTTTGCATCATTATCGAAAGCTTTAATAAGAGATAAAGAGAGAGAGATAGATGTTAGCCTTTACAGCTAACCGTCTCACGTGTCTCGACGTACCGATGTTATTAAACGGTTACCGCTGTCAGGTACTTTTTCCTCTCTTTTTTTTTCATCTTCATCTTCCACGAAATATTCTACTAAGGTCGAGATAAACAGCCGGTTAGATTATTACGCTCTAATAGCTGGCAGTGTCGATGCACGCTGCTCGAACTTTACCACAAACTTTGAATTAAAATTCACCTTGGTGAGTTATCCATTAATGAAGCTTATAGAGTTAACTCTTAAGTGTTGAAAAATTGTCGACCCATGCTACTTTTGTACGATAAGAGCCACGACTTTGATCGACATCCATAAGTCGAATGTAACGGTAATGTTGGAAAAATGAAATGACTAAAGCTGACGGCAGGAAGGAAGATATTCAAATTTGATGGTTCATAATTGAATCGATCCTACTGGATATAGAGTAAACTGGATGTAGCGTGATTAGGATTAGAACGGTATTCAGGTAGGATGTGCAGGAATCATTTTTGTTTGCTTGCTTTTAAAACATTTCCTGTATGGACATTATATTAGTTGAACTTTAGAATATTGGATTTGCAAATTTTTTTAAAAGAATCAAACATCTTTTATGATTATTTAGATATATCATCGAAAAGAATCTAGAATTATGAGAGAAAAGAAATCTTCCTTCTCGATAAATCGCATTTAAAAGGGTTAACCACGATTCTCAGCTCGTTATTTCGTATCTCTCGCGGAAATTCGTGCCAGACTCGACTTATCCGCAATTTCTCACAGTGCTCTTTCGATATAGTCGACCGATCGAATGGACCATTCGCGAATGCCGTTCTCTCTCCCTTCGTTTTAATAATCCCGAGGAGACCGTGACTGAGATTTCCAAGGATCGCGTGCATCTAGGCGAAACCCGGCGTAATCTAGCCGAACCGATAGGTTTCCCTATTTTCTGTTTTCTACTTCGAGATAAGGGGAGAATAGTCGAGATTTCTCGGATTCGAAGGAAGATGCGACTTCCGTGAATTCTCGACTGGATTCTGTTGGCGTGACTCGTAATAGGCGTCATCGCGAGTATCATAGCTTAGAAATAGACTTTACTACGATACCGCATGCCTAAGATTTTTGAAGTCATTTGAATAGCTCTAATGAACGTTCCATGTCCTAGGAAATTCGTAATTCCCTTTTTTAACCTTAAATTCTATTACTAGAAACTTAGAAAAGAACAAATATGATTTGATTTATTTATTAAACAAAATTATATTATATAATAATATTCTCTAATGGTTAAGATTCATAAACTATGCCGAATAAAAAAAATTAAGTACTCGTGGCCGAGAGGGATCGGCGACGAGGACGGTCGGTGGTCTAATAATAAATAATCGTCCTTAATGACGCACGAGGTGGTTTACGCGGAGCAAAACGTTTAAGCTTCGAGCGAAACGGGAGCTCTCCGTCTCTTTCTTTCCCGATAGCTCGAACGAAGAATAATAAAAATAGTTTCTGCCTGACGGTGTCTAACGGAATCGAAACGCGACGCGAGGACGATCTCTCTCCGGTTCTCGTCTTTTGCGAAGGTGGATCAAGCTCGATGGATTCGAGCCAGCCGAACGCCAAGGCTATACTTCTTTCCCCGATTCGCGTCGTTTCACCGAGCAAACTGCGTAATCTCGCTGGTAAACTCGGTAGGTAATAAAAATAAAGAAAAGGAAGGTATAACCCTCGAGGGGACCGAGCCAATCCACCGTGAAAACGATTAATTGCGGATCGATCGTTCCAATGTAACCGGAAATCGATTCGAATGCTATGGAATACGAAATTATCGAGATCTATGCTACTCCGTGACGATCGACGGTCTTCATCGTGAATTACGTAAACGGGATGGTTGATAAAGTGATTTCGACCGAAGGTAGCATTTTACATACACTGGAATAACAATCTTAAATTAAATTGAATTATAAATTTATAACTATTATCAACCCATTTACAACATTATCGACCCAGTTGTCAACCTTGTCAACTTATGTCAAGGTCATCAGTTCAAATCGATTTTATTTCGTCGATCTACGACAACGCAATCGAAAAATATAAGCTTATATCGATAGATCGTTCTCCTTTAAGCCGAACATCGACATATCCCAAAGTGTAGGAGCTCGTTCGCCTCAATTCCAAGAATTTATATAGGCCAGCAATACGAAATACCTATAGCACATTCATCGAAAGGAAACAACACTCGAGAGAGATTTTTTTGCTCGTTCGCTGAAGTCGAATAGATGCGTGCCTCGGTGTGCGTGTTTTTATTCGTACGACGGATGAGCGTACGTGTGTTTATATACGTTTCTTTGCCAGCTTCGTTTCTAGGAACTTATTAGGGTTCGATCGTCGAGTCTAGTTACTTTTTTTGGCTTGCAATGGAATTCTCAGAAATATACGGGTCACCGTGCCGATACGAATAAATGCTTGAAATTAAAGTAACATATGGAGACGAAAAAATAGTCTTCCGATCTAAAGATAAATATTGTTATGACTTCAAAATGATTATCATCGTTTCTTGAAATTGTAAAAAATTAAATTTTTAAACCGATTAAAAATAGAGCGAACGTGGAATAGTAATTTGGTAAATTTATTTATTCGATATTTTAATATTCTATCTCTCCTTCTCTCTCTTTTTATTTCAATCCATATCTCAATCTCCTACTTTTCTTTACTTTAGCAAATCGAATAGTCTCCGACCGCAACTGCGTGCGGTAATGCCTAACTCGCAAAATAATCATGCTCGTTGCGTGCCAGCCTGGCCGGCTCGACGATTTCGAGCTAACGTAAGAAGACGAGAAGTCTAGAGAGAGATGATGCCTCAAGGTATTCCAATGACTTTTATTCGAGCACGCACGGAAAAACGACGACGTGGGTGATGCTTTTTCTAGAAACCCACGCGACGAACCTTCGACGAGAACTATTACCTTCCATTCGAGAGGCCCACGCATATTTTTTTTTTAACATTTTCTTCTTTCTTTATTCATTTACAATTTTTTTATTTCTATAGCACGATATTAACACGTTATGTAAATTCTGCTAACATATTCGTTATGATTTACATAATTTCGATCTTCTTTTTTAGAAACATATGTCTAATTATTTCAATTTCTCATATTTTATCTAACTACCACAATATATTTTGCTGTTGTAAAAGTTCATAATAACGGAATCAATCAGCAATAAAATAATACCAATTCTGTAGTCTTAGCGATACGTTATCAATCTCCTATCACGATTACACTGGAAACTAATCCTCCACTCCTTAAAACAAAAACCTCGTCTTACAACGCACAAAGTAGATAACTTGAAATTCCAAAGAGACACAATCGACAAATGTACGAGCGAAGCCCAACCTACAAGAGGAATTTCAAAAAAATCTATGATTTATCGTATCCCCCCTATCGTTTAACACTTCGTTGAACATAAGAGTATCGAATAGCAACACTGCTTGGCCCTATTTCGGTGTAAACGAAGCAGCAACAAGTGAGAAAGAGATAGATGGATGTTTCGTATTAACGATCTCTCAACGAACTTAACGATATTGAATGAGACAAAGGAATGGTATTGGTGTGCGTGAAGAAAACGACGAAATAAGGATTGAAAGGAAAACGTTACTCGGCACAAATTAGCTATGATTATAACTGACGAGTTTGAGAAGACGTGGAGGAAGAAAATGCAAAATGAGAGAGAGATAGAGAAGTAGAGCGATCGATGAATCGGCGGTATGACCGCTTTAACGACGGTGAAGCGAAGATAGACGTCCCGAGGCGAATTCCTCGTGCTCGATGTAATTATTATTCGTTCGTGTTCGCGAGAAGGTGGATGGAAACGGCTGGTAAATAGAACGGAAGGTGTCGGGCGTGGGACGAAGCGAGTTGCAGATGCATTCGAGAGAAGAGAATGATTGCCGTTAATCGCGTGGCGCCTCGTCTTCTTTATTCACGTCAAGAAGATGAAGCGAAGGAAGAAGATAAAGAAAAGATAGGGGAAAACGATCTTTGCAAGGCAAAAAACATGTTCGGGGAAATGAAAATCATTTTTATATTCGTGGTGATGCTCGATGTAAGTCTTTGAAGTGGAATGGAATAGTACGATGTAACGGTTATAAATCGTATGGAATGATATAAAAAGTAACGTGTTTTTGTAAGATTGTTTTTTTTTAATAAATTTTTAGCATTTACGTGAAATGTAATCAAAAAAGAGCATAGTTGTGAATTAGTTGACTACAGTTTTTTAAATCATTATTTTCAAGAAACAACATTAATCTATAAGAAGAATTCTTAGAGTAACCAAAATCAAATAAATATATAAATCATTATCACTTAACGAAGAATTAACTCTTGAAAGGTAAAATGATCATTCATGATGAGAAAGAAATGTTCTAAAAAAATCCTTTCCAACTGAAACGTAAACACGCACGATACTCGACGATCCGATTTCAGATGTATCTTTCTGAAGAATATTACGCTAACGGTCGGTGGTAGATCAAAGAAAGGAACGTTTTAATGGTGGGAGAAGGAAGTCGAGAGAGTACACGTATAAACGGTTTAGAATGGTATACGCAATCGCTGTGTATTATACGCGAACGAAGATGACAGGCGAGGACCGCGACGCGTAAGAAGATCGAGTATACGGGGTGTCTCGATTCGACCGATCGAAGCAAACATCGTTAGAATTGTTCATGATTGGAAAGAATGTTTCTAAGGAACGTTAAAAAATTTCATAGTCATTGCAAAGTAACGTAAAACATACCTCCATCGTCACAAAACCAACGATGAACGTGTCAACATCGTTTGCAGTGATTTGAACGCTACCATCGATCGATACCAAAAGGAACACCCGGTATACGCAGAATCCAAGTAGCAAAGATCATCCTCGTGCTCTTATTTCGAACCTTTCCTCTCCTCCTTCTTTTGCATCTCGTGGAATCTCGGATGTGACTCACCTCTCGTAATTCCGCTTACGAGTTTCTTGCTCCCACAGGAGTATTTTTCCTTCTTTTCGTCCAGTCGCGAAAGCACGTTCCACGGTTACCGTACTTTTCTTTTTTTTTCCTTTAGCTTCTTTGTTCCGCGCGTGTGCTATGTGTATAAGCACGTGGGTCAAAGTTCAGACGCGTCACCACCGGGACGATTATCGTTGCGACGAGATATTATCCGGTCGGTTGGGTGTCCTTGTTAAAAACGAGCAAACTCGAGGAAAATAAAGAATTTTGTATTCCTTGGACGATGTCTCGTTTTGTCTCGATGTTTGCGGTGGTAGTATTTTAAAACCGTGAGAACTTTTCGCGATGAGAGGAAGAAAGAACGACGAGCTCGATCTTATCCGGTGGCTTTACGCGAGTCGTTTGCGGTAAACGCGACAAATTTCGACGATGACTTTTCTACGACGATCGGTAACGTTGATAAAGCGTGGAAAATATTTCTGTTTCAGGTATGCCGTTGTGGGGATCTGGGCGATAGCCACGCTGAGGTGTAGGGTAAGAATCGTCTTAATCGTTTATTTTAATTTATTTTCGAAAGATCGTCCTGTTTGATAAAATATAGAAGGTAAAAGTTGATGCATTCATCGTGCTATACAGGACTCTTCTATTTTTTCACGTAGCTTTGTAATAATATTTATAATACAACATTGCCTATAATGTTATTTGTTTAAAAAAAGGCGACGAGTTTAGAAAGTCCAAGCATCGAAGGAAACAGCGACGAAACGTCGTTGGAAGAAACCACGGAGGATTATTGGGCGGGAAGTGGCTCCGGCCCGGAGGACGAACAATCTTTGCAGAACGAAACGAGGGAAGCTTTGACGCACGAAGCGAGCGATCACGATGCTGTAAGTTTTGAGAATCGTAGTAGAATAAAAATCGTGTGACACGCGGAAGAAAGTGCGAATATCGAAAGAAAAGCATTCGAAGAAAAACTATAAATTCTACGTTTATGCGCTTTTCTTCCTCAAGTTTTACGGTTAATTGAAGAACGGTTTCTCTCGTTGGATGATGGATGCACGATAAAAAGTGGCCGTCGATAACGAAGGGTAATAACAAAAAAAAAAAATTGGGAAGAAAAGCTACATCATCGTCCACGCCTTCCTTTTACGATTATCTCGTTCTTGGCAAATAATAATCGATTATCCCGCGAAGCGTACGGGTTAACCTCTCCAAGGACGATCTATTTACAGTTAGAAAAGATTATCTTACTTTTCATTCGTTTTAAATCGGTAAAGTAACTGAAATAACTAACGATAAGTAAAACTTGTGTCGTTAAGTTCACCAAAAAACTTTTCCATCTCAAATAAATTTATCTACCAATTTTATTTCGATCGCGATAAGATTCGAAAGCAATGCGACGTAATCGATTTACATGCCATCGAAGAACTCTTATGGCAATACCGTAGTCATCGATTTAAACGATACAGATCGGCAAGGAAACGTACGGGATCGAAATGCGGTCTGCCTTGACCTTCGACGAAGAAGTCGTCGGAATAGTTCCGAGACGGCGAAAAAGGAAGCGAGGGAAATAGAAATCCAGGTCGGTGATTCTCGATCGAGCAAGAAACGTTCCTATCTAGCCGGTTATATCTTACCTAACATGGTAATCCTTTATCGTCCTCGAGAACAATTCGCTATCTCTTCCGCGATTTTCTTCGGTTGTTACGTCGCGAAGTTACGATGCTTTTCTTAGAACGAGTTCGGTCGATTTGCGGAGGAGTTTTACCAGTGAAATTTTTATTGATATTAACCTAAATTGCTGACAAAGTGTTTTTGAAATATGAATAATTTTTAATATGTACCCGGTTTTATTATTGCAATACTAATATTAATTTTGCATAGATCATTTGATCATTTGAATTGATAAAATATTACAAATAATCGTAAAAAATATTTAAGAATAACGTAAGTACGTGCGAAACTATCGGAAACTAGACAAGCTGGACGTATCAAAGCCGAAGTATAAGGCGAGACTCTTCCAATATCGTTCTCGAGCGATCGACTAATGACTTTCGACTCGTCCTTTCTTCGATCGTCTGCTCGATCGAAGACGACGGAAGAAGGAAAGAACGACCTTAGATAGGACGAAGCCACGGAGTATAATAACATGCGATACCCCGACGACTCGATCGCGCGTCTCGAGTCGAATGACGTATCGATGCTCGAGTGTAAATCGACAGAGAGGAATAAAATTCAATAATTTTTACTTTTGTCTAATTAATTAATTCATTCATTCGTGTCATAATTTATAAAGTAAATAAAAATTCCTCTCCGGTACCGAGGATTATTTTTCTCCGAATCGAGATCAAAACGCTCGTCGATTCGAATAGTCTTATTCGAGAATGCGAATTTTTCTCTCGAAAGAAACGAGGAATTCGCGTTAGGACGACATCACGAGGCGATCGATTCCACGCTTTACGATTGGCGTACCTCGCGAAAGGAATGATCGGTCGGCGTCGATCTATCACAGAGAACCTCGAGACTCCTTTTCTCTTAATGTCTTCGAAACGACGAGGAAGAGGAATCGCGGCAAAACGACTCGAGAGGATTCGAAAATCGGCCGGCCGGTGGTATCATTTAACAAGCGAAAGGAACAAAGGGACCCAAAGACCAGCTATGGAGAATACCAAGAGGAAAATAACGTGCCGAGTAAGGCCCATAAACGATGCCATCCCCATAACCCTCCTCTCGAATTCCAGAAAGGCCTCAAAAGTGGAATCCGTGAAAAGCAATAATTTCCCCGGTGTGGCGAACGAGTCGTGGCGAAGTTAGAAATACCGAGGAAACGACTCTAGCAGCTTCCATCGAGGAAACTGGAGTGAGAGGGAAGAAGACCAGCAATAACGCGATGGGTGTTTCTTCGGGACGGCATATGGAAGCTGTTCGCGACTTTTTAGTGCTTCTTCGACTCTTCGCCACGCGTCCCTCTTCTTCGAGTTACCTCACCTGATTCCTTCGAGTAGGTGTCTACGGACTCACGTCCCGACAACCTAACAAAGTATTCCTCCTCTTGCTATTTTTCTTCATCTTACGTGCACTTCTTACCTACGTACGTTGGTATACACATACCTACGTACATAAACAAGAAGTTCGACAGACAGAGGAAGAAGAGTGTATACACGGAGCTCGTAAAGAGTTAGTCACGCGTTGCTCGTGCCTCGTGTTTTTCGAGAGCTTCCTCGAGAGAACCACTCGAACGATCTCTTCCTTTACTTCATCACGACCTCGTACCTCTTTTCCTTCTTCCTCTTTGGCAGTTTATTTTCTTCCCTCGGTAGCGATTTGTCGATTGTCGGGTTAAAGGGACTCGTTAACGTGGGTCAGAGGTCTCCACGGATGGCAGGGAGAGATTCGATCGTGTACCGATCGAGCGGCGTTAGGTGACTTTGTGAAATTCTATGATTTATGAGAAAACTATAGGATGTACTTATTGGTGTGTACCTACGTATTTTCTTGACTCGAATGTTTCTTCTTCGGAACAAAAAGAAGAATCTAATAGTTAGCAATAAGAACGTTAAATATTTCAAAAATAGTTAATAGCAATAATTTAAAAAATAATTCAAACGTAAAGAATATACATATATTAAACCTTCATAAATCACAATATAACATAATATAATATAATTGGTTTTTTTTTGGAAAGGTGGTATACGTAGGAGAAAATGGAGCATACGTCCCAGTGCCGTCGTTAAAAAATCGACCCCTCAGTCCAAACCTTCAAGCCCTGCAAACGTTGCAAGGTCTCCAAGGCTTGACAGGAGGGGGTGGGACAGGCGTGGTGGCGGACGATGAATGGCGAAGACATCCAGAAACTTGGGATCGAGAACATCGGAGGTACAGGCCTAATACGACAAGAGTACAACGTAAGTGGATGAAAAATGATCTTATTTTCGTACTCTTCAAAGAAATTTTAATATGATATATTAGAGTCTATTATATGTCTAACGATGTGTCATAAATATAAACGTTTCTTGCACTCGAACATTCATCGACGTAGATTCTTTCTGGACACTGCATATGAGTAGGGGAGAGCGGGGCTAGTTGTCCCAATTTTAGGTTTTTTGTTTCTACAGATTTCTGTAGCTTATATTTTCGAATTTTTTGGTGACCATCATAAAGTTCAACTTCTTAGCAATACATGGACATTTTTCCTGATGTATGCATCATGATTTTTGTGAAAATGGTCACCACCGCCGATTTCAATGTTTAATGGCTCATTTGAAAGATAAAAGCATGCAGAATAATGTCCCGTTGTCCGTTTTTCGATATCGTTACGCAATGATGAGAAATTAATCTTTGAAGTGTGGGAGTATGGGTGGTTTTACAGCTTAAAACTGCTGTATCTTTCGAACCAGCCATCCTATCGAAACGCGACTTACATATTCGTAAAGAGGAGACTTTTCCCTTTCGAACGAGTATTTGATCGGGCAAATTCGAGATACTTCGATTTTTGACAAAAATCCTGACCTATGCATCATGATTTTTGCCAAAATGGTCACCACCGCCGATTTCAATGTTTAATGGCTCATTTTAAAGATAAAAGCATGCAGAATAATGTTCCGTTGTCCGTTTTTCGATATCGTTAAGCAATGATGAGAAATTAATATTTTAAGTGTCGGAGTAGTGGTCTTTTTCGAGCTTCAAACTGCTGTATCTTTCCAACCAGCCATCCTATCGAAACGCGACTTGCATATTCGTAAAGAAGACACTTCCCTCTTTCGAATGAGTATTTGATCGGGCAAATCCGAGATGCATCGATTTTTGACAAAAAATCTTGATTTATGCATCAAGATTTAGAAAGAAGAAAGCATGCAGAATACTGTCCCGTTGTCCGTTTTTCGATATCGTTACGGAGTGTTGAAAAATAAATTTTTTAAGTGTCGGAGTATGGGTCGTTTTCAAGAGAAAAATCGCTGTAACTTTTTAACCAGTCATTCTATCGAAGCCACACTGCCATATTCGTAAATTAGAGACTTTCCTCTTTCGAACGAGTATTTGATCGGGGAAATTCGAGATGCATCGATTTTTGAAAATAAACGGCTCATATATTATCCAATAGATTCCAATATTAACAATAAAAATATAACGTATCGACCGTCGGTTTAACATAAAATAAAGTAAAACTGTTAACACGGAAAGAAAATTTCGAATGCTTTACCGAGTGGCTACCGTTAGAGCGTGCTGCAATTAAAACGGTGTCGAGAAGTTGTACGACGGTACTAACACCGAAAGTAGGCAGAGGAGGAAGGGGAAGTACTCGCACGGGTTTTCTCGATGCCACCATCGTCACGGTCATCTCCTCCTCTTCTAGATCATCGACTGATCTCCGGGGCTGTCTCGCGATTAAAGCAGACGATGGCTCGACCGTGGAAAATCCGAGTTAATTTAATACGAGCTGCCGTGGTAACATGTAATCGACGATGATTGGTACGGACTTCGCACGGTGCGTTCGCGGCACGCGTTTCGTCCATTTTTTAACGATACGTTCGAAGAGATTCTTACGGGAAATATTTTTCCTTTCGATTAGTCGATGATTACTTTACACGAAAAACCATGTAAAGCTATAGATAATTGAGAATTTATAGAATAGAGTTTAATAGAGGTTAGTATTTTTGCATTACCGAACACGCTGGCACATAAACACCAATTTCTTTTGTGAAATTTAATGAATTCCTTGCTATAAATGGCAGAATTATATTTAATTATTCGAGTTTAATTATATCGATCGCGTGGCAAGCTTTAAAAAGAACCGTGACAAACGCTAAATATTTAAAAGAACAATGCGAGAGGATCTTATCGATTCGGAGGTCGAAGATCTCACCGGTTGTTTCGTCTTTTATTCTTCGTAAGGAGAGAAGGGAGCGCAAACGATCGTCTATGGGCGTGCGAAAAGAGAAAAGGCACGTAGTTATAAATGATAGATGCCGCGGTACGGTAGGAGGGAGCTTGTAAGGTTCAATGAAGTCGTAAAGACGGCCGCTATGCACCGCGGGAACTTGAGGCCACCCGCGGTATCGTCAATTACGCGAAAGAGGGCCCATTAACTTTAATGTATCCTCCGCTATACGCTTGATTCCCATACGATTTCAACTATACACCGAACCTCTCTATCTTTTTCTCCCTTTGTTTATATGTCTCCTTGCATGGAAGCTGTAGGTTAAACACCATCGATTATGGTTGTGTCAAGTGTGGCTCGACGGTATCGCGTCGAGTACGATCGGATATCCTAGGAGCTATAACCAATTTTTTTAAATGACACTATAATTTCCAAATATTTAACGATGACTTTAAGTTATTATCAATTTTACAAACTTTTATTTTTAGTAATAGATTTTTTTCTACAAAATTTAAATATAACTCTTATTTTGGACCTCTGGTACCACTCGACACGAACACAGTCAACATTTTTACATCACTCGAAGCAATGAATCTCGGTCGTTTTCCGTTCTCTCCCTTCTCGTGTATCACCAAGCGAGTATCGGCGTTACGCAATCCCTTCCATTGTCTACGCACGGTCGTTTTACCGGACGATGAACACAAAGCACGCATCCGCAATTCTAATAAGCGTGCTTGTGTATGGTAAAGAAAAGGAAAGAGAGATGCTGCTCGAAAATGTGCTCGTGGAGAAGCGAAGAGGCGTAGAACGTTGGTGTGGAACGAAAAGTTGTATCATCGAGAGACGTCCCTCGAAGTGAGACTATCTTCATCCTCCATCTAGCATATCTCTTTATCCACCCGGCTCGCTGGATTACATCGTTACGATGTAAACGTCTGCTTACCTACCACGAAGAGCGCCTATCAAGGGACTCCTCTAGACCTAAACGCTTTACTTTCACTCCTCATCGTCGACCTCTTTTTCTCTTTAGACGTCTCTTGATCCTTCCTATCGCGAAATACCCAAGAAACGATTCATTTCACGAGGATTCCATAATTTGGAAAGAGATTTTCTTTGATAACCTATCTTTTTACTCATGCAAGATTATATTTCATTCGAAAAAAGTACTTTTTGGCAGCCTGAGTAGAAATATAAATTAATATCCAATATGATGATTAAAAAAAAAGACGTAAATTTATGTCAATCTTAATATAATTTATATAAAATAATCTAGTCATATAAAATAGAGACGAAACATCGGATTTCGAGAAGCAGCGTGTAGGTATAATAATTTCTAAGCGATCTAAACGACTCTTTGTCAAAGTCACGCGATACGATTAGCTGACAATTAGATTTTAGCGTGCGATTGCAACATGCCGGTGTTGATATCTCAAGCGTGTATCTAACATGAAACATTTTTCAGATATCGAGGCGGAGTGCCAGGACGATTACATGAAAATCAGGATCGGCTTTAACGGCTCGTTCTCGGGACTACTCTACTCGGCAGGTAAAGTGACAGGCAAAACGTCTAACTAGCCAATCTTATAAGACTCTGGAAGACAATACCGTCGTTGCTTAGGGATAGCTAGCTCTCGAGGGAAGAGACGATTAATCGCGATCGATCGCGCGTCGCGTTTGGATCCATTCGTTCGAGACACGATTACGTCATCGGGACTTAAGAGAGAGATGGAGAGATTGAAATCTAAACGTTGCATCGTCAAGGACAATCGCTTTTAATTACAGGCTACTCGTACGATCCGGACTGCATGTACGTTAACGGGACCGGCCGTGATTACTATGAATTCTACATCCAACTGAATCGTTGCGGCACTCTGGGCGAGAACACTCATCATCAGGACAGCAGGAAGAACCCCACGGTGCGTAGACGAGGGTGAAAAAAGAATTTTTTTTTTTTCCGAGTAATGATTATGATAGAGAGGGGGGATCGATATCGTCTTTCATCGACGATATCTAATGAGATTCATCATTGTTCGACTCTACCATCGTAGAAAAATCTCATGTGGAACACCGTCACCGTGCAGTACAATCCACTGATCGAGGAGGAGTTTGACGAACACTTCAAAGTCACCTGCGAGTACGGCTATGATTTTTGGAAGACCGTGACGTTTCCATTTTTAGATGTCGAGTGAGTTATCTTTAAATATCTTTTCCCTCTGATCAAAATAATACACTGTAATCTGTCGAATAAATGCTCGATAAACTGTAGTTATATTTTTATATACCCTAAAACAGAGATGGCGAACCTTTTCAATCTGAAATGGATCACAAATTTACTTATATTATGAGAAACTTGCTATTTGCATCTTACATGTTAATATTTTAATCCAAAGCTGATAATATTAGATATAAGTGCCCAAAAAAGAAGTGGGTCACTTGGTGAAGGGTCACTAGTTCGCCATCCCTACCCTAAAACTATCGACGTTAAATTGATGGAATACTTAATACTAATCAAATCTCACCATCGGCTAGGAAAATTAGTCGGCCAACCCCTGGGGCTAATTGATCGGTTATAGTTAATTCCAGATCAATCTTATTCCCTCTCGCTTAAGCGGTGTCCGTTATCCAACACCGTGGAATCGGCGGCGCGAGATAACGGAGACGGATCGTTGGCAATTTCTATAGTAGCATCTGCTTTCAGGGTCGCCACGGGAAATCCCGTAGTCTTCACCCTCCAGCCACCGGAGTGCTACATGGAAATCAGATACGGTTACGGGACCACTGGAACTAGAGTGGCTGGACCAGTTCGCGTCGGCGATCCTCTGACTCTCATTATCTACATGCGCAGCAAATACGGTACGCGCCTAACTCTACTGGCTCACAATGAAAACGCACGCGTCACGCATTTTCGTTTTACGTCTTTTGCCTTCCGCATCGCCGGCTTCACCGCACGCGGCCGGCTTATATTACATCGTTCTCGACCTATCTCGATTTCTATACAGGGTGTTTTATAATATATGGGAGCTATTAGAAGAGGTTATATGGGGATACAAAAATAATGACGGAAGGTTATGTCAATTTGTGTCGTGTTTAACCTTATTTCAAAGTTATGACAATTTTTGGGTTTCAATTATTCGCGATAGGTTGATAGAGAATGTACTCGAAATGATCGTCCTAGGTTTGTATTTATAATATAATTAACTAGTTTTACTACTTTTTCGATAATTTTTGTCATGTGCAGTTGGAGGGTCAAGTTGCAAAAGTCCCTAAGTCCCACTTAAGGACTTTTGTATCTAAAACATGACATATTCTATATGTTGGTGGTATCAGATAATAAAAGGGAACTTAGGAACTTCTGCAACTTGACCCTTAAATTGTTGATTAAAACTTCTGAACTTTTCTTTTAATCCATATCCATATTTTCTTCCATTCCCAGACGGTTTTGATATCGTTGTGAACGATTGTTACGCCCACAACGGTGGAAACAAGAGAATCCAGCTGATCGATCAATACGGATGTCCGGTCGATGATAAACTGATTAGCAGATTTCGAGGATCCTGGTCCGAGAGTGGCCTCTTCGAAACGCAAGTTTTTGCATATATGAAGACCTTCAGGTTTACGGGCTCGCCTGCTTTGTACATCGAGTGTGACGTCCGTATGTGCCACGGTCGATGCCCGGTAAGATAAATAAAGAAATTCAACGAAACAGGGACGAACGAACAGAAGATCGAGTATCTATTTTTTATGCTGCACTTTCAGAGTCAACCGTGTCATTGGAGAAACGCAAAAAACGTGGCTAAAAGATCGGTGTCGGAGATGATAGGTGGACCAACGACACCCGCGACGAGCTTATCGGAAAACGTGAATCTATTTCAGTCGCTTCGAGTTCTACAGGAGGGAGAAGTGGACACGGAACTTTTCCAAAATTCAACTGCAGCATCTCGTAACGGTACCAACACGCAAAATAATTAATTTATTTAAATCAATTAATGTCTACGTTAATTTGAAGAAAAAAGAAACTAAAAATCATTTACTTCCAGGTGCGAACGATCCAACGAACGACAGAGTATGCCTGAGATCGACCGTGATGAGCACGATTGTAGGACTGGGTTGCGGTATGATTTGTTTATTATCGGGTACGTTGTTGGCGATGTGTTCGCGAATGCGACGACAGGCACGAGAAAAGTTACTCTCGGATAGCATAAGTTACATGACGCACAAAGGCAGGATCAACTAAGAATGGGAAAAAAATCATTTTCATCCTTCTTTTGTCGTCGTGGGTGAAACGAGTTCCGGGTTCTTCGTTCTTTCTTCCCGTGGTTTACGCGATACGAATTTACTGACGGAGCAACAATCGATCGAGAAGAAAACTACCTCCGTCGGTACGACAGTAGTTCGCTATACCGATCCTAGATGTCGCGAGATGTCGGAAATTGGGAGGGACGAACGATAAAGAGGAACGAAAGAATTGCCAGCAAGTAAAAAAGCTACTTCAAGAAAAGACTTTAGTACTTTAGTGCCTAACGAGAAAAAAGTAATGCCTTAATAATTCTAATTTTACATTAGTTTAATCATTAATCATTTAATACTCAAGAGAAAGAGAGGAGTGTGACTTTCGTGCGACTCTGGTTCTCAATGGTCGCGATTACGAAGCGCTTCGCCGATAATGTAGGATCCAACCGGTAACGAAGTAATCTGCTGATATCGTATCATTTCAAGAATATACTCTTTTGTATTTTTTAATACTTTTTGTACTTTTTGCGATCGGTGCAAAGACGTTCGACCGTTCTTGCTTCTATCTTTCATTATAACATATAAGTTATAATGGTCGCTCGATAACTTATCGCACGTCGATAAAAACGATAAAGTTTTTCGAAGACTTGTCGGAATCCCTCGTATCGAGTGCACTTTTTAAATTAAAGCAAGTAATTATTCATAAAGTGGACGACCTCGCTAATTTTAATGACAGTCAAATATATTGTCAAGGTGGCAAAACTATTTTTTTGATTTCTTACTTTAATTTTATATTTGGACCAAGTCTGGATCGCTAGTTATACAATTTTAGTTTTATTTTGTTCTATCCTGTGCCTGGTTGCTTCTGTGCATCGTTGTAAGATTCAACTCAGACGCAGCTCAGAAGAAAGTAAAAGAAATTTGATAATTTGTTTCTTACGAATTGTTGGACAAAGTGATTCAGAATCCTGACTTTGATAACATACTTTAAGATCATTAAAATCAACGAGGTCACCCGCTTCGTAAATAATAAAGAATCTCTTTGGTAGTTTTCGGGGATCGAAACGAAGCGACGAATTAGCGGCAGGTACTTTTTCCATAGCTGCCTTCGGTGACAATAATTTACATGTAAGGCCATTACTCGGCATATTCAGGAACGTACAAATTATACATGTTCGCTCTTCGACGTGGTAACCCTCGATCGAAATGGAAAAACTTGCCACGAACAAGTTAATGATTTAAGAGCCATCACGACGTTTCTGAATGTTCGCGAATAATGTTTTTAACGTAAGCTTTCATTTGATATTATGGCATGATTCATTAATTACACCTAAGTTTTTATCTAAACACTAACGTATGGTAAAGCGCGAACCCTGACCTCTCGTGAAATAACAATAGAAAATTAGAAGGAATGGAAGTAATAAACAAAAAAAAATAAAAAAAGTAACGACCAACGCTTCGGGCGTACGGCCAGTGAGGATTAAATAATATTTCGTGAACAAGAGAGTGAGAGAGAAAGCAACGAAGTTAGGGGATAACAAAAAAAAATAACCCGTAGTAAGAAAGTAGAAAGTTAGTTCGTTAGTTCATGACTATTTTAACGTTCACTCGAAATATTAATTTCCCCTCCTGGTCGTTTATATTTTCCAAGCGCATTAGCACTCATATACATGCGTATACTCATATAAATACGTATATACGCGAGAACTGGTGTCATAAACGCCTTTCGATCGACTGTCCGAAAGAGACTCTCGTATGTGCCGCGATTTTTTTATTATTATTATCTTTTTTTTTCGAAAATGCGTCAAGATATCAGGATTCATGCGATTAAGGAATAATTAGGTATACTTGTAAATATAGTACGTCGACTATCTTATGATATTTATGATTAAGCTCGAGTGTAACAAGGTTTTCCAATAAACAGTAGACGGAGAATTTTTTAATCGATCCCGATCCTTGTAATAAGAAATCTTACTTTTCACAATATAACATCGGTATCTTGCAGATAAAATTAAATTGTAAAATAGTATTCTCTTTCTTTTAAACACATTCAAAAACATTAAATTTGATTTTCCATTTCGTCGAAAGTTTCGAAGAAAAGACTACGTTCGACTTTCCCAAAACAATTTTCTATCTTTGCCAAACCGTCATCCGCGGCTAATCGAGAGACGGGCGTGACCAAGTGGAGGAAAAAGAGTCTACCTGAAAGTCGATTTTGAAAAATTCCAAACAGACCGTCGTCTTTACTATACCCACGGAACGGAACGAATCGTGTTTTCCAAACAGCGCATCCTTCACCGTGAAACGACGACGACTTGGAAAGAAAACGAAGTAGAGAAAAGGGAGGGGGGGGGAGGTGAACGATTTGGAAAGTCTTTGAAAAAAGGAAGCCGAAAATGGTCGAAGGCAGCGATGAAAAGCGAAAAGAAGGCATCGCGATATCTCATCGTGGCCGTCGACGTAAACGAAGGACCGCCATTTATCGTTCTCGATCGCTCGATAACCTCTAAGTGGAGAATGAAAGAAAAGAAAGATGTCGGTCGTTGCAGTCCACCTCTGGGCCTTGTAAAAAACGAGCTGACGGACAGCGTTCGTTCGAAGGGGATAAATCATCCTCGCGAATCGAAAATTCGAGTTGCCAAGTCCTTTATTGAGATACGTTCGGATATCGTGATCGGCATAACTTGTATCTTTATCCGTCGCTTTTTCTCGAAAGATACATTTGCGTATAACGTTGCAACGTTAAAAGAATTTATACGTTCGTTTAATATTATTTGTCTTTTTTTTTAAGGTACATAAAGGTTATGTAATACTTTATAACATACGATGTTTACATACATTCTTGATAAGGAAAGCGAAGCGCGTAAAACTTTGTAGTATTTTTATTCGCATCTCGATAAGAGCTCAATTAAATTTAAACGATCGAAGAACAATTTTAAATTATTTAATTAATTAATTACATTACATTATATAATTTTGATTAATAACGTAATTATAAACTCGCGAGGTATAACATAACCAACCTTGTACAGAAATTAAAAAATATTAATAACGAGAGGAAACGTAGGGAAAGTACCGGGCAATTACGTTGTAGGTATACCTATACAAGCATAGCTATTACCTACTCTGAAATTGAGTAAGACGGAAAGAGAGGGTCGATATTTTCGTCTTTTCGTGAAAAGAGGCATCCAACTCGAGGAGTTCGGTAGGAGCACGGTAAGAAGCACCGCGGCATGCGGTGATTAATCAAGCGGCAATAAATTAATTGCCGCTCTGCCAAGAATTAATTGCCAGCCGGGCAATAATTATGGCCAACGCAGAAATAATTACCGTTTCGCCGTGGCAACGCGTTGATCCTCGCTCGGCGATAATCCGCCTGTAATTCGATATCCGTTAAACCACCCCTTGAAACACCTCCCCCCCCTCCAATACCCTTCTCCCTCATTATCGTCCTCTCTCAACTCAGGACCCATTGATCCTTTTCTGGCGTCCTTGTAAATCCGATTAAATTTCAGTAACGCGTGTACCCGATAGCCAGGAGCGCGGCTAATGTGGATCGCGAGTGTTACCGGCTCGATTAACGCGCGCGGTCTAACGAAAGTACCACGATAGAAATCACTTTGGTAGTCTATTTTCCTTCGAGTAGGTACCTAGATGTAGGGAAAAAGGAAAAGGGCAAATAAATCTTGTTAATTTCTTCCTTATCTGACGAAGGTTTCCTAAGTTTCTGAAAGTTGATTATATAATTGCTATGTACTCTATTAGGCTCGCTATTTTTAGACGATAAATTGATAAGTATGTAATTTGTATCGTTATCTCTTTGTGCTCTTATCTGTTCATTTCAATTGTATCAATGGGTTTTTTACTGTATATCTATCTACTCATATATGATATTTAATAACATATTTACTACATTTACGTAAAATACGATAATAGTAAAAGTCGAAAATACAAGAAGTTGAACTATTTCCGGGACGTTCGGAGATAAAGAGATTTGAGAAACGGAGAAGGATGATCCAACCTTCCGGTCTAAGGGATAGTTTCCGGTGGCGTGACTAGAGTGAACGAGTGAGAGAGAGAGAGAGAAATAGGTGGGAGTGGTTAGATATCGAAATGAAATCTCACAGGCTAATAAATACTCGGTTATCGGGGCTAATCGAGTTATCGCGGGATACGAAGCCGAGGGCGGAGTTTGCTGCTTCCCACTGACCATCCATACGTTTCTTGCTTGGCTACGTTCACCCTACAACCTTCTTCGAAAACCTTTACGTACTAGATGATACCTTATACCTACATACACATCCTTTGTTTCGTACATATAAGTAATTTTATCTATTTCTATTATCTATTTGAGTTTATTTGAAGCGAAAGAGTGATTCTAATGCGAACAATAATAAGAAATTACATTGCTAATAGAGAAATTCAGCTAATAATGAAAATGCTGCATCAACTAATTTCACTTTACACATACAAGTAATGTTACTCGCGCATACGTGTTTATATCAGCTTGGTTGATATCTAGAGAAAGCAGACGCGCTGGTATATACGTATACCTAATAAAGCAGAGGTGTGGACTGCCGAGATAGCACGCTCACCAGAAGTTAGGTTCGACTAAAATCACCCCTTCGAACTCACCACCTCCTCTCATGTCTTTAACCCCAAGTATCTTTTACTCTTTCTCTCGAACAATTTGAGAAATGTAAAAAATGTTTTTCATTTATTTTATTTCAATTTACTCTTGATAATCGGCTGATCTCCATCGAAGTCTATAAATCATCTTATCTTTACTGTATTTTGCGATAATAGACGATATGCAAACTGTTTTAATGATTATTTAACGAATTTAGCTATTCTGTGATTCGATCTAATTACTTTATACAATAAAATTCACATTATTTAAATTATCGACATACAAATCATGCAACATCTTGTTGGCATAGTCGATACACGAAAACAAGAACGTACCCGTCCCCGCAGAATGTGTTAAAGTTATTTACATAACTCATATCCAATAAATAATAATAAAAATGTTAAGGAATAAATTGAAACGTCGAGTAGATACTCGTTGGATCTCCATTCTCGTTAGTTTTCAAGGAGACAGAGAGAAAGAGTTAGTCGATCTCGAATTAGCGAGAACGATATAAGCTAAGAAGATTCGCGAGAAACATGGGGTGAACCTAAAGCGGGTGGCGCAAGGCAAGATACTAACGAGCGCGCGTGGATGCTCGTTAAGACGAGCGTTAACGAAATTTACGAAGGTGCCTGCCGGTAACGAGTACAAGTTTCTCTCTCTTTCTACACCATTAAGTGGAAAATCTACGAGGACTTTTAATTCGTCGTTCGCCGAAAGATTCGTCATCGATAAAGAATTTCTTCTGAGATACCTAAAGCAGTTCGTTCGTACATATTCGAATGTACGTACGAATATATGAAGTAATAGAAAAGTTTAAAAGAGTACATAATTGTAAGAAAGTTAGTGCTAGATCGATAAGTGCTCTTCATATACAGTCGATCTGTTTATCGACCGATCCATTAACTCGTTTATCGATACTGCGGTGGCGTGCGTGACGATGAATGCGTCTTTGATTCGATAGAATCAAATCTAAGAGAGGGACAAACACAGCAATTGCTCAGGGCAGCAAAATTGGAAGGTGGCAAAAATGGACACTCACTGTCAAAAACTTAAATAACAATAGGTACTCTCTGCAGTCGTGCCGAAAAAGAAGACTCATCAGAGATATAAGGTAAACTTATGTAAAACTTTCCAGCAAACGCGTGACTATTGTTACCAATGCCTAATAATTAATTCTTTTTTCTTTTTCTTTCTCTCACCAACGTCATAAGAAAAGAAAAAACGCAGGTTTAGACGTAAGAGCGTCGCGCGTCGAGGAGTAGTCCGCCATTAGCGTGAAACTTGACAGTCGTTGGTTAAGTAGGAGCGTGTTCTCGTAGGCTGATATTATGCTTGCCAGTTTTGCAGAAATGAATAAAGAGAAGTGAGAAAAAGGTGGAGAGAGAGAGAGAAAGAATAACAATAATGAGAGTAATTTACTATAAAGAAATTCCGAGAAACGATTTGTCGGCTTCTCGCGGTACGAACCTCTTTAAGGTATCTACATATGTATGTACGAGATGTGCGTAATAGGTGACACGGTCGTACCGTTTAATTTTAAATCGACCGGCTAAAAATCGCTTCGCGTGGGGTTGCGTCAAATTGGAAAAAAAAGAGAACGTACGTTCGGTTAACTCGCACGTAACGCGCATGCGTACCTATAGTAGACGGTTATGCAGCTGTGAATTAATTTAATGAGGTGTTAACGCGCTACGTACGACAATATGTCATTACGATGATGGTTCTTGTACGTATGCCGTTGGTACTCCAACAACGACCGATCATTCTTGTTGGTAGAATTCTCTTGTTAGTGTGACGAAAGAAAGAGAGAGAAAAAAAAGAGAATCGACAGAAACTCAAAGATGCGAAGCCTAATGATACCGGCAACGTGCATTCATCGTGACGAGGTGAGATCGTTATTTGCTTCGCGGAAATACGCGAATTATCTTTTCGCCTCCTTCATCGTATCCATCATCGTTTTCATGGCGGAAAAAGTACTTACTCGTTTCTCGTGCGTTTTCGATGGATAGAAAAAAAGGAAGTCGGACGGAAGTCTACCGAAGAGGATCGTACCAAGTTTATTTTTTTTATTAATCTCGTTCACGATCTTTGGAGAGTCCGAGGAAGAAGATTATAAAGCAGTGCTCATAAGTTTGCTGAACGAATTATATCTGTGTTATAGATATAAGAAAAATAAAAAAATTGTATTCTGTAATATTATGTAGCTTTATGTAGCTTAGATACACGAATTTTATTACATTCAACAAACTATGGAAGTACTTGGATAAGCTTGTTTATGATATCTACATTCTATAAACAAATAAAAAGAATAAAATATATAGAACACGAGGAGATATAAGTAACAACCTCAGTTGGAATGAATTCTTGATTGGTCAGCGTCCGCCATTTTTCCGTCCGCAATTTCCTCGATAAAGAACTAGGTAAAAGGAATACAAGAACGAGAAAAGGAGGAGGTGAATGAGCAGGACCTCCATCGGAGGATTATGACGCGCTCGCGAGTCCACCTGACCGACAATTTACGAGCTGACATTTTTTACCCGCTCAACCCCGTATCGGTCCGAAGATCGGTTCGTAATGAGGCTTAACGATCGCCTCGGGAAAAAAAAAAGAGAGAAAAAGAAAGAAAGAAAGATAGAAAAAGAGAGAGAGAGAAGGGGCGTCGAAGCGCGCCAAGAACTCCTCACGAATCGAGCGAAAAATGAATACGTGATTCAGGGCGTGCGTGCACGCTACCAAGAGAGCTAAGAAAAGGAACGAAATCGATATACCTACGAGCTCTCGAGCGCGATCTTTATCCAACAACGGCGAACGTTAATAAACCAGAGTATACACCCTTCGTGATTTTCCACGTTCTCGTCGTGTCTCGCGAGACGAACGAAGCGGTGGGTATACCTACCGTCCTAACGACAATCGTAGATGTCGATCTCTCGTTTCCGAAAGTAGTCAATTTTTAACGAGTCGGTCGAGGCGTCGACTTTTCGAAGATTATCTTAACGAGGGGAGTTAAACTCGGTGACGAGTACCTACGAGGAAGAAACTTTCCTTGGGTAAGGCGCGTGGAACACCAGCCACGATAATAGGTGAGACGATAGCGAAAATGACGAAAAGTTGATGACATCCTTTGGGACGTCTCTCCGAGGATCGGACGGATAATGACGTGAGATAGAAGTGGTGCGAGGAAGAAAGAAAGACAAACAGCGTGCACGGGAGTGGTAGGGAGGACTCGAGAAAGAAAGCGTAGAGAGGGAGAAAGAGAGGAAGATATCAAAAGAGAGAAGCAAGAGAAAAATACTGGCTCGTCGAGGTGGAAAGGGAAATAGTGGAATACTCGCTGGTGTGGTGGGAGAAGGTATAATCGTGCGGGGTGCGAGGGGTGGAGCGAAGATCCGACGAACCAATAACCGATAGGATTCGTTGTAGAGGGGACAACGAGGGAGTGACCGTTACGACGTTTCGTTGCTCGGCCGGCAGGTGTCGGGAGAACGTGCACGGGACGGGTGGGCTCGACGAGATGGGCGTGCCCAATCATCGGCCACTCCCGGTAACGCCCACCGTCGACCCACCCGCCGGTTCCTCGCCACAGACGCGTCGCGGCAACCAACTGAACACAAGCGGCACAGCCCGGATTGACGGCGCCGCACAACACGGCTCCGTCGAAAGCAGCGTCTACCAGAGAGCGCGGCTTCTTCCGTCTCTGAGTTTTTCTCTCTCTCTCACGCTCTTTCTACCGCCTACCTTCTCGCGCTGCTCTATCACCATCGTCTCGTCATCGTGTACCATACGAAAGATCAACGGGGCTCCTCTCCTAGTTGATCTCAACGTTCGCCAACCACCGGCTACTTCGAAGTTATCGTTTTTATAGTTCGTTTCCTCTTCGGACACGAGTCGGTAAGGTATACAGTGCGCGCTACGGTCGCGTCGAGGACACGCCGTGCCGTCGAAGAAACCGTGCGTGGATCGAAGGAAAACAGTGCGAGAGTGAGTTAATTATTCGAAGGAGCAACGACACTTCGTGAATAGTTCTGCTGGCTGGTTCGTCCTACCGGATGATCGTCCGAGCTTAGGTGAGATTCCATTCTGATTCGGTCGAGACCGGGTTGCTCGCCGGCATCGATCGTTTTCTTACCCGGTGGTGCCTTTTCCGAAGGGGGAAAGGCGCGGAGAGATGGACAGGGCGATCGGAACTAGCGAGAGACGGATACGCTACCCGTCGGAATGGGAAACGTCGAAGGTAGTAGCGTTTTACGCCTGAGGTAGACTGGAAGCTCGAGGATCTACCTTCGAAGAGAGACAAGTTCTTCATCGAGGTGGCTAGTGAGGATCGTTTTGATCGTTCGTCGATGATGATCCTGGACGTTACGCGTGACGGGTGATAGATGTGTCAGTGACGGAGAACATTTAACGAAAAATAAGCTGTTAGGACGAAGAATGCGTTCGCGAAAGTTCAAATGAAAGATAGAAACACGGGAGAGGCTCGATCGGACGAGCGGGGATGTTGACAGAGCGATCGGCTGAGGTGACATCGGCAATTCGATCGGTATAATCGAAGGTTCGATCGCTCGAGACATCATGTCCAACACAGGTAGCGAGTCCTCGTCGGTACTGGAGACAACGGACGCGATGAGGGCACGAGACCAGTCGCGTCTCGAGTCGAACGAGGAATCGGAGAAACGTGATCGGGAGAGATGCGAGAACGCGGAGAGCGATTGCGAGAGCGATACCAGCGAGGTGCTCAGCGTCGGCAGCGAGCCGACACCGGCGAGCGTCGTTGGTGTTCGAGTTTGCGGTAGTACGAAGTACGGTGATCAGGAATCGGCGAGTAGTCGGGGTGAGTTTCGAGAAGAGGAGAACACGAGGATATCGGCGACCCCGTCGCCTTCGAGCTCGACCAGCTGCAACGACAGTTACTATCATCGGACCTCGAGCGGTGCTCACGTTTCCGCACCGAGTCCTTTGGCTTACAGTCAACCACCGTCGTCGCCGACGGCTTCCTCCGTAAGATCACCTGCCTCTTCCTCGGCCACGGCATCGTCACCGGGTCGACCGGAAACTTCCGGACAGGAACCGATCCTTCCCAGGTACCAATCGGCTCACCAACACCTCTTACCTCGATACGTCGCGAGAGAAGCCGAGATTCCCGACTACCCGACTCGCGTTCAGCACGGATTAGCCCACGAGATAGTCTATCCGAGCGTGGAAAGGCTACACCGTACCCCGATAAGCGTTCCTCTGGTCACGAGGCTCTCGTTATCACCACCGTCGGCCATGACGGTGTCCGGTCTCCAAGCCAGTACTCCGATCCTTCATCCCGGCGCGTGTAGGGACCCCAGAGAAACGACGGCCACCTTGATGCCTCATCCCGGGCAACATCTTCATCACGCGAGCCCGCACAGTCACTTGCATCAAAGCTCGCAGGTACAGCACGTGCCGGCGAACGGCTCGGTCCACCCGCCGCAGCATCATCGACTCTCCGTAAATAAGATACTCCAAAGAGACGAACCCTCCTCGCCGCCGGGTAGCGCGCGTGCCGAAGAAAACGGTCGAACCCTCGCCAGCTCGAACGGTGTTCAAAACAACGCGAACGGGAATCACCACAATAATCACAACAACAATAACAATCTCCAGCATCAAGCGGGTCTGAAGTTCAGTATAGACAACATACTAAAAGCAGACTTTGGCAGAAGGATCACCGATCCGATCTCGTTGAAAAAGTCCAGACCTAAGAAAAGCTCCTCGAGGCCGATCGATCTCACCAAAGACTTCTTGGAATCGTCTTCCGAAGGATCCGAAAGGGGTAGCTTGGAGACGGCAACGACGAACGCAACTTCGCCGACCGGTGCCGTTCCCACCGGTGTTTCCACGGGTAATCCAGCTTCCAACGCGCCTGGACCACCTTCCAGCGAACCGGGCAAGCAGATGCTCTGGCCGGCTTGGGTCTACTGCACGAGATACTCCGACAGGCCATCCTCCGGTAAGCTCCGCTTTCTTTCCATTCGATTGGCATTAGCTCGAGAGCGTTGCTTAAAGTCCCAGTTTAGAAATCATTACGCATAACGCTCGCGACCAGCCGGCTCCTTTCGAGCACGTTTTCTAATCGTTTACGATACCCAACCATGCTACCGGCTTACGATCGATCGATCGCAATTCTCGATAGCTACCCAACCTTCCTCTTTCTCGTTTTTCACGAGATATAACTCTTTAATGAACGCTCCCGCGGGGCTAGACGTTTGGCCCACCTTGATACATATACCACCTATACCTTATTGCCTGCATCGTGCCTGTAATTTTCGCGAGGATGAATGGTCTTTTACGAGTGACACGAGAAAACGTGTAATTACTTAGAGTAACTCGACTCGCAACTCTTAGTGGCAACTTGATGAATAGCCGAAACGTTTTCTTCGCGTCGCTTATTTGATCTTCGCACGTAGACGAGACCATTGTTAGCGAACAATCGTTAAACGTTCGGGGAAGCTCTCGAAAAATATCGTCATTCTTGAGAAAACTTTACCATTCGACGGACATCTCCTGTTTCTCAAAGATTATTAACGATCTTGAGATAAGATCGATCGCTCATCGATTCGTTAGAATTATCCCGAGCTATCCGATCACGCTGGAGGATCGCGTCGACGAAATAATTGCGGCCGTTTTAACTGTTACTGCCATGAAATCTCTACGCGTACATAATCTTAAGTATACCTACACGATACTCGACTCGAGCACGATAGGCAAATAGTCCGTTTAAACGGCTAACGATAAAAGTTAATCACTGTAATTGCGTGTAACTCCTCATAGTTCGCGGCAAGTTCATCGATATCGTCGTAAAAACGTCGTTCCCACGAGGGAGGAGGAAAGAAGAGAAGGGAGGTTGTATTCTCGCGTGTTCGACGACGAAAGGAATAATAATGGTAGCGAGACTCTGCGTATATATTTACAACGAAAGAGAGAGAGAGAAGACTTGTTCGGTGTCGTCGGCGGTTCGAGCAATTAACCGGAAGGACTATTAACAATTATACGTCCGTAGCCTCGTTGATACGTGCGTATAATGAGACGAGGCTTTGCTCCAAGCCGGCTACTCTTCTCCAAGTACCTACTCGTATCGCGCATTTACTTACGACCGTAATTGGTAATAAAAGTTGAGTTTTATATTTTTTCGAATGAGAAGGGTGCCGGGATCGTCGCCTTCGGGCTGTTTCGAACGAATGAGGCTTCGTCGAATCGAAAGGAATGTTTATGTTATTGTGACGTAGCAGGAAAATATTAGGAAATTGATGGTGTATTGCTTTTCATGAAAGTTGATTGAAGGATAGGCAATCGTTAGGATTGGTTGCTAGTGAAATTCTGTTATGAATATTATTATAATTTTTTCCCTTTAAATGCCAATGTCTCTATTATCACTTATACACGATGAGTTAAAGAAAGAAATACAACTTTTCCTTTCATCGTTGCGAAAACAACAAAAATGACCACGCTTCGTTCTTCTCCTCGTCGACTTCGTAGGAAAAGAGAGACAAACTCATCGTCGACACGGTCGTTATTCCACAACGTGTAATTTCGCTGAAAGTTTAAGGAGCGAGGAAAAAAAGTTCGTTCCACGTACCTATCGAGCTCAACCCTTTTGAAACAGAATGGATACATAAAAATAGGAACGACAAAGCAAGGGACAGAAAATATTTCCATTTATAAATTTGATCCAACGCTTTTAAAGATTCATGCCGCCGTTCATCGTCTCAGTTTTCTTTCCCAAAGGGAAAATAATTATCGAGTAGCGTGGAATCTTGATAAGGTTCTATCGAGTTTTTCAGAAATGAAGTAATTACGTTGACGATGAAAATGTTTTACGCAGGAAACGTTGAACACCGTAAACTTATTGACACGCGTTAAAGAAGGAAGGTCGACGGCCCTCGTCGTTAGATTCAAAATCATCCTACCTAACGACGTATTAATGATACCTCCCCCCACCCCCCAACCTCACCGTCCACCTCCTCCTGCCGATTATCATTCTCAATGGGAGTTTCCATTAGCGCGTTTATATTATCGTGCGTGCCCGTAGGCCTTTCCGGAGATCGTTTTTCTACTTTCGCGTAGGGAACGCGAATATGTAAGTAACTTAGCGGGTATATCTATATACATATATCCATATATGTATAGAGATAGTTGTATACCTACGTAAATAACGTACATAGCGAGTACGCGGCTTTGCGAATTCGAAATTAATTATTTAAATCCAATTAAGTACGCCGTTAATTTCGCGCTCGAGAGAAACGATCCGCTCAACGATTATTATCTCGACTAGGCTACGGATCCACCGAATTAGCATCGATCGGACGGTAAACGTCTAATCGTGATTTATGACTCGAGGGGAAACACAAGATCCGCTGATTTGTTCGAACGAACGCAAGTATTATACGCTTCTACGTCGGTAGGTGTGCGTAACGCGAGAGATTCTGGCAACATCATCGCGCGAACGTCACGACTTGTCAACTAACGAAGTATACGTGAGCAGACCGTGCTCTATTGTTGCTCGATTTCGAGAGCATCGTCGTTTATCGTCGATACACTCGTTAGGTAGATGCGATCGAGTTAATTAGCGAACGAGAAGAGATGAAAAGCGTTGCGTTAAAAAGTTGTGATTTAATAACGAAATTGCGTAATTATGAAATTCGCTCGGTCGACGTGTATAAATTGTTTCTCGATTAATTACTTTCTTCTCGTTTTGATTTTATAGTTAAAGAATCGGTGGATGAAATAAAAGAAAAATTCTTCTCATTATGGAACACCAAGAACGTGTTCCGTACAAGAAATCGCGAGATAAGAAATTTCGATAATTAATCCGGCCGATGATCGATAAAAATCGTTGAAACGATCGACCAAAAACAGTTTGAAAGAAATTACCGGTGGAGGAAGAAGAAGCGTGGCAAATATGGCGAAAAAAGAAAACTACTCGGGATATTACCGTGCAAGTTCGCGCGATACAATTTTTGAGATTTTTTTTTTATTCTTCTTGCATTTAACTCTTCGTTTTTTCAAGGAAGCCACCGACGGCTTTTACTCTCTTTTACTTCCTCGTTTTTTTTTTAGTAAATATACCCGCGATATTACGGTGGACCGCGCGCGTCGGATGTTTGAGCACCATTCGAGCGAGACGTATCGAAAACCGCGAGTGAAAAAAGTGACTTGTATGTTGCCTGGAGTCGTTTATCGATAATACGAACAAATGAGTATTACAAGCAGTTTGTTTTCTTCTTCAATTTCTTACAATTACAAAAAAAAAAAAACGTCGATTATCCGAATCGTATTTAATTTCAAAGTGTAACAATTATTATCGTTATTGAAATCAATTGAATATAAACGGTTGAATTGATTTGTTAAAAAAAAAAAAAAGAAAAGCTTTGATCGTTTCCTCTCTCGACAATCCCATAATTTGATCAACACCCATACGCTCTATCAAACGTAAACTCTTTTAACGAGCCCAATGACTCAGCCGGTCCATAAAACCGAATCAAAGTTTCGCGAATGGCAATGTCTCACCCACCGAGAAACGTAACGTTAGATAGGTGTATATATTTATCGAAAGAAGGAATACTCGAGGCAGGAAAGTGGTAAAAGGAATTAGATCGTTATATTCGGCGACTATGTTAGAGATAATTGGCGTGGTTGAAGCTTTAAGAGACTCGCTCGAAAGTGAAGTTTTCTCGTGTGCCAATCTTAAGGTTCGTTTCTATCGACGATCGTTCGTTCGAACGTAGGTAGGTGAGTTCGACGTGCACGCTTATGTAGGTACATACGTTCGAGAAGTAGTTTCGTTATAAGGTGCGCGCGTATCACCGCGGACTGGCAACTAATGACAGAAAGATCGTTCGGAGTCCGATAATGAGGGTCACGACTAATGGACGGTCGGACGTGCACAGAGGAGCGCGTTTAAGATTTCAGTAAGTGAATTTGTAGGCGATCGCTATCTCGCCGTGAGTATAAAGCGCCTGCGAGTGAAAGGCCCGGCAACAAGTACTTGCCTAGGCTAAAGGAACGATCTAAATAAAGTAAATCGCGATCTCGTACCCACTCCGAAGAGAAGATCACTGATTATGATACGGGGAGATGGTGCTGGTGGGAAGGAGACTGGGAGTAAGTAACTCGAGATTATTATTACTTCATCGTATGGTCACGTCGTTCCTGCTGGATTCGAAAAAATCCAAGAGTTTATGTAGATCGTTTGGGAGGGATCATGAATCTCGCTGGAGTGGTAAGTGATCGAACATAAAGCTTTCGCGAGAAGCGTGGGAGGTGGCAGATCGCATCTACTGCAGGAAGTTGTTTGTCCTTCTTCTTTAATAAAACGAAATCACGACCGTTTAACTAGACCAATTTCCGAGTAAGCCGAGTATCACGTAAACCACGTGTCGTCTCGATGATTTTTTTATAAGAAATACTATTCCATCTAGAGATAGAAACTCCTATATCCTACACCAAATTACTGTGAATCATTAGACATTCAACGTTAGCTCACAGAAAAGAAAGGAAACGACAAAGAAATTGGTTACCCAAATAAAGGAACGACATAAAAGAGAGATCATCGATCTCTCGAATGGTCGTGAAGTGAAAGATAGGATGATCTTAAATGTAGGAGTGTGTCACGACACGAGGAAGGGATTTAAGGGACGAATGCGGGCCGGAAGTGGACCTGTCGCTAGGGACAACGACATGATGGACGTACACGCGTACGCACAGCTGTATCTCGAACGTATGTAATATACGTAGGCTAGTCGATGTATTACGAAAGGAGGGGACTTCTCGGGCGCTCGCGCGCGCGACTTACGTGGGTGGGCCGCCTCGGATTCTTCGGGCACACGAAGTACATTCCCTTAACGCGCCCGCCGACACGTGGCACGCCCGCGAAAGATTCGGTAAATTATTAGCAGAAAACCACTGGATTCCTTACTTCGTTTACCCGACGACTGTATTAAACGATGATGCTCCCCTTTTGACAAATTTTATTTTAATCCTCGGCTAAATTCTTTCGAACATAAATCATATAAATACTTTTTTGTAGTTTATATAGTCAATTAGAGTCATTCGAGTCAAGTGTGTGCACTTTTGTCTTTGAAGCTTCACTGTACCCAAGGGCTAGGAAAATCTAATCACTATTCGTAGATAGAGCATTTATTAGACTATAAATCACAACAGGAACAAAATGCCGTAACATGTCAAAACTACTTCCCCACTTCGGTGCCACTCGTCGATCCATCGAAACGTCCAAACCACCTCGCCCTTCTCTAGAGACATAGATTTAACATAGATTTAAATTTCAATTTAAACAAGAAGATTGGGATCTTAAAGGTGTCGAACGACAGTCCAGAGTTAAAACTAGAAAATTTCATCAAATGAGATTCTAAAAGAGTATACGATCGAACGGATTACACGGACTACATTCATAATGTATCATAGATATACGGAGATAAAGGCAATGATGTCGTTTCGAGACGACAAAATACCTAAGCCACGTCCATTTTCGTAAATTCACGCGTAACTCGAGCAGAGAGATCGTTCGATTTCGGAGAAGAATTCTAACGGTAAAGGGAACGAATCGTCGGTATGTACATATCTCTGCTCGTACCTTATATACATAGTACATAGGTATAGGTAGACGTACAAGTTGAAGCACTCTTGCCGGTCGATCGCGTAACGCCGACATTGAGACAAGAATCGGGCGAGCTCGGTGACGAATGACGTTGTACGGACGGTGGCGAAACGAAAGGAACGGGAATACTTTATCGAGAGGAAAGTCGCAACCGGTCGGGCAACTTTGCGGACGTCGAAACAAAAAGCCAAAGGGAGGAGAAGAGAGAGAAATAGAAAGAAGAGATGGTGGGAGGCAAAGGATCAAAAATATCCGATCACGTGCGATCGTTAGCCGGTAGTCAGGTGGAAATTTGTTGCTCGAGTATCACGCAACCGATATACGTAAGAAGACGCGATGGGCCCACCCACACTAGCCGGCCCCGAAAAACCAGCCGATGTTCCTTCCGTACGACTATAATTTATCCTGGAATGACTGACTGGTCGTTAGAGGGAAAGAGAGAGAGGAGAGAGAGAAAGATAGAGTGGAGTTTTAGTGTGCGTGAGATCGACCCTTCCGTTGTCTCGAACGATTAGTATGGTATTTTTCGGTCTCTCTCGCTCTCTTTTTTTTCTGCATTTCTTTTAAATTCCGTTGATATAAAAAGAGAAGGATCATTTTTTAAACGATTTTCTTTATAATTATCACGTGTTATTGAACGTAAAAAAGTTCATTAAATACATAGTTTCAACGAATGACGGAAAATTACTTCAGCTGTAATCGGCTGCAGATTCTGAAACGATGTAAAAAAATACTTCGTCGCTCGTCAATGTATCGAGAATCGTTTTCTTGAAAAAAACAAAGTACGTATAAGGTGGCACAAGGATTTTTATATCGCGTTACACCTATCTAAGAACATATACAATCGATTGGCATCGTTTTTAATTGGTCTCTTCCCTTTAATTAATTTTCATTTCGTTACAAGTTACGTTAGATACAGAATTCGCAAGGTTATGGGCTATCATCGATCGAGTACACCCAATATCGTAAATTTGCAATGCTTTCGATTCACCTCGGTCACCTCGCGTTACTCGCTCGTAACCTATCTCTTTACACGGAGGGCAGTACCTGCATTTAATTACTTTATCAAAACGGCTAACGTACACACAATCTCGTTCCTTAATTCGTTCGACGGTCGTTTCAATTACGCTTTCCTTTCGTATCGTACATTAAGATATTAAACGAAATCCATAAATTGGTGGAACGGGTGTCGATTAATCACGAATCATCTCTCTCCCTCTCGAGGAAAGTAGTTTTAAATCAAACGGTCGATTATCTACCGAACGAGTTCTCTTTCTTCGCAGATATTCACGATTTTCCTCGATCGTGAAATTAATTATCGAATGTAGGAGAGAAGAACGGAGATAAGAAAGTAGAAAACTTGCGAGATCCTATTGGAAAACGAGCTGCGCGCAAGTTTATCTATCAATACTTACGATGTAATTAATTTCCAATAAGCGCTTCGCGATAATCGTTTATAATAGTCGGACGACGACATCGTTCAACTTTCTTTCCTCTCTTATCTACGCGTTCACGCACGTAGGATACCGATCCAGGTTGCAACCGAACGTCATAATCTCGTAATTACTCTCTTGACTCTCGAATTAATCTGGATATAAATCTAGAGATCTCGCAAGGTGATACATCCTATCGACTTTAATACGTTCTTTGTTCCGCTTTCGAGATTAGCGACTAACCCGTGCCTCGATGAACAATCGATACCTCGATATATGCATGCGTGTCATACACATATGTATGAAATAGAGAAAGAAAATAGAGGGGCTTCGGAACGTTTAACGGATATCTGACGAGTTCATTAATAACTCTCCTCGTAGGTAGGTGGATGCCCATAGCTCTTGAGCTATTCACGCGCTTAATTGATTCTCTTACGTAATTACCGGCAGACCCTTACCCCACTCTACCATCTCTCTCTTACTCTCTTTCACTTCTGGAATCTCCAGATCTACCTGCATACCCGCTCTCAAACATCGGCCTTATGGAAAATAGCAAAAGTTTCTAAGACTCCTCTCTCACGAGCGAATGGCCGTGGCTATTCGTCGGCTATCGTTCATTAATTATACGTTTCCACGGTGCGGTATGCCCATTAAAACTATCAACGACGTAACGTAATAAATGTTGAGCCGATTGATAAGTCTATTTGCTATCGAAGTCGTCGCTTAGAATGTAAATGTCGTTAAGAACTTTTTCTTCCCTGTGATTAACATTTTTTTTTTCCTTCACTTCTTCCTCGATTCATAATCGTACACGTTAATGGACTCTAATGGTAGAGGAAATGTTCGAGTCGAATAATAACCAACTTGTAAACGACGATGTAACAAATTCGAGAGGGATACCGTCGTACGTAACTTCACCCTCGATCGTGTCTGGAATTCGATTCAGTTATGGCGAGAGTTTGGTATCGAAGGGTTCGTTTTAATGAATCGATGGGGTCCAAAGAGAAACTTCCCCTTGGAGTTGCCAACGTTATACTCGAAATAATCGTTGACGGTTCGTGCATGCAAAGAATTCGAGCTCGTTTTAGAAAAATCGTCACGGTTTTCGACTCGATTTAAATCTTACCCTTGGGTGTGACCGATACAATTCGATACGTGCTCTGTAATATACAAGGTATGTAGTAATTGATACTGCAATCGATAATGGAGGAAAACTAAATAAAAAATCTTAAATAACTAAGCTATTCTGTGAAAAACATATGTATATGTATATGAAAATTGATATAAAATCGTGGTCGATAATTCACATACTACATAATAGTTCGGATTAAGTCAGTAACTTGGAAATCTCGCGGCACGAGCAGCCTATAATTTGCTTCGTCATTGTTACGAATAGTTACTTACTTAAAGTTAAAAAAACTGATATTCTACATTTTTGACCTATCTTGATAATAGGAATCGTATCACTTATCACGACTACGTACGTACTCGTGTCGTTCCACTTTCCATATTGCTTGTCCCATCAAAGATTCAAGCCGAAGAATATTTGCTTTCGAGTATCCCAACGAAGTGTGGAAAAGCACGATGGGTGATAAAAAATTGATGTCGTTGCTATAACCCGGTTAGTGGACGAAGTATAAGTAAGGTACGATGGTAAAAGGTACAGGTCGATCATCGACCCTACGTCGAAAGCTCTACTACTACCTCTTGTGTACCCCGTACACGGATATAAATATCCCCTCTTGTCTTTACGTAATCGCGGAACGACTCGCTCGCGTGATCGCCGAGAGAACCGAAATTTATGGATATTTCCTTAGAGAGAACGTCGACCGTTTATTCGGACATCGCTCGCGCGTTATCCTTTTGCAGGCGATTAATTTTTTTATATCTTCTTTGATAACTCGAACATACTATGAAACGATCGAAGACAACAAACGTGCTTTTTTCGACTAAGCAACGTCTATACGCGTAATAACATAGAGAGAGAACGTGAAAACAAATTGAATGAAATGATTACACGTATCGAGACTTCACCGTGATTTTCTCAAGTGTGGCTCGGAGAGCTACCACTCTCGAACGATTTCACGGTTGAACGTAGAATTACGGCCTTACGGGAGCTCGAGAGAATTAAGGAAGGATTGCTAATTTTACGCTCATCTAGCACGCGCGCGCGCGCGTCTAGGAGGAACGATTTCCGAGGAGAGAATCCATCGCGAATACGTTCGAACGTTGAAATCGAAGGGAGTACGGAAAGTTGAGGAGAGGTTGGTTGGAGGGACATACATACATATATCCGGCCGACAGAGAACGGAGAGATTAGTAAATCCACATTATTAGCTTTAATGAGCCGAGACGCTGACCGCCTTCTTGCCTAAGGCAAGATCCCGTCGAGGTGTGTGGCGAAACTCGGCTGCAGGGTGGCCTCCTCCTCGAATACGTCCCTGAATACTATTAATCGATTAACGGCCTATAGATCGAGCCGTATTTCGACCATTTCCTCTGCTCGTGCGACTCTTTTTTTTTTTTTTCTTCCTGCTTCGGCGAAACCCGACGTCGTTACTTTGGAAGGATCATACATTTTGTTGACCACGTTGCGTGTTCGCATTTAAAAAGGGTGAAAGTAATAACTCGAGTTGTGATTTTTCATGAAACCAGACTGAAATTATTAGTTTCCTTCGGTGCTTGAAAAATATCAATCAAAATTCGAGAAATACAAAATTATTAGAATATTCTTTTGTCGGTTCCGTAAAGCCATGGCTCGAAATTTGGATGATTCATAAGCGGGAGGAGGAAGAGAATGTGAAGAAAAGTAAAAAAAAAAAAGGTCTTGAGAATGGTGCTCGAAGTAGAGTGAGCGAGCGAGAGAGAGAAAGAAAATAAATTACCGGGGAACGTTTGTCCCGGGAAAGAGATTCGTCTCGAGTCTCCAACGAGTTTATACGGGGAATCGATCGACGTCGCGAAGCGATTATTCACCTGGCGTCTCTATTAATCTTGCAAATTCGACGACGCCACCGCCTTCGAGGTAGCACCGAAGGGAAGGCAACAATTTCCTGCTTTATGCAAATCGGCTCGCCGTTGTACTTCCAAATATCTCCTACTGCCTTTTTCACTGTCCTTCTCCATCGTTTTCTCTCTTTTTTCTACCCTGTGTTAAAATTGAAATGTTTAATTTAAGAGTTTAAGTACGAATACGTGGATTTGGATAGAATTGACTGATAAAATGAGAGACACGTTTCTCAATTAATTTCATATTATTCTGTAAGCTTTCGCATAATGGGAAGATTATATTCGCAAGACTGGAGAACAGTGTTACTCGTGTAAAGATCGCACGGAGACAATGATATCATTGTAGAGAAGGTCATCGCGAATAGCCGTTTATGTTATGAAAAAGACATTAAGTCTTGAGCCTTTTGGCGTAGGTATTATTTGTTCATTATATAAAAACACTCTTTTACAAACCACATTCTTGCAACGAGTTCATCAATCTCATATGATTTGGATTATTTTCAAAATGAGCGCTTGATATAACAAGGAAAAACGATACACTTTCCTTAAAAGGTAGCTCTACATTATCATAACGTAGATTAACCGACAGGAAATAAGTGCTAAGTTCAACCTTTTTCATATTTTTGTCGTAAAACCACTTATGCGAATATAATGATACCGTTGTATGCGCAAGATCATCGTATAGGTACCTCTACATAAAATGCAAAACAAATCGCAAGAAAAAAAAAATACTAAAAACTCTCCCCATCAAGCATTATTATCGCTTCTCACTGTACATTAAGAAGTACTGGCATATTAGCGAGGCTCAATCGTGGATGTTGGAGTTCGTGTTGGTTCTAAGAGACTTCGAAAGGATGCGGCAAGAGAGAGAGGGAGCGAGAGGATGTATAAAGTGAGGGGACCCGGCTGATCGTAGTCTATGATTATGTTCTTGACTTTCGCGGTCAAGCTCCCTCATCCATGCTTCCACGGTTCCTTCTATGGTCTTCCTTCCTTCTCTCCATGCGAGAGAGCGTGCGCTTCGCTTCTCGCTATTTATAGAGGCTTATTACTTTATTGGAACCCGACTCCGAATGCATTCCACCCACGCACTCCCCAACGAGGAGAGACTTTTTCGCTTTATCTCACTCTCTCTCTAGTTCTCTTCTTCGGCTCCTTTTGCAGCCGAGGACTATTGAAATCGGCACGTTGACACGAATACCACGAACGACGACGTGGCAAATCATTCTACGCTACTATTTCCCCGTTCGCTAACGAGCACTGCTACGAGAGTCGTGCTATCACTTTCGCGGACGAATTTAATCGAGCGTGAATAGATATACATTTTACTTAGGTTTTCTCTTGTTCCATGGATTAAAGCTTACCGGTAATAGCTTCCTCGTTTTATCGAAAGGTTGACGTGTATGTACCTGTATATCTAGTGGAATTTTTTTTTCTAAAGACTTTATGGTGAATTATTTAAACGGTTTCCTTGAAACTTCTAACATTGTATCTACGTTACGTACGTGTACTTGCCATTGATAAAATTGTGAAATCTGTTTTTAAAAAAACGAGAAATAATTTAGCTAACAGAATTATTAAAGATTGCGGCAGAATCTTTAAGCAACGTAGTTGTAAAATCTGCTAACATTCACAGAAACCAATTCAGTCTTATTTATATTGTATATTATAACAAGATGCAATATATTTGTTTATCGTATCAGTTGATGAGCATCCATATCATAAAATCACGAATACATTATAATATAACACCGTGTTACGTGTCTTACCCAAGATCGCTGGGTAATCACGCGCCTCGTTGCGCCGGCAAGACTCTCGATCGTATTATCATAATTACCTATTCAACGAAGCAACATAAACCACATCCAGATGAAACGAACCGTCCACTGTCAAACTCGAAAAGTTTCTCATAAAAAGCAATATGGAAAATCGAGGAACGTACGACGGGAGACAATGCATCGTCATTCGTGTTCCACAATTAGCGGAGAACGGAGACAGGTGAAGCACGAGAGTAGTCACGCCCATTCGATGTACGCCTAAGCTTCTCTCTCCTTTCCATTATCGGACCGATCATCCTGTTCGCGAATCGCGACTCTTCATCGAGCAAGAAATATCCGAGAGCGTATCCGCTTATTTGTACGACTCGTTCGAGAGACTCGAACCTGGTAGAAGCTTACATCGGGGCCCCGATAGGTACACGCTACGTACATGCCTGCCTCCGAGTTTATCCTCTCTTCCTCCTCCCATCCAAGAAACGAAGCTGAATTAAAAGGCGTCTATCCACGCTTTATCGGGAAATTAATAATGCTCTCCTCGTTACCAGTCTTTTATTCGGATAAGAAAGAGAGACGATTATTATCGACGGGTTTGTTACTTTTGTATTAGTTTTTACAAATAATAATTGTCAGATAAAATTTGACGGGAGTAGGTATTAAAACCAAGGACTTATGTTAGTATAAATCGAACGTTTCTTGTCTGCGCTTTCTCTAATTTCGTTTAGTTCAATTTGTAGCAAAAACGTCAGTTTCTTTTAGATCGTAGTGCTTGGATAAGATAGAGAAATGATATTTGAATCAGTTTATGTTACTTATGATATTAACAGGAAATTAGAACATTCTAGTCCAATGATAGTAAATCGAATAAAAACTTATTTATTGCTTCACGAAAGAGTAGATAATTTCTACCCTCGATGATAATAAATAAATTTAACCATAATAATTCTCGGTGTAATAACAAATAAACGTCTGCGGAACGGGTAAATAAAAAGAAAAATGTTGGGAAAGAGGGAGGGACGAGCACGAGTCGGATATAAAATTTAATAACCGTCTTTCACGGTTCTGGATGGTTTCTTAGCAACAATGAAAAGAGAGGTAACGTTTTTAAACGGGGTCCCCGCGCGTAATCGCACTGGCTCTGTGGTGGTAATTATCGAGAAGGGTCGTTAGCGAATCGTTGCTCCTGCGAAAAATAAAGCCTCGGCAAGGTCGAAGGCACTCACGGCGATCCAGAAGAGATCCGTAACCAGGTTCAAGGAAGTGTCGAATGACAAAGGCCACTTTACGTTCCGCTCTTTGCCACTTAGTATAACGTAACGAGTTGGGTTACTCTCCTTTTTTTATCTCGAAGTGAGACCCTTCGCGGTTACTTTGTTAGTTTCGAATTTAAAAAAAAAAAAAATTCCTTTCCGAATACATTTCATATTGTAATAAATAATATAATATTTGATATTCTTTTGATCATAGCTTTTTGAGTAATTATTCTCTTTGTACTACATTCTTTTGGAATCAAAAATATTTGCTGTATTATGTTCTAAATTGCAATTATAAATAATAAATATTTGATTACGATACGTAAAACTAAAGATTTTCACCTTGCGTTCGTTCATTCGATCGATAGATTGGCGTGGAAAACGCGGACGTCGTCCTCGAAGGCCGGCGAGTTAAAAAAAAAAAAAGGAGAACAATGCGACGTATCTGCGAGAGCGAGCGAGAGATAGAGAGGGAGAGTGAAAAAGTAGCAAGCTGAACGTTCTCGGCACGGTGAACGCATTACTCGGCGAGGAAAGAGAAGAAAAAAAAATGAGAAGATAAAGATTATCGATGGGATATCTATAGACGAACGAAACGAGGAGGATGATTTATATGGCGTCGGGATAGAGACGAATCGAGACGACTTCGCATTCCTCCGAGGCGGAAAAATCTTATTCGGAACGAGCGATACATTATTTATGAGAATTACTTAACTTTTTTTGAGTCTCTTTTTTTTTGTTAATAATATCGATCTAACGACATAATTCGTTTTATCTACCGTGGGTTTTTACTGAACGAAACACTCGATGGATATTGGTGTTACGTTCGAGCCTGACTAAATGTAGTTACACTGTATTAAATTTATCGTGCAATTTTGATGTTCAGTTACAAAGTCCAAGTTCACGCAAGTTAGTGTAAGTAAAACACTTTGAAATTGTCGAAAAACGAGGAAAGAAATGACAGGAACAGACGACAACAAAAAATTCTCTGCCAAATGCATTTAATCGAAATCGAGGCACCAGCTTCGAGCGTGCAAATCTTCACGGAGGCTGATAGAACGATTCCATCCGGTGCGTCCGTTCAACGCACAACTACGGCCTGTCCGTCGATATTAACCGAATGAAAGCAATCCGATGGCTGACAGTGCAAACAGACCCACAATTTTCTCAATGAGACCCTGGTACTTAAGAGGATTATTATTTTCTTCGAAGACGAACAAAATCTCTACGAAATATTTAAGTTTTCTTTTTAATAAATTATGCAATTATTTGGTAGAAAATTATTGAAAAATTTACAAAGTCGTGTAAGAACGTGTTAATTTCGATCGTTCGAACGATTTGCAGAAAAAAAAGAAAAATTATGCAAAGATTTGACAAATTCTGGGCTAAACGAGGACCTAAGAGGAGATGGGTGATACTCATTAGAGGAACTCGACGAAGCTCGACATTCCTGGCCGGAGCTCGCGCGTAATAAAACGCCGCGAGTTTGCACGGGTAAAGAGAGACGGGAAAGCCTCGTGGAATACGTTTAAACGAGAGTGAGCGAGAGAGAGAGAAGGAGGGAAGAGTTTAATCGCGTGGTCGCGACGTACGTCGCGAGGGCAACGCATTTAATCAGCGAGTTTCTTCGAAGCCCTCCTCCCTTCGATCCTACGCACGTTTAACTACGTATACCTACACTTGCATATGTATTCTCATATACATATATGTATAAGTGGAATATATGCAGGTAGATTCACAAATAGACACGTTTACATATACCTGTCTATGTTTTTATTACATGCACAAATCAACATATTCAGGTAACCTATTATAACCAATTTTTTTTCATGCCAAAATAACTAAATCAGCTGTAAAATTTTGGAATACAAGAACGACCACCTCTGTTAATAAATTTGCGTCTTATACGATTGTTATCCATACATTCGTACGCACGAACGTTCTTTAAAATGGAAACGTCAAGATGTGGAGAAACCAAATGTAAAGATACAAAAAAGAAAAGGATCGATTTACGAGGTATAGGACTTTGACATGCTTTTACGGTCCTCTTATCCGAAGAGGACGATCAGAGTCACCTTGGAAAGTTACGGCATCGTATTTAGTATCGTTGAGAGAGTCGAGTGACGTCATTTGTGAAATAGACTTCGATCATCCATGGGAGAATCCTTCGGAAAGCACCGACACACGATTACAACGATATAATAGCGTATCCTTCGATCACAGAAATTCACATACACTCTAAACTATCACCTAAAGAATTGATCCAGATTAAATACAAATTATTCTGCCAAATAAATAAATAAATAGAGAGAGAGGAAGACTACTCGTCGTCTCGGTAAAGTACCAGCCGGAATTCAGGCTGCTAGATTGAGAGATATTCGAGCGATTCACGCATACAGGGAAAAAGAACGTTGAAGTGCGTTACGTACGATATCGTCCATGTACACGTCCGTATATATACGTGTGTGTGTATGCGGCCTGCCAGAAGATAGGGTGGGGGACGGTGAAGTTTTTCTGGTGGGGGCAGGCCTCTGCGTGCGGTCCCTTCTTCGACGGACCACCCAAGTAGCCTGGCTTACGCCGACTATATAACACGCACGCTCGACCGCGTCTCGTATTGGTGCACCCACACAAACGTTACCCTTTCACCTACGGGAATCTACACAGGCACCTGGCCCTAAGAGAAGCACGCACTCGACTGATTGTGAGCCTGCTTCTCTCCTCCTCCTCTTTCTACTACTTCACGGTAAAGCTCGTGTACTTGGTTCTCTAGCGGCGACGATACTACTTGCGCTCGCGCGTGCTAGTACTCTCCTCTTGTTTTTTTTCTTCTTGTTTTTAGTACAATCGAGCACCTTATGAATGAAGCGAACAGTTTAGAACCCGCTCGACTTTACTCGCTACGAATGATCCGGGTCCGTCGATCAGAGATTAATGAGATCGACTTACGGGGCTTGCAACGATCCTTTTATCTTTGATCGCGATCACTTTTCCTTCTAAGCTCATTGTTATTAAGGCTTGGGTCAATTTTTACGAGGTATTGCCTTAGAATAATTATTTGAAATATCGTTACGTTCTTTCTCATTTACGAGATCTTGATCCACGAGTCGAAGCTTCGAATGGAAGGTGTGCCGCAAAAATCGTGGAAACTTTGTTACGGTAATGAGAGAATAGTATTGGAGAAAAATTGGTAATGGGAAGAGTGGAAGAATAAAATACAAGATAATAAAGTAGTTTTGTTAACACACTCGTTTAGAATGATTATAGGGATAGAAGGCTAATGTAGCTCTGTTTTATCGATTAGAAATATCTCAAACGACGTTGAAACGGAAATGGAACGTTGACGTAAGCGATAATTATTAAAAAAAATAAGCAGGACGCGTCAAAGATCGTGGTAATTAAATAAAGAAAATGATAGATAACCGTTAAAAAAAAAGGCGAAACGAGAGAAAGACACGCCGCCTGTCAGTAAATCAATCGAGCAAGAACAGAAATACGCGGGTTTGAATTATCGCGAGAAGGCGACTCGCTTAACAGGTGTTACGAGACTTTAGAACGTCCAAGCTCGTACTTACATCGTAGCCGGTAGTAACGCGCGGATTTTACACCGTTGACCTTTCGACCCCACCTCCATCCTCGGACCGACGTCGAGGAGGTCGCTTTTGCCGTGCTCGACACTGGCTCACCGCGAATCCTTTTTCGAACGACCACTTTTTTTACATTCATTTTCATTTCTCGCTCTTAACGTTCAATGATTCATTTTTTAATTACATGAGCTACAAAAGTACTTGTTTTTTTACTAGTAAAATTTGAATCGACAATAATTCAAGAGAAAATAGTATTACTAATTTAAATAATATAGGGTCGACCCTACTATAGGATATTTAAACGGAAACAGCTGATTACCTTGATTCATCGCTAGGTCCTTTTATCTGTTTATAAACATGAAAGACGATTAGATGTCCTTACCGTTATTACGTATCAACTAACACGCATACTCGTTATCGCTCTTATCCTATTCCATCGTTGACTTTAATTACACACCTACGTTGTTTCTATAAACAAACTAATCGTACTCCTCCCTTGGACAAGGTTATCGTCTACGTTACAATTTTATAATTAACTCTGGTGACCCACAAAATACAAATTGATTGATAAGAGAACGGGGTCGTATTATCGCAAAAAAGGTGAATGACCCCAAGAAAGTCAGACCTCGGGTGAATAAATTGCGAATGGCGAACGTTATTATCTTGGATGATCGTGATTAAACCCGTAAAAATGATGAAGTATCGTGGTTACGCGTGCGGTAGGAAAATTATCGACTTCCGTGCGCCTACGATTTATGTAATTATTACGATGGTAAAAGTAGAATAATTCCGAGCAAGAGGACGGGCGACGACGAATGCCGCGACGACGATGAGCCGGGAATTACTTCTCGCGTGTTTGATAACGGACGATAATGGATCGCTTTCAACCCCCTTTAAAATATCGATCGTGCTCAAGAGCGATAACTTATCTCGCGGTGTACACGATTAGCGATATCGTTCGACATTATGATGTTTTTCTTTATGCGTGCTCCTAATATCGGTAATAACTTGTAATAATTTATTCTTGGTATTATCATATGGTATAAATTATCATCGTATAGGTACAAATTGAATCATCCAAGTGTGCCACCTAAATTATTTTTGTAAATTACTGAAATTCGTCGTAACATATCAACGGATTAGGTAATTCCTTACAACTTCGCTTTATACCTACCATATAATTTTATTCAGCTAAGAATTTTTAAGGCTATAGTATTGGTTTATTTTCAACATATTAATAATTATATAATATCACCATTATATAATATCATTACGAAAATAATAAATATATAAAGAACATAAAATTAGCATAGAGAAAGTGTCACGAAATTCTATCGAGCAGTCCAGAAGGAAAGAAAAGGTGACTGAACGCGATAGACGTAAACTAAACGCTGAAGCACAACGGTGCCGGCTCGTTATTGCAATTAGCATGCTAATTCTCAGGGTCGGCTTAATGAATATGAAAATGAGTGGCGGCGATACCAAAGCAGTGCGTAGGATAGTAAATACGTATAGGTGTGTATGTGAGAGAATGATGTCGTGAGAATGTGTGCGTCGAAGAAAGGAAGAAGCAAAAGGCGCCGTCGTTAGAGATAGATACACGGTAGACTGGTGGTACGCCTATTATAATCCTTATGACTTCATCGTCGAGGAATAAAGTAAACGTCGGACGCGTGAAACGTTAATTAACGACGATAGTTTGATAACCGTGCAACATGAGAAAGTATTTCGCTCGGGACGGACGCTCCTCCGATTGACCTCCTCACCGGCACGCATCGTTTCTTTAATTAATGTCACTTTTCCACCGTACCGATATATCGATTGCCACGAACGTCTCGAGCGATAAATTATTTATTTGCGTACCGTTCCAGACGATTAAAGTCTTTTCAATTCGCTTAGAGGAATATTGTGAAATTTTTGCTGTCGTACTTATTGAAATCTTATCGCGTTAGAGGTGAGATCAATTTCGTTAATGGTGAACATTTTTATGTATATTCTATTAGAGCTTATTGGTAATTATAATAATTTTCTTCGTTCAAATGTTGTTGGTATAATCGAACTAGAGTTTTAAATGTAGTACTTAGATATTATCGAAATATTACTGTTCCTTGCCTTGTTTATCGCATCGTATTAATCATAACACCAATGTTTATTCATATACCTACTCATAAATCATTTGAAATAGAACGAATGCGCTATTTCTCTCCTTTTAATGGAAGGGTCGAAACTACACTCTCGCAACGTTAGCGAGAAGCGAGTTTTCATTCTTTCGCGAACTAATTAACTCGTCGTGACTGTTACGCGTCGCTCGACGTAGTATGGCGCCGATGTATTTACGAGATAACGGCCTGAAACAAAACGTATCGGTGTGTCCGGGCGATGGAGAACTCGCCGAGAATCAATCCGGTCATAATCGTCGATGCGATCGAGCAGCAACGGGGTCAATAAAGTATGATATCTTCGTTAACGCGAACGTCCTTTGCGACGTGTCTCAATCTTCTTTATATAGTGACTCCTTGTCGTGCGTGATACGTAAAAATTCTTGAACAATAAGAATTTGTTTTCTTATTCTATTTTAATCACGGTTTAGTGAGCCACGACTTTTATTTTCTAATAAATCATTTACGTCAACATCAAATTCATTAACCTCTAAGGAGACGCTCTCAAAATGTGTCAGAATAAAAAAAAGGGACGCCAAGGGGTTAAAACAGCAACAACAACGCTATTTCGTATAATCTTTTTTTGGCAGACAGCTCTCGGATGTTAATAAATTTCATTCAATTAAGATCGAGATTAAAAGATAAAAGATTCTGCGGTCATCGTAGCGTGGCCATAAGAAGAAATTTTCGCATAATCCAACGTACTAAATGGATCGTTCGTCCAGCGTTTACGCGCCAGCGAGGAGTATCATTAATCTTGTCATCGTTACGATTTCCCTCTTCATACGCAAATGCTTCGCTAAACGGTTAACGCACGCAAAAAAAAGAAGAAAGAGAGAGAGAGAAGTAGAAAGAAAGAAAGAAACACGGTCGGCAATTACTTTACGGTTCGACTTTGAGGTTCTTCCCGTCGGCCGGGTGAAAACGCACCGATGCCGCGCGCGCGTCTTTGGAAATAATGAAAAGTGCGATTGCGTAAGCGAGTTTCTCGCAGCTGTCTCGCATAGTCTCGAACGCGACCGATTTAACGCGCGGAAAACCTCTTGCTTTATCATTTCTACGATCGGTTAACTTTTCTTGCCAGGGATCAATGAGAGACACACTTTCTCTCATTCTTTGGCATTGTTTCATTCATTCGTCCTATTTCATTGTACTTTATGTTACTTTGTTATATGTATTTCTATCAGAAGTTTAGCTTATTTATCGTTGACATCCAAACGAGCAACCATTTTGAAAACTTTAATAGCGTATTTATTAATTAAAAAATTCTTAATTTACCGGATTGAATTTTATAGTTTGGACATCGATAATAATAAATACCTGGCAAAAGTTTCTCATCGCGTATAAACCACGTATGTACCTACGTATTTCTTGGCGATTTTTGCAATTTTTTGCGTCTGATTTGCCAAAGCGATAAACCATCGGCATCTTTCTCTCTCTTTTTCTTTCTAATAGGAGTTAGACGTTCGCACGTACGATTCTCGGAATATTCCCGTGTCTATCGAAGACTTCGCCTTATATCACGAGATTTTTCACTCCTCGTAACGTCGGCAACAAAGCGGACGAATAAACGAACGGCTAACGGCGCGAAGGCGTTCGTACTATATCTATTGGAAAGTCCATGTAAAGACCCGATCATCGTTCCTTCTCTCTTTCTCTCTCTTTTCCCGATATCGAGGAGATAAAATCAAAACGATCCTATTCGGTCGATGCGAAACGCGAATACCCGCGTGATTTAAACGCGACGATAAAACATATAGTATCTACGCGACGCGCTCGTACCTACGTAGCGGTGCAACGACTAATTTATTAATAAATAAACGTTGGAATACTCGATGTTTGGGTCGAATTTATTTGGAATTTTTGAAACGATGATATTGTATTTATAAAGAGAAATTTAGTAATGCGTTGCCCACGTAACTGTACGTGTACAAAATCGTGAGAAATCTCGTACAACGCGGTTTTAGTAAAATACGGCGAGAAGATTGTAGGAAATTTATGAATTTTATGATATACATGAGCTACTAATATCAGTTATGCAATACTAATCATAATGCACACGATGAATGTGGTCTTGGAATTTTATCTTAAAAGGTTTGTCAATTTTAGCTTAAATTTTGTGACTGGTCTTTATAAGCTTAGTTCTTACTTTCTCCAGCACATTTATTATAACCAAGTAAAATTTTATTAATTAATCCCAACAGAGCAATTCTTCTCTCCACGTTCAGAATTTCTCGAATGATCTATCCCCAAGCCGATACAAGAACACAAGAACGCCATAAATAATATAAAAGCCGAGATCTCTGGTCGGCGATAAAATAATTCTCTTACGAGCGTGGATAGAAGGTAACAGGTGTGGTGAAATTTATAAAGCGCCCACACAGAGCCTGTACGTTACGTAGGATTCAACGAAAGTGCGAATGTTCCATCTTCTTAGGATGTCTCTTGACTCAACAATGATACCGGTGTAACAAAAGTAACGAAAGAAAAGTCAATTTTTTTCACAAGAATTTACCCCAATAGCAGAAAATTTTTTAATTGACTCACACACACACGATGATGTTTAAAGCCAGTGGAAAACGTTGGACTTGCCATCTTTCTCTCTCTCTTTCTCCCATGCAGTTTCTCTTTCTACGGTCAGCGGGACGTCACGCGTGATATAAATTATTATGAAAAAGAAAAAGGGTCGCGCGTGCAGGCCACTTCGACGGCCATTTATCAAGAAAAACAGGTGTTCGCTGAGATTTCGCAAGGAACACGTCAGTGAACTTCCAATGGAGAGAAAAAAGAAACTCGGTCTTGCGGCCTTTTACGGCGTCAAACGAACCTACGCCGTATGTCATTGGATTCAATGATTGTTTCGATGATCGAGACGAACGGTCATTCTAAATCGGGAGGCTTTATTCTTTTGGATTTACTTAGATACACGGTAATGAAGTCCGACGGGACGAACTTGACCCGAATCGAGTATACCGAATGGGAGACGAGTCGCTAATCGCGTTCTGCGTGAGATTCTTGATTAGAAGATGCGAATGGCGATATCAAGACCATAATTGTCTTCTTTAGTGCGAATGAATTTTCTTGTGACACTATTTCACCAATGATACTTCGCAGTAACTTCACTAGAATGTTATTTTATTAGGATCAGAGAAGAAATATATCTCTTGGATATGAGTTCCTCTATTTTTTAATTCTAATTAATGAAATATCCAAGAGATATATTTTATCCAGCAGAAGAAGTAGAAAAATCTCGAGTAAAGAAGTCCAACGTGGAGTCGCAAGGGTAACAAGAGTAAAGAAAAGTATCTCGGAAAAAAGCTCGCGGGTTGCTCGGCTTTCGTACGATCGTCCAGCTAATATCGCGAAATTAAAAGCCCATAATTTATGGCCGGTTTGAGGAGCTGGTGCTATCCCCTGAATTATGGCTCCCTTAACTAGACTTGAGTTACGACGAAGCCAGGGCCCTCGTTCGACTCTCCTCCGTTCCTTTGATTCGTCCTTCTCTCTTCTTTTCGTCTCTTTCCTCCACCCTTCCTCTTTTGCTTCTTCTGCATCCTCTTTGCACACCCTCTCTTTCGAAGTGCGAACGCCTTTCGTGTTCCTCGATTTTTAGGTCCCTATTTCCGTTCCACCATTTTATTTCGCGCACGCGAAGCTCTCGGAACTCTCCTTCCTCTGTCTCTTTGTATGTTTTTTTTTTTCTTTTTAAACCTACACTCTCGCTCGTCTAAAGCGTTCCACGATCATCGATTTTAAAGACGAGCTAAGGAAACCATTATCGATCGTAAGTGCACACGTCCGTGCTGTTTACGTTTTCCCCAAACAATCTTCGATAGTTTCTTAATGGTTTTATGAATCACCCAATAGCGAGTTCTGTTCTCTTAAGGAGCACCTGTTTCGAAGGTTTCGTCTGGTCAGTGTCTTCGAACGTATTAGAAAGATTAGAGAGCGACGATCGACGCGACCACTTTTTTAACGGTTAGCGATGGACGACGAAGAAAGGAACGGATAGAACGAGAAAGAGAGGGGCCATATGTCATATCTAAAAAAGAAGCGAGCAGATGACCGGAAACAATGTTACCACGCCCAGGTGCTTTTCAAACCGCGTTACGGAATTTTACTATGGCGCTCATTGTACCCTTTCCGAAGAAGAGGAGCTGTCATCGCCGAGAAACGAAGCACTTCGCTGCGGTCTCTCATTATCCTCTTCGCGGAAAGTCGTGAGGAGGAAATCAAAGAAATGTAATGAGAATAAGAGAACGAAGTTGGTCGATCGATTTTCGGTATTTGATGTTTCCTTGCACGCGAGAGAATAAAGGAACGTAACTCGGTACGGATAAAATCGTTTCTGGTTTTTTACCGTGAAATAAAGAACTCGAATTGTATCGAAACGTATATGTATTCTCTTTCGTTGCTAAACAGAATTTTGGATTTTTTAATATTCTATATTATCCAATTTAGTGATTCAAGTGTTACTAATTTTGAAGGAAATTTTATGTAGATAGGGGAGACCGGGGCTAGTTGTCCCGATTTTAGGTTTTTTGTATCTACAGATTTCTGTAGCTTATATTTTCGAATTTTTTGGTGACCATCATAAAGTTCAACTTCTTAGCAATACATGGACATTTTTCCTGACCTATGCATCATGATTTTTGCCAAAATGGTCACCACCGCCGATTTCAATGTTTAATGGCTCATTTGAAAGATAAAAGCATGCAGAATAATGTCCCGTTGTCCGTTTTTCGATATCGTTACGCAATGATGAGAAATTAATCTTTGAAGTGTGGGAGTATGGGTGGTTTTACAGCTTAAAACTGCTGTATCTTTCGAACCAGTCATTCTATCGAAACGCGACTTGCATATTCGCAAAGAAGAGACTTTCCCCTTTCGAACGAGTATTTGATCGGGCAAATTCGAGATACTTCGATTTTTGACAAAAATCCTGACCTATGCATCATGATTTTTGCCAAAATGGTCACCACCGCCGATTTCAATGTTTAATAGCTCATTTTAAAGATAAAAACATGCAGAATAATGTTCCGTTGTCCGTTTTTCGATATCGTTGCGGAGTGATGAGAAATTAATATTTTAAGTGTCGGAGTAGTGGTCTTTTTCGAGCTTCAAACTGCTGTATCTTTCCAACCAGCCATCCTATCGAAACGCGACTTACATATTCGTAAAGAAGAGAGTCCCCTTTTTCGAATGAGTATTTGATCGGGCAAATCCGAGATGCATCGATTTTTGACAAAAAATCTTGATTTATGCATCAAGATTTAGAAAGAAGAAAGCATGCAGAATACTGTCCCGTTGTTCGTTTTTCGATATCGTTACGGAGTGTTGAGAAATACATTTTTTAAGTGTCGGAGTATGGGTCGTTTTCAAGAGAAAAATCGCTGTAACTTTTTAACCAGTCATCCTATCGAAGCCACACTGCCATATTCGTAAATTAGAGACTTTCCTCTTTCGAACGAGTATTTGATCGGGCAAACTTGAGATGCATCGATTTTTGACAAAAATCCTGATGTATGCATCATGAACGAAAACCTGAATTCTGTCAAAAACTAATGATAAAAACAAACGTTACAGTAAAAAAATGAGGATGGGGCAAGTTGTCCCAGATCTCATTGTCGGGACAACTTACCCCGACGTGTGAGACAACTTGCCCCATTTTCAGAGGTTTGTTTCTCGGGTCATAGTTCAGTCAGATCAAGGAGTTTTTTAAAAATTCTGGCAAGGAAATGAAACTGACCAAATTCTCTTTCTAGTACATGTGTGAACTCGTGTGCAATCGATTTTCATTAGTGCCTAGAGATGCTTAAGTAATGTACCCAAAGTAGAATTGAACTAATCAAAATATAAATTCGTCTCTTGAAGTAACCAGGGAAGACTAAACACAACGACCACCACTATACTTTTTTTTACTCGCTAAGACCTGTACACCATGCACCGGACGCGTTTCCCCTTCCACCCTAAGATACCAAAACTACGACTGGGACAACTTGCCCCTGGAAATTTTAGCCCCGGTCTCCCCTACTTAGGAGGAAACTTTGGTTCGAATAGTTTTATTCGAGGCTAACAATGACGTTCTCGCGAGATAGTCGACCGATCACCAATATAGCTATAGTACACATGTATACGGTAGCGACCCATTTATGTTACTAAGTACTCGCTATTATTATTGGCTCGCCTAACCGCGTGCTCGAGCAAACAAGAAGTAGGTACATATTCGATCTATCCGTCATAGGTTAGAGTTAATTAAGTGTGTTTAATTAAACTCGTTGCTCCCGTTTCGTATTACACCCGTCCCGTTTCTCTATCGTTCATTCCCTCTCTCTCTTTCCGTCGTTCTCTTTCGTGTTTTCTCTCGTTTCACGATGGACTTAGAAGTGCTAATGGTTCCAGCTTCGATTTCAGGTATGGCTGGAATTTCTCCCGATCGGTGGCTTCCACGTATGCGTGTACGTAACTCGATAGAAATGATCACGAGATCGAGATGTGATCCTTTCGATCCACCAAACGAGTCGACCATGTCGGACAATAACGATCGCTGTACCAATTTTATCGATCAACCAATCGCGCGTTCATCCAAATCTTGTTTAGCTCTATCATAAATACATATGGAATTCGAACGATCCAAAATGTCCTAAAGCATCTCATAATTGTCTAGATTTTTGGAATAACATCTGTAAAAAGTCTATTTAAAGTGACAAAGAGACATGGTTCTCATAACTTTGATATACTATAAGCTCCCTAGATCGATATTTCTCGTGTAGGCTATGCACAAATGTACCGAACAACGCGAATAGTATCACATACACGTACGAAACGATTCTTAGGAGACGTAATGGCACCCGTTCGACCGTCGGGGTGGGAAGAGAGAGAGAGACAGAGAGAAGGGAGGCAGGAAAGGAGAGCGAGGATGTGTAAAAGGCAATTGGCTCTCTTCGCTTATGGTCCGACATACGCGGCGACTCGCATAACTCGCTCGCGTGCGTTCTCCACCGAGATCTATGCCGCGTGTGCTCTACCAGTGCCATCCTAGTGAAAACGGTAGCAGCATTTTTTGTATGTTACAACGGAAATACCAACGCGCAATTGAATTAATTACGAAACCTTACGTGATGAATATGTATACCTTCGTGTGGGTATTTAAAAACAATGCATTTTTTGTTACATTAATGATGATTGTAAAAGAACATTTTAAAGGGATGGGAACGAGTTATAAACGTCCATGAGATAATAAAGTTCTAAAAACGCAAGTTTAATTTTTGTACGATTTACGAACGAACTCGATATCGATCGAGGCGACACCGTGCGGCGTGCGTGACAATATTTAAAAAAAAATTGTGAAACATGCAACCCATTATTTTAACTACTTCGGTCTTTCCAACGTTAATAATTACAAAATAATGCTATAAATATCCACTAAAGAAATTTCCAATACAAAAATAAGTGATAATAAAATAGGAAACATTCGTAACAAGCATCGAAAGAAAGAGTCTCACGAAGCTACTGCGGGAAAAATCGATCCTTCAACGCGAACAATGAAAAGGGACGAAAGGAAACTGATTTTCGTGATCTTAACGCGAACCTACCGACTCGCCTTGTGATTTCCTGCACGCTCTCTCGTGTACACACGTAATAATGTTACACGTCGTTAAGCGGCGTACACTACACTCGCGCGGGTGCACGATAAAGGTTCCTCTCTCTCTTTCTTTCGCGCGCAGTCTCGTAATTACGCTCGGCGGCGAACGAGCCTACAAAGTAGCCGGCGACCGCTGCCGACAGTCGTCAATAAAATCGTTTAATGTATCTCCACGCGTCTCGAGTATGTGCATGGACCGTAAAGAAGCACGTGAGTTATGAAATCGAAACGGGAGATAAGAATCGCGGATATAAGAACGATCGGACACCGGTTGATCCCGATTTCTGTGATGATAAACATTATCCTCGTTAATCATTATCATTCGCACGAGTCATACGACCTCGAAACGTCGAATTTTCTTTTATACGGAGGTCGATGCAACATCCTCGAATCGACCGATTTTACCGAAACGTCTCGAACCTCGTTCACGAAGGATTCGTGCGTACCAGGGTTGGGCATATTTTATTTGGAATAAGATTTGGAATATATTTGAATTTCAAATAAAATAATTTATCATGTTATAGATTATTTGAGGAGTGTCTTTTCAAAAGGGACTTATTTCTCATTTTGCAAGAAGCTTTTTATTTTAATGCGATTCGGTCCCAAGTTTCAATTGTTTAAATTTGTTGATTTTCCAAAAAATATGTTAGCGATAAAATAAGTCCTTTTGAAAAGTCAGTCCTCAATTGTAAAATAATTTATTTGGATAACGCCCAGCCCTGGTGCGTACGTTATTCACGTGCGTGAATAAGCATGGCTAAAGGCAGAGACGTATCTGGGACGACGCGCGGATTTCGTGCACGCGAGCCAATTCGAGAGGTTCGATGCGTGCGAAGGAAAGAATTAAAGGGCGATCGTGGGAACGCGAGTGATCGATTCGTTCGATATTTGTATAAAAGGAGATCGTGTATTTCGGGACTGATTTCACCGAGAGACCGTTCCACTTTCGATCGTGAAATTGCTTTAGAAACGCGACGTTTGTACCGAGAGTCTTCGAATTTGGAAATGAAAAGAGAGATATTGGGGAGGGAGGAGATCTCTAAGGCATATATAAGACGAGAGGCCTAAGGTCGAAATATTTATCGCGAGGAGGAGAGAAACTCGTCGTCGAGAAGGCGCGCAGCGAGTGTCCCGCGTTGTCCTTGCGAAAGGCCCGGCAACTCGCGACCGATGGGCAGGTTAATCATCATTAAGGCGGAAACCCGGCGATTCTGCGGGCCACCCCGACTATCCTGAGTAACGATCGCACGAGCACGCGTCGCATTAAGGCGCGCGTAAATTCGCGGACTCGTCGAAAAGCGTCGGTTAAATTCTACCGACCGGGAGAGAAGCTCGCGGGTAACCGAAAATCGTGTTCCTTGAGCTAACGACGACTATCGGTTTATTAATTGCATACAGATTTCGTATAATCGTTTGGGAGAAAACGAACGAAAGTTTCATCTCTTTGTTCCATCCTCGATATTGGAAACCGTAAGTAGCGGATTTATGATAAGCGGACTCGATTCGTTCGTAAATTTGTGGAATGGAGTATATTGAAGAGGAAAATATTTCTATGGGTTGGTGGTGAGAAAAAAGAGAGAGTGAAAAAGAATATCGTTTAACCTTTCCCGCCAGGGAGCACACGAAGCAAAGCTCGTATTTGTTAGGAGGGCCACCCTGGGAGACGAGAATCGCACCCCTTATGATTTCATCGAAAAGAATTAAAAGAAGTGCCGTTCGCCTCTGACGAGTCAATTCATCTCGTTCCACTGACCTCAAACGGGCCAGACTCACGGGCTGACGTCAGACATCTCGCTCGCTCACTCGCGAGATTAGATGTGCCCGAAGTAACGACCATATGAGTCACGTTCCGCGGGACGAGTGGAAGGGATTTCTACGATGGACTTTGTCATTTTATTCTTCTTCTTCTTCTACCTTCTCATCCTCTTTCTCTGGTACCATTAATATCGATAAAGGAACCTACCTTATCGACCGAAATTTATCAAAGTGAAACGATTTTGACGTATCAACCCAACGATGCGATATTTTTAATAAGCAACTGTACATGGTGTCTGGTTCCAGGTGTCCAAGCGAAAAATTACATGTATACATCAATGAGTTGAGTAGAAAAGTCTAATACCATTTTTTTAATTTTTTGTTTGATTGCCCTGATTGGCCTATCTTTGTTAGTTAATAACTATTTAATTGAGCCGAATTTCAGAAAATAGTATCAGACTTTTCGACTCAAATCATTGATGTGCACAAGTAGTTTACAGCTTGGACACCTGAAACCAGACACCATATATAAAATGAGTAGATACGAGATCCGAACGAATTCGGGATATACACCTGTCGTAATCGAAGTAACGCCAAATCTCTTATCGGGAAAGTCATTAAACGAATTACAGTTACCATAATTTGACTTCACTTTCTTCCGTCGTAAAAGAAAAGAGAACGGAAGATATACCTACTATTGGGAGCATTTAATCGAACGACTCTTCCATATACTTTTTTCGAGAAAGATCGACCGACAGCTTTTCGGCGGGAGCTCGGCCCGCTAAGGTAACGAGCGATCGTTCGGCGATCGAATCGGCGAAGAAGTAGTAATCGTATCAACGGGAGGCGGCAGTTCGTCCCGCGGTGTCCGTATCGAATGCTAATTAAACGGGTGTCGACTGTATCAAAATACCTAACGGCTGGTCGGAGGAAGGATAGATCGAAGCAAAAGAGAGAGAAAGGGGGTCCACGGTATAGTTTTCGGGGAGCCTAATGTATGCCAGTGGGCTAGCACGGTGGTCCACGGCACCGTGTGGGTGGTCCACGTCCTCCTGCCAAGGCACTCCCCTATGCTACGGGCACTGCTATGTGCACTATATACTCTCTTTCTCGTACACAAACACACACACGCAAACACATATACCAACGAATCTACTTTCTCTCTCCCTCTTACCGTCCGAGTTCTCCCATCTTTCCTTATCCTACACTTGCACGCACATTTGCTAACACGTGCAAAACACAACGTGTCTCTTTTTCTCCTCTTCTCGTATTCTCTTTCTATCTCTCTTACGCACGCGCGTGCTCTTTAAGCCCCATAAGTATCGGGCTCTCCTGTCATGAAGTCATGACTCCGAAGACGGTCCACATCCTTCGCTTCTTCCGTTCAGCAGCGTAACTTCGTCAGACTCTTGACGATTCTTCTACGATGTAGGTCGTACGCTATTCGAGTTGAATATCGAATGATCGGATGTACGGGTTTATTCTCTCTTTGCCCTGGAGAGTAGTCGTACATCATCCTATTAATTCTCGCATGATCGATGGCGTTCGAGCCTTCCCAGCTGACACGTATGGACACGTTCGTTGGAGATCTCTCGGTCCGAAAAATAGACGTCAAGATACGTCGACATTCCGATCTCCGTAAGTGGACGGAGGTCCGGTAGCACCGACGAAGAAACGAGTGAACGCCCGCGCGCACCAGAGGACCTATGTCATTCGTATTATGTCGTATTATATATCTCGGATGTTTCAAGCTCGGCTACCGGTCACGCTATCACGAGAAATCGGCGCCTGTCGGTCACGGCGAGTGCCACCGGAGAACTCGTTCTTTTCTCCCTTACCTACTCTCCAAAAGTTTCTTCTCTTCGTGAAGCGAGAGAGGATGGCAAGGATGGAAAAAAAATTCTCCATATTCTTCTCCCGTCGAAGGGAACATTCCGCGCGTGGAAAGAGTGGTAAAAGCCGTGGACACGCTCGTTTCACGGTGAAACGTCGACGAATCCGAGCGGGTACGCGTTTGTAGCCCCCAAAATGGTCTCGTACGCGTTTCTTGCTACGCCATTGGTCCGGAGACTACACGTATATATTGGCCATATTCTTGGCACGTGCACACATACGAAGATACGAGACGTACCAGGTACGAGAGTCGGTGAAAGTGTGAGTCGTCTTTTGTGTGTTCGTGGAGTCGCGTTAAAGTCTCGATACTTACCGATCGGTACACGCTCGCTTACTTACCGACCGTGCAGGACATATCTACTTACTTGCCTACCGTATATATTCTTGCTCGATTTGATTGTTCCGAGAGAAGGAAGCAGAGAGAGAATGAAGAGTAAAAGAGTTCGAGCGCACGTGTGGTCGACGATGCACCGCGCTCAATTGACCGAAGGAACCAAACCGGTCGACGGAGTTTCGGACGAGCCGGGAGAAACGACAGCCGCGCGTCACGTCCTTCTCGTGGCTGCGACTTTGACTAATTTGCCGGTATTCGACTTCCACGTTGGCTCGAGCCGGTGGTCCACCCTCTCGCGAAACTGTTCTATCGATATCTCAAACGAGTTCGTTCTCCGGTCGAAACCTACCCACGCGAATTGTGCATTTGAAATAGTTGAAATGTTTGTCGGAAATATATTCATACAGAATCGTACGCCAAGAGACACGGTTTCAAATTTAGAAAATATGCTCTTAGAAACTGGAACACCGACACGGTTCATTAGCTTTTTGGAAATATACCGATCTAAATTCAAGTATCGCTTTTCCACACAAAATTATTACTTCTCCAGTTACACGGCCTTCCATTTTTTTTTTATTACACCCATAAAACTACACCTAGCGTAATAAATATTCGTTTCGCCTAGAGAACGCAGTGGTACCACCGTGGTATCCTTGATCGATACTCGGGAAATAAATCTCGATGAATAATTCGTCCCATAACTCAGGAAACGCTTGATAGCGTTGATAGGACGATTACGGGTCTCCGTGGAAGCCTTCGTTCTCGAGGGAACGTTCGTCTGGCGCTTTGTGGAAACTCGACGGAGTATAAACGCGAAGTGGTGCTAATTGTGGGTGTCGGGGGGTCGTCGCGGAAAGAAAAATTAGCGCCGCTGTGAAAGAGTGAAGAAAAAGAACGAGAAGAAGAAATAAAAAAAAAGAAACAAAGTCAAAGAGACGGTAAGAATAGTTTCGCGTGCGTAGGTTGTACGAAGTAGTGAGAGTTTTTAAAGAACCAACCGAGTGAAAGAGAGAGAGAGAGGAACGAGATAGCCCGGTGGGCCGGGTTTTATTAATACGCTTGAGGACAAATTAGCCAGTTGATTGCACGATTTAATTATAACCGTCTCCCCTCTCGGCTCTTCCCCGGGTCTCTTTCCTTCTCGAGCGCGCAACTCGAGAGGTCCGAGAACCATTCGCCGAGGCCCTGTCGAGCTACGGCATTAAAACGTCGACTTCTTTATTAACGGAGCCTCGGACGTGGCTGCTCCTTCTTCCCATGCGTGACTGCGTATACCTCGCCTATACTCGCGTTGCATGCGTTCGAGATTACAAAGTCTCCCTGATATTCGCTGGGTAAACGATTTTTCTTCACCCAAAGAGAGAGGTGAGCTAAGGGGGGTGGTGATAAAGATCGAATAAAATTATCGTTAATATGCTCGTAATAATAGGTATAGAATTGTCTGACGTAATAAAAGTTCGCCAATTCCTTTCTCTAATTCATTCGTCGATTAACGTATTTTACTTATTTATTTAAATATAATTTGGAAAAGTAGATGTAAATCAAGCACGAGTAAATTCATGATTGGAAATGAATGGGTCAAGTACTTCTATGGACTTGGAAACGTTTCTTTTCTAAAAAAAATTATCACGACTGCTAAGAGTTAACACGATCCAAAGATGTATATGGGAACGCAAGAACTCGAACGATTCGGTCCAGTAATGAAATTATTATCCGGCTGTCCACGATTCAACGGTGAGAAGAACGCGTCGCCGCTCTCGGGACGAATAGAACTCTCTCGTCGAGTTCATGTTTGGTCAGTCAAGAAAACAGCGTTGAGGGCACTCGATGCCTCGAAAGGTCCCTCCAGAAATCTTTACCGAGGAACGAGTTCGTTCGTTCTCTCTCTCCTTCGTCTTCCTCTTTTTACAGACTATACATAGTCGCTATTCATCGTTCGTACAACCCACGGACCTACACGATGGAGCCAAGAGAGAAAGAAAGTAAGAGAGAGAGAGAGAAGAGAGCAGTCTCGTAATGAAGACGTTTCGTTTCTCTAGGTTGGGGGAAGTTTGACGTTTTTATGGATCAGCCTTGGCTTCTTTTTTCTCCCTCCCTCTCTCTCTCTCTCTCTCTCTCGATTCTCCCTCTCTCCTCGCGTTCTACGAAAGAGACCCAGCTTAAGCTGGCCCGTTATTGACGGGTCTATCATCTCACTAATTCCATAATAGGAGATTTTTGGTTTTACGCTGGGAGCTAACGACCCAGGGAAGCGAACGAAGAGTTTCACGGTACGACGACCTCCACCGATGACTATCATCTTCGATTCCACGATATATTCATGAATAGTTTTTCTGTAAGTCGCGAGAATGCATTGCCATGACGTGCCGATGGAGTTGGTAAATAGAAAAGTTCCAAGTTGTCTTGCTTACGTGCCTTCGCTTAGGCTCTTTATCGATGATCAATGACGGATCTCTTCTTATTTGCTTTCCGAGTTTCGATATGCCGTATCGTCGGCTAGAGTAGGTATCTCATTCAAAAAAATTAAATAAAATCATGTTTTCAGCGAAGATGAAGTCTTTTCTTCGTTTGCCAGTTCTTATTTAAAACCACCACTTATTTTTTCAGGGAGACTGTGCTAACTAATGAAAATTTTATTATAATTATTCGGGATGAAATTTTTACAAAATTCGGTAGCAGTCAGTGTTAAAGATCGACTCCGTAAATGAGTATCAGAAACTGGTGACACCGTTCTAACCTCACATTCATTCATATTGGAAGCTTCGCGTTTCCCGAGGAACATGACGAGACTGGAAGACAATGAAGCGCGAAAGGTCGGCGAAAGTCAACGAAAATCGAGACAACAACGTCCTTCGTTCTCTGCCGAAGAAAACGAGCCACTTGGTTCTCTCTCTCTTTTGCGCGGGCGACGATGGTGGTCCGGAGTAGCTACAAAAGACTCTCGTCGTTTAAGCGACGTGCATTTTATTGACTCGCCGCGATACCCCTGAAACGCTTCACCTTTCGTGGACGACCCGTCGATGAGGGAGCTCTCTCTTCCTCGTAAAATCGTGCAAGTGCAACGTAATATACTATACAAGAAGCTTATACTATACCTACATCCGTTGAAGATTCATAGAAATAAACCGGTCAAGTCCAAGAATGTGTAGAAAGTCGAAGATAAACGGGCCGGTACTGCCGAAGGGAAAGAAGAAGTTAAACTCGAATTTTTGCAAAAAGTTTCTTGCGTACGCGCACGAGCCATGAAAACAATTTTATGAAGATTGCATTCCACCCCTTTTCGAGGATATTATTAAGAGTGTTGTTCCACGGTGGAATGTCTCCAGCTTGAGAAACACAAAATTAGAGAGAAGGAGTATACGGTCTATGAAAATCGAAGAGTCCCGAAGAGTTATCGCGCGAGGAGCCGGGCCAACGTTCTATTTCTCTTCAACGACAGGGCCCTTTCAGCCGAACTCCTGCCTTACGAGGTACTTTGGGTATCAAAGGAGACTCCTGGGATCTATGGCGACCCGACGAGAATGAGGATGGGAGGACCTACGCGTTTCTCGGGGTCAGACTCAAACAAATTTATTTCGGTGAGGAGCTCGACCGGTCGTATTTCGATGTTGGAACGTCTTAACTTCGACGGCGCGAGGATACGTGTATCCACCTTGACCTTGAAATATTATTCCGATAAATTCGAGATTTAAGGGATTCTTCAAAGATTTAAAAGACGTGGAAGCTATTCGAAAGATAGCTCGAAAGTGGAGCATAGAGTTTCGAATGTGACGTTTCTGATCGACGAGAGACCTTCGAATAGATCCCTCAAAATTCCAGGAAAATTCCTGACGCAACCGGTCGCCTTTTACCGACTGATGGAAGAGACAGTGTTCATCGACGAAAGAAAGAAGATTAGACTCCGGTTCGTGTCCTCGTAGTTTCGATTTGGTAGCCGTGTTTCCTTCGCGCTAACGTCGAGTTATACGTCGCGATCCTGGATTAGCCTCTTCAGGAATCGCGTGTCGTGTGAAGAAATGAAACGAGAGAGAGAGAGAGAGAGATGGGGAAAAATCCTTGACGCTCACGATAGATCCCACCTTAAATCTTCGCTCCTCACGGAACAGGTATTCCAAGCTTCTCCGGTTACGGTTTTCTTGGAGCTAAGAAAATTTTTGCTCTCTTCGTATAAAACGTACGCTCGTAACTTTTCGAAAGGACTACCCATCGAATTTATGTTAAAAATATTTCACAGATTATTCATATATTTTAATAAATTATGGAAATGACAAACCGTATTCGTCATTTCCATTTTATTGCATCATTACATCGAGCAGGTATCATAAAATGCCTACAATAATTTAATTAACATTGCGTTCTATTTTATAACACGATCAAATTCAAAAGTTTAGTGCCTTTCCGAGTATCGCTAAACGAGATTCAAAAACGTCAAGACGATTTGTCAATTTGCTCGTCTGTATCAAACGGTCCCTTTTATGTCCGACGCGCGTAACCGGCCATAACTCTGATCCTAGGAAGAGAAAGAGGTAAAGAGAGAGAGAAAGACAGAGAATCTAGCAAGAGAAGCAGGAACTTGAGCGTTTCGAAAAGCCGTGAAAAGAGCGCCGGTGGAAGCGCATTTGCGCGGTGGTAGGCGAGCCTGTGCGTTTGTGCGTTCATGCGTGTCTTGCTCGAGAGCACCGAAACCGAGACCGCTCCAATTTGAGCCATGAGACGCCATAGTTTATTTTAGTCGAAGACGAAACACCGACTATCGTTATCGCGGTGGTGAAAGGAGAAACTTGGAAAAAAATTCAAACAATTCTAACGCGTTATCCTTCGTCGTAAGTTGTACATATTTTAAATATATATACAGGGTGTTCCACGTAAATGTAGCCACGGTAATATCTTTTTTATTTTTTATTACGTAATAAATATTGTTAATGCTAATGGTATTACAAGTTGAACGCTTTGCAAATGTTGTTTTCTTCAGAAATTTTCAAGGTCATCGATATATAAGTGATTAAAGATATTTAGGTGACTACATTTAGGTGGACCACCCTGTATATGCATACATTTTATTTAGAAATGAAAGCTGAATCTATAGACCCAAATTTTGCAAAAAGCAAATTCTTTTTTTTCTCTAATTAAGTTTCTCTCTCTTTTTCTCGTCATTATCGTCAAACCGAGCGTGAAAGGTTCGTCGCGAAGACGCGCATATATTAAACGAAATTCACCGTGTCCTCGTACGAGCCACGAAATTAAGCGATTTCGCGAGGGAGACCACGTTCGTGGAGTTCCCGTGCCAGTGACGCGCTTCAATTAAGCGAACTTCCTCGGGATTATTAATCCCGAGTTAATTCCTCGCGACAATGTAGGTACCCAACGTACATACGTAAAATACCAGACGTCACGAACGAATAATTCTCCTTCGGGAATCGTTTCTCGTAATTCGAAGAAATATATGATTTAAATTATGATTTAATCGGTTTAACGCTTTCACGGTGTTAAAGCATCGCATATAATATCGCGACGGGTTATAGGATAACCACGTTCTTTTATTATTTTCTGTTATAATCTCAAAATGTTCTTGGCCTACCCTATGAAAACGAATACTCTTTTAATAATCGAACGCTTTGTAAATCGAGCAAGAACGTCGCAAAAAAATATATATCGTCGATTACGTTAGCAGAGTCGAAGAAAAAAAGTAAAGGATGCTGTTTCGGTAAAAAAAAAGAGACAGAAATAACGTGGAATCGGGTTTCGTCCGAAGAAGATCACAGTAGCCTATCTGTCAGATGTGGGTCTCGTTGCGGGCGACATTATTTGATAGCAGGGGACGAAGGAGGATCGCCGGAGAAACGGGAAAGAGCGTTCCGATCGGTGTTGGTGGTCCACGGTGGCGAGTCGAAACAATGAATTTACTTCATAAATCTCAATTCAGTCCGAGCGACCGGCCAATTAAACTTAATCTCGCGACCACCGTCGTTGGGCCATTTGCCTAAGACGTATCACCGTGAACACCCGAAGGGAAGAGAAAAAGGACGAGCGAACGCCTTTCCATTTTCGATCGAGGAATCCTCGTTTAATCGATTATTATCGTTGATTAATGTTATCCCAAGTTTAAACGATAGTAAATAGTTCTATGACGAGTGAGTTGTAACTTGGATTTATTTGTTTCCTAGTAGTGATAAAACTAAATTCAAAATCTATAGTCTTTGATTAAAAAAAATTAACGATCTAATTAAATCTTAACTTTACCCTTTAACCTTTTAGACAAAGATTTAAAATATGCATTCCAGGAAGAGTCGAAATTTTGATACGTAGCTAACGCGTAACGGCAAGAGCCTTCGGTAATTGGTGGACCGTGTAGTACGGTGGGCCAACTCTCGAAAGAGTAGAAGAGAGGGGCCCCACCACTTATACGAACGTGGTGCAGACGCACGAGGAGGAAGAGCTCCCTTCCAAGAAGGCGAATTCTCAGAGAAGACGACGGTCTTACAGAAGCCGCTCGTATATTCACGAATCGTGGGATTCGAGACGCGCGCCCTGCCTCGACACCGTTTTATTCGCCCACGAAACGTGGAACATACTGATAACATGTGCTCGACCGTGCCGCGATATCCACACGCGAGTAAGCACTGACATCATCGTCGGAACTTCTTGAGTGGAACGCTGGGGTGGATGCTCGATCGAGGAAGTGTCGTATTTTTACGATTTCGCGGAAGCGACGGAACTTTCTTGATTGACTCGACTGATTTAGAGGTTAACTGTGAGATCGAACGATGGTAAAATATTTGATTTAATCCTAGATCACTTCATTTAATAGTGTTTTTTACATTTCTATTTGTTAATTATTAACTCGTGATACACCTTTTAATTTTTGATACTTTTTTTTTGTAAAATAGTCTAAGAGTCGGATATTTAGTGACGTACCCATATTGTTTTGAGTCTACTTTGAAAATTTATATACTTAAAATTATTCCAATTATTTATTCATACTATACAATCATGTACTGACCAAACTAACCAAGCTTTACTGTTATCAAAAATACGTAACTTCGATTTTTCACCGCAACTTTATCTCGATGTCGTACAGCACGCTATAAAAAAGAAATGTAATTTTTTCTTCATCTTCCTCCGCAGCGGTAGCGCGTGTATCCCTATCTCGAAAATCGAAAACCATTACGATAATTAAGAATACCAAAGACAAATTGACTCGTTTCGGTACCCGGAGGTTCCTCGAAACTCGATAGTATCACGAAATTCATTAAGCGATATAGTATAAAAAGTTGCTTTAAAGAACGACAAGAAGAGAGTCCTTCGAAACGTTCGAACAAAAAAAAAAGAGTGAGAGAGATAGAAGGGGAGGGGCTACGAGTAGGCTTCGGGCCACTCCGAGTAATTAATAGCTCAATTTCGACCTTTCAGGAAGTACTTTCTCACGTGACCGCCAACGACGCGCGCGCGTCGAACTTGACATCCGTTTTTGATATATGTACTACGTACAACTGTCAGAGACGAACGAAGGAACGCGTTAAATTTATGCGCATACATTGTCCTTACTGGACGGCTCTTCGTAAACGTATAAATTAATTTCTTATTTACTTCTTAAATTCGACTATCGAAATCAAAGCAAACTCTCCATCTCGATTTTTATTCACGGTGAACAATGGTAGAAAAAAATTATTTCGAATAGAAAAAATGACAGTCGAGAACATCGATAATCTTTGGTATACTTTTGTAGTCGAGATTAAGATGTATCGTCGAAAATCTACAGAGGACGATTCGCATGCGTCGCGACGCCCACGAGTTTTGCCGCCTCCGCGCGAAGACCCACCCGTCTGGAACCCGGGAAGAAGGCACCCATTACGAAACCATTCCGGTTCTCGTGCGTCGTCCATAACTGTAGAAGAATATAATTAATCGAACGTAATGCTACTCTCGTCCTCCGCGAAACCCTTCTAGCGGTCTCTTCTGGCGCCAATTCCAGAACTTTGACATTTTCTTAGGCTACGTACTGTCATTAGGGAATTTTTTTTTTTATTCTATGGTGATAAATGTTCCTTTGTTAGAATACTTGAGCATAAGGCAAAGTCATTCGTTAATGTATAGTCGGCAAAGCTTTGTTTTCAATAGGGTCAGCCAATCAGCATTTAGCAAGTAGTGTACACTTAAATTTATTAACAAAAAAGTATTGATAGAATAAGTTCGTATTCGAAACAATGTTAGAACTAATATTTATTATTATACGTTAAAAAATCGCCGTTCAATTTAAAGAGACGTCGTCCCACGTGTCTCACCGCGAAACATCTTTTATTTCCCACCTTTATCTTTATATCCCGCGAAGTTTCAAACCTGCGCTATCCAAAAATGGTGTCCCAGGGTAAGAATAACGAATTGAAGTAGGAAAGACTGCATTTTTTTTATTAAATTTTTACGTTCTCTCGTAATCGTAAAACGCTCGTCAAAATCGACGAACAACAAGCGCGAGAGCTCGCATATAAAATCCTAGAATATCGTTCGTTGCCTCGAGAGGAAAGTTATCGATCGTGGATTTAATTGAAAGAACGTAGGTATACCTACGTTCGAGGCTATAAAATAAGTCGCGATAAAAATAATAAATAGGAACTTTTCGTGCCGAAACGAACGAAGAATCGAGTTTGGGATCGCCGATCGGGTGGGTCGATTTTACGGCTCGTGAGATCACGTGTAGTATAGGTACCCGTGTAGATACGTTTCAAGTGTGTAAGTATACTCATACACGTACGAGTGTACTACCTATGTATGTACGTTTACGTAGGCTACGCACCGGCGATCGCTCGTACGTTATATTAACACATTAGGTCCGTTCGCGTGCCAAAAGCCCGTAAGCCGTAAGTAACAATGAGCGAGGCTACCCTCCTCCTCCTTCGGGCGAGGACGGCCACATGCCTCCTCTTCTTCTTTTTTTTATTTTTTCCTTCTTGCAATTTTACTTCCTTCGCCTTCTTATCCTCTCCTTTTTTCTCGACCATACTTTGGTATACCACTTTCGTTAAATCTTGGGAAAACAACATTTTTTGGGGCATAAAAGTTGCAAATCTTTCCCGAAACTTTTGTTATCGAGAGGAGAAGAAGGTGCATCGTGCGAGTCTCGTGAGCGAAGACGAAAATCGGGGGAAGAATGTTAAAAAAAAAGGGAAGAAACAGCCGGCAAGAAGAAACGGCGCAACACCTGCTGCGAACCTGGCAACGATCGCTTTCCTGTATTACTTTTTTACTCCGACACTGACGCGAGAATCTTTTGTGAAAGGTCTTCTCGATAAGAGTTTCACGTTCAATTAGATGTAGAAAGTTTTATCGATTCCATAATACTTTGGTAATTCGTATCATTTTACATAATTTAATAATTGCAACGATTTTATCATACCTTTTAGCGAAACTTGACATTCGTAAAATATACTTTTTACGTACCACATTATATATAATATACAAAGAATTCCATGAATTTGAAAAACAATTAACATTAATCAAATCCATAAAATATTTCCCACGATTGAATGCAATATAAAATTCATTAATTTCGCTTAACCCATTCCAACGAAAGAATCTTGCGAATTTTGTAATTCAAAGTTCCGAAGTCGTTCGTTACGAAACCCATACGTGGAATTTCCGAAGAGAATTTCACACAGATCGGATAATCATTCGCGGTTCTCAGTTGACGGTCGAGCTTCCTTCGAACGAGACACGAAGCATCGTGGAACTAGGTATCGAAGGAAGGTTGAGAACCGCATTGGCCACACGCACACTCCTCGGTGGCTCCAATTAAGCGGGCAACATTAATTTCAACCACCCGGCCCGACCCCGCGGTTATCTCCTTCTCTCTCTTTCTTTCTTTCTCTAGTCTCTCTCTCTCTTGCTGTCACTCTCCCTCTCTCTCTCTTACACTTTCTCACTTTTACCTTCTCTCTCTCTCTAGCTCGTTCGCTTCACGCACACGCCCTCCGCGCAATTTGCCCCTACTCGCGGTACACGCGCGCGTGCAGCTTGCGAGAACCTTGCGCACGCCCATCGCGCGCGCGCACTCTGACGAGCTCGTCCCTTCCTCCTCCCTGTACTCTGTTACTGTTTTCCTCTACCGTGTGACTATTTCTAAATTTAAAAAAAAATTATTTTAGTGAAATTTTTTTTTGAGATATTGTCTTTTTTCTGTATTATATAAACAATGAAGTTAGTAGAGATCAGTTACCCTATTTAACAAAAATTACATACTCCCTCCCTGAAAAACTATTCACTTATTCAAATTAAAGTTACTAGAGGGCAGTACCGCTCATTTGTGTAAATTCTGACACACCTAATTTTTGATCGAAGGTTTTACAATTTTTTAAGACACTATAAAGTATCCTTTTTTCGCTTTTTACTCATTTGCAACATTTTTTTGCCACGTGTAGCTCGATTTGGAAAAAGCGTATCGGTTGAAGCTGCTTCCACAAGTGCGGTAACGCGTACCGTTTATTGTTTCTTACCGCGACGGCTATATTTATCCGAACGAAAGCTTTGTACGTTCGTATCTCTCTCTCTTACGACGAGGCACGCGTGTCCTTTTCCACTTCACTTAACATTTTCGAAAATACTTCCGTGTTCGTGAAAGAACGTTCGACACGAAACTTTCGAAAGTAATAAAAAAACAGATCGCTTGTGAATTCCTGTTCGAGAACAGAAAAATAGGAGGCTGACTAAACGTGTCGACAAACGCTCAGGTAAATAAACGTTTGACACAAAACCTGCATTATTATCATCATCTTCCTTGTAACTAATTTTGTTCAGTACAAAGTCGAATAGTTTGGTCGTCCATTTTCCAATCTGTATTCACGTGGAAGAAAAAGAAAAGATCACACGTCGAAAATGATATTTCTTCTATTAAGTAGAGAATTAACGTTTCAATGGGAGTCTAACGTATGTAAACAAAACCGAGAGGGACACGACTTCACGGTTGTCGGTTTCTATTCTGTCGTCGACGAAGCCAGACCTGTTTCATATACCTTAACATATTTTCTATTTCTTGATAATTTATTCATTTATTATCGAGCTGTACGTATTAATAATTATTCATTGAATTCAATTTGTTAATTTTTTTTACCTCCCTTTTTTTATTTGAAAAAAATCTGAAAATTATGTAAAGGCATATAAATGAGAAAGCTTTCGTTCACTCGTCGATACAATAACGGAACAAACACGGACACCGTGTACGATCTCTATCTCATGTTCGTGAATTCGTCGACGTCGTCTTCTTGCTTACACATAGTTTACTTTAGCGAGTTGCTCGGAGGAAGGCGGAAGGGCCGAAGACGAGGAGGAGAAGGGACGTCTCTCGTCAGTCTTCGCGACAGGATGACGTTTCCAACGCGAACCCTCCAGGGAGATTAGAACGGTCCCACTGTCTAGGATGCTACTAATTGCCGTGCATTCCGAAAGAATCGATTCGTACCGAGAATCGAGCTGAATTTACCGTATACTAGATCATTATTATATTATACATACTTGTGTTACGTTATCATAGATTCGTAGAAGAATTTAGAACGATACTTTATACATTTTACGAAGAGTAGGTAAAGGTGAGAAATGGCCGACAGTCACGTGGTAGTTACGAAGAGAATAATTCTTTTAATGTTCAAAAAAATCGATCTATTTTTATTAGTGACGCTAAATATGTTTATTAGAATTTAATAATAATTATAATCGCCGATCGAATCTGCGAACGAGTAATCGTATCGTTTCTATAAGATTCCCCTTCTCTTCTTTTCCCAATCAAATTAAAAAGAGAAAGAAGAAATAGCTAGATTAATCGTGCCGACTCCATGGCGCGCATTAATCTCGCAAGACTAAACGAATTATTACGCATTTATTATACTTGATTCATCGAACCATTCGAAAGCGAGGAAGAAGACGAAGAAAATAAAAGGGGATTCAAATCGTTCTTTGATCGTAGTTATCGCTCGGCACATCTCTCACGAGCGATATACCCGTGCATGAATTTTTCATTGCCTACATCCGAAAGGTGAAGGAACGCGGTATTCTCTATTACTTTTAAAAATGTATAATTTATAGGATATTACACGAAGAAGTCGTGTTATTGCCGTAAAAGAAGATCTACCGACGAATCTAGAAATTATTATAATGTATCGCGTAACCTAGCGGTATTTTTCAGGAATTATTAGGTCGGTTCATAACTTTCACGGTACTACGTTTTAAAAATTAATAATAATTCTATTCATTCCAAGCTATTTATCAAACAAAGATTTATCAAAATTAGAACCAAAGAAAAACTATAACCTAAAAAGCGAAGCTTCCAAAATTAATTTCATTATCCCTATAACATTAAACTTTTTTTAATACCATCGAAAGAAGTTTACTCGAAGTGTGGAAGCGATAAAATCGTACGGTAGGAGCAAGTAAAAAATCCAGAGAAGAAAGAGAGAGATAGAGAGAGGGAGTCAAGGCTCACGCGATCACGGCCGATCGTGGCTTAACTCTAGATCCGATTACTAGATACACCGGCATACGTAGTATAAGTACACGAGGCTAACTGCTCGTTAAATCGTAGCACGCGGCATACACACATACATATAAACAAGGAAATCTACGCACACCTATCGGTAGCCACGAAGATGAGCACGTATCGTGTAGTTCTCCTATGCTTGCGCACGTATCACGTGATATTAACACCGAGCGCGAGGTAGGATGAATCGTGTAATGAGAGCGAACGCGTAATTACGTGTCTGGTCTCCTTTTCCCAGTGAGAAAACATCCTTAAAAGCGATATTTAGAGGCATGAGCTATCTTGGAAAAGTTCGAATCGTGAAAATAATTATATTATAGGATTCTAGAAGTTTACTTGGCGCTATGGGTAATGATACACGGGAATTTTCAAAATGGCGGAAGGTGTGGTAGACGATGGAAAGGGAAAGATAGGGTTTAATAAGGCACCACTTTCGTCTCGTCGATGTAAATGCGATTTTCCGATTTCACGCTTGTTAAACGCACGTCGTGACGCGGTGATGCGCAAACTCTGTAATTATCCTCGCGGATAATCTCGAGACTATTCGATCTTTCGCTACTGTATCGAGAATATAAATGCAATGTAAGAAAATTCTTAGGTACCGTTCGATCGACTGCGTAATACGTAGGTCTTACTTCTTTAACGATTAAATTTTATTTTAGAAAGATTTTTATTTGTTACTCACTCGTATCATCGATCGAGATTTTTTCGTGGAAGATTGCCGGTATTATTCTGGACGCGTTCAAACTGGATTCTGGAACCCTCGTTTCCTCTTCGAAGGTTCTCGTAGTATGTAGGTGATAAAGGATTTTGAAATCCATGCTCGAAGGTTGGGGAATTGTGCACATTTTTCACACACCACACAACACACACTACACACACACACTACACACACACATGCATTTCTTATTTCACTACACTCGTTTATAAACTTTATTGCACTTCACACAAGACACTCTCACAATTTTCCCGGCTTGAAAAAGAAGACGAGTTCACTCGCGTAATGGACGATTACTAACTTTCGAAAGTGAGCTCGTCCTTTTCCGTTACCCCCCACCGAGCACCCCTGTCGCCGAAAGAATGGACTCACCCACGAATTTTTATAAGATATATTTTCGATTATATCTCGTCAAATTTCTCACGAATTATTCTCGATTATATAAAATCGCGTAGACCGATCTTCGTACCACTAATTACGATAAAAACTGATCACTTTAACGCGAAATTTTCAATAAAATTTCTAACTACGCGAGAAAAGCATATCGAAGATGCACCGATCACAAAGAAACTAACGAACTTACGTGCGAAATGGCGGGAGGAGGGGGAGGGTCGTCGAACGGTTCCGCGGTTGGTCAGAAATTCGTACGGTGCTAACATCTAGCGGAGTTTTAAGGTAAATCTACCTCGTGAGTCCGGTAACATTACGAAGGGCCGCTAGGCTTTTAACCTCTTTATTATCGAAACTTTTCTTTTCGAATCGTTATTTATTAATCACGTGACATATTTTCGAATACCTAACGACGTTGTTCTTTTATTTTAATCGTTACCTTAAAAAAACAAAAAAACTACACATTCGCATAGAAGTTATATAAAACGAAAGGTTATCGTTCGAGATAACGAAATCGGTCGTAACGATACAATTAATAATCTTTGGTAGAAATCACGTGTATCATTAATCAAAACCAGTGGCAAGCGTAACGCGCGTGACATCGGTTTTCTACGTTTCAAACGTTATCTATCACTTGTCGTGAAATTATGCGCGAATGGTCGAGCTTATCTCTTCGCCCGGTGGCCAATCAGATCGATCGACCGACCGATCCGTAGGATAGAGATCTCTTCGTGGTGCTCGTTGGATCGTCGAACGATGATAATAAAATTCGTAATAAGAAGGCAAGGAGAAGTCGATCCGGATGATATTTAGAACGACGAGCGATGTTCCACTCGCGCGTGCGTTAACGTGACGAGAGCACGAGATGCCGCATCAAGGTTAATGGACTCATACGACGGCTTTCCACGGTAGGATAAAAACACGTCGCGAAAACTGGACCGTCATAGATCACTTCGAAACGGTTTTACGCGCTTCTTTATCGATCCCTAACCTATATCGAGAGAAATCGTGCCTTTACGAAGCGTATCTATGTTGAATTTTTCTCGAAAATTTATTACGACATGGAGATGGATGGTAAATACTTTAGTAACCATTTTCTTACGCGTTCGTGCTAGTAAGAGGATCGAAGTCGAAGAAAAAGATCAAAGAAAATACTCGATTAGCTTTCCGTACGGCGTCAAATTCGAATATAACCTCGCTTCGATATTTCGCGCGTAATGGCGGCAGTTTCGCACGCGACGGTGAAATATAGAAAAAAAAGTTTCTTTTCTCTCTTTCTCTCTTGGGAGAGAAGCGTCGCGTGTTTCCAATCCTGAAACTAATTCGCCAGCGATTTAATTATCCTGAACAAATAATTCGTGTAATTTTCCACGGAACGCGTACCAATTCCGCGACTGTAGAGAAACACGTGTTCGCTCTTGCCTCGCGCTCCGTAGTACGCACTTCTTGTCCGTTCTGGCGGTGTGTTTAATTTATAAAAAAAAAAAGAAAATAAGAACGAACGAAAGAGAGAGGAATAGGAGCAAGAGAGAGAAGAAGAAAGGAAAAGGAACATCGTGAGGGAAACGGCAAATTGGCGAGGCATTTCTAAATTTAAACGGCACATTCCGTATTGAATTAACGCACTGGGTCTTACGTAGAAACATACGAGTTCTACCGTGGTTCTAGTTATTTCGATTATCGGGAATTCGAGTTTTGTATTTACTTTGGACAACGTTAAATTCGCCTATCTCGTTCGAAAGGAGATCAAATGGAGAAAAGACAGAGAGAATAGTAGGAGGAGAAAAAGAAAGAGAGAGAGACAAGACCGCGCCTTAATGGAAACGAGTTAACGACCCGTGGAAACGTAAACGCAGTCACGTACTCTCGAGTAACGATCGACGAGTGACCAATCAATGGTCATTATTTATGGTTATGGGTATGGCTACGGGGCATGGCTACTTTTCGTACGATCTCTCATAGGTTCTCCGAGTAGGGGCACCTTAACGAGGTACCTCAAACGAATCCAACGCATATGTATACGTATCGCAAACGCACAACGGACCCCGTTCGCTTTGGAGAGACTTTTTAAGTCCCGACGAAGCTTTCTAGAGATACTTTATTCAATTTACCCCATTCTCTTACCCCACCCACTCCCATAACAAACCCAAAAAAGGGAGAAACTTGATATGATTTTTAATCGGTATGTTTTTTCTTTTTTGTTCTCAGGACGAAGTAAGTAACGAGCCATGATGATTAAACACAGAGATGCAAATATGAGATGAGAAAAGAGAGGCTGTACTCAAACACACAGTCACTGTGTACTAACGAAACGGCAACGGAGAACGTGAGCTTTTTCGAGAACGGACCGTTCGTTCTCACTCGCTCGGATTGCGTAAGGTTTTTTTAACATACGTCGTTTCTCGATCGAAGACACTAGCTTGTCGAAGGTTACTTTACAGGTGGTATCGATTTTGTATTTTCCGTGAGCGAGAGACTCTTTATCGTATGTCGTGCTATTCATTTATTTATCGTGTTAATTAGAATCTCGTTGGGTCGATATCTAATGTTAATCTCTCGTGAACGATTCTAACGAGAGGATAGAGAGTAAAAAGACCAAGAGAGAGAGAGACAGTAATTCGCGTTTCCGCGTAGAACCGAAGCAAATTTAAAGCGACCGATCGAGGATCAAACTCGGTGAAGGCTCGACGACGATTCTTTCTCTCTCTTTCTTGCTGTCTTTCTCTCACTCTCTATCGTAATTCTCGAGAATCGAGAATGACTTGGGAGAATCGAGAAGGCCGGCCAGGCCTCCTGTGTGTCGACATGCTTAGCCTCGTTTGTCCCAAGTAATGGTCGTAGTCATAACTCACGAGCTGCTCCCGCTCTCGACTCATTCCACTCCGTTGGGAGATACATGTACGTAAACGTATATACTCCTATACGTATGAGAGAGAGAGAGAGAGAAATCAGATTCACGGAAACGACAACTCGATCGACTCGAGTCTTCCTAAACGATCGCACAACTATTTGCAACGGATAATCGTTAATCGTTCCAGTTATCTCGAGAGTAAAGAGAGAGAGAGATGGAGGGAGAGAATGTGCGAGCCTTTAATTGTTACGTTCGTGTGTCGAAGGCTCGCTTGGATCGTCAACCGTACACGAGAGATAGAATCTTCTCGCGAGTTAAAACTTCACGATTGTATTATTCCAAGAAACTATTTCGATTTATCGATGCCACGTAGATCTATCTATTGTTCTTACGGTAGTATTATTTTTCTATAGTAGATTCCGATGATTTTGTAATTGGTTTTGATATTTAACGAGTCTTTTGTTTTCCAATAAATCTTGGATTTTTACTATTTTACGTATTTGGATGAAATAAAAAGTATCGATCGCGTGAAATTGAATTCTAAATTTGTAAAGTATTTTAATTTATACGGTAATCGATAGTCTATAATCACGGTTATTAAACTGGTTTGACAAGAAGAGATTAGAAAAGAAAAGCAGCAGACTTTCCTCGTGAAAAGGTTCGCGTGATGCAGCATCGCGGAGACGTTTAGATATTTCTCGTGAAAATCGTCGGTAAGCGAATTTACGCAGACTAATCGACAGAAATTGAAACAAAGTGCGTATTCGTCGTCGTCCTCGCACGACATTCGAAGCGAGGAACGGGCCTTAACGACTTAACGACGCGTCTTCTCTTCTTATATCGCGTATCATTCCATTAACCCGTTGCCTTCTAACGAGGACAATAATTATCGGTAATAAATTTCCCGACGCTGATTTACGGTAATATGCCGTGCAACTTCTATATTGCCGACGATAAATACACGCGATTCACCGTGCGTCTAATCGACGCGAGCTCGATAAACTCGTCCCGTTCGATCGAAAAGCAAAGATGATTTGTGAAATTTTAAAGATGCGGGACTGTTAAAGCTGAAGCGTGAATTAGACGTTAGAGTTCATTATTTTTAATTATTCTAAGATATCTAGAGAAAGTGATTAGAGGAACTGATAAGAACATTTTCGAGTCGCGGACAAATCATGTAGATATTACTTGCTAGACAGGTTTTATACAATTTTGCGATATCTTGTTTTTTATTCTAGAAGACAAATGTTCGTCGAGTCGATCAGGCTGCTTTTCATTTAAAAATTGCAAGTTTAAATAAAATTTAAGTGTATATAATATGAAATGACTATTTTACGGAAAGGTAACAGAATTATTATATAAAATAGTGCAGTCCAATCATTCTGAAAGAAATTTTTTGCTTATCAGTGTGTATTACAATTTATATCATCTACCGTGACATGTTGTATTCCATCGAAGGTTCCAAAAAATTGTCGTCGATCTCCCTAGCAAGAAGATTACTCGAAAAGAGATCCTTAAAGAGGATCAACCACCTGTCCCACTTTGCAGCAACGATGTTGCAGTTGCTTACAGAGTATCCTTAATGAATTGTCAAGTTCTACTGTCGCGATCGACTCGAGCCCGTTGTCTTTCTCTCTCTCTTTCTTTCTCTCTGTTTCTCTTACGACGATGTTTCGTATCTGTCGATGCCTGGCGGATGTAATTAAAAGGAACGTGACGTGCAAGTCGAGTGGCGCTTTAAGAAAGAGAGATAGAGAAGCCCGCTCGTTCTACGTATATAGGACGATGCAATTCGTACGAATACGACTCACTTCGCGCGACTATCGCTTGATTGCACGTAACTAAGACGGACCTAATAGGAATCTTAAGTTCTTATCACATTGTAAAGATCGAATCGATCGACAACTTGCTCAAATGACTTTACATAATCCTTCGTTATTAACGATAGTTACTCGATCGTGATAAAATTTGATCCAGAACGCGATTTCCTCCATATTTTTTATCTCGTCTAATTACAGAAACAAAAAGTGAGTATTATCTGTTGTGGATGCACCTTTAACAAATTTTTCACCCCGTAGAATTATATCTAACGCTTCACCTCGGACGAGATCCTCGCGGATTCCTATATAAGAATGTTTTTTTGCCAACCGATAGCAACTGCTTCTTATCGCGGTGCTCCGTAAAGATCGGCCGGTTGAATCGATCGAAGTCTAACGGCGAAGAAGAAGAAAGAAAAAAGGGGGTACTTCGCTTGCGAGAGAGAAAGAAAAAGAGATGGATAGACGGAGAAAGATCGAGTCTCGAGAGCACGCGCGATCTAGAAACTCGCGCCTAATCGACGGCGTCGCGTAATTTCTTTTAATCCACGTTTCTACATCCTTTTTTTATCGGGTTTGCTCGCGTTCGAACATCGTCGGACGACAAATCGTCGTCATTAATCTCGGACAATACTCCTCGCTCCTTACGTTTTCATCCGGACGGCGGAAAAGGTAATTAAAAGAGACGACGAGCGAAAAGGCAATTAGAAGAAAGAACGACGTGACGAGGGAACGAAGGAACGACATTCTACAGGGTGTAGAAAAGTTATTCGCTGCGGCTCAAGCCGCAAGATCGTTTATTTTTTCGAAAAAAAATTAATCTCTGATCAAATTCGAATTTTTATCGATCGAGAAGTTCTTCATAATCGATAGTACCATTTATTTTGTTAAAATGCTAAAGAAAACTCGAAAGGATCGCGTCTTAAAGGCTAGGCTGTAATATCCAATTTTTCTCCACCCTGTAAAAAGTACTCTCGACCGTAAAGTTCGACTGACGTCTAACTCAAGAGACAAGTAAGAGAAGAAGAAGAAGAGAGAGAGAGTATACCAGCAGGAAATTAGTATTTCTCCTCACCGTCGGTATGCAAGGTACTTTCGAGGTTGAAGTCGAGTGGAGTGAAGTGCCGCGAAGAGGGTGTCTTAGCGTTATTGGTTTTACTCTCGCTTCCACTCGACTCCTTAAACGATAGGGAGTTAGAATCCGCGAAAGGAGGAGAGAGAGAGGATAGAAGAGAAGGATAACGCGATAGGGGTAGCAAAAGCTACACCCGAACGAGAGAAGCGTTTCTCCGACTGCTGATGTTCCTTTCGAGCTACCGACAACGAGAGCGACTACTTCGCTTAAGTAATTAGACTGCCGACTGTTCGTTACCTCAGTCATTCCTTGAGAGAAGGAACGAGAAACTACCAAGGGGGGTTGGTATGCCACTCTCTACCTTGGATCCTAGCGTTCCTCGTGGTCCTCCATTCGCACGAGAGCTCGCATTTAGAAATGCTATCGATCTTCGACGAGAGAGAAACGTATACACTTTTCGAGAATAACGTACCACTTCTTTCGGTAATCTCAAGGAATCCACTTTTCCTTTACCAATTCGATACCTTCACTTTTATCTTTCTCTTTTTTACGCGGAATCGATTAAATGCTTGCCAACGATAGTGCATCGGAGTATCTGGGCCATGCTATCTCCTTTTTGACACACCGTATACATTTTTCTTACTATCTAAAATTTGCACAAGTTGTAGGTGGTAGTATGACTAACAAATAACGTTTGTTGATTTATTTAATTTCTTCTTCTACTTACTTTCCTCCGAAATAATTCATGTAGGTAAATCAAAGGAAGCCTTAGGTTCTCTCGTTAAAAGATAATCAAAGATTCGATGAAGATCATCGTTGAACTTGCGTCGTACTTTGCCTTGAACGTATCTCTCCTTCTCTTTTGTAAAACGATATTCACGACGAGGTTCCACGTAATCTCCCGACATGCTGGATCGCAGCGATCGATAATGCCCGGTGTTGATCGTTACGATATGATTTATTCGCAATTACGAGACCGATAGACCACTGTGAGCACCGCGAAACGCAACGTTCTATCCTCGCAGGAGAGCGGGACGCCGTGTTTACACCGTGAATTATTAGCGAGAGGGGATCGCCGTCGTGATGGAGTGCCGCGGGAAGCGGAAAACGAGATCGCTTGAATTCGAATTATATCGTGGCTTGCAATAGGATCGTGTGGGGGTTTTTGACAAAAGGATAAAGATAATTGATTGCCACGTTCGATCGTTCGATTGATAATTCTCTGTAGATCTCGTTAATTCGTTGTAACGTTACATGGTCGAGTGATTAATATGCCTTTTATTAAATGGTGGAACGGTCTTGGGGATATAATGTTTTTTAAAATGATCATAAACGTGGATAATCAAATAAATATCAATGGATAATTGATTGTCGTGTTCGATCGTTCATCGATAATACTCGTATGGATCTTGTCGGTTAGTTGTGGCATTGGATGCAAGTATGATCGAGAGGTATCTTTATTATGGGATGTTTCTTTTGGGTTATAATTCAAGTAAACGGTTCTAAAGATGTTTACTTATCGATACGAATGAGTTTAGAACGGTGGGAAAACTTGCGAGCGTGTTTTATATCTTTACGATCAACTAGCTTTATAATTCTCACTAACACAAATTCTGAAGAAGATTCGCAAAAAAGATAAAGAAGTCTATCAAGAGTAGGTACAGTTCGTAAAACTTTGGATTAACGATTCGGTCTTAAAAAGTGACGAGAAAGGTAAGGAAAATACGCAAGCTTCTCTAAGGCGGCATCGAACAGGATATATTCGCCTCGAGAGTACTCGGGTTGGGTGCTAAGGCCGCGTGTATGAATCGACTTTAAGAGATACGCGCCGTGCCAGCAATAATAATGCGCTTGATTTACGATAGAGTCGTTTGTGGCAGGTCCTCGCTTCCTTCTCTTCCTTCTCCTTTTGCCGTTCGATAGGGAAGACGACGATAAAGCAGGAAGGATCGAGACGGAAGGATTTACCTCTTCGCTAGGAGACTACCTTCGCAACAGACGTTTATTTTACCGACCTCTGAGCTCCTCCCAATCTCTCTCTCTCTCTTTCTCACACAAAGGGAAACATATGTAGGAACACGGATACAATACCAACAAAGAGTACGTATACACGTAGACGGTCTTGTTAGAGGAAGTTAACGTTTGAACCGAGAAGGGAAGGAACACGACCGACTAGACAATAAAAGTTGTCGTAAAATTTGACACTCCCGTGGCGAACCGTCGTCCCCGTCCAAGAAGAGTAGCTTCGTTAATTTCTCATATTTACTGCCAACGTAAACCCGTGGAATCAACGTTCACCTTCGCGAGCTATCGCTAGGTATTACGGATCCTTACGTAAACGTCGTTTTACGTCTCTCGTCCTGTCGTTGTCTCGCGTTCTATTCCACGCGAGAAGTATAGGTAGGTAACGTGTATACATACCCACGTCCGTCGTCTTTGACTTTTAGACACGATGCGAATTCACTCTTATCGAGATTTTCGCATTTAACCTCGGCGGCTCGTCGAACGAAGGGAATTAATACGTTGCCGTTCGTACTAAATGTCAGCCGATCGAGAGCGACGTGTTTATTCGAGAATTTCACGATACTCATTATCCCGTACCGATTGTCATAATTTCAGCTTATTTCACTTGGAATAGTAACCCGAGGCGAATCGTTTAATCCTCTATTAATGCTTTACATACTATTGTCGGGACGTAAAGATCGAGACGAGTCTGTAAGAGACTCCCGGAACATAGAAGTAACAGGCATGTATTTATGTGTAAAGGATATCGCTTGGTAGGTGTCTCGTGAATTAGGAAAAATGAGAAAGTACTCGTGTAATGATAGTAATTTATAAACGATTCCGGCATTATCGTAGCTTCGTAGGATTTTTTTTTCTACGTATAGAATTGGAGAGAAAATTACTGGAGTTAGTTCGTATGGTACGAGTATATTTCAATGTACATTATATGAAGATTTATTATAAATATGGCTTTACTTATATTCTTTTAACATTTATTCTTACTTCTCTTATTACTTGTGTCTAATTTTTTATTTATTTTTGCATAATAACGAGATACATAGAATAATGAATGACAAATCAATTGATTTTCATTTAGTAAAATAACAAAAATTAAATAATTAAAAAGAAAATAAATCGCAATCTCGAGTGACGATCAACCTGATAAATCGACAGATACGAGTTAACGCTAGAACCGTCACGTGTGATTTCAGGCCCGCGTACACGGAGAGTGAAGAGGAGCGGTGATACACGAGGAAGCGGTACAACCCCGGAAGAAAAACGACCACGGACAGCGTTCAGTGGTGAACAATTAGCCAGACTGAAGCGTGAATTCGCGGAGAATCGTTACCTCACCGAGCGTCGCAGGCAACAGCTCTCGAGGGACCTCGGCTTGAACGAGGCTCAGATCAAGATCTGGTTTCAGAACAAGAGGGCGAAGATCAAGAAGGCGAGCGGTCAGAAGAATCCGTTGGCGTTACAGCTGATGGCACAGGGATTGTACAATCATTCGACGGTGCCGTTGACGAAGGAGGAGGAGGAACAGGCCGCTGAGCTTCAAGCGAAATGACGACTCTAGAGACGTTAGTTTTTCGCCGATTTTCGAGACCCGATCGATGCCGAAAAGATACATTTTTCAGGGTTCCTCTTTTAGTCACGTACCTACTCTCGCGCGTTACACGAAGGTGACGAGGGAACGACGAATATAATTTGGTTCGAGGATATTTCCTTTTCTCGTTTTTCTTCTATTTGTTAAATCGTTCCTCTCTACCTGCATTCGAACGAAAGACTGGAAGTATTTATTTCTTTTAGGATCGATTAGTGCCACCTCGTGTTCGTTCCAATCGACGAGCTTCCGATCGAACGTACCCTTTTTTTTTCTTCGATGCCCTCCGATCGTCGGTTGGTTCGAAAAAATGGGGAAGAGTAACAAAAGTTTTTTTCTCTTCTTATCGTACCCTCGAACCTTTACAGTGCCATTTACGTCTAGCGATGTTTCCTTCGAAGATCACTACGCTGCTCGAGAGAGAGTGATACTGCGATGATAACGAGTGGGTACGAGGGGAGAAATATCATCGAGCGTGTGAGAAAAAAAAAGAAGGGAAGAAAAAAATGCGACAGCAGGAAGAAACGAAGGGATTATTATATATGTATGTAATACGGAAAGAAAGTTAGTGGTTTTTTCTCTCTCTTGTTAATTTATTGTAAAAATGTAAAATATCTCGTAGGCGCCCGGCGACGCGTGGTACGGGCTCGTTTGCAACGTGCAATAGAATATTAATTATTATACATAAATAAAGAGGAGACAGTAATAAGAAGCGAGTGAAAAGGGAGAACGGAGAGGCCGTGTATGTATAGGTATATATAACGTACGCATATATACGTATACATATGCACTTATCGATAAAATAACAAAAAGCGTCGTGTACATATCATACCGTTTAGAATCGCCCTCAATTCCCCCCCTCATAGACTGTTTAAAATTAAACTTAGCTATTTATTTACTCGTATCGCACGAAGCGTGGCGTTTATCATCGCATTACCGCCGTTCGCGCGACGACTCATACCTGTAAAATTATTTAAAGAAAAAAAAAAGAACGAATTAAATATTCCCATTATCGAGCCACGTTAACATAGATATCGACGTTCATTATTACCCTCATCTCTTTCCTTGCGTATCCTCAATTAAACCTTAATATTAGAATTAGCAAATCATCGATGGAACGAGAAGCTTGCAGCGGTACAGGTAATTATACGAAATAAGATTTCAATTTTCTTAAAAAAAAACAATGTTTTCCCATTTAATAGGCCATCCAGAATTTAATTTTCTTTTACCTCCTCAGTAGTTCCCAAATTAACAAACATGCTGAACAAGTTACGATATTTATAAAAAAGAATTGCCTTTTTTTTAAATTTATTTTAGAAGAATAATAAAAGAGCTATAGCCTAGAAAATGATAAGATCGATGTAGCAATATTACACGAACGATTTTGATAAAGCGCTAGAGAGAGCAAGAAAGAGTGGGAGATAGATAGATACGGGCGTTGCAACCCCCGTCGGGATAAAAGCTTCGGGGCGGGTCGATTCGCATTCAGCATTTGGCGCATGCTTCCACCCCCCTGGAGTCTCTCGATGGCAGCAAGTTTCACCCTCTCTACCTCTGGTAGTCCCTCCCCCGTGCTCGCGCGATATCGATTGATTTACAGTCGAAAGGTGGCCATCGTTGATATCAAAGCAGCCACGCCTACGTTATTCCGTAACCGCACTGCGTGCGTTGCGTTGCCTCTGGTATTGTGTTGGGTTGTGTTACGTTATGGCGAGGAGAGGCTAGGTGGTGGTATCGGCTAACACACACGTCACAGCTCGTTTAACCCCTGGAGGTCCTAACCCCCACTTTAATTCCATCCCTTGACCCCTTCGCACGCACGGAATCGCGTTTATCTCGAGAGCGTTACGCGCAAGAACGCGCACGATCGAGTGCGATCGTAAAACACGCGTTGAAAATAAACGCCCGTGATCGTTTCAATAAATTCGTGCTCTGTGGGAGAATACAAATAAGGGGGGATGGGGTTATGGGATTGGAAGTGAAAAGCGTGCTTGGGAAAGCAATTTTTTCTTGTTGTAAATATCGAGTCCAAATTGATGGTTGTTGAAATATTCGATCTCTTTTTTTCGTGCAACGACATTTTCGGATGGAGAGTTCTGTTAGAGGAAGACAGGTAAAAATACTTTTGAGAAAACGGTCGAGGACAGGAGTCTCCTTTTGCGAGTTTGCCAGTCGACCTATTTTTCTTTTTCCTCCTCCTTTTCCCATCTCGACGAAACGCTGTTATCGTCCAAGTGTCACCGGTCCTACCGTCGCTCCCGCGTTGAAGGGAACACCCGGTAAGTAATAGCTTACATTAGCGTACAAGCTACGAGTGGAGGAGATCGCCCCGACGAATAATCGATGACGACTACTTTCGGCAAGGACTTCCGCTTGTATATATACAATATACCTACTACGCCCGCCCTTCGAAACGAATGACGACGCGTCACGAGGCCCTCCGAGCGTCATGATACTTACCTGTCCGTGATTTTTCTTCCGAGCTGGTTATAAATGCACGGTCATTATCGGTTCTTAGGCGTACCAGAGCTCGACACTTGGGGGAAAAGGGAATCAGGAGTAGCCAGGAGTCTATGAACGGTAGGTAGATATTCTGGATAGCAAATGTATTGTAGAAAAGAGAAGATAGATCTTCGAGTATTTCTGTAACAAAAATTAGACAAATTTGGTTAGTTATCCTTATTATTTTCTTAAACATAATGATTCTTTCTATTATTTATTTTCTTGAACAAAAATAGATTTATCGTTCCCATTCCCTCTTAGAATTTATTAAAAAAAGAAATCGCTAGGTAAGTCAATACGATTTAAACGAGCATTCTCATTGCAAACAAAAAAAAATAATTTCCTTCGTGATAAATGATGCAAAAATAATGTGGGTTTATTCTACCTTCGTGATACATCGTCGGAAATACCAGAAAATTTTTTCCCTTGTTCGAATCCGCGACCGATCGCATCCGACGACTTAAAAATTAGATAGGTCGAAAGGTAGGAAAAAGAGGATACCTAGATGGAACGGTGCATAGTTGCGTCCGATTGCGTGGCTCGTGGGATAGCACCGACGGACACCGTGGGGCCAATACGTCCCTGTCAGATTAGAATCGCGCTTAACTTGACAGACTCGCGCTTCTGTCCGCGTTCGTGGTAGTATACGTATAAGAAGAAGAACCATGGTCGCGCTTGGCGAAGGAGCCACGGCAGCGGGGTCAAACCGAGCGAGATCCATAAAGCAGATCGCCGCGTTGTTCCACCCTCTTCTTTCTACCCTCCTCTCCCCTCTCTCTTTTACCCTTTGTGCTGGAATCTTTACAAATGAGATACGAGAGAGAAGAGAAAAGAAAAGCGTCGGAAAGAAACGAGGATACACCAGACATTAACCCCTCGGCGACCCTTTCGGAATTCCTCCGCGAGTATACTCCTACGTCTGCCTACGTGCGTATTTGTGTTTCGCTTTATGCATCGATCTCATTCACGGAATATCCTGTCGAGTGGTCGGGGAAATTGATAGGGAGAAGATAGAACGACCATGAAAAGTAACTTTGAAATTATTTTAATGGCTCTTCTGTTACGAATTATCGATCGATAGCAATTTTCTATTTTCTAAAAGTAAAATGTCAAATAAAAATTCAATGCACCTATTTTAGATTCTTTGTTTCTATAAAAGAAAATTATTTTGTAATATGATCTCATATAGAATGAAAAAAAATCTGAGCCAGACTAATGATCGACCGATAAAAGCATTCCCTTCCTCGGCTCAGACTCGTGATTCATGCAAAAGGGGGTTAATGCAAGAAACCGATTCATATAGAGTTATGTAATAATTTTGTCTCGCGGTGAACGTCTACGTTCGTGTCTCGGACGATGATCGGGCAACGGTGATTGAGAGAAGGATAATAATATCTAGCAGCGGACGTAAGAGAGAGAAAGAAAGAGAGAGAAGAAGCGAGATCTCGATCTCTTCGGATGATCGTCGTTAGTGAACGGGGCATTAGTCGTACCGGTAGCCGATGGATACCTTGACTGTCGAGAGGGAGGGGGATAGCGTAGAAAACCGAAGTTGAATCCCAACGGTGGATCCCGATGCTGACGGGTATTAAAATTAATGGTCAGCCGTGTACGCTGACGTGTCACCTTATACCTCCATGCGTCATTTTGATTGACCAATAAATTATCTCCTGGAAGGTCTTCTCGCGCACGAACTCTCCGTTCCTGCTACTCTTTCTCTCGCGGACTAGCGCCTTCCACTCTCCCGCGAACCGTTTCTCCTTCTTCGGAAAAATTCTATCGCGTCTTTAACTTTGTCTCGCAATCCTCTTTATATGGGGAGTGACTCGCGAGGCTGATATCTTTCTTTTCTATCGCTTGGATATGCCGGGAAACTTATGTGAAACGGGTGTTACGTATATGGTCGATGCAGATGGATGTGTTTCACGCTGATGTGGAAAGAATCTTTTTAGAGAAACGATCGTTGAGACTCGTTGGTTATATCAGAGATTATCGGGTATTGTAGCGATTGCAATATTTGGTATACGGGAAATAGGAAAGATATTGTGTAAAAAAGAATAAAAAAAGTCTATTATTGTCATTGGAAAAAACATTTGACTATAATAAATCAAATATACGTATACACAAAAATGCTTAGACCTTAGCCGGTAGCAAGAAACGGGAACAAAGTTATTCGGAATTTTTCATCGACCATCGTCCTAGTTGATATACACGCAACGACAGCTTGGCAATAACGAACTCACTGTCCTCCCCGACAGACTTCCTCGAAGAGGAGAGAGTCTGGCAGCCAAAGTTTAATGGCTCAATCCGCATGTTCCGGCAACTCGATGTGTGGGCCAACAACGAGCAAGACAACGATAACAACAACAAGGACGACGGACAGACTCGGACCCTTCTGAAATTTTCTTTCGATCTCTCGTCCACAACCTCGTTGGTTTCTCGTTCGATCAACGGAAGGCGCTTTACCGGGCATCGCAATGGCACAAAACTCGCGGAGACCGGCTCGTTTTTAGTCTCGCGATCTGGGCAAACGATCGGGACGCGCCACTCTCATGCATGAATGCAACGTCAGCTGCCATCCTGGGATATGGCGAACTCTTCATTAACCGCTCAAAGTATTACGAGGAATATCAGGCAGTTGGAGAGATCGAAGAAGCAGGATCGGTTTGATTCTACCGTATTTGTCTTTCGAATCTGGTTAAGGGTGTTCCCAAATATCGACCGGTTTGGTGTCATTTTAAGGCGAGAATTCTTCAATAGATCACGGTTATTGCTAGGAATAAGAATAATATAAAATATAAAACCTAATTCAGCAACAAAAAGAATGAAATTGAAACTGTAAAATATAATGACGTGATTTTAAAAAAGAAGTTGGATGATCTGGCGTAAGAAGGTAAAAGGAAACCGATTTCTCGTATTTTTTGTTATCTGAAATCTGTCTGACCTAGGATCAGTTCCATCCGGACCAGACCCAATGCTCTTATTAGAAAAGACGCGATCTAGGATGAAACGGCTGGCTCGAGGTAAGGTGATCCTCGATCGTCAACGATCCGATCCTCGTGGGACGACTTTAACGAGAATTAAGTGACGCTGTGCCGATCTATCGAATCCTTTGTGACAGTTTCCGAGTCGATGAAGCTGATCGGCTCATCGGCTGCGTCCGTTCGAGCGGTATTTAGTTTCGTAGTGTCGTGTCCGGCTTTACGCATCCTCGCCTCTGGACAAGTCATACCCCAAACAAGTCACAGCTCTATCCTCCACGAAAAAGGAAACGAGTTTCGATCGTTCCAAAAACGAAATAAAAAAGTGAAAGACGGTTGAAGTACTTTTGTCAGCTAGGCTAAGAGTCACGGTCGTTGAGAAGTCAAAGTTAATAAAAAAAATTTATCGGTCGGAGCACGAGCCGTCGTCGTACCCCGAGAAGATTTCATCGTCAAAATCCTTTACCTTCAGTTTTCACACCCACGCGTGACCGGTCCATTTCCCGAAGAAGATTTCCGTTTGGACACGCAAGGACGATCGGACGAGGAATTCCCGGAGGATCGTGCTATCCAATAGGTTGGATGAGTCACCACCTTCGATACCTTGCAAGACGAAGATGGTAAAGAAGAGAGAGAGAGAAAGAAGACCGAGAAAAAGAAGGGAGAAAAAGGAAGACGAAGGCAAAAGAGCGCTTAGGACCTGGAGAATCTCGAGAAGAGCGCTCTGGTGGGAGCGACACGGTAAGAGTGGTGGTGGTGCTAGCGGTGATGCTGATGGTGGTGGTGAAGGTGGTGGTGGTGGTGGTAGCGCGCTGGAAAGAGTGGAAAGAAAGAGAGAGAAGTGGGATTCGAGTCCCGGGACCACACACGACGCTCCACGCGTCTGCGACTCGGTTACATTGCTTAATTGTAAACGGCCCAGGGGTTCTCATAACGCGGAGCGAGTATCCTTTCACTTCGGCACGTGAATTCGACTTATTCGGGAACGGGAATAAAACGGCTTCGATTTCGTTACCGTAACTCGTTTATCCTTCGATCCCAATTAATCAGTTAAACCAAGTACCTATAATATTTTTTTATTACAGATCCTTATTTTATTAATTTGTTGACAAAACAAAACACTTTTTTTCTCAATTCATCGAGAAACGTTACTCGATTCGCGAAACGAGCGACAAGAGACGAACGTTAGCCAAGATGACGATTAAAGTAGGATTGGTAGAAAGTGGAAGAGTGGGGTTGACTCTCTTATCTGCGACATCATTAATTCCATCGATTGTTGCCGTTCAACGTGGCGGTTCCAACTAATTAAAGCCAGAATCTCATCGAGCTTCTTCCTTCCTTCTGCCGGCTTCTTAAACCTCTTCTCTCCTTCGGCATTCTCCAAGGGTTGCCCATACCTCTTTTCCCGAATCTTTCGTGTCCTCCTAATAGGCTTACATAATGTCCACTGGGAGATAGATATAACGAGACCAGGGTGATTCGATGAACATTTATCAACAACGATCGATAAGATCCGTAAAAACGGTTCAAGATTAGATGGATATAGGTATTTTTTTTTACAGATTTTCATGACGAGTTAACTCTTTTTCCCCTGTGTTGAAAGGTTAACACATGTTTAAAAAAATAACACTTTTGTGAAGTATAAAATTTGTCGACGATGTAAGTTAAAGATGAATCAAAGCTTTCTATAGAAGAGAATCGATCCGTAACCGATCGGAATATATAATACAACGTCTAACGATTCATAATCGTTCGAGATGAGCTCGGAGTCGATCGGTTCCTCAGGCTTCACGAAAAAAGGACAAACGGAAAAGACCAAAGTCACTTGGGGATCGTTAGGAAGTAGAAGAAGAAGGAGAAGAAGAAGTTGCTCACGGCGATGCACGTCACGATAATGATGCGACAAAATCGCGTCGTGCTTGTTCGAAGGGTACGTAGGTATCGTCCTCGTCGATACGCGCCCTTCGTCCTTCGACCTACCTTGTGTCACCTGAATTCGCGGGTGGGCCCGAAGCCCCACACGTGGATACGAAAGGTTAGACGAGTTTGAAAACCGAGCTCGATACTTGATTCCACGCTTATCACTCGATAAAACTTTAGAGCCTTTGGCGGTAGAAATTGATCGATCGATCGTACGTCGGTATATATAGTGTATGAAAATGTCAAAATAATTATAGAAGTATAGTTCTATAAACGGGTTAAAATGTAAGTATTTAATTCAATTTATATTATTCATTCGCACAAAATCATTTACGCCAAATTTATTAGAATTCCACATAGACCGATACCGAAAGAAGATTTTTACCGAAACGAATTTTTACGAGCGCGGGTACGACGTCGATGAAAAAAAATTTGTTTGTCGCGCGACACGCAGGGCCATGGTATTTTATTTCGGCAACGATCTCTACACCCGCCTCCCCGTGTAGTTTATGTACCATTATACGATTACAGCTCGACTGTCATGTACACTCGCTACTTCCGTCCTCTCTGCGCATCGCATTACAAAAAACAGCGACTGCAGCTGCGTTTCCCGTGGAATTTACAACGCGCTACTCGTTTCGGCTTCCTCTCTCCCTGTCTGCCCGAAATTCGGCCGTTTGCGTAGGTATACACTCGAAAACGAGGAAATCGATGTTGTTACCGGTTAGAGATAAAAACCCGATAGATTTCTCGCTTCCTATCTCCCGTTCTCGTAATATCAAAAGGATTCCTACGTAGAAAGCGGTATCCTTAACCAACAAGCAGCAATAAGTAACGGCTGTGCCAATAACTATAACTCGAAGCGTACTTTCGGCATGATTCTTATCACTTTTCGCCTACGAGTAACATGGTTTCTTACATTGTCACATAAACCTCCATATTTTTTTCATTTTTACGATCATAAGTGCACCAAACTTTCCAACTCGTGCTATCTAAACTAACCAGTATGTACACCATTTATCGATCGAATGTTAAAACTTACGAGCTTTCTAATCAAAGTTACAAGAAGACGGACAACCGGTGACATCGGGACGGGTCATACACGCGTCGTACGATCGTTTCTCCTAATAATCGTACGATAGAAAGGCGGTAAGCATCGATCGGCGAAGTTGGATCTGGACAATGGGCCGTATCGTGCAAAGGAACAGCCACTTGTGATATCAGCGACGGCGAATGTCTTCGGGGTGGCTAGTACGGTTCTTGTGACGGGCTCGGGCCACCCATGTAGCTGTTGTTCGCTCGCATCTATCATGGAGCCACCTTCTTTTCCCGACAGCTTAAGCCCCAATAAAAGCCCCCGCTTCGAGCTCTCTCTGCCTCACTCACTCTTTCTCTTTCTATCTCCCTCTTCCTTTCTCTCTGTGTCTCCGGATCGGGCAAAAAATCAGCCATTACCGTCCGCGAGATCGTGGACCCGGTCTAGTTCCTCGATCGAGCCGACAACCGACCGTTCAACATCCGAATTTTTGATTAAATGAGATTTTTCCGATCGAATATAATTCTTAATGGTTATAAAAGAGTTAAGTAATATAAAAGAAGGATCCAGACGCCAGTGAAGTTCCGAAATCGTATTTCATCTTTTAATTATTCTCCAGAATAATAAAGATTAGGAGAGATAGGCATGATTATTGGAGAACCAGTCGAGTAATTAATTAACGAGTGTTTGTGCGTCGTTGACGTCGGTAAAGGAGTATAATCGAAGTTTTCACCACGATGTTCGATCGTTACACTCGCGATATCTTTTCCCTCGGTGGCCGCGGTTCGAACGGTAGCATTGGAGTTAATTATCGCCGAACGAGAGGCAACGAACCCGTCGCTCGTTAACCCACATTTTCTGATACTATGTACGTATAGATAATCATACGTGTATAGTATACAAAATCGATAAGAACTTTGTTATAAAATAGAGACGAGATATCATAAAAGATAGGTTCCTAAAGATAGTAAGTTATTGTCAAAGTATTTTTAGTAGCAATTTAGTACCAACATAAAAATTTGATTGTATCAATTCATTATCTTGATTCCGATTCACTCGACATCGAATATACACACACAAACATACACTAGATAGTACCAACCATCCGATCGATTCCTCTCTTCATCGCTTAATTATCGCAATCGTAGCTAACCGCACGTGGAAAGATAGCATAAACGATGATTTGCACCCCGAAGGGAATTTATCAGTACGGTAATTACTAATCGATTATCCTCGCGAAAGCGTCGCGTACCACGTATCGATGATATTCAAAAGAAAGATAGAGGATGCTGCATTTCGCTTTGTTCTATGTATGTATAATACATGCTAGACGTACGTAGCGATTGAAAAAAAAAGAAAATAAGGAAGCGAACTCATTAATGCGAGCTGCACTCGTTTGCATTCTCGATTACGTTTCGCGGCGTTGGGAATTCATGAATATTTTATTAAAGCTCGTCAGGAAGAGAGGTAAAAAAAAGGAGAGAGAAGAGAGGGGGAAGAGAGAATTCCGTTGATTCCTTGGAGAGATCGTTAGAGGAAAAAAATGTCGTAGGCCGTTCGTGCCGGGCTAAGAAATCATTCGATCCTGGCAGAAAATCGGGTGCGAGTAGGAGACATTAGCCGTCACCGACTGCTCCACAAACGACGAAGACGATAGAAGGAGGGAGGGAGGTAGCAAGAGAAGAAGAGACCGAGATGAACGTCGTCGATAAGTTTCTTAGCCGTTCGAGACCGGGCCCGCATTCCGAGCGGCCTCGTCGGACACTTACTTAATCGCGGTCCGTTCGTTTGCATGAAAACAATTCGGCTACCGTCTTAGGTGACTTCGAGAGAGAGTGCGAGAGAGAGAAGAGAGTGATCCATGAGAAGACCCCATGGGTTCCATGCCGCTTTAGCAGCGCTTCGCGTATGCGGGCTCGCTGGGCCCGTTTGGGTGGTCCCATTCCGCTGACGCGTTCACAACACCCATCTCTCGCTATTATACCCCCGGCTCTCTTACCAAAGGACCTTATTAAATATCGCTACACGCGAAATCTCGGGCCCTCGCGACGGCACTCTACCAGCGTGGAATCCGCGATTCCTCGACGACAACGACGTGGAACGAGGATGCTTCGAGTCCTCGAAATATCCGTGGGAAACTGCCAGAATTCTTTTGGGTGAGGAAAGAGAGGGGGTGAGGAGTAGCTTGGCATTATCGCAGATTAATTATTCGATACGCACGTCGCCGAAGAATTAACTTTGCTCTTGAAAGAGATCATCGAAAACCTCGTAATCGTTCGACTCGTTTCGTGGACCGATTCACGGAGACAAATCGATCGATTTGTAAGCGTTCGACGACAGACGTTACGCGTATAGGTGCACTGCGTTCGTTCTTTTGGTATTGCATGGAATTCGGTCGGAGGGATGGACAACCGAAGTTTCGATTTCCGATGGGCTATGTAAGAAATACAGAATCTTGCAAAGACGATCTCATCTTGGCGTAGAGTCGAAGTTTTTTATACGGTAACTCCAAGTGCCACAGGTCTTTTTATTTGTTTTCTTCGCAATGTCTGGTATTTTTCGCTTTGTTAAACACCCAGAAGTATTAGCCCATCCTTTAACTTTTTTATAGTTGAATCAAATGGCTTGAGTTTTTGCAAAAAAAATAGAAATATCGTGTTTTTGTCATTTTAAAAATAATGGATGTAATTTTATATTAAAAGTAGTACCATCGCTCCCAGAGAAACTGAATCGTCGTTTGCAGAACTATGGCCGTTGTTCAGGAGTATCGACCGCCATCTTTCCGTTCGTCGTACTCTGTCTCCCTCTCGCGAATTAAGGGGCGGGAAAGAAGCCGACATTTCTTTCAAGGCGCCGCGCGTTATCGCGCACGTGAACGATCCTTAAGTACTACCGATTACGGGTAATAAAAGCGTTCGAGTGTCATCCGTGGAACGTACGAGGATTCTCCTGTGGAACGACTGCAAGAAAGGAACTCGAAGTCCTTTTCAAGAGTATATCTTCTCGGTGTCCCTGTGATTACGAGAGCCATCGTCACCATTTCTCTCATTCTCTGTGTCTCTTGCTCTTAACCTCTTCTCCTTCCTTCACTTTTTTTTATCGAGTCGTGACTCGAAAAGAGCGCGAAAACGATTCCACGGTTGATCGGTGGTCGCCAAATATTCCTTCCGTCTTCCTCGAAGCCATTTTCATGCCCGGGCGGGATTGGTCGAATCCTTTACCGACTCAAGACCCTTCGGGAATCCTGTTTAACGAATAATCTGATACTTTTGGTGATCGTTGGGTACACGACACTTAAAAGATTAATTTCTCATCAATGCTTAACGATATCGAAAAACGGACAACGGGACAGTATTCTGCATGCTTTCTTCTTTCTAAATCGTGATGCATACATTAGGATTTTTGTGAAAAATCGATGCATCTCGGATTTGCCCGATCAAATACTCATTCGAAAGAGGAAAGTGTCTTCTTTACGAATATGCAAGTCGCGTTTCGATAGGATGGCTGGTTGGAAAGATACAGCAGTTTGAAGTTTGAAAAAGACCCATACTCCGACACTTAAAAGATTAATTTCTCATAATTGCTTAATGATATCGAAAAACGGACAACGGAACATTATTCTGCATGCTTTTACCTTTAAAATGAGCCATTAAACATTGAAATCGGCGGTGGTGACCATTTTGGCAAAAATCATGATGCATAGGTCAGGATTTTTGTCAAAAATCGAAGTATCTCGGATTTGCTCGATCAAATACTCGTTCGAAAGAGCAAAGTCTCTTCTTTGCGAATATGGTAGTGCGGCTTCGATAGGATGACCGGTTCAAAAGTTACAGCAATTTTTCACTTGAAAACGACCCATACTCCGACACTTAAAAAATTAATTTCTCATCATTGCATAACGATATCGAAAAACGGACAACGGGATAGTATTCTGCGTGCTTTTCTCTTTCAAATGAGCCATTGAACATTGAAATCGGCGGTGGTGACCATTTTGGCAAAAATCATGATGTATGCACAGGATTCGAAAGAGAAAAATCTCTACTTTACGAATATGCAAGTCGCGTTTCGATAGGATAGCTGGTTGGAAAGATACAGCAGTTTGAAGCTTGAAAAAAACCCATACTCCGACACTTAAAAAATTAATTTCTCGTCATTGCTTAACGATATCGAAAAACGGACAACGGAACATTATTCTGCATGCTTTCTTCTTTAAAATGAGCCATTGAACATTGAAATCGGCGGTGGTGTCCATTTTCGCAAAAATCATGATGCATACATCAGGATTTTTGTCAAAAATCAATGCATCTCGAACGATATCTAAGATTTATCCAACGAACACGAACAACCATCGAACGATTTTTCTCTTTCCTAGATGCACGATCAGTTTATTCCAACGTTCGAGCTTACGATAACAATATCAGGAGAATATCTCCCGCGATTCTAATTGTGTTGGTCGTGCCTGATAGAGGAGGAACGCGGGTAGTAGAATTATGGAGTGAGAGACTCTCGGTATCACGGAGCCGGTCACACAGAGTTTCTCAATTTCACGGGCGTCGTCGCGGATCCGGCCAACGTCGTAAATCCAACAAATCACTTTTAAAGGAACACAAAAGGGTTCCTCCGCGTCGTCTTTGTCGTCTTCTCCACCGAATCGTCCGTTCTTGCTCGTAAGGTAGGAAGTACAAGGCGGAGTATTCCGGCTGATTAATGACGAAGTGCTACACGCCGGTGTGTACGACTGTTCCTCCCCTGATAAGAAGCACCCTCGAGAGAGTGTGTATTTGAGATCGTGTCCCGGCATCGGTGACTCCGTAATGGGGTTAGATACGGTGCCCCGACTACGTTGGATAGCTACGTTTTGCGCACGGCGCTATCGTGGCCCGGCGACCATCGCGATAGATCATCCGACTGGACCCATAAACAATAACTTACACTTCGCCGCTCCGTAAAGTTAGAAACGCTCTCATGCTCCTCCTACTCTTCTCCTTCTTACCCTGGTTCCTCTCCCAACCTCTTTTCATCTTCCTAATTTCTAAGGAATTCGAGCACTATCGAAGATATAACTCAATTTTTCCGTCAGTCTCTTATTAATTATCTTACACTTTTATCAGGTTTCTTATTTATGCAGGATCGACTAATATCTAAGATTTTTTTTACTTACTGCAAGCAGATATAGTCGTCAAATACAATACACGACTCTTCCTAAAACATTAACGGAGAGATAAAAAAAATTCCTAGCTGATGTTAACACAAATAAATTAAAAAATGCGTTTGGTATTCCTAGCAGTTACCATAGAATTAAAAATCATGTGCTATATATAGCTTTAATTACGTTGCTCTCCGCGTTTGGTACCGTTCGTTCGATAATTACAAGCACGACACGGCGATCGGGAACAAAGAGTTTCTTGCCCCGAGTTTTCTTTTTCTTCGGACGTGCTCGCGTTTGTGTATGTATATATATATGTACATATACATACTTATGTACACGATATTACTATACATACGCGTTAGAGTATGAGAGCAACGCCGTGACTTACGAGCCTTAGAGGCTTCGCTTCTATGCCGCCTTATAGCTCGCAAAGCGGCGATAAATCTGATTCACCGGGTTCCTTCTTACCATCGACTCCATTCCTCCCCTCCTCCTATCCTTCCCCCCTCCTCCTACTCGGCAGCGCGAAAATAATAATCGCCATAAATTATCGGAGAAAATCGCGGCGGTTTCGCACGATCTCCGCAGCACCGTCTTTCAATACCTACGTCGAGTTCTACATCGAGTTCCTGTACTCGAGCCTGGTAAAAATCGATCGTGATGTAACTTCATTTGTTCGTTTCTGTATTTTTGTATGTAATATGTAAATGTAATTTTTTATTAAATACAGAACCGTATTTTATAATTTATTCTAAAAATGATGCTGCAGAAATATTTACACAGCCATAAAAAGTTATTAAAAATATAGTATTAGGTATATAATATAATATTTCGATACTTGCTAGCCGATAGATCGAGTAGCAAGTAAGTAAGAGAGAAAAGCTTCTGTCTGCATCCCGACGAAGAGCATCGCGTATTCTTCGAGCCGAGGGTTGACGCGATGAGAGCACGCTTCGGCGCGTTTATTCTCTCTTGGTTTAGCAGAGGCCCGTTGACAAATGCGAGAAACGAGCCGCGTAAAGGGGAAACGCGAGTGCCGGAGCGTATCTCGAGGCGAAAGTTTAGTACGAGTCTGTCAGCGAATCTTCGAGGACGCCTTCTAGCGACTTCCAGTTGGTCTTTTAACGATGCTCGTGTCTCGGAGAGACGCGTCGTTTAATAAATAAACGAATGAACATTTATTACATACATTTATTAAGTAGTACACTCGTTGGTACGAGATAAGCCTTCAGTGTTCATCGATAAATCTTAACTAATAAATTAATGCCTATAAGAATATAACGATATTAGTTGTTAAACTATAAAGAAGAAAAAGTATTATTAAATTTTAGCGATCGTTGGGAACTCGACTCTATTTTTTTTTATACTAATTGCTAGTTACATTTAACAAGAATTGACATAAAAAAAAATTGAGTGTAGAGTGTGACTCGACACCCAGTGCAAAGAGTTAAATTAATTATTACGTAAAACTACGGAGACAGGATCGAGTGGTTCTTAATCTCAATGATCATAGAAGAAACCAAGAGTTTATACGAACGATCGCCAGAGGAGATAAATCTTCGATATAATCGCGAAAGGGCTCCCCTTCTCCGAGAAGAAGCATATTGTTTCGTGGCCTCGAATACACGAATACACTCGACCCGGAACAAATCCCGACAAATGGTCGGAAAAGTAAGCCTCCTATCGTGATCCAATGTTATCTCGTAGAAGTGTTAGCGAGTGTCCTCTCCCTTTCGTGGTGCCCCCCTTAGCTCGAAGGGTGGAAGAGAAGGCGATGAGAAGAATCGTCGACGGGCAGTCCGTAGGCCGGATTCTGCGGCGCGAAATGGTTTTCATCCCCCTTCGCGCCAATAGGGTAGCACCCTTCTTCGGAGTTGGCCCTTTTAACGCACCAGCTCTAAGCGGGTGTGATGTTTGATTAAATAACCACACCGATGAATTGAAACGGGCGATGAACTGCATGACTTGTGTTTCCCCCCTGGGTTTTCCAAACGGACCAAGGGGTGCATCGCAATTAGGAACGTCACGAAAACATGAAATGCGAATTGCCTCGTATCTGTTTTCAGACTTTTCTAGCTTTCTCACTCTCTTTTGCATGGGTAATGTTTCTTTTGTTTCTGTGTGTAGTTTTTGTTAATTTATGAACTCTTTGTTCACTTATTGTTTCGTTAATCTTGTTCATTCTTTTTACTAATTTTTGTATATCTTTTTCTATACGGAACCTTAACCCCAATAAACTTTGCTTCTTCGAGCTTTCCCTTTCGATCCTCTCAAAAAAATTCTTCTTCCCGATAGAGCAAATTTCCAAAGGGAAGTATTATTGAAAGGGAGTAAAAGGCAATTAGTCCAACCAAAAGTATCGTTTCACGACGTTGATTGCCTAAGCGGTGTAGGAGTTTAGGAAACACTTTCCTCGCTGGTAAACATTCGTCTTCCACCTGTAAGGAAAAGGGAGAGGGGAAAAAAATAATTCACGAGTTGGCTGCTTTTTAATTAACCGCCTCGAAAATGCCTCTCCTTTTCTCGCCCTAAAGAGAGAGAAGCAAGCGCGCGCTCGAGGGTGGCTTATCTTCGCGCTTTGCGAAAGGCAAAAGTGCCCTCGCGTATCCACCCACTTCCCTTGGCACGCTGTAAACTCTTATTTTCCAGTAGAAATCCTCCCACGTTTCCTCGAGAATGATGAGACATATTCCGTTCTTCCCTACGTCTTACCTTTCTTAATTCGGTAAAAAAAGTGGCCTGAAGATTGTAAGCGTAACGAGTTTCGTTATTAAATACACACGTCCACTAATTTATTTGTTATTATATTAGATATTTATTAATAAAATACAATAACATAATATTTAAAAGACTTTCACCTTTAGCCATCGAAAGCAGACGTACGAGTTCAAAAAGTTAATACAAACTATAATGCCATGTATTATTATAATAATTTTATAATTACATTAATCAAAGTTTTTGATGAACATGTACATCATATTCATAAAAACACGCGAAGGAAGTTGGAAAGTACTAGGTACCACAAAGTAAATTTCTGGAGGTGCTCCAGGCCGTTTTCGCTTTTAGCATCGAGAAACTCGCCGACGTACTTTTTACGAGCGGTACGTGTCTATTAGCCTCATTACGAGAGACCTCCTAGAATAGGGGATGGCTTGGAACAACCCTCTTCGGGGTGGAAAACGACGCCACCCGTTATATTACTCTGGTGTTACGCTCCACCCACGCTATCGAGCTCGAATAAGTGCGCCGAAGAAGGTATAGCTTCTTCTTTCTTCTCCCTTTTCTCTCTCTCGAAAGCTTCATTCTCGCGAACCATTAGTTTCAGGATTAATTAAAGGATTTTATGCCAATAATTTGGTATAAGATTCACTTATCGTTAGACGTTGAAAAGGGTTCAAAAGGAATACCAAGTTCAGTTTTTTAGCTTGTCGAAGTCTCGCTGTTTGATCGTTTATTTAGATTTCTTCTACTTTATACAAATAAATTGTTAAATATTTAACAAATAATACCTAATCACCATTACCAACCATTCGATTCAATCAAGACTTCGTTGAAATAAGATAGATACATATAGAGAGAGAAAGTAAAAATGAGAAAACGTGTCACGTAATTCGGTTCACCAAATAAATCTCTTTCCTTAGATACCATAGCCTCGAGAGAAAGAGACACGGTAAAAAAGGGAGATGAAAAAAAAGGTGGCAAGTCCCATGATCACGGGGAAAGAAAGATTTGTCGCCGTTTTAAATCGTCCCGAGCAAAGCGCGGAATTTTTGAAGCCGGGGCTAAGCGAGACACCCCTTCGAAAACCATTCTGGTTTCGAAAGTAAAGAGGGTGCTGACCTGCCGTACCTACGCCGGATGTTTATTTAACTCGAAGTAATTTGATCAAAAATTTAATCAAGTCGGATTTTTGAGCGATCCCCGACTCGTCCGCGAGCGTGGCAAATCGGCCACGCCGGGACAATAAAACTCGAAAGAATTCTGTCGTTTTCTCTCTCTCTCTCTGTTTCTTCATCTTCTTCGTCCTACGTCCATCGTTTATAGCACCCTTCGACATAAACGTGTCTCGCGTTTCGAATCTCCCCCTCTCCCCCATTTTTCCCCGATCACTCCTTCGTTCCTCTCCACCGACATCGAATACCATTTGAATTTCTAATGTCGGCCGAACCATCGAACGAAATCGCTGTAATTTAATTAATTCGATCATAAAGATGTGCGATCGCTCCTTACGGCGCTTTTATACCGTCGACTTTTAAGATGGTGTAACGTAAAGATAAGAATATAGATATGTAAGGAAGGGAAGGTTGAAATTCTTCATTATCTTTTATACCTGCATAACATTAGAAATGATGTTTCTTTAATATAGGGTTCGTATTTATTCTTAACTTCATTGATCAATCACGGTATTAAAAAACATTTTACATAGGTATCGAAAACATGTGATAAAAACATTCTCCAATAAAGAAAAAAAATTCTCTAACTCGAATTTTAACTAGCTTCGTTTAAAAACAAGTAAAAAAGAAGGATAGACCCAGTTTAACGACAGAAAAGTAATAAAAGTTTATCGCGACTCGACGAATTTCCGGAAGTACCATCATATTCCCTCGGATCATTGACTCTCTCCTTTCTTCCGTAAGAGGCCGTAACACGTTCTCTCGCTTTCGAAAGAGAGAGAGAAAAGAGAGTGTACTCGCCGAGGGGATAATGATTTTTTTCTCTCGCGCCATTGCCCGGAGACGGACGCGTCGGAGAGAGGGCTCGTGCGGACGTTTGATAAGGGTGCGAGAAGGGTGGCGAGGACGAGCTTCGCGTGATAATTGTTTCGAACTATTTCAATCGACGTTGCGCCGTTGGTGGGTGCGCTACGAACGAGAAGGAGGAAGAAAGTGGAAGAATGGCTGGAGAAGGCGTAAAGAGGTGTGTTCGAAGGGGTAGCCGGAGATAAAAAAAGAGGGGTGGAAGAAAAAGGGCTGGGAAGGAAGGAAACGGAGGGTAGAAAAATTGTATTACCTTGCCATTCGAGATCCGACGCGAGCGAAGCTAAAAAAAAGAGGGGAGGCAGGATAAGACGTAGGGAAAGCGAGGAGAGGGTGAGAAAACAAGGGGAAGAAACGGGGAGAAAGTAGAGAAAAAAAAAAGAACGGTGCAAGGATTCGGAATGACTACGCCGTATTCTTTTAATTATCGAAGTCCTTCGGTGCCTTCGAAACGTTTCCCTTTTAATTGCGTGCCCCGCCGTGTACATTCCACGATCGTTCTCTCGAAGAATTTAATTACCGGTGCGTAAGGCAGGTATCGGTAACGCCGTCGCGCCCCGTCGCAATTACCGCTACCCGGACGAAACGGACAGGACGTAAAGCTTTATTAGGATCTAACACGACGACTTAGGTTATTCCGCTTTTCATCGTGGAAACTGACGAGCGAGCCGACGCGTTCTCTTCTTTGATTTGCATCGGATTAGCGAAGAAAGCATGAGTTTTACTTTTATGACGTGCATGTACGGTAACTCGAGGGATTATTATTGGTGTGGAGGTTTAGATCGAATGACGAAGCTGGTGAATTCGTTTTATTTCATTGAAATATTTAATATAAATTTTGCGATCAAAGAGGTGGGTATAGTATACGTTTGGGTATCTTTTCCTTCATTTATATTTTTTTACTAGACTCGAAAAACCGTACGAGAAGATCCTTAACCGGCAAAGTTCCGGTAAAGCAGCATTTTGCGAAGATCGGTCCCGAATACAGAAGCATTCGAGACCGGTGTATCATGGGGTACCAGTTTAGGTGATCCGCAGGATACGTGGTCCTCCGATGAAGCAAGGGAAGGGGATTAGAGGAGGAAGAAGAGAGGGCTCCGCGAGGAGGGCAATCGGTCACTGATTCGGTAAGATCCATAAGGAGCGTGCATAGCGAGGAGCATTAATGACTCGACAAGCATTCCTTGCCCAGATGGTCCTCTCTCTCTCTCTATCTCCTTCTCTTTCGTTCACTCGTTCGGTCTTTGCACGTATGCGTCCGCGTCGCCTTTCTCTCTCTTTCTTCTACACTTCGTCTCTCACCCTCTCTCCAGAAGTCTCGCGCGATCGCGTTGGGTGGTCTCTCTACTTTTACCGACGTTGGTCCCATATAGCCGAGAGACGTGCACACACACAAACACAAACTCTTTCTCTCTTTACCGTGTTCGGGAACCTCGCAAGAGAGAGAGATCGAAAGCGAACCTTCATGCCCTTCCACCTTGAATAGAATCTCGCGATGCAAAGAAAATGCGTCTATCGAAAAGTCAATGCACTCTCTATTTCTCCCCCTTTAGACTCTTCGTTATATAAAAGGTGATTTAATGACTATTGGATGACCAAATAACGTTTTATTCGGTATCTTCAAAGTCAAGCCTTTTTATATCGAGTCGATATGTTTTTATAAGCATGCAATAAAAATTCCTTTTGCATCCTTGTTGAATAATAGATACAATATACAAAAGGTTGCTATTTAATGTAATAAAATAGTAATAATGAACTGAAATGAAATGATTCTATCCATTTGTGTTATAAAATCAGTCTATTTTGATGAAGGCTTAACTAAAATTTCGATCTACCATTTCTTCGATCATTGCCTATAATGATCCTACGTGACAATGATTGTACCCTCCATAATCGGTAGTACCAGAACGGCGATCTCGAAATTGATTCGTTCGTCTTCCGTCAAAGGAAGGAACGGTAAAACCTACAGCGATTTAGAGACGCCAGCGCGAGATTAGAAAACCGCCCACTAATCGCGAATCCAAGGATTGTTTATTATCGTCTATACAAGCGTAAAGAAGTACGCACACTCCGGCAAAGACATATATACATGTTTTGTAACGCGTCGTTACGCGATATTGCAATAGAGGAGCGTGCAGCGAGTCCAATCGCTTCTCCGAGCCGATCTTCGAGAATACATTACGAGCGTTGGCCCTACGTTAGCCTACGTACGCTTAGTACCTATACGTAAATGACCCTTGTACGTGCCCAACATGCCGAAGCAGAGATCCCCCTTTCGCTACCGAATCCAATCGTTTCATTAGAAGACCTCGCGCGTCGCTGTCGCTACGAAAACTTTCCCGTTGCAATGTCTTCGTGCCGATTCGTTACGACCGATTCGACGCACCTCTCTTTTTTGCCTAGTCTTCTCTTTTCCTCGCATATTTTCTCTTCGACCGTAGGTAGATATACCTATGCGAGAAAAAGAAAGGGAGATCCTTCTCTCAATTTCGCTGCCATGAAAATTTCCATACGTAAAGCGTAAATACGCTCCAGGGACTCGCGTTCGGGAACAGTAAAAATTTCAGTGAGCTGCAAATATAGACAAGCGATTTTTGTAACATTAATTAGGATATCTGAAATTTGATTAGACACATTTTGTAAGAGTAGTCGGAATAGCGTAAATTCGGGAAAGATGCCACCTATTTTGGTTAAGAGCCAATAAAACGAATTTATATGATTGATATTTCATTAAAATATTCATTCATTCATTTGAATGCTACAGTCGTCCCAGGAGATCTACCAGGAAATTTTTCTGCACGAAAAAAGAATTACCATCCGCTTTAAAAGAATCGACGCTTCCGACATCGAAATGAATCATTACGAGAATACCAAAAGTGACATATTCTCAAGAACGAAAAGGGATTCTTCCTTTGATCTTACAAAGACGGAATACACGCTCTTCGACGATCCCTTTTTTCTTTTCTCCGTGAGACGTCCTAAATCTTTCGGCGTCGTTTGATAGCGTACCACTCGAAAATAGAAAAGAAGATCGCGACCCTCCTGCGGAGAGATACTCGCGAGCGGATTTTCATCGGGTCCACGCGTGCTACGAAGTTAGAGGAGAGGGATGAGAAAACCCGAGAGAGCGCGCGCGCGCGCGCACTATTTCAGCTCGTTAGGATAACGAGGATCTAATGTCGCGTTCAC